>CM066040.1:53237412-54465442 GCA_033557465.1 Ichthyophis bannanicus
AAAGTCAATCCAAAGCGGAGTTCTCAGCATCCATCCGAGTGGCCTTTGCTTGCCAATCCTTGCCAAAAAGGTTTTCACCTGTACAAGGAAGATTTCCTAATTCATCTTGGACCCAGAGTTCCAAATCAGAAGCTTGTAGCCAAGCAATTCTGCGTGCACCTATGGCAATAGCCGAGGCTCTGCTTACACACTCAAAAGAGTCAAAGGCTGCACGGTTGGAAAATTTGGAAACATCCTGGGCATGTTTGAGCCAAGTGAGAAACTCCTGCCTTTTATCTTCTGAAATAAAAGGGGTTAAAGTCTGCAGATCTGTCACTTTTTAGAAACATCCCTATATAGAGACTATAGGAGTTGATTCTGGCAGCTAGCATACCTAGGGGTTAAGAGACCTGTGAAACCTTTTCAATAGGTGTTAACACCAGGTGGCAGATCAAAAGGCCATTTTGAAAGACTCCTATCCAAGCAAGGACTGTTAATTACACAGGAAGTTGGTCACAGCATTACCTCAGCAGCAGAGGCATAAATAGCTCAACCAGAGCTCTGTGAACCTCTGTCTTGAAGGACTAGAAAGGGGGACTGTTACTTCTGGAGAGAAATCTGCAACTGTGAGTATATACTTCTGGTAATTTTCTAAAAAGAATTCTTTGTATTAAAGCTACTTAATCTGTGAACCCATTGTTTTTTTGTTAGATCAGTTAGGGCCTATTAGCAGCAATTAAAGTTTGAATTTAAAACAGAGGAGAGCATTCTGGTTACATT
Source organism: Ichthyophis bannanicus (assembly GCA_033557465.1). Taxonomy (NCBI): domain Eukaryota; kingdom Metazoa; phylum Chordata; class Amphibia; order Gymnophiona; family Ichthyophiidae; genus Ichthyophis; species Ichthyophis bannanicus. The sequence goes on from CM066040.1 coordinate 53,238,172, forward strand.
TCATACCCAGCAGAGAACTTGTAGTTTAAATTTAATAGTCACTCAGGGCTAAGTAACAGCAAAGTACTTTTAGTTTAAATTTAACACACAGAAGAGAGCTTTCTGGTTAAAATTAGTACCCAGCAGAGAGCTTGTAGTTTAAATATCATAAGAAGTTAGAGCCTAGCAGCAGCTAAGAGCTATAATTTAAATCAAATCAGAATTTAGCTTACCTCAGCAGCACAAGACAGGGTACTGTGTAGCAGCCCTCTTTTAATAAGTGTTATTTCCCTCCCTCCCCACACCCACCCTCCCGTGGGATAATCATAGCTTTATAGGTACTTAGACATCTTAAAAGACAGGAGGTGCTTTCAGGTGAAGCTCATTACCCAAATCAGTCATACACTAAGGACCTGAGATTAATTAAGCTTCAGGTGAACAAGGTATATTAAACATATTAGGTACAGTTTTATTGGTATAAATACCCATAGCAACCCCTAGTAAGTAAGAACTTAAAGATCTAGACACAAACTTAAAACTAAGATGCAGACAGCAGTCCAGCAGCAGGATGGGGGCTTTCCAGTCTTTTGCATTGAGTGTCACATGTATGATTTTCTCCCATTTGGTGAGAGGTCTTACGTGTGCACTAGGTGCAAGGAGCTCTTCTCTCAGGGAACAAGTCCGTTCTCTAGAGGCTAAAGTAGCAGACTTGGAAAACATAAGACAGACAGAGAGGTACATAGACGAGACCTACAGGGATATAGTCCTGAAGTCCCACCTCCAGTCTGGTAGCACCCCTGTTGCCATGGAGGAGAGAGGTCACGTGACAGGAGAGCATCACCCTGGTGTGGCAGGAAGTGATCCTGTAACTAGGACCTGTCCTCCAGGTGATGTAAAACCCTCTCGCACCGAGAAAGTTTCTCCAGGGCCATGTGCCCATGAGGGAAGGATTAGGACAGCCGTTATAGTTGGTGATTCGATCATTAGGCATGTAGATAGCTGGGTGGCTGGTGGAAGAGAGGATCGCCTGGTAACATGCCTGCCTGGTGCGAAGGTAGCGGACCTCACACGCCACCTAGATAAGGTCTTAGATAGTGCTGGGGAGGAGTCTGCTGTCTTGGTACATGTCGGTACCAATGACATAGGAAAATGTGGTAGGGAGGTTCTGGAGGCAAAATTTAGGCTTTTAGGTAGGAAGTTGAAATCCAGAACTTCCAGGGTAGCATTCTCCGAAATGCTTCCTGTTCCACGCGCAGGACCCATAAGGCAGGCAGAGCTCCGGAGTCTCAATGCATGGATGAGACAATGGTGCAGAGATGAGGGTTTTGGATTTGTTAGGAACTGGGGAACATTCTGGGGAAAGGAGGGGCTCTTCCGAAGGGATGGGCTTCACCTTAACCGGGATGGAACCAGACTGCTGGCATTAACCTTTAAAAAGGAGATAGAGCAGCTTTTAAACTAGATATTAGGGGAAAGCCGACAGTCACCCAAGAGCGGATGGTTCGGAAGAATGTATCTTTGAAGGATACTACCAAAAGCAGAGAGGTTCCACAAAAGAGTAAAGTAGCCCAAATGCCCTCAAGTATGGAGCAGACAGAGCTTAAAGATCCCAAATTACCCATGTCTAACAATAGCCAAATTAACATGAATAAAATACAGTCTCTAAAATGCTTGTATGCAAATGCTAGAAGTCTAAAGAATAAGATGGGAGAGTTAGAATATATAGCACTAAATGAAAGGTTAGATATGATTGGAATATCAGACATGGTGGAAGGAGGACAACCAGTGGGACACTGATACTTGGGTACAAACTATATTGTAATGATAGAGCTGATCAAATTGGTGGAGGGGTTGCGCTCTATGTTAGAGAGGGCATTGACTCAGAAAGGATTAAAATTTTGCAGGAAACAAAATCTGCTGTAGAATCTATATGGATTGAAATTCCGTATAAAAGGGGGAAGGCAATGGCAGTGTGGGTGTACTATCGAGCACCTGGCCAGAATGACCAAATGGAAGATGAAATGCTCAAAGAAATCAAGGAAGCTAAAAAAAGTTACAGCGCAGTAATAATGGGTGATTTCAATTACCCCGGTATCGAATGGGTCAGTGTCACATCAGGACATGCTAGGGAGATAAAATTCCTAGATGAAATAAATGACTGCTTCTTGGAGCAGCTGGTTCATGAACCGACCAGAGGGGAAGCCATATTAGACCTAGTCCTTAGTGGAACACCAGATCTAGTGCAAGAGATAAGGGTGTTGGGGCCACTTGGCAATAGTGATCATAGCATGATCGGCTTTGATTTAATTAGTGGAGGAGGGATAGTAAAGAAATCCACAGTACTACCTTTTAGCTTTCGAAAGGGAGACTATGATAAAATGAGGAAAACAGTTAAGAAAAAACTAAAAGGAGCAGTTGCGAAGGTTAAAGACGTACATCAAGCTTGGGTGTTGTTGAAAAATACTATCTTGGAAGCCCAGACCAGCTGTATTCCACGCTTTAAGAAAAGTGGAAGGAAGTCCAAAAAAGTGCCAGCATGGTTTAAAGGTGAGGTCAGAGAGGCTGTTGCCAAAAAAGCATCTTTCAGGAAATGGAAAAAAGAGCCAAACGACGAAACCTGGAAACAGCACAAGCACTGGCAAGTCAAATGCAAGGCATTGATAAGGCAGGCAAAGAGAATTTGAGAAGAAGCTTGCTGCGGAAGCAAAAACGCGAAATAAAGACCTTTTCAAGTACATTCGTAGCAAAAAACCTCTGAGAGACTCAGTTGGTCCATTAGATGATAAAGGGGTTAAAGGAGCACTAAGAGGCGACAAGGCGATAGCTGAGAGACTGAATGAATTCTTTGCTTCGGTCTTTACTGAGGAAGATGTAGGGATGTTACCCATGACTGAAGTGGTATTTAAAGGTGCAGAAGAATTGAAGGAAATATCGATACATCGGGAAGATGTCTTACAACTATTAGATAAACTGAAGAGTAGCAAATCACCTGGGCCGGATGGTATACATCCAAGGGTGTTGAAAGAACTGAAATATGAGATTGCAGACCTGCTATCAGTAATCTGTGAACTACCATTAAAATCATCTCTAATACCTGAAGACTGGAGGATCGCCAATGTAACACCAATTTTTAAAAAGGGTTCCAGGGGTGATCCGGGAAACTACAGACCGGTGAACCTGACGTCAGTACCGGGAAAAATGGTAGAAACCATCATAAAGAATAAAATTACTCAGCATGTAGATAGTCACAACCTAATGGGAGACAGCCAACATGGCTTTAGACAAGGAAGATCTTGTCTTACTAATCTGTTATGTTTTTTGAAGGAGTGAATAAACAGGTGGACAAAGGTGAGTCGGTTGATATTGTGTATCTGGACTTTCAGAAAGCCTTTGACAAGGTCCCTCATCAGAGACTTTTGGCAAAACTAAAGAGTCATGGGATAGGAGGCAGTGTATTATTGTGGATCAGGAACTGGTTAAAAGATAGAAAGCAGAGGGTAGGGCTAAATGGCCATTTTTCCCAATGGAGAAAGGTGAATAGTGGTGTACCCCAGGGATCTGTGCTGGGTCCGCTGCTTTTTGACATATTCATAAATGACCTGGAAAGTGGAATAACGAGTGAGGTTATCAAATTTGCAGATGACACAAAGCTATTTAAAGTTGTTAAAACCCAAGAGGATTGTGAAAAATTGCAAGAGGATCTTGATAAATTGGAAGACTGGGCATCAAAATGGCAGATGAAATTTAATGTGGACAAGTGCAATGTTATGCACCTAGGGAAGAACAACCCAAACTATGGTTACACGATGCAAGGTTCCACATTAAGAACCACCACCCAGGAAAAAGATTTAGGCGTCATTGTGGATACCATGTTAAAATCCTCGGCCCAGTGTGCAGCGGCAGCCAAGAGAGCAAATAGAATGCTAGGTATGATAAGGAAAGGAATGGAAAATAAAACAGAAGATATTATAATGCCTCTATATCGTTCCATGGTGAGACCGCACCTTGAATACTGTGTGCAATTCTGGTCGCCGTATCTTAAAAAGGATATAGCAATTTTAGAAAAGGTACAGAGAAGAGCCACCAAAATGGTAAAGGGGATGGAAGGATACTCCTATGAAGAAAGGCTAAAAAGGTTAGGGCTCTTTAACCTGGAAAAGAGACGGCTGAGGGGAGATATGATAGAAGTCTATAAATTAATGAACGGAGTGGAACGGGTAAACGTAGATCGATTGTTTACCTTATCAGAATATAGAAAGACTAGGGGACATGCAATGAAGCTACAGGGTAAACTATTTAAGACTAATAAAAGAAAATATTTTTTCACTCAACGTGTAATCAAACTCTGGAATTTGTTACCGGAGGATGTAGTAAAGGCTGCTAGTGTAGCTGGGTTTAAAAAAGGTTTGGACAAGTTCCTGGAGGAAAGGTCCATAAACCATTATTAAGAAGTGACCGAAGATATCAATGCTTGACCCAGTACAAGCATTGTGGAACTTGTGTCTCTTGGGGAAACTGCTAGGTACATATGACCTAGATAGACCACTGTTGGAAACAGAATACTGGGCTTGATGGACCTTGGTCTGACCCAGTATGGCATATCTTATGTTATGTTCTTATGTTTATAGAAGCTTGAAAAACCCTACGGCCAAAAGCATCTAGGGTCCTGCATTCACATCCTGGAGGATTAGATGAGTGTCTTTTTGCACTCTTTCTCATGGCAGACTCTACCACAATAGAGTGGTGAGGAAGCTGAGTCTTATGAAAGCCAGGACAAGGAGGGACACGATACATGGTGTCTACCCTGCGAGAATGAGGAGAGGTGGTAAGAGGTGTCTCCCACATGCTCAACAGGAGATCATACAAAATCTCATGAATAGGTAAAGTAGCTGCCTCTTTAGGAGCTTTAGGATATTGTAAAATATCCAGCTGCTTGGCTCTAGGCTCTGACTCAGGGGCCACTGTGATGGAGAGGCCCCTATCCACTTCCCTAATGAAGTCTTGAAAAGACTTCTGGAGGAGACATTCTTCATTTAGGAGAAGACTCCTCCTGAGGAAGAAGTATCAATGCCTCGACAGATCCTTCAGACTCCTCAGAGTCTGAGGAGGAATTGAAGTATCGCCTGTCTGGATGCTCCTGTACAGCTCGATATGTGTACTGAGTGGGATCGACATCGGGAGTAACCGGTACCCGTTCAATACCGATGGGCATCATAGGACAGGGTACCACTGCAGTCGACGCCAAAGCTGATGTCGATGCAATCGGTACTAGCACTGGGAATGATGCCGGTGCCGGTACCGGCAACGGGGATTGTTGCGGTACCGGAGGCGTCGCAGCCTGCATGAATGCCGTCAGGGTGCGCTGCATGGTCAGAATCTTCTGATCCATCGACGCCACCAAAGTCTGGATGTCGGTACCAGTGGGAGCCACCCCAGAACATGGCAACAGGTGATCGGTCGAGGCCGAGCCATTGATGTCAACCTGTGACCTCATAGACAATGCTTTGGAAGCCGGAACTTCCCGCCGGGGTAATTTTGCCGGTGCGGAGTCCTCGAGGACAAGCCCAGAGGCATCTCGATGCTTAGAGGGAGATTTGCCCTTCGAGGACCGGCCAGATTTATGCTTGGTTACCTGAGATCCATGGGAGGAAGAAGCAGCCCTGGAAGACGTCCATGCCACCGAAGCTGCATCAGAGGGAAACAGGGTACTGAGCTTGGCTGCTCGGTTCTGCCGACCTCTTTTAGACATCATGGTACAGGACATACAATCCGTGATGGAATGGTCAGGACCCAAACATTTTAGACACCAATCATGGGTGTCGGTGACAGAAATAGTACCGCCACATTTTGTGCACTTTTTAAACCCGGAGGCGGGCTTCTCCATGAGCAGAAAATTTTTAGACCTAAGGCCCAAAAACTGAAAATGCACAGTTTTGTTGTTTTTTTTTTTTTTAAAGAAAGAAAGAAAAGACCGGCGGTACCGGTCTGATATCGAAGGCGGCAGACGCGACACAAAAGAGTAAAGAAAAAATAAAGAACTTCTTCTGCGGTGACAGGAACACGACCTGCTGGCTCCGCGGAAAAGAAGAACTAGAGAGGCGGTTGGGAAAGGCGGGAAGGCAGCACGCAGGCGCTGTGGGATGCTCCCAAAAGCTTTCTTACTGGACGCTGGGGAGCGTTCACGCGCAGGCTTCGTCGGTACCGACGATACCCATATGTGAAGACTCATTCCTGCTTGTTCCTGGAGATAAAACCAAGGCTCTTTTACAATCCAAAGTATGAAGGTTCCTTTCTGCATTAGAGGCATAAGGCCTCGGAAAGAATACAGGAAGATAAATTGATTGATTTAAATGAAAAGGCAAAACCACCTTTGGCATAAAGTGTGGATGAGTTCTGAGAACAACCTTATGGTGAAACCTAGTATAAGGATGATCAGCCACTAAAGCTTGCAATTCACTAATGCGACGTGCAGAGGGGATTGCAATTAGGAAGATGACCTTCCAGGAAAAAAGCTTTAGGGTTGTAGTGGCTAAAGGTTCAAAAGGCGGTTTCATGAGCTGCCCGAGAACTAGGCTTAAATCCCATGCCACCGGTGGTGGCCTGATGGGAGGCTTTGTTAATAGAAGACCTCTCATAAATCTTGATATAAGTGGATGAGAGGAAATTGGTTGTCCATTTAGAGGCATATAAGAAACTGCAATTGCACTAAGATGGACTCTTACTGAATTTGTCTTTAGACCAGAATTTGATAAATGAAGTAAATACTCTAGTATTGATTCCAAAGGTATAAGGGGGTTTAACCCCTTCTGTGAACACCATATAGTAAAATGTTTCCACTTGAAGGCGTAAGAGCGTCTTGTGAAAGTTTTTCTAGAAGCCTGAAGGATATCCTTTACCTGTTGGGAAAGGTGGAGATCCTGAAGGTCTAAGCTTTCAGCAACCAGGCCCTGAGATGCAGGGGCTGGGGATTTGGGTGTCACAGCATCCCGTTCTCTTGGGAGAGGAGATCTGGAGCATAGCCTAACTCCAGAGATGCAGCTTGAGAGAGATGAAGAAACAGGGTATACCATGTTTGGCGTGGCCACCGTGGCGCTATGAGGATCATACGACCTCTGTCTCTCTGAAGCTTGAAGAGTGTTTTGGGGATGAGGGGAATGGGTGGGAAGGCATAGAGGAAGTCGTGACCCCAGTGAAGGAGGAAGGCGTCCCTTGCCTGGCAATTTTGAGCCGGAATTCTGGAACAAGTTTGGCATTCAGTGGACTTGCAAATAGGTCTATGTCTGGGGTTCCCCAGATCTGAAATATTTTGGCCACCTGGTCTAGGTGGAGAGACCATTCGTGAGGCAGCAGTACTCGGCTGAGTTTGTCTGCCCAAAAGTTTTGAATGCCTGGAAGATATACCACGAGAAGGTGAATTTGATGCTCTGGCGAGGGGCCATAGTCGTAAAGCTTTGTTGCATAATGACAGGAGGCCTGTTCTGCCCTGCTTGTTCACGTATAACATAGCTACTTGATTGTCCGTTTGGACTAGGACTGTCTTGTAGTTGAGCTGGGCATGGAATACTCTAAGATCTAGATAGATTGCTCTGAGTTAGAACATAAGATATGCCATACTGGGTCAGACCAAGGTCCATCAAGCCCAGTATCCTGTTTCGAACAGTGGCCAATCTAAGTCATACGTACCTAGCAGTTTCCCCAGAAGACACAGGTTCCACAATGCTTGTACTGGGTCAAGCATTGATATCCTGGGTCCCTTCTTAGTAATGATATATGGACCTTTCCTCCAGGAACTTATCCAAACTTTTTTTAAACCCAGCTACACTAACAGCCTGGTAGCTTCATTGCATGTCCCCTAGTCTTTCTATATTCTGATAATGTAAACAATCTACGTTTACCCGTTCCACTCCGTTCATTAATTTATAGACTTCTATCATATCTCCCTTCAGCCATCTCTTTTCCAGGTTAAAGAGCCCTAATTTTTTTAGTCTTTCATAGGAGTATCCTTCCATCCCGTTTACCATTTTGGTGGCTCTTCTCTGAACCTTTTCTAATAACGCTATATCCTGTTTAAGATATGGTGACCAGAACTGCACACAATATTCAAGGTGCGGTCATACCATGGAACGATACAGAGGCATTATAATATCTTTAGTTTTAATTTTCCATTCTTTTCCTTTTGATATCTAGCATTCTATTTGCTTTCTTGGCTGCTGCTGCACACTGGGTGGAGAGTTTTAACATGTTATCCACGATGACGCCTAAATATTTTCCTGGGTGGTGGTTCCTAATGTGGAACCCTGCATTGTGTAACCATAGTGTGGGTTGTTCTTTCCTAGGTGCATAACTTTGCACTTGTCCACATTAAATTTCATCTGCCATTTGGATGCCCAGTCTTCCAATTTATCCAGATCCTCCTGCAGTTTTCCACAATCCCCTTGGGTTTTAAGAACTTTAAACAGTTTTGTGAGACCGCACCTTGAATATTGTGTGCAATTCTGGTCGCCGTATCTTAAAAAGGATATAGCGATTTTAGAAAAGGTTCAGAGGAGAGCCACCAAAATGGTAAAGGGGATGGAAGGATACTCCTATGAAGAAAGGCTAAAAAATTTAGGGCTCTTTAACCTGGAAAAGAGACGGCTGAGGGGAGATACGATAGAAGTCTATAAATTAATGAACGGAGTGGAATGGGTAAACGTAGATCGATTGTTTACGTTATCAGAATATAGAAAGAATAGGGGACATGCAATGAAGCTACAGGGTAAACTATTTAAGACTAATAAAAAAAAATTTTTTCACTCAACGTGTAATCAAACTCTGGAATTTGTTACCAGAGGATGTAGTAAAGGCTGTTAGTGTAGCTGGGTTTAAAAAGGGTTTGGACAAGTTCCTGCAGGAAAGGTCCATAAACCATTATTAAGAAGGGACCCAGGATATCAATGCTTGAACCAATACAAGCATTGTGGAACCTGTGTCCCTTGGGGAAACTGCTAGGTACATATGACCTAGATTGGCCACTGTTGGAAACAGAATACTGGGCTTGATGGACCTTGGTCTGACCCAGTACGGCATATCTTATGTTCTTATGTTATGTTCTTATCTGCAAATCTGATAACCTCACTAGTTATTCCCTTTTCCAGGTCATTTATGAATATGTCAAAAAGCAGCGGACCCAGTACAGATCCCTGGGGTACTCCACTATTCACCTTTTTCCATTGGGAAAATTGGCCATTTAGCCCTACCCTCTGCTTACTATCTTTTAACCAGTTTCCGATTCACAATAGTACACTGCCTCCTAGCCCATGACTTTTTAGCTTTTCCAAAAGTCTGATAAGGGACCTTGTCAAAGGCTTTCTGAAACTCCAGATACACTATATCAGACTCACCTTTGTCTACTTGTTTATTCACACCTTCAAAACATTACAGATTAGTAAGACAAGATCATCCTGGTCTAAAGCCATGTTGCCCGTCTCCCATTAGGCCATGACTATCTACATGCTCAGTAATTTTGTCCTTTATGATGGTTTCTACCATTTTTCCAGGTACTGACGTCAGGCTCACCGGTCTGTAGTTTCCCGGATCACCCCTGGAACCCTTTTTAAAAATTGGCGTTACATTGGCCATCCTTCAATCTTTAGGTATTACAGATGATTTTAATGAAAGTTCACAGATTACTAATAGCAGGTCTGCAATCTCATATTTCAGTTCTTTCAACATCCTTTGGATGTATACCATCTGGTCTAGGTGATTTGCTACTATTCAATTTATCAAATAGTTGTAATATATCTTCCCGGTGTAGCGATATGTCTCTCAATTCCTCTGCAGTATCACCTTTAAATACCACTTCAGTCTTGGCTAACATCCCTACATCTTCCTCAGTAAAGACCGAAGCAAAGAATTCATTCAGTCTTTCCGCTATAGCCTTGTCTCCTCTCACTGCCCCTTTTACCACTCTAACGGTCCAATTGACTCTCTCACAGGCTTTTTACTATGAAAGTACTTGAAAGTCTATTTCGCGTTTTTGCTTCCATAGCAAGTTTCTTCTCAAATTCTTGCTTTACCTGCCTTATCAATGCTTTGCATTTAACTTGCCAGTGCTTGTGCCATTTCCAGTTTTCATCATTTGGCTCTCTTTTCCATTTCCTGAAAGATGCTTTTTTTTGGCAGCAACAGCCTCTGACCTCACCTTTAAACCATGCTGGCACTTTTTTGGACTTTTCCACTTTTCTTAATGCGTGGAATACAGCTGGTCTGGGCTTCCAGGATAGTATTTTTAAACACCCAAGCTGGATGTAAGGCTTTAACCTTTGCAACCGCTCCTTTTAGTTTTTTCTTAACTATTTTCCACATTTTATCATAGTCTCCCTTTCGAAAGTTAAAAGGTAGTACTGTGGATTTCCTTACTATCCCTCCTCCACTAATCAAATCAAATTCTATCATGCTATGATCACTATTGCCAAGTGGCCCCAACACCCTTATTTCCTGCACCAGATCTGGTGTTCCAGTAAGGAACAGGCCCAATATGGCTTCCCCTCTGGTCGGTTCATGAACCAGCTGCTTCAAGAAGCAGTCATCTATGTCATCTAGGAACTTTATCTCCCTAGCATGTCCTGCTGTAACACTGACCCAGTCGATACCGGGGTAATTGAAATCACCCATTATTATTACTCTGCTGTGACGTTTGTTAGCTTCCTTGATTTCTTTGAGCATTTCATCATCCATTTGTTCATTTGTTCATTCTGGCCAGGCGGTCGATAGTACACCCCCACTGCCATCACCTTCCCCTTCATACATGGGATTTCAATCCATAGAGATTTTACAGCAAATTTTGTTTCCTGCAAAACTAATCCTTTCTGACTCAATGGCCTCTCTAACAGAGCGCAACCCCTCCACTAAGTCGATCAGTTCGATCATTATGATATAGTTGGTACCCAGGTATCAGTGTCCCACTGGTTATCCTCCTTCCACCATGTCTGAGATTCCAATCATATCTAACCTCTCATTTAGTGCTATATATTCTAACTCTCCCATCTTATTTTTTTAGACTTCTAGCATTTGCATACAAGCATTTTAGAGACTGTATTTTATTCATATTAATTGACTATGGGTAGGCATGGCTAATTTGGGATCTTTAAGCTCTGTCTGCACCTACTTTACTCTTTTTTGGAATCTCTTTGCTTTTGGTAGTATCCTTCAAGAATACTTTCTTCCGAACCATGCTTCCCCCGATTTTCTAGTTTAAAAGCTTCACTATCTCCTTTTTAAAGATTAATACCAGCAGTCTGGTTCCATCCTGGTTAAGGTGAAGCCCATCCCTTCGGAAGAGCCCCTCCTTTCCCCAGAATGTTCCCCAGTTCCTAACAAATCTAAAACCCTCATCCTTGCACCATCGTCTCATCCACGCATTGAGACTTGAGCTCTGCCTGCCTTTTGGGTCCTGCACCTGGAACAGGAAGCATTTCGGAGAACGCTACCCTGGAAGTTCTGGATTTCAACTTCCTATCTAAAAGCTTAAATTTAGCCTCCAGAACCTCCCTACCACATTTTCCTATGTCATTGGTACCGACATGTACCAAGACAGCAGAATCCTCCCCAGCACTATCTAAGATCTAAGACCTTATTTAGGCAGTGCGTGAGGGCTGCTACCTTTGCACCAGGCAGGCATGTTACCAGGTGATCCTCACGTCCTGCAGCCACCCAGCTATCTACATGCCTAAATGACACAATCATCAACTATAACAGCTGTCCTAACCCTTCCCTCATGGGCACATGGCCCTGGAGAAACGTCCTCAGTGCGAGAGGGTTTTACATTACCTGGAGGACAGGTCCTAGTTACAGGATCACGTCCTGCCACACCAGGGTGATGGCTCTCCTGTCATGTGACCTCTCTCCTTCATGACAACAGGGATGCTGCCAGACTGGAGGTGGGACTTCAGAACTATCTCCCTGCAAGTCTCATCCATGTACATCTCTGTCTTTCTTATGTCTTCCAGGTCTGCTAATCTAGCCTCTAAAGGACGGACTTGTTCCCTGAGAGCAAAGAGCTGCTTGCACTTAGTGTATACGTAAGACCTCCCACCAACTGGGAGAAAATCATACATGTGACACTCAATGCAAAAGACTGGAAAGCCCCCATCTCGCTGCTGGACTGTTGTCTGCATCTTAGTTTAAAGCTTGTGTTTAGGTCTTTAAATTCTGTACTTACTAAGGGTTGGTGTATATGCTTATACTAATAAAAGTGTATCTAATACCTTTAATATACTTTGTTCACCTGAAGCTCAATTAATCTCAGGTCCTCAGTGTATGATTGATTTGCACCTGAGAGCAGCCCCTTTCCTCTAAGACGTGTAAGTACCTATAACACTACAATTACCCCAGGTGTGGGTGGGTGTCGGGTTGGGAATGAGGGAAATAAGACCTATTAAAAGAGGGCTGTTACAAGGTACCCTGTCCTGTAACCTGACATCCAAAAAGAGGGTACCGAGCTTTGCAGTTCGGTTCTGTCTTCCTCTTTTAGTCATCCCCATACAAAAGACACTCAAGATGGAGAATGATCAGGGCCTAAACATTTTAAACACCAATCATGGGTATTGGTGATGGAGATGGTACCGCCACGCTTGGTACATTTTTGAACACACTAGCTGGCTTTTCCATCTTTAAGGAAAAAATAGGGCCTAATGGCCAAAATGGCACCTAGCAACAAAAAGAAAAAAAAAAGTTATATATATTTCTTTTTGGTGCTAGATGCCATATATATATATTTTTTTTTTTTAGAAAAAAGAACCGGCAGTACCGGTAGGTGTCGTAAGGAGGCAGACGTGACCACAAGAAAGCAAGTTTAAAGAAGACATTTTCTGCGGTGATAGGGTATGTGTCCTGTCGGCGCATTGGAAAACGAAGAACTGAAGAGGGACAGTTGGAAAGGCGGGAAGGCAGCGTGCATGTGCTGAGGGATGCTCCCAAAAGCGTTCCTATTGGATGCTGGGGAGCATTTCCGTGCAGGCTCCATCGGTACCAACGATACCCATATGTGAAGACTACATTCCTGCTTGTTCCTGAAGATAATTAGATGCACCTATGCTCAACTGTCACTAGTCACATGATTTGAATCAACCAATGAATAACTGCTCTAATGTTTAAAATAGCCACATTCATTCCCATTTTCACAATGGTGAAGACAAGAGCTGACAGACCATCAGAAAAAAATATCAAACTTCAAAGGGCACAAGGCCATCTTCAAAGACCTTGGGATTCTCGTGTCTACAATTTGCAATGTTAAGTAGTTTTCTGCTCATGAAATTGTCAAGAACTTCCCAGGATGTGGTGGGAAGAAGAAAATTAATCCAAGTAGTCTTTGAAGGTTAGTGCAAACTATTGGAAAAACACAACGTACGACATCTAGAGAGCGTAAGACCGACCTGGAGCAATCTGATGTGGTGGTTTCAACCTGCACCATACACCACACACTAAACAAAGGAGGACTTCATGGGTGAAGGCCAAGGAGGCTACCACTAAGACAAAACAGCATGCCTAATCTTTGCCCAAACCCACCTTGAGAAAGCAGAATCCTTCTGGGGAAATGTTCTGTGGATGGATGAAACCAAACTTGGGCTCTTTGATAGTGCAGACCAGCGATAGTTACTCACCTGTAACAGGTGTTCTCCAGGAGCAGCAGGAATCAGTCCTCACATATGGGTAACGTCGGTGCCGACGGAGCCCTCATGCGGAGCATTTCCCCAGCTTTCAAAGAAAGCCTTTGAGAATGCAGCACACATGCACAGTCCCCTTCCCGCCCAAGGGTGCAATCTTGCTCATTCTGATGACATAGCTAAAGGACAGCAAAAACAGAAAAAATAAATCATGACTGCAACTCCAAGGGGAGGAAGGAGGGTCGTGAGGACTGATTCCTGCTGCTCCTGGAGAACACCTGTTACAGGTGAGTAACTACTCTTTCTCCAGGACCAAGCAGGAAGTCTGTCCTCACATATGGGACTCCCCAGCTTCAGGCTACCGGGAACCCAAGCTGAAAAATAAGCTCCCTCTAGAGCGTCAGCATCCGTGAAAGAATCCTTTCTGAGAACGCCCCCGTATGGTAGACCAACACAAGGGCCGGAGGGTAGGAGTTGCCTAAACCTCAAAGAGATTACGGAGTACCGCCTATCCGAAAGCACTGTCCCTACGGGACACCCTCTCGAGGCAGTAGTGGGCCGCAAAAGTCTGGCTTGAAGACCAAGTAGCGGACCTGCAGATATCCGCCAACAGAACAGAGCTGAGATGAGCTGAGCTACTGATGCGGCCTTTGCCCTGACACGGTGGGCCGTGACTCGACCCTGCAAGGAGAGGCCGGCCGCCCTCTACGCCCCGGCGATACAATCCGCTATCCAAAAGGGACAATGTACGCTTGGAGACAGGCAACCCCATTTTATTAGGGTCAAAAGATACGAAGAGCTGAGGATCCCTGCATATGGTCTATGTAAAAGGACAACACCCTTCTACAGCCCAAGGTATGCAGGACTGTTTCAGCCCGGCTGTATGCGGCCTAGGGAAGAATGTTGGAAGAACCACCTGATTGAGGTGGAAGGAGGAGACAACCTTCGGAAGGAACTTAAGGTGAATCCGCAAGACGACCCTGTTCTTATAGAACCGTGTGTACGGTCTATCAGAAACCAGAGCTTGTAGTTCACTCACACGCCTGGCCGAGGTAAGAGCCACTAAGAACAACGCCTTCCAGGAAAGGAAGCGTAAGTGACAGGTAGCCATCGGCTCAAACGGTGGGCAAGTTGGTGCAAGACCACATTCAAATCCCACTCAGTGGCTGGTGGACAGATCGGAGGCTTGAGCAAAAACAGGCCTCTGAGGAAGCGGGACACCAAGGGGTGACCCGACAGATTGGCCCTCTATCTGTGAGTTGTGTGCTGATAGAGCACTGAGGTGGACCCGAACAGAGTTGGACTTAAGGCCTAGGTCCGACGGTGAAGCAGATACTGCAGCACCACTGGCACCAGGCACGAAAAAGGATCCTCCTGGCGCTAAGCACACCAGGAGGAGAACCTATGCCACTTGAGGGCATAAGATTTCTGGGTGGATTGCCTCCTAGAGGCCAAAACCACCTCTTCCACTTCCTTAGGTAGAAGTAAGGGGGCTAGAACTACCCTTTCAGCAGCCAGGCCATCAGACTGAGGGACCTGAGGTTGGGGTGCAGAAGAGATCCCTGATCCTGAGATAGGAAATCGGGCTGCACCCCCAGAGGGAGTAGAGTGCCCACCGCCAACTGCAGGAGTGGAAACCATGGTTGCCTCGGCCATCTGGGGGCTACCAGAATCACCGAGGCCTTGTCCTGAAGAACTTTGAACAAGGTGCGGGACACTAGAGGCATGGGAGGAAACGCATACAGTAGGCCCGTGGACCAAGAGATTAGAAACACATCTGCTGCTATTCGGAGAGGATGCGGTTGCCTGGAACAGAACCTGGGTAGCTGACGGTTCAGTGGACTTGCAAAGAGATCGATGGTTGGAAGACCCCATTTTAGAAAGATCCCTTGGACCACCAGGGGATTCAAAATGCCATTCGTGAGGCTGTAGAATCCTGCTCAATCTGTCTGCCAGGGAATTTTCCTGGCCAGGCAGATAAACTGCCTTGAGAAACATGTGTTTGATTGCCAAGGAGCACAGGGCCTGCGCCTCCTGACAGACGTTAGGAGCCTGTGCCCCCTTGCTTGTTCACGTAGAATATTGCCATCTGATTGTCTGTCTGACCTAAGACAGACTGGTGAGAGAGGACATGAGAGAAAGTCTGTAGAGCTAAGCGGATAGCTCGTAACTCCAACAGATTGATCTGCTGTGTGGACTCCCAAGGAGACCAGAGACCCTGAGTGCAAGCCCCCTGACAATGTACACCCCAGCCCTGAAGGGAATTATCAGTTGTCAGCACCTGTGTGTGTGGAGGCGCCTGAAAAGGCAGCCCCTGGACCAGGTTCGGGAGATGCAGCCACCACCGTAGGGAGGCTGCCAGCAGTTTGGACACCCTTATCTTGTCTTTCAAGTCGCCTGTGGCTTGCACCCACTGAGCAGGTCGCATGTGCAGACAGGCATTCGGAGTTACATGGACCGTGGATGCCATGTGACCCAAGAGCCTTAGGATGTTTCTGGCGGAGACCAGAGAACCGCTGCGGAACTGTTTTGCCAAAGCCATCAGTCTGTGGGCCCTGTTCTCAGGCAAATAAGCCTTCGCCTGGAGGGTATCCAATCTTGCCCCTATGAACTCCATGTCCTATGAGGGGAGCAAAGTGGACTTGGAGAAGTTTTATGAAGCCTAGATGCTGGAGAAGAGAAACAGTGCGAAGGGTGGCCTGTCTAGCCTCTTGTGGAGACTGACCTCTGATGAGCCAGTCATCCAGGTATGGAAAGACAAAAGATGCCCTGGTTTCCGAGATAGGCTGCCAACACCACCAGGCACTTGGTGAAAACCCTGGGGGCGGAGGCGAGGCCAAATGAAAGTACTCTGCATTGAAAATGATTTCCACCTACTACAAATCTGAGATATTGACTGTGGTCTGAATGAATGAGGATGTGAGTATAAGCATCCTTCAGGTCTAAGGAGCATAGACAATCTCCCTGCTGGAGGTAGGGCAGCAGTACTCCAAGGGTAAGCTTCTTGAACTTTTCCCTCTCCAGGAACTTGAGATTTCACAAATCTAGGATGGGCCTGAGGCCTCCAGTCCTTTTTGGTACCAGAAAGTACCTGGAATAGAAGCATCGCCCTATCAGGTAGTGGGGCACCTGTTCCACCGCCTGCTTCCGTAGAAGACTTGCCAACTCCCGAAGGAGGAGGTTCCTGTGCAGAGGGAGTCTTGGAGGCTCCCCTGGAAAATAGGAGGGGTAACTGGTTGAAGTGGAGCAAATAGCCCTTTTGGACTATGCTCAGTACCCAGGTATCCCCTGCTATGGCTGACCACCTGTGGGCCTACAGTGTCAGCCGGCCTCCTGTGCTGAGAGGAGCCAGCTGAGGAGAGGTTATGCAGTGGGAGTCAAAACCCCGCTCCCTGCTCTGCAGGAGCCGGAGCTGATGGCTTGGGAGTTTTCTGCCTACGGGGCCCATGACCCTGCCCCTTGGCCTGCTGACCCTGATGGGGAGCTGTAGAGGCCTGAAACTGAGGGTAGGATTTGTAGGCAGTAGCCTTCCTCGGGTAAAAGGGCTTTTTTCCCGAGCCCTTCTGAGAAGGGGCAGAAGTTTTCCTGGACAGCCTTGTCCTGGTGAGAGTCTCAGACTCGAGTTCTGCAGCCTTTTCAGCCATGGGTTTGCCAAAAAGGTTCTCACCTCGGCAAGGGACATCAACCAACTTGTCCTGTACCCATGGCTCGAGGTCCGATGACTGTAGCCAGGCCTGACGGCATGCACCGATGCCGGCCACTGCTACTCGGACCGAAGCCTCGAAGCCATCATAGGCTGCTCGAGAGAAACTTTGAGCACTCTCCAATCCCTGATCACAAAGCCTTAAACCTCTGCAAAGATTCCTCGGAGAGGCCGAGAACCCGGCAATATCCTTTGCCAGGTCTCGGAGGTACATGCCCATGTACAGCTGGTAAGTCTGGACACGGCAAGCCAGCATAGAGCCCTGGAAGCACTTTCTACCAAGGGCATCCAGGTTCCGGGCCTCCCGGCCGGGGGGCGCCAAGGAGTGTATCTTCTGACTCTTCAGACGATGCATGGCCGATTCCACAACCATGGAGCGGTGCGGTAGCTGTGCCTTTTGGAACCCAGGCCTCTTACGGACTTGATAAATGGAATCGACCCATTTGCTGAGAACCGGCGCCGAAGCCTCCCACATGCGGAAGAGCAGCCGTTCCAGCACCAGAGGAACCGGTACAGTAAAGGCCTCCTTAGGCGGAAGGTCATACTGGAGGGCCGAGCTCCTCGGCTCGAGGCTCCTCCTTGGGATCCATGGGGAAGGCCAAGGCTTTGGCCATGTCCCTCATGAAGTCCGAGAACCGGGTATCCTCCGGTGGGGACTGTCTCCAAGGCTCGAACTCCGGTGAGTTTGATGGGACGCACCGGGTCTGGAAAGTGTCCTGGGATTCCCCGTCCTCCGTCTCCCACTCTGACCCCTCCGAGGAGGAATCGAGTGGCTCCGGCCGGCTGGGCATCGATGCCATCCGTCCCGACGCCGAGGGCACCGGCGTTGACGACCTCAGCCCCGAGCGGGAGGCCGAGGGGGACCTTGGCTGAGGATAGACTCGAGACCGCATAGACTTGAGGATCGGCTCGGCCTCCGGGGTTGACTTGGACGCCGAGGGCCCAGTGGTCGGGGCAGATGCACCGGTGAAACCAGCGATCAGTACCCGCTGCTGCTCCATGAAGGCAGCCAAGCTGCTCTCCAAGGCAGTCAACCTGAGACCCAGCTCAGGAGACCCAGTAGCCCCCAGACTCGGGCCCCGACAGCGTCGCGCCTGACGTCTGTTCCCCTGGAGGGGAGTCTACGAGGACAACAGCACTCATGTGACTCGGGAACTCCGGCTCCACTCGATGCAATTTGGCAGACCTCTCCGACCCCGAGGACCTGGGACGGTGGTTGGGGCTATGCGACCTGGCCCTCGAGGGGCCAAGAGCATCCGACGCCGTCCTCGTGGGTTTCTTCTTCCTTCTGTGTTCCCAAGAAGGATACCCCCTTTCAGAGGAGCCTCGACAGTGCTCAGGGTCAGACTCCCGAGATGTCGAGGCCTCTGACGAGGTCTGGGCCCAGCCGGATGCGGAGTCAAAAAAAAAGTCTCACGCTGATGCTGATGGCTCCTCAGCGCCTTAGAGGACATTTTGCTGCAAGGGACACAGACCACCGGGTCATGGTCGGGCCCGAGGCACCGGAGGCAGCAGTCATGTGTGTCCATGAGAGACATTAGCTTCTTACACCGATCACACTTCTTGAACCCGCTGGCAGCTATTGGCGGAAAAAGGATCCCTGCAAGGTCAAAAGACCAGGCTGCCAATGAAAAAGAAAAAAAAAAAGCGGGAACGCTAGTCACTAAGGACAAAAATCGAAAAACTAGCTCCGGGCTCGATACCGGTGTACCGGGCCCAGGCGGGAAGGGGAACCGGCGTCGAACCGGGCAAAAACCACAAATCCAATGCAGGAAAAAAATCAACTTTTACCGGTTGACAACACATGTCCGTTGGGCTCCACTGAAAAAAGAAGACTGAGCAAGATGGCACCCTTGGGCAGGAAGGGGACCGCGCATGTGCGCTGCATGCCCAAAGGCTTTCTTTGAAAGCTGGGGAAATGCTCCGCACGAGGTCTCCGTCGACACCCCCCATATGTGAGGACTGACTTCCTGCTTGGTCCTGAAGAAAGTTACAGGTGAAGAAATGAAGCTTAGAAGGAAACACACCCTTCCTACAGTTAAATATGGTGGGAGGTTCCATAATGTTGTGGGACTGTTTTGCTGCCTCAAGACCTGGAAGCCTGGAACTGAGCAGAGTAGCCATCTAATAGATAGAGCACTGGCTTGGGAACCAAGAGACCAGGGATCTATTGCCCACTAGCACACTCCTTGTGGCCTTGGGCAAGAAACTTAATTTCTCCATTGTCTCAGAAAAACCCATCCTCAATATCCCTGTTTAACGTACATTACAGAGCTGAAGTTATAAAATATAAACTTTATACCACTATCATTTCAGTCAAAGCAAACAAACATTAAAGGAATCATGAAGTCAAAGGACTACCAAGGTATTGTGGAGCAAAATCTGCTACCTAGTGTCAGAAAGTGTAGTTACTCACCTGTAAAGCATAGTTACTTACCTGTAACAGGTGTTCTCTGGGGACAGCAGGAATCAGTCCTCACATATGGGTGACGTTGGCACTGAGAGCCCTTGCAGAAACATCCCCCTAGCTTTCAAAAAAAGCCTTTGGGAGATGCCACCATGCATGTGTGGTCCCCTTCCTGCCCAAGGATGCCATCTTGCTCAGACGACATAGCTAAAAGAATGCAAAGAAAACGATGGTAAACGAGTAACTCCAAGGGGAGGAGGGAGGGGTGTGAGAACTGATTCCTGCTGTCTCCAGAGAACACCTGTTACAGGTGAATAACTATGCTTTCTCTGGGAACAAGTAGGAAATCAGTCTTCACATATGGGACTCCCCAACCACAGACTACTGAAAGCCCATAGCAAAAACAGGGGCTCCTTCCTCATGGGGAGCTGCAAGCAGCAGCGAGTCCATGTCCACAGACCACAGTAGGACCCGTGTCCAATGAAACCAGCACTCCTGTATTCAGAACACAGAAGGGTTGGAGGGTAGGAGTTGCCTAAACCCTGAAAAGGTTATGGAGCACAGCCTAGCCGAAGGCACTGTCCCATCGGAACTCTTTCCAGGCAATAATGAACTGCGAAGTATGGAGTGAAGACCAGGTGGCGGCCCGGCAGATGTCCGCCATCGGGACAGAGTGCAAGTTTGCACAGAGGCCATCATGCCCCTGACACTGAGTCATGATGCGGCCTTCCAGTGGGAGCCCCGCTTGCTCATAGGCAAGGGCAATACTGTCTGCCACCAAGGTGGACAGCGTACGCTTGGTCACCGCCTCCCCCAGCCTACTGGGATCATAGGAGATGAAAAGCTGAGAAGTTTTGCGGTGGCCCTCAGTGCATTGGATATAGAAGGACAAAGCCCTCTTACAGTCCAAGGTGTTAAGGACCGTCTCCGTCCAACTGGAGTGAGGTCTTGGAAAGAAGGTAGGGAGCACCACTTCCTGTTTTGAGATGGGAAGGCAATACTACCTTTGGCAGGAATTTGGGGTGCGTGCGAAGCACCATCCTGTTCTTGTAGAACCTGGTATAAGGCGCCTCTGCCACAAGGGCCTGAAGCTCACTAACTCTGCAAGCGGAGGTGAGCACAATCAGGAAAGCCACCTTCCAAGAGAGGTAGCGAAAGTGGCAGGTAGCCAGAGGCTAGAAGGGTGGGCGAGTGAGCTGCCCCAACACTCCAGTGAGGTCCCATTTGGTTGCCAGAGGGCAAACCGGGGACTTCGATAACTGAGGCCCTGAAGAAAATGGGCCACCAAAGGTTGGACCAAGAGGGGCTTACCATCCACTGGATGGTGGTGTGCTGCCAGGGCACTAAGGTGCACTCGGATGGAATTAGACTTGAGCACAGAAAGAGGTGGAAGGTACTGTAACACTAGTCCCATGAGAACCTGTGCCATTTGAAGGCGTAAGCCTTCTTAGTAGAGGCCTTACGAAAAGCCAGCAGAATCTCTTCCATCTCAACCGGAAGGGGCCAGTCTCACCTTCTCAGCAGCCACACCGTCAGCAACAGAGACCCCAAGTTGGGGTGCAGAAGAGAGCCCCCTCCTGAGACAGGAGTCCCGGGGCAGTCCAAGGGATGGGGGTCCCCACCGCCAACCAGAGGAGCTATCAGGATGAGTGAGACCCTGTTGCGGAGGCTCCTGAACAAGGTCTTGGCGATCAGCGACATGGAAGGGAAGGTATACATGAGACCTTCCGACTATGAGGCCTGCTGAGAACAGAAGCAGGGCAACTGGAAGTTGTCCAGGCTGGCAAACTAGTCCATCATGGATTCCCCCCAGAGCCGGAAACGCTGACTGGCTACCTTGGGGTCCAGCTGCCACTCATGCAGCTGGAGGACTCTGCTCAGCCTGTCCTGGCCTGGTAAGTACACTACTTGCAGGAGGATACCCTATTGGATTGTGTACGAACAGAGGCCCGGTGCCTCCTGACAAAGGATATGAGACCTCGTACCCACATTTGTTCATGTAGAATATCGCCATCTGGTTGTCCGTCTGGTGATGCAGGTGGTGGCAGAGGACTCATAGGGCTAAGTATATGGCTCGGAACTTCAGGAGGTTAATCTGCTGGGTGCTCTTGTCTGGTGATCAGTTGCCCTGTGTGCAGAGCTCCCCGCAGTGGGCTCCCCAGCCGAGCAGAGGTGTGTCCGTGGTGAGGACCCTTGAAGGGCTCAGGGCCTGAAAAGGCATGCCTGCCTTGAGATGCTGGAGCGACTGCCACCAGACCAGGGAGTGCCACCAGTTGGCGGGTTACAGAGTTTCTCAGAGGCAACCCATGGCCCAAGCCCACTGATCCCGGAGGCACCACTGCACTGCACTCATGTGGAGGCAAATGCCTGGGGTGACGTGGAAGCCATGTGCCTGAGAAGGCACAGAAGCTGCTGAGCGGGTATCAAGGGACAGTATTGTATGTACTACACCAGAGTCCTGAGACGGTTAGTTCAGTCCCTGGGCAAGAAGGCCTTAAGACTGGAGAGTGTCGAGCTTTGCCCCGATGAACTCCAGAAACTGTTGGGAGGAGGTGAAACTTGGGGTAGTTTATGACAGACCCCAAGTGTTGCAGGACCTGGATTGTGCATGCAGTGGCCTGCTGCACTTCTGAGGACGTGCCTCGCTTTATGAGCCAGTCGTCCAAGTAGGCGAAGACAAATATCCCCTGGAGGGGAGGAAGATGGCCATGACTGCCAAGCATTTTGTGAAGACTCTTGGGGCCAAGGCCAAGCCAAAGGGGAGTACCCTGTACTGAAAATGCCTGCCCCCCCCCTACAAACCGCAGGTACTACCTGTGGTTGGGGTGAATGAGGATGTGAGTATAAGCATCCTTGAGGTTTAAGGAGCATAGCCAATCTCCCTGGAGGTATGGCACTAATGTTCCAAGGGAGAGCATCTTGAACTTCTCCCTCACCAGGAATTTGTCAAGGTTGCGCAGGTCAAGGATGGGCCTTAAGCCCCCTGTCCTTTTTGGCATGATGAAGTATCTGGAGTAGAACCCCTCACCCTTGAGGTGGTAGGGCACCGGTTCTACCGCTTTGTCCTCGAGAAGACCTGCCAACTCCTTCGGTAGAAGCTCCCAGTGGAGGGGAGACCTGAAGGGCTCTCCCGGGAAATAAGGGGGAGGTGTTTGAGTCAGGCAGAGGAGGCAACCCTCCATGACTACCTGAAGTGCTCAGGAGTCACTGGTGATGGTCAACCACCTTTGGACATAGAGGGGCAGGTGCCCCCTGTGGGCTTCTGATCTCCTTGGGGTAGATAGGCTATGTTCAAGGAGTCAAAATCTCCCCCCCTGGCTGGGCCAGAGCCGGTGCCTGGGGTTTTGTAGCCTTCTGCTTACGTGAGCCATGCCCATGTCCCTTGGTCTGCTAACCCTGTTGGGGAGCTGGGGAGGCCTGAAAAGGTGGGTAGTTTCTGTAAGCAGCTCCCTTCCTTGGATTAAGACTTTTTACCCGACCCTTCTGCTGAGGAGGGGCAGAAGTCTTTTTGGAGAGCATGGTCCTAGTCATGAACTCTATCTCCAGCTCAACAGCCTTGTCGATCATGGTTTTGCCAAAGAGGTTCTCTCCTTGGCAGGGGACATTGACCCATCTGTCCTGTACCCACTGCTTGGAGGTCAGACAACAGTAGCCAAGCTTGGCGGTGTGCACCGATGTCTGCCACCACTACTCGAGCTGCCAACTCGAACCAGTCATAGGTTGCTGGAGACATGAATTTGGAGCATTCATGGACTGCCTTGGCCAGGTTCTTGAACTGCAAGGGTTCCTTGGAGAGACCAGCTGAAAACCCAGTGAGTTCCTTTGCCAGGACTCTCAGGTACAAGCCCATGTACAGATGGTAGGCCTGAATACGGCCAATGAGCACTGAGCCTTGGTAGCACTTTCTGCCAAGGACGACCAGGGTGTGGGTCTCCCTGCCGGGGGGCACACCAAGGAGTGCGTCTTCAGGCTTTTCAGCCAATGCATGGCTGACTCCACCACCATGGAGTTATACGGCAGCTGTGACTTTTGGAAGCCCGGGCTCTGGCAGACTCAGTACATCGCGTCAAGCCGTTTGCTCACCACTGGTACCGAAGCTGGTGTCTCCCACATCCAGAGAATCAGCTGTTCTAGCATGGGAGGAATGGGCACCATGAGCGATTCCCTCAGAGGAGCCTCGTATTGGAGGATTTCCAACTCATCTGCCAGAGGGTCATCCTCCAACTTGGTAGGGAACACCAGGGCCTTTGACATCTCCTTGACAAAATCAAGGAAGCCCATATCCTAGGGCAGGGGCCTGCCGTTGAGGGTCCGAGATGGGAGAGTCAGATGGGACATCATTGTGGCGACAGGTATTGGGGAGTCCTCATCCTCCGTCTCCCACTCGAAGTAGTAGAGGACTTGTAGGACTACTTTACGGGCCTCGGGGTCCCCAATGCCCTGTGGCTGGTGCCTGGCATATATGTCGGGGATGACCGCAGTTCCGTCAAGTGGGACTCCGATTGCGACCTTGGCCGAGGATCGGCTCAGCCTCTGGGGACAGAGGGCCCGATGGTCGGGGTGGATGAACCGGTCATGCCAGATAACCGTGCCTGCTGCTGGTCTGTGAAGACAAACTGCGTTCCAGGGCCGCCATTCTGGACTCCAAACAAGAAGGCTCTGCAGTCTTTGGTGTGGGCACAGAGGTACTCAGGCCCGACGCTGGCTCCCCCGAA
Organism: Ichthyophis bannanicus; assembly: GCA_033557465.1. Lineage (NCBI taxonomy): Eukaryota > Metazoa > Chordata > Amphibia > Gymnophiona > Ichthyophiidae > Ichthyophis > Ichthyophis bannanicus. The sequence goes on from CM066040.1 coordinate 53,262,622, forward strand.
GGGGAATCCTTGAAGAGTATGGCATCTGGGGACAGAGGCCAGTCCGCAGTCAGATCCTTTCAGAGGACCTTTGCAGGCCACTCCCTCTCCAAAGCCTCAGACAAACACCTCAGACTGCGGGACCAGCCGGCCGATTGGAACTGTCCAAGGACACCGTCTTTGAGGGTTTCTTCCTGGGTTCCCTCGAGGGCCCTTTTCTGAGGACCCACCCGAGACGTTGGGGCTTCAGACAAGGCCCTTGTCCAGACAGTAATGGGCAGCAAAGGTATGGATGGAAGATCAAGTTGCTGCCTTGCAAATTTTGTCAATGGCTATTAAGCGTAGATTTGCTATTGAGGTTGCCATGGTGTGAACGCTATGAGCAGCGACATGCCCTTCCAGGGAAAGTCCTGCTTTGTCATAAGCAAATGAAATGCAGTCTGCTATCCATCTCGACAGCGTACGTTTAGATATGGGGAGACCCAGGTAACTAGGGTCAAATGAGATGAACTACTGTGAGGCTTTACGATGATCTCTGGTCCTTTAGAGAGATAGAAAGCCAACACATGTTTGCAGGCAACCATGTGCAGAGTTGCTTCCGCTCAAGACTCATGCGGATTAGGAAAGACTGAAAAGTAAACTGACTGGTTTAAATGGAAAGGAGAAACCACCTTTGGCGTAAAGTGTTGGTGGAGTGACGGATGACTGTCATGGTGGAACTGGGTATAGGGTGGGTCCACCACCAAAGCCTGAAGCTCACTAATACGTCTAGCTGGGGTGAGGGCAATTAGGAAGAGTACCTTCCAAGATGGGAACTTTAGTGAGGTTGTGGTTAATGGTTCAAAGGGCAGCTAGAGAAGCTCTGCTAGAATGACACCGAGGTCCCAAGCCACTGGAGGTGGCTTAATGGACAGTATGGACAGCAGGGGAACTCATATGAAACACGCCAACAGCTGAATGGGCTGTCCATCCAGTAGGTGGTGAGAGGCCACTGAGAGGTGGACTCTCAGAGTTGGTTTTCAGACCTGTCAAGGACAGGCGGAGGAGATACTGAAGGAGTGATTCCACTGGGGAAGAAAAGGGATTGAGATCTTTCTGGGAACACCAGACAGAGAATCTACACCACTTAAAGTATGACCATCTGGTGGAGGGCTTTCTAGAAGCCAAACGGATCTCCTTAACCTCTTGTGCAAGGTTGAAGACTTGTAATGCTATGCTCTCAGCAGCCAAGCTGTGAGACAGACTGTGGATTGGGATGAAGTAGTGAGCCATCGTCCTGGTAGAGTGGGTGCAGATCCCAAATGAAGAGGATGAGTGACTCAGATGCAGTAGCAGTGGAAACCACAGTTGCCTTGGCTAGTGAAGGGCTATGAGAATCATGGAGCCCTTGTCAAACTGAAGCTTGAAAAGCATCTTGGGAATGAGGGAAAGCATAAAGCAGACCCTGACCCCAGTGTAGGTGGAAGGTATCCACCTATTAGTTGATGGATGTCAGTTCTTGTGCAGAAGCTTGGCATTTTGCAGTTGCAAACAGATCTAATATTTGGAGTTCCCCAGGTCTGGAAAATGTAGGACGTGTCCAGATGGAGAGACCATTCGCGGGGAAGAAGGATCAGACTCAGCTTGTCTGCCAAGACAGTGAACTCCCCTGGGAGGTACACCTGTTCCTCCCTGCTTGTTCACATAGAACATGACAACTTGATTGTCTGTCCTGATTAGGACCTGTTGTGCCCCAAAGGTGGTGTTGAAACACCCAGAGGGCATTTGAAATAGCAAAAGGTTCCAGAAAATTGATTTGGAATTGACTTGTGCTGTCCAGAGCCCCTGTGTGGACAGGTTGCCCAGGTGTGCTCCCCAACCCAGTTTGGAGGCATCCATCGTCAGGGTGCATTGAAGTGGAGGCATCTGAAAAGGTGACCCTACCAGCAGATTTTCTGGAGACCACCACCACTGAAGGGATGTGGTTAGAAGGGCAGGCGACTTGAATCCTGTCCCAGAGACGGCCCGAGGCCTGCTTGCACTGGGAAGCAAGAGTCCACTGGGCTGTCCACATATATAATCTGGCATATGGAACGACATATACTGTAGAGGCCATGTGCCCAAGGAGCTGCAGCATCTCTTGGGCTGTCAGATGGTCTTGTAGGAGCATCTGGGATGCTAGTTTGACTAGATGTGCACAACGGAGCTGGGGCAGAAACGCCCTGTATTTTTGGGTGTCTAAGTAGGGCTCTGATGAACTCTAGCTTTTGAAATGGAGCAAGCTGGGATTTTGGGATGTTTTATTACAAATCCCAAGTGCTGTAGTACTGTGATGGTACGATGCAAGGAAAAGGTGTTTGATTTTATCAGCCAATTGCCTAAGGGAATATTAATATCCTGAGACCTTAGGTATGCAGCCACGACCACCATGCACTCTGTGAAGACTCTTGGGGCAGAGGAGAGTCCTAAGGGAAGGACTCTGTATTGATAATGTTTTCTTTGAAAGGTAAAGTGTAGATATTTCCTGTGTCCTGGATGGATGAGGATATATGTACACTTCTTTCATATCTAGAGAACAGAGCCAGTTCTGAACCTGAAGGTAGGGAACAAGAGTCCCGAGAGATCATCTTGAATTTTTCACATACTAGAAACTTGAAGTTTGAGGTCCAGAATGGGCCTGTATCCTCTGGTTTTCTTTGGAATGAGAAAGTACAGAGTAGAAACCCATTCCCTGTTGGGGCATTTTCTATGGTGCCCTGAGACAGAGAAGACACCTTGTCCTGTAGGAATGGGGGTTGCATTTGATATTCCCCCATGAAAGTGGATGGGGGCAGAGTTTGCTGATGAAGACTATACCCTTCCTGGACTATGGCAAGTGTCCACTGCTCTGAGGTGATGAGGTGCAATCTGTGGACGTAGTGACAGTCTGCCTGTTATGTGAAGGGGATGGGGGTCCTCCAGAGGCAGGGTGGCAATGTTCTCTGGGAAAGTCAAAAACTAGGTGCAGACTGTGGCTGTGCAGCTGGTTGAGATTTAGCCACCTGAGGCTTCTCTTGCTTAGGAGGCTGCTACCTCTTCTGTGGGACTTGACGCCGATACTGAAAAGTAGGAGGGTAAGAATAGAATCTCTTATTGTAGAAAGACTTTTGTAGGTGTCTTTCCTAGCAGGGTCAGCTGTTCTGGACAGTCTCTTCAGAGTAGCATTTCCTGACTCTGAGAGGCCTTGTCTTGGTCTTTGCCAAAGATGTTTTCCCCTGTGCAGCTTATCTTGAACCCACTGTTCAAGATCGGAGGCTTAAAGACATTCAATTCTACATGCACCAATGCATACTGCTGAGGCCCTTCTCGTGCATTCAAAAGCATCGAAAGTAGCCCTAAAAAGCATCGAAAGTAGCCCTATTGACAAACTTCGAAGCATTTTAGCTGTTTGACTAGGGCAAGATAACCTGCTCTTGTCATCTGGGAGGAGAGGCGCAAAGGCCTAGAGATTCCTAGACACTGAGGAACATTCCCATGTAGAGGATATAGGAGTTGATCCTAGCCAAAAGCATGGATACCTGGAAGCAGATGCCAAAAGGCATCAAGGATTTGAGTCTCAACCTGGAGAATTAGAGGAATGAGTCTGAGCTTTTGATTTAGCGCATTGCTGATTCAACCACCATGGAGTGGTGGGGAAGCTGTGGCTTTTGGAAGCCAGGACACTTCAGTATTCAATACATGGTATTGAGAAGTCGAGTGTGAGGTGAGATCATGAGGGGAGTCTCCCACATACAGAGCATAAGGTCATGAAGATGCAGTGCAACGGCAGAATGGCTGCCTCTTGTGTGCTGTTGCGTATTGGAAGAGCTCTAATTCTGCCATCCTTGACTCCTTCTCTGATGTTACCATAAGAGACCCTTAGCTAGATCTCAAATGAATTCCTGGAAGGACATGTCTTCTGGAGGCAACAAATGTCACTGTTGAGGCAGGAAAGGGTCTGAAGGAAGGTCCTGGGGTCCATTGAATAGAGCGACTCCACATCCAAAATGGAGGAATCTGACTCAAAGTATCAACAGGCACTGTGTTTGCCCGAAGCTAAATGCCGGTACTGTGCTCTGAGATATCAGTCTTGGTGAGCCATTTGGGTTTGGTACCGGCATTGATGATAGTTTCAAGGGAAGGCATAGCTGGAAGCGATGTCCGTCTCATCTGGAGCAGCCCTGATGTGCTCTGAACCTGTGTCGATGTCTGTACTGGAACTGGTATGGACAGGGCGGTGCCTGAAGTCAATGGCTTAACAGGTATTCTAGGCTGCCAGGAGAGCTGCTAAGCTCCGCTCGATGGATCAGCACACAATGGACATCAAGGTTACCAATGCCTGGGAATCTGTCGCAGGTGTTTGCGCTACTGTCCCAGAGCATGGCACCAGCAGTTCTCTGGAGGGAGAGGCCTTGGGAGCATCCTGGGCCCCTGGATGGGCTTTGGAGGGCAGACCTCCCGCTGGGGCTGTTTGGCTGGCCGATCCACCTCCAAGGCAGCACCCGAGAGATTGATGCTTTGAGAGAGATCTACTGCAGATTGTCAGACTTCGATGTGCATGGACTTTGAAGATACCTGTAATCCATGGGAGGAGGATGAGGCCCTCGACGAAGTGGATGCCAACAATACCGCATCCAAGGCGAAGAGTGTCCGAAATTTAGAGGCCCGGTTCTGTAGGCTTCTTTTAGTCATCTTTTGACAGAGGGGACAGTGTTGGCTGGTGTTCTGGGCAGAAGAATTTTAGACACCAGTCATGTGTGTCAGTTGATGAGATGGGGCTGGCACACTAAACATTTTTTTGAAACCACTAACTGGTTTCTCCATGCCTTGAATGGATGGAAAGGCTATGGTAGGCTGGTAGGCTTAAGGCCTGAAAAGGCATCAACAGCACTTTGTTTTGTTTTTTAAATAAACTAAAAGAAAAGACAAAAATAAGGGAACCGGTGATGTCTGACAGTGCCAGTGTCGACAAGAATGCAGACGCGATGCATAAAAAGAAGGATTTGCTTCCTGCTGGCTCTGTGGAAAATGAACAGAAGAGAGGGAGTTGGGAAGGCAGTCGCAATGGAGTGTTCCCAAAAGCTTTCCAACTGAACATTGGGGAGTGTTCCTGCACAGGCTCTGTCAGTACCGACATCACCCATATGTGAAGACTACATTCCTGCTTGTTCCTAGAGATGGCTAGATCTGAGTCAAAGGTCATGTTCCTCCACTAGCAGGACAATGACTCAAAACATACATCCGAAAAGTACAAAAGAATGCTTAAGAAAAAAAAACTGTTTTAAACTGTTTAAACTGGCCAGGCAAGGAGTCCTGATCTCAATCCAAATAGAGAACCTTTGGAAAGGGCTAAAATCTACCATTGGTAAAGAAATCCTGGAAATATTCATGAGCTGGAACAAATCGCAGTTGAAGAATGTGAGAAATTACCAGCAACAGATATACAAAATTTATAGATGGCTACAAGAAGTGTTTGAAGGCCATCATCATTACAAAGGGTTGTGCAACCAAATATTAGTGAAGAGTGCCATTAATCCTGTCCAGGTCTTTTTTTCCTCAGAAATAACTAAGTTGCACCAACCTTTTTGCTGTATACCTTTGAACATACTACTATAATATGACAACATAGTTGGAATATTTCCATTTCTAAGATACTGTACACAACATACCTAAAATGCATGGTTGTCAGTAATGTTGACCACAGTTCTGTTGCATTTTGTTCTAAGTAAAAATTTTGAATACTGTTGTCTAATGTGTGCAGTGGTGCTACTGCACAATGCTGTGAAGAGACAAGGTCCCTCTGAGGCAGAAGGCAACATGAAAAACATGGAACATACATGTCTTCAAACACACATTGCTGAAAGTCGAAATAGTTTAAATTGTGACATTTTCCAGTCCATACAAGTGGGTTGTGTTCCCCACTTGTGGTAGAGACAGAGCAAATGAAAAGCCCAGATTTCAATGATATCACTCCCATGCCTGTATTTGCCTCTGACACAAGAATGTTCACCCCTAAAGCATATGGGAAAAACATGGCAAGCCTCAAACCTCAACCACCATAGGCAACAATGAGTGATCAATAGTAGAAAACTATGCACATGATAGCATAAAGATAAGGCTGTCAGTAGATGAACTTGCAAAGCCAAGTATAAAAATATGAGAGCGGACCCAAGGGTACTGCAGCGGAAGAAAAGAGGAATACAATTCCAGGGGCCAGCCCTGGACTGGTCTAGCATGATTCAAGGACAGGACATTAATTGTTAAGTCATCTTGCTAGAGCAGTCTTCCATGTCGTCTTGCTAGAGCAGTCCAGATAAGTGGGATGTACCAACCCCACCACTCCACTGGGTAGGAAAACAGCAACTCTCAAAACTCTTGAGCCAAAGGCCATGTCCACCCACGAATGGACATCCAAGTGGGAATGCTTGACGAAAGTGGACTACGTTGAGAGCAGAAGCCATGATGCCAAGGAGTTGTATATAATCCCAGGCAGTGGGAGCTGCCAGGCGCCAGAAGGCATGGACCTGAACGTAGAGCTTCTTGCATCTGTTGTAAGAGGAAGACAACCCTCTCTTGTGTCAAAGCAGATGCCGATTGCTTTTAGTATAATTGACCACCCAGCTGAGATAGTCCAGAAAGGAGAGGAAGCGTAGTTACTCACCTGTAACAGGTGTTCTCCAGGAGCAGCAGGAATCAGTCCTCACATATGGGTGACGTCGGCGCCGACGGAGCCCTCGCAGAGCAATTTCCCCAGCTTTCAAAGAAAGCCTTTGGGAATTGCAGCGCGCATGCGCGGTCCCCTTCCCGCCCAAGGGTGCCATCTTGCTCAGTCTGATGACATAGAGAAAAGACAGCAAAAAATTAGGAAAAACGAAAGCATAGAACTGCAACTCCAAGGGGAGGAGGGAGGGTTGTGAGGACTGATTCCTGCTGCTCCTGGAGAACACCTGTTACAGGTGAGTAACTACGCTTTCTCCAGGACCAAGCAGGAAGTCAGTCCTCACATATGGGACTCCCAAGCTTAAGGCTACCGGAGACCCCAAGCACAAAAATGAGCTCCCTCGAGGTCAGTAGCACAGAAGGAAGGAATCTTCTCTGAATATGTCTCCAATCGGTAGCCCAACAACCGGGACGGAAGGTAGGAGTTGCCTATACCTCAAAGAGGTTACGGAGGACTGCTTGTCCAAAAGCACTGTCCCTGCAGGACTCCCTCTCCAGGCAGTAATGGGCTGCAACAGTCTGGCTTGAAGACCAAGTAGCGGCCCGGCAGATGTCTGCCAATGGAACAGAGCGGAGGTAAGCTACTGACGTAGCCTTCGCCCGAACACGATGAGCTGTGACTCTACCTTCCAGCACGAGGCCCGCAGCCTCGTAAGCCCAAGCGATGCAGTCCGCAATCCAGATGGACAGAGTTCGCTTGGAGACAGGGAGCCCCAACTTGTTGGGGTCATAAGACACGAAGAGCTGAACAGTCTTTCGGTGCTCCCGCGTACGGTCAAGGTAGAAGGTCAATGCCCTTCTACAGTCCAGGGTATGCAGGACCATTTCAGCTCAGCTGGAGTGTGGCCTGGGAAAGTAGGTCGGAAGTACCACCTCCTGGTTGATGTGAAAAGGGGAAACCACTTTGGGAAGGAACTTAGGGTGAGTCCGTAGGACTACCCGGTTCTTGTAGAACCTAGTGTAAGGAGGATCAGATACTAGGGCCTGCAGCTCACTAACGCGTCTAGCAGAAGTGAGGGCCACCAAGAACAAGGTTTTCCAGGAAAGAAAACGAAGGGGACAGGTAGCCATAGGCTCAAAAGGCGGACAGGTAATCCGCTGTAAAACCACATTGAGATCCCAGTTCGGGGCTGGCGGGCGCAAAGGTGGTTTAAGGAGAAGGAGGCCTCTGAGAAAACGAGCCACCAGAGGGTGGCTGGAAAGAGGTCTACCATCCACCGGCATGCGATGCGCAGAAAGAGCACTGAGGTGGACCTTGACCGAGTTGGACTTAAGTCCAAGATTGGAAAGAGAAAGCAAGTACTGCAAGACCACTGATGCTGAACAGGAGAAGGGGTCTTTAGACTGCTGAGTACACCAGACGGAGAACCGACGCCACTTAAGAGCGTAGGACTTCCGGGTGGAAGGCCTACTGGATGCCAAGACGACCTCTTCCACATCTGGAGGTAGCTGGAGAGGAGCAAGGACTACCCTTTCAGCAGCCAGGCCATCAGATGAAGGGACCGGAGGTTGGGGTGCAGGAGCATCCCCTGATCCTGCGAGAAGAGGTCGGGCTGAAACCCCAGAGGAAGAGGGGTGTCCACCGCCAGCTGCATCAGAAGCGGGAACCAAGGTTGTCTCGGCCACCGGGGAGCCACCAGGATCATCGATGCCTTGTCTGAGAACTTTGAAGAGCGTCCGAGACACCAGAGGCATGGGTGGAAAGGCATACAAGAGGCCTGTGGACCATGGAATCAGAAAAGCATCCGCCGCTACCCGGAGAGGATGCGGCTGTCGAGAGCAGAATCTGGGAAGCTGCCGGTTCAGAGGACTGGCGAACAGATCCATGGTGGGGAGGCCCCACCGGAGAAAGATCCGCTGAACCACAAGCGGATCCAATCTCCACTCGTGCGGTTGGAGGATCCTGCTCAGTTTGTCTGCCAGGTAGTTTTCTTGACCTGGGAGATAGACAGCTTTGAGGACGATGTTGCGATGGACGGCCCAAGAGCAGAGCTTCTGTGCTTCCTGACAGAGAAGGAAGGAGCCGGTTCCGCCTTGTTTGTTCACGTAGAACATGGCAACCTGATTGTCTGTCTGGACAAGTACTGACTGGTGAGAAATCAGGTGAGAGAAGGCTTTGAGCGCTAGGCGGATGGCTCTGAGCTCCAGGAAGTTGATCTGCTGAGCGGACTCCCAAGGAGTCAGGAGACCCTGAGTACAAGTCCCTTGGCAATGTGCTCCCCAACCCTGGAGAGAAGCATCGGTCGTCAGGACCTGAGAATGTGTAGGGGGCTGAAAAGTCACCCCTAGCACTAGGTTTGGCAGATGAAGCCACCATCGCAGAGATGAGACCAGCTGGTCGGAGATCTGTACGGAGTCCGCTAGGCTCCCCGTGGCCTGATGCCATTGAGTGCGAAGGCACCACTGAGCAGGACGCATGTTCAGGCGGGCATTGGGGGTTACATGGACCGTGGAAGCCATATGGCCGAGCAGTCTCAGAAAGTGCCTGGCAGAGACCAGGGAATTGCTGTGAAAAGCGGCTGGCGAGATCCATGAGCCGTTTGGCCCTGTCCAGAGGGAGGAAGGCCCGCGCCTGAAGCGTGTCCAATCTGGCGCCTATGAACTCGAGATTGAGAGGGGAGCAGAGTGGACTTTGCGAAGTTTATGACAAAACCCAAGTGCTGGAGCAGAGTCACAGTGCGATGAGTAGCCTGAGTGGCTTCTTGGGCAGACTGGGCCCTGATGAGCCAGTCGTCCAGTTATGGGAACACAAAGAGACCTTGCAGTCTCAGATAGGCCGCCACCACTGCTAGGCATTTGGTGAACACCCTGGGGGCGGAGGATAGGCCAAAGGGCAGTACTCTGTACTGGTAATGGTTTCCTCCCACAACAAACCTGAGATATTGTCTGTGGTATGGATGAATAAGGATATGAGTATACGCATCCTTTAGATCTAAGGAGCATAGCCAGTCTCCCTGCTGGAGGTAGGGCAGCAGGATTCCAAGGGTAAGCATTTTGAACTTTTCCTTTGCAAGGAACTTCTTGAGGTTTTGCAAGTCTAGGATGGGTCTGAGGCCTCCTGTTCTTTTTGGAATCAGGAAGTACCTGGAATAAAACCCTTGACCCTTCAGGTGGTGGGGCACCGGTTCCACGGCTTGTTCCTGAACGAGACTTGCTAACTCCTGAAGGAGTAAGTCCCTGTGCAGAGGGAGTCTGGAAGGCTCCCCTGGAAAGGAGGAGGGAGATACCTGGGGAAAAGGAAGATAGCCCTTTTGAACTATGTGAAGCACCCAGGAATCTGTGGTGATGTTGGACCACCTGTGGGCAAAGTGGACCAGCCGGCCTCCTGTGCTGAGAGAAACCAGCTGAGGGTGAGAGGCTATGCTGAGGAAGTCAAAAACCCCAACCCTGCTGAGCAGGGGTTGGTGGTGCAGGCTTGGGGGCTTGCTGCCTACGGGACCCATTACCCCGTCCCTTGGCCTGCTTTCCCTGTGGGGGAGCCACTGAGGCCTGATAGTGAGGGTAGTATTTATAGGCAGCACCTTTCCTCGGGTAAAAGGGCTTTTTCCCCGAGGCCTTCTTCTTTTGAGAAGGGGCAGAGGTCTTCCTCGAGAGACGAGTCCTGGTGAGAGTCTCCGTCTCGATTTGTGCAGCCTTCTCATTCATGGGCTTGCCAAAGAGGTTATCACCTCGGCAGGGGACATCGACCAACTTGTCCTGTACCCAAGGCTCGAGGTCGAACGTCTGAAGCCAAGCCTGGCGGCGTCCACCGATGCCAGCCGCAGCTACTCGAGCCAACGCCTCAAAACCATTGTAGGCTGCTCGAGAGATGAACTTGGAGCACTCTCGAATACCAGTAGACAAGGACTGGAACCTCTGCAAAGGTTCGTCGGAGAGACCAGCAGAGAACCCGGCTATTTCCTTAGCCAGGTCTCGGAGATACATGCCCATATAGAGCTGGTATGTCTGGACTCGACAAGCAAGCATAGAGCCCTGGAAGCACTTCCTACCGAGGGCATCCAGGCTTCGGGCTTCCCTACCAGGGGGCACCGAGGAGTGCATTTTTTGACTCTTTAGTCTATGCATGGCCGATTCCACCACCATGGAATGGTGCGGTAGTTGTGCTTTTCGGAAGCCAGGGCTCTTGCGGACTCGAAAAATGGAATCGACCCGCTTGCTTAACACCGGCGACGACGCCGGGCTCTCCCACATGCAGAAGAGAAGTCGTTCCAGCATGGGAGGAACCGGTACAATAAAGGCCTCCTTCGGGGGAGAGTCATATTGGAGGGCATCGAGTTCTTCGACTCGAGGCTCCTCCTCGGGATCCGCAGGGAAGGCCAAGGCCTTGGCCATATCCCTCACGAAGTCCGAGAACCGGGTATCCTCCGGGGGGGACCGTCTCCGAGGTTCGGACTCGGGGGAGTCCGAAGGGACACACCGAGTCCGAAAGGAACCAGGTGACTCTTCGTCCTCAGATTCCCAGGCCGACTCCTTGGAGGAGGAGTCGATCGGCTCCGGTCAGGCGGGCACTGATGCCATCCGCCCCGACGCCGAGGGAGTCGGCGTCGACGACCTCGGTCCCGAACGGGAGGCCGAAGGAGACCTCGACCGAGGATCGACTCGAGCCCTCATGGACTCGAGGATCGGCTCGGTCTCCGGGGTCGATTTGGAGGTCGACGTCCCGGCGGTCAGGGCAGAAGCACCGGCAAGGCCAGCGATCAATGCCCGCTGCTGGTCCAAGAAGGCAGACAGACTGCACTCCAAGGCCGTCAACCTGAGTCCGAGCTCAGGAGACCCAGCAGCCACCGACTCGGGCCCCGACGGCGTCGGGCCCGACGTCGGGTCCTTCGGAGGCGAGTCCACGAGGACACGTGAGCGGGCAAGTCCACCTCGAGTCGAGGATGTTTTGACGGCCTCTCCGTCTCCGAGGACCCAGGATGGGAATCGGGGCTATGCGACCTGGCCCTTGAGGAACCAGGAGCGTCCACCGATCCCGCCCTCGCGGGTTTCTTCTTCCGATGATGTTCCCGGGTAGGAGACCCCCTTTCAGAGGAACTCCGACGATGCTCAGGACCAGAGTCCCGAGACGTCGAAGCCTCTGACGAGGTCCGAGCCCGGCCGGAGTCAGAGAAGATACGCTCCCGCTGGTGCTGCCGACTCCTCAACTCTTTTGAGGACATTTTGCCGCATGGCCCACAGATCATGGGGTCATGATCTGGGCCGAGGCAGCAGAGGCAGAAGTCATGAGTGTCTGTAAGAGACATAAGTTTCTTACAGAGGTCACACTTTTTAAAGCCACTGGCAGCCATCGGGGGAAAAAGGCCCCCTGCGAGGTCGAATGACCGGCTGCCAGGGAAAAAGGAAAAAAGCGCGAAATCTGTCACGAAGGACAAAAAACCGAAAAATAAAGGACGGACTCGCAACCGGCGTCGCGAGTCCGGCCGGGAAAAGAACCGGCGTCGAACCGAAGAAAAAATAGAGAAAAATCAACTTTTCTGTGGGGATTCACAGGCAACGTCTGTAGGGCTCCACAGAAAAAAGAAGACTGAGCAAGATGGCACCCTTGGGCGGGAAGGGGACCGCGCATGTGCGCTGCGATTCCCAAAGGCTCTCTTTGAAAGCTGGGGAAATTGCTCCGCGAGGGCTCCGTCGGCGCCGACGTCACCCATATGTGAGGACTGACTTCCTGCTTGGTCCTGGAGAATCTGAGAGACCGCAAAAGTAGCCTCCTTGAAACTAGTTGCTCTGATCAGCCAGTCGTTTGGATAAGGATAAACCAGAATACCTTGGTGCTGCAGGGAAGCTGCCACCATCACCTTGGAGAATATGCAAGACTAAAGGGCAGAACAAAAAACTGATAATGTTGACCAAGGACCACGAAACGTAAAATACTGCTGATGATCTTGGCTAATTGGAATGTGAAAATATGCTGCTGCCAGATCCAGGGATGTGAGAAAAGGGTCCGAGAAGAGACACCAAAATGGTAAAGGGGATGGAAGGATACCCCCTATGAAGAAAGGCTGAAAAGGTTAGGGCTCTAACTTGGAAGAGAGACAGCTGAGGGGAGATATGATAGAAGTCTATAAATTAATGAACAGCATGGAACGGGTAAACGTAGATTGTTTACGTTATCAGAATACAGAAAGACTTGGGGACATGCAATGAAGCTACAAGGTAAACTATTTAAGACTAATAAAAGAAAATATTTTTTCACTCAACGTGTAATCAAAACTCTGGAATTTGTTACCAGAGGATGTAGTAAAGGCTGTTAGTGTAGCTGGGTTTAAAAAAGGTTTGGACAAGTTCCTGGAGGAAAGGTCCATAAACCATTATTAAGAAGGGACTCAGGATAACAATGCTTGACCCAATACAAGCATTGTGGAACCTGCGTCTTTTGGGGAAATTGCTAGGTATGTATGACCTAGATTGGACATTGTTGGAAACAGGATACTGGGCTTGATGAACCTTGGTCTGACCCAGCATGGCATCTCTTATGCTCTTAAATTAGTCTGGATAAAGCACAGTTACTTACCTGTAACAGGTGATCTCTGGGAACAGCAGGAATTAGTCCTCACATATGGGTACGTCGGTACCGACGGAGCCTGCGTGGGAATGCTCCCCAGCTTCCCAGAATGAAAGCTTTTGGGGCATCCCACAGCGCATGCGCGCTGCCTTCCCGCCTTTCCTACCAACTCTCCTCAGTTCAAGTTTAAAGCTGAGACAATAGAGAGAGAGAGGAAAGGAAAGAGAAAGATACAACTCCTAGGGGAGGTGGGAGGGTTGTGAGGACTAATTCATGCTGTTCCCAGAGATCACCTGTTACAGGAGGTGGGTTGGTTGTGAGGAGGGTATGAAAGACCTTGAGAGCAAGGAAAATTGCTCGCAGTTCCAAAAGGTTGATATGAAGGGTGGTCTCCTGTGGAGACCAAGTGCCCTGAGTGGAGAGGTCTTGGAGATGAGCTCCCCAACCGGTTTGGGAGGCATCTGTTGTGAGGGTTGCTTGGGGTAACAAAGGTTGGAAGGGGGCCCCCCAACAACAGATTTTGGGTGGACATCCACCATTGGAGAGACCAAGAGAGACGTTTTGGGGTTGCTATTTGATCTGAGAGAGCTCCTGATGCTTGAGTCTACTGGGTGGACAAAGTCCATTGAGCTGCTCTCATATGCAGGCGAGCATAAGGCACCACATGAACTGTGGATGCCATGTGGCCTAGCAGTTGTAGCATCTCCCTGGCAGTCAAGTGGCTTCTGGATTGGGTTTGAGAGGCCAAGTGCACTAGACGGTGGCAACGGGCTTGAGGAAGATAGGCCCTTGCAGTGGTGGTATCTAGCCAGGCCCCTATGAATTCTAGGGACTGAGCAGGGGTGAGTTGAGACTTCGGCAGATTGATGACAAGTCCCAGATACTGCAGTATGCGTCTGGTGTGGTCCAGGGAAGTCTGAGCCTCGGACTGAGATGGAGCTCGGATGAGCCAGTCGTCCAGGTATGGGAAAACAAAAATTCCCAGGGTGCGTAGAAATGCAGCCACTATTGACATGCATTTGGTGAACACTCTTGGAGCAGAGGCTAGACCGAAGGGGAGTACTCTGTACTGGAAATGTTTTCCTTGGAACAGAAACCGTAGGAATTTTCTGTGGGATGGATGGATGAGTATATGTGTGTACGCATCCTTTAGATCTAGATAACAAAGCCAATCCTGACTCTGCAGGTATGGAAGGAGAGTACCTAGAGAGAGCATCTTGAATTTCTCCTTGCATAGAAATTTGTTCAATTCTCTCAGATCCAGAATGGGTCTGTATCCCCGTTTTCTTGGGAATGAGAAAAGGGGAGTAAAACCCTGACCCCTGTTGAAGAAGAGGAACCTCTTCTATTGCCCTTTGGGCAAGAAGGGTGGTCACCTCCTGACCCAACAGGTACAGGAGAGATGGGGGAGAAAGCACAGTTACTTACCTGTAACAGGTGATCTCTGGGAACAGCAGGAATTAGTCCTCACATATGGGTACGTCGGTACCGACGGAGTCCGCGGGAAAGCTCCCCAGCTTCTTAGAATAGAAGCTTTTGGGACCTCCCACTGCACATGCGCGCACTGCCTTCCCGCCTTCCTGAACAGCTCTCCTCAGTTTCGAGTTTATAGCTGAGTCAACAGAGAGAGGACAGGAAGATAGATAGATAAAAGATACAACTCCTAGGGGAGGTGGGTGGGTTGTGAGGACTAATTCCTGCTGTTCCCAGAGATCACCTGTTACAGGTAAGTAACTGTGCTATCTCCAGGAACAAGCAGGAATAAGTCCTCACATATGGGGACTCCCTAGCTTAGATGCATGGGATCCCCTGTAAAGGTTCGCCATCTTCGTATGGATCTCAGGCATCCATTCTGGGAAGGTGGGCAGGAGTTGTTTAGGAATGGAACAGGTGCTTGAGGACAGCCTGGCCAAACAAGGCATCCCGGCGGGAGTCCTTGTCCAAACAGTAATGGGCTGTGAAGGTATGAACCGAGGCCCAGGTAGCGGCTCGACAGATCTGATCTATGGAAACAGAGTGCAGATGAGCCATAGAAGTTGCCATGGCCCTCACATTGTGAGCAGTGACATGGCCTTCCAGAGAAATGTTTTTGCTCTGGTAAGCAAAAGAAATACACTGAGCAATCCAATTGGAAAGTGTACGCTTGGAGACTGGAAGTCCCAAATGGGAAGGATCAAAGGCCACAAAAAGTTGAGAAGACTTTCGATGTGGCTGAGTCCTATTAAGGTAAAAAGCGAGAGCTCTTTTACAATCCAGAGTATGAAGGTTCCTCTCTGCATTGGATGCATGAGGAGCTGGAAAAAAGACAGGTAGATATACCTCTTGATTAAGATGAAAAGGCGAGACCACTTTAGGCATAAAGTGGGGATTCGTCTAAGGACCACCTTATCATGATGAAATCTTGTGTAAGGTGGATTAGCCACTAAAGCCTGCAGCTCACTGATGCGGCGAGCCGAAGTGACTGCAATGAGGAAGATGACCTTCCAGGAAAGAAATTTCAAGGAGGTGGAAAACATTGGCTCAAAGGGTGGCTTCATAAGTTGACCGAGCACTAGATTCAAATCCCATGCGACCGGGGGTGGTCTGATGGGAGGTTTAGTGAGAGTCAGGCCTCTCATGAATCTTGCAACAAGAGGATGAGAGGAGATAGGTTGTCCATTTATATGTTTCAAGGATGCTGCAATAGCACTTAAATGGACTCTTACCGAATTCGTCTTGAGGCCTGCATTGGATAGATGCAGGAGATAATCAAGAAGAGAATTCAAAGGAAGTGCCAGAGGGTCAAGACCCTGCTGAGCACACCAAATGGAAAAACGTTTCCATTTGAAAGCATAGGAACGCCTGGTAGAGGGTTTCCTAGAGGCAGAAAGGATATCTTTCACTGGTTGGGAAAGATGAAAGTCTTGAAGGCTTAAGCCTTCAGTAACCAAGCACTGAGGTGAAGGGATTTGGGGTTTGGGTGCCACAAAGTCCCCTCCTCCTGAGACAGGAGGTCTGGCGCAGCTCCCAGATCCAAGTAGGATCCCTGGGAGAGCTGTAGAAGTAGAGGGAACCACACTTGGCGTGGCCAGCGTGGAGCTATGAGGATCATAGTTCCATGATCCCTCTGGAGTTTGAACAGAGTCTTGGGAATCAAAGGAATGGGTGGAAAGGCATATAGGAATGCCTGATTCCAATTCAGGAGAAAGGCGTCCGTAGCCTGAGCTCCCTGACACGGAGTTCTGGAACAGAACCGGGGAAGTTTGGCATTCCACGGACTTGCAAAGAGGTCTATGTCCGGGGTCCCCCATTCCTGAAAGATTCGGTTTATTTGGTCCAAATGTAGGGACCATTCGTGTGGCAGCAGAACTCGACTGAGCCTGTCTGCCCGAGAGTTTTGAACTCCTGGGAGATACACTGCTAGCAGGTGAATCTGATGCTCTCTGGCGAAGGCCCATAGTCTTAGAGCTTCGTTGCAAAGCGACAGAGAGCCCGTCCCTCCTTGTTTGTTTATGTAAAACATGGCCACCTGATTGTCCGTCTGAACTAGGACAGTGAGGTTGGCTAGGAGGGAGTGGAAGACCTTGAGGGCAAGGTAAATTGCTCGCAGTTCCAGAAGATTGATATGAAGGGTGGTCTCCTGTAGAGACCAAGTGCCCTGAGTGGAGAGAGTTTGCAGATGGGCTCCCCACCCTGTTTGGGAGGCATCTGTTGTGAGGGTTGCTTGGGGTAGCAATGGTTGAAATGGAGCCCCCAACAACAGATTCTTGGTGGAAGTCCACCAGTGGAGGGACCAAAACAGACGATCGGAGGTTTGTATTTGGTCTGAGAGCGCTCCTGACGCCTGAGTCCACTGAGTGGCCAGGGTCCATTGAGCTGCTCTCATATGAAGACGAGCATAGGGCACCACATGCACTGTGGAGGCCATATGACCCAGTAGGCGTAGCATTTCCCTGGCTGTCAAGTGAGTGCTGGACTGAGCTTGGGAGGCCAAACTCAGGAGGCGCTGGCCTCGAACATGTGGAAGGTAGGCCCTTGCAGTGATGGTGTCCAACTGGGCCCCTATGAATTCTAGAGATTGAGTAGGGATGAGTTGGGACTTGGGAAGGTTTACTACCAGTCCCAGATACTGCAAAAGGCTCCTTGTGTGGTCCAGGGAAATCTGGGCCTGTGACTGAGTTGGAGCTCGGATGAGCCAGTCGTCCAGATATGGGAAGACAAAGATTCCCATGCCTCTTAGAAATGCGGCTACGACTGCCATGCATTTTGTGAATACTCTTGGAGCAGAGGCTAGACCGAAGGGGAGTACTCTGTATTGGAAATGTTTTCCCTGAAACAGAAAGCGAAGATACTTTCTGTGGGATGGATGGATGAGTATATGTGTATACGCATCCTGTAGGTCTAGAGAACAAAGCCAGTCCTGACCCTGGAGGTAAGGAAGGAGAATGCCGAGAGACAGCATTTTGAATTTCTCCTTGAAGAGAAATTTGTTCAATTCTCTCAGATCTAGGATTGGTCTGAATCCCCCTGTCTTCTTTGGAATGAGAAAATAAGGGGAGTAGAAACCGGACCCTTGTTGAGGAAGAGGAACCTCTTCTATGGCCCCTTGGGCAAGAAGAGAGGAAACCTCTTGACCCAACAGGGTTAGGAGAGATGGGGGAGAATTGAATGGTCTCACCATATGATGGGGAGGAAGGCTGGAGAAATGAAGTTTGTAACCCTCTCGAATGATAGAGAGGGTCCATTGTTCTGTTGTGATTTGTTCCCATCTGGGAGCAAAGTGAACCAACCTTCCGGGTATGGTGAGAGGTTCTGGTTGTGTTAGAACCAGAAGTGGCAAGTTCCCTAGGAGCAAGTCAAAACCCCTGAGGGGTTGGAGCCTGCTGAGCTACAGTAGCTGCTGCAGGCTTAGCTCGTGCTTGTTTGGATTGCTGACGCTTAGCAGTATAGCGAGGTTGAGAAGACTGCTGGCCAGTATTTGAAGCAACTCTGGCCTTCTTATAGTAAGGCCTTTTAAAAGACTTTTTCTTAGTAGGAATTGAAGTGGACTTTGAAAGTCTTTCCAAGGTGGCATTTTCAGCATCCATCTGGGTGGCTTTGATTTGCCACTCTTCCCCAAATAAGTTCTCACCTGTACAGGGCAGATTCCGTAAGCCATCTAGAACCCAAGGTTCCAGATCAGAGGCCTGGAGCCAAGCAAGACGTCGGGCTGCAATAGCAATGCCCGAAGCCCTACTGGCTCCCTCAAAGGAATCATATGCTGCCCTATTAGAGAACTTAGAAACCTCTAAGAGTTGTTTCACTAGGGAAAGGAATCCCTGCTTTTTATCCTCAGGGATAAAGGGGGCAAAATGCCGCACCTTTTTGGCAAGTTCCTCCAGGAACATGCCCATATAGAGACTGTAGGAATTAATCCTGGCTATAAGCATACTAGCCTGGAAAATTTTCCTACCAAAAGAGTCCAAAGTCTTACATTCCCGTCCTGGAGGGGTGGAAGAGTGCCTTTTGGTACTCCTAATCTTCTTCATTGCAGACTTCACCACAATAGAGTGGTGGGGCAATTGAGTCTTTTGGAAACCAGGAGAAGGAGGGACCCTATACATGGTGTCCAACCTACGGGAATAAGGAGACAAAGTCAAAGGATTTTCCCAGAAATCCATCAGTTGTTCTTGAAGGATTTCATGGATAGGCAGGGTAACTGCCTCCTTAGGGGCCTTTGAGTATCCCAAAATATCCAGTTTTTTGGATCTGGGTTCCTTTTCAGAGGATGTGGTAATAGAAAGGGCTGTAGCCATATCTAAAACAAAGTCCTGGAAGGACAAATCCTCTGGAGGGGACATTCTCCTTTTAGGAGAAGAGGGCTCCTCAGGTAAGTTGAGTGAAAACTCAGCAGAATCATCAGAGGAGTGAAAATCCTCAGAGGAATCGGTGCTTTCCTCTAACGCACGATACGCGTACCGATCGGTATCGATATCGGGCGTATCGGGTATGGAACCGGTATGGAGCGAAAGCCCATACGGTACCGACTTGCGTTTAGAGGTGGACGGCCTCGATACCGGCATGGCGGACGATACCGGTATCGGGTCCGGAACCGCTGAAAGCGGAACCGATGGCGTTGCAGCTTTAATGAAAGCCATGACGGCCTGCTGCATGGACTGTACAGTATCGCCCATGGACGCCATAGCTGCCTGGATGTCGGTACCGGAGTGACCCGGTACCCCAGAGCAGGCTAACAGGTGATCTGTCGAGGCCGTAGCATCGATATCAACCTGAGACCCCTGAATTGGCGTTTTTGGAAGTTGGACTTCCCGCCGGGGTTGTTTGGCTGGGGCAGGGTCCTCAAGTTCTAAGCTAAGAGCCTCTCGATGCTTTGAAGGAGATTTGCTCTTTGAGGACTTGCCCACAGAAGGTTTGGTTACCTGAGATCCATCCGGAGAAGAAGACCTGGATGACTGTGATGCTGTATTCTCTGAAGCAAACAGCACATGGAATTTGTTGGCCCGGTTCTGCAGCCCACGTTTAGACATGTGGGAGCAAGATGGGCAGTCCGGTATGGAATGGTCAGGCCCCAAACATTTCAGACACCAGTCATGGGTGTCTGTGACTGAAATAACAGCATTACATTTGGTACACTTCTTAAATCCAGGGGCTGGCTTCTCCATGAGGAGAAATTGAGTAGGCCGAGAGGCCTCTCTGAAGTGACCAAAAAGCTAAAAAATAAGAAAAAAGAATTATAATTTTTTAAAGAAAGAAAGAAAAGACCGGCGATACCGGTATCGGTATGGGGAAGGCAGGTACGCGGTCTAAAGAAACAAATAAAATAACAATTTCTTCAGCGGTGACAGGAACACGACCTGCTGGCTCCGCGGAAAAAGAGAAACTGAGGAGAGCTGTTCAGGAAGGCGGGAAGGCAGTGCGCATGTGCAGTGGGAGGTCCCAAAAGCTTCTATTCTAAGAAGCTGGGGAGCTTTCCCGCGCGGGCTCCGTCGGTACCGACGTACCCATATGTGAGGACTTATTCCTGCTTGTTCCTGGAGATTTGAAATGTCTCACCATGGTATGGGGAGGAAGGCTGGAGAAATGTAGTTTGTAGCCCCCTCTGATGATAGAGGGTCCACTGTTCTGATGTGATTTGCTCCCATCTGGGAGCAAAATGAGTTAACCTTCCTGGAATGGTGAGAGGCTCTGGCTGTTGTAGAGCCAGAAAAGTTAAGTTCTCTAGAAGTAAGTCAAAAACCCTGAGGATGTTGGGACTGCTGAACTGTAGCAGTCCCTGCAGGTTTTGCCCTGGCCTGTTTAGATTGCTGACGCTTAGGAGCAAAGCGAACTTGGGAAGATTGTTGGCCAGTATTTGTGGAAAATCTGGTCCTTTTGTAGAAAGGCTTCTTAAAAGATCTTTTCTTGGCAGGGGTAGAGGTAGACTTAGAAAGTCTATCTAAAGCAGCATTCTCTGCATCCATTTGAGTGGCTTTGATTTGCCACTCCTTGCCAAACAGATTTTCACCTGTACAGGGCAGATTGCCCAACCCATCTTGGACCCAGGGTTCTAGGTCAGAGGCCTGGAGCCAAGCAATTCTGCGAGCAGCTATGGCAATGCCTGAGGCTCTGCTAGCACCCTCAAAGGAGTCAAAGGCAGCTCTGTTGGAGAACTTTGAAACATCTTGGGTATGCTTTAACAAAAGAAGGAATTCCTCCTTCCTATCCTCTGGGATAAAGGGGAGGAAATGGCGCATCTTCAGTGCAATCTCCTTCAGAAACATGCCCATAGAGGCTGTATGAATTGATTCTGGCAATAAGCATACTGGCTTGGAAGATTTTCCTACCAAAGCATCCAAAGTCCTACATTCTCTTCCTGGGGGAGTGGAAGAGTGTCTTTTGGTACTCTTTATCCTTTTCATAGCTGACTGTACCACAATAGAATGGTGAGAAAGCTGAGTTTTTTGAAAACCAGGAGAAGGAGGGACACGATACATGGTGTCCAAACGACAAGAATGTAGAGATAAGGTGAGAGGAGTCTCCCATAAGTCCATCATGTGTTCTTGAAGAATTTCATGGATGGGCAAGGTGACTGCCTCTTTGGGAACCTTAGAGTATCCCAAAATATCTAATTTTTTTGCTCTAGGTTCTTTTTCAGAGGTTACTGAAACTGAGAGCCCCTTGGCTAGTTCAAGAATGAAGTCTTGAAAGGACAAATCCTCTGGAGGAGACATTCTCCTCTTTGGAGAAGAGGGCTCCTCAGGAAGAGTAAAAGATACTTCAGCAGAGTCTTCTGAGGTATCGGAATCATCAGAAGACTCGAAGTATCGTCTATTAGCTTCCAAAGATCGATACGCGTATCGACCGATATCCACATCGGGCGTACCCGGAACTGGATCGGTATCGGGATAAACTCCGGAACCGGGAAGCGGTATCCTGGTGGAAGTGGATGCTCTGGGTACCGGTATCGGTTGTGGTATCGGAACCGGAACCGCTTGGTGCGGTACCGAGGGCGCTGCAGCTTTAATAAAAGCCATTATGGCCTGCTGCATGGATTGAATGGTATTATCCATAGACGCCACGACTGCCTGGATATCGGTACCGGTATGGGCCGGTACCCTAGAGCAGTCTAACAGGTGATCGGTCGAGGCCGTGCCATCGATGTCAACCTGTAACCCCATAGGAGGAGCTTTGGAAGCCGGAGCTTCCCGCCGGGGTTGTTTGGCTGGGGCAGGGTCCTCAGGGTCAAGCCCAAGGGCCTCTCGATGCTTAGAGGGAGATTTGCCCTTTGAGGACCTGCCGGAAGAATGTTTGGTTACCTGAGATCCATCAGGAGAGGAAGACCTGGAGAATGCTGATGCTGGAGTATCTGTAGAAAACAGCATATGAAACTTGGCTGCTCGGTTCTGTAAGCCACGTTTGGACATCAGAGAGCAGGATGGACAATCCGGAATGGAGTGGTCAGGCCCCAAACATTTAAGACACCATTCAATGGTGTCTGTGACTGATATAGTACCGCTACACTTGGTGCATTTTTTAAAACCAGAGGCTTGTTTCTCCATGAGGGAGAATTCTGTGAAGGCCTAGAGGCCTCACAGAACAAACACACCAAGTGGGGAAAAATAAGATTTTTTTTTTTTTTTTTAAAGAAATAAAGAAAAAAGACCGGCGGTACCGGTTCAGAATCGGGGAAGGCAGACACGCGGCCAAAGAAACAAATTAAAACAACTTCTTCAGCGGTGACAGGAACACGACCTGCTGGCTCCGCGGAAAAAGAAGAACTGAGGAGAGTTGGTCAGGAAGGCGGGAAGGCAGCGCACATGCGCTGTGGGAGGCCCCAAAAGCTTTCCTTTCTGGGAAGCTTTCCCACGCAGGCTCCGTCGGTTCCGACGTACCCATATGTGAGGACTCATTCCTGCTTGTTCCTGGAGATAAGCATTTATATTAATCTTTCTAGACATCTCCGCAGCCTTTGACAGTGTTAACCACACAACAATGTTAAGCAGACTCCAACAAATTGGAATAATATCCACCGTATATAATTGGTTTAAATCCTACCTAACAAACAGAACCCAAACAGTGAGGACTGACAATCAAACATCAAATTTTCAACCAAACCCAAGGCCTTCCACAAGGATCTGCGCTATCAGCACTGCTATTTAATATTTACCTCCAACCAGTCTGCAACTTCTTTAAACGTCACAGCGTACATTATCACATTTATGCAGATATTATGTTTTATCTACCGTTCAAAATCCCTCACCCACCTATACAACAAATAAAAGATTGCTTTAATGACCTAACTTCATGGCTCATCGACCACAACCTATATATTAATTTTACAAAAACCGATATCCTCTATGTCACAAAAAACCAAACATATATACCCCCAAACTCCATCACCCTAAATAACCATGAGATTAAAACAAAAAAAGAAATAAAATACCTAGGCGTAATCCTTGATGATATGGACTCAAAAAATCTCACAAAAACCATACATTTCAAAATCAAGACCTTGAAACAAATACATCCACTAATTCATTTACATGATTTCATATCGATAATACAATCACACCACACTTCGATTTTGCAAATTTAATTCTCCAGGGAATCATGCGGCAAAACATTAAAAAGATCCAATTAACCCAAAATATTGCTGCAAGAATTATAATGAATGTAAGTTCAAAAGAACACATTACACCAATTCTTGCTAAACTCCACTGGCTACCAATTCACGAAAGAATACACTACAAAATACTAGTTACCACCTTCAAACTGATGAATAAACTCGCACCATCCGCACTTAATAACCTAATCAACATAGAACCAAATAAGCGAACTCAAAGAAGTAGAAACAAACACAATATCATTACCTAAAGAAAAGCTAAAAAACTAACCAACAGGGCCTTCTCTCACTGTGCACCGTCTCTCTGGAATAACCTACCTGACAATATTCGCCACCTAACTGAACTTAAAGAATTTAGAAAAAAACTACACACCTATATATCTTACATTACACACCTCTGACTAACCAAACCATACAAGGGGACACAGGGTAATAATCTTTAAATGGCATACACCTACATGATAAAAATAAATGCAAAATCTGATATTAAAAGGTCTTTCTCATGTATCTCAAATTGTATAAAATGAATGTAAATATGTAAAAGGTTTGACTACATCCACATAATACCTCTGGATGTAACCAATGTTTGTATATCTTTAATTACACTGTTAATTGTAAAAAGTTAAATCTGTTCCCTGTAAACGACTAGGATATGATTAATCATGTACCTTGAATTTTTTCTGTTCACTGTAAACTGCACTTGATACTTGGGAAAGAGCGGTATATAAATGTGCGCTAAATAAATAAATATCTAACCTCTCATTTAGTGCTATATATTCTAACTCTCCCATCTTATTTTTTAGACTTCTAGCATTTGCATACAAGCATTTCAGAGACTTTTATTCATATTAATCTGGCTATTGGTAGACATGGGTAATTTGGGATCTTTAAGCTGTGTCTGCTCCATACTCAAGGGCATTTGGGCTACTTCACTCTTTTTTGGAACCTCTCTGCTTTTGGTAGTATCCTTCAAGGATACATTCTTCCGAACCATGCCCTCTTGGGCGACTGTCGGTTTTCCCCTATTATCTAGTTTAAAAGCTGCTCTCTCTCCTTTTTAAAGGTTAATGCCAGCAGTCTGGTTCCATCCTGGTTAAGGTGAAGCCCATCCCTTCGGAAGAGTCCCTCCTTTTCCCCAGAATGTTCCCCAGTTCCTAACAAATCCAAAACCCTCATCTTTGCACCATTGTCTCATCCATCCATTGAGACTCCAGAGCTCTGCCTGCCTTTTGGGTCCTGCGCGTGGAACGGAAAGCATTTCGGAGAACGCTACCCTCGAAGTTTTGGATTTCACCTTCCTACCTAAAAGCCTAAATTTAGCCTCCAGAACCTCCCTACCACATTTTCCTATGTCAATGGTACTGACATGTACCAAGACAGCAGACTCCTCCCCAACACTATCTAAGACCTCATCTAGGTGGCACATGAGGGCTGCTACTTTCGTACCAGGCAGGCATGTTACCAGGCGATCCTCACGTCCACCAGCCACCCATCTATCTACATGCCTAATGATTGAATCACCAACTATAACGGCTGTCCTAACCCTTCCGTCATGGGCACAAGGCCCTGGAGAAACTTCCTTGGTGCGAGAGGGTTTTACATCACCTGGAGGACAGGTCCTAGTTACAGGATCACTTCCTGCCACACCAGGGTGATGCTCTCCTGTCACGTGACCTCTCCCCTCCATGGCAACAGGAATGCTGCCAGATTGGAGGTGGGACTTCAGGACTATATCCCTGTAGGTCTCGTTTATGTACCTCTATCTATGTTTTCCAAGTCTGCTACTCTAGCCTCTAGAGAATGGACTTGTTCCCTGAGAGCAAAGAGCTCCTTGCACTTAGTGCACACGCAAGACCTTTCACCAACTGGGAGAAAATCACACGTGATACTCAATGCGAAAGACTGGAAAGCCCCCATCTTGCTGCTGGACTACTGTCTGCATCTTAGTTTTAAGCTTGTGTTTAGATCTAAGTTCTTTACTTACTAAGTCATAGCAAGCGCAAGGGAGCCAAAAATCAGACACTGAAGAAAGAATGGCAGCTGCGGCACAAAACCTATGACAGGAAAGAGCAAAAACAGAGCAGATAAGCAACTGCTGACTGACCGCATGAAGAGAAGCAGGAAACTGAGCACACAAAAAAAAAAAAAAAATAACGCAGGCTCATGTGGTCAGAACAAGATACCGCCAACAGATCAGGACGCTGCTTTAAAAGAGAACCGCGAAAGAAAGCAGTTACTTACCTGTAACAGGTGATCTCTGAGAACAGCAGAAATAAGTCTTCACATATGGGTATCGTCGGCACCGACTGAGCCTGCGCGGGAACACTCCCCAGCATCCAGTAAGAAAGTCTTTGGGAGCATCCCACAGCGCCTGCGCGCTGCCATCCCGCCTTTCCCAACCGCCTCTCTCCAGTTCAAGTTTAAAGCTGAGACAAAGAGAGAGCAAAGATAGAGAGATACAACTCCTAGGGGAGGTGGGTGGGTTGTGAAGACTTATTCCTGCTGTTCCCAGAGATCACCTGTTACAGGTAAGTAACTGTGCTATCTCCAGGAACAAGCAGGAATGAGTCTTCACATATGGGGACTCCCTAGCTGCAGATGCCAGGGGAAGACCCCAGGTTGTGTGTCCTTGAAAAGGACTACCTCCCCCCATGGATCTCTGGCATCCAACCAGGGTAGGTGGGTAGGAGTTGATTAGGAATGGAACAGGTGTTTGAGAACAGCCTGACCAAACGAGGCATCCCGGCGGGAGTCCTTATCCAAACAGTAATGGGCTGTGAAAGTATGAACCGAGGCCCAGGTGGCCGCTCGACAGATTTGGTCAATGGACACAGAGCTTAGATGAGCCATTGAGGCTGCCATGGCTCTCACATTGTGAGCTGTGACATGGCCCTCCAGAGAAAGGTTCCTACTCTGGTAGGCGAAATAAATACACTGAGCAATCCAATTGGACAGTGTTCTCTTAGAAACTGGAAGTCCTAAATGAGAAGGATCAAAAGCAACAAAGTTGAGAAGACTTTCTATGTTGCTGTGTTCTTTGTAAGTAAAAAGCAAGAGCTCTCTTACAATCCAAGGTATGAAGATTCCTCTCTGCACTTGATGCATGAGGTCCTGGAAAAAAAAGACAGGTAAATATAATTCTTGGTTTAGATGAAAAGGCGAGACCACTTTGGGCATAAAGTGTGGATTGGTCCTGAGGACTACCTTATGATGGAACCTTGTATAAGGTGGATTAGCCACCAAAGCTTGCAATTCACTGATGCGGTGTGCTGAGGTGACTGCAATGAGAAAGATAACTTTCAAAGAAAGAAATTTCAGGGAGGTGGTGGCTAAAGGTTCAAAGGGTGGCTTCATAAGCTGGCCAAGAACCAGGTTTAAGTCCCATGCCACTGGAGGTGGTCTAATGGGAGGTTTAGTTAGAAGAAGGCCTCATGAATCTTGTTATAAGAGGATGAGAGGAAATAGGCTGTCCATTGAGAGGCTTGAGGGACGCTGCAATAGCACTCAAATGGACTCTTACTGAATTTGTTTTAAGACCCGCATGGGATAAATGCAGGAGATACACTAGTAAAGAATTCAAAGGTATTGCAAGAGGGTTAAGACCCTTCTCTGAACACCAAATGGTAAATCTTTTCCATTTGAAAGCATAGGAACGTCTAGTAGAAGGCTTTCTAGAGGCATGAATAATATCTGACTTGCTGAGAGAGATGAAAACCTTGAAGGTCTAGGCCTTCAGCAACCAAGCCTAGAGATGAAGAGACTGGGGGTTTGGGTACCACAACGTTCCTTCCTCCTGGGATAGGAGGTGTGGTGCAGAGCCCAAGTCCAGGGAAGGAGCTTGAGAGAAATGCAGAAGTAGAGGATACCACACTTGGCGTGGCCAATGTGGTGCTATGAGGATCATGGTCCCTCGATCTTTCTGAAGCTTGAATAGTGTTTTGGGAATTAGGGGAATAGGTGGAAAGGCATAAAGGAAGTCTTGACCCCAGTGAAGGAGGAAGGCATCCTTGGCCTGAACTCCCTGACATGGAATTCTGGAACAGAACCGGGGAAGTTTTGCATTCCACGGACTTGCAAAGAGGTCTATGTCCGGGGTTCCCCAAATTCAAAAAATCCTGGCTACCTGGTCCATGTGGAGGGACCACTCGTGTGGAAGCAGAACTCGACTGAGTGTCCGCCCAAGAGTTTTGAACGCCTGGAAGATATACTGCCAGAAGATGAATGTGATGCTCTCTGGTGAAGGCCCACAGTCGCAAAGCTTCGTTGCAAAGCGACAGAGCCAGTCCCGCCCTGCTTGTTTACATAGAACATGGCTACTTGGTTGTCCGTATGGATGAGGACTGTCCTGTAGCTGAGCAGGGAATGGAACACTGAGAGCTAAGAATATTGCTCTGAGTTCCAAGAGATTGATATGTAGAGAAGTCTCCTGTGGAGACCAGATGCCCTGGGTGGAGAGATCCTGCAGATGAGCTCCCCAACCCACTGGAGAAGCATCTGTTTTAAGAGTTGCTTGGGGTAGTGACTGCTGAAAAGGGGACCCCAACAACAGATTTGGAGAGGACTTCCACCACTGGAGAGACCAAAAAAGGCGACTGGAGTTTGCTATTTTGTCTGACAGGCAACCTGTTGCCTGAGTCCATTTGGTGGACAAAGTCCACTGAGCTGCCCTCATGTGAAGGCGAGCATATGGAACCACGTGCACGGTGGATGCCATGTGGCTTAAGAGTTGTAACATCTCTCGCGCAGTTAAATGGCACTTTAACTGTATCTGGGAGGCTAACTGCACTAAGCGTAGGCAACGGGCCTGAGGAAGATAGGCCCTTGCAGTTGTGGTATCCAGCAAGGCCCCTATAAACTCCAGAGACTGAGTAGGGGTGAGATTTGATTTTGGGATGTTTATTACCAGTCCCAAATACTGAAGAACACGCATTGTGCAGATTAGACAATTCTGGGCCTCTGACTGTGATGGAGCTCGAATGAGCCAGTCGTCCAGGTAAGGGAAAATGAATATTCCTAGAGTGCGTAGAAATGCAGCTACTACTGCCATGCATTTCGTGAACACTCTTGGTGCAGAGGCCAGACCGAAAGGAAGCACCCTGTATTGGTAGTGCTTTCCTTGAAAAAGGAACCGAAGGAACCTTGTGTGTGTTGGATGGATGAGGACATGGGTGTACGCATCCTTGAGATCTAGAGAACAAAGCCAGTCCTGACTCTGAAGGTATGGAAGCAGAGCACCAAGAGAAATCTTGAATTTCTCTTTGAATAGAAACTTGTTAAATTCTCTGAGATCTAATATGGGTCTGTAGCCCCCTGTTTTCTTTGGGATAAGAAAATAAGGGGAGTAGAACCCTGAGCCCTGTTGAAGAGGTACTTCTTCTATTGCCCCTTGGGCAAAAAGGGTGGCAATCTCCTGACCCAGGTTGAGGAGAGATGTTGGAGAATTGAACTGTTTCACCATGGTGCGAGGAGGAAGGCTTAAGAAATGAAGCTTGTACCCTTCCCTTATGATGGAGAGGGTCCATTGCTCTGCTGTGATTTGTTCCCATCTGGGAGCAAAGTAAGCCAACCTTCCTGGAATGGTGAGGGGCTCTGGTTCTTCCAGAGCTAGAAAGGCTAAGTTCTCTAGTTGCAAGTCAAAGGCCCTGAGGAGGCTGAGGCTGCTGGGCCGTGGAAGGCCTAGCAGTCTTTGACTTGGCCTGTTTAGGTGGTTGCTGACGTTTTGCAGCAAAATGACCTGCAGAAGATGCCTGCTGAACATAAGCAGGATAATATCTTCCCTTTTTAGAAAAAAATGTCCTTTTGAACAATCTTTTCTTAGAAGGAGCAGAGGTGGACTTTGAAAGTCAATCCAAAGCGGAGTTCTCAGCATCCATCCGAGTGGCCTTTGCTTGCCAATCCTTGCCAAAAAAGGTTTTCACCTGTACAAGGAAGATTTCCTAATTCATCCTGGACCCAGAGTTCCAAATCAGAAGCTTGTAGCCAAGCAATTCTGCGTGCACCTATGGCAATAGCCGAGGCTCGGCTTACACACTCAAAAGAGTCAAAGGCTGCACGGTTGGAAAATTTGGAAACATCCTGGGCATGTTTGAGCCAAGTGAGAAACTCCTGCCTTTTATCTTCTGAAATAAAAGGGGTTAAAGTCTGCAGATGATCTGTGACTTCTTTTAGAAACATCCCTATATAGGAGACTATAGGAGTTGATTCTGGCAGCTAGCATAGAAGCTTGAAAAACCCTATGGCCAAAAGCATCTAGGGTCCTGCATTCACGTCCTGGAGGATTAGATGAGTGTCTTTTTGCACTCTCTCATGGCAGACTCTACCACAATAGAGTGGTGAGGAAGCTGAGTCTTATGAAAGCCAGGACAAGGAGGGACACGATACATGGTGTCTAACCTGCGAGAATGAGGAAAGGTGGTAAGAGGTGTCTCCCACATGCTCAACATGAGATCATACAAAATCTCATGAATAGGTAAAGTAGCTGCCTCTTTAGGAGCTTTAGGATACTGTAAAATATCCAGATGCTTGGCTCTAGGCTCTGATTCAGGGGCCACTGTGATGGAGAGGCCTCTAGCCACTTCCCTAATGAAGTCTTGAAAAGACAAGTCTTCTGGAGGAGACATTCTTCGTTTAGGAGAAGATGACTCCTGAGGAAGAAGTATCGATGCCTCGACAGATCCTTCAGACTCCTCAGAGTCTTCGGAGGAATCGAAGTATCGCCTGTCTGGATGCTCCTGTAAAGCCCGATATGTGTACTGAGTGGGATCGACATCGGGAGTAACCGGTACCGGTTCAGTACTGATGGGCATCATAGGACAGGGTACCATTGCAGTCGACGCCAAAGCCGATGTCGATGCAATCCGTACTGGGAATGATGCCGGTGCCGGTACCGGCAACGGGGATTGTTGCGGTACCGGAGGCGTCGCAGCCTGCATGAATGCCGTCAGGGTGCGCTGCATGGTCAGAATCTTCTGATCCATCGACGCCACCAAAGTCTGGATGTCGGTACCAGTGGGAGCCACCGGTACCCCAGAACACGGGAACAGGTGATCGGTCGAGGGCGAGCCATTGATGTCAACTTGTGACCCCATAGACAATGCTTTGGAAGCCGGAACTTCCCGCCGGGGTAATTTTGCTGGTGCGGAGTCCTCGAGGACAGGCCGGGAGGCATCTCGATGCTTAGAGGGAGATTTGCCCTTCGAGGACCGGCCAGATTTATGCTTGGTTACCTGAGATCCATGGGAGGAAGAAGCAGCCCTGGAAGACGTCCATGCCACCGAAGCTGCATCAGAGGGAAACAGGGTACTGAGCTTGGCTGCTCGGTTCTGCCGACCTCTTTTAGACATCATGGTACAGGACATACAATCCGTGATGGAATGGTCAGGACCCAAACATTTTAGACACCAATCATGGGTGTCGGTGACAGAAATAGTACCACCACATTTTGTGCACTTTTTAAACCCGGAGGCGGGCTTCTCCATGAGGAGAAAATTTTTAGGCCTAAGGCCCAAAAATGCACAGTGAAAAAAGTATAAGTGAAAATGCACAGTGAAGAAAGCGTAGTTACTCACCTGTAACAGGTGTTCTCCAGGAGCAGCAGGAATCAGTCCTCACTTATGGGTGACGTCGGCGCCGACGGAGCCCTCGCGGAGCAATTTTCCCCAGCTTTCAAAGAAAGCCTTTGGGAATTGCAGCGCGCATGCGCGGTCCTCTTCCCGCCCAAGGGTGCCATCTTAGCCAGTCAGATGACATAGCTAAGAAAGACAGCATAAAAATTTGCAAAAAGAACATAAGCAGACGATTGCAACTCCAAGGGGAGGAGGGAGGGTAGTGAGGACTGATTCCTGCTGCTCCTGGAGAACACCTGTTACAGGTGAGTAACTACGCTTTCTCCAGGACCAAGCAGGAAGTCAGTCCTCACTTATGGGACTCCCAAGCTCAAGGCTACCGGAGACCCTAAGCACAAAAATGAGCTCCCTCTAGCTCAGCAGCACAGAAGGAAAGAATCTTCGCTGAATTATCACCCACCGGTAGCCCACATCCGGGATGGAGGGTAGGAGTTGCTCAGACCTCAAAGAGATTACGGAGGATTGCCTGTCCGAAAGCACTGTCCCTGCGGGACTCCCTCTCGAGACAGTAATGGACCGCAAAAGTCTGGCTCGAAGACCAAGTAGCGGCCCGGCAGATGTCTGCCAGCGGAACAGAGCGGAGGTAAGCCACTGACGTAGCCTTTGCCCGAACGCAATGAGCCGTGACTCGACCTTCCAAGGAGAGTCCGGCTGCCCCATAAGCCCAAGAGATACAGTCCGCAACCCAGATGGACAGAGTACGCTTGGAGACCGGGAGCCCCAATTTATTGGGGTCAAAAGACACAAAAAGCTGAGCAGCTTTACGGTGCTCCCGCGTACGGTCAAGGTAGAAGTTCAAAGCCCTTCTACAGTCCAGGGTATGGAGGACCGTTTCAGCTCGGCTGGAGTGTGGTCTGGGAAAGAAGGTTGGAAGTACCACCTCCTGATTGATGTGAAAAGGGGAGACCACTTTTGGAAGAAATTTTGGGTGAGTCCGTAGGACTACCCTATTTTGTAGTACCGAGTGTAAGGGGGATCAGACACGAGGGCCTGCAATTCACTTACGCGTCTAGCGGAAGTGAGGGCTATCAAGAACAGTGTTTTCCAAGACAGAAAACGGAGAGAGAACAGGTAGCCATAGGTTCAAAAGGCGGACAGGTGATCCGCTGCAAAACCACATTCAGGTCCCAGTCAGGCGCTGGCGGGCGCAGAGGTGGTTTAAGTAGAAGGAGACCTCGGAGAAACCTCGCTACGAGAGGGTCGCTGGAGAGAGGTCTACCGTCCACCGGTACATGATGTGCCGAAAGAGCACTGAGGTGAACTTTGACGGAGTTGGACTTAAGTCCCAGATTAGAGAGGTGTAGCAAGTACTGCAAGATCACCGACACCGGGCAGGAGAAGGGATCCTGAGACTGTTGGGTACACCAGACGGCAAAGCGACGCCATTTAAGGGCGTAGCATTTGCGGGTAGAAGGCCGTCGCGAAGCCAAGACGACCTCCTCCACCTCTGCCGGCAGAAGAAGGGGAGCAAGGACTACCCTCTCAGCAGCCAGGCCATGAGGTTGAGAGACCTGAGGTTGGGGTGTAGTAGAGACCCCTGATCCTGAGTGAGGAGATCCGGTTGTACCCCCAGAGGGAATGGATCCTCCACCGCTAATTGCAGTAGGAGCGGAAACCACGGCTGTCTGGGCCAGCGAGGGGCCACCAGGATCATGAAGGCCTTGTCTCGGAGAACCTTGAAAAGAGTCCGAGAGACTAGCGGAATGGGAGGGAAAGCGTACAGAAGGCTCCCCGACCATGAAATTAGAAAAGCGTCCGCCGCAACCCGAAGGGGGTGTGGCTGACGAGAGCAGAAGCGAGGAAGCTGCCGGTTGTGAGGACTGGCAAAGAGATCCACCGTGGGGAGGCCCCACTTTAGGAAGAGCTTCTGAGCTACCAAGGGATCCAGACGCCACTCGTGCGGATGGAGGATCCTGCTGAGTTTGTCCGCCAGGCAATTTTCTTGGCCCGGGAGATAAACTGCCTTGAGGAGAATGCCGTGACTGACGGCCCAAGAGCAGAGCTTCTGTGCCTCCCGGCAGAGGAGGAAGGAGCCCGTGCCCCCCTGCTTGTTCACGTAGAACATGGCAACTTGATTGTCCGTCTGGACGAGGACGGACTGGTGGGAAGTCAGGTGGGAGAAGGCCTTGAGAGCCAGGCGGATCGCCCTGAGCTCCAGGAAGTTGATCTGCTGAGCAGACTCCCACGTGGTCCAGAGGCCCTGAGTACGTGCCCCTTGGCAATGTGCTCCCCAGCCCAGGAGGGATGCATCCGTGGTCAGCACCCGGGTCGGCTGAGGTGACTGGAAAGGCATACCGAATATCAGGTTCGGCTGCCGAAGCCACCACCGGAGAGACGAGATCAGCGGCTCGGAGACGCGCACTAGGTCTGCTAGGCCGCCTGTGGCTTGTCGCCACTGCTGGTGGAGACACCATTGAGCAGGCCGCATATTCAGGCGGGCATTGGGGGTCACATGGACGGTGGAAGCCATATGGCCGAGTAGTCTCAGGAAGCGCCTGGCGGAGACCAGAGGCTGGCTGCAAAAACGGCCGGCTAGGTCCATGAGCCGTTGAGCCCTGTCGAGCGGTAGTTACGCTCGTGCCTGAGGAGTGTGCAGCCTTGCGCCGATGAACTCGAGATCCTGTGAGGGGAGCAAAGTGGACTTTGCGAAATTTATAACAAAGCCCAAGTACTGCAGAAGAGTCACCGTGCGGTGCGTGGCGCTGGTGACCTCCGGAGCGGACGCCGCTCTGATGAGCCAGTCGTCGAGGTATGGAAAGACAGAGGCCGTGAAGCCGGAGATGGGCCGCCACCACCGCGAGACATTTTGTGAAGACTCGCGGTGCGGAGGACAGGCCAAAGGGCAGTACTCTGTACTGGTAATGATTTCCTGCCACCACAAACCTTAGGTATTGGCGGTGGCTTGGGTGGATGAGGATGTGCGTGTAGGCATCCTTTAGATCCAAGGAGCATAGCCAATCTCCCTGCTGGAGGTAGGGCAGAAGGATTCCAAGGGTAAGCATTTTGAACTTCTCCCGCACAAGGAACTTGAGGTTGCGCAAGTCCAGGATGGGTCTGAGGCCCCCTGTTCTCTTTGGTATTAGAAAATACCTGGAATACAAGCCTTGACCTCTCAGGTGGTGTGGCACCGGTTCCACCGCCTGTTCCTGCAGAAGACCTGCTAACTCCTGAAGGAGTAATTCCCTGTGCAGAGGGGATCGCGGAGGTTCTCCCGGAAAATAGGAGGGAGGGACCTGGTGGAAGTGGAGAAGATAGCCTTCTCGCACGACTTGAAGCACCCAGGCATCTGCGGTGATGCTGGACCACCTGTGGGCGAAGTGAACCAGCCGGCCTCCGGTGTTGGGAGGAACCAGCGGGGGGGGAGAGGCTATGCTTAGTGAGTCAAAAACCCCCACCCTGCGGAGCAGGGGCTGGTGGTGCAGGCTTGGGGGCTTGCTGCCTACGGGACCCGTTACCCCGTCCCTTGGCCTGCTGGCCCTGTTGGGGAGCTGCAGGGGCCTGATAATGGGGGTATTGTTTGTAGGCAGCCGCCTTCCTCGGGTAAAAGGACTTTTTCCCCGAGCCCTTCTTTTTCTGGGAAGGGGCGGAGGTCTTCCTAGAAAGTCTGGTCCTGGTGAGAGTCTCAGTCTCAATTTGTGCAGCCTTTTCCGCCATGGGCTTGCCAAAGAGGTTTTCGCCTCGGCAGGGGACATCGACCAACTTGTCCTGCACCCAGGGCTCAAGGTCTGACGACTGAAGCCAAGCCTGTCGGCGGGCACCGATGCCGGCTGCGGCTACTCGAGCCGATGCTTCAAAGCCATCATAGGCTGCTCGGGACATGAACTTAGAGCATTCCCGAATGCCAGTGGACAAGGCCAGGAACCTCCGCAAGGGTTCCTCGGACAAACCAGCGGAGAATCCGGCTAGCTCTTTAGCCAGATCTCGGAGATACATGCCCATGTATAGCTGGTAAGTCTGGACACGACATGCAAGCATAGAGCCCTGGAAACACTTCTTACCAAGGCCATCCAGGTTACGGGCCTCCCTGCCAGGAGGCACCGAGGAGTGCATCTTCTGGCTCTTAAGACGATGCATGGCCGATTCCACTACCATGGAATGGTGTGGTAGCTGTGCCTTTTGAAAGCCAGGGCTCTTGCGGACTCGATAGATAGAATCGACCCGCTTGCTCAGGACCGGCGAGGAGGCCGGACTCTCCCACATGCGGAAGAGTAGTCGTTCCAGCATAGGAGGAACCGGCACAGTAAAGTGTTCCCTTGCGGGAGAGTCATACAGGAGGGCGTCGAGCTCTTCGGCTCGAGGCTCCTCCTCGGGGTCCGCAGGGAAGGCCAAAGCCTTGGCCATATCCCTGACGAAGTCCGAGAACCGGGCATCCTCCGGGGGGGGACTGCTTCCGAGGCTCGGACTCCGGTGAGTCCGAGGGGACACACCGAGTCCGGAAAGAATCAGGCGACTCTTCCTCTTCAGACTCCCAGACCGACTCCGACGAGGACTCGGTGGGGTCGGCCCGGGCAGGGCGCGGCGCCTGCCGCCCCGACGCCGAGGGAGTCGGCGTCGGCGACCTCGGTCCCGAACGGGAGGCCGAGGGTGACCTCGACCGAGGATCGACTCGAGTTCGCATAGACTCGAGGATCGGCTCGGTCTCCGGGGTCGACTTGGACGTCGACGTCCCGGCGGTCGGGGCAGCGGCGCCAGCGAGGCCAGCGAGCAGTGCCCGCTGCTGGTCCATGAAGGCAGACAGTCTGCTCTCCAAGGCCGTCAACCTGAGTCCGAGCTCAGGTGACCCAGCAGCCCCCGACTCGGGCCCCGACGGCGGCTGTCGCGGAGGCGAGTCCAGAAGGACCACAGGACTTACCCGAGCAGGCATCTCCGACTCCAGGCAAGGTCGCTTCGTGAGGTGCTCCTTCTGCAAGGACCCGGGGCGGCTGTCGGGGCTATGCGACCTGGCCCTCACGGAACCAGGAGCGTCCACCGACGCCGCCCTCGCGGGTTTCACCTTCCGACGATGGTCCCCGGAGGGAGAACCCCTGTCGGAGGAACTCCGGCGACGGTCCGAGCTGGAGCCTTTGGACGCGGAGGCCTCCGACGAGGTCCGGGTACGGCTGGGGTCAGCGAAGATCCTATCACGCTGATGCCGCCGACTTCTCAACGCTTTGGAGGACATTTTGCCGCAGGGCCCACAGATCAGTTCCTCATGATCTGGGCCCAGGCAGCGGAGGCAAAAGTCGTGTGTGTCAGTTAGTGACATATTTCGGTCACACTGACCACACCGCTTAAAACCACTGGCAGCCATCGGGGGAAAAAGGGCCCCTGCGAGGTCAAAGGACCGGGCTGCCAGGGAAAAAACGAAAACTGACTAAGTCAGAAAAACCGAAAAAAAGGAAGAGGACTCGTGACCGGCGTCGCGAGTCCGGGCGGGAAAAAGACCGGCGTCGAACCGAAGGAAAAAGAATAAAATAATGAAGAAATATCGACTTTTTCGCGGGGACAAGACGGGGACGTCTGTAGGGCTCCGCGGAAAAAAGAAGACTGGCTAAGATGGCACCCTTGGGCGGGAAGAGGACCGCGCATGCGCGCTGCAATTCCCAAAGGCTTTCTTTGAAAGCTGGGGAAAATTGCTCCGCGAGGGCTCCGTCGGCGCCGACGTCACCCATAAGTGAGGACTGACTTCCTGCTTGGTCCTGGAGAAAGTATAAGTTTTTTTTTTTTTCTTAAAGAAAGAAAAGAAAAGATCGGCGGTACCGGTCCGACGTCGAAGGCGGCAGACGCAACAAAAGAATAAAGAAAAAATAAAGAACTTCTTCTGCGGTGACAGGAACACGACCTGCTGGCTCCGCGGAAAAGAAGAACTGGAGAGAGGCGGTTGGGAAAGGCGGGCAGGCAGCACGTAGGCGCTGTGGGATGCTCCCAAAGACTTTCTTACTGGACGCTGGGGAGCATTCCCACCACTGTTTCCTCTAAGCTGTGCGCGTTTGCACGCGCACACACACCTCGCCAAGCGAGCGCACATACTTTACAACAGAGTGCACAAAAATTACGGCTCTGATTCTGATAGAAAACAGACGTCTTAAAATTTAAAAGTTATGATTGTAATTACTAGAAATTTCCCACTTCATTTAGTAATCGTCTATTTTCATTTAATTTGATTAAAATCAATGTGGTGTACATACTGTATTCTGACGTGTAGTCAAATTTTAAAGTATATAACTCCGAGTGTCGTTATGTGGCGCACAAAAATTTAACCTTCCTTCAAAAGCTGCACACAGCTGATATTTTATGCGCACACAGCCTACAGAAAATTAGAGGGAACATTGGTTCCCGCGCAGGCTCCGTCGGTGCCGATACCCATTATGTGAAGACTCATTCCTGCTTGTTCCTGGAGATATAAAGAGACACACTGCTCTCAAAGGAGGAAAAAAGGAAGGAAGGGTCTTAAGAAAAACCGCCCAACAAATTCCTCAGCAACCAGGTCCTTGAATAAGATTTTTTTTTTTTTTTTTTTTTAAACAAACTAAACAGTTAGGAAAACACAAGGTGACTGCCAACTTAGCTGATAGTCTTGTTTGCAGACCAGTCAGAAAGGAAGGCTGCAACTGCTCCTCATGAACAGGAGCACTTCCCTTCAGAGGTGCTCTACTGTTCCTCTTGACCAGGAACAGCTCTGGAAAGTGAAGGAAAACTGTTGGCAAAGAAGGGGCACCACAGCGTGCACAACTGCCAAAAATAGCTACAGATATCAAATCTTCTCAGAGAACACCAGTCCCCCATTTTATGAGACAGAAGATACCGAAGCTGTCCTTGGGGGATGTTTTTTTATACCAATGGCGATCACACAAAGCTTTGGAAATTTTTCTGTTTCACCTATCTGCTGGCAGGGGGAACACAACCCACTAGTAGTCTGGACTGGTCTAGCAGCATGTATTTGGAAAGTATTATTGGGTTAACTAGACTGTCAAGTCACACAGCATTAGATATGGTCCTAAAGTTAGACCACTTAATATGTGATTACCTGGTTAACTTAACCACCTTAAGTCAGTTAAATATTCACTTAAAAGCTAATTGAATTATCCAAGTATGTATCAGCCCAATGAAGGCGTTTAACATCTTTTCAGGTGCCTTCCCTTGTTCCGACACATTCAAGGCACACTGGAAACAAGTTTTCAGACTTCACTTTTCATTAACCTCTGCATAGATGTTTATTTTTGCCAAATGAGGGTTATATTTTAATTTTGAAGTATTTAAAATAGTCATACCTAAAAAGTTCCAAGATAACAAAATTGGAGACAATCAACTAATTGAAATTAATTTCATACCATTAATACTGCCATCTGAAATCGAGCTCTTGGTGTTCTCATCGGTGCAATGAAAGTCCAGCAGTCCTTTTGTGGGTTGTAGCACTCAACTGTACGCAGACACTCCTCCCTGTTGTAACCACCTGATATTATTAAAACTTTGGTTAAGTATGATTATTTCATATCACTTCTTCCTCAAAAATGTAGAAACAGTTTTATGCTAGGTCAAGATTTGAACTGAAGCCTTGATCAAGTAAGATTGGCCAACTCACCTTTCGTAAGAACATAAGACCTGACATTCTGGGCCAGACCAAACAGCCATTAAGATCAATGTCCTGTTTTCAACAACCTGGGTCTCAAGTACCTGGCATATTCCCAGCTACTTATTCTCAGGGATAAGTGGTTTATGGACCTTTCCCACTAGGAATTTGCCTATACCTTTAACAGTAGAAGCCCCAAAAAGGCATCTTAGCTAGAAATCCCAAAGTGTGTCAATTGACACATTATCACGACAACTGCGTTGAGCATGAAATGCAGATGTGAATTAATTTGAAGTTACTTATTTGTTTACTACGTGCAGTATGTGACATTACATAACTGACATGGTTCTAGCAGTGGCGCTGGTATAAACCTTTGAAGATGCATTTGTGTCAATTGACGCACTTTGGGGCTTCTAGTGTTAAAGGCTGTTTATACTACCTCCTCTGGCAAGGCGTTCCAAATATTATACATTAAGAGAAATCATTTTTTCGAATCTGTTAAGTGCTACTTCATAGTATATCCCCTAGTCCTTGTACCTAGATGTTTACTCATCTCTCTTCTCAGCCATCTGAAATATGATTACACTAATATTAGGTCTGCAATCTGTGAACTATCATTAAAATCATCTGTAATACCTGAAGATTGGCAAATAGCCAATGTAACGCCAATTTAAAAAAAAAAAAAAAAAAGGTTCCACTGATCTGTAGCTTCCATGGGTGACCTGGGAAGCTACAGATCAGTGTGCCCGACATCAGTATCAGACAGAATAGTAGAAGCCATTATAAAACAAAAATTATGAAGAAATTAGATATTACCTGCTAATTTGCTTTCCCCTTTAGTCCCTCCAGTACAGTCTATACTATTGGGATGTACCAGAGCAGTACTTATGAATGGGTGGGTCCTAAAAGTCCAGCCTGTAGAACACATGCTCCAAACTCAGCTTCTGCCTGTACATTTAAACAGTAATGTTTTGTAAAAGCATGTAGGTACACCACGTTGCCACCAGGCTAGATTCTGCCTCTGAAGTTGCCTGAGCCCTAGTAAAATGTGCTTTTAAGCCCTTAGGTATGGTCTTTTTGCACAGTAAATAAGCAGACGCTATTGCCTTTCAACCAGTGCGCAATTGTTGCCTTTGGAGCTGCTTCTCCTTTACGCAGTCCTCCATACAGCACAAATAAGCGTTCTGATCTTCGAAATGACTTTGTACATCTCAGGTAATGACGAATTACTAAACGCATATCCAAATTTTGTAATTGAGGATTATTTGTTTCTTGAAAACTGGGCAAAACAATTCGTTAATATGAAATAGTGACAACCTTAGGCAGAAAAGATGGTTCTGTACGCAAAACTATTCCTTTGATATCAATAGAAACTGTTCTTGACAAAATAATGCTTGCAAATCCGATATACGACATTCTGAACACATTGCGACTAAAAATACAACCTTTAATGTCAAATCTTTTAAAGTTGTCTCCAAGGTTCAAATGGAAATTGTCAGCACTGTGAGCACCAGATTTAGATCCCAAGACTGAGCTATTGAACGCACTTGTGGTCTCATTTGCCTCAATGCCTTGATGAAATGTAACATCTGGATGTGATCCTAAAAGATGATTTTGAACTCGACCTCTAACATGATGCCGCTGCCACTTGCACCTTTATGGAATTCGGTGCAAGACCTTTATCAACTCCTACTTGTAAAAAAGACAAAATATCCGGAATGGTAGCACAGAATGGCTTTATTCTGTTCTCGTTACTCCAGTGTTCAAAAATACGCCAAACTCATATGCTAAGGATGTAGATCATTTACGAGATTTTAAGAGTGTGTTGCAATTACTGCTGCCATATAAAGAGTAGTTACTCACCTGTATCAGGTGATCTCCAGGAACAGCAGGAATTTAGTCCCCACATATGGGTATCATTGGTACCGACGGAGCCTGCGCGGGAACGCTCCCCAGCGTCCAAGAACGCTTTTGGGAGCATCCCTCAGCACATG
The DNA here is from genome assembly GCA_033557465.1 of Ichthyophis bannanicus. NCBI lineage: Eukaryota > Metazoa > Chordata > Amphibia > Gymnophiona > Ichthyophiidae > Ichthyophis > Ichthyophis bannanicus. The sequence continues at coordinate 53,303,069 of CM066040.1, forward strand.
TGCGCTGCCTTCCCTCCTTTCCAACTGTCCTTCAGTTAAGTTTGTAGCCGAGTGAAAGGATAGAAGGAGAGAGGAAAGAGACAGAGAGAGAGAACTCCTAGGGGAGGTGGGTGGGTTGTGAGGACTAAATTCCTGCTGTTCCCAGAGATCACCTGTTACAGGTGAGTAACTACGCTATCTCCAGGAACAAGCAGGAATGTAGTCCTCACATATGGGGAATCCCTAGCTGAAGATGCCAGGGAGATAGCCCCAGGAAGGTGCAACCATCGAAGGTGAGAATCCTTCCTCCCATGGATCTCTGGCATCCCACCAGGATTGGTGGGTAGGGGTTGGTTTAAGTTTGAAAGATTTTGAATAACAGCTTGGCCAAAGCAGGCATCCCAACGGGAGGTTTTATCTAGGCAGTAGTGAGCTGAGAAGTTGTGTACCGAAGCCCAGGTGGCTGCTCGACAAATGTCATCGATAGAGACAGAGTGGAGATTAGCCATAGAAGCTGCCATGGCTCTCACATTGAGCTGTGACATGGTAATGAAGAGGAAGACACTCTCATAAGCAAAAGGATATGCATTGGGCAATCCATTTAGATAAAAGTTCTTTTGGAGACTGGAAGTCCCAAATGACTAGGGTCAAAAGCTACAAAAAGTTGCGAGGACTTTCTATGTTGCTGTGTTCTTTGTATGTCAAAGGCTGAGGTCCTTTTACAATCCAAAGTATGAAGGTTTCTTTCTGCATTAGAGGTGTGAGGCCTTGGAAAAAATACAGGAAGATAAATTGATTGGTTTAAATGAAAAGGCGAAACCACCTTTGGCATAAAGTGTGGGTGAGTTCGAAGAACCACCTTATGATGAAATCTAGTATAAGGAGGATCAGCCACTAAAGCTTGCAATTCACTAATGCGACGGGCAGAGGCGATTGCAATTAGGAAGATGACCTTCCAAATCAAAAACATAAGTTGTAGTGGCCAAAGGTTCAAAAGGCGGCTTCATGAGCTGCCCGAGAACTAGAGTTAGATCCCATGCCCCCGGTGGTGGCTTGATGGGAGGTTTAGTTAACAAAAGGCCTCTCATAAATCTTGATAGAAGAGGATGAGAGGAAATTGGATGTCCATTTAGAGGCTTATAAGAAGCTGCAATTGCACTAAGATGGACTCTTACCGAATTGGTCTTTAACCCAGAATTCGATAAGTGAAGGAGATACTCTAGTATTGATTCTAGGGGTATGACCAGGGGGTTTAATCCCCTCTTGGAGGGCCATATAGTAAAAAGTTTCCACTTGAAGGCATAAGATATTCTTGTAGAAAGTTTCCTAGAAGCCTGAAGGATATCCTTTTACCTGCGGCGATAGGTTGAAATCCTGGAAATCTAAGCCTTCAGCAACCAGGCCGTGAGGTGCAGGGACTGGGGATTCGGGTGCCATAGCATCCTGTTCTCCTGGGAAAGGAGATCTGGAGCGTGCCCTAACTCTAGAGGTGCCGCTTGAGAGAGATGCAGGAGGGGAGGGGGGGGGGGGGAATACCACGTTTGGCGTGCCATCGTGGTGCTATGAGAATCACGCGACCCCTGTCTCTCTGAAGCTTGAAGTGTTTTGGGGATGAGGGGAATGGGTGGGAAGGCATAAAGGAAGTCCTGACCCCAGTGAAGGAGGAAGGCATCCCTTGCCTGACAGTTGTGCACCAGAATCCTGAAACAGAACTGGGGAAGTTTGGCATTCAGTGGACTTGCAAAGAGGTCTATGTCTGGAGTGCCCCAGAGATGAAATATATCTTTGCCACCTGGTCTAGGTAGAGTGACCACTCGTGAGGTAGCAGTACTTGACTAAGTTTGTCTGCCCAAAGGTTTTGAATGCCTGGAAGATATACCACTAGAAGGTGAATTTGATGCTCTCTGGCAAGTGCCCATAGTCAAAGCTTCGTTGCATAACGACAGAGAGCCTGTCCCGCCCTGCTTGTTCACATAGAACATGGCTACCTGATTTTCCGTCTGGACTAGGACTGTCTTGTAGCTGAACTGGGTATGGAACACTTGAAGAGCTAAATAAATTGCTCTTAATTCCAGGTGGTTTACGTGTAAACCAACCTCCTTTGGAGTCCAGGTGCCCTGGGTAGAGAGATGATTCAGGTGTGCTCCCCAACCCACCTGTGATGCATCTGTTAGCCCCACTGTCAGATTTTCTAGTGATTGCCACCATTAGAGGGACAAAATTAGTCATTGAGAGACTTATTTTGTCTGACAAATGACCTGTGGCACTGTGTGGAGAGAGTCCACTGAGCTGCTCACATGTGGAGGCGAGCATATGGGACTACATGAACTGTGGACGCCATGTGTACCAGTAACTGCAGTAGTTCCCGAGCAGTGAGGGAGGATTTGCCTGCTGCTTGGGAAGCAGCTGCATAATGCGAAGACACCGGGCTTGTGGAAGGAAAGCCCTTGCCTGAATGGTATCCAGACAGGCTCCTATGAATTCTAGGCATTGGGAAGGAACTAGTTGAGACTTCGGGAAGTTTATTTCCAATCCCAAGTATTGGAGGATTCGCATTGTACGGGGACAGTGCAGTGCTGGCCTCTGCAACTATAGAGGCTCAAATGAGCCAGTCGTCTAAGTAAGGGAAGACAAAAATCCCCAGGGCTTGTAGAAATGCTGCTACTACTGCCATGCATTTCGTGAACACCCTTGGTGCTGAAGCCAGACCAAAAGTAAGAACCCTGTACTGGAAATGTCTTCCCTTGAAAAGGAAACGTAAAGGTTTCCTGTGATCTGGATGGATGAGAATGTGAGTGTATGCATCCTTTAAGTCTAGAGAGCAAAGCCAGTCCTGGCTTTGAAGGTATGGCAGAAGAGTTCCTAGAGAAATCATTTTGAATTTCTCTCGAAACAGATATTTGTTCAATTCTCTGAGGTCTAGAATGGGTCTGTCCCCCCCTGTTTTCTTTGGAATAAGAAAATAGGGGGGAGTAAGACTAGTTACTCACCTGTAACAGGTGTTCTCCAGGAGCAACAGGAATCAGTCCTCACATATGGGTGACGTCGGTGTTGACGGAGCCCCCATGTGGAGCATTTCCCCAGCTTTCAAAGAAAGCCTTTGGGAATGCAAGCATGCAAGCGTGGTCCCCTTCCCGCCCAAAGGTGCCACCTTGCTCAGTCTAATGACATAGCTAAAAGACAGCACAAAAATAAAATGAACTATATACCACTGCAACTCCAAGGGGAGGAGGGAGGGTCATGAGGACCGATTCCTGCTGCTCCTGGAGAACACCCGTTACAGGAGAGTAACTACTCTTTCTCCAGGACCAAGCAGGAAATCAGTCCTCATATATGGTTGACTCCCTAGCTCTGGGCTACCAGGAACCCAGGCTGAAAAATAGAGCTCCCTCTAGAGCCCCAGCAACAATGAGAGAATCTTCTGAGACCACATCTGAACGGTAGCCCAACACCAGGGCCGGAGGGTAGGAGTTGCCTAAACCTCAAAGATTACAGAGTACCGCTTGGCCGAAAGCACTGTCCCTACGGGACTCCCTCTCGAGGCAGTAGTGGTCCGCAAAAATCTGGCTTGAAGACCAAGTAGCGGCCCGGCAGATGTCTGCCAATAGAACAGAACGGAAGTGAGCTACTGATCCGGCCTTTGCCCTGACCCAGTGGGCCATGACTCGACCCTCTAGGGAGAGGCCGGCTGCCCTGTATGTCCAGGCGATACAGTCTGCCACCCAGATGGACAAAGGAAATGAAGAGCTGAGAAGCCCTTCTATGCCCCTGTGTACGTTCAAGGTAAAAGGACAGCGCCCTTCTACAATCCAGGGTATGCAAGACAGTCTCTGCCCTACTGGCGTGCGGCCTGGGAAAGAACATTGGAAGTACCACTTCCTGGTTGAGGTGGGAGGAGGACACTACCTTTGGAAGGAACTTAGGATGAGTCTGCAAGACTACCCTGGTCCTATAGAACCTGGTATACGGCCTATCCGAGACCAGGGCCTGAAATTCACTCACCCACCTAGCCGAGGTGAGTGCCACAAGGAACACCACCTTCCAGGAGAGGAAACGTAAATGGCAGGTTGCCATCAGCTCAAAAGGTGGGCGAGTCAGTTGCTGCAAGACCACATTGAGATCCCACTCAGTGGCCGGTGGACGAATAGGAGGCTTAAGCAGAAGCAGGCCTCTGAGAAAGCGAGACACCAGAGGGTGGGCTGAGAGAGATTGTCCATTTACCGGTGAGTGGTTTGCTGAGAGGACACTGAGGTGAACCCGGACAGAGTTGGACTGAAGTCCTAGGTTGGAAAGGTGGAGCAGGTATTGTAGCACCACCTGGACAGAGCAGGAGAAGGGGTCCTCTTGCTGTTGAGAACACCAAGTAGAGAACCTACACCACTTTAGAGCATAGGCCTTCCTAGTGGAATGCTTCCTGGAGGCCAACACCACCACTTCAACCTCCCTTGATAGGAGCAAGGACTAGCCTTTCAGCAACCAGGCCATCAAATTGAGGGATTTGAGGTTGGGATGCAAGAGGGACCCCTGATCCTGAGTCAGAAGGTCGGGTTGCAACCCCAGAGGAAGTGGAGTATCCACTGCCAACTGCAGAAGAAGAGGGAACTACGGCTGCCTGGGCCACCTGGGGGCTATCAGGATCACCGTGGCCCGGTCCTACTGGATTTTGAATAGAGTCCGGGCCACCAGAGGTGTGGGAGGAAACGCATACAGCAGGCTCTCTGACCGGGGGGGGGGGGGATCAGGAATGCATCTGGTGCTGTCCTCAAGGGATGCGGTTGCCTGGAACAGAACCTGGGTAGTTGCCTGTTTAGCGGACTGGCAAAAAGATCCATGGTCGGAAGACCCCACTTCAGAAAGATCTGTTAACTACCAGAAGATCCAACTGCCACTCGTGAGGCTGCAGGAGTCTGCCAAGTCTGTCCGCCAGGTAGTTTTCCTGGCCTGGGAGGTAGACTGCCCTGAGAGTCATGCCCTGAGTGACAGCCCAGGAGCAGAGAGCTTGTGCTTCCAGGCACAGAAGTCTGGATCCTGTGCCTCCCTGCTTGTTGATGTAGAACATAGCCACCTGGTTGTCCATCTGAACTAGGACAGACTGGTGAGACAGGATCTGAGAAAAAGTCCATAAGGCTAGTCGAATGGCCCTCAATTCCAACAGGTTGATCTGCTGGGCGGCCTCCCACGGAGACCACAGGCCTTGGGTGCAGGCTCCCTGGCAGTGTGCCCCCCAGCCCTGCAGGGAAGCATCGGTTGTCAGTACCTGAGTGTGTGGGGAGGCCTGAAAAGGAACACCCCTGACCAGATTTGGGAGATGTCTCCACCAGCATAAGGAGTCCACCAAGAGTTTGGACACCTTTATTCTGTCTGACAATTTCCCTGTGGCCTGCAGCCACTGCACTTTGAGGTGCCACTGAGCCGGCCTGTGTAGCCGGGTATGTGGGGTGATATGCACTGTGGAAGCCATGTGACCTAAGAGCCGGAGGAAGTGTCTGGCCGAGACCAGAGAGTTCGCCCGAAACTGGCCGGTCAACTTGATTAGCCTGTGAGCTCTGTCCACAGGCAAATAGGCCTTTGCATGGATGGTATCCAACCTTGCCCCTATGAATTCCACATCCTGTGAGGGGACCAAAGTGGACTTTGGGAAGTTTATAACGAACCCCAGGTTGAAGCAGGGATATGGTTCTACAGGTGGCCTGCCTGGTCTCTTGTGGAGACTAGCCCCTGATTAGCCAGTCGTCCAGGTAAGGGAACACAAAGATCCCCTGGTTCCTGAGGTAGGCCGCAACCATCGCCAGGCATTTTGTAAAAACCATGGGGGGAGGTGAGGCCAAAAGGAAGCACTCTGTACTGGAAGTGCTTTCCTCCCACCACAAATCTGAGGAATTGTCTGACTTGGATGGATGAGGATGTGAGTATAAGCATCCTTCAGGTCTAAGGAGCATAGCCAATCTCCCTGCTGGAGGTAGGGCAGTAAGATCCCAAGGGTAAGCATCTTGAACATTTCTCTCTCCAGAAACTTGTTCAGATTTCTCAGGTCGAGGATGGGTCTGAGGCCTCCTGTCCTTTTTGGTACCAGGAAGTACCTGGAGTAGAAGCCATGCCCTTCCAGGTGGTGAGGCACCGGTTCCACCGCCTGGTCCCTTAGTACACCTTCCAACTCCTGAAGGAGTACGTTTCTGTGCAGAGGGGGTCTTGGAGGCTCCCCTGGAAAGTAGGAGAGGGGTATCTGGGTGAAGTGGAGCAGATAGCCCCTTTCGATGATGCTTAACACCAAGTATCCCCTGTGATGGCTGGCCACCTGTCTGCGTACAGGGTCAGCCAACCTCCTGTGCCCTGGAGAGGAGGAGAGGCTATGCTGGCATAGTCAAAAACCCCCTCCCTGCTGAGCAGGAGCCGGAGTAGGAGGCTTGGGAGCCTTCTCCCTACGGGGCCCATGACCCTGCCCTTGGCTTGCTGGCCCTGTTGGGGAGCTGCAGAGGCCTGGTAGTTAGGGTAGGTTTTGTAGGCAGTGGTCTTCCTCGGGTAAAATGTCTTTTCCCCGAACCCTTCTTCTGAGAAGGGGCAGAGGTTTTCCTGGACAGCCTCGTCCGGGTAAGAGTCTCGGTCTCAAGTTCTGCAGCCTTTTTTGGCCATGGGCTTGCCAAAGAGGTTTTCACCTCAGCAAGGGACATCAACCAACTTGTCCTGTACCCACGGCTCGAGGTCCGAGGATTGTAGCCAGGCCTGGCGGCGTGCACTGATGCTGGCCCCTGCTACCCAGGCCGAAGCCTCAAATCCATCATAGGCTGCTCGCGATATAAACTTCGAGCACTCTCAAATACCAGAAGACAAGGCCTTGAACCTCTGCAAAGGTTCCTCGGACAGACCAGCAGAGAACCTGGCAATCTCCTTTGCCAGGTCTCGAAGGTACATGCCCATGTACAGCTGGTAGGTCTGGACACGGCAAGCAAGCATAGAGCCCTGGAAGCACTTTCTACCGAGGGCATCCTGGTTCCGGGCTTCCCTGCCAGGAGGCACCGAGGAGTGCATCTTCTGACTCTTCAGATGATGCATGGCCGATTCCACAACCATGGAATGGTGCGGTAGCTGTGCCTTTTGAAACCCGGGGCTCTTGCACACTCAGTAGATGGAATCGACCTGCTTGCTTAGAACCGGCATCGAGGCCGGCGCCTCCCACATGCAGAAGAGCAACCGCTCCAGCATCGGAGGAACTGGGACAGTAAAGGCCTCCTTGGGAGGAAAGTCATATTGCAGAGCCTCGAGCTCCTCGGCTCGAGGCTTCTCCTTGGGGTCCGCAGGGAAAGCCAGTGCCTTGGCCATGTCCCTCACGAAATCTGAGAACCTGGTATCCTCCGGAAGGGACCTTGTCCGAGGCTCAGAACCCGGTGAGTCCGAAGGGACGCACCGAGTCCAGAAGGTGTCGGGGACGACTCCTCCTCTGTTTCCCACGCCGATTCCTCCGAGGAGGAATCGAGTGGCTCCGAGTGGGTGGGCACTGACGCCATCCGCCCCGACGCTGAGGGAACCGGCGTAGACAACCTCGGTCCCGAACGGGAGGCCGAGGGTGACCTTGGCCAAGGATCGACTCGAGTTTGCATGGTCGAGGATGAGCTCGGCCTCCGGGGTTGACTTGGACATCGATGTCCCAGTGGTCGGGGCAGATGCGCCGGTGAGATCAGCGATCAGCACCCACTGCTGCTCCATGAAGGCAGGCAATCTGCTCTCCAAGGCCGTCAACCTGAGTCCAAGCTCAGGAGACCCAGCAGTCTCCGACTCGGGCGCTGACAGCGACGGGCCTGACGTCAGCTACCCTGGAGGATAGTCCACGAGGACTACTGTACTCACGTGACTCGGGGCCTACGACTCTACATGAGGATACTTTGCAGGCCTCTCCGACTCCGAAGACCCGGGACGGCAATCGGGGCTATGCGACCTGGCCCTCGAGTACCCACCGATGCCGCCCTCGCGGGTTTCTTCTTCCTTCGGTGCTCCCTCGAGGGGGACTCCCTTTCAGAGGAGCCCCAATGATGCTCAGGGTCAGACTCCCAAGACGTCGAGGCCTCTGACGAAGTCCGGACCCGTCCAGAGGCAGATTCGGAGAAGATCCTCTCATGCTGGTGCTGATGGCTCCGCACCGCCTTGGAAGACATTTTGTCACAGGGACGACAGACCGTAGAATCATGGTCTGGCCCCAGGCACCAGAGGCAGCAGTCCTGTGTGTCGGTGAGAGACATCAGTTTCTTGCACCGATCACACTTCTTAAAGCCACTGGCAGCCATCGTGGGAAAAAGGGCCCCTGCAAGATCAAAAAATTGGGCTGCCAGGGAAAAGAAAAAAGGCGCGAACGCAGTCTAAGGACAAAAACCGAAAGAGAGATCTGGGCTCAGCACCGGTGTACCGAGTCCAGGCGGGAAAGGAACTGATGTCGAACCGAAGAAAAAAAAACTCAACCCAACGCAGAAAAATCAACTTTTTTCACAGGTGACAAGGACAGGCGTCCGTAGGGCTCCGCAGAAAAAAGAATGAGCAAGATGGCACCTTTGGGCGGGAAGGGGACCGCGCATGCGTGCCTGCATTCCCAAAGGCTTTCTTTGAAAGCTGGGGAAATGCTCCACATGGGGGCTCCGTCGACACCATCACCCATATGTGAGGTCTGACTTCCTGCTTGGTCCTGGAGAACCACCCTGTCCCCTGTTGAAAAATGGGTACTTCCTCTATTGCCCCTTGGGCAAGAAGTGTGGAGACCTCGTGATCTAGCAGATTGTCTGCAGAGGTTTGAGAATTGAATTGCTTTAGAATTGTGGGAGGGGGTATGCTGTGAAAATGAAGTTTGTACCCCTCTCCCACAATGGACAAAATCCAATCTTCTGTTGTAATCTGATGCCATCTGTTAAGTGGCATAACCTGCCTGGAATATTGGGGGGTTGGGGACCCCTCGGAGGCAAAAGGCAAAGCTCTCTAGGAAGGAGTCAAAGCCCTTGAGGGGGTGAACCTGGAAAGCTGGTTGGGCTCTCGGGCCTTTTGTTTTCTTTTGCTGTCTGGTTTGTCCCTTTTGGGCAACCTGACCTGGAGCTTGAGAATGATGGGTATAGGAAGGATAAAACTTCCTTTTTTTGCTAAAAGAGGGTTTTTTTAAGGTTTCCCTTTTGGCTGGAGTGGCTGTAGACTGACAATCTAAGGTAGAATTGTCAGCAATTCGTTAGCCTTTTCCTGCCAGTTCTTGCCGAAGAGATTCTCCCCCGTGCAAGGAATGCTGCCTAACTTGTCCTGTACCCAAGTCTGATGCCTGTAGCCAGGTAATCCGTCGTGCACCAATGGCAATAGCAGAAGTTCTGCTGATGCATTCAAAGCAGTCAAAGGCTGCACGATTGACAAACTTGGAGACATTTTGAGCATGCTTAACTAGAGCAAGAAAATCTTCTCTTATCTGGGAGAAATGGGCTCATAAGTACCAAGTCTCCTGTGACTTCCTTAAGGAACATTCCCATATATAGGATATATGAACTAATCCTAGCTGAAAGCATGGAAGCTTGAAAAGTACTGCGTCCAAAAGCATCCAGAGTCCTGCATTCACAACCTGGAGGATTGGATGCATGCCTCTTTGCACTTTTCATCCTACGCATGGCTGATTCCACTACCACTGAATGGTGTGGCAGCTGAGCTTTCTGAAATCCAGGACATGGCGGAACTCGATACATAGTATCAAATCTCCTAGAGTGAGGAGAAGTAGTCAGAGGTGTCTCCCACATTCTGAGCATCAAGCTATGCAGAATTTCATGGATAGGCAGGGTAGCTGCCTCCTTAGGAGCTTTAGGATATTGGAGGATTTCCAATTCCTTTGCTCTGGGTTCCTCTTCAGGAGCTACTCTGATTGAAAGACCTTTGGCCATATCACGGATGAAATCCTGAAATATGTCCTCTGGAGGTGACATTCTGCGTTGGGGAGACGAGGGATCTTCTAGAAGAAACCCTCTAGTGCCAGCAGAATTGTCAAAGGAATCTAAGTATTCCTGACCCCAATGCTCTTGCAAAGCACGATCCCGGTACCGATCGAAGTTGGTACCGAGGTGACCCGGTACCGCTTTATCCGCTCCAGTCAGAGTTGGCATGGGAAGAGTTCCCACTGGGACCGGGACCAGCATCGTGTCGATGTCAGCACCGGTGCCCTTGGGACCACTGGTACCACAGCTGAAAGAGCAGCTGCGATACTGCGTTCGATAGCAAGAAACCCCTGGTCTATTGACGCTGCCGATGCCTGGGTATCGGTACCGGTAAGAATGACCAGAACCCCTGAGGATGGCACAGGTAGTTCTTGCGAGGTTGAGGCCTCAAGATCATCCTGAAACCCCATCGATGCTTTGGAAGCCGAAGCCTCCCGCCGGGGCTGTTTTGCCAGTGTGGTTCCCTCAAGAGCAATGCCAATGGCCTCTCGATGCTTAGCAGGAGAGCTATCCTTTGAGGACCGGCTTGTGAGTTTAGTTACTCGAGATCCATGGGAGGAAGAAGAGGCCCTTGATGATGTCAATGCAATGGATCTGGCATCTGAAGAAAAGAGGGTACTGAGCTTTGCAGTCTGGTTCTGTCTTCCTCTTTTGGTCATCCCCATGCAGGAGATACATTCAGTTGGAGAATGATCAGGTCCTAAACATTTTAGACACCAATCATGGGGGTCAGTGACAGAAATGGTACCGCCACACTTAGTACTTTTTTTTTTTAAACCACTAGTTGGCTTTTCCATGATTTAGGAAAAATGGGGAGTAATGCCCAAAATGGCGCCTAGCACCAAAAAGGAAAGTTTCTGAAAACAAACAGTTAAGGTTTAGGGGTTTGTTTGTGGGGGGTTTTTGTAAGAAAAGAACTGGCGGCACCGGTAGGCTTCGTGCGGTAGGCAAACGCGACCACAAAAATAATTTTAAAGACGGAATTTTCTGCGGCGACAGGGAATAGGTCCTGTTGGCTCCACGGAAAACAAAGAACTGAAGAGGGACAGTTGGAAAGGCGGGAAGGCAGCACGCATGCGCTGAGGGATGCTCCCAAAAGCGTTCTTATTGGACTCTGGGGAGCAATCCCACGCAGGCTCCGTCAGTACCGACGATACCCATATGTGAGGACTACATTCCTGCTTGTTCCTGGAGATCCCTGCTTTACTAACAGAGCCCTTTTCAAGAGACAAGCCGTAAGCAACAGATCCACCTGATGCATACTCACTGGGTCTTTTGATAGAAGAGTCCCTATTAATGGAAGTCTCCATGGTTTTGTTTGCACCAAAGGAGATCTGCATACCAAGATCTCTGAGGCCAATCTGGAGCTACCAGAATCACCACCTTTGTGTGTCTCTATCCGCTGCAACATCCGACCTATTAGAGACCACAGAGGGAATGCATATAGCAGTGCATTCTCCAGCCAAGGTTGTGTCAGAGCATCTATTCTTTCGGACATTTTTTTTCTTCGACTGAAAAACCTTGGGCATTTTGTATTCCTCAGCGTTACTGGAATTCGCCATCTGTGGATGATCTCTTGAAAGACTGTCTCCTCTAGAGACCACTCTCCTGGATCAAGACTATTTCAACTCAAAGTCTGCTTCCACATTTTCAACTCTTGCTACATAAGCCACTGAAATGGTCATCAGATGACATTCCGCCCAATTTAGCAATGGCACTATCTCTCTGGACAGCATTAGACTGCCTGTGCCTCCTTGCCAATTGCATTGTCCAAGAACACACTTATAGCCTTTCTTACGAGACTTATTTGAAAAGCCTACAGTGCTAGAAAGACTGCTCATCTCCAACTGGTTGACTGACCACATCTTCTGTTCCTTGCTCCATTCTCCTTGAGCTATCTGCCATTGGCAATGAGCTCCCCAACCTTTCAGATTGGCAACTGTTATAGCCATTATCCATTTTGGGATTTCTAATGGCACGCCTGCCATCAGCTTATCTTTGCTAAGCCACCACTTTAGACTTATTCTTGTTTCTGCAGGACAAACAAGCCTGTGACTTAATGGCATCGTTTGCAGACTCCACCGTGTAAATAATGCCCTTTGAAGTGGGGGCATATGTGCTCGTGCCCATGGTATCAAATCCAATGTTAGCTCCATAAACCCTAGTATCCGAAGATACGACCATGCTGCTGGAGCTCTGTTTTTTTAGAAATACATGAATGTGTGACTGAGTCTTGACCACTACTTGCCTTGTGTCAAATCTTGCCCCTAGATGTATCAAAGATTTAGATGGAATGATCTGACTTTTGGCCTTGATGACACAACCAAGACGTTGTAAGAGATCGATCACTTTCTTGGTTGCCACCTTGCGAAAATGAGGTATCTTTAAAGCCTGATTTACATATTTTAGATCAAAGACTGGATGGAATGTTCTTTCTTTCTTGGGTACCACAAAGTATATGGAATAAAGACCTGAGCCTATCTGGGGTGATGGTACTGGAACTACAGCTTGGATATACAGTAGTTACTCACCTGTAACAGGTGTTCTCCAGGAGCAGCAGGAATCAGTCCTCACATATGGGTGACGTCAGCGCCGACGGAGCCCCGTGCGGAGCATTTCCCCAGCTTTCAAAGAAAGCCTTTGGGAAATGCAGCGCACATGCGCGGTCCCCTTCCCGCCCAAGGGTGCCATCTTGCTCAGTCTGATGACATAGCTAAAAGACAGCAAAAAAATTAGCAAAATAAATCATATGACTGCAATTCCAAGGGGAGGAGGGAGGGTTGTGAGGACTGATTCCTGCTGCTCCTGGAGAACACCTGTTACAGGTGAGTAAAGCGTAGTTACTCACCTGTAACAGGTGTTCTCCAGGAGCAGCAGGAATCAGTCCTCACTTACGGGTGACGTCGGCGCCGACGGAGCCCTCGCGGAGCAATTTTCCCCAGCTTTCAAAGAAAGCCTTTGGGAATTGCAGCGCGCATGCGCGGTCGTCTTCCCGCCCGAGGGTGCCATCTTAGCCAGTCAGATGACATAGCTAAAAAGACAGCATAAAATTTGAAAAAGAACATAAGCAGACGATTGCAACTCCAAGGGGAGGAGGGAGGGTAGTGAGGACTGATTCCTGCTGCTCCTGGAGAACACCTGTTACAGGTGAGTAACTACGCTTTCTCCAGGACCAAGCAGGAAGTCAGTCCTCACTTATGGGACTCCCAAGCTCAAGGCTACCGGAGACCCTAAGCACAAAAATGAGCTCCCTCTAGCTCAGCAGCACAGAAGGATAGAATCTTCGCTGAATTATCACCCACCGGTAGCCCACATCCGGGATGGAGGGTAGGAGTTGCTCAGACCTCAAAGAGATTACGGAGGACTGCCTGTCCGAAAGCACTGTCCCTACGGGACTCCCTCTCGAGACAGTAATGGACCGCAAAAGTCTGGCTCGAAGACCAAGTAGCGGCCCGGCAGATGTCTGCCAGCGGAACAGAGCGGAGGTAAGCCACTGACGTGGCCTTTGCCCGAACGCAATGAGCCGTGACTCGACTTTCTAAGGAGAGTCCGGCTGCCCCATAAGCCCAAGCGATACAGTCCGCAACCCAGATGGACAGAGTACGCTTGGAGACCGGGAGCCCCAATTTATTGGGGTCAAAAGACACAAAAAGCTGAGCAGCTTTACGGTGCTCCCGCGTACGGTCAAGGTAGAAGTTCAACGCCCTTCTACAGTCCAGGGTATGGAGGACCGTTTCAGCTCGGCTGGAGTGTGGTCTGGGAAAGAAGGTTGGAAGTACCACCTCCTGATTGATGTGAAAAGGGGAGACCACTTTAGGCAGAAATTTCGGGTGAGTCCGTAGGACTACCCTATTCTTGTAGAACCTAGTGTAAGGGGGATCAGACACGAGGGCCTGCAATTCACTTACGCGTCTAGCGGAAGTGAGGGCTATCAAGAACAGTGTTTTCCAAGACAGAAAACGGAGAGAACAGGTAGCCATAGGGTTCAAAAGGCGGACAGGTGATCCGCTGCAAAACCACATTCAGGTCCCAGTCAGGCGCTGGCGGGCGCAGAGGTGGTTTAAGTAGAAGGAGACCTCGGAGAAACCTCGCTACGAGAGGGTCGTTGGAGAGAGGTCTGCCGTCCACCGGCACATGATGTGCTGAAAGAGCACTGAGGTGAACTTTGACGGAGTTGGACTTAAGTCCCAGATTAGAGAGGTGCAGCAAGTACTGCAAGATCACGGACACCGGGCAGGAGAAGGGATCCTGAGACTGTTGGGTACACCAGACTGCAAAGCGACGCCATTTAAGGGCGTAGCATTTGCGGGTAGAAGGCCGTCGCGAAGCCAAGACGACCTCCTCCACCTCCGCCGGCAGGAGAAGGGGAGCAAGGACTACCCTCTCAGCAGCCAGGCCATGAGGTTGAGAGACCTGAGGTTGGGGTGCAGTAGGGACCCCTGATCCTGAGTGAGGAGATCCGGTTGTACCCCCAGAGGGATTGGATCCTCCACCGCCAGATGCAGCAGGAGCGGAAACCACGGCTGCCTGGGCCAGCGAGGGGCCACCAGGATCATGAAGGCTTTGTCTCGGAGAACCTTGAAAGGAGTCCGAGAGACTAACGGGATGGGAGGGAAAGCGTACAGAAGGCTCCCCAACCATGAGATCAGAAAGGCATCCGCCGCAACCCGAAGGGGATGTGGCTGACGAGAGCAGAAGCGAGGAAGCTGCCGGTTGTGAGGACTGGCAAAGAGATCCACCGTGGGGAGGCCCCACTTGAGGAAGAGCTTCTGAACTATCAAGGGATCCAGACGCCACTCGTGCGGCTGGAGGACCCTGCTGAGTTTGTCCGCAAGGCAATTTTCTTGGCCCGGGAGATAAACTGCCTTGAGGAGAATGCCGTGACTGACGGCCCAAGAGCAGAGCTTCTGTGCCTCCCGGCAGAGGAGGAAGGAGCCCGTGCCCCCCTGCTTGTTCACGTAGAACATGGCAACTTGATTGTCCGTCTGGACAAGGACGGATTGGTGGGAAGTCAGGTGGGAGAAGGCCTTGAGAGCTAGGCGGATCGCCCTGAGCTCCAGGAAGTTGATCTGCTGAGCAGACTCCCACGTGGTCCAGAGGCCCTGAGTACGTGCCTCTTGGCAATGTGCTCCCCATCCCAGGAGGGATGCATCGGTGGTCAGCACCCGGGTTGGCTGAGGTGACTGGAAAGGCATTCCGAATATCAGGTTCGGCTGCCGGAGCCACTGCCGGAGCCACCACCGGAGAGACGAGAGCAGCGGCTCGGAGACGCGCACTAGGTCTGCCAGGCCGCCTGTGGCTTGTCGCCACTGCTGGCGGAGACACCATTGAGCAGACCGCATATTCAGGCGGGCATTGGGGGTCACATGGACGGTGGAAGCCATATGGCTGAGCAGTCTCAGGAAGCGCCTGGCGGAGACCAGGGGCTGGCTGCGAAAGCGGTCGGCTAGGTCCATGAGCCGTTGAGCCCTGTCGAGCGGTAGGTACGCTCGTGCCCGAGGAGTGTGCAGCCTTGCGCCGATGAACTCGAGATCCTGTGAGGGGAGCAAAGTGGACTTTGCGAAGTTTATAACAAAGCCCAAGTGCTGCAGCAGAGTCACCGTGCGGCACGTGGCGTTGGTGACCTCCTGAGCGGACGCTGCTCTGATGAGCCAGTCGTCGAGGTACGGAAAGACATAGAGGCCGTGAAGCCGGAGATGGGCCGCCACGACCGCGAGACATTTTGTGAAGACTCGCGGTGCGGAGGATAGGCCAAAGGGCAGTACTCTGTACTGGTAATGATTTCCTGCCACCACAAACCTTAGGTATTGGCGGTGGCTTGGGTGGATGAGGATGCGCGTGTAGGCATCCTTTAGATCCAAGGAGCATAGCCAATCTCCCTGCTGGAAGTAGGGCAGAAGGATTCCAAGGGTAAGCATTTTGAACTTCTCCCGCACAAGGAACTTGTTGAGGTTGCGCAAGTCCAGGATGGGTCTGAGGCCCCCTGTTCTCTTTGGTATCAGAAAATACCTTGAATAAAAGCCTTGACCTCTCAGGTGGTGGGGCACCGGTTCCACCGCCTGTTCCTGCAGAAGACCTGCTAACTCCTGAAGGAGCAACTCCCTGTGCAGAGGGGGGCGCGAAGGCTCTCCCGGAAAATAGGAGGGAGGGACCTGATGGAAGTGGAGAAGGTAGCCTTCTCGCACGACCTGAAGTACCCAGGCATCTGCGGTGATGCTGGACCACCTGTGGGCGAAGTGAACCAGCCGGCCTCCGGTGCTTGGAGGAACCAGCGGGGGGGGAGAGGCTATGCTGAGCGAGTCAAAAACCCCCACCCTGCTGAGCAGGGGCTGGTGGTGCAGGCTTGGGGGCTTGCTGCCTACGGGACCCGTTACCCCGTCCCTTGGCCTGCTGGCCCTGTTGGGGAGCTGCAGGGGCCTGATAATGGGGGTACTGTTTGTAGGCAGCCGCCTTCCTCGGGTAAAAGGACTTTTTTCCCGAGCCCTTCTTTTTCTGGGAAGGGGCGGAGGTCTTCCTAGAAAGCCTGGTCCTGGTGAGAGTCTCAGTCTCAATTTGTGCAGCCTTTTCCGCCATGGGCTTGCCAAAGAGGTTTTCGCCTCGGCAGGGGACATCGACCAACTTGTCCTGTACCCAGGGCTCAAGGTCTGACGACTGAAGCCAAGCCTGTCGGCGGGCACCGATGCCGGCTGCGGCCACTCTAGCCGAGGCCTCAAAGCCATCATAGGCTGCTCGGGACATGAACTTTGAGCATTCCCGAATGCCCGTGGACAAGGCTAGGAACCTCCGCAAGGGCTCCTCGGAGAGACCAGCGGAGAATCCGGCTAGCTCTTTAGCCAGATCCCGGAGATACATGCCCATGTAGAGCTGGTAAGTCTGGACACGACATGCGAGCATAGAGCCCTGGAAGCACTTCTTGCCAAGGCCATCCAGGTTACGGGCCTCCCTTCCAGGAGGCACCGAGGAGTGCATCTTCTGGCTCTTAAGACGATGCATGGCCGATTCCACAACCATGGAATGGTGTGGCAGCTGTGCCTTCTGAAAGCCAGGGCTCTTGCGGACCCGATAGATAGAATCGACCCGCTTGCTCAGGACCGGCGAGGAGGCCGGACTCTCCCACATGCGGAAGAGTAGTCGTTCCAGCATAGGAGGAACCGGTACAGTAAAGTGCTCCCTCGCGGGAGAGTCATACTGGAGGGAGTCGAGCTCTTCGGCTCGAGGCTCCTCCTCGGGATCCGCAGGGAAGGCCAAAGCCTTGGCCATATCCCTAACGAAGTCCGAGAACCGGGCATCCTCCGGGGGGGACTGCTTCCGAGGCTCGGACCCCGGTGAGTCCGATGGGACACACCGAGTCCGGAAAGAATCAGGTGACTCTTCCTCCTCAGACTCCCAAACCAACTCCGACGAGGACTCGGTGGGGTCGGCCCGGGCAGGGTGCGGCGCCAGCCGCCCCGACGTCGAGGGAGTCGGCGTCGGCGACCTCGGTCCCGAACGGGAGGCCGAGGGTGACCTCGACCGAGGATCGACTCGAGTTCTCATGGACTCGAGGATCGGCTCGGTCTCCGGGGTCGACTTGGACGTCGACGTCCCGGCGGTCGGGGCAGCGGCGCCAGCGAGCAGTGCCCGCTGCTGGTCCATGAAGGCAGACAGTCTGCTCTCCAAGGCCGTCAACCTGAGTCCGAGCTCAGGTGACCCAGCAGCCCCCGACTCGGGCCCCGACGGCGTCGGGCCCGACGTCGGCTGTCGCGGAGGCGAGTCCAGAAGGACCACAGGACTTACCCGGGCAGGCATCTCCGACTCCAGGCGAGGTCGCTTCGGGATGTGTTCCTTCTCCAAGGACCCGGGGCGGCTGTCGGGGCTATGCGACCTGGCCCTCGTGGAACCAGGAGCGTCCACCGACGCCGCCCTCGCGCGGGTTTTTCCTTCCGACGATGGTCCCCGGAGGGAGAACCCCGGTCGGAGGAGCTCCGGCGACGGTCCGAGCTGGAGCCTTTCGACGCGGAGGCCTCCGACGAGGTCCGGGTACGGCTGGGGTCAGCGAAGATTCTCTCACGCTGATGCCGCCGACTCCTCAACGCCTTTGAGGACAGTTTGCTGCAGGGCCCACAGATCAGTTCCTCATGATCCGGGCCCAGGCAGCGGAGGCAAAAGTCGTGTGTGTCGGTTAGTGACATATTTCGGTCACACCGACCACACCGCTTAAACCCACTGGCAGCCATCGGGGGAAAAAGGGCCCCTGCGAGGTCAAAGGACCGGGCTGCCAGGGAAACCGAAAACGAAAGCTGACTAAGTCAGAAAAACCGAAAAAAGTAAGCGGACTCGAGACCGGCGTCGCGAGTCCGGGCGGGAAAACGATCGGCGTCGAACCGAAAGAAAAAAGGATAAAACAAAGAAGAAAATCAACTTTTTCGCGGGGACAAGACGGGGACGTCTGTAGGGCTCCGCGGAAAAAGAAGACTGGCTAAGATGGCACCCTCGGGCGGGAAGACGACCGCGCATGCGCGCTGCAATTCCCAAAGGCTTTCTTTGAAAGCTGGGGAAAATTGCTCCGCGAGGGCTCCGTCGGCGCCGACGTCACCCGTAAGTGAGGACTGACTTCCTGCTTGGTCCTGGAGAACTACTCTTTCTCCAGGACCAAGCAGGAAGTCAGTCCTCACATATGGGACTCCCCAGCTTAAGGCTACCGGAGACCTCAAGCCGAAAAAATGAGCTCCCTCGAGCTCGTCAGTATGTAAGGAAGGAATCTTCTCTGAGAACGCCCCCGACCGGTAGCCCAACACCAGGGCCGGAGGGTAGGAGTTGCCTAAACCCCAAAGAGATTATGGAGTACTGCCTGTCTGAAAGCACTGTCCCGCGGGACTCCCTCTCAAGGCAGTAATGGGCCGCAAAAGTCTGGCTTGAAGACCAAGTAGCGGCCCGGCAGATGTCTGCCAACGGAACAGAGCGGAGATAAGCCACTGACGCAGCCTTCGCCCTGACACGATGAGCCTGACTCGACCCTCCAACGAGAGGCCGGCTGCCCCATAAGCCCAGGCGATACAGTCAGCGACCCATATGAACAAAGTACGCTTGGAGACAGGTAGCCCCAACTTATTGGGGTCAAAAGAAATGACGAGCTGAACAGCCCTCCGATGCTCCCGCGTACGGTCAAGGTAGAAGGATAACGCCCTCCTACAGAACAGGGTATGCAGGACCATCTCAGCCCGGTTGGCATGCGGCCTGGGAAAGAAGGTCGGAAGAACCACCTCCTGATTGAGGTGAAAAGGGGAGACAACCTTAGGGAGAAACTTCGGGTGAGTCCGTAAGACTACCCTATTCCTGTAGAATCTAGTGTAAGGGGGATCAGACACTAGTGCCTGAAGTTCACTTACTCGTCTAGCAGAGGTAAGAGCTACCAGAAACAAGGTTTTCCAGGAGAGAAAACGGAGAGGGCAGGTAGCCATAGGTTCATATAGCGGACAGGTAATCCGCTGTAAGACCACATTCAGATCCCACTCAGGGGCTGGTGGACGTAAAGGAGGCTTAAGCAGGAGGAGGCCTCTTACAAAACGAGCCACCAAAGGGTGGTTGGAAAGAGGCCTGCCGTCCACCGGCGAGTGGTGCACAGAGAGCACCGAGGTGAACCCTGACAGTTGGACTTAAGGCCAAGATTGGAGAGGTAAAGCAAATATTGCAATACTACCGCTACGAAGCACGAGAAGGGATTCTCGCTGTGCTGAGCACACCATGCGGAGAATCTACGCCACTTAAGAGCGTAGGATTTCCTGGTGGATTCCCGTCTAGAGGCTAAGACTACATCTTCCATCTCTCTAGGCAGTAGTAGGGGAGCCGGGACTACCCTTTCAGCAGCCAGGCCATCAGATGAAGGGACTGGAGGTTGGGGTGCAAGAGAGATCCCTGCTCCTGAGACAGGAGATCGTGTTGAATCCCCAGAGAAAGAGGAGTGTCCAACGCCAATTGCAGCAGAAGTGGGAACCACGGTTGCCTCGGCCACCTGGGGACTATCAGAATCATCGAGGCCCCGTCCTTGAGGACTTTGAACAGTGTGCGGGACACTAATGGCGTGGGAGGAAACACATACAGTAGGCCTTGGGACCACGAATCAGAAACGCATCCGCTGCTACTCTGAGAGGATGCAGTTGTCTGGAACAGAATCTCAGGAGTTGCCGGTTCAGAGGACTGGCGAAAAGATCCATGGTGGGGAGGCCTCACCTGAGAAAGATCTGCTGAACCACCAATGGATTCAATCTCCATTTGTGTGGTTGCAGGATCCTGCTCAGTCTGTCCGCCAGGTAATTTTCTTGATCTGGGAGGTAGACAGCCCTGAGGAGGATGCTGTGATTGACGGCCCAAGAACATAGCCGTTGTGCTGCCTGACAGAGAAGGAAGGAGCCTGTGCCTCCTTGTTTGTTCATGTAGAACATGGCAACTTGATTGTCCGTCTGGACCAGTACAGACTGGTGAGATGTGAGGTGGGAGAAGGCTCTCAGAGCTAGGCGTATTGCCCGTAGCTCCAGGAAGTTTATCTGCTGAGCAGCCTCCCAAGGGGTCCAGAGACCCTGAGTACATGCCCCTTGGCAATGTGTTCCCCAACCTAGAAAAGAAGCATCTGTCGTCAGCACTTGAGAATATGGAGGGGATAGAAAAACCACTCCGAGTACCAGATTTGGAAGATGAAGCCACCATTGCAGAGAGGAGACGAGCAGGGTGGAGATTCTTACCGAGTCTGCAAGGCTCCCTGTGGCTTGATGCCACTGAGTTCGAAGGCTCCACTGAGCAGGCCGCATGTGCAGGCAGGCATTGGGGGGTGACATGAACCATGAAAGCCATATGGCCGAGAAGTCTCAGGAATTGCTTGGCGGAGACCAGGGAATTGCTGTGAAACTGCCTGGCTAGATCCATCAACCTCTGGGCTCTGACCACTGGCAGAAAAGCCTTCGCCTGAAGTGTGTCCAGCCTTGCTCCTATGAATTCTAAGTTCTGGGACGGGTGCAAAGTGGACTTTGCGAAGTTTATGACAAACCCCAAGTGCTGAAGCAGAGCCACAGTGTGAAGGGTGGCTTGACTGGCCTCCTGGGAAGACTGGCCCCTCATGAGCCAGTCGTCCAGGTATGGAAACACAAAAAGACCTTGAAGCCTCAGGTAGGCCGCCACCACCGCCAGGCACTTGGTGAACACCCTAGGAGCGGAGGTTAGGCCAAAGGGTAGTACTCTGTACTGGTAGTGGTTCCCCCCCACAACAAATCTGAGATATTGTCTGTGGTCTGGATGAATAAGGATGTGAGTATAAGCATCCTTTAGATCTAAGGAGCATAGCCAATCTCCCTGCTGGAAGTAGGGCAGCAGGATTCCAAGGGTAAGCATCTTGAACTTTTCCCTCTCCAGGAACTTGAGGTTGTGCAAGTCTAGGATGGGTCTGAGCCCTCCTGTTCTTTTTGGTACCAGAAAGTACCTGGAATAAAAGCCGTGACTTCTCAGGTGGTGGGGCACCGGTTCCACAGCCTGTTCCTTGAGCAGACTTGCTAACTCCTGAAGGAGTAGGTTCCTGTAGAGAGGGGGTCTTGGAGGCTCCCCTGGAAAATAGGAGGGAGGTACCTGGTGAAAATGGAGAAGATAGCCCTTTTGGACTATATGGAGCACCCAGGTATCTGTGACGGCTGACCACCTGTGGGCAAAGTGGGCCAGCCGGCCTCCTGTGCTGACGTGAGCCAGCTGAGAAGAGGCTATGCCTTCTGAGTCAAAAACCCCCACCCTGCTGAGCAGGGGGCCAGTGTTGGTGGCTTGGGGGCCTTCTGCCTACGGGGCCCATGACCCTGCCCCTTGGCCTGCTGACCCTGTTAATGAGCTGCAGAGGCCTGATAATGAGGGTATTGTTTATAGGCAGATGACTTCCTTGGGTAAAAGGTCTTTTTCCCCGAGCCCTTCTTTTTCTGAGAAGGGGCAGAGGTTTTTCTGGACAGCCTAGTCCGGGTCAGAGTCTCGGTCTCAAGTTCTGCAGCCTTTTCAGCCATGGGCTTGCCAAAGAGGTTTTCACCGTGGCAGGGGACATCGACCAACTTGTCCTGCACCCATGGCTCGAGGTCGGATGACTGTAGCCAAGCCTGTCAGCTGGCACCGATGCCGGCCCCGGCTACTCGGGCCAAAGCCTCGAAGCCATCGTAGGCTGCCCGAGAAATAAACTTCAAGCACTCAAATACCAGTGGACAAGGCCTGGAACCTCTGCAAAGGTTCCTCTGAGAGACCAGCAGAGAACCCGGCAATCTCCTTTGCCAGGTCTCAGAGATACATGCCCATGTAGAGCTGGTATGTCTGGACACGGCAAGCAAGCATAGAGCCCTGGAAGCACTTCTTACCGAGGGCATCCAGGTTCTGGGCCTCCCGACCGGGAGGCACCGAGGAGTGCATCTTCTGACTTTTCAGTCGATGCATGGCCGATTCCACAACCATGGAGTGGTGCGGTAATTGTGCCTTTTGGAACCCGGGGCTCTTGCGGACTCGATAGATGGAATCGACCCGCTTGCTTAACACCGGCATCGAGGCCAGGGTCTCCCACATGCGAAAGAGCAGCCGCTCCAGCATTGGAGGAACCGGTACAGTAAAGGCCTCCTTCGGGGGAGAGTCATACTGGAGGGCCTCAAGCTCCTCGGCTCGAGGCTCCTCCTCGGGATCCATGGGGAATGCCAAGGCCTTGGCCATATCCCGCACGAAGTCCAAGAACCGGGTATCCTCCGGTGGGGATCATCTGAGGTTCGGACTCCGGCGAGTCCGATGGGACACACCGAGTCCGATAGGTGTCGGGTGACTCTTCGTCCTACGTCTCCCAGCCCGACTCCTCGGAGGAGGAATCGAGCGGCTCCGGTCGGGCGGGCACCAATGCCATCCGCCCCGACGCCGAGGGTACCGGCGTCGACGACCTCGGTCCCGAACAGGGGGCCGAGGGAGACCATGGCTGAGGATCAACTCGAGCCCGCATGGACTCGAGGATTGGCTTGGCCACCGGGGTCGACTTGGATGTCGATGTCCCGGTGGTCGGGGCAGATGCACTAGTGAGACCGGCGATCAATGCCCGCTGCTGTTCCATGAAGGCAGCGAGGCTGCTCTCCAAGGCCGTCAACCTGAGTCCGAGCTCAGGAGACCCAGCAGCCCCTGACTCGGGCCCCGACGGCGGCTCCCGTGGAGGAGAGTCCACGAGCACTACAGCACTCATGTGTCCAGGAGACTCCATCTCGAGACGAGGTTGCTTGTTAGGCCTCTCTGCCTCCGAAGACCCAGGACAGCTATCGGGGCTATGCGACCTGGCCCTCGAGGAACCAGGAGCACCCGACGCCGCCCTCGCGGGTTTATTCTTCCTGTGCTGTTCCCACGAAGGAGACCCCTGCTCAGAGAAACCCCGACGCTGCTCGGGGCCGGAGTCCCGAGACATTGAGGCCTCTGACGAGGTCCGGGCCCATCCGGACGCGGAGTCAGAGAAGATCCTATCCTTCTGGTGCTGCCGACTCAACACCTTCGAGGACATTTTGCCACACGGACCACAGATCGGGTCATGATGAGGTCTGAGGCAGCGGAGGCAGCAGTCATGCGTGTCGGTAAGAGAAATAAGTGTCTTACACCGATCACACTTTTTAAACCCGCTGGCAGCCATCGGGGGAAAAAGGGCCCCTGCAAGGTCAAAAGACAGGGCTGCCAGTGAAAAAAGAAAAATGGCGCGAACGCTAGTCACAAAGGACAAAAAACGAAAGAGAGTGGGCTCGATACCAGCTTATCGGGCCCAGGCGGGAAAAGGATCCGGCGTCAAACCGAAGGAAAAGAACAAAAAACAGGGAAATCAACTTTTTCCTCACGAAAAACGAACTACGTCCGTCGGGCTCCGCGGAAAAAAGACAACTGAGCAAGGTGGCACCCTTGGATGGGAAGGGGACCACGCATGCGCGCTGCAATTCCCAAAGGCTTTCTTTGAAAGCTGGGGAAATGCTCCGCATGGGGCTCCGTCGGCGCCGTCACCCATATGTGAGGACTGACTTCCTGCTTGGTCCTGGAGATGAAGCACATGTTGCAAAGTTTCTTGGACTGCAGCTTTATTTTCTGGAGTTTTGCATGGAGACAGAACAAATGCATCCTTGAGAGGTTTTGCAAATGACAAAACATAGCCCTTGTGAATTATTTCAAGTACCCATTGATCTGATGTTACCTGGACCCAAGCATAGTAACATAGTAAATGACGGCAGATAAAGACCAGCATGGCCCATCCTGTCTGCCCAGCAATACGGTACGAGTAGGTGCACCTGTTGATCTGTGCAGGCCACCCCTCCCCATGTCATTGTTTAGGGATGGACCCACCATCCATGTAGGACACCCCTATTTGTTGAGAAGTTAGATGGTTCAGTTTATTTTGTTTTTATCCTGTTGCTGTAAAGGGATCCGCTGTGCTTGTCCCATGCTGTTTTGAATTCCGTAACCGTGTTTGCCCCTACCACTTCCATTGGGAGAGCATTCCAAGCATCCACCACTCTTTCAGCGAAAAAATATTTCCTAACATTGCCTTTCAATTTTCCACCTTGCAGCTTCATGTTATGCCCTCTAGTTTTGCAGCTTCCCAGTCTTTGGAAGAGGTTTGTTTGCTCATCGTTCCTCTAAGTATTTAAAGGTCTGAATCATATCTCCCCTATCCCTCCTCTCCTCCAAAGTGTACATATTTAGGTCTTCAAGTCTCTTCTCATAAGGTTTCTTACGCAGGCTCCAAATCATTTTGGTCACCTTCCTCTAAACAGTTTCCAGTCTTTTTACATCTTTTGCAAGATATAGTCTCCAAAACGGAACACAGTATTCCAAGCGAGGCCTCACCAGCGACCTGTACAGTGGCATAAGTACCTCTTCCATTCTGCTGGTAATCCCTCTTTGTATGCAGCCCAACATCCTCCTGGCTTTTGCCACCGCCTTGTCGCACCGTTTTGCCACCTTGAGATCAGAGATAATCACACCAAGGTCTTTCTCCTGAACTATGCACACCAACCTCTCGCCCCCTATTGTGTACATTTCCCTTGGATTTCTGCTAAGTGCAGGACACTGCACTTTTTCGCATTAAATCATAATTGCCAAGCATTAGACCATTCTTCTAGCTTTTGTAGATCTTTCCCCATATTATCCACTCCCTTGGGGGAGTCCACTCTGTTGCAAATTTTTGTGTCATCTGCAAAAAGACTTTTCATTCAGTCCTTCAGCAATATCACTCACAAATACACTGAACAGTGCCGGGCCCAGGACCAAACCATGGGGCACCCCGCTAATCACCTTCTTTCATCTGAGTGAGCTCCATGTACCATCACCTTCTGTCATCTGTCAGTCAACTAATTTCTAAACCAGTTTACCATCTTGGGACCCATCTCCAAGCTACTGAGTTTATTGACAAGTCTCCTATGAGGAACAGACTTGTCAATAAAGTTGTCAATGAGGAACAGACTTTGCTGAAATCCAGGTAGAGGACATCCATCGCATGCCCCTGATCTAGTTCCTTGGTCACCCAGTCAAAAAACTCAGATGTGTTTGGCAAGACCGTCCTTCAGTAAAACCATGTTGCCTCGGATCTTGCAGAGTAGAACTTTTGAAGACGACCGCCTATTTGAATCTCCTCTGTCTAGATCTGCTGAATCACGTGTCTTCTTTTGACCTGTTCCTGAACTTGAAAAGGAACCTCGTCCTGTTCCTCCACAAAAAGGTTGACCCCTGGAATAAGGGCTTGACCTCTGATAAGGGGCAAACCTTGCAGCTCTGTATTTATGAAAATCTCTAAAAGATTGTATTGAATTGCCAAATGATCTAGATGTCTTTACCTTATCCTCTGGAAGCTTAGCTGGTTTCGACTGAATCTTTAAGCAATTTTTCTAAAGCTTCCCCAAAAATAAGTTTACCTCAAAAAGGAAGTCTACTAAGTCTAGTCTTTGAGGAGACATCAGCTGACCAGTTGTGCAACCACAGCAATCGTCAAGCTGCTACTGATGAAGCCATGCTGTTTGCTAAAGCTCTGAGATCATAATGGGAGTTTGCCAAAAATGCCGCCCCTGTCTCCATTCTTACCTCCTGCATTTGAGATACATCTGATGCTGCAGTTTCAGAAAGAGCTTGGGCCCAGCGAAGACATGCCCTTGCTACATATGCTCCACACACCAAAGTCTGTAGTGCTAAGGCATTAACATCAAACATCTGTTTAGTAGTCTCAAGCCTCTTGCCCTACAGATCTTTTAGTGCTACTCCTCCTTCCACCGGAATAGTGGTCTCTGTCACTGCTGATACTAGGGCAACTAGCTTAGGAAGACTTAGTAGTTCTTTCTCTGCTATAGGATATAGGCGAGCCATAGATCAGACGCCCCGTAATCCAGCCTCTGGTGATTCCCATTATGCTTTTATCATTTGCATTATAGCTTTATGAACTGGAAAAGCTGTTTGTTGTCCAATTCCTTGCAGCAAAGGATCTTCCAGCATGGATTCCGGACCCTGTGCATATAAAGGAATATTTAGTGCTTCTGAGTGCTCGATGAGCCCCTTAAGCTCTTCCCTTCTAAAGACTCTTACAATACATGGGTCTTCTCCAACCGGAATTTCATGGTCTTCCTCTCCTAACCGAAGACATCTTTCATTAGAACTTTATATTCCTTCCAGCGGATACTCGGAGTCTGAGTGATCAGATGCTCCCTCTAAAGATAACACTGGAGGTTCCAAAGGTCCAGAGTTAAGAAGCGAATCTTGAAAAGCTTTGATGAAACCTGTTTCCCTTTTTTAATAAGTAAACCCTTGTTTGCAGCTTGTCATGCTGTGAGAGCTTGCGTGCATCAGTGATGCTGAGAGCTAAACTATCAGTAGTTTAACTACTGGCAGGGTCTCCCAAGATGGACAGGTCTCAGCTGAGGTGCCAGACCAAGAAAAACCACCCATCTGGGCAGCAGCAGAATGGGACAGTTAACGGTGGAGGATCACATTTTTTGTGACAACGGCAGCAACACCAAACAAACTGCGCGGAAGAAAGGCCCGGCAATCTACTTCTGTATCTTGCCATGAAAGCCCAATGGATAGTTACAACAAAACAAATTGTGCTATGGTGCTGGAAGATGAGACCCCCAGGTCGGAAGGCACTCAACTAGCTACTGGGGAAGAGCTGAAGACTTTTCAGAGTAAAGCCAGCATTTATGATGTGGCTGGATCAAAGCCCTCGGGAAGTCTGACTACTGGTGTATCTGCGCATGAAATGAGAGTCAGAAGCTGTAAAGATGTCTTACACATTGGAACATGGAACGTACGAAGCATGAACCAAGGGAAGTTAGAGGTGGTCAAGAATGAAATGGAACGTGTACAACTTGATCTGTTGGGTGTCAGCGAACTGAAATGGACTGGCATGGGGCACTTTGCATCAGATGATCAGCATGGTCTACTATGCTGGAAATGAAAGACAAAGAAGAAATGGTGCTGCATTTATAATAAAGACGAAACTTGCAAGAACTGTAATGAAATACAATGCAGTCAGCAAACGCTTAATCTCTATTCGTCTACGAGGAATGCCTATCAACAACTATAATTCAAGTATATGCCCCAACAGCTGCAGAAGAGAATGAAATTGAAGAGTTCTATGAACAAGTACAAGCTGAAATTGACAGAACATGCAAACAGGATATCCTGATAGTCATGGGTGACTGAAATGCAAAAGTTGGCAAAGAAGGCAGAGTAGTTGGAAAATATGGACTTGGCAAAAGAAATGAAGCTGGAGAAAGACTGATAGAATTCTGCAAGACCAATGATCTATTCATCTCAAACACCTTCTTCCAGCAACACAAGCGGCGACTGTACACATGGACTTCACCCAATGGATTGTATAAAAATCAAATTGACTACATCTGTGGAAGTAAACGATAGAAAAGCTCTGTAACATCAACAAAGACAAAACCTGGAGCTGACTGTGGTACAGATCGTCAACTACTAGTATGCAAACTCAAGTTAAAGTTGAAAAAGAGCAAACCACTCATGAATGCAGCAAAATATGACCTTGAGAATATACCACTAGAATTTAAAGACTGCCTGCAAAATTGATTTGCTGCTTTAGATACAAATGACAGAGTTCCGGAAGAGTTATGGAATGACATCAAGAAGGTTGTGTTGGAAGAAAGCGAGAAGTCTCTACAAAAGGTGAAAAAGCAAAAACGGCCAAAAACGATTACAGAAGAAACTCTGAAAATTGCCCAGAAACGCAGAGAAGCTAAAGCCAGAGGGGAAAGAATTGCAGAACTCAGATTTCCAACGTGCAGCAAGACAGGACAAGGAAAAGTACTACAATGACACTTGCAAGGAAATAGAAGCAGAAACTATTAAAGGAATAACAAGATCGGCTTTCCTAAAGCTACGAGAGTTAAAGAAAAAGTTGCAGCCTCGAATTGGAATGTTACAAGATGCTCAAGGTTCTATGTTGAATGATGCTGAGATCATCAAGAAAAGGTGGAAGGAATATACAGAGTTTTTATACGATAAAGATCAAGTGGACCAACAGCCGTTTCAACCTGTACCTTATGATCGGGAACCATTGGTGATGAAAGAAGACGTTGAAGCAGCATTGAAAGCCTTATCAAAGAACAAAGCACCAGGCATTGATAGCATTCCCACAGAAGTATTGCAGCAATCTGATGCAGCTGTTACCGTACTCACAAGGCTCTGCCAAGAAATATGGAAGACATCATGGCCAACTGACTGGAAAAGATCTGTGTTTATACCAATACTAAAGAAAGGTGATCCAACTGACTGTGGAAATTATCAAACAATCGCTCTGATCCCACATGCCAGCAAGATTCTACTGAAGATTATTCAAAAGAGACTACAACCATACCTGGAACAAGAACTACCTGAAGTGCAAGCAGGGTTCACGAAAGGGTGAGGAGCGAGACACATCATTGCGGATGTGAGATGGATCCTTGAAAAGACTAAAGAATACCAAAAGGATATCTATTTGTGCTTTATCGACTATAGCAAGGCTTTTGACTGTAAACCATAAGAAACTCTGGGCCACATTAAGCAGCATGGGTATACCAGAACACCTGATCGTTCTCTTGCGCAATCTGTACATTGATCAAGAAGCAACAGTTCGAACGGAACAAGGAGAAACAGAATGGTTTAAAATAAGCAAAGGTGTAAGACAAGGCTGCATACTTTCCCCGTACCTATTTAATTTATATGCAGAACAAATCAGAGAAGCAGGATTGTATGAAGACAGAGGTGTGAAGATTGTTGGAAGACTCAACAACCTTCGCTATGCTGATACTACCACATTACTGGCTGAAAGTTTAGATGATCTGAAACATTTGCTTCTCGCAATCAAAGAACATAGTCTCAAAATGGGCCTGCACCTTAATGTAAAGAAGACAAAGATCATGACAACTGGCATAATCAACAGGTTCATCGTTGAAGGAGAAGAAATTGAAATTGTGAACAACTTTAACCTACTTGGATCAACTATCAAAGAAGCAACAAGCAGTCAAGAAATCAGATGATGCATTGCTCTTGGCAGAATGGCTATAAAAGACCTAGAGAAGATTCTCAAGAGCAGTGATGTCTTTCTCCATACATAGATTCGACTTGTTCAAGCCATGGTATTTTCAATAATATATGGATGTGAAAGCTGGACAGTGAAAAAGACAGACAGGAAGAAAATTGATGCCTTTGAATTATGGTGCTGGCGGCGAATAGTGTGTATAACATGGACTGCCCGAAGAACAAACCAGTCGGTACTAGAGGAGATCAAACCTAAGCTTTCTTTAGAAACTCAGATGACAAGACTTTGACTTTCATACTTTGGACACATGCAAAGAGAGATCATTAGTGAAAGACATCATGTTTGGCAAGATAGGTCAACGCAAAAGAGGAAGGCCAGCAATGAGATGGATCGATACAATAACAGCAGCTATGGGTACCAGTCTGTCAACAATGAGCCGCCTGACTGAAGACCGAACACAATTTAGGATAGCTATCCAGAGGGTCGCCATGAGTCGACTCCAACTCGACGGCACTTAACCACCCTTGTGTAATAAAATCACAAATTCAGGTGAAAAAGGTTCTGACTCTAACCTTTTAATCAGACAAAGCTTCTTCACTTTGCTTCCCTTTTGATGCCAACATTTCTTGAATCAGAGTAGACTCCCTTGAAAACCTTTCCTTTTTACCTTGTATATCTGAAACATTTGATAAAGCATAGTTACTCACCTGTAACAGGTGATCTCTGGGAACAGCAGGAATTTAGTCTTCACATATGGGTATCGTCGGTACCAACGGAGCCCACGCGGGAACACTCCCCAGCGTCCAATAGGAAAGCTTTGGGGAGCATCCCACAGCGCATGTGTGCTGCCTTCCTGCCTCTGTACCTCTCACTTCAGTTGAGTTTATAGCTGAGACCAAAGGACAGAAGTAGAGAAAGAGAGAGAACTCCTAGGGGAGGTCTGTGGGTTGTGAAGACTAAATTCCTGCTATTCCCGGAGATCACCTGTTACAGGTGAGTAACTACGTTATCTCCAGGAACAAGCAGGAATGTAGTCTTCACATATAGGGGACTCCCCAGCTGAAAGATGCCAAGAGGTGACCCCAGCTAGCTGTGAACACAGATGAGATGGGTCATGCTTCCTCCCATGGACCTTAGGCATCCAAACTTTGGATGGTGGGTAGGAGCTGTATTAAGTATGGAAGGGATGTTGTAGAACAGCCTGGCCAAACGAGGCATCCCGATGGGAGTCCTTGTATAAGCAATAGTGGGCTGTGAAGGTACATACCGAAGTCCAAGTGGCTGCTTTCAGATGTCAGAGACAGAACGAAGGTTAACCGTTGAGGCTGCCATTGCTCTCACATTGTGAGCCATGACATGGCCTTCGAGAGAAAGTCCCTTACTCTGATATGTATAGGATATGCAACCTGCAATCCAATTTGACAGAGTTCTTTTAGAAACTGGAAGTCCCAAATGACTAGAGTCAAAAGTCACAAAAAAGCTGAGAAGATTTTCTATGTGGCTTAGTTCTTTGGAGATAAAAAGCCAAGGTTCTTTTACAATCCAATGTGTTAAGATTCCTTTCCACACTGGAGGCATGAGGCCTAGGGAAGAATATAGGAAGATAAATCGACTGGTTTAAATGAAAAGGTGAAATCACCTTTGGCAGAAAGTGAGGATGAGTCCTGAGGACTACTTTATCATGATGAAACCTTGTATAAGGAGGATCAGCTATTAATGCCTGTAGTTCACTAATGCGTCTTGCAGAAGTGATGGCAATTAGGAAAATAACTTTCTATGAAAAACACTTTAGATCTGAAGTGGCTAAAGGCTCAAAGGGTGGTTTCATAAGCTGACCAAGAACAAGATTTAGATTCCATGCTATCGGTGGTGGTTTAATGGGAAGTTTTCTTAAAAGTAGACCTCTCATAAATCTTGATATAAGTGGATGAAAGGAAATATGTTGTCCATCGAAAGGTTTATGAAAAGCAGCAATAGCACTAAGATGGACCCTAACTGAATTGGTCTTCAGACCAGAAGTTCATAATTGTAGAAGATACTCTAGTAGCAACTCTACAGGTACTAAAAGGGGGTTAAGTCCCTTTTGTGAACACCAGATAGAGAACCTTTTCCACTTCAAAGCATAGGAACATCTGGTGGAGGGTTTTCTGGAAGCTAGGAGGAGTATTTGTTGAGAAAGTTTAATATCCTGGAATTCTAGGCTTTCAGTAACCAGGCCCTGAGATGTAGGGACTGGGGATTGGGATGCAGTAAAGATCCGTCCTCCTGTGAAAGGAGATCTGGAGCATTCCCCAACTCCAGAGGAGTGGGTTTGAGAGAGACGCAGAAGAGGATACCACGTTTGCCGTAGCCAATGTGGAGCTATGAGTATCATACGACCTCTGTCTCTCTGAAGTTTGAATAAAGTCTTGGGAATGAGGGGAATGGGTGGGAAGGCATAGAGGAAGTCCTGTCTCCAGTGGAGTAGGAAA
Organism: Ichthyophis bannanicus; assembly: GCA_033557465.1. Lineage (NCBI taxonomy): Eukaryota > Metazoa > Chordata > Amphibia > Gymnophiona > Ichthyophiidae > Ichthyophis > Ichthyophis bannanicus. Next base: position 53,334,976 of record CM066040.1, read on the forward strand.
GCATCTCTTGCCTGACAGTTGTGAGCTGGAATTCTGGAACGGAATCGGGGAAGTTTGGCATTTTGTGGACTTGCAAAGAGGTCTATATCTGGTGTTCCCCAGATTCGAAACACTCGAGCAAGCTGGTATGAGTGGAGGGACCACTCGTGTAGCAGCAGTATTCGACTAAGTTTGTCTGCCCACAAATTTTGAATACCCGGAAGGTATACCGCAAACAGGTGAATTTATAACTCTGGCGAGGGCCCATAGTCGCAAAGCTTCGTTGCATAGCGACAGAGCCTGTTCCACCTTGCTTGTTCACATAGAACATAGCTACCTGATTGTTGGTTTGGACCAGAACTGTTTTGTTGCTGAGATGGCCCTGAAAGATTATATAGCACTGAAAATGGCCCTCAGGTCTAGGTGGTTTATGTGAAGGGAAACCTCCTGTGAGGTCCAAAGGCCCTGAGTGGAGAGATTGTGCAAGTGGGCTCCCCAACCCATCTTGGACACATCTATCAGAGTGGCTTGGCATAGAGGCTGATGGAAAGGAGAGCCTACAAGGTGGTTTTCCAGGGATTGCCACCATTGCAGGGACGAAATCAGACATGTGGTAGTTCTGATTTTGTCTGTTAGTTGACCCGAGGCTTGCGACCACTGAGAGGAAAGGGTCCACTGGGCTGCTCGCATGTGGAGACGAGCATAAAGGAACCACATGGAGAGTGGATGCCATGTGTCCCAGCAGTTGAAGCGTCTCCCGAGCAGTAAGGAATACTTTCAAAGATGTTTGAGATGCCAATTGTATTATATGTAGACAGCGTAGCTGGCGCAGGAAAGCCCTTGACTGCTGTATCTAGACGAGGCCCTATGAATTCCAGGGATAGAGGGGGTGAGATGAGATTTTGGGAGGTTTATGACCAGCCCCAAGTATTGAAGAATTCCCATTGCTCGAGAGCACGAAGCTGGCTTCTAGAGCTGTCAATGCTCTAATGAGCCAATCATCTAAGTAAGGGAAGACGAATATTCCCAGAGTCCTCAAATGCTGCTATCACTGCCATGCATTTTGTGAAGACTCTTGGAGCAGAGGCTAGTCCGAAGGGAAGAACTCTGTACTGGAAGTGTCTTCCTTAAACCAGGAATCAAAGAAACTTCCTGTGATCTGAGTGGATGAGAATATGCGTGTACGCATCTCTTAGAACTAGAGAACATAGCCAGTCCTGACTTTGGAGGTATGGTAAAAGTGTTCCAAGGGAGATCATTTTGAACTTTTCTTGGAACAAATATTTGTTTAATTCTCTGAGGTCTAATATAGGTCTGTCCCCTGTCTTTGGAATAAGAAAGAAGGGGGGGGGAGTAAAACCCTGTCCCCTTGTTGGGGAATGGGTACTTCGATTGCTCCTTGAGCTAGAAGTGATGTGACCTCCTGCCACAAGAGGTCGGTGGCAAGGCCCTGAGAATTGAACTGTTTTACTATTGTAGGTGGGGGCAAGTTGATAAAATGAAGCTTGTACCCCAGTTGTACAATTGACAGAGTCCAATTTTCCGATGTTAATTTGTTGCCATCTTTTGGCAAAATAGTATAGTCTTCCTGGAATGGTCAAGGGTTCTGGACCTTTTAGGGGCAGAATGACTAAGTTCTCTAGATAGAAGTCAAAGACCGAGGGGGCTGGGTCTGTTGAGCCAGTTGAGATTTTTGAGCTTGTGGCTCTCTTTGCTGTCTTTTCTGTTGTCCCTTCTGGGGAACATGGAGCGGACAGTGAGATTGATGGGTGTAAGATTGGTAAGGCTTCTTTTTCTTACTGAACAAGGGTTTTTTGAATATTTTCTTTGCTGGGTTGGCTGTAGACTGACAATCTGTTTAAAGTAGTATTGTCAGATTCAATCTGATTAGCCTTGTCCTGCCAGTCCTTGCCAAAGAGATTTTCTCCTGTGCAAGGAATGTTTCCCAGCTTTTCTTGCACCCACTGTTCTAAGCCTGATGCTTGAAGCCAAGCAATACGACGTGCTCCTATGGATATAGCAGAGGTTCTGCTAATACAGTCAAAGCGATCAAAGGTAGCACGGTTCATGAATTTTGAGACATTCTGGGCATGCTTGACCAGAATACGGTAGTCTGCTCTTTTTTCCTCTGAAACAAGGACTAAGGAGCTCCAAGTCTTGTGACTTCTTCCAGGAACATTCCCATATAAAGAATGTAGGAACTGATCCTGGCCCCTAGCATGGAGGATTGAAAACATCGACAACCAAAGGCATCGAGACTCCCGGATTCACGGCCTGGAGGATTAGAAGAATGTGTTTTAGCACTTGATCCTACGCATGGCTGATTCCACTACCACTGAATGGTGTGGTAACTGAGTTTTTTGAAAACCAAGACAACTTGGCACTCGGTACATAGTGTCAAGGCATCGGGAATGTGAAGATATTGTTAAAGGAGTTTCCCCACATTCTCAACATTAGATCATGTAAGATCTTGTGAATGGGAAGCATAGCTGCTTCCTTGGGAGCCATAGGGTATTGTAGAATTCTTAATTCTTCTGCCCTAGGTTCCTTTTCTGGAATCACAGTGATTGCAAGACCCTTTGCTAAATCACATATGAAATCGTGGAAGGACATATCCTCTGAAGGAGACATTCTGCGATGAGAAGGAACTGAATCTTATAGATTCGCTCTGGTACCGGTGGACTCGTCAGACTCAAGCACTGGGTGCTCCTGTAACGCATGGTATCGGTACCGCTCGAAGTCGGTACCGAAATGTCTCGGTTCCTGATCAGATACCGGAGATCGGCATGGGGGGGAAGCAGTCCTGTCGAAGCATGTACCAATGTTGGTACAGATACCTGTTGAACCGTCTGTTGTGGTCTTAGCAGTACCAAAGCTGCTAAGAGGGCCGCTAGACTATGCTCGATAGTAAGGATTCTGTGATCCATCACTCCTGCCGATGCCTGTACAAGCGGCTACAATCCCAGAGCATGGCACCAGTAGTTCCGCAGAGATGGAGGCCTCTGGAACAACCTGGAGCCCTGTTAATGCTTTGGAGCCCGGAGACTCCCACTGGGGCTGTTTTGCCGGTGAAGTATCCTTGAGGGAAATGCCAGTGGCATCTCGATACTTTGGAGATTTACCCTTCAAGGACCGGCTAGTCTTAGAAGACTTAAATTTGGTTACCTGAGATCCATGGGAGGAAGATGAAGCCCTGGAAGACGTCGACACAACTGACATCGTGACGGCAGCAAAAAGGGTACAGAGTTTTGCAGCTCTATTCTGCAGGTCCCTTTTGGTCATCCTCGTGCAGACTTGATGTGTATAATATTTTTTATACATGCAAGTCTGCTGCACAATCTACTTATGTTTAAAAAACCCACAAACCTTATACATGCAACATTACATGTGCATGTGGTGGCACAACTCAGACATGGGTGGCCACAAATACACTGGAAGCAAAGAGAATTAGCAACAAATACAAGCATTTGGATCAAACAATTTCCACCAACAGAAAAAGGTCAGACTAACCCTCATGATTGTGGCTGACAAAGGCAGACAGAAAAGCAGTTACTCACCTGTAGCTGGTGTTCTTCGTGGACAAAAGGAATAAGTCCTCACATATGGGTGACATCCCCGACAGAGCACAACATGGGAATGCTCCCCAGCTTCCATTGGAAGCTTTTGGGAGGCTCCATTATGCATGCACGCCTGCATTTCAGCCTGCCACAGCACAATCTTATCTCCGGTGTAACAACCAAGTTAGTAGCCAAAATACAGCTCCATGGGGAGGTGGGAGGGTTGTGAGGACTTATTCCTGTTGTCCATGGACAACTACAGGTGAGTAACTATGCTTTCTCTGTGGACATGCAGGAAGCAATTCCTCATGTATGGGACTCCCAAGCTACAGGCTACTGAAAAAAAAGAAAAAAAAAAGAAAAAGAAAGCCCAACTGGGGCAACAAGACTGGAGAATCAAGCATGGGTAGTTCCTCTGGAGGGGACTCTGACTCAGCCTCCACAGCACACAGACAACAGGACTCCTCTCAGTAGCCTGGATAGACAAAAGGGCCAGTGGGAAGGAGTTGACTTAAGTCCCAAACAGATGCTGCTACTACTACTGGGCACTTATATAGTCCTACAAGACATATGCAGTGCTGCAGATGCTGGACTATGGCTTGGCCGAAGTTGCTGTCACATCAAGAATCCCTATCCAGACAGTAGTGGGCTGTGAAGGTGTGGACTGAGGCCTATGCTGCAGCCCTGCAAATCTCCTCCATGGAGACAGAGTGCAAGTTGTCCACTGAAGTAGTCATGGATCAGATATTGTGAGCCGTGACATGACCCTGAAGGCTCAGACCTACCTGGGCATAGGCAAAGGAAATGCAGTCTGCCACCCAAATAGACATTGTGCGTTTAGACACGGCAGTGCCCAGTTTGCTGGGAAGATAAAGAGCTGTGTGGAACACCAGTGCACGCTTGTCTACTCCAGGTAGAAGGCCAGGGCACATTTAGTGTGTGTGCAGCGTGGCTTCCCCCCTGTTGGTGTAAGGCCTGGGAAAATAGGTGGGTAAGACCACCAACTGATTAAGGTGAAGAGAAGAGACCTTGGGAAATAAAAAAAAAAAAAAAAAACACAGATGCGTTTGCTGCACCACCCTATTCTGGTGAAACCTGGTGTATGACAGATGAGCCACCAAGGCCTGAAACTCACTAAAATGGCAGGCCGAGGTGACTGCAAGGACCATGACCTTCTAAGGCAAGAATTTTAGCAGGCAAGATGCAAGAAGCTCAGGAATTGCATCAGCACCACATTGAGATCCCAAGCCACTGGTGCAGGCTTATCTGGAGTTTAAAAAGAACCAAACACCACATGATGCGGGCCACCAGTGGCTAAGCAGAGATGGGCTTGCCCTCCAAGCTACGATGGTAGGCCCCAATCATGCTTAGGTGAACCTTGACTAAACTGGACTTGAGGCCCAAGTTTTGAAAGGTGTAGAATACTCCAGAAGCCTTTTCCACTGCACAGAAGGGATCCTGCACCCTGTCAGCATACCAAACTGAGAACCTTCACCATTTAAAAGGCATAGGAATGGTGTGTAGAATCCCCGAGGGAAGCCAGAACTCCTGTCACTTCCTCGGGAAGGTTAAGTTCCAAGAGAACTATCTGCTCAGCATCCAAGCTCTGAGGGCTAGGGATCAGACACTAGGGTGTAGCAAGGTTCCACCCTCTGGAGAGAGATGAGGTCCAGGTTGCAACCCAGACTGAGAGGCTCCCACCAAAAGAGTTGAAGTAGCAGGGGAAACCCATAGCTGCCTGGGCCAGTAGAGGGCAATGAGGATTATGATACCCTGGTCTGCCTGGGGCTTCAGCAACATCTTCATTATGAGCGGGATCTGGGTTATGTGTAAAGCAGCCCCACTCCCCAGTTCAGGAAGAAGGCATCAGGAGACCTGCCGGCTGCAAGAAGCCATCCTGAAGCAGGACCAATCCTTCTGGGTGTTGTGCAGTGTGGCAGAGACGTCTATTTACTGAGTGCTGACCACTAACCTCCTGTTGAAGGTCCATTTATGTAGCTGGAGGACTCTGCTGAGGTGGTCCACCAGGGCATTGAGCTCTCCAGGCAGGTAGCTCGCCCTCAACTCCATCTCATGGACCTTGGTGAACATCCACCGTACACTGCCTCCCAGCACAGGAATATGATCCCATGTCTCCCTGCTTACTGATGTAACACACCACCACCTGGTTGTCCATTTGAATCATGACCATCTGGTGGGTCAGGTGTGCTCAGAATGCCTGGAGGGCATTTGTGATGGCTCGCAGCTCCAGGGAGTTTGTTTGGTGCAGACTATCCTGCTCCAAACCTCAGGCCCTACTTGTGCAGGCCATCCAGATGATCTCCTCAGCCCAACTTGGACGCATCTGTAGTGAGCATCAGTGACTGGAAGGGGAGGCCCCAAAGCAAGTTCTGCGACTCCAGCCACCACTGGAAGGATTGTGCAAGGGGCATAGTAACCGCCACCTGATCCTAGAGGTAGTCTATGGCTTGCAACCACTGGGTGCTCAGAGTACACTGAGTGTCACGTTTAGAGACAGGCCAATGGTGTCACATGCGCCACTGAGGCCATGTGGCTGAGCAACTGCAGCATCCCTCGAGCTGTTGTGGGATACCTCTGTTGAACAGTGGCAACCACCTCCTAGAGCTGCTGCAGGTGGTCCATCAGGAGGAAAGGTCAGGCTTAAGTGGCATCAAAAGAGTAGGCCCTGATGAATTCCAGCTGTTGAGAAGATTGGAGGTGCAACTTGGGGTAGTTTATCATGAACCACAGCTGCTCAAGAACCTGAATGATCCGATAGGCCAAACGCTATGGAGCATGGAGATTTTTATGAGTTAATTATCTAAGTAAGGGAAGGCAAAGACCTCCTGGAGGTAAGCGGCTACCACCGCAAGGCACTCTGTGAAGACCCTAGGGGCAGATTCCAGTCCAAATGGAAGTACTCTATACTAAAAGTGCTGGTCCCCCAGCATCAAAGGTATTTTCTGTGAAGAGAATGGATCGGGATGTGTATATATACATCCTTCAGATCCAGGGAGCACAGCCAATTGTCCTTGAAGAGGTAAGGAAGTAGAGGCCCTAGGGAGACCATGTAGAACTTTTCCTGTACTAAGCAGCAGTTGAGGTTCATAAGATCCAGAATGGGCCAGACCACCACTCCCCTCCACCCCCCCCCCCTTTCTTGGCCAGCAGAGTAGTGATGACTTCCAGGAGGAGACAGTGATGGAGTGGGTCCAGAGAGTACTCTACTGGGAAGAAGTGGGGCAGCAGCTGGGCAAAATGCAGCAAGTACCTGCTTTGAACAATCTGTAAGACCCAGGCACCCATGGTGATGAGGCGCCACCGGTGCATGAAGTGGATGAGTCGTCCCCTCTCCTGAGGGGAGAACCCCATCAGGGTGATTTGACTTTCCTCAGGATCACCAAGTCTGCCTACTGCTTAGGCGCAGGTTGGGTCTTCTGAGGCTTATCATGCCTCTGCTGGCACGGGGCCTATGTCTTCAGCTGGGAATTCAGCTTTGATAGTACTGGTATTTGCGCCGATAGGTCTTTCCCCCTTAGTATTTCTTTGAGGGGGTCAGCAGTCTTCTGTGAGAGCCTGGAGATGATGGCATGCTCCTTTTCAATCTCAGCGGCCCTCTCCTCCATTGACTTGCTGAAGAGGTCCCCCCCAGCAAGGCATATCCACAAGCTTATCTTGGACACACTGTTCCAGGTCAGAAGACTGAAGCCAAGCAAGGTGGCATGCCCCAGTGCCCACAGCTGCCACCCAGAAAGCTGACTCAAAGGCACTGTAGATGGCACAAGGCATGTACTTCGAGCAGTCCTAGTCATGGCCCACCAGGGCATGGAAGGAGTCAAGGTGCTCTGCCGGTATGAGAGAACTGAACTTGTTCAGGTTCCCCATGATATCCTTCAAGAACATACTCTCCTACCAACTTTACATGAGTATGTAGACAATCAGCATGGGGCCCTGAAAGCATCTCCATCCGAAACAATTGAGAGTCATGGCCTCCCAGCCTGGTGATAGAAGAATGAGATTTGCTTTTGACCAGACTCCACCACCAAGGAGCTGTGGGATAGCTGAGACCTCTAAGCCTGGGGGCCTTCTGGCGAAATACATGGAATCAAGCCACCGATTAATGGATCTGCAGGATCTAGATACACAAGCACTGCGACATCCTTCTTGGGAGCCAAGAGGTATTGGAACATCTCCAACTCCTCTGCCCTTGGTTCATCCTCTGCCTCTAGTGAAAACAGAATGGCCTCCTCCTGGGGCAACTTCCTTTGCTCATACAAAGGGGAAGGATTCAAGGGCAGGGTCTGGAGACTCCTGCTCAGAGACCAACGATTCCTCCTCTCCAATCTCTTGGGAGTCCAACTCTGAGAAAGTCAAAATAGCACCTGGTCTCTTCCTGATGCTGCTGCCGCCAACTGGGCAGGGAAGGCAAGCGCCAATGGGATAAGTGCATTGGAACCAGAGACACTTGACAGATGGCAGTCAGGACCAGTGTAGACAGACTGCCAACCCAACATCCTTCAGATGAATTCAAGGAATTCAGGGAACAGCCCTAAAGTGGTGCAAGTCATACCTGACTAATAGATGGCAACATGTAAGGTCAGGCTCCACAACCTCTGAACCTTTTTTACAAAACCAGGGTGTACCACAGGGCTCGTCACTATCTGCATTGATGTTTAACATCTACATGCAGCCCATATGTGCCCTAGCACGTTCATTCAAGGTCAACTGTCTAGCCTACGCAGATGACATCCTCCTATACATCCCATTCAGGACCAACCAACCAGACCTCTCCCCTCTAACAAGATGTTTTGAGGCAACAGCAGAATGGTTCAGCACACAAAACATGAGAATCAACTACAGTAAAACAGATGTCCTTTTCATCTCAAGGAACCAGGACTTCACCCCTCCACTCTCTTTAAAGGTCGGCAACACAGAGCTGAAAACCAAACCCACAATCCGCTACCTTGGCGTTACACTGGATCAACAACTGGATCTGAAAACCCACATAAGAAACACAGTAAAAACAGTATACATGAAAATAAGGACCCTAAAACATCTCCGACCGCTGCTTGACTTCAGCGACTACCGTTCGATCTATCAGGCATTAATATTACCACATTTCGACTATGCCAACGTAATTCTACACGGTCTCCCTCAAGCAACGCTGGCTCCTCTCCAGCTTGCAATGAACACTGCGGCAAGAGTACTAACAGGGGCTTCACGGAGAGAGCACATAACGCCAGTACTGATGAACCTCCACTGGCTACCAGTTCAAGCAAGAATCCGCCACAAGGTTCTAACCTTAACTTTCAAAGCCGCAAACACTCTGACCCCCACAGCCCTCAGCAAGATGATACATAAAGTACCACAGAATAGAAACAGAAGACCCATGATGCAAAACACACTAGAGGTCCCAAAAGTAATAACAAAATGCACAAAAGCAACGACAAATAGGGCCTTTACGATTTACGCACCCAGAGCATGGAACGCTCTCCCCACCTCTATTCGAAACATCACTTACCTAATTGACTTCAGGAAGGCATTAAAGCAGCACCTATTCACCACATACTACCCTGAATCCAGCACTAGTGATCATACATATGCCCCCTCAGACAATCACTCATTACAATTAAACAATCAGACTCAGCATGAAAAAGGATAATCAACTGATCGCTCAGAAGATACCCACTGAAATGGAATCAGGACCCCCAGTGTAAATAAGATGTAGATATGCTATACAATGTACATAGTTCCCCCCAGTTACTTCCAAGTTGATCTCCTGTTTATTGTAAATACAACTCAGGGTTCCTGTGTTGTATGGTTGATGTTGAATGTAAACCGCTCTGATCTAAAATAGAGCGGTATAGAAGAACTGTTAAATAAATAAACATAAAATAAATAAACATCCCTGCATTGGTAGGGAGTGCATGGGCCTCCAGGATGGGCTGATTAACTGCTCTCAGGTCCAGAATAGGCCGCCACGATCAATCTCTTGGGCATCACAAAATAGATGGAGTAAAGCGTAGTTATTCACCTGTAACAGGTGTTCAAGGGCCAGCCAGAATCAGTCCTCACTTATGGGTGATGTTGGCACCGGACCCCGCATGGAGCAATTCCCCAGCTTTCAAAGAAAGCCTTTGGGATTGCTACCACACATGCATGGTCCTCTTCTTGCCCAAGGGTGCCATCTTGCTCAGTCAGGTCCCTTAGCTCGAGCCCTACCAAGTAGATAGCAAGGGAAGGACAAAAATACAGCAACTCAATAGGGGAGGTGGGAGGGTAGTGAGGACCGATTCCTGCTGTCCCTGGAGAACACTTGTTAGAGGTAACTAAGCTTTCTCCAGGAACAAGCAGGAAGTCGGTCCTCACTTATGGAACTCCCTAGCTACAGGCTACCAAACCTGTAACCAAAAAACACCTCCGCAGGGCCATAAGCAGAAGCTAAAGCCTGAAGGAGCCTGAGTCCTTGGGTTCTTGGGGTGAAGCTCTCAGTAACCATGAAGAAGGGTTGGAGGGCAGGAGTTGCTTATACCCAGAACAGATTATGGAGTAGAGCCTGGCTGAAGGCACTGTCCCAGCAGGACTCCCTCTAAAGGCAGTAGTGGACAGTGAAGGTGCTCGTGGAAGACCAGGTCGCCGCTCGGAAGATGTCCATCATGGGCACGGAGGCCGCCGAGGCTGCTTTGGCTTGGACTCCATGTGCAGTGATTAGACGATCCAGAGGGACGCCCGCCTTCGCATGGGTGAACACGATGCAGTCCGCCACACAAATAGAGGGTGCGTTTGGTGACTGCTTGCCCTGCCTATTGGGATCGTAGGTCACAAAAAGTCTGCCAGACTTGCAGTGAGTGTATGCTGCAAGTAGAAGGCGAGGGCCTGCTTGCGGTCGAGGGTGCGGAGATCTGCCAACGCCTGATCGGCAAGGGGCCTCGAGAAGGTCGGGAGCACTCTCTCTTGGTTGAGATGAAAGGCCGACATGACCTTGGGTAAGAATTTAGGATGGGTCCGGAGGACCACCCTGTTCCAATAAAACCTGGTGTAAGGAGTGCCAGCCATGAGTGCCTGAAGCTCACAGACTCGGCGAGCCGAGGTCAGTGCCACCAGGAAGGCAACCTTCCAGGACAAGTGCCGGAGTGAACACGTCGTTATCTGCACGAAGAGTGGACGAGAGCTGCGTGAGCACCACGTTCAAGTCAAGTCCCATTCCACCGGAGGGGGACGGATGGCTGGCTTGGATAACAGAAGGCCCTGCATAAAGTGGGAAACTAGTGGCTGCCCTGAGAGAGGCTTTCCCTCGATAGGGAGATGATTAGCCGATATGGTGCTCAAATGAACTCTAACAGAGTTCAACTTCAGCCCTTCCCCCGAGAGCTGGAGGAGGTACTGGAGGACCCACCAAACCAGGCATCAGAAAGGGTCGATCTGGTGTTACGAGCACCAGACGGAAAAGCGTTTCCACTTAAAGGCTTAAGCCCACCTAGTGGAGTCCTTCCTCGAGGCAAAGAGGATTTCCTTGATCTCCTCCGAAAGGGCCAGAGGGGACAGAGACCCGTTCAGTCGCCAGGCTGAGGAATAGGGAGGGTAGATTCAGGTGTAGTACTCGACACTCCTCCTGCGTCAGCAAGTCTCTGGCAGAGCCCAGGGGAAATCGGATGCTCCAACAGCCAGAGCAGGAGCGGGAACGAAGGCTGCCGAGGCCATGAGAATCAGAGATGCCCTGTCCCGCTGAACCTTGAACAGAGTCCTTGCAATGCGGGGGAAAGGAGGGAATGCATATAGGAGACTGAAGGATCAGTCCAAGAGAAATGCATCGGGGCCCTCCCTGTCCAGGTGCGGTACCACGCCACAGAAGCGAGGGAGCTGTGTGTTCTGGAGGGCTGGTGAAGAGGTCCATCGCTGGAGTGCCCCAGTGTAGAAATAGCCAGCCTACCACTCTGGGATCCAGGCGCCACTAGTGGAGGCAAAGGATTCTGCTGAGTCTGTCCACCAGGCCATTCTCCTGACCCAGGAGGTACATCACCTTGAGGGACATCCTCTGTCGGGCAGCAAGAGAGCAGATGAGGACTGCTTCCCTGCAGAGTGTGCAACCCCGTGCCTCCCTCTGTTGATGTAGAACATCGCTACCTGGTTGTCAGTCTGTACCAGAACAGACTTCCCACTGAGGAGATCCTCGAAGGTCCTCAGGGCCCACTGGATGGCCCAGAGCTTGAGCAAATATATCTGCTGCTGAGCCTCTGAGTGCGACCATTGTCCCTACATGCAGAGAGCTGCAATGGGCTCCCCACCCTAACAGGGAAGCGTCTGGTCAGCACTGCATTGTGCTGTGGGGCCTGGAAGGGCGATCCCTGCAGGACATTGCAGGGGTTTGCCACCAGTTCAGGGACAAATGAAGGTCGGGAAGAGCCCTGACGGGGTCCCTGAGGTGTCCAAGGGATTGACTCCATTGGGAACCGAGGCACCACTGGGCCACCTGCATGTGCAGGCAGGAGTGAGGAACTACATGCATGGTCGAGGCCATGTGGCCCAAGAGACGTAATATGGACAGAGCCACCAAAGCTCAGAGGCGGGTAGAACGATTCACTGGCAAGGCGGCCATGGCCTACCGAGTAACGAAGCGCACCCTGATGAACTCGAGAGCCTGTGCTGGCTCGAGGTGAGACTTTGGGTAGTTGACCAATAACCCTAAGCTCTCCAAGAGGACAGTGTGTGACATCGCTTGCTGGGCCTCCTTGAAGGAGGAGCCCGTAACGAGCCAGTCGTCGAGGTAGGAAAACACTGGCATGCCCCGGCGCCAAAGGTGAGCAGCGGCCACGAGGCAGCACTTCGTGAAGATCCGTGGGGCAGATGCAAGGCCGAAGGGGAGCACCCTGTATGAACCCTGAAACGCAGGTATTGCCTGTGTTGGGGGGTGGATCAAGATATGGGTGTAAGCGTCCTTCAGATTCAAGGAGCATAGCCAGTCGCCCTGCCGGAGGAAGGGCAGCAGCATACCAAGAGATAGCATCTTGAATTTCTCCCACACCAGGAACTTATTCAGATTGCTGAGGTCGAGGATGGTCCGAAGACCCCTTGTCTTTTGCAGGATGAGGAAGTACCGGGAGTAAGAGCCCTGACCTTGAAGGTGGGGGAAGGACCTTCTCAACTGCCCACTGGACAAGGAGGGAGTGTAAGTCCCACTGCAGCAAAAGCTGGTATGCAGGGAGTCGAGGAGGTTCTGCCAGGGAGAAAGGGGGTGGAAGCCTGTCGAAGTGGAGAAGATGATATCACCTTGGACACCTTGATCCTCCAGGTCATCCGGGAGGGCTAAGCGCCCACAGCATCCCCCCACTGGCTGCTGTATCACCAGTGGGCAAGGGGCTATGCTGCTGGTGTCAAAACCCTTGAGGGGGTTGTGGGGGAGCCGGCGCCTAGGCCTTCGAGCCCTTTGGTTTATGGTGGCCTTGGCCAGGCATCCCTTGCGTGGGAGTGGCCGGCATGGGGGTAGCCAGGTGCGGCGGGTAGGTGTGGTGCTGGAGGCCTTTCCTGGGGAAGGGCTTCTTGGTAGGCTGCTTCTTTAGAGGCAGCGTAGAGGTTTTGCAGGAGAGATTGGTCCTAGTGATGTACTCCATCTTGATCTCTGCAGCCTTCTCCATCGGCTTACCAAAAGGTTTTTCACTGAGGCAGGGCACGTCCAGGAGCATCTCCTGCACCCACTGCTCCAAATCTGAAGATTGGAGCCAAGGCTGACGGTAGGCTCAGATGCCTGCAGTCGCCACACCACCCAAGCCGATGTCTCAAAGTCATCATAGGAGGCTCGAGAGATATACTTGGAGCAGTCAGCCACTGATTTCGCCTGCAGAGAAACCTTCAAGTTCCTTTGCCAAGTCGCAGAGGAACATACCAATATATATTTGGTATGCCTGGATGCAACAAGAGAGCATAGAACCTTGATAGGCCTTGTGGCCCTGAGCATCAAGGGTTCTCTATTCTCAGCCCAGTGGTACTGATGAGTGGGGCTTCGGGCTTTTCAGCTTCCTCATGGCTGATTCCACCAACATCGAGGTGTGTGGAAGTTGGGTCTTTCGGAAGCCTGGCCCACGCTGCACCTTGTACATTGTGTCAAGGCGCTTGCTCACAATGGGAACCGAGGCCGGGGCCTCCCACATACGGAGCAATAGCTGAGATAGGATTGGCGGCACCGGCATGCTGAGGAATTCCCTGGGCAGGGCCTCGTATTGAAGAATATTGAGTTCAGCACAAGGATCCTCCTCGGCCTGGGTGACCAGGTTGAGGGCATGAGCAATGTCCTGAACAAACACCAAAAAGGAGGTGTCCTCGGGAGGTGAACATCACTGGAGACCAGGCTGCGAGGGGTCTGACGGGAGATCCCAGTGGGTGCGGGTCTCCGGGGAGGTGTCCCCATCGGATTCCCAGTCTGAAAAATCAGTTGAGGGATCCGAGCCGGGCAGTTCACCCTGTCCGATGGCCTGGAGCTGGAAGCCCTGGACCATCTCTGTCCAGCGACAGATGTCAAGGACACTCAGGCCTGTGGCTCTCGGGGGGGTTCCTGGATTGATTTGGGTGTCCCACACGAAGGACCTGCAGTTTCCGGGCACAAGTCAGCGAAGTTGGCCGTGAGCGCCTGCTGGGAAGCAATGAACACAAAGGCTGTGTTCCAGCGCCAGCATATGGGACTCCCACACGGATGTGGGGCCCTGGGATGCCGATACTAGGGTCACCAGATCAGGTGTCGAGGAGGCCCTCACCGGGACAGCCCTCTGGGTGACTTTGCTGGAGGCCTCCATTTCTCTGTGAGGTACCTTGCAGGGCCGCTCCTTGTCAGACTCTTAGGAGTGCCGAAGGGGCTAAGCGACCGGGCGTGGGAGCGCTTGTGCTTGTCAGGGGCCCCAGACAGCGACGTCGAGGCCTTTTTTGTGCCGTTCCACCTTGGGGGACCCCTGGTCGGAATGCCGCCTGGAACACGGTGCCACAGGGGGAGAACCCACCGGAGGAGAGATGATAGAGGGTGCTACCGGAGACTCCGAGGCAACCTTTCGAAAAATGTCTTGGACTTCTGCTTACTGATGAGCAGGGCCTTAGACATTTTCTTACAGAGCTCTGGGTCATGGTCGGCTCCCAGACACTTAGACAACAGTCATGAGTGTCCGTAAACGACATGTTCCTAGAGCATCAAAACCTAGAGCATCAAAAATCAAGGCATTGATAAGGCAGGCAAAGAGAGAATTTGAGAAGCAGCTTGCTGCGGAAGCAAAAACGCAGAATAAAGACCTTTTCAAGTACATTCGTAGCAAAAAACCTGTGACAGAGTCAGTTGGTCCATTAGATGATAAAGGGGTTAAAGGAGCACTAAGAGGTGACAAGGCGATAGCGGAGAGACTGAATGAATTCTTTGCTTCTGTCTTTACTGAGGAAGACGTAGGGATGTTACCCATGACTGAAGTGGTATTTAAAGGTGCGGAAGAATTGAAGGAAATATCGATACATCGGGAAGATGTCTTACAACTATTAGATAAACTGAAGAGTAGCAAATCACCTGGGCCGGATGGTATACATCCAAGGGTGTTGAAAGAACTGAAAAATGAGATTGCAGAACTGCTATCAGTAATCTGTGAACTATCATTAAAATCATCTCTAATACCTGAAGATTGGAGGATCGCCAATGTAACCCCAATTTTTAAAAAAGGTTCCAGGGGTGATCCGGGAAACTACAGACCGGTGAGCCTGACGTCAGTACCGGGAAAAATGGTAGAAACCATCATAAAGAATAAAATTACTCAGCATGTAGATAGTCACAACCTAATGGAAGACAGCCAACATGGCTTTAGACAAGGAAGATCTTGTCTTACTAATCTGTTATTTTTTTTGAAGGAGTGAATAAACAGGTGGACAAAGGTGAGTCGGTTGATATTGTGTATCTGGACTTTCAGAAAGCCTTTGACAAGGTCCCTCATGAAAGACTTTTGGCAAAACTAAAGAGTCATGGGATAGGAGGCAGTGTACTATTGTGGATCAGGAACTGGTTAAAAGAGAGAAAGCAGAGGGTAGGGCTAAATGGCCAATTTTCCCAATGGAGAAAGGTGAATAGTGGTGTACCCCAGGGATCTGTGCTGGGTCCGCTGCTTTTTGACATAATCATAAATGACCTGGAAAGTGGAATAACGAGTGAGGTTATCAAATTTGCAGATGAGACAAAACTATTTAAAGTTGTTAAAACCCAAGAGGATTGTGAAAAATTGCAAGAGAATCTTGATAAATTGGAAGACTGGGCATCAAAATGGCAGATGAAATTTAATGTGGACAAGTGCAAGGTTATGCACCTAGGGAAGAACAACCCCAACTATGGTTACACGATGCAAGGTTCCACATTAGGAACCACCACCAAGGAAAAAGATTTAGGTGTCATTGTGGATACGATGTTAAAACCCTCGGCCCAGTGTGCAGCGGCGGCCAAGAGAGCAAATAGAATGCTAGGTATGATAAGGAAAGGAATGGAAAATAAAACGAGAGATTATAATGCCTCTATATCGTTCCATGGTGAGACCGCACCTTGAATATTGTGTGCAATTCTGGTTGCCGTATCTTAAAAAGGATATAGCGATTTTAGAAAAGGTACAGAGAAGAGCCACCAAAATGGTAAAGGGGATGGAAGGATACTCTTATGAAGAAAGGCTAAAAAGGTTAGGGCTCTTTAACCTGGAAAAGAGACGGCTGAGGGGAGATATAATAGAAGTCTATAAATTAATGAACGGAGTGGAACGGGTAAACGTAGATCGATTGTTTACCTTATCAGAATATAGAAAGACTAGGGGACATGCAATGAAGCTACAGGGTAAACTATTTAAGACTAATAAAAAAATATTTTTTCACTCAACGTGTAATCAAACTCTGGAATTTGTTACCGGAGGACGTAGTAAAGGCTGTTAGTGTAGCTGGGTTTAAAAAAGGTTTGGACAAGTTCCTGGAGGAAAGGTCCATAAACCATTATTAAGAAGTGACTGAAGATATGTTCTGCCTAATGTAGTACAGACAGTACTCCTGTTTAAATTGTTACACACGCTGTTATAGTTGAAATATCCTGATTAGTTGCTGAATTCCTGACTTATGTATGTTAAGATGTTCTATGTAATAAGTTATAATGTTAAATGTTCTATGTAAAACAAACGCTGCTTTGTTAACTGTTAATTGTACACCGCAACTGATCGATGGAAGATGCGGTATATAAATAAGTGTTAAATAAATAAAATAAATCAATGCTTGACCCAGTACAAGCATTGTGGAACTTGTGTCTCTTGGGGAAACTGCTAAGTACATATGACCTAGATTGGCCACTGTTGGAAACAGAATACTGGGCTTGATGGACCTTGGTCTGACCCAGTATGGCATATCTTATGTTCTTATCTATTGCATTTTTTAAACCCGGTGGCCATGGGAGCAAAAACGGTCCCTGCGAGGTCAAAGACCCACACGACCAGCGGTTAAGAACAAAGGGCACAAAGCCCATAAAGAAAATTTTTTGGAAAGTTATCCCCGTAAGCTACTAAAAGAGCAAGGGGAGAATGGGTAGAGGACCAGTGCAACTGGAATAAAGGATAAGAGCCTGTGAAGGTGAGGAAAACTAAACTTATGAGGGACGAGGATGTGCGTCCAAAGGGCTCTGTGGAAAAAGGGAGAGAGTAAGATGGCATCCTTTGGCGGGAAGAGGACCACACATGTGTGGTAGCAATCCCATAGGCTTTCTTTGAAAGCTGGGGAATTGCTCCGTGCAGGCTCCGTCAGTGCCGATGTCACCCATAAGTGAGGGCTGACTTCCTGTTTGTTCCTGGAGAACCACCAGAACCTCTCTTGGAAGGAGGGATCAGCAAACGGCCCTCAACTACAGGAGATGCTGTAGGGTGGTCTGTATCATGGTCATCTTTTGAGGAGAGCCGCAGGATGATAAGAGGAAGCCAGAGATCCCAAGCCTGCCTGAGTGCCAAGAAATGTTCATCCTGGCCTGCTGACACCCATGCTGGGGCCAAAGGTGGCAGCTAAGGATGGAGAAAAGGTGGAGAAGAAAGATGTTCCACTGCAGGAATGGTCCTGAGTCCTTTGGGGCTGAAGAGGATGGCATTCCTGAAGATGCCTGCTGCACCTGGGGAAAGGACTGAGCCATGGCTGAGAACTCCCCCGGGGTGTGCAGAGCAGACCAAGCAGACCCGATCCTGCATATCCTAGCATTTGTGGCTGCAGACCAGATAGCGCTGGAAAGGAGGGGGGCATTGTCCTGCTGGCAATTGGAGAAACCATCCTGCAGAGATCCAGGGCAGCAAAGGGAAGAATGTGGAGCAGCTAAGATGGCCACCACAGCATTAGACCAAGGCACACAGTTTCCCACCAAAAAGGAAATGGCCGCTGGAGCTGAAAAACTCAGCGCTCTGCTGTGAGGAAAGGCTGCCAGGAGGCTAGGAACCACAAATACTTGCTCTGAAAGGGGTGTGGAAGCTGGAGAGTCGTGGCATGTCGTGGCTGTGGAGCTGAGGGCCACAGCAGCAGCTAACAAGACCCTGGGAATGGGGGTGGGTGGGGGGGAGAAAGTAGTTGTACCCTTACAGTAGTAACTCACCTGTAAGAGGTGCTCTGCAGGGACAGCAGGAATCATTCCTCACATATGGGTGTCGTCGGCGCTAACAGCCCTCGTGCGGAGCAAATCCCCAGCTTTCTAAGAAAGCCTTTGGGAATTGCATCATGCATGCACGGTCCCCTTCCCGCCCAAGGGTGCCATCTTGCTCAGTCAAATGACAAAGCTAAAAAGACAGCAAAAAGAACAAACTATAATAGGACTGCAACTCCAAGGGAAGGAGGGAGGGTCGTGAGGACCGATTCCTGCTGTCCCCGGAGAACACCTGTTACAGGTGAGTAACTACGCTTTCTCCAGGAACAAGCAGGAAGTCCGTCCTCACATATGGGACTCCCCAGCTACAGGCTACCGAGAACCCACAGCTGAAAAATAGGCTCCCTCTACAAGAGCTGCAAGCAGCCACAATAGGAATTTAACAGAGTAGCACTCCGGTAGCCTGACACAGAAGGGTCGGAGGGCAGGAGTTGCCTAGACCTCGAAAAGGTTATGGAGTACTGCCGGGCCGAAAGCATTGTCCCGTTGGGACTCCTTATCCAGGCAGTAATGGGTTGCAAAAGTCTGACTCAAAGACCAGGTGGCGGCCCGGCAGATGTCTGCCAGCAGGAACAGAGCGGAAGTGAGTCACTGATGCCACCATAGCCCTGACCCAGTGGGCCATAACACAACCCTGCAACGGAAGATCGGCCGCCCTGTATGCTCAAGCAATACAGTCCGCTACCCGGGTGGAGAGCGTACGCTTAGAGACAGCCATCCCCAGCTTACTGGGGTCATAGGATACAAAGAGCTGAGAAGCCCTTCTATGGCCTTGCTTATGCTGAATGTAGGCTGTTATCTTACAGTTCAGGGTATGCAGAACTGCCTGTGCCCAACTGGCATGCGGCCTGGGAAAGAAGGAAGGTAGTACTACCTCCTGGTTGAGGTGGAATGAAGAGACCACTTTCGGAAGGAACTTGGGATGTGTGTGGAGCACCACACAGTTCTTATAGAACCTTGTATAAGGCCTGTTGGACACCAGGGCCTGAAGCTCACTCACTCGCCAAGCTGACGTGAGTGCCACCAAGAAAACTACCTTCCAAGAAAGGTAACGTAGATGGCAGATTGTCATCGGCTCAAATGGCAGAGTAAGCTGCCCTAAGACCACATTCAAATCCCACTCGGTTGCCAGAGGGCGAACTGGGGGCTTCAGTAGAAGTAGGCCTTTCAGGAACCTGGACAAAGGATGTGCAGGAAGAGGCTTTCCCTCCATTGGAAAGTGGTGTGCAGCCAAGGCGAACTCTGACACAGTTGGACTTAAGGCCCAAATCTGACAGGCAGAGAAGATACTGTAGTATCACTGCAACTTGGCAGGAGAAAGGATTCACTTTCTGCTTTTCGCACCATACTCCAAACCTACACCACTTAAAAGACATGAGGCAGTCAACTACACGAACCTAAGGCCAGCAAAGCATCTTCCATGTTTTTCAGAAGGAGGAGTGGTGTGAGAACTACCCTTTCAGCAGCCATGTCATTAGGTTGAGAGAGCTGAGGTTGGGGTGCAGGAGAGCGCCACTCTCTTGAGACAGGAGGTTCAGAGGACCCCAGGGGGATTGGGGCCTCCACCGCTAGGTTAAGTAGAAGCAGAAACCAGGGTTGCCTCGGTTATCTTGGGGCTACCAGGATGACTGAGGCTGTGTCGGAGAACCTTGAACAGAATTTTGGCCACCAGAGGCATCGGAGGGAACGCATACAGGAGGTCCACACACCATGAGATAGGACATTGGCAGCCACCCTGTTTGGATGTGG
This sequence comes from Ichthyophis bannanicus, assembly GCA_033557465.1. Lineage (NCBI taxonomy): Eukaryota > Metazoa > Chordata > Amphibia > Gymnophiona > Ichthyophiidae > Ichthyophis > Ichthyophis bannanicus. The sequence continues at coordinate 53,354,911 of CM066040.1, forward strand.
CTGCCTGGAGCAAAACTGGGACAACTGGTGACTGTGCGGGCTCGCAAACAAATCCAGTGTCGGCTGTCCCCAGATCTGAAAAAGCCATTGGGCCACACTCGTGTCCAGTTGCCATTCATGGGGCTGCAGAATCCTGCTTAGCCTGTTGGCTAAGTATTAATATCTTTATTTAAAGCATTTTAGTAAAACTGAAAATAACACAGCAAAACAAAACCCACACCCCAACAATAGCCTGTTGGCTAAGTAATTTTCCTGGCCTGGCAGATAAACTGCTCTCAGATGCATGCCATGCTGGACTACAAAGGAGCACAGGTCCAGGGTTTCCTGACACAGCAGGCAGGACCCCGTGCCTCCCTGCTTGTTCACATAGGACATCGCTACTTGGTTGTCTGTTTGTACCAAGACAGGCTGAAGAGCCAAAGTTTGACAGAAGGCTCGTAGAGCCAGGCGAATGCATAAGTTCCAAGAAAATGATTTGTTGCATGCTCTTTCGAAGACCACACACCCTGAGTGCAAAGTCCCTGGCAATGGGCTCCCCAGCCCAGCAAGGATGCAGCCGTAGTTAGGATCCTCATGTGTTGAGGAGCCTGGAAGGTCACCCCTGCCTCCAAGTGCTTTGGTTGAAGCCACCATCCCAAGGACTGTCGTCATCTTTTGGACACTGACTGTCTCGGAGTCCGCCTGTGGCTTGCATCCACTGGTCCCTGAGGCACCACTGAGCTGTTCGCATATGGAGGTGGGCATCTGGCGTCACATGGACAGTGGAGGCCATATGGCAGAGTAGGCGCAGGAAGTGTCTCTTTATCAAAGATTTAATATACCGCTCTTACTGTAGGCAATAGAGCGGTTTACAAACACAATACGAGTCACTGGGAAATAGAAAGGAATGCCAAATATAGTAGACAGGAGAGTAAGAGTAGAGACAGATAGGGAAATTAGATAAAGATACCCTGGGGGCGGAGGCCAGGCCAAATGGAAGTACTCTGTACTAATAGTAGTTTCCCCCACCACAAAGCGTAGATATTGTCTGTGGTCTGGATGAATACACATCCTTTAGATCTAAGGAGCATAGCCAGTCTCCCTGGCATAGGTAAGGCAGCAATATTCCAAGTGAAAGCATCTTGAACTTCTCCCTCACCAGGAATTTGTTTAAGTTGCACAGGTCGAGGATGGGTCTGAGGCCTCCTATCCTTTTTGGTACCAGAAAGTATCTGGAATAGAAGCCCTTGCCCTGTAGGTGGTGGGGCACTGGTTCTACCGCCTGATCCTCGAGAAGACCTGCTAGTTCCTTCAGAAGGTGGTCCCGGGGAGGAGGCACCTGGGTCCAATGAAGCTGATAGCCTCGATGAACTATCCGTAGGACTCAGGCATCTGTGGTGATGGCTGGCCACCTGTGGGCATACAGGGCAAGCCTTCCTCCTGTGCACTGCCTGTCTATGGTGAGGGGCTATACCTTGACAGTCAAAAGCCACTACCAGGCTGGGCCAGAGCCTGGGGTTTATTTTATTTAACAATTCTTATATACCGCGCTATTTGTTATCAGTGCGGCTTACATTCAACAAAAATATTCAAAACAGTGAAGAATGTTTGAATTTACATTATAACAGGGAATAGAACTTGGAGAACATGGTAGACTATTTACATGTTGAAATAAATCAGGGTAGATGCGGAATACATGAAAAATATATACATAAGATATGGCACAATGGATAATACTTGATCTGCAAAGACATAGGATGTTTACAGGCTAGAGAGAATGCTTAAGGCAAGAGTGTTATGTTGTGTAGGGGGCTCTGGTATGGGGGTGGTTTCTTGGGCGGGGTAGATGACTGAGAAAAATGGAGCAGAAAGAGGTGGTGTTTTATTGCTTTCCGGAATTGTAAGAGGTCTCTGATCGCTCTGATTTCTGGTGGGAGGTCATTCCAGCATTTTGGTACGTAGTGTGCAAAGGTTCTTCTCCTGGTTGTTTGTGAGCACTTTACTTTAACCATCCCCAAAGACTCCATATTGTCTGTTGCTGTCCTTCTAGTTCTAATTTTTGGAGTAGGTGTGATAAGGAATTTGAGAGATTTGGGGGCGATATCATTGATAATCTTAAATGTTATTAGCAGAATCTTATAAGTTAGTCTGCAGTATATCGGTAACCAGTGGAGATCCTTAAGAATTGGGGTGATATGGTCTGATCTGGCTAGACCGCGGAGGACACGGGCTGCAGCATTCATAGCTTGTTGGAGAGGATTGAGGGTGTTCTTTGGTAGGCCATATAGGATTAAGTTTGCATAATCTAAATGTGGTAGTATGAGGGCCTGGAAGATGGTTCAGAAGTCGTCCGCAGGTAGCATAGGTTTGAGGTGTCTCAGCGTTCTGATTTTGTTGTAGATAGACCTGGTTATGTTTATGTGTTCTTTGAAGTTGAGATGCTGGTCCAGAGTGATGCCGAGATAGCGTATGGTACTTCGGATTGGAAGGGCTGCATCTCTTACTCTTAGGAAGGGAGGAGGGGAGAAGCTTTTGTTCCTTGATATGAAGAGAACCTCTGTTTTCTTAAAGTTTATGTGGAGGTTTTGGGAAGTTAGCCAGTCAGTAAGTACATTGAAGCAGTTGACTAGGTTGGTGAATTCCGGGTGTTTGATTTTGAACGGAGTGAATAGCAGGACATCATCAGCATAGATTAGGGTGGAGATATTTAAAGAGCGGATGATGTTGCATATTGGCTGCATATAGATATTGAACAGCAGCCGATATGCAACATCATCCGCTCTTTCAATATCATCAGGTTTGGTGGCTTTCTGCTTACGTGGGCCATGCCCCTGTCCCTTAGCCTGCTGCCCCTGTTGGGGAGCCAGGAAGGAGTGAAATGGGGGGTAGCTTTGGTAAGCAGCACCCTTCTGAGAAAGAGGGCTTCTTACCCGAGCCCTTCTTTTTAGAAGGGGCAAAAGTCTTCTTTGAAAGCCATGTCCTGGTCATGTACTCGAGCTCAGCAGCCATTTCGGTCATGGGTTTTCAGAAGAGGTTCTCCCAGGCATGGGACATTGACCAACTTGTCCTGAATCCAGTGCTTGAGGTCCGATGACTGTAGCCATGCCTGGTGGTGTGCACCGATGCCTGCTGCAGCTACATGGGCCACCGCCTCAAACCCATCATAGGCAGCTCGAGTCATGAGCTTCAAGCACTCAAACTCCAGTGGACAGGCTCTTCAAGCGCTGCAAAGGTCCCTCAGAGACCAACCGAGAACCCAGCAAGTTTCCTTCGCCAGGTCTCGCAGAAACATGCCCATGCACAGCTGGTATGCCTGGATCTGACATGTCAGCATAGAACCCTGGTAGCACTTCCTGCCGAGGGTGTCCAAGTTGTGGGCCTCCCTGCCAGGAGGCAGCGAGGAGTGCATCTTCTGGCTCTTGAGCCAGGCAATGGCCAATTCCACAACCATGGAGTTGTGCGGCAGTTGTGCTTTTTTGGAACCTAGGACTCTTGCGAACCTGATACATCAAGTCAATCTGCCTGCTGATCACTGGCACCAACGCCAGTGTGTCCCACATGCAGAGCATGAGCTGTTACAGGATTGGAGACAGTGGTACAGTAAAGGCCTCCCAAGGGGGAGAGTCATACTGTAGGATCTCGAGGCTGTCTGGCTCAAGGATCCTCCTCGGACACCGCAGGGAATGCCAAAGCCTTTGACATATCATCAGGAATCATAGCTGCACTTAGCGGCTTTGTATATAGTTGCCTTTTGTACATAGTTTATTATGTTCTCTGTTTAAGAAACCTGTTTAATGTAAACCTGTTTAATGTATTGCCCTGTTCATTGTAAGCACTGATCAATTTTGTGAAGTGTAATTTCTGTTCACTGTAAACCGCGCTGATGTCGAATAGCGCGGTATAAAAGAAACTTTAAATAAATAAATAAATATCCGTTACGAAGTCCAAGAACCTAGTGTCTCGGAGGGGTAGGGGGGGCCTTCTCCGAGGCTCGGACGGGACGTCCCTTTGCCGGCAGGTGTCTGAACTGGTCTAGCAGGATGATTTGGAAATAAAGCTCATCACATTTTAAATGGATTATATGGAATCATAGGTACAAATGATAACCCAAGTTTGAGCACCTTCTCCTGGATCTCAGTCAATGGAGAATTAGTTAGACTGATGACTGCTGTCTCATATATGATCAAGTGGTGTGCCCCTTCTGGCCCTGCCCTAGAAAATATTGCCGAGGGCAGCCTCTCTGAAAAACCTGCTCTGATCCTTGCTAATCAAAAGCTTCTTTGAATGTGATGTCTTCGAAGATTTTTCCAATTTCTTTGACAAATCACTGTCAGCATCTTCTGTTTCTTTTTTTTAATGAGCATCAGACTCGCCTTGCTGGTTCCAAGTGTACACTTGATCGGTTTCATAATCCTGCTTCTCGTGAACACTTTAGTAGTTTTTTTCCCAAAAAAACACCTCAGGCCCACAAGTCAAAAAAAATATTAATGAATGTAGAAAATGACAGGAAACTCCCAGTGTCAACAATCCACCCCGAATTGCATTCCTCAGATGGAAACGGAAGCCCCCAAACGAGGACAATAAGGTCAAGCTTTGGTATTCACCCCGAGAGCCCCAGCCATCGGATCCATGCTGGGCTCAGCTCTACTCCCCTGAAACTGCTTCACTGGCTGGGTTAATTTGAACAATGTGTGAAAAGTGGCTGGCAGGCAGATAAACTTTGGGAGGGGCGGGGGAGGGAGGATGCAGACAGCACTGAGGCTGTGTGAGGCTGCTGTAGTCTTCCAGATTCTTTCAAATCCTTCCAATTTATGGCTGCTTTCCAGTCCTTATGATAAGGATCTGTTGAACCATTTTCCCTTCTCCTATGGCTACAGAGAAAGCAGTTACTCACTTGTAACAGGTGTTCTCCAGGGACAGCAGGAATCAGTCCTCAAATATGGGTGATGTTGATGGAGCCCATGCGGAGCATTTCCCCAGCTTTCAACGAAAGCCTTTGGGACATGCTATCATGCATGCATGGTCCCCCTTCCTGCCTAAGGGTTCATCTTGCTCAGTCAGATGACACAACTAGCATTGTAGTAAAAGGTGACATTTTTCTTACTGTTAATCTGTTAATTTTCTTTCCTGGAGTCCTGCTAGACCAGTCCAGACAAGTGGGTTAAGTCCCCCTGCCAGCAGATGTCAAGACAGAGAAAGTCAAAACAATCCCAGCTGTGACTTTGCCCCTGGCATAAGACCCAGGCACAACTAGGGTTCTCCTCAGTACCACTTGTAAAAAGCACTGGATGCAGAAAACCACTAGAGACCCTGGCTCAAAAGTAGGAACGCAACTATGTACAATGCAACCATGCAAAAGCACAACAAAGTGCACAAACGACGAAGGTGCTAGACTGCTGAGAGCACTATTTACAAAGACTGAGGGGTGGGATCTGGACTGGTCTAGCAGGACTCCAGGAAAGGAAATTTAACAGCAAGAAAGATTTCACCTTCCAGGTTGTCCAGCTAGACCAGTCCAGACAAGTGGGATGAACCAAAGCTACTCCCCCCTCTGGGTGGGACAAGTGCTGTGCACTTTATGCCCAAACTGGCTGGTTGTCTGAGCCTGGACATCGAGGCGGTAATGACATGCAAAAGGTAGACCAGGCAGACCAGGTTGCCGTTTGACAAATGTCCAGGGGGAGTCCCATTGGCAGACTCAGGCCCATGATGTTTGAGCGCGGATCGAATGCATCAGTGCATCCAGACCGCTGGAGGCCAGATCCCGGTGGTGGCTGAAAAAGCAAGGGGCTTTGGCATTACTGCCTGTCACCATGAGGTCCATGCCCGGCTGTCTCCAGCACCAAACATGGCTGAAGGCCCACTGAGCCAGCTCTCACTTGCCTGGATCCAGGAGGTGACAACCGAGGAAGTCGGCTCTATGTTCAATTCTCCTGCATTGTTGAGCTGAGGGGGGCCTGGAGGTGCACCTCTGTCCAGGGGAACAGAAGAGTCATCTCCTGAGCTACTCCAGAGCACTTGGTACTGCCCCGATGATTGATGTAAGCCACAGCTGTTGCACTGTTGGAGAGAACCTGTACCGCCTGACCGTGTAAGAGCTTCTGGAAGTGGCACTAGGCTAGGCAGATGACCTAGACCTCCAGGCAATTGATGGGCCAGCATGCCTCTTGCGGAGACCACAGGCCTTGAGCTGTGTGCCCCAAGCAGTGAGCTCCCCAGCCTGAGAGACTGGCATCGGTCATCAGGGGAGTCCACGACTGACTCTAGGGGCATCCTCTTCATCACGTTGTGACAGGATGTCCACCAGCAAAGGCTGCGGCAGAACACCAGAGGAAGCAGAAATGGCACACGGTAGTTCTGAGACACTGGGGACCAGTGAGCAAGGAGGAACCCCTGCAAAGGATGCATATGCGCCGTGTCCATGGAACTAGATCCAACATTGCAGCCACGATGCCCAGGAGTTGGAGATAATCCCAAACTGTGGGAAGTGGGCAAGACAGGAAGTGGCATAATTGACTGTAGATCTTGAGCCAACGGTCCTGGGTAAGGAAGACCCTGCCTGAGGCTGTGTCAAACCGCACACCGAGGAACTCTAGGGTCTGCAACGGTGAGAGGCAACTCTTGCTGTAGTTAATGACCCAACCAAGTTGTTCGAGGAACTGTATTACCCGCTGCCTGGCGTGCCTCAAGGTAAGACTTGCCGTGAATCAGCCAGTCGTCCAGTTAAGCACGGATGCATATCTCCTGACGATGAAGCGCTGCTGAGACCACAACCATAATCTTGGAGGTGATGTGTGGGGCAGTCACGAGGCTGAAGGGCATGGCAGCAAACTGAAAATGAGCACAAAGGACTACAAAAACAGAGGTACCGTTGTTGATCTGAACAAATGGGAATGTGAAAGTAGGTCTCAGCAAGGTCCAAAGAGGCAAGGAACTCTGACGACCACCTGAATGATGGACCAAAGTTGCTATCCAAAAGGAGGTAACTAACTTTGCGATTGATGCCCAGCAGAGCGAGAATAGGCTGGAAGGAGCTGTCTTTTCAGGACGACGAAGCAGACAGAATAATGTTTGTGGCCCCATTACCGCGGGGGTACTAGCATGATGGCATGCAACTGCAGAAACCACTGGAGGGTGCTGCGAACAGCAGCTTACTTTGGCGGGGCCCCACAAGGAGAAACAGACGTCCTGTATGGGCCTTGTGCAATTGAGGATATAGCCATGCTGAATGATATCCAGGACCCAACATTCTGTGGATATTAGGACCCATTCATTGTAAAAATGCCGCAGGTTCGTGCCTCATCAGCGGAAGGAGCTGGGGGTGGACTTGCCGCTCGCTGATCCCTGGGTGTAGGGCCACCGTGCACCTCTAAAGGAATTGGGGTGATTTGGCAGCACTGGAGGATCAGAGGACAGCTCTGCTAAGCCAATATTGGCAGGAATCCCGAAAGCGAGATTGTGACGAAGTTGACACAGCTAGCCACTTGGAGGCACCCCTTGGCCGGTTCTCTGGCAAGTGTTGAGGCTTGGCCTCACCAAGGCCCTTGACCAGCTTCGAGATTTGTGACGAACAAGTCCTCCTTTAAGAGTAGCTTGGCTAGGCAGCCTTTGGAAGCCACATCCGCCAACCGCTGCAGAGCCAAAGCCATTGGCAGACTGACTACCGCTATGCTCTGGGCCGACATCATAAAAGACATCTGCCAGGAAGGCAGCTAACTACTCCAAGCAGGCGGAATTGTCATCCTCAGGCAACAACTGGATCCTGTGCAGCAGCGCACAAGCACCCAGATTGCTACATGCAGAGGCCTGTAGTGCCAGCTAAGATGTCAGAAGGCAGTCTTGAGCAAACCCTCTGCCTTACGGTCTTGAACATCTCAGAGTAGAACCACTTTCCACTGGAATGGTGGTGTGCTTAGTCACTGTGGTGTTGAGGGCATCCACCCTAGGAAAGCACAACCACTGATTCAAATCTGCCGTAGACCAGGAATAGACCTGCCCCAGACGATGGGCCTGCTTTAGAGGAACGTCAGGGGTGTCCCACTCTGCCACTACCATTTGTTGTAGCTCTGATGGAAAGGGAAAGGCACGAGCGGGCCTCTTAATGCCCATGGCAATGGGATAAGTGGTAGACGTTGGTTGCGTGGATGCAGGCCCCTCAGAAATCCAGAGTTCCTTGACGATCTGAGCAATTAACCCTGGAATTTCATCCCTGTGGCAGAGGCAGACCACAGTGGAATCCGAATCATCTTCCAATGGAGACACCTCACCCTCCTCAGCTTCTGAATTAGATGGAGACACACTCCCAATGTCCTTGCCATCCCCCAAAATCACATCGTCCCACAGATGTTCCCTAGAAGAGTGAGGGGAGTGAGTCTTGTAGGGGGCATTTGCAGCCCCTGGCGAAGAGAGAGGGATTCTGTTGAAAGGAAGGTTGTCTGGACTTCCAAAGATTCCAGGCATGCTGGAAACTCTGAAGAGGCCAGATCACCAAACAAGGGGCTGTGGAAGGAGGGGAGGTGAGAATCATCACAGAAGCAGGCAAGGGAGGCGCAGGTACAACTGAAGTACCGGCTTCACCCGAAAAAGGGAGATCCTTTGAGACCAGCAGTGCTAAAGTCGTAGCAGACTCCCCAGGGTGGCCATCACAGGCCGAGCAGAGGCCATTAAGATGCAGTACATTTTGGCACATGCTAGGCATTTAGAATGTGTAGGCGGCATGGCAAGCGAGAGAGTGCTGGACACCTAAAATGGCACTGACCACACAGGCGAGAGAGCGGGAACAGAGGGCTGGAAAATGGTGCCCAAAAGCCCAGGCACGAGGGCAGACCCACTGGCGCAAGCAGGAAAAGAGCCGAAAGGAAACGCGGCTGTGGGGACCAGGCCACAGCCATGAACTCAGTCCACTGCAGCAGCTCCTGTGCCACCGAGATCCTCGATGAGGCAGTGCCAGCACAAGGGCAGAAAGGAACAGCAGCTGCAGAGACTAGGCCACAAATACTCACAGTCCGCTGCAGCAGCTCCCATGCCATTGGAATCTGCGAAGAGGCAGTGATCAGCTGCACTCTTGATGCAGAGGAACACGAGCAGTGATGGGGGGGGGGGGGGTTTAGACAGTCTGTGCAGGCAGAACCAGAAAGCAGCAGCAGCCAAGCTAAACATCTCTGAATTAAGTGCTTCCCCCCTCCCACCAAGCCTAGGGTCTCTCCAGACCCAATGCCCATCACCAAGCTCACTGGCCCCTGTGGCCAGGAACTAGCCCGGGGAAGAGCCAGCCAGCCAGCCAGGGATTGAAGTGGCCCAGCCAGAGAAGTCCAGAAGGCAGGCAGGCCACGGGCCACGAAGGAAAAAATGAAAACAGAGTCCAACATCTACTGAGAGAGAAAGTACTGAGGAGACCCCTAGCTGTACTTGGGGCTTATGCCAGGGGTGAGGTCACAGCTTGGATTGGCTCAGACTTTCTCTGTCTTGACATCTGCTGGCAGGGGGACTTAATCCACTTGTCTGGACTGATTTAGCTGGATGACCTGGTCCGATCCTTTCTAACATCTTTGTTAGTGATATAGCAGAAGGGCTGTCGGGTAAGGTTTGCCTCTTTGCAGATACCACCAAAATCTGCAATAGAGTAGACACACAAGAAGGTGTAGATAATATGAGAAGGGATCTAGCTAAGCTTGAAGAATGGTCTAGAATTCGGCAGCTGGGATTTAATGTTAAAAAATACAAGGTCATGCATTTGGGCTGCAGCAATCCAAGGGAGCAATACAGTATGGGGGTGAAGTACTTTTGTCCACTAAAGAAGAGCAGGACCTAGGCGTAGCTGTGTCTGATGATCTTAAAGTAGTTAAACACGTAGAAAAGGTGACAGCAAGTTAGAAGGATGCTTGGGTGCATACAGAGGAATGGCTAGCAAAAAAAAAAAAAAAAAAAAAAAAAGGCGATAGTCTCTCTGTATAAAGTCTTTGGTATGACCTCATTTGGTGTATTGTGTGCAATTCTGAAGACTGCACCTTCAAAAGGATATAAACAGGATGGAGTCAGTACAGAGGGTGCCTACTAAAATGGTTAGTGGTCTTCATTATAAAAAGCATGAGGACAGACTTAAGGATCTTAATATGCATACCTTAGAGGAAAGGCGGGATAGAGGTGATCATTGAGACGTTTAAATACCTCTGTGGCATAAATGCACAGGGGGAGAGCCTCTTTCAATTGAAAGCAAGTTCTGCTATGAGGGGACATGGGATGAGGGTGAAAGGGGATAGATTCAGGAGTGATATGCGTAAATATTTCTTTACGGAAAGAGTGGTGGATCCATGGAATAGTCTCCCAGTGGAGGTGGTAGAGATGAGGACAGTATCTGAATTCAAAAAAGCATGGGACAAACAGAGGATCTCTAAGGGGGAAAAAAAAAGGAGGTCCGTTGTAATTGATATGGAAGGACATACTAGACAGAAAAATGACAAAGACCACATGGCCTATGTTTCTAGAACAAGGTAGGGAGGCAACTCCCAGGGGAGGGGGGAGGATTGTGAGGACTGATTCTTGCTGTCCCTTGAGAAAGCAGTTACTTACCTGTAACAGGTGATCTCTGGGAACAGCAGGAATAAGTCTTCACATATGGGTACGTCGGTACCAACGGAGTCCGCGCGGGAACACTTCCCAGCGTCCAATCAGAACGCTTTTGGAAGCATCCCAACACGCCTGCGTGCTGCCTTCCCGCCTTTCCCAACTGCCTCTCCTCAGTTAAGTTTTAAAGCTGAGACAAAGAGAGAGAGAGAGCAAGGAAAGGAAAGAGAGACAGAGAAATGCAACTCCTAGGGGAGGTGGGTGGGTTGTGAAGACTTATTCCTGCTGTTCCCAGAGATCACCTGTTACAGGTAAGTAACTGTGCTATCTCCAGGAACAAGCAGGAATGAGTCTTCACATATGGGGACTCCCTAGCTGTGGGTGCCAGGGGAGAATCCCTAAAATGCGTATCCCTGGACAGGACGGCATTTTCCAAACCTGGATCCCCTGAGGGATGGGGGGTAGGAGTTGAATAGAGAAGAGCTGCAAGGAACAGCAAATCTAAAGACTACAGGAGAGATGAGTCTTTAGAATGTATGTCAAGTATCATTAAAATATTTAATGAACCAGTACAACATAGGACTTACCTAATAGATTGTAGGAAGTAGAACTGTGATGGAGTGTACTGTAGATGCAGTAGCGGAATCTTCAAGGTAACTTCACAGCAGTGAGGATGAAGTTCCAAATCTGGAATGGGCAGGTGACCCAGGTGTCAACTGGGGCAGGAGAAGAACGGCAGGTCTTCAATGGAAAGCTTTATGGGGAAAAAGCTGAGAACTCTGTTAGGTACAGAGTTATCATTGAGGACTAAAAGAAGACGACTGACCGATCTGGAGAATTAGCCCAGTCCGGAAAGGAAGAGAGGGTATGGAAAAAAACCCTATTCCCAAGGGAAACAGAAGATGTACACTGTCTTTCCTAGCCGGTAAGAGCTAGGAAGACATAGACATGTATTTCAATAATCTGTATATAGTTAACTAGCCTTATATAGTTGTACCTTGTTATTCCCAAGTTCAAAATCCCTGTTACTTGTAAAATGCATTACAGTTCTTTGTATGTATATGTTTGTTACATGTAAACCGCGCTGGTGACAATAGTGCGGTATATAAAAGATGTTAAATAAATAAATAAAATAGAAGTTTGATACTTCATAGATAGGGAGATATATAACAAAAATAGAAGCTGTTAACGTCACAGCAGCAATTGTGTGTATAACCGCTCCCAGTTACTGAGCCATATGAAAAAAGGCAAGTTGACTGTCTGGACCCTTAAGAGGGTAAAAGCTTTATAGCACAGACAGTTAAGGGAGGTAGAAGGTAATACGTAACGTCCTATGGACATCTCCCAATAGGTACGTGTATATATGTCCTATGAGAGAGAGAGGTAAGATATATATATAGATAGGCATGGCTTATGCCCACACAGATTATAAACATATGTATGGTTATAAGTCTGAGGATATATGCCTGCAACGGAGCCTCACAAAAGCATTCACATGGGGAATGTGAAGGAAAAAAGATTCATCTAATAAGAGGGTAATAAACCACCTGAAGATATATAGAGAATCTATTTCCGTGGTTCAGGAATGCATTTTAGTGGATAACCAGTATGGTTGCGTGAAAAACAGAATAGCAGCAGTCTGGTAAGAGCATGTCAGGAGTACTGGAGGACTCTGACATGTCCAAAGGACAAGGAAACGCATGGACTAAGATACCTGGATGACCCAGTTAAGGGACTCAGAGGTATCATGTATAGTAAAAGAGTATGCGTTGTCCAAGTGGAGTAGAAAAAATACCAAGCTGCAAGGAAAAAATGGGTAAATTCCTGCCAGATTGGGAACTCCATGGACATTCACGCAGAAAAAGCTTGTCTTCTGTATCGCAATAGGAGACAAGAGGGTAGAAAGAACCTACATAGCCATGGAATGACTATATAAGCTTTTTCTATTATATGGAAAACCCTCAGAGACAAGTTCAATGCTCTATAGCAAGGGCCCATAGTAGAAAGCTTCTCTGAAGATTGCAGAGAGCATTGTGCAGGAAAATTATGAGATAGCTGACAGCAGTCAGAAGTGCTGCCACATCCTAGGCAAGGATATGGCTAGAAGAAGATAACCTGCAATGAGTAGTATTATGCAAGATAATGAAAGTAGCTTGCAAGAAACTTTAAAGTAAGCACTGGAACTTCTGTATGTGCAGCAACTGAAAAAAAGGGGATCCCCCTGTATAAAAACAGGGAGAAAAATAGACAGAGGGAGCGGGGATATTTCCGTCCCTGTCTGATGAGTTGTTCAGAGCATGCATTGAAGGATAGTAGAAAATCTACACTGGAAAGAAGAGAAGTGTTTCAGTATGGTACCAACTCGAGCAGGGGAAACCCTGGAAGAGTGGGGGTTGGTAGGTGACGTACCATATGGTAAGTCAGCTGAAGGAAAAAAATGTCCATGTGGGGACAGAAACTATCATGGGATAATTGTAATCTCCCTTTATGATAAAAAGAAAGGGAGAATTCTGTAACCCATGGACAAAAATATCCTAACAGCTTAGCATACTGGAAAGAAAAACCAGTGTAGAGTTTGAAGAATAACTTCAGGTAAGAAGTTAACTGTAGAATTGCAACATACAGGAACCTATGGTTGCTGGCTATGATTAGCCTGGTTAGAGTCTGAAGACTTCAGACTAGGATGAGATGTCCCTTGCTTGGGTACATCAAGAGGATGGGCAAAAGGGTGAAACTTTCTTTTCTTAGGGAAAGAAGGTTTGGTAGGACATTTCCTACGTCCTGGGGAAAAAGAAGGCTTAGGACGGTTTCCAGAACTAGGAAAGTCAGTGGAGCAATGAGCAACCTGACGTAAAGAGATTATTGAAGAGATTTTCTCCAGTACAAGGAGAATTACCCAGTGTATGTTGTGCCCATCTGCTCAAGTCAGAAGCTTGCAGCCAGGCTGTACGACGTGCTCCAATGGCAATAGCAGAGGATCTGCTGACAGACTCAAAAGAGTCTAGAGAAGCACGAGAAAGGAACCAAGAGATATTCCTGCTATGATTAAGAAGCAAGGAATAGTCCGAGGCTTTAGGATCTGACAGAAAAGGAGACAAGAGAGATAATTTCTCTGTGACCTCCTGAAGTGTCAGACTCATATAGAAAATATATGAAATAATTCTTGAAGCCAGCATAGAAGTTTGGAAGGTTTGACGTCCAAAGGCATCAAGTGCTTTAGATGCACGACCTGGCGGATAAGAATGCTTCTTCTTACTTCTTACTTTTCGCAATGCTGATTCCACTACCATGGAATGATGTGGAAGTTGATTTTTCTGAAACCCTGGAGAGGGAGGTACCTGATACAGAATGTCCATGGCTGTAGAAGGCAAGGGAACCCTCAAAGGTGATTCCCATATCCTCAGAAGATCCTGTAACGAAATATTGTAAAGGATGCATTATATTTTCCTTTTCTACAGGATCTTGGTCAAGAGAAAAACCAGGAATAGGAATGGCAAGAAAGGTTGCCATGTGAAGGAGAAACTCCTGAAAAGAAGGATTTCCAATAGGAACTAATCCTGGGCAAGCTGAGGTTGAAGGAGCAGCTTGAGCACCAGAAGAGATACTGGACTGGTGCAGAAAAAGAATCCTGCTCGATGGACAGTGATCCTGAGAGTTCTGATTTGAAGCAGTTAGTACTGCATCGTAAGTGCCTGGTATCTATTCCAAACTAGGCATAGAAAGGATTGATGGCACCGATGGAACTGCAGGAATCGACCGACACCGGTATCGGGGACAATAATGTCATCGAAGCAGTATTCGGGGGCTGCTGAAGCGGTACCGAGGTAAGCCAAGAGCCTTGATGAATATCCTCGGTACTGCGAAGCCGGAAATGATATGGATCGGTTCCGAAGCGCGTCGGTATCAAATCATCTAGACTGGATATCGATTCCAGACTCGGCATCGAAGCGAGCGAGTCCATCGATACATGTCTAGAAAGTACCGACGTTGTTTGTGGTATCAGCGATGCCGATACAGGAAGGTTAATCTGAGTCGCATCGAGTGGTACTGAAGGTAGCGAGAACGTCCGAAAACGATGCCCGGTGAAGGGAGGAACTCTCGATCCCGGTGCCGATGTCGGGGTATCGGTACCACTCGAAGCCGGTACCAACCCCGAGCATGGCTGGGATATAGGAAAGCCAATCTGGGTCGTATCGATTGGCCCCGAAGGTACTGAGGATACCAAATGACGATCCAAGGTGAAGAGTGGAACACTCGACACCGGTGCCGATGCCAGGGGATTGGTACCGCTCGAAGCGGATACCACCTCCAAGCACGGCTCACATGCAGGAAAGTCAATTTGAGTCGTATCGCTCGGACCCGAAGGTAGCGAGGATGCTCGATGACGATCCCTGGTGAAGAGTGCAGCACTCGACACCGATGCCGGGTTATCGGTACCGCTCGAAGCGGATGGCACCCCCTGGCACGGCTCAGGTATGTTCTGTGAGGGGTGAGCCCCAGGAACAACCTGAAACCCCGTAAATGCTTTGGAGCCCGAAGACTCCTGCCGAGGTTTTATTGCCAATGAGGTCTTGAGGGTAAGGCCGGAGCCGTCATCATGCTGGGCATGAGACTTACCCTTCAAGAATTGTCTAGTCTTAACAGACTGTTTGTGGGTTACCTGATCCTGGAGAGAAGAATAAACCGGTGTCCTCACTTCAGGAGGAAAAACGGCATCGAGGGAAACTCGAAAAAGGGAAGGTCTTCTCCCAATAAAATAGCCTGAGGTATCAGGGGAAAAAGGGTCAGGACCCAAACAGGTTAGACACCAAGCATTGGAGTCTAAAAAGAAAACTAATTTTCCACAGTGAAGGCACTTCTTAGGAGAAGGCGGCTCCATGTTGGAAAAGGCCTGGTAGGCCCAAAAAAGTTAAACAAAAAACTGAGGAGAAATATTTCTCTAAGTTTGGAAAAGAAAATAAAGCACCGGCGGTACCGGTATCGACGGGAAAAACAGCCGCGACCACAAGAAAATAAGGATTTTTAAAGAAAAAAAGTTTCTGCGGTGACAGGAGGATGTCCTGTTGGCTCCGCGGAAAAACGAAAACTGAAGAGAGGCAGTGGGAAAGGCGAGAAGTCACCACGCAGGTACGAGGGATGCTCCCAAAAGCTTTCTGATTGGATGCTGGGGAGCATTCCCGTGCAGGCTCCGTCGGTACCGACGTACCCATATGTGAAGACTCATTCCTGCTTGTTCCTGGAGATTAAGTCTTCACATATGGGTATCGTCGGTACCAACGGAGCCTGCGCGGGAACGCTCCCCAGAGTCCAAAAGGAAAGCTTTTGGGAGCATCCCACAGCGCCTGCACGCTGCCTTCCCCAACCGCCTCTCTCCAGTTCGAGTTTTAAGCTGAGAAAGAGAGGAAAGGAAAGATAGACAGAGAGATACAACTCCTAGGGGAGGTGGGTGGTTGTGAAGACTTATTCCTGCTGTTCCCAGAGATCACCTGTTACAGATAAGTAACAGTGCTATCTCCAGGAAAAAGCAGGAATGAATATTCACATATGGGGACTCCCCAGCTAGAGATGCCAGGGAGATCCCCAAGGTTGTGAGTCCCTTAGAAGGGCTCTACCTCCCTCCATGGATCTCGGGCATCCAACCAAGGATGGGGGTAGGAGTTGTTTAAGCATGGAACAGGTGTTTAAGAACAGCCTGACCAAACAAGGCATCCCGGCGGGAGTCCTTGTCCAAGCAGTAATGGGCTGTAAAGGTATGAAACGAGGCCCAGGTGGCTGCTCGGCAGATTTGGTCGATGGACACAGTTTAGATGAGCCATAGAGGCTGCCATGGCCCTCACATTGTGAGCTGTGACATGGCCCTCTAGAGAAAGGTTCTTACTCTGGTAGGCGAAAGAAATACACTGAGCAATCCAATTGGACAGAGTTCTCTTAGAGACTGGAAGTCCTAAATGAGAGGGATCAAAAGCAACAAAGAGTTGAGAGGACTTTCTATGTTGCTGTGTCCTTTGTAAGTAAAAAGCGAGTGCTCTTTTACAATCCAGGGTATGGAGATTCCCCTCTGCACTTGATGCATGAGGTCCTGGAAAAAAGACAGGTAAATACACCTCCTGATTTAGATGAAAAGGTGAAACCACTTTAGGCATAAAGTGTGGATTGGTCCTGAGGACTACCTTGTCATGATGGAACCTTGTATAAGGAGGATTAGCCACCAAGGCTTGCAACTCACTGATGCGGCAAGCTGAAGTGACTGCAATGAGAAAAATAACCTTCCAGGAAAGAAATTTCAAGGAGGTAGTGGCTAAGGGTTCAAAGGGTGGCTTCATAAGCTGGCCAAGAACCAGATTCAAGTCCCATGCCACTGGAGGTGGTCTAATGGGAGGTTTAGTCAAAAGAAGGCCTCTCATGAATCTTGCTATAAGAGGATGAGAGGAAATAGGCTGCCCATTGAGAGGCTTAAGGGATGCTGCAATAGCACTCAAATGGACTCTTACTGAATTTGTTTTAAGGCCTGCATGGGATAAATGCAGCAAATACTCTAGTAAAGAATTCAGAGGTATTGCAAGAGGGTTAAGACCCTTCTCTGCACACCAAATGGTAAACCTCTTCCATTTAAAAGCATAGGAACGTCTGGTGGAAGGCTTTCTGAAACCATGAAGGATATCCTTCACCTGCTGAGAAAGATGCAAATCTTGAAGGTCTAGGCCTTCAGCAACCAAGCCCTGAGATGGAGACTGGGGATTTGGGTGCCACAACATTCCCTCCTCCTGGGATAGGAGGTCTGGAGCAGATCCCAAGTCCAGGGAGGGAGCTTGAGAGAGATGCAGAAGTAGAGGGTACCACACTTGGCGTGGCCAACGTGGTGCTATGAGGATCATAGACCCCCTGTCTCTCTGAAGCTTGAACAGTGTCTTGGGAATTAGGGGAATGGGTGGAAAGGCATAGAGGAAGTCTTGCCCCCAATGAAGGAGGAAGGCATCCCTGGCCTGAACTCCCTGACACGGAATCCTGGAACAGAACCGGGGAAGTTTGGCATTCCACGGACTTGCAAACTGGTCTATGTCTGGGGTTCCCCAAATTTGAAAGATCCTGGTTATCTGGTCCCCATGGAGGGACCATTCGTGTGGAAGCAGAACTCGACTGAGGCTTGTGCAGGCCAGGGAAGCCTGGGCCTCTGACTGGGATGGAGCTCGGATGAGCCAGTCATCCAGATATGGGAATACATATATTCCTAGAGTGCGTAGAAATGCAGCTACTACTTTTGTGAACACCCTTGGGGCAGAGGCCAGACCGAAGGGAAGCACTCTGTATTGATAGTGCTTTCCTTGGAAAAGGAACCGAAGGAACCTTCTGTGTGCTGGATGGATGAGGACATGGGTGTACGCATCCCTGAGACCTAGAGAACAAAGCCAGTCCTGACACTGGAGGTATGGAAGGAGAGTACCGAGAGAAGTCATCTTGAATTTCTCCTTGCATAGAAACTTGTTCAATTCTCTGAGATCTAAAATGGGTCTGTAGCCCCCTGTTTTCTTTGGGATGAGAAAGTAGGGGGAGTAGAACCCTGAGCCCTGTTGAAGGGGTACTTCTATTGCCCCTTGGGCAAGAAGGGTAGCAATCTCCTGACCCAGAAGGTCGAGGAGAGATGTTGGAGAATTGAACTGTCTCACCATGGTGTGAGGAGGAAGGTTTAAGAAATGAAGCTTGTACCCTTCCCTTATGATGGAGAGGGTCTATTGCTCTGCTGTGATTTGTTCCCATCTGGGAGCAAAGTGAGCTCACCTTCCTGGAATGGTGAGAGGATCTGGATGTTTTAGAGCCAGAAAGGCTAAGTTCTCTAGTTGTAAGTCGAAGGCCCTGAGGAGGCTGAGGCTGTTGGGCTGTAGCAGTCCTAGCAGCCTTAGGCTTGGCCTGTTTCGGTTGTTGCTGTCTTTGTAGCAAAAACGACCTGCAGAAGATGCCTGCTGACCATAAGCAGAATAATATTTCCCTTTTTTGGGGAAAAATCCCTTTTTGAACAATCTTTTCTTAAAAGGAGCAGAAGTAGACTTTGAAAGTCTATCTAAAGCAGAATTTTCAGCATCCATCTGGGTGGCCTTTGCTTGCCAATCTTTGCCAAAAAGGTTTTCACCTGTACAAGGAAGGTTTCCTAGTCCATCCTGAACCCAGGGTTCCAAATCAGAAGCTTGTAACCAAGCAACTCTGTGTGCACCTATGGCAATAGCCAAGGCTCTGCTGGCACCTTCAAAAGAGTCAAAGGCTGCATGGTTGGAAAACTTGGAAATATCCTGGGCATGTTTAAGCCAGGTGATAAACTCTTCCCTTTTATCTTCTGAAATAAAAGGAGACAAAGTTTTCAGATGATCTGTAACTTATTTTAGAAACATCCCCATATAGAGACTATAGGAGTTGATTCTGGCAACAAGCATATTGGCCTGGAAAATTCTCCTGCCAAAGGCATCTAAGGTTCTGCATTCTCTTCCTGGAGGAGTAGAAGAGTGCCTTTTTGTACTCTTGATCTTTTTCATAGCAGACTCCACCACAATGGAGTGGTGAGGAAGCTGAGTCTTATGGAAGCCAGGACAAGGAGGAACACGATACATGGTGTCCAACCTACGAGAATGAGGGGAGGTGGTGAGAAGAGTCTCCCATATGCCCAACATGTGATCATAAAGAATCTCATGTATTGGTAAAGTGGCTGCCTCTTTAGGAGCCTTAGGATATTGTAAAATATCTAATTTTTTGGCTCTAGGCTCTGTCTCAGGGGCCACTGAGATGGAAAGGCCCCTGGCCACTTCCCTAATGAAGTCTTGAAAAGACAAGTCTTCTGGAGGAGACACTCCTTTATGGAGAAGAGGGCTCCTGAGGAAGGATCACCGATGCTTCGATAGAGGCCTCTGATTCAGAGTCTTCAGAGGAATCGAAGTATCGCCTATCTGGATGCTCCTGCAGAGCCTGATACGCGTACTGGGTGGTATCGACATCGGGAGTGATTGGTACCGATTCGGTACCAATGGGCATCACAGAACAGTGTACCGCTGCAGTCGACACCGAAGCCGATGTTGATGCAATCTGTGCCAGTGCCAGAGTCGGTACCGACATCGGAGTTTGTTGCGGTACCGAAGGTGTCGCAGCTTGTATGAATGCCGTGATGGCACGCTGCATGGTCAGAATATTCTGATCCATTGACGCCACCAATGTCTGGATGTCGGTACCAGTGGGAACCACCGGTACCCCAGAACATGGCAACAGGTGATCGGTCGAGGCTGAGCCATCGATGTCAACCTGTGACCCCATAGATAAAGCTTTGGAAGCCGGAGCCTCCCGCCAGGGTAATTTTGCCGGTGCGGATTCCTCAAGAGCAAGCCCAGAGGCATCTCGATACTTAGAGGGAGATCTACTCTTCGAGGACCGGCTGGACTTAAGTTTGGTTACCTGAGATTCATGGGAGGAATAAGCAGCCCTGGAAGACGTTGATGCCACCGAAGCTGCATCAGAGGGAAACAGGGTACTGAGCTTGGCTGCTCGATTCTGTAGACCTCTTTTAGACATCATGGAACAGGACTCACTCACAGTCATGGGTGTCGTGACAGAAATAGTGCCTCTGCACTTCGTGCACTTTTTAAACCCGGAGGCGGGCTTTTCCATGAGGAAATATTTTTGTAGGCCTAAGGCCACAGAAAGAAAAAATGCACTTTAGTGAAAAACAGTATTTTTTTTTTTTTTTTTTTTTAGAATAAAGAAAGAAAAGACCAGCAGTACCGGTCCGGCGTTGAGAAGGCAGACATGCGACCAAAGAAATAAAAGAAAATAAGAAATTCTTCAGCGGTGACAGGAACACGACCTGCTGGCTCTGCGGAAAAGAAGAACTGGAGAGAGACGGTTGGGAAAGGCGGGAAGGCAGTGCGCAGGCGCTGTGGGATGCTCCCAAAAGCTTTCCTCTCGGACGCTGGGGAGCGTTCCCGCGCAGGCTCCATCGGTACCGATACCCATATGTGAAGACTCATTCCTGCTTGTTCCTGGAGATTAGTACAAATCTAGGACCAAGAGAAAAATGAGTCTGACCCAACTGGACTGGCAATGGAAGCAGTCCATGTAGGAGAGAAAGGGTATGGAGACCCTTGCATCTGATAAGAAAGTAAGGACAGACTTAGGAGCGCTAAGCTTTAGAATAACTGAAGCTCTGCAATGTCTTTCCTAAATGGGGTCAATTAGGAAAGAAAAAGGTACATGGAGAGCTTCAGGAGTACCTAACCCTAAAAGGTTGTGGTAAGGAAAAAACTTGTTAATTACCACAGGAAGTGGTTATAAGTGTAGAACCCTAAGTATGCTGGCACAGCATTGATAGGGGTAGTGCCCATCTATCAGGATCATATAGGAATGTAAGGATACCTGAACCTAAACAGATAGATAAGTATGTGGATACATCTCTATCTCTCTATATATATACACACACACACACACACACACACACATACACATATATATATACACACACACACACACACACACACACACACACACACATACACATACATATACATACATATACATATACATATACACATACATACACATACATACACATACATACACATACATACACATACATACACATACATACACATACATACACATACATACACATATATACATATACATATATACATATACATACATACATATACATATACATATACATATACATATACATATACATATACATATATATATATACCCACACACACATATTATATATATATATGAATATGTAGGCATATAGACACATGTCTCCAGGTATGTGGATGGAAAGATGTCTATAGAACCAGATCCCCCCTAGGGATATGGAGAGAGAGAAAGATTCATCTGATAGCAAGAAGGTTGATACCTGCTTGAATAGATGCATAGAGAATCCTCTTTCCCTGGTTATGACTGGCAGAGTCAGAGGAATGGTCTCTGACAAGGAGTCTAGATTCCTTTCAGAATTTGAGCTCTTGAATAACCAGGATGGCCTACGTGAAAAATGCAGAGGACAACTTCAGTCTGCAGGCAGGAAGTCCAGATCTCTCCAGAACTGCAGTATGGAGAATGGATAGAGGACGCCACTGGAGGAAGATACCATAGTGACCTGCCTTATAAGGGCAAGATGGGTATCAGGAGTCCTTTAGCTGCCACTGAAAGAAAATTATCTCTAACGAGAAGACCAAAGGAGATATGGGCCAAACCAGGGAATTGGCCATTCTTTAGGTTTTCATGTGATGAAAGGCCTGAACCTTATGTCTCATAAGAGATTTAAGATGAGATGGAAAGGGTAGGGAATACCTACCAGTCATGAAACATGACTGGGGAAACCCCTCCTAACCATCTGGGGGTATCTGCGAGGCAAGATACTAATGCTCTCTAGCAAGGGCCCATAGTGCAAAGCTACTCTGTAGAATTGCAGAGAGCATGCTGCAGGTTTGTTAGAAGAAAAAACTGGCTGTGTAAAGCCAGTAGTTAAACTATTCTGCCAAGGACAAGGGGGCGAAGAATAGAAGTTAACCAACCAGACTGTGATAATAGGGTTTCCCAAACAAGGTTGATAACCTGTTTGGGGTTTAGCACTAAGACTAGAAGGATTGCTAGTGGAGGGGAACCCCTGGTTGTGTAGTGAACAGAACCAGTGGCTTAACCACTAGGAATTGCTGTATCTGCAGCAACTACCAGGGCAGCGGAGGAAATTTCTTCCCCCCCCCCACCCTTTTTTAGATTGGGAAAAAGAAACAGACATAGTAGGACCTCCTATTGTCTGATGAACTGCCCTAAGGTAATAAAGTGGGAGAGAACTCTGGAAGAGAGAATCCCCCTGTGGAACAGGTAGAGGACCATAGGGGCTTACCAGTAGAAAAGAGTCACTCTTACAAACCAAATGTTGTAGTAAGAGGGAGGCAAGACAGTTGGAGACTGACTATGCAGGAAGTGTCTGACAGGTAAGATGATACATGCCAGTACAGGGAAAACAACTGTCTTATTGATAGCTGTCACATCTCTTTTCCCCAAAGAGGAAGAGAAAAACCTGTTAAGTATGGGCATGATCATCATAAGACTCTTAGGGGTATGTTTACTAAACCGGGCTAACGGTTAACCCGGGCTATCTGCCACTAGGTCCCATATTATTCAATGGGACCTAGTTGCAGATAGCCCGGGTTAACCGTTAGCCCGGTTTATTTATTTATTTTATTTATTTATTTAAACGGACTTGGTATACCGCTTTCTCATGAAATCAAAGCGGTTGGCACAGCAAACAATCAAAGAAAGGGGGGGTTGTCAGTAGCATGCAGTGGTTGATTTGTCGCAGTGTACTGTGTGAGGGAGTGTGGTTGATTTGATGTGAAGCTATATACATTGTGTGCTTATGATACATATTTACAGATTCATATTTACAATGGTGGCTTTGCTATCTGACTTGGTTGATCAAAAGTCATTCTATGAGGTCCTTGAAATGGTTTTTGAATAGTTCAGTTTTGAGCTGTTTTCTGAAGTCTTTGATGTTGTCTGTTGCTCTGAGGTGGTCTGGGAGAGAGTTCCATATGGCGGGGGCTGCCAGGGTGAAGGCTCTTTTTGATGTGGCTTGGTTTGTCCTGGTGTAGTCTTTTGGAGTTCTGATATTGTTTGATGTTCCCTTTCTTCTTGGTCTTTTGCTGTCATCAGCTGTTATGAGCTGTTGTAGGCTGTCTGCAGATAGTTTGTTTATTATTTTGAATGTGGTTAAGAGAACTTTGTAGCGGATTCGAGAGCTGATTGGTAGCCAATGGAGGTGGTACAGAATGGGTGTGATATGTTCGTGGCTTGTACTGTCCGTTATGAGTCTTGCAGCGGTGTTTTGTGCTAATTGAAGTGGTTGTGTGGATTTCTTTGGGAGTCCTAGGTAGATGTGGTTGCCGTAGTCCAGGGTGGGGGTGATGATGGCCTGGCAGACTGTTTCGAAAATGCTCGGGAGCAAGGATGGGTTTAAGTCGTCTGATTGTCCTCATCTTGATGTAGGCACTCCTGGTGGTTTTCGCGATGTGGGAATGAAGGTTGAGCTCTCTGTCAAGGGTTATTCCCAGGTATTTGATTTCTTGTTTTATTGGGATGGTGGCCTTGTTTAGGTTGATGGAGGGCGTGGGTGTGAATGTTTGGTCTCTTGTTATGATCAGTGCTTCGGTTTTATTATAGTTTATTGCTAGATTGTTTTCTTGCAGCCAGGTTGTCATCTCTTCAAAACAGTTGGCTATGTTGGTGTGGTCAGGTTTGTTTAGGTTGATTGGTGTGAATATCATTATATCATCTGTGTATATGGTGTATTGTATGTTGAAGTTCTTGATGATTGAGCAGATGGGTTGTATGTAGAGGTTGAAGAGCAGGGCTGAGAGTGCTGAACCTTGTGGAACACCCTGTGTGACGCTGATGGGTTGAGAGGTCGTCGATCCACATCTGACCTGGAGCTGTCTATCCTTTAGGTAAGATGTAAACCATTTCAGGGTGGTGTTGTGTAGGCCTGCTTCTTCGAGTCTTGTTAATAGGGTTGAGTGGCATACGGTGTCGAATGCTGCGGAGATGTCCAGGAATATCATGAGTACGCCCATTTTGGGGTTGTCGATCGTTCTTAGCAGACTGTCGAATAGTTGTGTCAGTAGAGTTTCAACTCCGTGGTTAGGTCTGAAACCATGTTGGTGTGGGTCAAGGGGGTGGTGTATGTCTAGATGTTGTTGTAGTTGATGTTGGACTATTTTCTCTATGATCTTTGCCAGGAAAGGGATGCTTGTTTAGTAAACGTACCCCTTAGAGTTAAAGAAAAGATGTCTCATAAAGCGATATCTAGGAAGGTTAGGATAAAATTAGTGCAGATACTTCAAGTGAAAAGAAGCAGACTGCCACTCTAACCAACCAAGAGGGTCAATAATGATCTATTGGAAACCCTGCGACTGCTGGGTTTGTTGACCCTGTTGAGGTTGTGGATTCCTCAGACCAGGGCGATGTTTCCCCTGTTTGGGAACATCTGTATGATGGGCAGAAGATGGATAAAACTTTCTCCCCCTTAGGGGAAGAAAGTTTGGCAGGACATTTCCTACCAACTGGGAAAGAGGAAGGCATAGAACAGCCTCTGGAAACAGGAAAGTCAGTGGTTAACTGAGCAACCTGGAGTAAAGACTCCTTGTTAAAGAGATTTTCTCCAGTGCAAGGAGTATTTCCCAGTCTTTCTTGTGCCCATTTGTCCAAGTCTGAAGCCTGGAGCCAGGCTGTACGTCATGGCCCTATAGTTATAGCAGAAGTCCAGCTAACAGACTCAAAGGAGTCTAAGGAAGCACGAATAAAGAACCTAGAGATATTTTGAGCATGACTAACCAGTAAGGAATAGTCTGCACTTTTGGGCTCTTGAAGAAAAGGAGTCAAAAAAAGTAATTTCTTTGTGACCTCCTCAAGAGATAAACCCATATAGAAGATATATGAGAGAATTCTTGCTGAAAGCATGGATGCCTGGAAGGTTTGGCGTCCAAAGGCAAAACAAAGAAAACCACAAGCTCCAGAGCCTTCTCATATGCAGCCCCCACCCTATGGAATAAACTTCCACTAAACCTCCGCAAGATAAAAGACTTTCATCTATTCCGGAAAGAACTAAAAACACACCTGTTCACAGAACACATTGCAAATTTAAATGAATCACCCCCATCCTTCATATTACACCTCCCTAACAATCCACCATAACCCCAGATTATAAAACCTCCAATACACCTAAAAAGAAAAATGAAAGTCTTACAGAACTACGATTAATGAGAAATGTCTGTAAATAGTTAATGGCATGCTATAGCATGTTAATGCATTGTTATCGTTGCTTGAGTTGACTTCAATTAATTTCAAGATGTAAAACGTTTCTACAATTTAATATTGTTCATGAAAAGGTTAACTGTATATAGTTAAAACGCTGTTCCATGTAAAACCTTGTTTAATATTTGTTATATGTAAACCGCCTTTGATCTCTGGAAAAAGCGGTATAGAAGAATAGCATAAATAAATAAATAAAATAAAAGCATCTAAAGTCTTAGACTCACGACCTGGCGGATAAGAAGAGTGCTTTTTAGTACTCTTCACCCGCCTCACTGCTGATTCTACAAGAATGGAATGATGAGGAAGTTGAGTCTTTTGAAACCCTGGAGAGGGGGGCACCTGATATAGATCAGTTGCTCTAGAAGGTGGGGTTACCCTTAAAAGGAGCTTCCAACATTCGTAGGAGATCCTGCAAGGAATGATGCAAAGGAAGCATGATGTTCTCCTTTGCTCTCCCAGGAATATACAGGGATCCTGTATTCCCCTGTGTAGGATCCTGTCCAGGAGTAGAAATGGCAAATGATTTTGCCATATCCATGAGAAAAGCTTGAAAAGAAGAATCCCCAGAGGGAAATTCTTTTGGATAGGCTAGATCTGTTGAAGAACTAGCGTTGGCACCGAAGGATCTATCCAACTTTATAGGAATAGAAGATCCTGAATGGTGAAGTATGGGATCCTTAGAGGATGGTCGCCGGTACCGCAGGAGGTTGGGACCAGCGACAGTCGGTATCACATCCTCCATGCTAGGGATTGGTATCGAGGGAAGCGAGCCTGACGAGAGAAACATGGAAGGTACCGACAGCAATGGTAATGTGGATACAGGTACAGACTTCGGTACCGTATCCGATACTGGTGGATGAAAGCCAGCCGGTGACAACTAACGGTATTGAAGAAACCGAGTGTGCCGGACCTTGATCGGAACCATGCCTTCGGTACCGTATGGTGTCGGTACCAAGGCGAGTCGGTACCCAGTCCTCCAGACTGGAGATAGATTCCAGACTCGGCATCGAAGGAAGAGAGTCTATCGATGCACATCTGGGAGGGTACCGACGTCGGTAGTAGTATCGGTACCGGGATCGATACTGATACTGGAAGGTCAGTCTGTAGCATATCCAATGGCCCCGTAGGTACCGAGGATGCCAGACTATGATCCTTGAGGAATGTTTCATCCAACACCATTGCCGATGCCGGGGTATCGGTACCACTCGAAGCGGATGCGACCACCGAGCATGGCTCAGGTATGTTCTGTGAGGGGTGAACCTCAGGAACAACCTGAAATCCCACATGGGCTTTGGAGGCCGAAGTCTCCCACCGGGGTTTTGAAGCCAGTGTGTTCGAGGGCAAGGCCAGAGGCATCTCTATGCTGTGCATGAGATCTGCCACTCGAGGACTGGCTAGTCTTAACAGACTGTTTTTGGGTTACCTGATGTGTAGAAGAGATGGTCGGTGCCCTGAAGTTGGATGGGGACCGCGTATCGAGGAAAACTCAATGCTGAAAACTTCTTCCCACAATACTATTACAGGAGGGACACTCCAGAGGAAAATGGTCAGGACCCAAGCAGTTTAGGCACCAATTGTGAGTGTCTAAAATTAAGTTTGTACCGCCACAGTTTGTACATTTGAGGATAGTGGCTGGCGGTTCCAAAAAGGAAAGGGAATAGGCCTAGCAAGCCTAAAAAACCATAAGGCACTAAGAAGGAAAAAGTATTCCTTAAAAAGGAAAAAAAATTTTAGGAGAAAAGAAACACCGGCGGTACCGGTGGCGTCGGGGAAGGCAGCCGCGACCACAAGAAAACCAAAAAATAAAAGTAGTATTTTCTGCGGTGACAGGAGGACGTCTTGCCGGCTCTGTGGAAAAACGAAAACTGAGGAGAGGCAGTTGGGAAAGGCGGGAAGGCAGCACGCAGGCGTGTTGGGATGCTTCCAAAAGCGTTTTGATTGGATGCTGGGAAGCGTTCCCGCGTGGACTCCGTCGATACTGACGTACCCATATGTGAAGATTCATTCCTGCTTGTTCCTGGAGATTACCTGTTACAGGCGAGTAACTAGGAAGCTAACAAAAGTTACAACAGTAATAATAATGGGTGATTTCAATTACCCCGGTATCGACTGGGTCAGTGTCACGGCAGGACAACCTAGGGAGATAAAGTTCCTAGATGAAATAAATGACTGCTTCTTGGAGCAGCTGGTTCATGAACCGACCAGAGGGGAAGCAATATTAGACCTAGTCCTTAGTGGAACACCAGATCTCGTGCAAGGGATAAGGGTGTCGGGGCCACTTGGCAATAGTGATCATAGCATGAGCGCCTTTGTTTTAATTAGTGGAGGAGGGATAGTAAGGAAATCCACAGTACTACCTTTTAACTTTCGAAAGGGAGACACTGATAAAATGAGGAAAATAGTTAAGAAAAAACTAAAAGGAGCAGTTGCAAAGGTTAAAGACTTACATCAAGCTTGGGTGTTGAAAAATGCTGTCTTGGAAGCCCAGACCAGCTATATTCCACGCTTTAAGTGGAAGGAAGTCCAAAAACCTGCCAGCATGGTCTAAAGGGGAGGTCAGAGGCTGTTGCCAAAAAAGCATCTTTCAGGAAATGGAAAAAAGAGCCAAACGAAGAAACCTGGAAACAGCACAAGCAATGGCATTGATAAGGCAGGCAAAGGGAGAATTTGAGAAGCTTGCTGCAAAAGAAAAAAGGGGAAAAAAAGATTTTTTTCAAGTACATTCGTAGCAAAAAAAACCTGTGAGAGAGTCAGTTGGTCCATTAGATGATAAAGGGGCACTAAGATGTGACAAGGCAATAGCGGACAGACTGAATGAATTCTTTGCGTCGGTCTTTACTGAGGAAGATGTAGGGATGTTACCCATGACTGAAGTAGTATTTAAAGGTGCGGAAGAACTGAAGGAAATATTGATACATCGGGAAGGTGTATTACAACTATTAGATAAACTGAAGAGTAGCAAATCACCTGGGCCAGATAGCATACATCCAAGGGTGTTGAAAGAACTGAAATATGAGATTGCAGATCTGCTGTGAACTATCATTAAAATCATCTCTAATACAATGGCGATCCTCCAATCTTCAGGTAACACCAATTTTTAAAAAGGGTTCCAGGGGTGATCCGGGAAAATACAGACCGGTGAGCCTCACATCAGTACCGGGAAAAATGGCAGAAACCAACATAAAGAATAAAATTACTCAGCATGTAGATAGTCATGGCCTAATGGGAGACAGCCAACATAGCTTTAGACAAGGAAGATCTTGTCTTACTAATCTGTTTTTTTTTTGAAGGTGTGAATAAACTGGTGGACAAAGGTGAGTCGGTTGATATAGTGTATCTGGACTTTCAGAAAGCCTTTGACAAGGTCCCTCAGACTTTTGGCAAAACTAAAGAGTCATGGGATAGGAGGCAGTGTACTACTGTGGATCAGGAACTGGTTAAAAGATAGAAAGCAGAGGGTAGGGCTAAATGGCCAATTTTCCCAATGGAGAACGGTGAATAGTGTTGTACCCCAGGGATCTGTGCTGGGTCCGCTGCTTTTTGACATATTCATAAATGACCTGGAAAGTGGAACAACGAGTGAGGTTATCAAATTTGCAGATGACACTAAACTATTTAAAGTTGTTAAAACCCATGAGGAATGTGGAAAATTGCTAGAGGATATTGATAAATTGGAAGACTGGGAATCAAAATGGCAGATGAAATTTAATGTGGAGAAGTGCAAAGTTATGCACCTAGGGAAGAACCACCCAAACTATGGTTACACGATGCAAGATTCCACATTAGGAACCACCACCCAGGAAAAAGATTTCGGCGTCATTGTGGATACCATGTTAAAACCCTCAGACCAGTGTGCAGCGGCAGCCAAGAGAGCAAATAGAATGCTAGGTATCATAAGGAAAGGAATGGAAAATAAAACAAAAGATATAATGCCTCTCTCGTTCCATGGTGAGACCGCACCTTGAATATTGTG
Source organism: Ichthyophis bannanicus (assembly GCA_033557465.1). Taxonomy (NCBI): domain Eukaryota; kingdom Metazoa; phylum Chordata; class Amphibia; order Gymnophiona; family Ichthyophiidae; genus Ichthyophis; species Ichthyophis bannanicus. The sequence goes on from CM066040.1 coordinate 53,384,267, forward strand.
TGCAATTCTGGTCGCCGTATCTTAAAAAGGATATAGTGATTTTAGAAAAGGTTCAGAGAAGAGCCACCAAAATGGTAAAGGGGATGGAAAGATATTCCTATGAAGAAAGGCTAAAAAGGTTAGGGTTCTTTAACCTGGAAAAGAGACGGCTGAAGGGAGATATGATAGAAGTCTATAAATTAATGAACGGAGTTGAACGGGTAAACGTAGATCGATTGTTTACATTATCAGAATATAGAAAGACTAGGGGATATGCAATGCAGCTACAAGGTAAACTATTTAAGACTGATAAAAGAAAATATTTTTTCACTCAACATGTAATCAAACTCTGGAATTTGTTACCGGAGGATGTAGTAAAGGCCGTTAGTGTAGCCGGGTTTAAAAAAGGTTGACAAGTTCCTGGAGGAAAGGTCCAAAAACCATTATTAAGAAGGGACCCAGGATATCAATGCTTGACCCAGTGCAAGCATTGTGGAACCTGTGTCTTTTGGGGTAACTGCTAAGTACGTATGACCTAGATTGGCCACTGTTGGAAACAGGATACTGGGCTTGATGGACCTTGGTCTGACCCAGTATGGCATATTTTATGTTCTTATGTTCTTAACTATGCTTTCTCCAGGAACAAGCAGGAACTTAGTCCTCACATATGGACTCCCTAGCTCCAGGCTGCCAAGGACCCAACCATGACAGCACCAAACTGCGATCAGTCAGGTAGCTGTGAGTTGTAGGAGAGAGAGAGTCCCCACTGAGACATTCTGCAGAACCCTCATGTCCAGAGACACCATCACTAGTAGCCTGAGCAGAGGGGTCAGAGGGAAGGAATTGCCTATACGTCAAGAATATTACGGAGTATTCCTGACCAGACGCAATCCCTGTGCGATTTGCTCTCCAGGCAGTAATGAGCTATGAATATATGGACTGAAGACCATATGGCAGCCCTACAAATTTCTGTCACCAGCACTGAGCGTAGGTTGGTCACTGATGTGGCCATTACCCTCATGTGGGGTGCTGTGATCTAGTGCTCTAGGGAGAGGCCAGCTTGCTCACACGAGGGGGCAATACAGTCCTCCACCTAAGTGGACAGAGTTTGCTTAGTCACAGGGAGCCCCAGTCTACTGGTATCATAAGACACAAAGAGCTGAGGAGCTTTGCGTTGGGCCCGAGTCTGCTCTAAGTAGAATGACAGGGCCCATTTGCAATCCAATGTATGATGTACTAGTTCCTCCCAGCCAGCATGAGATTGCAGGAAAAAGGTGCCCGGGGGGAGGGGGGCCCCTCCTCTTGGTTGAGGTGGAAGGGCGATATCACCTTCGGGAGGAATTTGGGATGAGTGCGGACACTATCCTGTTCTTGTAGAACCTTGTATATGGTGTATCCGCCACCAAGGACTGGAGTTTGCTCACTCTTCGAGTGGATGTGAGAGCCACCAAGACCACCACATTCCAAGAAAGGTACCGCAGGTGGCAAGTGGCTTGAATGGTGATCTGGAGCTGTGAGAGCACCATGTTGAGGTCCCACTCTACTGCAGGGGGAGGGGGGGCAGAAAGGGGGCTTAGATAACTGGAGGCCCCAGAGGAACCTGGAGACCAGGGCCTGGCCCGAGAGGAATTTACCCTTGATAGGGTGGTGAGTGGCTATTGCACTCAGATGCACCCTCACAGGGTTAGATTTCAGCCCTGTGCATGACAGGTTGACATCACCCTCCATGTGAGTATTCATTCTGCTTGCCCATGGAGAAAAGCTTTTCCAGCCATATACAGAAATCTCCAGGAACAAGCAGGAATGAGTCTTCACATATGGGTATCGTCGGTACCGACAGAGCCTGCGCGGGAACGCTCCCCAGCGTCCAATCAGAAAGCTTTTGGGAGCATCCCACAGCGCCTGCATGCTGCCTTCCCGCCTTTCCCAACTGTCTCTCCTCAGTTCTTCTTTTTCCGCGGAGCCAGCAGGTCGTGTTCCTGTCACCGCAGAAGCATTTCTTTATTTTTCTTTGTGTCGCGTCTGCCTTCTTCGACGTTCTACCGGTACCGCTGGTCTTTTTCTTTTCTTCTTGTTAAAAAAAAAAATTTCCGTTTCTTTTTTCTTCAGGTGCACTTGCGTTTTGGGCCTTAGGCCCAAAACCTTTTTTCCTTAACATGGAAAAGCCTGTCTCAGGATTTAAGAAGTGCACAAAATGTGGCGGTACCATTTCCGTCACCGACACCCATGACTGGTGTCTAAAATGTTTAGGTCCTGACCACATTCCATCACAGATTGTATGTCCTGTTCTATGATGTCTAAAAGAGGTCGGCAGAACCGAGCTGCCAAGCTCAGTACCTTGTTTCCCTCTGATGCGGCTTCGGTGGCATCAACGTCTTCCAGGGCTTCTTCTTCCTCACATCGATCTCAGGTAACTAAACATAACTCCAGCCAGTCCTCGAAGGGTAGATCTCTTTCTACACATAGAGATGCCTCTGGCATTGCCCTCGAGGATTCTGCACTGGCAGAATTACCCTGGCGGGAGGCTTCGGCCTCTAAAGCATCATCAGGGTTCCAGGATGATCTTAATGGCATGGCCTCGACAGATCTCCTGGTGCCATGCTCTGGGGTACCGGTGGCTTCCACCGGTACTGACTTCCAAGCATTGGCGGCGTCGATGGCTCAGGATTCTGTCCATAGAACGCAGTCTGGCGGCTTTCCTTGTGGCATAGCCACCTGTGGTACCGCAACAGACTACCCCACCGGTACCGTCTCTAGCATAGCCATCTGTACCGCTCCCGGTGACAGACAGACAGACATACAATCAAATGTACATGTATATATGTACGCACACCCGCACCCACTCAAATGTAAATTACGGTGACCAGCTTGCTGTGTTGTGTACGAATCTTTAATCAATCATAATGTATATCATGCAAATTACTGTACTGTACAGTTCATTCTGATCGGTGAAGTAAACCGCTGCTGATCGTAGGAAGTAGCGGTATACAAATGTATACTAAATAAATAAATAACTGATTCCTCTGAGGACTCTGAGGATTCTGAAGAGTCGGTCGATGCAGTGATGCTTCTTCCATAGGAGTCGTCCTCCCCTTAACGAAGGATGTCTCCTCCAGAGGACTTGTCTTTTCAAGACTTCATCAGGGAGGTGGCTTGGGGCCTTTCCATCACGGTGGCCCCTGAGGCAGAACCCAGAGCCAAGGAGTTAGATAGTTTACAATATCCTAAAACTCCTAAGGAGGCAGCTACCTTGCCTGTTCATGAGATTTTGTATGATCTCATGTTGAGGATGTGGGAAGCACCTCTGACCACCTCCTCATTCTCGCAGGTTGGATACCATGTATTGTGTCCCTCCTTGTCCTGATTTCCATAAAACTCAACTTCCTCACCACTCTATTGTGGTTGAGTCTGCTATGAGAAAGATTAGAAGTGCCAAAAGACATGCCTCTAATCCTCCAGGACGTGAATGTAGAACCCTGGATGCTTTTGAAAGAAGAGTCTTCCAAGCTTGCTGCAAGGATTAATTCCTATAGTCTTTACATGGGAATGTTTTTAAAAGAAGTCACTGATCATTTGCAGACTAAGTCCTTTCATTTCTGAAGATAAAGACAGGACTTTCTCACTTGGCTCAAACATGCCCAAGATATCTCCAAATTCTCCAACCGTGCAGCTTTCGACTCCTTTGAATGTGTAAGCAGAGCCTCAGCTATTGCCATAGGTGCATGTAGAATTGCTTGGCTTCAAGCATCTGATTTGGAGATCTGTGTTCAAGATGAATTGGGAAATATCCCTTGTACAGGTGAAAACCTGTTTGGTAAAGATTGGCAAGCAAAAGCCAATCAGATGGATGCTGAAAATTCTGCCTTGGATAGACTATCCAAGTCCACAGCTGCTCCTGTTAAGAAAAGGTTGTTCAAGAAAGCACCTTTTTCTAAAAAGGGAAGATTTTATCCTGCTTATGGTCAGCAGGCATCTTCTGCAGCTCAGTTCCCTACCAAACATCAGCAATCATCCAAACAGAGCAAAGCAAAGGCTGCTAGGCCTCCACCCGCCCAGCAACCTCAGCCCCTTTGACTTTCCGCTAGAGAACTTAGCCTTCCTGGCTCTGGAAGGACCAGAGCCCTCCACCATTCCAGGAAGGTTATGTCATTTTGCTCCCAGGTGGGGACAAATTACAGCAGAGCATTGGACACTCTCCATCATAAGAGAGGGCTACAGACTTCATTTTTCAAGCTTGCCCCCTCACACAGGAGTGCACCAGTTCAATTCTCCAACCTCCCTCCTCAACCTGTTGGGGCAGGAGATTGCCACCCTTCTTGCCCAGGGGGCAATAGAGGAAGTGCCTCTTCAACAGGGCACAGGTTTCTACTCCCCCTATTTTCTTATTCCAAAGAAATCAGGCGGCTACAGACCCATCTTAGATCTCAGAGAATTGAACAGATTCCTAGTCAAGGAAAAATTCAAATTGATTTCTCTGGGAACTCTGCTGCCATACCTTCAGAGTCAGGACTGGCTTTGTTCTCTAGATCTCAAGGATGCGTACACCCATGTTCTCATCCATCCAACCCACAGAAGGTTCCTTAGTGCTTCTCTTGAAAAAGGAACCTATCAATACAGAGTGCTCCCTTTTGGTCTGGCCTCTGCACCAAGGGTGTTCACAAAATGCATGGCAGTGGTAGCTGCATTTCTGCGCACTCTGGGAATATTCGTCTTCCCTTATTTGGACGACTGGCTCATTCGAGCTCTCACTCAGAGGCCAAGAGTTCTCTAGCCTGCACAATGAGTATCCTTCAGTATTTAGGGCTGATAATAAACATCCCAAAATCCAATTTATCCCCTACTCAGTCCCTGGAGTTTATAGGGGCGTTGCTGGATACCACAAAGGCAAGGGCCTATTTCCCCCAGGCCCGTTGCCTTCGCTTGGTGCAGTTAGCTTCTCAAGCAGAGTTGAAGCCTCACTTAACTGCTCGAGAGATGTTACAGATACTAGGCCACATGGCATCCACCGTGCATGTGGTACCATATGCTCGCCTTCACGAGGGCAGCTCAGTGGACTTTATCCACCCAATGGACCCAGGCATTAGACTGCCTGTCAGACAAAATAGCAAACACAAGTCGTCTCATCTTGTCCCTTCAGTGGTGGAAGTCTCCTCAAAACCTGTTGCTGGGGTCCCCCTTTCAGCAGTCTTTACCCCAAGCAATTCTCAACAGATGCTTCTCCAATGGGGTGGGGAGCTCATCTGCAAGACCTCTCCACCCAAGGCATCTGGTCCCCACAGGAGAGTTGTCTACATATCAATCTCTTGGAACTCAGAGCAATCTTCCTTGCTCTGCGGGTGTTCCACACCCTGCTCAGCTGCAAGACAGTCCTTATCAACACAGACAATCAGATAGCCATGTTCTATGTGAACAAGCAGGGTGGAACTGGCTCTCTGTCGCTTTGCAAGATTAAATTAGACTTACCTGCTAATTGTTGTTCCTTAAGGAACTCTAGTCCAGTCCCGGTACCATAGAGTCTTGAACCTCCTCCAGCAGCTTTGGAGACTGAAAACTGTCAACTCTCTGGTGACACTTGGTATAAGAAGGCAAGGACTGCCCCCTTCCCTCAGTACCTATTAACAAAGCAGACTCAGCAGAGCAACAAAGAAGTAGTTATAACAGAAATACAACCATCTTAACAAACTATCGCTAAGAGCCCAAAACGGGCCCCGCTCCTGTCCCCGTTTTTCTGCTACTTTATTTATTTTTTTTATTTTATCTTCAAATAACCTAAAAAGGCCTAGTTTGAGAGTCCCCCTCCTAAAAGAGGAAAGGCAACCCCCCTAACCAGGCGATCACTGCTGTGACCAGAAGGGCTCCTCCTGCACACTGAATTTGCTCTGCACCTAAAGAACCCCCGCTCCTTCGACTCACATCAGTAACAGCAAGCGGACAACGCGCATACCAAATTGGGAGGGATCCGGGACTGGACTAGAGTTCCTTAAGGAACAACAATTAGCAGGTAAGTCTAATTTAATCTTCCTTTGCATCCCTCTAGTCCAGTCCCGGTACGATAGAGGATGTAACAGAGCAGTGAATCTCAACGGGAGGGACCCGCAAGCCCAGCCTGAAGCACCGCTGAGCCAAAACGCCCCTCTTCCGCCACCTGCAAATCCAGCCGATAGTGCCTCGCGAAAGAATGCAAAGAGGACCAGGTCGCCGCCCTACAAATGTCCGCGACCGGAACCAAACTGAACTCCGCCCACGACGCCGCTTGCGCCCTGGTCGAGTGAGCCCGGAACCACCTTACTCTTAAGATACGCCGACGCAATAGTTTTTCAGCCACCGAGAAATAGACTTGGCGGCCGCCTCTCCCTTCCGCGGACTGCCAAAAGACACAAATAACCTGTCCGACCTACGGAAGGACACGGTCCTGCGGAGATACTTCTTGAGCGCACGACGCACATCCAGCAAATGCAACCTGCCCCCCGACGCATTCTTCTGCTCCTGCGAAAATACCGGTAGGGACACTACTTGCTTAACATGGAACACTGAAACCACCTTCGGCAAGAAAGCCGGAACCGGCTGCAGCACTACCTTGTGAGGAAAAAACGTAAGATGTGGCTCCTTCCAGGACAATGCCTGCAACTCAGAAATCCTTCTCACCGAGCAAATGGCCACCAAAAATATGGTCTTCAAAGTCAAATCCTCCAACAAGGCCTTATCCAAGGGCTCAAAGGGCGCCCTGATCAACGCCTCCAACACCAAATTCAGATCCCACGCTGGCACCGAAGATCGCCTCGGGGGCCGCAAGAGCAACACGGCTCGCAAAAACCACCGAACGTCAGCATGCGCCCCCAACTGCTGGCCCTGTACCTTACCCTGAAAACAGGCAAGGGCCGCCAAATGAATTCGCAAAGAACTAGCCACGAGACCCTTCTCCACACCATACTGCAAAAACGACAGGACCTGGGCCACGGAAGCCCGGAAGGGCCGCAGATCTCTAGCCTCATACCACACCTCAAAGATGCGCCAGATCCGTATGTAAGCTAAGGACGTTGATCGCCTACGAGCCTTCAGCAAAGTGGAAACCACCACATCCGAATAACCTCTAGATGTTAGCCTAGCCCTCTCAAGAGCCATGCCGTAAGCGAAAATCGATCCACCTGAGGCATGCGCAACGGGCCCTGCCGAAGGAGGTCTGCTTGATGTGGAAGCTGCCACGGCTGGTCCACGAGGAGAAGCACCAGATCCGCATACCAAGGCCGGCGAGGCCAATCCGGCGCTATCAGGACCACCAGTCTGCGATGCTTCTCGATGCGCTGTATGACACGGCCTATGAGGGCCCATGGTGGAAACACAGAAGGCCTTCCTCCGGCCACCTCTGGGCCAATGCATCGAGCCCCTCGGACATTCTTTCCCGCCTCCTGCTGAAAAACCAAGATACTTTCGCGGAATCGAAGCTGGCCATCAGATCCATGTGTGGAAGTCCCCAGCGCTAAACCAAAAGAGCGAACACCTCCGGATGGAGAACCCACTCCCCCAGATCCACCCTGCGGCGACTTAGAAAATCCGCTTCGACGTTGTCCACGCCGGTTATATGCTGCGCCGACAGAGCCTGCAGATTGCTTTCGACCCAACTCAACAGCTGACTCGCCTCTGCTTCCAGCCGCACACTGCCTGTGCCGCCTTGCCTATTGATGTAGGCGACAGTCGTCGCATTGTCGGACAACACCCGCACCGATGCCTGCCGTAAAAGCGTTTGAAATTCCTGAAGGGCCAAGTATACCGCCCTCATCTCCAGTTGGTTGATGGTCCAGGTTTTCTCCTCCAGCGACCACCCTCCCTGGGCCCACCTGCCTTCGCAATGCGCTCCCCAGCCCTCGAGACTAGCGTCTGTCGTTATCACTCTCCAGGAGGGAGTCTCCAGCAGGACGACCCCCGCTGCCAACACCTCTGGCCGTAACCAGAGAAGCTCCTGACGCACCTCCGGAGGACAAACCAAGTGCTGAGACAACGCATCCATTTGGTGAGACCAACGTCGTAAAAGAGTGCCCTGTAACGGCCGCATATGAGCCCTGGCCCACGGCACCACCTCGATCATGGCCGCCATCGTTCCGAGCAACTGCAGATACTCCCACGCCGTAGGAGCTCGCTGAGATAGAAACTTCCAAACAAGGGCCCGAAGCCCTTGTGCCCGCAGGACAGGGAGAAAGACCTTGGCATGCGCAGTCTCGAAACGTGCTCCCAAATATTCCAGAGACTGCGAGGGAACCAACCTGCTCTTTGCCGCGTTGACCACCCAACCGAGGCTTTCCAAGACTTGCACCACCCGAGTGGTTGCCGTGGCACTTTCCTCTCTGGACTTTGCCCGAATCAACCAATCGTCTAGGTAAGGATGCACCAGCACCCCTTCCTTGCGGAGCTCCACCGCCACCACCACCATGATCTTAGTAAATGTGCGAGGCGCCGTCGCTAGCCCAAAGGGCAGAGCCTGAAACTGAAAATGGCCCATCGGTACCACAAACCTGAGGTATTTGATGCTCCTTTCGAACCGGAATATGGAGATAAGCCTCCGTGAGATCTAAGGAGGTCAGGAATTTGCCTGCTCTGACCGCCGCAATCACCGAGCGCAACGTCTCCATACGGAAATGGGTCACCCGAAGACAACGATTCACCCGTTTTAAATCCAGAATCGGCCGAAACGTGCCCTCCTTCTTTGGCACCACGAAATAGATGGAGTAGCGACCTAACCCGCAGGAACCAGAACCACCGCTCTGAGCTGCCGCAGCCGCTGCAGCGTCTCCGCTACCGCCCGAAACTTGAGCGGCCCGTTGCAAGGAGACTGAACAAAGGAATCTAAGACGGGCCGATGGAGCTCTAGCGCATAACCCTCGTGAATGACCTCCAGAACCCATTGATCTGATGTTATGTGGACCCAGGCAGGGTAAAAATCCCGCAACCTTCCTCCCACGGGCACTACCTCCACCTGAGTCCGCCTGATCTCATTGCGACTTTTTAGGGTTTGAGGACTGGAAAGGCGTAAACCCCCTGCCCGCCCCCCGGAAACCTCGAAACCCCTGGCTCCGTGCCGGAAACTTACCCCGCGGGGACTGGCCAAACCGAGAGGATCGAAACCTACGAAAGTCTCTCTGCACACCCCTGGGCCCTGACACAGCCCAGACCTGTTTAGGCTTATCCTCCGGAAGACGACCCCCCTTGGACTCACCGAGATCCTTGACCAACTTCTCAAAATCTTCTCCAAACAAGAGCTTTCCCCGAAAAGGAAGTTTGCTGAGCCGGGCCTTAGAGGAGCCATCGGCCGACCAATTTCGCAGCCACAGATATCTCCGAGCTGCCACCACAGAAGCCATACTCTTTGCTAGCCCTAGGATGAGGTCATAATGAATGTCCGCCAAATAAGCGGTTCCAGACTCCAGGCGCGTGGCATCCTCCACCTGCCCCCCCAAGGGGTCCCCTTGCAACCTCTGAGACCATCTCAAACAGCCTCTCGCCACCCACGCCCCCGCTATGGAGGCCTGCATGGAGAGAGCACAAATATCGAACACTTGCTTCAAGTATCCAATTTCCTGTCTTGCACATCTTTCAACGCCGCAGTGCCCTCCACAGGAATCGTAGTCTTCTTCGTAACCGCCGATACCCCCGCATCCACTTTAGGGGATCGAAACAGCTCCCTATCTTGGTCAGAGAGCGGATAAAGCCGAGCTAAGGCCCTTGAACCCCGCAGAGCCGACTCCGGCAAATCCCATTCTTCCTGAATCATGTTCTTAAAAACCCTATGCACAGGGAAAACCTTCTGCGACATCCGTACCGCCTGCAAGAGAGGATCCTCCAACGCCTCCTCCTGCACTAACGCCGCCGAGGGCATGTTCAGGGTCTGGAGAGTCTCGGCAATCAACGCAGGCAACTCTTCCCGACGAAACACCCGGACTACCCTACTCTGCTGTTCTGAATCCGGCGACTCTCCTTCCTCTAATTCGCCTTCCGAAACTGTCAAACTCCTCGTCTGTCCCCCTGAAGTCATCCTCCAACAGAGACAAGGGACCTTCCTCCCCAGCCCCCTTACTCCGTTTGGGATGGGAAGCCTCCCCCTCCGAAAGGACTGCCGAACCAGCCCGCTTCTGCGCACCTAGAGGCTGAACCCCCGTGGCAGGTTGTAACAGTGCAAACGCCTGCTGCATCAGAGAGAAAAAAATCAGGGGGAATCACGGGAACACCGGCCGACTGGCCACCCCCCAGAGGCAGAACGGCACCCCCCCCCAAAGAGGACGGCCCTGGAACAGGCCCAGGCCCCTCAGGACTCAAGGAAGGTGGATCAGCTCCCTCTGAAGAAACCGCGAGCTGGTCCCCTGCGGGCCCCTTCAAGGTCCTTGTCCATAACCGCTGCTTCCAGCGTGCAGGGCCTACAGACCCCGGAGTCCAGCAGCTCAGCGCGCCTCGTGCCACAGACAAGACAGCGAGGCTTCGCCGGCATAGCCGCTCCGAAGAAAAAAACACAAACTGTTTGAAATGCACACCTAAACTCCCACGAAAAACAGCCAAAAGATGATCACTGCCTTCTGACCAAAAACCACGTCTTTTTTTTGTTTTTTTTTAGCTTTTAACACTGCGCTCAACCCGAGCCCCAAAGGAGGCCCACAGGCCTAAAACAAAGCAAGAACGAGGCTAAGAATGCGCTCTGGCTTCCCCGAGCACTATTGTCCTGAGGAGAGAAACACGCTGATCCCAAAATGGCCGCTGTATCTTTTCCCGCCCTGCACTCAGCAGCTCTGAGGGCTCGGGAGCGCGGTGCGCTACGAGGCAGCCGTGCCTTCAAGAACCTCGCCGAAATCAGCTCTACTCAAACTCACCGCTACCTCCGCCGACGATCTGAGGAGGCACACAATGCCGCCGGAGCTCAGCCGAACTGCGGCTTCCGCTCCGGCCTCCCGACCCCAGCAAGTGCTGTCTCACCCGTACACACGCGGCTCGGGGGGGGGGGGGAGGGGCCAGCCTTCTACCTGCTCCTCACCCTTAAGTGCGGGTTCGGGAGCAGGGAGGCAAGGAAAGAGTCTGCTGTGCCCGCTGCTCGTTATGATGGAGGGGAGAGAAATAAAAGAAAAAATTACTCAAATAAAAGAAAAAATAAAACACCGCAGGGGCAAAACAGAGACCGCAGCAGGAACTCCTCTACAGCAGACCCGTGTGCATCTAAAGATAAAAGGAAGAAAAAGGTAAATCACTGAAAAAGGAAATGAAATTAAGGTAATTAAATTAAAGGAAATAAACTAAGCTCTGCTTATTTGTGCTAACTGAGCCTATGGCTCAGGAGTCTCTCTAGCTGCTTGGAGACTGAAATACTGAGGGAAGGGGGCAGTCCTTGCCTACTTATACCAAGTGTCACCAGAGAGTTGACAGTTTTCAGACTCCAAAGCTGCTGGAGGAGGTTCAAGACTATGGTACCAGGACTGGACTAGAGGGACGCAAAGGAACGAAGCTTTGCGACTGTGGGCCCTCGCCAGAGAGCATCAGATTCATCTTCTGGCAGTTTATCTTCCAGGCGTTCAAAACTCTTGGGCAGACAGACTCAGTCGAGTTCTGCTTCCACACGAGTGGTCCCTACATGTGGACCAGGTGGCCAGGATTTTTCAGATTTGGGGAACCCCGGACACAGACCTCTTTGCAAGTCCGTGGAATGCCAAACTTCCCCGGTTCTGTTCCAGAACTCCGGCTCAGGGAGCTCAGGCAAGGAATGCTTTCCTCCTTCACTGGGGTCAAGACTTCCTGTATGCCTTTCCACCCATTCCCCTAATTCCCAAAACCCTGTTCAAGCTTCAGAGAGACAGAGGCCACATGATTCTCATAGCTCCACATTGGCCACGGCAGGTGTGGTACCCTCTGCTTCTACATCTCTCTCAAGCTCCCTCCCTGGAGTTAGGGTCTGCTCCAGATCTCCTATCTCAGGAGGACGGAAAGTTATGGCATCCCAATCCCCAGTCTCTGCATCTCAGGGCTTGGTTGCTGAAGGCCTAGATCTCCAAGATCTTCATTTTTCTCAACAGGTGAAAGATGTTCTTCATGCTTCCAGAAAACCTTCCACTAGACGTTCTTATGCTTTCAAGTGGAAGAGGTTTACTATTTGGTGCTCTGAGAAAGGTCTTAACCCCCTTGCCATACCTCTGGAATCTTTGCTGGAGTATCTCCTCCATCTGTCTAATGCAGGCCTTAAGACAAATTCAGTAAGGGTCCATTTGAGTGCTATTGCAGCTTCCCTTAAGCCTCTAAATGGACAACCTATTTCCTCTCATCCTCTTGTAGCAAGGTTCATGAGAAGCCTCCTTTTAACAAAGCCTCCCATTAGACCACCTCCGGTGGCATGGGACTTGAACCTGGTTCTTGGTCAGCTTATGAAGCCGCTTTTTGAACCTTTGGCTACCACCTCCTTGAAATACCTTTCTTGGAAGGCTCTCTCTCTCATTGCAATCACATCAGCACGTTGTATTAGTGAATTGCAAGCACTCGTAGCTAATCCACCTTATACAAGGTTCCATCATGACAAGGTAGTCCTTAGGACTCATCCACACTTTATGCCTAAGGTGGTCTCGCCTTTTCACCTCAACCAGGTCTACCTACCTGTCTTTTTTCCAGGACCTCATGCATCAAGTGCAGAGAGGAATCTTCATACCCTGGACTGTAAGAGAGCTCTGTTTTTTTACTTACAGAGGACACAGCAACATAGAAAGTCCTCTCAGCTCTTTGTTGCCTTTGATCCTTCTCATTTGGGACTACCAGTCTCCTAGAGAACACTATTTAACTGGATCGCCCAGTGTATTTCTTTCGCCTATCAGAGTAAGAACCTCTCTCTGGAGGGCCATGTCACAGCTCACAATGTGAGAGCCATGGCAGCCTCAATGGCTCATCTGAACTCTGTCAATTGACGACATCTGTCGAGCAGCCACTTGGGCCTCGGTTCATACCTTCACAGCCCATTACTGCTTGGACAAGGACTCCCGCCGGGATGCCTTGTTTGGTCAGGCTGTTCTCAAACACCTGTTCCATACTTAATCAACTCCTACCCACCATCCCTCATGGGATGCCAGAGATCCATGTGGGGATGTGCAGCCCTGCCCCAGGGACACACAACTTCTGGGGTCTCTCCCTGGCATCTAAAGCTAGGGAGTCCCCATATGTGAAGACTCATTCCTGCTTGTTCCTGGAGATAGCAGTTACTTACCTGTAACAGGTGATCTCTGGGAACAGCAGGAATAAGTCTTCACAACCCACCCACCTCCCCTAGGAGTTGTATCTCTCTATTTTTCCTTTCCCTCTCTCTGTCTCAGCTTTAAAACTCAACTGAGGAGAGACAGTTGGGAAAGGCGGGAAGGCAGCACGCAGGTGCTGTGGGATGCTCCCAAAAGCTTTCTGATTGGACGCTGGGGAGTGTTCCCGCGCAGGCTCCGTCGGTACCGACGATACCCATATGTGAAGACTTATTCCTGCTGTTCCCAGAGATCGCCTGTTACAGGTAAGTAATTGTGCTTTCTCTGCAAGACCATCTCTGGCAGTACTGGAGGGCATGACTCATGACCCAATTTCTCCTGCTTGTCACAGAATGCAAATTCACACCCCCCCCCCCCCCTTCCCATACTTAAAGTTGGAAAAAAACCTTTTCATTATTCCATGTAAAAAGCACTACACAAGACCTGTGACTAAACTTAATTAATTTGGTACAAGTTCGCTGTTATCTTAAAATGTACACATTAATATTTGTTAATACTTAGCTACTAACGTATGGTGTACCAAATTAAAAAATTCACTACAACTTGGTATCTTGCATGCAGGAGATTCACCCTGATCTGTTTTCCCCACCAACAGTGCCAAGTTTACAATCTACAAAGTTAATTTTCAACTATGTTTACCTGCAGCTATTAGCTTTCCATTTAATTCTGCTGTTCCTAGTCCAGACCGAGCGTACTGCATGGGGGACATCATCTTCTCCACAGGGTAATCTTGCTTTATCTCAAAACTCATGCTTTTAAGCAAACGTGGTGTACTAGATGGGGAGCTCTGTGGACTGTTACGCCCATGCAGGAATATTACACACAATACACCATTCAGGACAGCAAGACACAAGTAGGTATTATCTGAAATCAAAACAAATCTTTAAGTACTTAGCACTAGAGATATTCTGTTATGATACAATATGCTGGTCAAAGTCTGACTGACCACTCAGGAATAAACTGTAGACTGTTATAAAAATGCTTTACTTTTACGTTCCATGTACTTCTAAAACAGCCACTAAATCTCCAAATCCAAGAAATAGTTTCCGTAAACTGCTTATCAGAGCACACTAACTTCAAAACAGAGTTCCATTGCTATGGTTAACTATAGAACAGCAGACAAAGTTACTCACTTGAAGTCTTCTCTGAAGCAATGATTTTCCATTCATGTTTGGGGCTGTGCACCATAGCACTTTGAGGAGAGAGACTTCCAGTAGAGCTGCTACTTAACTGCTTGTGATCATTCTCACGTGGTGGCTTTTTCTGCAAAATCAAAAGGTAGCTACAAACACCTAACCAAAGGCCACACCCTGAACTACCTTTAATTGTTTAGACAAATCCATACCAGCAGTAGGAAATCAGCCTTTAGTAATATTAATCTACTCCACCCTCTACAGATCATTTATAGCACACCTAAAATGTAAATTTAAAAACCATATGCATCTTAGCCGGTTTGTTACAGGCAAGATCCCTAGGTCATTTGAGACTGCAACAAATGCAGAATTCACAGATCCTGGGAAGGGGGGAGGGAAGGGGCAGCTGGTCATAGTCGTCATAAAGAACAAGCTCTGGCAGCTGTATTTAGAGCCATGATACAAGGTTTCAGAAGGTATTGGTACAAGACTCCTGACCTCAGGTTCCTTCCTAGACTAGAAGCCTTGGGAGGGTAGAATATTACAAAAGGGGGAAAAAAATCCCTGGATAGCTGTAGATTATGGCAGCAAAATCTCAATGCTTGTTCTGAGATGGAAAAAGAAAAAGTTGAATTATCTGATTAACAATAATATTAATTTGCAGACCTTGTATTTAATGTTATCTATCCATGAGCTACTACTACAAACCAAAAAAACCCCTTTAGAGTGGATAGAAAAACAAAGCTTTCAAATTACTACACAAACAAAACATCAAATTGTAGAATGCAACTGTATTTAATGTGAAATTCTAGTAATCCAATTACCAAGGATTTTACATTTAGAAAATCCCTTTATAGTCTCATTTTCAGACTACCTGAATAAAGACATTCAACAAGAACGTTTACAAAATTTAAGTTACTATGCTTATAGTGACCAAATGTCTACACCTCCGCCAAAATGTTCAGCTTGGAAATAAAAATGCATTAACATAGTACCTGTTTCATGTATCTACACATCCTATCCTATGATAACTATATTCCAGAAATCCATAGAAGATGTAAGAACCCCCCACTCTCCAATTGCTTGGATATAGTTAACTGGAATTAAGGGGAAAGGATAGAAAACCAAGGTATACTAGAATAGTCTAGAGTTATCTAGGGTAATTTTTGCAGGTAGTTATGTACATTCACAACTGCATAGGACAAATGCACCATGCACTTAAGGTCATGATTCGAATGCAGAGCTAAAAAGCCAGGTTTTCAATTTGACTTTCAATTTGGTGCAAGACTTCTATCCTAAGAACAGGTGGGAAGAAAGCTTCAGAAAGTAGAGGCCATAATATTAAGATCAGTGCATCATGTAGCTTTCTGTCTAGCTTATATGTAAAGGTGGGACACTCAGAAGAATTTCCTGCACAGACCTAAGGGAATGTACCAAAAACGCAGGGGGTGAGCAAGTTGGTCAAGAATGCTAGAGCTTTGCATTAAGTCATTAGACTTTTGAATTTTGTAAAATACTACATTGGCTGGCTGGCTTGCTCTTATTGGATAAGTGGAATAGTGAACTTTGCTCCAAATAGTGATTAAGCTTCTGTGTTCTGTCTTAATTGCAAGTTGATAAGAGGCCCTTGTACCTTGATAAAAGGCACTGTGTATTGACCCAAGGGCCAAGCACAAGACAATGGAAGTTCTTTAGTTTCTAATACTAAAACAGTGTCTTGGCACCAAGATATTTTTCACAAGGATAGAAATCAGTATCAAAAGATGACTATCCAGTAGGAAACCTAGGATTTAGATACCCTAATAGAAACAAGTATTTTGCAATAAGGAAAAAATTGGGACTGAAGGGAAGGGAGGCATGTCTTTCTGGATTTCTTTGAGCTTGCAATTGAAAAGTTAATCATCAAGATTTGAATTAAGATCAGAAAAGATCTAGAAAGATATTGTGTCACTGGTGCAGATAAACAGCGAGGCCAAAACAATTGTATCAAGTGGTGCCAGATAAACATTGAAAAGAACTGAAGGTAAAATGGAGGCTTGACAAACTCCACGGAGAAGCCAGGTAGGTGGCATCATTCAACTTATACAGAAGTATCAAGGACTGAACAAAACGGCGTCGTTACTGACTTGTAACAGGTGTTCTCCAGAGACAGCAAGAATCAGTCAGTCCTCACATATGGGTGACGTCGGTGCTGACGGAGCATGCATGGAAGCATCAACCGAGCTTTCAAAGAACCCCTTTGGGAGGATGCACCACACATGCATGGTCCTCTTCCGCCTAAGCATGCCATCTTGCCTCAGTCTAATGACATAGCTAAAACGACAAAAATTAAAACACAGTAAAACAGCAACTCCATGGGGAGGGAGAGGGCTGTGAGGACCGATTCCTGCTGTCCCTGGAGAACACCTGGAGACAAGCAGGAAGTCAGTCCTAACATATGGAACTCAACTACAGGCTACCGGGAACCTATAAAACACCATGGTGACTTGCAAAGTCCCAAGTGAGAGACTCAAGTATCCGACAGGCCACCCACACTCCAGTAGCCCGATCACAGAAGGGTCAGAAGGCAGGAGTTGCCTATACCCCGAAGAGATTATGGAGTACGGGCTGGTCAAAGACTCTGTCCTGTCGGGACTCCCTCTCCAGGCAGTAGTGAGCTGCAAAGGTATGGACCGAAGACCAGGTAGTGGCCTGGCAGATTTCAGTCACGGGGACAAAATGTGGATTTGCCATGGAAGTAGCCATGACCCTGACAGTGCACCGTGACCCACTGGTCTAGCGAGATCCCAGCTTGCTCATAAGTGAGGGCAATGCAGTCTGCCACCCAAGTGGACAGTTCGCTTGTTCACTGGGAGCCCCAGTCAACTGGAGTCATAGCAGACAAAAAGCTGAGGTGCTTTGCAATGGCCCTGGGTGGGTGCAAATAGAAGAACGTGGCCCTTTTACAATCCAAAGTATAGAGAACAGTCTCTGCCTTGCCAGTGTGAGGCCTTGGAAAGCAGGTGGGGAGCACCACCTCCTGATTGAGGTGGCACTGAGACATCACCTTCGGTAGAAAGTTGGGGTGTATGCGGAGCATCCTGTTCTTGTAGAACCTTGTGTAGGGGGGCTCTGCCATCAGAGCCTGGCACTCACTACCCCTGTGAGCCAACGTGAGTGCCACGAGAAAGACGACCTTGTAGGAGAGGTACCGCAAGTGGCAGGTAGCCATGGACTCAAAACAGCGGCTTAATAAGCTGCAAAAGGACAACACAGATCCCATTCTGCTATTGGTGGGCAGACGGGGGGGGGGGGGGGGTTTGGATAGCATGAGGCCCCGCAGGAACAGATATCAGGGTGTGAGCAGAGGGGTTCTCCCTTCAACAGAATGGTGGTGCATTAGCACTCATGTTCACCCTGAGTTAGACTTCAGTACCACCTGTTACAGGTGGAGTAGGTACTGGAGCAGTCTGCACCAAGCAAGAGAACAGGTTTCACTCGCTTCTCGGTGCACCAGACTGAGAAATGGAGGCCTGTTGGGAGGCCAGAAGGACCTCTTCCATGTCCTGCGGGAGGTTGAAGGGAGCTAGTGCTATACCCTTTCAGCAGTCAAGCCATGAGCAACAAGAACCTCAGGTTGGGGTGCAGGAAAGCACCCTCCTGGGAGAGTAGGTCTGGGGCATGGCCCAGGGGAATTGGCCATTCCATCACCAGAGAGAAACAGTGGGGACCAGGGTTGCCTGGGCCACCAGGGGTTATCAGCATCAGTGATGCCCTGTTGCACTGGGCCTTGAAGAGGTGACCAGTGGTGTTTGTAGGAAGGTGTAAAGGTGGCCTTCTGTCCACTGCATGAGAAACATTTGCAGCCACCCAGGATGGGTGCGGCTGACAGGAGAAGCAGGGCAACTGTTTTCCAGGCTGGCAAACAGGTCCACTAGGGGGACACCCCAGAGGCCACTCTGGGATCCAGGCGCCACTCGTGTGGCTGAAGAACATTGCTCAGCTTGTCCGACAGGGCACTGTCCTGGCCTGGAAAGTAAACAGCCCTCAGGAGCATCTTGTTGCGCATCACATATGAGTGGAGGGCTTCCTTGCTTGTTGACAAAAGAACATAGCGACTGTTGTCGGTCTGAACCAGAACGGACTAGCGTTGCATTCTGTAGTGGAAGGCTCGTAGAGCTAGAAATATCACCCAGAGCTCCAGAAGACTGATCTGTAGCCTGTGTTTTGTCTAGGACTAACTGCCTTGTGTGTGCAGATTCTCGCGGTGAGCTCCCCAACTCATCAGGGAGGCATCTGTAGTGTGGACCCTCTGGTGGGTAGGTGCCTGGAAGGGCATACCGGCCTAGAGGTGGTGGGGATTCACCCATCAGTTGAGGGAGTGTGCCAGCTGGCAGGTCACTCCCATCCTGTTCCGAAGCCTGCCTGTGGCTTGTGTCCACTGATACTGGAGACACCACCAGGCTGCCCTCATATGTAGACAGGCGAATGGGATTACATGGACTGTGGAGGCCATGTGGCCCAGCAGGCAGAGGAGAAGATGGGCGGGTAACATCTGATGGTGCTGTACCTATTCTGCCCTGAGGGAGGAAGACCTTTGCTTGGAAGATGTCTAGCTGAGCCCCTATAAACTCTAGGCACTGAGCTGGGGGTGAGGTGTGACTTGGGGTAGTTGATGAACCCCAAGTGCTGCAGGACATGGTGCACCTTTGCAGCCATGGCTTCCCTTATGAGCCAATCGTCCAGGAAGAGAAAGATGAAAGCCCCCTGGAAACAAAGGTGTGCCGCTACCACTGCTCAGGCTCTACCGCCTTGTCCTCAAGGAACCTGAGAAATCGGTGAGGAGCAAAGTCTGGTGAAAGAGAGGTCTTACAGGCTTTCCTGGGAAGCGTGAGGGTGGTGTTCCTTGCAGGTGGAGGAGGTAGTGTCCTCTTGAACCACTTGTAGTACCCAGGTATCAGTGGTGAGCAAATGGAGCCAGACACTCCCTTGTGGGCTGTTGAGGACCTCCTGGGGGGAGAGGTGGTTGTGACCAGGGAGTTAAAAGCTCCCCCCCTAGGCTGAGCTGGGGCTGGTGCAAGGGATTTGGGGGCCTTCTGTTTAAAGGGCTGTGCCCCTGCCCCTTGTGCTGTTGGTCTTGCTGAGGGGCTGAGGCGGCTTGAAACTGCAAAGCATTACCAAAGCCTTCCTTTTTCCCCTCAGAAAGGGCTTCTTCTCCAGTGCCTTCTTTTGGAGCTGAACAAAGGTCTTTTTAGACAGTGGTCCTCGTCAGGAACTCAGTTTCTCTCTGCAGCTTTGTCTGTCATGGGTTTTCCAAAGAGATTCTCTCCGATACAGGGATCATCAATAAGTTTGTCCTGAACCTAGGGTTCGAGGTCAGACAACTGCAGCCATGCCTGACATCAGGCCCCGATGCCCACAGCAGCCACTGAGGTCTTGAAGCCTGCTAGTGATAAAAATAGAGCACTCCTTGACCCCGGAGGCCAGAGCCTTGAACTTCTGGAGGGGTTCTCCATCGAGGCCTGCCGAGAACCCAGAGAGCTCCCTTGCTATTTGAGGTACAAGCCAATGTACAGTTGATAGGACTGAACTCTGCACATAAGCATCGAGCCCTGGAAGGCTTTGTGGCCGAGGGCATAGAGGGTCTGTGCCTCTCTACCAGGGGGGCACTGAAGGATGGGTCTTTTGGCTCTAGGGCCCGAGCATGGATGTGAGAACGTTGGGTCACCTGGGGCCTCGGCAGACTTGGTACATAGAGGAGTGTCACCTGCTTACAATAGGTACCAATGCCGGCATCTCCCACATACAGAGGCAGCAGCACTTGAGGATTGGGCACCATGAGGGCCTCCTTTGGAGGGGCCTCATATTGGAGAATCTCCAGTTCTTCTGTACGAGGGTCCTCTCTGCCTCGTTTGCAAGCACCTTAGCCATGTCCCACAGAAAGTCTAGGAAGGAGATGTCCTCAAGCAGGGAATGGTGGGGGGGGGGGGGAGGAGGAACGAACTGGTACGAGGGTGTCTATAGACCAAGAATCCTCAGTCTCCCAGTTGGACTGAAGTCAGAGGTTGATTCAGAGGCTTCATGTCACCATGGTCAAAGTCTGAACTCAGGGGCCCAGGGCCTCTGGAGGACCTACAGTCTGAGCCACATGTGCTTGCCAGAGAGGACTGGTGACCTACGGATGGCTTATCGCAAAGGGGTTAATATTGCCGATCGGGTAGTTCACACCGCCCAGATGCCAAGGGAACGAGTTAGGGGTTACCATTCTGCTTGTGGAACCTGTGACATGTGTGCAACTACTTTGGCGGGGATGGATTGGCTAGACCCTCACACTCAGCTGCGGTATCATCGCCGTCACATCACGGATTGCACCTCTGATTATGTGGTGTATTTAATTATTTGTCCCTGTCAGTTATTCTATGTGGGCATGACTACGCGATCTGTTCGTGTATGGTTACAAGAACATCGGTCACGAATATATACTAACACCTTGTCAGCCCCCATGGTTCAACATTGCTTGTCAAATTCACATGGATTTTCACATTTACAATGGACAATCTTGGAAAGGGTACCTCCGTTTTTACGTGGAGGGGACCGTCGAGCTTTTTTACATCGACGTGAACAGTGGTGGATTTTCACCTTGAATACGATAACCCCTTTAGGTATGAACACTGAGATTGAATGGTGGTCTATTAAATGAGTTTTTGGAAGTATGTCGCTGACGTCATCTTGAGTCCCGGTGCGTACTGCTGAAGTCATTACGGGCAAGACCGGAACAGGAACTGGGCCGGGTTTTTGCTTGAAAAAGAGCCAGTACCATTGTAGGCTTGAAACACAACGCTTGTGTCGTATAACAACCCGACCTGGATGCGATTATTTCATAGAGGAGAGACTGGCGGGCCTTCACTGAAAAGTTCCCCGGAACATTGCGCAACTACAATTACAACTTCGGTTTGTGATATTCTGAATGATCAATTTGTGCAATTCAACCGTTGAGGGAGCTGGCTATCAACATTTTCTGGACGACACCAGATAATGGATTTTCTTGGGCCCAGCTAAGTACTTCTATGCTTCATAATTGCTCATTTCAGATTTGTATCTGAATTTGAAGATTTTTTTATTGCATGCATAGTAGCAATTTGTTTATGCTGAGACTGGTCCTTTAGGGCTATTTCTAGTCTCTAGCGTATTTGGGTCGACTTGACCTTTTAAATGAAAGTTGATTAAAAGGAGGATCTGTTCATTGAGTGTGTTACTGCGCCCTCACGACAGATGATCCGACAAAAAAGAAAAAATTTTGTTTGTTAAATACTGTCCAAATCACCTTTGATTTTCATATGGGAACTATAAAGTGATTTTATATTTTTGGATGTATCTGTGATTCACTTATAGAGGTTTGAGTTTTGATATTATCACTACATGTGGCTTGCTGTGTTTGGTTTAAATCATCTCAACCATTTTATTGTGTTGCACAACCCAATTTCTTGCAGCAGTTGTAGCATTATGTTGTGGGAAACCGTATCAAAGGTGGCTGATATGTCCATAAAGATTAACAGGAATCCTTTTTTTGACATTGTTAATCTTTCAACGTCGTGCTGTGGCTTGAAACCATTTTGATGGGGGGTTCCAGAGGTGCATTCAGGTCAATGTGGTCCTGTAGCTGCTTTTGGACAAACTTTTCAATGATTTTCACGATAAATGGCAAGCCAGAGATTGGCCGATAGGATTTTGGGTCTGCTGGATTTAAGGGGGCATTTGAGGATTGGTCATATAATTGCTTGCTTGAGGGAAAGTGGTATGTAGCCTTGTTGAAGGGATAGCTCTACTATCTTCTGGAGGTGCTGGCTAAGTTGATCCTTAAACACCAGCTGTTGGGTGTGATTGAAACTGGGATTTGGGGTAATTTAATACATCCTAGTAGTTCCAGCACCCGCATGGTCAACAGTGTTGATTCTTTAACTCCTTCTGGAGTGGTACTTTTATGTTTATTGGTTTGATATACCGCCATTCAAATAGCATAGCGGTTTACAAAAACAGAATGTACAGGAGAGGCCCAATAGGCCGGGAAAGGAAAAGTTAGTTACAATGTATGACAGGAGAGGACTCAAGACAGAAATATACATAATCAAGGAGAAAAGGAGTGAGAAAAAGGAGGAAAAGGGAAGTTTCACACGAAGGGGGAGGGGAGGTCAAAAGCAGAGGAAAAAAGGTGAGTCTTCAAATCTTTAAAGGTGGGATAGTGCTGTTCGAGTCAGAGGGAAGTGGGTAGAGAGTTCCAGAGGGCAGGACCAATAAAAAAGAAAGCAGAGGAGCGTGTCGATTGTGAGTGCATGATGGAGAGGTGAAGGCAGTTGATGTGTAGTGATTGGAGTGAGTGAGTGAGAGTGTGAAACTGTAGTAGATCTGCCAGGTACTGAGGGGTGTGTTTGTGCAAGACTTAACGGGCCAGCATGAGGATCTTATAGCAAATGCAAAATTGAATGGGAAGCCAATGGAGGTGGAGGAAGAGGGGAGTGACGTGATCTCGGAGCGAGGAGTGAAAGATAAGTCGTGCAGCGGTGTTTTGGATGCGTTGCAGTTTAGTTGTGAAAGAGGAAGCCCAACCAGAACCGAGTAGCAGAAGTCAACGTGTGACATAACCAAAGAAAGGAGAAGGGCGATAAGAGCCTGTGGGGTGAGAAATGGGCAGATGGCTCAGATCTGGTGGAGGAAGGAGGATAAAAGAAAAGAAAAAAAGGGGTTCTTGGTGATTTGAGAGATGTGAGCCCAAAAGGAAAAGGTCAGAATGGAAGAAGACACCCAGATAGCAAAAGCTAGAAACCAAGGGGATAGGTGAGTCTGAGAAAGAGGGAGTGACCAGTGGGGGAGTACTACCGTAAGTGAACCAGATGGCAAGTGTTTTTGTTAAATTTAAGTGAAGACAGTTTGTAGTAAGCCAGTTGGCAACAGCAAAAAGGCAGGAGTTGAGGGGGTAAGATCAGTTTGAAGGAGGACCAGATCATCGGCATAGTAGAAGGCGGAAATCCCAAACTGTTGAACCAAGAGTGCCAGTGGTGCCAGGAAAATATTGGAGAAGAGGTGCTAAGACAGATCCCTGAGGGACACCACAGGGCAATGGAAAGGGATCAGAAGAGAGTGGTGGGGTGGATGAGGAAATCACCGCGCAGGAGCGAGAAGAAAAAAATGAAACCAGTGATAGACTGCTACAGAGGCCAGCCTCACGTAGTCGAGAGAGAAGGGAGTGGTCAACTAAGTCAAATGCTGCTGAGAGCTCTAAGGACTCCGCACCGAGAAATCACCACAGTCGTGAGCTACATGAAGCTCATTAAGAAAACCCAGAACAGTCTCTACACTGTGACCTTGCTGAAAACCTGATTGACGGAGTGAAGAAAATGGATAGAGTCAAGGTGGTGTGACAACTATGCAATGACTATCTTCTCAAGTATTTCAGAAAGAAAAGAAAGGTTGGCGATAGTGGGCAGGAATTTGAGGATTGAGTGAGGATTTCTTGAGGATAAGGCGGATGAGGGCATGCTTCCAGGAGTGAGGAAAGAGGCCTGTGGAAAGACTGCTGTTAATCATAATAAGAATGGAGGGATTAAGAGCGAGAGAGGGAGTGAGTAGCCAAGAGGAGGGGATAGGGTCAAGTGGACAGAAAGTCTTATTGGAGGAAGATATCAGTCCTATGAATTCTGAGGTAGTGATGGAGTGGAAGGCGGGCCAGACATGTGAAAGCTGAGAAGGGGGAGGGGAGACAGGAAGAGGAGAGGAGATAGGTGGAGGGCAATGAGGCAGAGATGTTCTGAGATCCAAAATAGCTGCAAGTTGAGAAAGGGAGGAAGTGATGAGGGTGGAGCAGGATCAGAGTCTAACCGGAGGGACGTAAGGGACCTAAGGACTGCGTATAAGTGGCGAGTCTCGTTGGGTGCAGAAGAAATGGAAGGGGAAGACCAAGACTCAGGTTATCTGCTACTTACTGCCAGACATTTTATGAAGATGCATAGTGCTGAGGTGAGGCCAAAGGGCAACACCTGGTACTAGAAATGCTGTCTCCCTAGGACAAATCTGAGATACATCCCAAATACAGTATCTGCATGTGGGTGTATGCATCCTTCAGATCCAGGGTGCACCGTCAATCTTTTTTTTGATAAGGAAAGTGGGTGCCCAGAGAGATCATTTTGAACTTTTCTTTGACGAGGTACCTGTTTAGATTTCTGAAGTCTAGGATGGGATGAAATCCCCCCCCCCCTCGTTTCCTTAGAGATCACAAAATACTTGGAACGATACACTCTTTGCTCTGGTGGCACAAGTTTGATCACAAGATCCTTCAAGAGAGTGTGGTGATTTGAAAGACCGACCCCCCTCATAAAATCAAGCACTGTGTGAATCATCTGGGAAAGTGTTAAGACATTACATTAGAAGCACAGGTCAGACCACTGTGTAGCAAGCCAGCTTTTATTAAGTCTTCTTTCCCTCCTACCCACCCCAGACATATTTTTATATTTATAGGCTCTTAAACCTATTAAAGGGAAGGTGGTCAAATTTACTCTCAGGTTCAGCTGGTTATCCTCATTAGGAATAGATTAGTTAATGACCTGAAAATAATAAACTGCGAGGTGAACAAAGTCCATTAAACGTATTAGGTATAGTTGTACTGGTATAAGTATCCTCAAACTAAACTTAAACAGCTAAACAAAACCTTAAAACTAAGATGCAGACAGTAGTCCAGTAGCAAGATGGGTGCTATCCAGTCTTTTGCACCGAGTGTCACATATATAATTTTCTCCCAGCTGGTGAGGGGGTCTTACATGTGCACTAGGTGCAAGGAGCTCACTGTTCCCAGGGCATGAGTCTGATCTCTGGAAGCCAGAGTAGCAGACTTGGAGGACATAAGGAATACAGAAAGGTATATAGACAAGACCTACAGGGAGATAGTACTGAAGTCCCACCCCCAGTCTGGCACCATCCCTGTTGCCATGGAGGAGAGAGGGCATGTGACAGGAAAGCATCAACCTGGTGTGGCAAGAAGTAATCCTGTAGCTAGGATCTGCCCTCCAGATATAAAACCCTCTCGCACCAAGGGGGTATCTCCAGGGTCATCTGCCCACAAAAAGAAGTTTAGGCTGGCTGTTCTAGTTGCTGATTCCATTAGGTGGCATGTAAATAGCTGGGCAGCTGGTGTGTGAGAGGATTGCCTGGTAACATGTCTGCCCGGTGAGAAGGTAGCAGACCTCATACACTACCTAGATAAGGTTTTAGATAGCGTTAGGGAGGAGTCTATTGTCTTGTTACATGTTGCTAACAATGACATAGGAAAGGAGGGGGGATGTTCTGGAGGTCAAATGTAGGCTTTTAGGTAGAAGTTGAAATCCAGAACTTCCAGGGTAGCATTCTCTGAAATATTTTCTGTTCCACGTGCAGGACCCAAAAGACAGGCAGAGATCTGGAGTCTCAATGCATGGATGACAATGGTGCAAGGAAGCGTTTTGGATTTGTTAGGAACTCTGCAACATTCTAGGGAAAAGAGGGACTTTTCTGAAAGTATGGGCTCCACCTTAACCTGGATGAAACCTGGCTGCTGGCATTAACCTTTGAAAACTGTTCCATCTCCTTTTTAAGCTAGATAAGAGAAAGCTGACAGTCACCCAAGAACACATGGTTCAGAAGGATGTATCCTTGACGGATACTAGCAAAAGAGGGAAGTTAGGGCATCCCAAAGGTTCCAATAAAGATACAAGTAACCCAGATGTCAACTACAGAACAGACAGATCTGAAAGATTCCAAGTTACCCCCGTCTACTCAGCAAGCAAATGCCGGCTTCTTAATATCAGAGATTGTCTTTATATTTCTTAAAATTTTTTCCTCATCAGTTCCTTTAGTGAATCTGTCCTATAGAATCACCTCACCCCAGCTCCTTAAAGGCTGAGATACTGGCTCTGGTGGGAGATGCCACCGTTTTGTATAGCTCGATGTCAATCATGACATGCTCAGTTGCCAAGCTGCTGGTGAAGTGACACTACCCACAGGTGCAGGACTGGACTGGAGGAATAAGGACTGGGACACTGATACCAGGGTACAAACTATCGCAATGAGAGTAGATCAAATTGAGGAGGGGTTTTGCTCTCAGAGAGGGCATTGAGTCACACAGGATTAAAGTTTTGCAAGGGAAAAAAACCCCACAACACTGTAGAAACTATGGATAGAAATTCCATAGAAAAAAAAAAGAAGGTGATGGACAATGGGAGTGTACTACTGAGCCACTGACCAGAATGAACAAATGGATGATGAAATGGTAAAAGAAAATAGGGAAGCTAACAAAGTTACACCACAGTAAAGCACAGTTACTTACCTGTAACAGGTGATCTCTGGGAACAGCAGGAATAAGTCTTCACATATGGGTACGTCAGTGACGGAGCCTAAGTGGGAACGCTCCCCAGCTTCCCAAAAAGGAAAGCTTTTGGGAGCATCCCACAGCGCCTGCGCACTGCCTTCCCGCCATTCCTAACCGCCTCAACCCAGTTCGAGTTTTAAAGCGGAGACAAAGAGAGAGAGGAAAGGAAAAAGAGAGAGATACAACTCCTAGGGGAGGTGGGTGGGTTGTGAAGACTTATTCCTGCTGTTCCCAGAGATCACCTGTTACAGGTAAGTAACTGTGCTATCTCCAGGAACAAGCAGGAATGAGTCTTCACATATGGGGACTCCCTAGCTAGAGATGCCTGGGAGATTCCCAAGGTTATGAGACCCTGGGAAGGGCCCTATCTCCTCCTATGGATCTCAGGCACCCATCCAGGGAAGGAGGGCAGGAGTTGATTAAGCATGGAACAGGTGTTTGAGAACAGCCTGACCAAACAAGGCATCCTGGCGGGAGTCCTTGTCCAAACAGTAATGGGCTGTGAAGGTATGAACCGAGGCCCAGGTGGTCGCTCGACAGATCTGGTCGATGAACACAGAATTTAGATGAGCCATAGAGGTGGCCATGGCCCTCACATTATGAGCTGTGATATGGCCCTCCAGAGAAAGGTTCTTACTCTGGTAGGCGAAAGAAATACACTGAGCAATCCAAATGGACAGTGTCCTCTTAGAGACTGGAAGTCCCAAATGAGAGGGATCAAAGGCAACAAAGAGTTGAGAAGACTTTCTATGTTGCTGTGTCCTTTTAAGTAAAAGGCAAGAGCTCTCTTACAATCCAGGGTATGAAGATTCCTCTCTGCACTTGATGCATGAGGACCTGGAAAAAAGACAGGTAAATATACCTCTTGATTAAGATGAAAAGGTGAGACCACTTTAGGCATAAAGTGTGGATTGGTCCTAAGGACTACCTTATCATGATGGAACCTTGTATAAGGTGAATTAGCCACTAAGGCCTGCAGTTCATTGATGTGGCGAGCTGAGGTGACTGCAATGAGAAAAATAACCTTCCAGGAAAGAAAGTTCAAGGAGGTGGTGGCTAAGGGTTCAAAAGGCAGCTTCATAAGCTGACCAAGAACCAGATTTAAGTCCCATGCCACTGGAGGAAGCCTAATGGGAGGTTTAGTTAAAGTTAGGCCTCTCATGAATCTTGCAATAAGAGGATGAGAGGAAATAGGCTGTCCATTGATAGGCTTAAGGGATGCTGCAATAGCACTCAAATGGACCCTTACTGAATTTGTCTTAAGGCCTGCATTGGAGAGATGCAGGAGATATTCCAATAGAGAATTCAAAGGTAGTGCTAGAGGGTCAAGACCCTTCTCAGTACACCAAATGGAAAACCTTTTCCATTTAAAAGCATAGGAACATCTAGTAGGTTTTCTGGAAGCATGGAGGATATCCTTCACCTGCTGAGAAAGATTCCAACCTTGAAAGTCTAAGCCTTCAGCAACCAAGCTCTGAGGTGAAGGGACTTGGGGTTTGGGTGCCACAAAGTCCCCTCCTCCTGGGACAGAAGGTCTGGAGCAGCTCCCAAGTCTAGGGAGGGAGCTTGAGAGAGATGCAGAAGTAGAGGGTACC
This sequence comes from Ichthyophis bannanicus, assembly GCA_033557465.1. NCBI lineage: Eukaryota > Metazoa > Chordata > Amphibia > Gymnophiona > Ichthyophiidae > Ichthyophis > Ichthyophis bannanicus. Next base: position 53,412,603 of record CM066040.1, read on the forward strand.
ACACTTGGCGTGGCCGGCGTGGAGCTATGAGGATCATGGATCCTTGATCCCTCTGGAGCTTGAACAGAGTCTTGGGAATTAAGGGAATGGGTGGAAAGGCATACAGGAAGTCTTGACCCCAGTGAAGGAGGAAGGCATCCTTGGCCTGAACTCCCTGACACGGAATTCTGGAACAGAACCGGGGAAGTTTTGCATTCCACGGACTTGCAAAGAGGTCTATGTCCGGGGTTCCCCACTCTTGAAAGATTCTGAGTACTTGGTCCATGTGCAGGGACCATTCGTGTGGAAGCAGAACTCGACTGAGTCTGTCTGCCCAAGAGTTTTTGATTCCTGGGAGGTATACGGCCAGGAGATGGATTTGATGCTCTCTGGCGAAGGCCCACAATCTTAAAGCTTCGTTGCAAAGCGACAGAGAGCCAGTTCCTCCTTGCTTGTTTATGTAAAACATGGCTACCTGATTGTCCGTATGAATGAGGACTGTCTTGTAGCTGAGCAGGGTATGGAAGACCTTGAGAGCTAGAAAAACTGCTCAGAGCTCCAAGTGGTTGATATGTAAAGAGGTCTCCTGTGGAGACCAAGTGCCCTGAGTGGAGAGGTCTTGCAGATGAGCTCCCCAACCTGTTTGGGAGGCATCTGTTGTGAGGGTTGCCTGGAGCAACAACTGTTGGAAGGGGGACCCCAGCAACAGATTTTGGGTAGACCTCCACCACTGGAGAGACCAAAAGAGGCGCCTGGAGGTTGCTATTTTGTCTGAGAGAGCCCCTGATGCTTGAGTCCACTGGGTGGACAAAGTCCATTGAGCTGCTCTCATGTGAAGGCGAGCATAGGGTACCACATGCACTGTGGATACCATGTGGCCTAGCAGTTGTAGCATCTCCCGGGCAGTTAAATGGCTCTTTGACTGTATCTGGGAGGCTAACTGCACTAGGCATAGGCAACGGGCCTGAGGAAGATAGGCCCTTGCAGTGGTAGTATCTAGCCAAGCCCCTATGAACTCTAGGGACTGAGTAGGGGTGAGCTGGGACTTTGGGAGGTTTACCACAAGTCCCAGATACTGCAGAATGCGCCTTGTGCAGTCCAGGGAAGTCTGGGCCTCTGACTGATATGGAGCTCGGATGAGCCAGTCGTCCAGGTATGGGAATACAAATATTCCCAAAGTGCGTAGAAATGCAGCTACTACTGCCATGCATTTGGTGAACACTCTTGGAGCAGAGGCCAGACCAAAAGGAAGCACCCTGTACTGGTAATGCTTTCCTTGGAAAAGAAAACGGAGGAACCTTCTGTGAGATGGATGGATGAGGACATGTGTGTACGCATCCTTGAGATCTAGAAAAAGCCAATCCTGACTTTGACGGTATGGAAGGAGAGTGCCCAGAGAAAGCATCTTGAATTTCTCCTTGCATAGAAATTTGTTCAATTCTGAGATCTAATATGGGTCTGTAGCCCCCTGTTTTCTTTGGGATCAGAAAGTAGGGGGAGTAAAACCCTGACCCCTGTTGAAGAGGTACTTCTTCTATTGCCCCTTGGGCAAGAAGGGTAGCCACCTCCTGACCTAGAAGGTCGAGGAGAGATGTTGGAGAATTGAAATGTCTCACCATGGTGTGGGGAGGAAGGTTTGAGAAATGAAGTTTGTAGCCCTCTCTTATGATGGAGAGGGTCCACTGCTCTGCTGTAATTTGCTCCCATCTGGGAGCAAAATGAGCTAACCTTCCTGGAATGGTGAGAGGCTCTGGCTGTTTCAGAGCCAGAAAGGCTAAGTTCTCTAGCATCAAGTCAAAAACCCTGAGGAGGCTGAGTCTGCTGAGTTGCAGCAGCCACTGTAGGCTTAGGCCTGGCCTGTTTAGGTTGCTGACGTTTAGCAGCAAAACGACCTGTAGATGATTGTTGGCCAGAAGCAGGATGGAATCTGCCTTTCTTGAAAAAAAGACTTCTTGAAAAGTTTTTTCTTCGCAGGAATGGAGGTTGACTTTGAAAGTCTATCCAAAGCAGAATTTTCTGCATCCATTTGAGTGGCTTTTACTTGCCAATCTTTGCCAAACAGGTTTTCACCTGTACAGGGAAGATTTCCCAAGCCATCCTGGACCCAAGATTCTAGATCAGAAGCCTGGAGCCAAGCAATTCTGCGAGCAGCTATGGCAATGGCCGAAGCCCTGCTGGCACCCTCAAAGGAATCAAAAGCTGCACGGTTGGAAAACTTTGAAATATCCTGAGTATGCTTAAGCCAAATAAGAAATTCTTCCCTTTTATCCTCTGGAAGAAAAGGGAGGAAAGTGTGCAGCTTATCTGCAACTTCTTTCAGAAACATACCCATATAAAGACTATAGGAGTTGATTCTGGCAATGAGCATACTGGCTTGGAAGATTTTCCTACCAAAAGCATCCAAGGTCCTGCATTCTCTTCCTGGAGGAGCAGAGGAGTCTTTTTGCACTCTTTTTCATAGCTGACTCCACCACAATAGAATGGTGAGGAAGCTGTGTTTTATGAAACCCAGGACGAGGGACACGGTACATAGTGTCCTATCTACGAGAATGAGGAGAGATAGTGAGAGGAGTCTCCCATAAGTCAATCATGTGATCATAAAGAATCTCATGAATTGGCAAGGTGACTGCCTCCTTAGGAGCCTTAGAATAACCTAAAATATCCAATTTTTTAGCTCTAGGCTCTGATTCAGAGGTTACTGAAATAGAAAGTCCTTTAGCCACTTCTCTTATGAAGTCTTGAAAGGACAAGTCCTCTGGAGGAGACCTTTTTGGAGAAGGCAGCTCTTCAGGAAGGGCTATGGATACTTCAGCAGACTCCTCCGATGCATCAGAATCTTCGGAGGAATCAAAGTATCGACTGTCAGGGTGCTCGTCCAAAGCTCGATACGCATATCGAGCGGTATCGACATCGGGCGTCATCGGTACCGGTTCAGTACCGATGGGCATCCCTGGACAGGGAACCGCTGCAGTCGGCATCCTGGTCGATGTCGATGCAGTCGGTACCGGTACCGACACTGGTGCCGGTACCGAAGCTGATACCGACAACGGAGTTTGTTGTGGTATCAGCGGCATTGCAGCTTGAATGAAGGCCGTGATAGCCTGCTGCATGGATAGGACATTCTGATCCATCGACGCCATGAATGCCTGGAATTCGATACCGGAAGGTTGCGCCGGTACCCCAGAGCATTCTAACAGGTGATTGGTCGAGGCCATGCCATCGATGTCAACCTGTAACCCCATAGGTGGAGCTTTGGAAGCCAGAGCTTCCCGCCGGGGTTGTTTTGCCGGTGCGGAATCCTCGAGGGCAAGCCCGGAGGCATCTCGATGCTTGGAAGATCTACCCTTCGAGGACCGGCTGGATTTATGTTTGGTTACCTGAGATCCATGGGAAGAAGAAGAGGCCCTGGAAGACGTCGATACCACTGAAGCTGCATCAGAGGGAAACAGTACATGGAGCTTGGCTGCTCGGTTCTGTAAACCTCGTTTAGACATCAAGGAGCAGGACGAACAATCCAAAATGGAATGGTCAGGACCCAAACATTTGAGACACCATTCATGGGTGTCGGTAACAGAAATAGTACCGCTGCACTTAGTGCATTTTTTAAACCCAGAGGCTGGTATTTCCCATGAGGAAAATTTCTCGTGAGGCCTAAGGCCCAAAAGAGGAAAAACACACTAAGTGAGGGGAAATTTTTTATTTTTATTTTTTTAATAAGAAAAGAAAGACCAGCGGTACCGGTCCGACATCGGGGAAGGCAGACGCGCGACCAAAGAAATAAAATAAAACAAAACTTCTTCAGCGGTGACAGGAACACAACCTGCTGGCTCCACGGAAAAGAAGAACTGGGGAGAGGCGGTTAGGAAAGGCGGGAAGGCAGCGCGCAGGCGCTGTGGGATGCTCCCAAAAGCTTTCCTTTTTGGGAAGCTGGGGAGCGTTCCCGCGCAGGCTCCGTTGGTACCAACGTACCCATATGTGAAGACTCATTCCTGCTTGTTCCTGGAGATTAAGGGTGATTTCAATTACCCCGGTATCAACTGCGTCAGTGTCACAGCAGGACATGCTAGGGAGATGTTTCTAAATGAAATGACTGCTTCTTGGAACAGCTGGTTCATGAACCCACAAGATGGGAAGTTATTCTGGACTTAGTCCTTAGTGGAACACAGGATCTGGTACAAGAGAGGTCTTGAGGCCACTTGGCAATAGTGATCATAGCATGGTTGCATTTGATTTAATAAATGAAAGGCTAGCAAGGAAATCTACAATACTACCTTTTAACTTACAAATGGGAGAGTATGATAAAATGACGAAAATAGTTAAGTAAAAACTACAAGGAGCTGGTGCAAAGGTTAAAAGATTTACATCAAGTATGGGTGTTTAAAACCACTATCTTGGAAACTCAAACCAGCTGTATTCCACGCTTTTCTTAAAGTGGAAGGAAGGCCAAAAAACTGCCAGCATGGTTTAAAGGTGAGGTCAAAGAGGCTGTTGTAGCCAAAACAGCATCTTTCAGGAAATGGAAAAAGGAGCCAAATGACAAAAACTGGAAACAAGCACTGGTAAGTTAGATGCAAGGCATTTATAAGGCCGGTAAAAATAATTTGAAAAAAAAGCTTGCCATGGAAACACACATACTAAAAAGTACATTTGTAACAAAAAAAAAAAAACCTGTGAGAGAATCAGCTGGACCATTTGATGATAGAGGGTTAAAGGAGGACACTAAGAGGGGACAAGACAATAGCGGAGAGACAGTGATTTCTTTGCTTCAGTCTTTACTGAGGAAGATACCATTTCAGGTATGGGTGACCTCCCTGTATTTCAAGATGATGCATTAGAATTGAAATAAATATCAATAAACTGGGAAGATGTATTACAACTATGATAAAACTGAAGAATAGCAAATCACCTGGATCAGATGGTATACATCCAAGGGTGTTTAAAGAAATGAAAGGAGACATTTCATTTACTGTTAATTTCTTTTCCTGGTATCCTGCAAGACCAGTGGGTTAAATCCTCCTGCCAGCAGATGTTGGAGATGAAGAAAGTGGCAGAAGCACTAGCCTATGAAGCTACAGGGTAACCTATTTTAAGACTACTAAGAGAAAATATTTTTTTTCATTCAATGTGTAATCAAATTCTGGAATTTGTTACCGGAGGATGTAGTAAAAGCTGTTAGTGTAGCTGGGTTTAAAAAAGGTTTGGACAAGTTCCTGGAGGAAAGGTCCATAAACCATTATTAAAAGGGACCCAGGATATCACTGCTTGACCCAATACAAGCATTGTGGAACCTGTATCTTTTGGGGAAACTGCTAGGTATGTATGACCTAGATTAGCTACTGTTAGAAACAATATTGGGCTTGATGGACCTTGGTCTGACCCAGTATGGCACATCTTATGTTCTTATGGCTCTAGCATATATGGGGGGGGGGGGGGGGGGCGCACCCCAAAGTGTCACCCTCGGTATACTCCTGTAAAAGCAGAGGAAGCCCTTTGACAAAGTAAAATGTAAGCAATAATGAATTATACCATTGGAAACAATGGAAGCATGAAGATGTGCAACTATATACAAGCAGCCCAGCAGAGCTAAACTGATACAGAATTGTAATCTTAAGGCAGACAGTACAGTCGTAATTCCAAAAAGGCTCTGTTGATAAGACTGTTGAGTCGGCCAAGGCTCTTGCTAGAGAATGCAGCGAGGGGTGGGTCCTGGACTGATCTAACAGGATTCCAGGAAAGGACATCAACGGTACTGAAATTTCTCCTTCCAATTCATCATTCTAGACCAGTCCAGACAAGTGGGACGTACCAAAACTACACCACTCCTGGGTGGGAAAAAGAGCCAGACCTCACATTGGCCCCAAAACACACTGAGACTCGAGCAAAGAGATCAAGACTAATAGCGCAAAGGTGGACAAGGAGAACCAAGTGGCTGCTCGACCAATCTCAATGGGAGACACAAGCGACTGTTCTACCCACGAAGCTGCTTGAGCATGTAGGGAGTGAGCATGAAGCCCCACAGGTATAGGCTTCTGATTCAGAATGAAAGCAGATTCAATAGCAAGCTTGATCCAGCATGCAATTGTAAAGTTAAGACGATGCAAGGCCCTTACGAGGGCCTGCAAAAAGCACAAAGAGGCAATTGGATTTTCAGAAGGAAGAGGTGATTTTCAGATAGCGATGAAGCACTCTTGACATCAACTGTGGAGTCCTGTCTGCACTACTCTGTGGAAAAAGGAGGGAGTGAAATGGTTTGGTTCACCAGAAAAGGTGAGAGAACCTTTGGTAAGAAGGAGGGTACCATCTGAAGAGACACTCTTTCTGAGGAAAAAGGAGAGAAAGGGTTCCCAAGAGGACAGAGCCTGCAGCTCAGACACTCATCGAGCTGAAGTGATGGAAGGCGGTCTTAGAGGACAAATTCTGGATAGTGATATGCCTAAGCAGCTCAGGGAGCCTTCATGAGGCTCCAGAGCACCAGAGAAAGGTCCCAAGGAAGGACAAGAGTGCCTAGCGGAGGTCGGAGTGTACACAGTTCGTGCAAGAACTGGCTGATATCTGCATGAGACGCAAGCAACCTGCCACTGGGCCTCAAAAGCAGGGAAGGGCAGCGACCTGTACATGGAGTGTGTTAAGAGCTAAACCCTTACCAAACCTCTCTTGTAGGACCACCAAAATATCTGGTATGCAAACTTGCCATGGCAAAATCTTCTGTAGATTGCACTACGACTCTAACAAGCACCAAACTCTAGCATAAGCCACAGAAGTAAAAGTAGAAGGATGCCATGCATTGAGAAGGGTTTCCACCTCCTTATGAAAATAGCCTTTGTGGACTAGGCATCACCTTTCAAGAGTCAAGCCGTAAGTGAGTAAGGAGCTGGGTCGTCCATCAGAACTGGCCCTGCCACAGGAGACCCTGCCAATAACTGAGTGGTGCTGCCAACTGCAAGCTGAAGTCAGAATACCATGAGTTCCTGATTGGCACCACCAGAATCACATGACCAGGTGGGTCTCAATGCGATTAAGACACCACCCAAGGTGGAAAGAGAGAAAAGTGCCACCCCCCACCCAGGGCTGTACTAGTGCGTCGAGGCCCTGCAACCTTATTCCTTTCTGCAATTGAAGGCAGCGGGAAAATTGGCATTCTTTGCTGTGGCTATCAGATCCAAACTGGGCTGGCCCTAGGTGTGCACTATGTGCTGAAACACCCCAAGAGCAAGTTCCCATTCGCTGGGGGTCTAGAGTATGGCGACCGAGAAAAATCAGCCTGAACATTGTCCACTCCTGCAATATGCTGGGCTGAGCACACATGCAGGTGTCTCTTGACCTAAGGAAGGAGAACCACCATTTCCCAGGCCACCCCTGGAGTTTTGGTGCCGCCTGTTGATTGAGATATGCCACTGTTGTGGCACTGTCAGAGGACACACACCGACTGTTGATGGAGGAGAGGGAGGAAGGCCTATAGGGCGATACAGACCACTTGAGCTTCGAGATGGTTTATCATCCATCTGGATTCCTGAATGTCCCGCGATCCCTGGGCCATCTGGTTCAGACAATGCACTCCCCAGCCCAAAAGACTGGCACCTGTCGTGACTAGAATTCAATGTGGAGTCTCCAGGGGAACACCTCGCAACAAGTCTGGGCAGAGCCACCAGTGCAGGCTGGTGTGAATGGTCTTGGCAAGTGGAAAATAAATGTACTCCTGCAAAGCCAGAGACAAGCAGGACAGAAGGAAGTTTTGGAGGCTTCACGTGGGCTCGAGAACAAGGAACTACCTCGACTGTGGCTACCATGGCCCAAGACCTGAAGGTAGTCCCATGCGTAGGATTGAATTTGAAGGAGTAACGCTTGAAGTATGTCTGAACTTCTGAAACTGGTCAGTTGTAAGGAAGACCTGTCCAAGACATGTGTCAAAGCAGGCCCCCAGGAATTCCAGGGATTGAGAGGGGTGGAGACAGCTCTTGGCATGATTGACCATCCAGCCAAGGCAATGGAGGAATACCACTATGTGAGAGACTGTTGAGGGCTTTGGCTCATCAGGGCAAAGTCGTGTGCCGATCATCCAGGTAAGGCTGCTGCAAAGACCACATGTCTTGAGAAGGTGCAGGGTGCCGCTGCTAGCCAAACGGTAGTGTGTAGAACTGAACGTGGTATCCGAGCAATGCGAAATGCTGATCCTCATGGATTGGGATAGAAACATAGAAACATGACGACAGAAAAAGACCACATGGCCTATCTAGTCTGTCCTTCCATAACAACAACAGTCCACTTTTTACCTTTAGAGATCCTCTGTGTTGGTCCCAAGCTTTTTTGAATTCAGTTACTGTCCTCATCTCTACCACCTCCACTGGGAGACTATTCCATGGATCCACTACTCTTTCTGTAAAGAAATATTTCCGCATATCACTCCTGAATCTATCTCCCTTCACCCTCAGTATGGAAGTATGCTTCTGTAAGGTCAAGGGAAGCCAGGAACTCCCCTCTGCAAACCACTAGGATCACGGATTGGAGGGTTTCATTGTGGAAATGAGTGACCTGGAGGGAATGAGTGACCCTCTTGAGGTCCAGGATGGGCCGAAAGGATCCATCCTTCTTTGGGACAAGGAAGTAGATGGAGTAGTGGCCAGAGCCCCTGTCAGATAGAGGCACTGGACAAATGGCCCGATGATCCAACAGTGTGGTCTGGATGGCTTCGTGCTTGGGGCCTGAACCACAAGGGGAAAATTACAAAGGCATCCTTGATGCGTTTGGAGCACACTAGCTCATTGCTGTAGCAGACAATGTTGATAACCCACTGATTAGTGGTTATTCCCTCTCTCACGGGCAAATAGGGCCAGCTAATCCCCCCACCAACAGTGTCCTGGAGTGGGCCTCTGTAGACAGTCAGCAGGAGGAACTTTCCAGGGTGGCCTAGGAGTCTTGTCTGTTGTGCTTCCCCAAAAGGCAGCAATTTGGATCCAGATCTGTTTGACAAGAATCCTGAAAACTGACCCAGATAGTAGTGCCGAGCATCTCGGATGTGTGACCTGGAGGAGTGAGGAGATGATTCTCCCTGCAGAACAGACGAACATCTTGCATCTTATCCTGTTATTTGGTCTGGTCTGATCGGAGGAGGACCATTCCCCATATTCCCAATCAGTTCGGGCTGACAGCTGAGAGATTATCTTGCTCTTTCACCCAGTCTTCAGCAGCCCATGATATCTCCTTAATCCAGGAGAGGGTACCTAGCATGCTTCTTTAATGGAAGAGATGGGTCGGCTAAGGGCTTAGGTGCAGGATAGATCCCCTACTTGAGGGCCCCCAGTTTGGGATGAGGGAGTTAGACCTCCAAAGATTCCAGGCTTACCTAAACAGGATCATAAAAAACTGTCAGTTCTTTACTGAACCTCCCGAGATGTGTTTAGATACGCTGGGCTGCTGAGGGAACAAGAGGAGCAGAGAGGGTATCCCCAACACCTGGGAAGGAGAAAAGAAAAAGGGAGTTCCTTACTGCCAGGCTTGATGAAGAAGTGATATCAGGAGTAGAAATTCCTGAATGGTAGTGCTCAGTCTCTTCCAGCATGGCCCTTGACTCCTGCGTTAAACAAGAAGTCTCTCCCAGATCTGTACAGGCTGAGCAAAGCTGATCAGCCAGGACATGGCGCTTCTGGCCACAATCTATGCACAGAGGTAAAGAGGGCATACTGCTGCCAAGGACGTGTGCTGGAAATTGCCACTTTTAAAACCCTGTTCTGTGACAAACTCAAAGCAACACGGGAGCTGTTAAGAAGATGGCCGCCACAGCGCACTGAATGCTGTGCAGCTAGCCCCAAGTGGAAAAAAAAGGACAGGAACACAGCTGCACAGCAGGCCTGAAGTGCTAGAAAAGGGCAACGGTGGTGGCATCCATTCAGGGGAGAGAAAGACAGCAGGCCAGTTGACAACAGCACAAGCAGCAATTAAGGGGGGGGGGGGAAGGAGGGAGCACTCACTGTGGTTTCAGATTGAAAGCAGTCCCTACGGTTCCCTGCCAAGCAGTCGGTGAAGCAAGTTAGGAAGAAAGGATGTGCTGTTGCTTTTTTTTTTTTTTATTAAAATAAAAGATGAGCTGTCAAGACTGTCCTCTAGCTGCTACAGGTATACCAGAGGCTCTCCCCTGAACAGAGCTCAACTAGTTCTCCTGACCAACTGTTCCCCCCAGTGAGCAGCTACACAGGTCCTCTTGACCAGGAGCTGCTCTCACAAGAATGAGAAAAAAAACCAAACAAGGTAGTCTTGTGGGAAATTTCAAAAAGGGAAAACCTCTTATGGATCCCCGAAGACCTCCACGTAGGTAATTTCCACTGGCAGAGAACCTTAACCCAGCTGCCAGGAGAAGAGGAAAAGGATCCATTGTCTGCTGAAGACCAAGAAATACCAAGAGACACCTAGAGTCCCCCCTCTATATGCCAGAGCCCATAAGCTGATGCTTCTGGCACTTTGTTGGCACTTTGTCTCCAACATGTACTGGCAGGGGGATTTAATCCAATGTCTGGATGGTCTATCAGGATGAATTGTAATATGAGATTGCAGACCTATTAGTAATCTGTGAACACTCATTAAAGCATCTTTAGTACCTGAAGATTGGTATTACATTGGCCATTCGCCAATTTTAAAAAGGGTTCAAAGGGCGATATGGGAAACTACAGACCGGTGAGACCAATGTCAGTACAGGGCAAAATGGTAAAAACAAAAATTACTGAACATGTAGATAGTCATGGTTTAAATGGGAGAAAGACAACATGTTATTTGCCCGAGGCGGTCTTATCATACTAATTTTTTTTTTTTTTGAAGGTGTGAACAAACAGGTAGGCAAAGGTGAGCCGGTTGATATGGCAAACCTCAATTTTCAGAAAGTCTGACATGGTCCCTCATGAGAGATTCTTGGTGAAATGAAAATAGTCATGGGATTGGAGGCAGTGTAGTATTGCGCATCAGGAACTACTTAAAAAAGGTAGAAAGCGGAGGATAGGGCTAAATGGCCAATTTTCTCAACTGAGAAAGGAGAAAACTGGATCCACTGCTTTAACATTCATAAATGACCAGGAAATGGCAGTAACGCATGAGGTGATTGAACCCCTCAAACTACCATTATACAATGCAAGGTTCCACGGTTAGAAACCACCATGCAGGAAAAAGATTTAGGTGTAATCAGTTATGTTGAAACCCTCCGTCCAGTGTACAGCAGCAGCCAAAAAAGCAAATAGAAAGCGTAGTTACTCACCTGTAATGGGTGTTCTCCAGGGACAACAGGAATCTGTCCTCACTTATGGGTGACATCGGCACCAACGGAACCCACGCAGAGCAATTCTCCAGCTTTCAAAGCAAGCATTTGTGACTGCTGCCGTGCATGTGTGGTCCTCTTCCCGCCCAAAGGTGTCATCTTGCTCAGTCAGGTCCCCTAACTAGAGCCCTACTAAGCAGATGGCAAGGGAAGGACAAAAATAGCAATCCTTCAGGGGAGGTGAGAGGGTAGTGAGGACTGATGTCTGCTGTCCCTGGAGAACACCTGTTACAGGTGTGTAACTACGCTTTCTCCAGAAACAAGCAGGAAGTCAGTTGTCACTTATGGGACTCCCTAGCTACAGGCTACCGAGCCTGTAACCCAAAACGCCTCCGCGAGGCCGTGAGCAGAAACTGATGCCTGAAGAAGCCTGAGTCTTCGGGTCCCCAGGGCGCAGCTCTCAGTAGCCGAAGAAGGGTCAGAGGGCAGGAGTTGCTTATACCCTGAACAGATTACGAAGTACAGCCTGACCGAAGGCGCTGTCCTGGCAGGACTCCCTCTCCAGGCAGTAGTGTACAGTGAAAGTGTTCACTGAAGACCAGGTCGCAGCCCAGCAGATGTCCGTTAGAGACACTGAGCGCAGCGAAGCCACCAAGGCCGTCTTCGCTCGGATGCCGTGCGTGGTGACCCACCGATCCAGTGGGGCGCCTGCCTTTGCTTGGGCGAAGGCAATGCAGTCCGCCACCTAGATGGAGATGGTGCGCTTGGTGACTGCCTGCCCCAGGCGACAAACAGCCGGTTGGACTTGCAATGAACCTAGTTACTCTGCAGGCAGAAGGCAAGAGCCCTCCTTTCAGTTGAGTGTATGCAACACTGCCGATGCCTGGTCAGTATGCGGTCTCGGGAAGAAGGTCGGTAGGACTATCTCCTGGTTGAGATGAAAGTCCAAAACCATCTTTAGTAGGAACTTGGGATGGGTGCGGAGGACCACCCTGTTCCCACAGAACCTGGTGTATGGAGCCTCAGCCATGAGGTGGACAAAGGAAGGTAATCTTTTTTTTTTTTTAATTCTTTATTTTCGTTTTACAACAACAAAGGAAAGGAAGACATACAGCTAAAAGACAAATACATACATGGAATGTGATACATACACCAAAGTAAACCCCTGCCACCCCCCTCCCCCCTGCTTCTTCTCTAGAAAACTAAATCATTCTCGAAGCGGGCGTGTACTGACATTATTATGTTACAAAACCTAACGGCGATCTGAAACATGATGAGTGTACATTAAACAGACATGTCGAAGCAATGAGCAGATTGTACATGATCATTGAGCATCTGCCATTTAGACAAGCGAGAATGAATTTGGGTATGGAAAATAGCTCTCCGAGATATCTGCTCATATATTACTATATAAGCAGACAAGGTTCCACTATTCATTGACAGTAAGTCGAGAGCTATCCTTCCAAGTCCTCGTGATTAAACATATGGCTATACCCAGCATGAAATCAGGAGAAAGCGACCCTTCTGAGGAAGAGAGGGGACCTCCGCCACTGAGCGGAGTCCCACAGTCTTCCAAGAAAGAGGCTCGTGAAGGTGTAAGATAAATGGAATACGACCCCAGACCCGCCCCCAGTAAACCTGTAGTTAAAGACATTCATAAAGAACATGAGCGAGGGTTCCCACATCAGTATGGCAAGACCTACACTGGTCCCTGGCAGTTGTGTTCCATTTGGCTATTTTCCTGGAATATAAGAACATCTATGTGCAAAAAAGAAGAGAGTTGAGTTTGGGTAACTGAGGCAGATCGGGAAACCCGCACTATTTTGCTCCAGAAAACGCTAATAGACATTTTAGGTAAGGGCGCTTGAAAACTTACAACATAATCAGAATCTGTACAATAATGACATAAGCACCAAGTATGCTGGCCAATACACCCATATTGAAAAGTATGTACCAAAGTAACTTAGAGAAGAAGCAAAACCCCCAATGAATATGGCGACCAGATGTCTGCGGGAGGAGGCCCTAGAGAGGAAGATAGAGACATAATAAAAGAAAAGAAACACCAGAGTCCATAAGTAACTCTGTCTCTGATACTCGTCGAGGCTACTATGGGTAGATGGAGTCGGGTCCCAGATATCTTCAAAATAAGGCAACAAACCGCCCTCAACAAACTCTTCGCTGAGCCGCGGTAAATCCAATATGGCAGGTACAGCGGATGTGAGAGTACTGGCAGGAATATTCTGGAAGTCAGCGCATCAAGTCGGCTTCTTTAGAGTCCAAAAACTCCGCTAGTAGATCAGGGTCCTCAAATGTTCTTGTCTGATTGTGAAGCGTGACTCGGAGCTTGGCCGGGTACATCAGGCCATAGCGTGCTTGTAGTTGTTGAAGCCTCGGCCGAAATTCCAGAAAGCGCTTTCGGCGGTCGACCGTGGGTTTAGCCAAGTCAGGATAGAAGGAGACCTTGTGGCTCTCAAACTCCATATGGCCCTTTGCCCGGGAGGCACTGAGAATTTGTTCCACATGTTGGTATCTCAAAAGTCGAAAGATGATAGGCCGCGGGGTCTTCCTGTTGAGCGTTATGTTTGTGGGTACACGATGAGCGCGATCGATCTCCAATTCTTTGGTAAAGGTGATTTGGAGCAGGGAAGGGAGGATTTTACTTAAAAACTCCTTCATGTCTCCCAATTCCGCTCCCTCCGGTATGCCCACGAGTCATAGGTTGTTGCGGCGCGCTCTATTATTGCCATCTTCCACTTCTTTCTGCAAGGCCCGCACCTGACGTTCAACTTTGTCGAGTTTGGACAGCCGGACCGCATGGGAGTCTAATATACTCTCCATTTTGTCCTGACGCGAAGAGAGCCCCTCTAGCCTGCCTTGCAGTACACCAAGATCTTCCCTCAGCGCTCGAAGTGCTTCACCGTTTGACTGCACGAGGTCCTTAACCCCTCTAATTTCTGCGAGGATTTCCTGCTGCATTTCGGGGCCCTCGCGCAAAGCCAGCCCCTTCTGCGGGGACGGGGGTTCAGTTTTGGAGCGTTTACCGTGAGAAGCCGCTGGAGATCCAAATTCCAGGCGCGTGGGTTTGGTCCCCGCCATCTCACCAATGTGCCCCGGCAAGATCAGAGCAGAAATTCAAGTTTGTCCGGTGTTAATTCAGGATTCTGAGTAGGCCTCTCGGGAGCCTCAGCGTTATGCGACCATCCCGCTGGACATCGGGCTCCGCCCCCCAGGAAGGTAATCTTATTGATCAATTTAAGCCACTGGCCCGACACAGGCCGTGTTTCGTTTTGCCTTCATCAGGGGCTGGCTTAACTAGAACATACAAAAACAACAAATACAATTAAAATGAAAAATAAATAGTAAACACACATAAAAGGCCTTTAAACAAATAGATAAAATTATTAAACACATGACCAATAAAATATTGTACAGCACAGGATTGTGTGGTATAGTCGGAATAAATACATGATTTAAAATGTGTAAAAAGAAATATAATAGATACATAAAAATACCAATATATATGACAACAACTTATAGGACACATGTATAATATATTAAAACTAAAAAAAATGAAAACAACCCCCCCTCTGTATATCTGTCTAATTCAGTTTTATTTATTATATTCTATATATTCCATAACGTTTGAAGGAGGAGGGGGGAACACCACACATGTATGATAGTGTATCCATCCCTATGGATGATCAATAAAATTTTTTTTTTATATATAGGAACTCCCGAGCAATATTGATACAGGAGTATCATAAACAACAACTTGTTGCAAAGAGCAACAGAATCAGTGGAATTGCTAAACTATATTAATATCATATACATAGCTACATATCCTTTCTATGAATCTCCCTACACATTATGAATGTGGTCTTTACAAATCAATTTCAGAGTTACCTGTATAAGTAGAAAACCACTACTTGTGAGTGTGATATGCATCTTTTCTTGATGTGGAATGGTTTCCACCAAAATCGCCAACGTTAATAGGCTATGAAAAGAAAATCTAAATTTTATCTCAGGAATCATTGTGCTTACCCTCTGAATTGAATAGCCCAATTATAGCATTTTGTCATATTATAAATAGACTCCGTAATCTGCCGACAACGCTGCAAACTAGTACGGATATTTAGGATTTTATATGCCGATCTTAGCCATACCATGATTTATACTATTTCCTCCCCTTAGTCACTGGGTTTAATCACAACACGTGGACCCGTGCTTTTTTGTTGGAGGCCTCAGCCATGAGGGCCTGACGTTTGCTGATTTGGCGAGCTGAGGACAAAGCCACCAGGAAGACCACTTTCCAGGAGAGATGCCTAAGCGAGCACATTGCCATTGGCTCGAAGGGCGCTCGCGTGAGCTGCATCAGCACCATGTTGAGGTCCCACTCTGCTGGCAGAGGCCGGATAGGAAGCTTGGAAAGCAGTAGACCTTGCATGAAGCGAGATACTAAGGCCTACCCCAAGAGGGTTTCCCCCTCGACAGGGAGGTGGTTCACGGAAATGGCACTCAGGTGTATCCTGAATGAATTGGATTTCAGCCCTGCCTTCGAGAGGTGGAGGAGGTACTGGAGGATCCACCAGGTAAAGCAGGAGAATGGGTCGATTTGAAGCTTGGAGCACCAGAGCAAGAAGTGCCCCCACTTAAAGGAATACATCAGTCTTGTTGAGTCCTCTGGGAGACGCAGTGGAGCTGAGGCAACCCGTTCAGCCGCCAGGCTGCAAGGGACAGCAAGGCCAGGTTTGGGTGGAGCACCCAACCCTCCTCCTGCATCAAAAGGCCTGGGGTGCAGCCTAGGGGAATTGGGGGCTCGGATGCAAGTCGGAGCAGAAGCGGGAACCAAGGCTGTCGAGGCCATGAGGATCACCAAAGTTCAGTCCTGCTGAGCCTTGTGGAGGGTCCTTGTGATCAGAAGCATGGGAGGGAATGCATAAAGGAGGCAGGAGGTCCAACTCAAGAGAAACGCATCTGGGGTCACCCTGATCAGGTGCGGAACTGGGCCGCAGCAGCGGGGAAGCTGTGGGTTCACCAGACTAGCAAACAGGTCCATTGATGGGGTCCCCACCAATAGAAGATGCTGGCGACCTCCGGATCCAAGCGCCACTCGTGTGGGCGGAGGATCCTGCTGAGTTTGTCTGCAAGGACATTCTCCTGGCCTGGGAAGTAGACTGCTCGTAGGGTCAACCCCTGGCGAGACACAAAGGAGCAAAGAAGGATCGCCTCTCGGCAGAGGTGGCATGATCCTGTTATCCCCCTCCTTGTTAACGTAAAACATGGCTACCCTGTTGTCAGTCTGCACGAGCAACAACTTTCCCTTCAGATAGCCCTCAAAGGCCCATTGGACCATCCGTAGCTCGAGCAGGTTGATCTGCTGCAGAGACACCTCAGGCGACTACTGCCCCTGGGTGCACAATGTGCTGCATTGGGTTCCCACTCCAGCAGGGAAGCATCCATCGTTAGGATGACCTCGTGCTACAGGGTCATGGTAGGGCATTCCCCGAAGGAGACTTCGGTGTCCCGCCACCAGCTCAGAGAGTCATGGAGACTGCAGGAAACCCGGATAGGATCTCTAAAGCGGCCGAAGGTTTGGCTCCATTGTGCCCTGAGGCACCACTGGTCTGTCTGCATGTCTTGAAGGACTAGAAAAGGGGACTGTTACTTCTGGAGAGAGATCTGCAATTGAGAGTATATACTTCTGGGAATTTTCTGAAAGGACTTTTGTATTAAAGCTAATTAATCTGTGACCCCACTGTTTTTTGTTAAATTAGTCAGGGCCTAGTAGCAGCAGTTTAAGTTTAAATTTAAAACACAGAAGAGAACTTTCTGGTTACATTTCATACCCAGCAGACAGCTTGTAGTTTAAATTTCATAATGAGTCAGAGTCTAGCAGCAGCAAAGAGCTGTAATTTAAATCAAATCAGAATATAGCTTAGCATAAAAGGCAAACAGGGTCAGTACTCTGAGCAACAATAAAGTCTTCTAGAGACCTTTACAAACAGGCCTTCTACCTAGGGTGCAAGAGACCTGTGAAATCTTTTCAATAGGTGTTAACACCAGGTGGCAGGTCAAAAGGCCATTTTGAAAGACTCCTATCCAAGCAAGGACTGTTAATCACCCAGGAAGTTGGTCACAGCTTACCTCAGAAACACAGGACAGGGTACTGTGTAGCAGACCTCTTTTAATTTGAATTATTTCCCTTCCCAACACCCACCCACCCCAGAATCTGAACCGAGGTGGAAAATGCTGGGCCAACTGAGTTCTGTGTCGAAGGAGGAAGACAGGTCTTCCAGTGGCGAGTCAGAAGCTGCCATACCAGAACAGCAGGTTCCGGAATCCAGAGACTAGGCTCTTTGCCTACCACAGGTCAAGACCCCATCACCTCTCCTAGAAGGCAACACACTTGCATGTAACTAAGCCCATGTAGGCATGAGAGCATGTGCTGAGTACATACAGGAACACATGCTGCAGCTGCTCAGGCTGAATGTGCGTTATGACTGCACGACCACAAGGCACTCCAAGACAAAATGCTAACAGCAAGCATTGGAAGAGACAGGAAGCCAACTACACACCATTAACTGTCTGCAGCCCATCCGAGCTGTGTCAAAGAACAGACAAGGTCGTGCGAGTCCCCCACAAGGACAATGAGGTCAAGTTTCAGTACTCACTTCCTGGGAGCCCCAGGCAGGAAAAATCATGCCAGGCTCAGTGCTACTCCCCTGTTGCCATTTTCTTTTCTTTAACTGGCTTGCAGCCACATGCCTCAGAGCCTTCTTCAGTCTTTGGAGGAGAGCAGGGGGGAAAACAATGGAGGAAAGGGCATAGAGGTTGTGAGAGGAGCTTAAAATCCAATCCTTCCAATTTTCTGGCTGCTCAGAATCTTAACAGGATAAAGGGTGTGGAGCTGAACCAAATGTTTCCTCCCTCCTATGGCTACCAAAAAGCCTGCAGTCTAGTGGAGCCTCCTATGTCGCACTCAAGTGAGATAAGTCACCCAAAGGTGGTCGTTCATGAGTAAAAGCAATCCTTTTCCTCTCAGAATCTGAGCAAATAATCTATCAGAGCTGAAACAAATCTAACTACCACCTGCTGGAGACAGAGATACTGGTTTTGCCCCTGACAAAGGCATGAAGATGTCATTGAAGCCTAAATGTTTCATTGGCTGTCTCCACTCATCTGCTCATAGGGGAGCACAACCCACTTCGACTAGACTGGTCTAGCATGACAATATGGAAATTAGTTAAACAATGCAAAGTTCCACATTAGGAATCACCATCCAAGAAGAGGATCTAGGCATCATTGTGGATATGCTGAAACCTTCTGCTCAATGGGCAGTGGAGGCCAAGAAAGCGAACAGTATGTCCGACTTAGTCCTGCTCATTGACAGAAAAATTCTGAATACAGCATTCTTGCAGGATTATGCAACAACATTCAAACATACATTCCAACCGCTCTGAGAAAATAGCGTAGTTACTCATCTGTAACAGGTGATCTCCAGGAACAGCAGGAATTTAGTCCTCACATATGGGTATCATCGGTACCGACTGAGCCTGCACGGGAATGCTCCCCAGCGTCCAATTAGAACGCTTTTGGGAGCATCCCACAGCGCCTGCGTGCTGCCTTTTCTGCCTTTCCCAACTGCCTCTCTCCAGTTGAGTTTTAGAGCTGAGACAAAGAGAGCGAGGGAAAGGAAAAGAGATAGAGAGATACAACTCCTAGGGGAGGTGGGTGGGTTGTGAGGACTAAATTCCTGCTGTTCCTGGAGATCACCTGTTACAGATGAGTAACTATGCTATCTCCAGGAACAAGCAGGAATGTAGTCATCACATATGGGGACTCTCCAGCTTTAGATGCCAGGGAGAGACCCCAGAAGTTGTGTGTCCCTGAGAAGGGCTCCACTTCCCCCCATGGATCTCTGGCATCCTACCAGGGATGGTGGGTAGAAGTTGATTAGGTATGGAACAGGTGTGAGAACAACCTGACCAAACAAGGCATCCCAGCGGGAGTCTTTGTCCAAGCAGTTATGGGCTGTGAAGGTATGAACCGAGGCCCAAGTGGCTGCTCGACAGATGTCGTCAATAGAGTTCAGAAGAGCCATTCAGGCTGCCATGGCTCTCACATTGTGAGCTGTGACATGGCCCTCCAGAGAAAGGTTCTTACTCTGATAGGCGAAAGAAATACACTGAGCAATCCAGTTGGATAGTGTTCTCTTGGAGATTTTGAGTGGACGTCCACCAATGGAGGGACAAAATGAGGCGACTTGTGTTTGCTATTTTGTCTGACAGGCACCCTGATGCCTGGATCCATTGGGTGGATAAAGTCCACTGAGCTGCCCTCATTTGGAGGCGAGCATATGGAACCACATGCACTGTGGATGCCATGTGGCCCAGCAATTGCAACATTTCTCGATCAGTTAGATGAGGCTTTAGCACTGCTTGAGAAGCTAACTGCACCAAGCGAAGGCAACGGGCATGGGGAAGATAGGCCCTTGCCCTTGTGGTATCCAGAAGAGCTCCTATGAACTCTAAAGATTGAGTGGGAGTCAGACTGGAATTTGGGATGTTTACTACCAGCCAAATATTGAAGGATACACATTGTGCAGGATAGAGAAGTCTTGGCCTCTGACTGTGTTGGAGCTCGAATGAGCCAGTCGTCCAAGTAAGGGAAGACGAATGTTCCTAGAGTGCGGAGAAATGCTGCTACCACAGCCATGCATTTCGTGCACACCCTTGGTGCTGAGGCCAGACCAAAAGGAAGTACCCTGTATTGGTAGTGTTTTCCTTGAAAAAGGAACCGAAGGAACCTTCTGTGGGTTGGATGGATGAGGACATGGGTGTACGCATCCTTGAGATCTACAGAACAAAGCCAATCCTGATTCTGAAGGTATGGAAGCAGAGCTCTGAGAGAAATCATCTTTTTCTCCTTGACAAGGAATCTGTTCAATTCTCTGAGATCTAAGATAGGTCTGTATCCCCCTGTTGTCTTTGGGATAAGAAAGTAAGGGGAACAGAACCCTGTGCCCTGTTGATGAAGAGGCACTTCTATTGCCCCTTGGGCAAGAAGGATGGCAACCTCCTGACCCAACAGGTTGATGAGAGAGGTCGGAGAACTGAACTGCTTCACTACTGTGTGAGGGGGCATGCTTGAAAAATGAAGTTTGTACCCCTCCTTTATGATGGAAAGTGTCCAATGCTCTGCTGTTATTTGCCCCCATCTGGGGGCAAAATGACATAACCTTCCTGGAATGGTGGACGGTTCTGGTCCCTCCAGAACCAGAAAGGCTAGGTTCTCTAGCTGAAAGTCAAAGGCCCTGAGGAGGCTGAGGCTGCTGGGCCGGTGGAGGCCTAGCAGCCTTTGCTTTCTTCTGTTTGGGTGATTGCTGACGTTTGGTTGAAAACTGACCTGCAGAAGATGCCTGTTGACCATAAGCAGGATAAAATCTTTTCTTTTTAGAAAAAGATGTTTTCTTGAACAACTTCTTTCTAACAGGATCAGCAGTGGACTTGTATAGTCTATGCAAGGTGGAATTTTCAGCATCCATTTCTTTACCAAACAGGTTCTCACCAGTACAAGGGATATTTCCCAATTTATCTTGTACCCAGAGCTCTAAATCAGATGCCTGGAGCCAAGCAATTCTACGTGCACCTATGGCAACAGCCGAGGTTCTGCTTATACACTCAAAGCAGTCAAAGGCTGCACGGTTGGAGAATTTAGAGACATCTTGGGCATGTTTGACCCAAGTGAGAAAGTCCTGTCTTTTATCCTCAGAAATGAAAGGACTTAAAGTCTGTAAATTATCTGTGACCTCCTTTAGGAACATTCCCATGTAGAGACTATAGGAACTGATTCTTGCAGCAAGCATGGAAGCTTGAAAGACTTTACGTCCAAAAGCATCCAGGGTTCTGCATTCACGTCCTGGAGGATTAGAGGCATGTCTTTTTGCACTTCTGATCCTTCTCATAGCTGACTCCACAATAGAGTGGTAAGGAAGCTATGGAACTCAGGACAAGGAGGGACACGATGCATAGTATCCAACCTACGAGAATGAGGAGAAGTGGTAAGAGGCGTTTCCCACATCCTTAACATGAGATCATATAGAATCTCATGAATGGGTAAGGTAGCTGCCTCCTTAGGAGTTTTGGGATATTGTAAAATTTCCAACTCCTTGGCCCTTAGCTCTGTTTCAGGGGCCACGGTAATGGACAGGCCCCAAGCCACCTCTCCATCAGGAAAGACATGTCCTCAGGAGGAGACATCCTGCGTTTAGGGGAGGAGGACTCCTCTGGAAGAAGCATCGCTGCATCGACAGAACTTTCAGAATCCTCAGATTCTTCTGAGGACAAAGTATCGTCTGTCCGGATGCTCCTGCAGAGCCCGATACCCGTACCAACCAAGGAATAACCGGTACCGGAGAATTGGTACCAGAGGGCAGAGGACAGGGTACCGGCATAGCAGACACCGATGCCAATGCTATCGGTACCGATGCCAGTACAGGTGGAGTTGTCTGTTGCGGTACCAAGGGCGTCGATGCCGCAAGGAAAGCCGCCAGACTGCGTTCCATGGTCAGAATTCTCTGGTCCATAGACGCCGCCAATGCCTGGATGTCGGTACCGGTGGAGACCACCAGTACCCCAGAGCATGGCACCAGGAGATCTGTCGAGGCTGAGCCATCGAGAACATCCTGGAATCCCAATAATGTTTTGGAAGCCGAAGCCTCCCGCCGGGGTAATTTTGCCGGTGAAGAATCTGAGGGCAACGCCAGAGGCATCTCGATGCTTAGAAGGAGATCTACCCTTCGAGGACTGGATGGATTTATGTTTAGTTACCTGAGATCCACGGGAGGAAGCAGCAGCCCTGGAAGACGTTGATGCCACCGAAGCCGCATCAGAGGGAAACAGGGTCGTACTGAGCTTGGCAGCTCGGTTCTGCCGACCTCTTTTAGACATCATGGCACAGGACAATCCGTGATGGAGTGGTCAGGACCTAAACATTTTAAACACCATATCGATGACGGAAATGGTACCGCCACACTTGGTGCACTTTTTAAAACCTGAGGCAGGTTTTTCCATGTTAAGGAAAGTTTTGGGGCCGAAGGCCCAAAAAGGCGGGTGCACCTGAAGAAAATGGAAAAACAGATTTTTTTTTTAGAAATAGGAAAAGACAGACCGGCGGTACCGGTAGAGCGTCAAAGAAGGCAGACACGACCTCAAAAAGAAATTCTTCTGCGGTAACAGGAACACGAACTGCTGGCTCCGTGGAAAAAGAAGAACTGGAGAGAGGCAGTTGGGAAAGGCGGGAAGGCAGCACACAGGCGCTGTGGGATGCTCCCAAAAGCATTCTAATTGGATGCTGGTGAGCATTCCCGCGCAGGCTCCGTCGGTACCGACGATACCCATATGTGATGACTACATTCCTGCTTGTTCCTGGAGATAGCACAGTTACCTTAATAGGTGATCTCTGGGAACAGCAGGAATAAGTCTTCACATATGGATATCATCGGTACAGACGGAGCCTGCGTGGGAACGCTCCCCAGTGTCCAATCAGAAAGCTTTTGGGAGCATCCCACAGCACCTGCGTGCTGCCTTCCCGCCTTTCCAACTGTCTCTCCTCAGTTGAGTTTTCCAGCTGAGACAAAGAGGGAGAGAGAGGGAAAGGAAGAGATAGAGAGAGAGAACTCCTAGGGGAGGTGGGTGGGTTGTGAAGACTTATTCCTGCTGTTCCCAGAGATCACATGTTACAGGTAAGTAACTGTGCTATCTCCAGGAACAAGCAGGAATGAGTCTTCACATATGGGGACTCCCTAGCTTTTGATGCCAGGAAGAGAGCCCAGAAGCTGTGTGTCCCTGGGACAGGGCTGCACTTCCCCATCTGGATCTCTGGCATCTCATGAGGGATGGTGGGTAGGAGTTGATTAAGTATGGAACAGGTGTTTGAGAACAACCTGACCAAACAAGGCATCCCGACGGGAGTCCTTGTCTAAGCAGTAATGGGCTGTGAAGGTATGAACCGAAGCCCAAGTGGCTGCTCGACAAATGTCATCGATTGAGGCTGCCATGGCTCTCACATTGTGAGCTGTGACATGGCCCTCCAGAGAAATGTTCTTGCTCTGATAGGCAAAAGAAATACATTGGGCAATCCAGTTGGAAAGAGTTCTCTTGGAGACTGGTTGTCCCAAATGAGAAGGATCAAAAGCAACAAAAAGTTGGGAAGACTTTCTATGTTGCTGTGTCCTCTAAGTAAAAAGCTAGAGCTCTTTTACAGTCCAGGGTATGAAGATTCTTCTCTGCACTTGATGCATGAGGCCCTGGAAAAAAAAAGACAGGTAGGTAGACCTCTTGGTTGAGGTGAAAGGGCGAGACCACCTTAGGCATAAAGTGTGGATTAGTCCTAAGTACTTCCTTGTCATGATGGAACCTTGTGTAAGGTGGATTAGCTACTAGTGCTTGCAATTCACTGATGCGGCGTGCTGTGACTGCAATAAGAAAAATAACCTTCCAAGAAAGGTATTTCAAGGAGGTAGTAGCTAAAGGTTCAAAAGGCGGCTTCATAAGCTGACCAAGAACCAAATTTAAATCCCATGCCAACGGAGGCGGTCTAATGGGAGGCTTTGTTAAAAAGGAGGCCTCTCATGAACCTTGCTACAAGGGGATGAGAGGAAACAGTTTGTCCATTTAGAGGCCTGAGGGAAGCTGCAATAGCACTCAGATGGACTTTTACTGAATTTGTTTTAAGGCCTGCATTAGAGAGATGCAAGAGATACTCCAGCAACGATTCCAGAGGTATTGAGCAGGGGTTAAGACCCCTTCCAGAACACCAGCTGGTAAACCTTTTCCACTTGAAGACGTAAGAACCTCTAGTGGAAGATTTTCTGGAAGCATAAAGAACATCTTTCACTTGTTGAGAAAGAGGAAGATCCTGGAGATCTAGGCCTTCAGCAGCCAAGCCCTGAGATACAGAGACTGGGGATTGGGATGCCACAACTTTCCGTCCTCCTGAGAGAGGAGGTCTGGAGCAGACCCTAACTCCAGGGAAGGAGCTTGAGAGAGATTTATTTATTTTATTTTTATTTTATTTAACACTCATTTATATACCGCATCTTCCAGCGATCAGTTGCGGTGTACAATTAACATCAGTTAACAAAGCGAAGTTTTACATAGAACATCTTAATTTAACAAAGCAGAGAGTAATAACTAAGCAGAATATTTCAACTAAAACAGTGTGAGTAACAATTTATCTAAACAAAGTGTAATGTCTGTACAACGTAAGGCAGTACATAACAGTTGCAACTATATACATGAACTATACTATACTATATACATGAGATGTAGAAGCAGAGGGTACCACACTTGCCGTGGCCAATGTGGAGCTATGAGAATCTTGTGGCCTCTGTCTCTCTGAAGCTTGAACAGGGTTTTGGGGATCAGGGGAATGGGTGGAAAGGCATACAGGAAGTCTTGACCCCAGTGGAGGAAAGCATCCCTTGCCTGAGCCCCCTGAGCCGGAGTTCTGGAACAGAACCGGGGAAGTTTGGCATTCCACGGACTTGCAAAGAGGTCTATGTCTGGGGTTCCCCAAATTTGAAAAATCTTGGATACCTGGTCCATATGTAGGGACCACTCGTGTGGAAGCAGAACTCGACTGAGTCTGTCCGCCCAAGAGTTTTGAACACCTGGAAGATAAACTGCCAGAAGATGAATGTGATGCTCTCTGGTGAGGGCCCACAGTCGCAGAGCTTTGTTGGAAAGCGACAGAGAGCCAGTTCCCCCCTGCTTGTTTATGTAGAACATGGCTACCTGATTGTCCGTGTGGACAAGGACCGTCCTGTGGCTGAGCAGGGTGTGGAAAACTCACAGAGCAAGGAAGATTGCTCTGAGTTCCAAGAGAATGATATGTAGAGAAGTCTCCTGTGGGGACCAGGTGCCCTGGGTGGAGAGGTCCTGGAGATGAGCTCCCCGGCCCATTGGAGAAGCATCTGTTGTAAGAGTTGCCTGGGGGAGACCCCAGCAACAGGTTTTGAGGGGACTTCCACCACTGGAGGGACAAAATGAGGCGACTTGTGTTTGCTATTTTGTCTGACAGGCAGTCTAATGCCTGGGTCCATTGGGTGGATAAAGTCCACTGAGCTGCTCTCATGTGCAGGCGAGCATATGGTACCACATGAACGGTGGATGCCATGTGGCCTAGCAACTAACATTTCTCGAGCAGTTAGCTTCTCAAGCAGAGTCAAAACCCCTACTAACTGCATCAAGCGAAGGCAACGGGCCTGAGGAAGATAGGCCCTTGCCTTTGTGGTATCCAGCAGCGCCCCTATAAACTCCAGGGACTGAGTAGGGATCAAATTGGATTTTGGGATGTTTATTACCAGCCCTAAATACTGGAGGATACGCATGGTGCAGGCTAGAGCAGTCTTGGCCTCTGATTGAGTGGGAGCTTGAATGAGCCAGTCGTCCAGATAGGGGAAGACAAATATTCCCAGGGAGCGCAGAAAAGCAGCAACCACTGCCATGCATTTTGTGAACACCCTTGGTGCAGAGGCCAGGCCAAATGGGAGCACTTTGTATTGATAGTGCTTCACCTGGAAAAGGAACCTTCTGTGAGTTGGATGGATGAGAACATAATTGTAAGCATCCTTGAGATCTAGAGAACAAAGCCAATCCTGACTGTGAAGGTATGGCAGCAGAGTTCCTAGAGAAACCATCTTGAATTCCTCTTTGACGAGGAATCTGTTCAATTCTCTGAGATCTAAAATGGGCCTGAAGTCCTGTTTTCTTTGGGATAAGAAAATAGGGAGAGTAGAATCCCTTGCCCTGTTGTTGAGAAGGCACTTCCTCTATTGCCCCTTGGGCTAGAAGAGTGGCAACCTCCTGCTCTAACAGGCTGAGGAGGGAGGTTGGAGAATTGAACTGGTGCACTCTTGTTAGAGGGGGCAAGCTGGAAAAATGAAGTTTGTACCCCTCTCTTATGATGGAGTGTCCAATGCTCTGCTGTGATTTGCCCCCATCTGGGAGCAAAGTAACAACCTTCCTGTGATGGTGGAGGGCTCTGGTCCTTCTAGAGCCAGGAAGGCTAAGTTCTCTAGCAGAGAGTCAAAGGCCCTGAGGGGGCTGAGATTGCTGGGCTTGAGCAAGCCTCGCAGCCTTTGCCTTGGTCTGTTTGAAGGATTGCTGACGTTTGGAAGGAAACTGAGCTGCAGAAGATGCTGACTATAAGCAGGATAGGATCTTCCCTTTTTAGAAAAAGGTGTTTCTTGAACAGCCTTTTCTTAGCAGGAGCAGCAGTAGATTTGGATAGTCTATCCAAAGCAGAATTTTCAGCATCCATCTCATTGGCTTTTGCTTGCCAAATCTTTACCAAACAGATTCTCCCCTGTACAAGGGATATTTCCCAATTCATCTTGGACCCAGGTCTCCAAATCAGATGCTTGAAGCCAAGCAATCCTACGTGCACCTATACCTATAGCTGAGGCTCTGCTTACGCATTCAAAGGAGTCAAAAGCTGCACGGTTGGAGAATTTGGAGATATCCTGGGCATGTTTGAGCCCAGAGAGAAATTCTGGCCTTTTACTGTCCGACATAAAAGGACTTAAAGTCAGCAAATGGTCAGTGACTTCTTTTAAGAACATTCCCATGTAGAGACTATAGGAATTTATTCTCGCATCCAGCATGGAAGCTTGGAATATTCTACCAAAAGCATCCAGGGTTCTACATTCACGTCCTGGAGGATTAGAGGCATGTCTTTTGGCACTTCTAATCTTTCTCATTGCAGACGCAACCACAATAGAGTGGTGAG
Organism: Ichthyophis bannanicus; assembly: GCA_033557465.1. Lineage (NCBI taxonomy): Eukaryota > Metazoa > Chordata > Amphibia > Gymnophiona > Ichthyophiidae > Ichthyophis > Ichthyophis bannanicus. The sequence continues at coordinate 53,439,610 of CM066040.1, forward strand.
GAAGCTGAGTTTTATGAAAACCAGGACAAGGAGGGACACGATACATGGTGTCTAACCTGCGAGAATGAGGAGAGGTGGATATAGGTGCTTCCCACATCCTTAACATGAGATCATACAGAATCTCATGAATAGGCAAGGTAGCTGCCTCTTTAGGAGTTTTAGGATACTGTAGAATATCTAACTCCTTAGCTCTAGGCTCTGACTCTGGGGCTACTGTAATGGAGAGACCCCGAGCCACTTCTCTGATAAAGTCTTGAAAAGACAAGTCCTCTGGAGGAGACATCCTTCATTTAGGAGAGGACTCCTCCTGTGGAAGAAGCATCGCTGCATCGACAGACTCCTCAGAGTCAGAGGAATCGAAGTATCATCTGTCAGGATGCTCTTGCAAAGCCCGATACCCGTACCGACCGGGATCGGTATCGGGGGTATCGGTACCAGAGGGCAGGGTACTGGCATGGCTGACACCAAAGCCGATGTCAATGCCACCGGTACCGGAATCAGTGCCGATGGCGATACCGGGGCCGGTACCTGCGGAGTAGTCTGATGCGGTACCACGAGCGTCGATGCCACAAGGAAGGCCACCAGACTGCGTTCGATGGACAGAATCCTCTGATCCATCGATGCAGCCAATGCCTGGAAGTCGGTACTGGTGGAGGTCACCGGTACCCCAGAGCAAGGCACCAGGAGATCTGTTGAGGCCACGCCATCTAGATCGTCCTGGAACCCCGATGATGATGCTTTAGAAGCCGAAGCCTCCCGCCGGGGTAATTTTGCCAGTGCAGAATCCTCGAGGGCAAGGCCAGAGGCATCTCGATGCTTAGAAGGAGATTTGCCCCTCGAGGACCGGCTGGATTTATGTTTAGTTACCTGAGATCCATGTGAGGAATAAGCAGCCCTGGAAGACGTCGATGCCACCGAAGCCACATTAGAGGGAAACAGGGTACTGAGCTTGGCAGCTCGGTTCTGTCGACCTCTCAGACATCATGGAACAGGAGACACAATCTTTAATGGAATGGTCAGGGCCTAAACATTTGAGACATCAGTCATGGGTGTCGGTGACTGATATAGTACCGCCACATTTTGTGCACTTAAAACCTGAGGCAGGTTTTTCCATATTTAAGGAAAAGGTTTTGGGCCCAAGGCCCAAAACTGAAGTACACCTGAAGAAAAATAAAAAGTCTTCGTTTTTTTTTTTTTTTTTAAAATAAGAACTGGCGGTACCGGCATAGTGTCGAGGAAGGCAGACACGTACAGAAAAGAAATAAAGAAAAAATAAGGAAATTCTTCTGCGGTGACAGGAACACGACCTGCTGGCTCCGTGGAAAAACAACTGAGGAGAGACAGTTGGAAAGGCGGGAAGGCAGCACGCAGGCGCTGTGGGATGCTCCCAAAAGCTTTCTGATTGGACGCTGGGGAGCGTTCCCGCGCAGGCTCCGTCGGTACCAACATACCCGTATGTGAAGACTCATTCCTGCTTGTTCCTGGAGATTGGTAGTGACCCTAGTACAATATCATGGCATTTACTATCTTTTAAGACAATAGTACTACACCATCATCGGTGGATATGCTTCTCAAATTCTAACACATTAAGATTTAAATGCCACCAAGTGACGCAGAGATGCTTTAAAGCAATTAAGGTCCGCCAACAATTAATAGGAAAAACAAACAGAAGTGGGCATCCCATATTTGGAAGTCTTATTCCTAGATATTTATCCCAATCCTTTTAGATTTATAAATTTGTAAGGGGAAAATCAAGGAGAGCAAATCAGGTAAAACCCAAGTTCCTCCAGTCCAGACCAGACCATATAGACTTTTCACCCCCTACCTGCAGCTTCTCTGATGATTTGTTCTGCATATAAATTAAACAGGTAAGGGGAAAGTATGCAGCTTTATCTTACACCTTTGCTTATTTTAACCATTCTGTTTCTCCTTGATCTGTTCGAACTGTTGCTTCTTGATCAATGTACAGATTGTGAAGAGTACGATCAGGTGTACTGGTATACCCATGATTCTTAATGTGGCCCAGAGTTTCTCATGGTTTACACAGTCAAAAGCCTTGCTATAGTCGATAAAGCACAAATAGATATCCTTTTGGTATTCTTTAGTCTTTAAGGATCCATCTCACATCCGCAATGATGTCTCTCGTTCCTCGCCCTTTCCTTTTCCTTTGCAGAACAAATCAGAGAAGCAGGATTGTATGAAGACAGAGGTGTGAAGATTGATGGAAGACTCAACCTTTGCTATGCTGATGATACCACATTACTGGCTGAAAGTGAAGATGATCTGAAACATTTGCTTCTCACAATCAAAGAACAGTCTCAAAATGGGCCTGCACCTTAATGTAAAGACAAAGATCATGACAACTGGCATAAATCAACAGGTTCATCGTTGAAGGAGAAGAAATTGAAATCGTGAGCAACTTTAACCTACTTGGATCAACTATCAATAAAGAAGCAACAAGCAGTCAAGAAATCAGACGAAGCATTGCTCTTGGCAGAATAGCTAAGACCGACCTAGATAAGATTCTCAAGAGCAGAGATGTCTCTCCATACAAAGATTCAACTTGTTCACGCCACGGTATTTTCAACATCATATGGATGTGAAAGCTGGACAGTGCAATAGACAGACAGGAAGAAAATTGATGCCTTTGAATTATGGTGCTGGTGGCGAATACTGTGTATACCATGGACTGCCCAAAGAACAAACCAGTCGGTACTAGAGGAGATCAAACCTAAGCTTTCTTTAGAAGCTCAAATAAGACTTCGACTTTCATACTTTGGACACATGCGAAGAGAGATCATTAGAGAAAAAGACATCATGCTTGGCAAGATAGAAGGTCAACGCAAAAGAGGAAGGCCAGCAATGAGATGGATCGATACAATAACAGCAGCTACGGGTACTAGTCTGTCAACAATGAGCCGCCTGACTCAAGACCGAAAACAATTTAGGATAGCTATCCAGAGGGTCACCATGAGTCGACTCAGACTCGATGGCAATTAACCTGCAGCTTGGAGACTGAGCATGGCAAGTCTTGATGTCACCTACTTAGGCTACTGACCCCTCCTTCAAGGCTCAGCATTCTATTGACAAAGCAAAGCAGACCACTCAACGAACACCACTGCAACTCTCCCTACAAAAAAGGAACGGCCCTACACCAGCCGAAGAGAAGCAGAGCTAACTAAACAGCCAAGAGGCTAGGTGGCCCTTGTTCTCTTATGCTAAATTAGTTTACCTTTGTAGTATGCTTCCTCTTTCCAGCAAGAACATGTGGGACTGGGAGAAGAACCTGTCCCACCAGGGCACCGCTAGCTCTGAACCAATATCATGGTAAAAATTCTTCAGGTCTGGGATTGCCCTGGCTAAGGCCAGTCAAAAACAGGATGGGTCCTAGACTGGACTGAACAAGGAAAGCAAATCAGGTTAAGACTTGATTTCCCCTTATCATTCTTCCAGTCCAGTCCATAACACAGAGATGTACCAGAGCAGTTACACCCAGGCAGGACCAATGTGCACAGCCTGAAGAACCGCTGACCCTAAACTGGCATCTCCCATCGCCTGCACATCGATGTGGTAATGGCGAACAAAAGTGTGCAAGGACGACCAGGTTGCTGCCCTGCAGATGTCCACTGGCTGAGCCAAGGAAAAAACTCCCAGAATGCTGTTTAGGGCTTTGCATGCACTCTACATGGGTGCAGAGGCACCTGTTTGCAATGCAACAAGTACACCAATGCTATGGCTTCCTTGATCCACTGAACAATGGAGGCCTTGGATGCTGCCTCCCCTTTGTGTAGACCGAAGAGGACAAACAAGTGATCAGACTTCTGAAATGGCTCCGTCCATTTAAGATACTTACTCAAGCTCCGCTAGACAATCAAGGCAGTGCAATTGCCAGTCTCCCACCCTGCGCCAACCCATGCAAAAACCAGCGTAGACCCCAGCTGAATCACATGCAAGGGTGACATTAGTTTGGGCAGAAAAGGGACTGGGCAGAGCACCACCTTTTTCTTTGTCATCAGCAAAACGGTTCCCAACAGGACAAAGCCTGGAGCTCAGATGCACCGTGCCAAACAAATCGCCACCAGAAAGACTGTTTTCAATGTTGCCGATCCAACCGGCTCAAAAGGAGCCCCAAGTCCTTGCAGCACAGGGTTCAAATCCATCGGGGGAACCAAGGACTGGAGCGGTGGCCGGGCATGCTTCACCACACACAGGAAATGGACATCTGGATGCGATTCTAGCAATTGCCCCTGGATCCTGCCCCTGTAGCACATAATTGCTGCCACCTGGACCCATAAGGAGCTCCCTGCCAAGCCTCTCTCCAAACCGGCTTGTAGGAAGGCTAGCACTTCTGGCACTGATGCTGAGAGAGACCAGCGCCACCTCTGCCAACATTAGTCCTCAAATACACGCCAGACCCTGATTTAAGAAAGATGTGGACTGTTTCCGAGCCATCAGCATCATGAAAAATCACCACTGGAGTACCCTTGTTTTCTCAAGACACACCCTTTCAAGAGCCAGGCCATAAGCGAGAATCTACTCGCTTGCGACATGAGGATGGGCCACTGTGCCAAAAGGTACCGCACCTCCGGCAGATACCAAGGGCTGTCCAGGATCATACGCAGCAGGTTGGCATACCATGGGCGCCTTGGCCAGTCCAGGGCTAATCAGCACCACTGGTCCCAGATGTGACTATTCGCTGCAGGAGCCATCCTATCAATGCCCACAGCGGGACGACATACAGAAGCCTGTCCACTGGCCACCTCTTGGACCAGCATGTCCAAACCTTCAGACATCAGCTCCCTCTGCCTGCTGAAGAACCAGATTGCATTTGTGTTCCAGGTGGTCACCATGAGATGCAAAATTGGTTGCCCCACAGCCGCACTATGTGGGCAAACACCTCATTGAACAGGCACCACTCCGCTGGGTCCAAATGCTAGCAACAGAGATAATCGGCCACTACATTGTCTTTGCCAGCCACGTGCATTGGTTGGTCTCCGCCTTCCTCATTAGGAGCACAATCTCATCTGCCAGGAGAATGTTCCCGTTCCTCCCGACGATTGATGTAAGCCACCATTGTGGTGTTGTCAGAGAACACCTTAACTGCCTTTCCCCTACAGGGATGTTCGGACCTCCAGCTCTCATCTCCAATCTGTTGATGGACCACCGGCACTTTTCCCAAGTCCAGCACCCCTAGGGCCACACACAACTCGCAGTGTGCTCCCCAGCTGCTCAAGCTGGCGGGGCTTATTGAATCTTAAAAGGCTACATTCCTAGCACTCTCCAGTGGAGTCCTGATTACAAACAGTCACCCCAAGCTGCTTGGAGACTGAGAATACTGAGCCTTGAAGGAGGGGCCAGTAACCTAAGTAGGTGACATCATCAAGACTTGGCATGCTCAGTCTCCAAGCTGCAGGTGGGGGGTGACAACTATGGTTTGGACTAGACTGGAAGAATAAGGAATAATGCGTTTTACTATGGTAACTGTCTTGCTTCAATTTCCTTCAAAATCCATTCTTAAATGCTGCATGTTTCAACTGTACGGTATATGTGTAGGCGTCTGGTAAGAATCAATCTCACTGTAAATGTTTGTATACAATGTGAACAGCAGAATCAGAAGTTCTAGGACCATCATATCTATTAATTCTACTACTCTAGACCTTTCTGAAAGCATAATGTTTGTTACCGGGATGCTAAACCTAACAATGTTTTCATAAATATGAAAACAGTGCTAGATTGTAATTCAGTCAGAGGTTTCAGATGGTGCCCTAAAAGCTAAGATGTCCTAATCAAAGTCTTCAAGAAAGGCAAATGGCTTACTTCGTAAGTTTATTCACTTTGGACAAAGCATACTTTCTAAGTGAGAATAGCAACATAAAAAGCTTAAAAAGCCAGCATCTCTATCCTGATCTTCAATTAAATGGTATTCCTAATAGCAACAAAGCCGAAAGGCGTCAGACCTTTAGTTCCTAGCTTCCTTAGTTGAGGTCAACGAGTGGTACAGATTATACAGATCTAATGATACCTAGTTTCCTTTATGCAGTAATTGAAGAATTTAGGTGTGCCATAATGATCTAATCAATTGACCTATTGTTACCTCTGACCATGTGCATTTTGTACCTGCACAAACTGAATGTGGTCATCACAGCCAAACACCTCAGCCTGTTCATCTAGCAGATTCCCATCAAGCAGCTTGTGATCAGCTGAATAGTACAAGGTTTGCACCTGCAAAACAGCAACAGAATACCCATGTGGCTATTGTCTCCATAGCTACTCTAGATTAAGCAAACTCCACAATGTAATCAGTTCAGCTCTTGCAGCAACTGACTGACAATCTAGCAAGATTCACAAAATTAAAGCAGTAGAAGGGACTGGTGTTAATCTTCAAACGCTTGCTGAAGAATCCTTGCTTCTTGGCTTGAAACAAATCCTTTTCAATATTAGGATGATTACAACAACTTGGAACTGCTTGTTTACAGACAAAACAAAAAAAAACAAAAAAAGAAGCTTGTCCCAGCAGAGAGATAAATGGGTTACAAAAGATGAAATGTAAAAAATATCAACCCCCAAAATATGATGCAACAGCAAGCCAACCAATATTTAGTCAACTCAGCAACAGCAAGGAGGGGATACCCTTTCTAAAAAAGCTTGGCTTACTGTACATGAAGGTAAATCCTTCATTCTTCTGTCATGTCAGTTTGATGACCTCCCTCACATATAAATGTTTAGATTGTTAATCTTCTACCTATAATTTAAAACGCATCTGCTCTAAACAAAAAATTTCATTGCCAGAAATCTGTAGAGACATCCTGTAAAGTAAACACCATTAAATCATCATGGTTCTCTGCCCTCAGCTGATGTTCTTAGGAGAACTGGGGCAGGACTGCTGCTTCGTTACGTGTCAATACCCTTGTGGTTTCTTCCTGTTCTTCAGATCTTGGGTATCCTAGTTTTGTTAATAAACCTATGGGGAGATAAATCAATGGGGAGGAACAACCATTAGAAGTTTTTACCTATTTTTTTTTTCATTTTAAGCAAAAACCTGTGGGGAAGAAAGCATTTAAGTGCCTACAGAAAATTTCAGTACCACATCCCCACTGCTAAATCAAAGTGTGTGCTACTTTTAAAGCCAGATCAATAGTATGATGGGGAAAAAATAAAAATAAGGGAGAAAATATGACCAGACTGAACAGTTTATACAGCTCACCTGGAAACCCCCCTCTTTTTCAGCTTAGGGGTACCTAAAGCAAAATTTAAATTCTTTAGGGTCATGGTTAAAACGTAAATAAAAAGGGCATCTTTCATATGGTATCAAATGTTATTAAAACTTTATCCCACTTCTCTGAAAGACTAACCTCTTCTATTAGGTCTTCTAGACTGTCTCCATTCTCCCAGATGCTACGCTGCACCCAGTCGATTACCTTTGTATACAATTTGCCATTGCTGGGCAGACAGACATTATCTTCAAGCATAACCTCCAGCTACAAGAAAAAAAGTACAATTTTAAAAACAGATCTACTTGTTAAATATTATGCGGGACAAGGAACAAAAAAAAAATTACAAACCACAGAGAAAGTCACCTATTTAAGTCTAGGCTTTTATACTCTGGTTATGATCCTAAAGACATTTTGCCAGTTGGATAATGAAGGGATCCAAAATTTTGGAGTTTGGAGAACCAGTAATGGCAGGCAAACGAACTACCTTGAATTAAGAAGTGTCAATTACTTCAAAATAGCCTACTAACCTTTAGCCGTGGAAGTTTGAGGAACTCCTCTTGTTCAGAGACCTCCAACAGATGTTCCTGGATATAACCATCAATCTTATTCAGCAAGCGTGAATCTCCCATACAACTTGCAAAATTCCGGTAACAGATACAGCTTTCCACATCCATCTTAGAAAGTAAATAATCTCCACACACCTTTAAGCACACAAATTTATGATGTTAGGAAATAGTGCAAAACAAGATCTAAATAATTAGGGGTTCTCTTGCCTTAGTGTTAATGTGCTGGCAAGCCACTTTATGGATTCAACCTGGTCTTGCAGAAGCTAGACTATATATGCTTCCGGACTAAGATGATCAACATACAACATATCAAAAGCTAAGACAGGCAATTATGCTCAATATTTTGTTCCTTAGTTACTAGCCACTTGGGGTACAAGCCATCTCTCCTCAGCCTATCAGTGCTGGAAACAGCGTATCCTCGAACTCAATGAGGTAGAGATTTGCAAACCCTAGCCTCAGCTCATATCAGCTCAACCACAGAGGCCTGGAGAGCTAGGCCTAGCTTTAAACTGCTGCAACAGAGCACATTGCAACCATTTGCTAAGTTCCAGAACTGCAAAACCACTTATCTAGGTGGCAATTTGATGAAGCTTGTCATGTGCTGCTGCTGCCATCTGTTTGGGTAACTCATTTGGACTGGTCTAGCAGTATGAAAAGGAATGGTGACATTTGATAATTCCCTTTCCTGGAATCCTGCTAGACTAGTCCACACAATTGGATTATGTCCTCCTGCCAAAAGACTGCCACTGGAGTTTTCTAGCCTGTCTCAAACATCACTGTTACTAAGGCTGGTGCAGCTAAGGGCAAGTGGGAATGCGTAGTTGCTTACTTGTAACAGGGGTTCTCTGTATACAACAGGTGTATGCAGCCACACTGGTGACGACATCCTGGATGTTGCCATTGTACCAGGCACTCCCTTAAGGCTTCTGAGCACACATACCATCTCCTGCACGTGGGTTCCCGCTCAGAGTCCTAACATAGCAGGAATAGGTTGTAGTTCGATGTGGTGACAATGCATAGCAGATGACAAAACATCTCCTAAATCCTACAGACCCTTATCAAGCATCCCGTTTTTGGCTAAATTAATCGAAAAAGCAGTACAAATCCAGACCCAAGAATACATTGATAGCTCAGCCCCCCTGGATGACCAACAGTATGGGTTTTGCCCTCACCACGGGGTGGAGTCACTACTAACAGTTCTTATTGATACCCTTGTAAGAGGTATCGATAACTCAAAACAGGCATTCCTACTCATATTCATTGATATCTCTGCTGCCTTTGACAGTGTTCACCACTCAACAATGATTAATAAACTAAGACAAATAGGTATAAAATCCACGGTTCTTAACTGGTTTTCATCATACCTAAGTGACCGAACTCAAACGGTACGAATTGGCAACCTCACCTCAAAAACTTACAATCAGGAGCTAGGCCTCCCCCAGGGCTCTGCACTGTCAGCGCTACTATTTAATATTTACTTAAAACACATCTGTCAAATATTTAAAAAATTCAATGTGCACTATCACCTTTACGCGGACGACATAATGATGTATGTCCCATTCACAATACCTAATATTCCTACACTACTTAATACCTGCCTCAATGAAATAATTGGCTAAATGAAAACAACTTATTCATTAACCATGCAAAAACCGAAGCCTTAATAGTAACTAAAAACACAACATTCATTCCCCCATCACACTGCAAAATAATATCAATATAAAAACTGGAATACGCTTCCTAGGAGTAATACTAGACAAACACCTCAGTATGGACACACATATAAGAAACACAAAAAAAGTTTATTTTAAACTAAAAGTCTTAAAACAACTCCGCCCCCTAATGCATCTACAGGATTTTCAACGTATAATACAAGCTATAATAACTCCCCATTTCGATTTTGCGAACTTAACCCTACTAATAAGGGCGATATCTTCCAGAAATGCAACATCAAATACCACATATATGCCGACGATGTGATGCTATACACACAGCTTGACATAACACAGCCTAACTTCGGTCCACTAGAAATATGCCTTGACATGCTCCAATTATGGCTTCAGCAAAACAACATGTCAATAAACCACAAAAAAACAGAGGTCATGTTCATTTCCAAGAAAGCCAATTTCATCCCACCCACCACAGTCACTCTTAACAAAAACATATACCACACGAAGCCTGTAATAAAGTATCTAGGAGTCCTACTAGACTGTAATCTCAGGTTGGACAAACACCTCAGATCAGTAACCGAGCCATCTTTTACAAACTCAAAATTCTACAACCACTTCGCAGTATCCTCGACAAATCCAACTTTAGATCTGTTGCTCAAGCACTAATCATTCCACACCTGGACTACAGCAATGCCATTCTACTAGGGCTTCCAAAGAACACACTCAGCATCCTGCAAATGGCCCAGAACGTGGCTGCAAGAGTCATCATGGAAAAGAAAGTCACCGACCACATAACCCCAGTACTAATGGACCTGCACTGGCTCCCAGTGGCCGCCCGCATCATCTACAAACAGATCATCACAACGTTTAAACTCATCCATGGCATCGCACCATCCTACCTCAATAACCTAATCACTATCCAAACATGCAACAGGAGCAGGAGAACTATGAATCTCAACACCCTGTGTATCCCGACAAGCATTCGATCTGTCAAAGCCGAAACAAGCAAGCGGGCATTCACATACACAGCGCCAATTCAATGGAACCAACTACCGCATGAAGACTCTCAAACAGCCTGACTGAATTTAGACGAAAGCTTAAAACATATCTGTTTCAAACCCACTACAACCTGATCTAACCGCAATACCCTACCTCAACCAGATGAACTTTACCGCCCACGACAGCATAAAATCTAATAGCATATTGTAATAGCGCGGTATATAAGAGATGCAAATAAAATAAATAAATATAGTCATGTGTTAGCCTGTACTCTTTGGAAGTCAACATTGTATATAATGTATATTTGGCCCCCCAACCTACTGAAATCAAATGTATACCCTGATCTGTGTGCTATAATAATCAACTGTATATTGTATCCAACTGTTTATCCCGCGTTACGTAAATCATTGTCTAATCAAAATGTAAAACTAAAAATCTCAATGTATTATACAATGCATTATGATTTCTGTAAAGTAGACCGCTGTTGATCGTAGGAAACAGCGGTATACAAGTATTTACTAAATAAATAAATACTAGGCATAACAAAACAAAATCTAAAAAAACTCCAACTAGCACAAAATGCAGCAGCAAGGACTATCATGAATGCCCCACCATTCCAACATATAACACCTATTTTAGAGAATCTACACTGGCTCCCGATTCAATGCCGGATACATTATAAAACTCTTAACTACTTACAAAGTCTTGAACAACACAGCACCTCTTACTCTAAACAACCTTATTAACAAAGAACCCAATCATAATCTCCAAAGGCGAGACCAACTAAACAAACTTATAACACCAAAGGAATTTATAAAGGCAAAAAAATCAACAAACAAGAAAGCACTCTCTCATGCTGCCCCTATAATTTGGAACAACACTCCATCGGAATTAAGATCCTTACCTCAAATCATGGAGTTCAGGAAAAAACTCAAAACTCACTTATTCTCAACATACTACGGATCCTTGTCGAACTCACCTATTCAACAGGAAAAAGGATAGCTTCACCAGCTGACATATCCCATCTCTGAACTGGAATAAAGCGTAGTTACTCACCTGTAACAGGTGTTCTCCAGGAGCAGCAGGAATCAGTCCTCACTTATGGGTGACGTCGGCGCCGACGGAGCCCTCGCGGAGCAATTTTCCCCAGCTTTCAAAGAAAGCCTTTGGGAATTGCAGCGCGCATGCGCGGTCGTCTTCCCGCCCAAAGGTGCCATCTTAGCCAGTCAGATGACATAGCTAAAAAAGACAGCATAAAAATTTGCAAAAGAACATAAGCAGACGATTGCAACTCCAAGGGGAGGAGGGAGGGTAGTGAGGACTGATTCCTGCTGCTCCTGGAGAACACCAGTTACAGGTGAGTAACTACGCTTTCTCCAGGACCAAGCAGGAAGTCAGTCCTCACTTATGGGACTCCCAAGCTCAAGGCTACCGGAGACCCTAAGCACAAAAATGAGCTCCCTCTAGCTCAGCAGCACAGAAGGATAGAATCTTCGCTGAATTATCACCCACCGGTAGCCCACATCCGGGATGGAGGGTAGGAGTTGCTCAGACCTCAAAGAGATTACGGAGGACTGCCTGTCCGAAAGCACTGTCCCTATGGGACTCCCTCTCGAGACAGTAATGGACCGCAAAAGTCTGGCTCGAAGACCAAGTAGCGGCCCGGCAGATGTCTGCCAGCGGAACAGAGCGGAGGTAAGCCACTGACGTGGCCTTTGCCCGAACGCAATGAGCCGTGACTCGACTCTCTAAGGAGAGTCCGGCTGCCCCATAAGCCCAAGAGATACAGTCCGCAACCCAGATGGACAGAGTACGCTTGGAGACCGGGAGCCCCAATTTATTGGGGTCAAAAGACACAAAAAGCTGAGCAGCTTTACGGTGCTCCCGCGTACGGTCAAGGTAGAAGTTCAATGCCCTTCTACAGTCCAGGGTATGGAGGACCGTTTCAGCTCGGCTGGAGTGTGGTCTGGGAAAGAAGGTTGGAAGTACCACCTCCTGATTGATGTGAAAAGGGGAGACCACTTTAGGCAGAAATTTCGGGTGAGTCCGAAGGACTACCCTATTCTTGTAGAACCTAGTGTAAGGGGGATCAGACACGAGGGCCTGCAATTCACTTACGCGCCTAGCGGAAGTGAGGGCTATCAAGAACAGTGTTTTCCAAGAAAGAAAACGGAGAGAACAGGTAGCCATAGGTTCAAAAGGCGGACAGGTGATCCGCTGTAAAACCACATTCAGGTCCCAGTCAGGTGCTGGCGGACGCAGAGGTGGTTTAAGTAGAAGGAGACCTCGGAGAAACCTCGCTACGAGAGGGTCGTTGGAGAGAGGTCTGCCGTCCACCGGCACATGATGTGCTGAAAGAGCACTGAGGTGAACTTTGACGGAGTTGGACTTAAGTCCCAGATTAGAGAGGTGTAGCAAGTACTGTAAGATCACCGACACCGGGCAGGAGAAGGGATCCTGAGACTGTTGGGAACACCAGATTGCAAAGCGACGCCATTTAAGGGCGTAGCATTTGCGGGTAGAAGGCCGTCGCGAAGCCAAGACGACCTCCTCCACCTCCGCCGGCAAGAGAAGAGGAGCAAGGACTACCCTTTCAGCAGCCAGGCCATGAGCAATGTTCCCTCTAATTTTCTGTAGGCTGTGTGCGCATAAAATATCAGCTGTGCAGCTTTTGAAGGAAGGTTAAATTTTTGTGCGCCACATAATGACACTCGGAGTTATATACTTTAAAATTTGACTACATGTCAGAATACAGTATGTACACCACATTGATTGCACTAGAAAATATTGTAGAACTTGTGAAAACCGTAAATACACAACAACTTTTAAATTTTAAGACATCTGTGTTGTTTTCTATCAGAATCAGAACCAAAATGTTTGTGCGCTCTGTTGTAAAGTATGTGCGCTCGCTCGGTGAGGTGTGTGCGCGCGCACACGCGCACAGCTTAGAGGGAACAGTGGCCATGAGGTTGAGAGACCGGAGGTTGGGGTGCAGTAGGGACCCCTGATCCTGGGTGAGGAGATCCGGTTGTACCCCCAGAGGGATTGGATCCTCCACCGCCAGTTGCAGCAGGAGCGGAAACCACGGCTGCCTGGGCCAGCGAGGGGCCACCAGGATCATGAAGGCTTTGTCTCGGAGAACCTTGAAAAGAGTCCGAGAGACTAACGGGATGGGAGGGAAAGCGTACAGAAGGCTCCCCGACCATGAGATCAGAAAGGCGTCCGCCGCAACCCGAAGGGGGTGTGGCTGACGAGAGCAGAAGCGAGGAAGCTGCCGGTTGTGAGGACTGGCAAAGAGATCCACCGTGGGGAGGCCCCACCTGAGGAAGAGCTTCTGAACGATCAAGGGATCCAGACGCCACTCGTGCGGCTGGAGGACCCTGCTGAGTTTGTCCGCCAGGCAATTTTCTTGGCCCGGGAGATAAACTGCCTTGAGGAGAATGCCGTGACTGACGGCCCAAGAGCAGAGCTTCTGTGCCTCCCGGCAGAGGAGGAAGGAGCCCGTGCCCCCCTGCTTGTTCACGTAGAACATGGCAACTTGATTGTCCGTCTGGACAAGGACGGACTGTTGGGAGGTCAGGTGGGAGAAGGCCCTGAGAGCTAGGCGGATCGCCCTGAGCTCCAGGAAGTTGATCTGCTGAGCAGACTCCCACTTGGTCCAGAGGCCCTGAGTACGAGCCTCTTGGCAATGTGCTCCCCAGCCCAGGAGAGATGCATCGGTGGTCAGCACCCGGGTCGGCTGAGGTGACTGGAAAGGCATTCCCAATATCAGGTTCGGCTGCCGGAGCCACCACCGGATAGACGAGACCAGCGGCTCGGAGACGCGCACAAGGTCTGCTAGGCCGCCTGTGGCTTGCCGCCACTGCCGGCGGAGACACCATTGAGCAGACCGCATATTCAGGCGGGCATTGGGGGTCACATGGACGGTGGAAGCCATATGGCCGAGTAGTCTCAGGAAGCGCCTGGCGGAGACCAGGGGCTGGCTGCGAAAGCGGTCGGCTAGGTCCATGAGCCGCTGAGCCCTGTCGAGCGGTAGGTACGCTCGCGCCTGAGGAGTGTGCAGCCTTGCGCCGATGAACTCGAGATCCTGTGAGGGGAGCAAAGTGGACTTTGCGAAGTTTATGACAAAGCCCAAGTGCTGCAGCAGAGTCACCGTGCGGCACGTGGCGTTGGTGACCTCCTGAGCGGACGCTGCTCTGATGAGCCAGTCGTCGAGGTACGGAAAGACATAGAGGCCGTGAAGCCGGAGATGGGCCGCCACGACCGCGAGACATTTTGTGAAGACTCGCGGTGCGGAGGACAGGCCAAAGGGCAGTACTCTGTACTGGTAATGATTTCCTGCCACCACAAACCTTAGGTATTGGCGGTGGCTTGGGTGGATGAGGATGTGCGTGTAGGCATCCTTTAGATCCAAGGAGCATAGCCAATCTCCCTGCTGGAGGTAGGGCAGAAGGATTCCAAGGGTAAGCATTTTGAACTTCTCCCGCACAAGGAACCTGTTGAGGTTGCGCAAGTCCAGGATGGGTCTGAGGCCTCCTGTTCTCTTTGGTATCAGAAAATACCTTGAATAGAAGCCTTGACCTCTCAGGTGGTGTGGCACCGGTTCCACCGCCTGTTCCTGCAGAAGACCCGCTAACTCCTGAAGGAGCAACTCCCTGTGCAGAGGGGGGCGCGGAGGCTCTCCCGGAAAATAGGAGGGAGGGACCTGATGGAAGTGGAGAAGGTAGCCCTCTCGCACGACCTGAAGCACCCAGGCATCTGCGGTGATGCTGGACCACCTGTGGGCGAAGTGAACCAGCCGGCCTCCGGTGCTGGGGGGAACCAGCGGGGGGGGAGAGGCTATGCTGAGCGAGTCAAAAACCCCCACCCTGCTGAGCAGGGGCTGGTGGTGCAGGCTTGGGGGCTTGCTGCCTACGGGACCCGTTACCCCGTCCCTTGGCCTGCTGGCCCTGTTGGGGAGCTGCAGGGGCCTGATAATGGGGGTATTGTTTGTAGGCAGCTGCCTTCCTCGGGTAAAAGGACTTTTTTCCCGAGCCCTTCTTTTTCTGGGAAGGGGCGGAGGTCTTCCTAGAAAGCCTGGTCCTGGTGAGAGTCTCAGTCTCAATTTGTGCAGCCTCTTCCGCCATGGGCTTGCCAAAGAGGTTTTCGCCTCGGCAGGGGACATCGACCAACTTGTCCTGTACCCAGGGCTCAAGGTCGGACGACTGAAGCCAAGCCTGTCGGCGGGCACCGATGCCGGCTGCGGCTACTCGAGCCGAGGCTTCAAAGCCATCATAGGCTGCTCGGGACATGAACTTTGAGCATTCCCGAATACCCGTGGACAAGGCTAGGAACCTCCGCAAGGGCTCCTCGGAGAGACCAGCGGAGAATCCGGCTAGCTCTTTAGCCAGATCCCTGAGATACATGCCCATGTATAGCTGGTAAGTCTGGACACGACAGGCGAGCATAGAGCCCTGGAAGCACTTCTTGCCAAGGCCATCCAGGTTACGGGCCTCCCTTCCAGGAGGCACCGAGGAGTGCATCTTCTGGCTCTTAAGACGATGCATGGCCGATTCCACTACCATGGAATGGTGTGGCAGCTGTGCCTTTTGAAAGCCAGGGCTCTTGCGGACTCGATAGATAGAATCGACCCGCTTGCTCAGGACCGGCGAGGAGGCCGGACTCTCCCACATGCGGAAGAGTAGTCGTTCCAGCATAGGAGGAACCGGCACAGTAAAGTGTTCCCTCGCGGGAGAGTCATACTGGAGGGCGTCGAGCTCTTCGGCTCGAGGCTCCTCCTCGGGATCCGCAGGGAAGGCCAAAGCCTTGGCCATATCCCTAATGAAGTCCGAGAACCGGGCATCCTCCGGGGGGGACTGCTTCCGAGGCTCGGACTCCGGAGAGTCCGATGGGACACACCGAGTCCGGAAAGAATCAGGTGACTCTTCCTCCTCAGACTCCCAGACCGACTCCGACGAGGACTCGGTGGGGTCGGCCCGGGCAGGGTGCGGCGCCAGCCGCACCGACGCCGAGGGAGTCGGCGTCGGCGACCTCGGTCCCGAACGGGAGGCCGAGGGCGACCTCGACCGAGGATCGACTCGAGTTCTCATCGACTCGAGGATCGGCTCGGTCTCCGGGGTCGACTTGGACGTCGACGTCCCGGCGGTCGGGGCAGCGACGCCAGCGAAGCCAGCGAGCAGTGCCCGCTGCTGGTCCATGAAGGCAGACAGTCTGCTCTCCAAGGCCGTCAACCTGAGTCCGAGCTCAGGTGACCCAGCAGCCCCCGACTCGGGCCCCGACGGCGTCGGGCCCGACGTCGGCTGTCGCGGAGGCGAGTCCAGAAGGACTACAGGACTTACCCGGGCAGGCATCTCCGACTCCAGGCGAGGTCGCTTCGGGAGGTGTTCCTTCTCCAAGGACCCGGGGCGGCTGTCGGGGCTATGCGACCTGGCCCTCGCGGAGCCAGGAGCGTCCACCGACGCCGCCCTCGCGGGTTTTTCCTTCCGACGATGGTCCCCGGAGGGAGAACCCCGGTCGGAGGAGCTCCGGCGACGGTCCGAGCTGGAGCCTTTCGACGCGGAGGCCTCCGACGAGGTCCGGGTACGGCTGGGGTCAGCGAAGATTCTCTCGCGCTGATGCCGCCGACTTCTCAACGCCTTCGAGGACAGTTTGCTGCAGGGCCCACAGATCAGTTCCTCATGATCCGGGCCCAGGCAGCGGAGGCAAAAGTCGTGTGTGTCGGTTAGTGACATATTTCGGTCACACCGACCACACCGCTTAAAGCCACTGGCAGCCATCGGGGGAAAAAGGGCCCCTGCGAGGTCAAAGGACCGGGCTGCCAGGGAAAACGAAAACGAAAGCTGACTAAGTCAGAAAAACCGAAAAAACGGAAGAGGACTCGAGACCGGCGTCGCGAGTCCGGGCGGGAAAACGATCGGCGTCGAACCGAAAGAAAAAAGTATAAAATAAAGAGGAAAATCAACTTTTTCGCGGGGACAAGACGGGGACGTCTGTAGGGCTCCGCGGAAAAAAGACGACTGGCTAAGATGGCACCTTCGGGCGGGAAGACGACCGCGCATGCGCGCTGCAATTCCCAAAGGCTTTCTTTGAAAGCAGGGGAAAATTGCTCCGCGAGGGCTCCGTCGGCGCCGACGTCACCCATAAGTGAGGACTGACTTCCTGCTTGGTCCTGGAGAAATGAGAAAACCCCAAACAGACGATCTCAAAAACATACATACCTGTACATAGTTAATATCTGGTTCTTTGTATATAGTTAACAAACTGTTAATTGTAAAATTGAATTTCTTTGTAGTTTCACAATGTTATCTGTAAAAACAGCTTTGCCTGTTTACTGTTGTTCCATGTAAACCACAACTGATCAATGGAAGGTGCGGTATATAAAAACTCACTAATTAAATTAAAATGCTAGCCAAGGCAGCAGATGAAGTAGGTGTTGGTCCAGGAAAGGTCTTAATCATGCATTGATGGATTTATCCATTTTCTTGCAGGGATGGCAGGAAAGCATGTGGCTGGACTACACAATTTACTAGGGGCTCCCAAAATCATCCTTAATCTCGTTACAGCTTGCTCAAAATACAGCAGCCAGAATAATCACAGGCACCGGTCCACAAGAGCATATCACCCCAACTAACAGCTTCACTGGCTCCCCATCCACATAAGGATTACATACAAAGTCTCCCTAACCATATTTAAAACCATTTACCACCTCTGGGCAAACATTCTTTAAACTCTCCTGCAACATCCTCTCAAAAGAAAGTAGAACGATCAACCAATCACAACCTCCTATCAAGTCCCAAGTACTTACACCCACTCTAACTCCACCACCACCAGCAGAGCCTTCTCCTTCTATGCCCCCACCATCTGCAATTCCCTCACACCAGAGCCATGCTCACTCACAGACCTAGGAGTATTCTGCCGTTAACTAAAAACCCTCCTTTTCCTGGAGCACTTTGTACCAAAACCTTAACTGTCCACCCACCATATCTTGACTATGCTCACATCCCACCCCTACTCTGCCATGTAAACTGTTATATTCACTTTTAGTTTTATTTACCGATGTTCTATGTAACTTTCTTATTCCGATTCGTTCCATGTACACCGCTGTGACTTGTAGATACAGCGGTATAGAAAAGCTGCTAAGTAAATAAATGCCCCTGCTGTATAAGAGCCTCCATTACAGGTAAGCAACTATGCTTTCTCCGGATACTACCGAACATTTGTATAGCACTACAAGACGTATGCAGTGCTGCACAGACACATGTAAAAGACTGTCCCTGTTCATCAGAGCTTACAATCTAGTCAAGACAGACACCACAGTAGCTACAGACATGGGATAGAGGTAGGGAGAATGGTAAGGAAGGATGTCTACACCCATACAAGCAGGGGGAATGCAGGCACACTGATGGCGAATGCAGAACTGAAATCTGCTCCTTCCAACTGAGCACATCATGGTGAACTGTCTACAAAAGAATTTAATGATTGGATTGCTTTTGGAAAGCAGTGAGGCTATAGAACATTGCCTGGAACTCCAGTATGCTTATGTTTACATGCAAGGTGTGCTCGTGGGTCGACCCGAGTCCTTCAGTGGTGAGGTTAAGCAGGTGTGCGTACCATCTGTGGGTGGATGCATCAGTGGTGAGTGCAAGATGAGGCAGTGGGTGCTGAAAGAACACCAGACATTGAGGTTGGAGGTGTAGAGCGGTTGGTGTGAAGCGTAGGGGAATCTGCATGCGAAGAGATTGCAGATGCTGGTTCCAGTTGAGCTTGAGGTGCCACTGTAGGGACCACATGCATAGCTGTGCTAGGGGGAAGGACATGCACAGAAGCCACCATGTAGCAGAGGAGGCAAAGGATGAAGTGCACGAGGCCCAAGTATATTGAAGCAGGCAGGAATAGATTTGGTTGAGGAAAAGTATTCTGTTGTCTGGAAGATGTGCCTTCCCTGTGATGGTGTGTCTGCCTGCTCTTATGAAGGGGGCAGGATTTGTTGGCGGTTCTATTTCTGACTTTTGAGAGCTGACCAGGATATCTTAAGGTCCGCAGGGTGTGGATGGTACTTCGAATGGTCGTCCACACCTGGTCCTTTGTGGCAAGAGACAAGCCAATTGAGCTACAGGTAGATGCAGTGACCTTGACTGTGCAAATGGGCTACGACTACTGCAAGGCATTTTGTGAAGACATGGTGGACTAATAAGCCAAGCGGCAGCACACTGTATTGGTAACGTTTATGTCAGAACTTGAAACACAGGTACTTCAAGTGATGGGGGTGGATGGAATATGGGTACAGACATCTTTCAGATCCAGGAAGGCCAGTGAATTGTTCTTGCTAAGCAGGTGGGGGAAGGGGGAATGCATTTCAAACTTTTCCTATTTTATATGAAGGTTGAGGCTGCGGAGGTCCAGGATGGGTCGCAGGCCTCCCGACTTCTTTGGAATGATAAAGAACCTCAAGTAAAAATCTTTGTTTGGTTGCAAGGGTGGTATGGGCTCTATGGCCTGGTTTCACAATTGATTTTTCACAATCCTCTTGTGTTTTAACAACTTTGACGCAACGTTATTCAAAGTTGTCAAAACTTAAGGACTGAAAAATTGCAAGAGGACCTTGATAAATTGGAAAATTGGGCGTCCAAATGGCAGATGAAATTTAATGTGGACAAGTGAAAAGTTATGCACCTAGGAAAGAACAACCCAAACTTTGGTTACACGGTGCAAGGTACCACTGGAAAATCACCCCCCAGGAAAAAGATTTAGGCATTATAGTGGATAATACGTTGAAACCCTCTGCCCAGTGTACAGCGGTGGCCAAGAAAGCTAATAGAATGTTAGGAATAATAAGGAAAGTCATATAGAATAAAACCAAGGATATTATAATGCCTCTATCATTCCTTGGTTCGGACTGCACCTTGAATATTGTGTGCAAGTCTGGTCACCATATCTTAAAAAGGAGGTGGCAGAATTAGAAAAGGTACAGAGAAGAGCCACTAAAAAAGTAAAAGGGATGGAAGGATACCCTTATGAAGAAAGGTTTAAAAGGTTAGGGCTCTTCAACTTGGAAGAGAGAAGGCTGAGGGGAGATATGATAAGTCTATAAGTTACTGAATGGAGTGGAATGTGTTTACGTAAATCGTTTTTTTATGCGATCAAAAGGTAGAGAGACCAGAGGACATGCAATGAAGCTACAATGTAACCCATTTAAAACTAATGAGAGAAGATATTTTTTCACTCAACGCATAATCAAACTCTGAAACTAGTTATCAGAGGATGTAGTAAAAGCTTTTGTCAGTGGTGTACAGCACTACACCACCATATGCAAATGGATAAACTTTGGGTTAAAGCTGAGCACCTGCGGAAACCCAAATTCCATGCAGTTTGGGACGCCTACATTCAAACGTTACCCTCACGTAGTTGTAGTTATGTCTTGATCTCTAGGAGACTGAGGAAAGTGCTTCAAGATTGGATAGGGACACTCGCAGGATGTGGTGGGGAAAAATGTGTGTGTGGGGGGGGGGGGGGGGATTAGGTGCTCAGGTCTCAGGGTATAAGAGTTACCACACCTGGACCATGGAAAGAGTAGGCATTCTTAGGGAGAGGGGAGGGGCTAGGAATGGAGAGAAAATTGGTGTGGGGGGGGGGGGGGGGAATGGAAAGCAGACTACTGAAGATTATTCAAACCTGCAAGTCAGTGATACTGATAATGTATTATATGTTTGTTCATTTGTTATTGTTGAAACAGTTTTGAATATAAAAAGAGTTTGGACCAATTCCTGGAGGAAAGGTCCATAAGCCATTATTAGAGGACCCAGGAAATACACTACTTACCCCATGGCAAGCATTGTGGAAGCTGTGGACTTTGGGTACCTGACAGGTACTTGCGACTTGGATTGGCCACTGCTGGAAACAGGATACGGGGCTTGATGGACCTTTGTATGACCCAGTATGGCATTTCTTATGTTCTTATTTTTTGTTGTAGAATTGGGAAATGTGCGGTCTGATTCCACTCTCAGCCCAAGAGGTGGTACTGTGGAATCATATGTTTTGTGGAGTTTACAGAATAAACTAACAATGTTGAGGACCCAGCGGTCTTGGTGATGGACTGCCATGCCAAGTGTAGAATTCTGTCCCCCCACTGATAGGTAGTCAAAGAGGTGGGATTGAGTTTGGTGGGAAGAATCAAGGTGGTAGGTTGTTTCCTCTCACATGGGTGGGATGACGAAATTAGACTTACCTGCTAATTGTTGTTCCTTAAGGAACTCTAGTCCAGTCCTGGAACCTTAGAGTTTAGAATGCCTTCCAGCAACCTTGGAGACTGAATGATGTCATCTTTTTCTGATGCCACTGATACAAGTAGGCTAACTCCGCCCCCTTTCAACAGTACCTATTGACAAAGCAGACTCAGCAGAGCAACAAATAAGTAGATAATAAAATATATTAATAGGCAAAAAATACCTTTAAACAAACCGTAAATATATAATTTTTTTTTTGCATGCTTACAAAGCACTGCTGCCACAAAATATCCTGAAACAGAACTATATGTAAATGTTTGCAAAATTTTAAAAGCTTTAACATTAAATTCCTAACAACTTAATAAAAAGACTCAGGCTGATGAAAAAACCCCTTGAAATACACTGGGAGGGATCCGGGACTGGACTAGAGTTCCTTAAGGAACAACAATTAGCAGGTAAGTCTAATTTTGTCTTCCTTTGCGTCCCTCTAGTCCAGTCCCGGAACTTTAGAGGATGTAACAGAGCAGTTAATCTTAATGGGAGGGACCCGCAAGGCCAGCCTGAAGAACCGCTGAACCAAAACACCCATCTTCTGCTTCCTGCACATCTAACCGATAGTGCTTAGCAAAAGAATGTAAAGACGACCATGTAGCCGCTCTACAAATATCTCCTACTGGAACTAAACTAACCTCCGCCCAAGACGCTGCGTGCGCTCTGGTTGAGTGGGCTCGAAGACCCACCGGAACCGCCTTTCCTTTAAGAAGGTATGCCGATGCTATCGCTTCTTTTAGCCATCTAGAAATAGAAGACACTGCCGCCGCTTCTCCTTTACGAGAACCTCCAAAGGACACAATCTATCAGATTTCCTGAAAGTAGCGGTTCTGCGGATACCACTTCAACACTCTACGAACATCCAGAAGATGCAATCTACGACCTGACTTATCTTTCTGGCTCTTTGAAAATACAGGCAGTGAGATCACCTGATTGACATGAAACACTGAAACCACTTTCGGTAAGAATGCTGGCACTGTACGTAATACAACCTTGTGATTAAAAAATGATAAATATGGCTCTTTACAAGATAAAGCCTGCAACTCCGAAATTCTTCTAGCAGAACAGATTGCCACGAGAAAAACAGTTTTCAACGTTAAATCCTTCAATGACGAAACTCCCAATGGCTCAAAAGGTGGACCCATTAGAGACTCTAAAACCAAATATAAATCCCATAAAGGCATTAAATTACGTTTAGGAGGCCGCATAAGCAATACGGCTCTTAAAAATCTACAAATGTCTACGTGAGAACCTAATAGCTGACCCTGAATCCTACCACGATAACATGAGATAGCTGCCAGTTGCACACTCAAAGAACTAGCCGCTAGACCCCTTTCCACACCATCTTGTAAAAAAGAATCTGCTGCACCGAGGCCCCTAACGGCCTAAGATTCCGTTCGGCACACCATGCCTCAAAAATTCTCCACACTCGTATGTACGCCAGCGAGGTTGAACGTCTTCGTGCCTTCAGCAAAGTAGAGATGACTGCCGAATAGCCCTTGTCAGTCATCCTAGCCCTTTCAAAAGCCAAGCCTAAGCGAGAATCGAGCCACCTGGGGCATGCGTAATGGACCTTGCTGTAAAAGATCCTCTCGAAATGGAATCCTCCATGGCATGTCCACTAGCAGACGCACTAGGTCTGCATACCAAGGTCTTCGAGGCCAATCGGGTGCTATTAGCAACACCCGACTTCGATGTCGCTCCACCCGTTGAAGTACACGCCCTATCAGAGTCCACGGAGGAAACACGTAAAGGAGACCATCTTCTGGCGATATCTGTGCTAAGGCAGAGGCCTTCGGACATTTGTTCCCGTCTTCGGCTGAAAAAACGTGACACCTGCTCCGACTCAAAAGTTGCCATCAGGTCCATTAGGGGAATCCCCCATCGTTGCACCAACAACGCAAACACTTCCGGGTGAAGCTGCCACTCTCCTGGGTCTACTCTGCAACGACTTAGAAAATCCGCTTCCACATTTTCCACTCCTGCGACATGCTGAGCGGAAAGAGCTAACAGATTGCGCTCTGCCCACTTCAAAAGCTGACTCGCCTCCGTTTGCAGAGCCAGACTGCTGGTTCCTCCTTGGCGATTGATGTAGGCGACTGTTGTCGCATTGTCGGAGAACACCCTTACTGCTGCATGATTCAGATATCTCTGAAATTCCCGCAACGCCAAACTCACAGCTCTCATCTCTAGACGGTTGATGGACCAAGTTTGTTCCTCTGGTGACCAGAGACCTTGGACAAACCTGCCTTGGAGATGAGCCCCCCAACCTGTGAGGCTTGCATCCGTCGTTAGCAAAATCCAGGATGGAGGCTCTAGAGACATACCCGCCTCCAGATGCTCCTCCACTAACCACCAGAGAAGATCCTGACGAACCTCTGGAGGACAGATTAGGCGCCGAGTCAACGCATCTTTCTGGTGAGACCATCTTTGCAGAAGAGCCCCCTGCAATGCTTGCATATGAGCTCTGGCCCACGGTACCACTTCAATCGTGGCCGCCATTGTACCCAGTAATTGTAGATAATGCCACGCTGTCGGCGCCTGTCTTGCTAGAAACCGACTGACTATCTCCCTCAATCCTTGAACTCTGACTTGGGAGAAAAACTGCAGCTTTTGCTGTTTCGAAACGTGCTCCTAAATATTCTAGAGACTGTTGGTTCCAATTTGCTCTCTGCAAAATTGACCACCAACCAAGACTCTCCATCAACTGTACTACCCGCACGGTGGCTATTAGACTCTCCTGCCTTGACTTTGCTCGAATCAGCCAGTCGTCTAGATAAGGATGTACTCGTACCCCTTCCTTGCGTAGTGCAGGCGCTACCACTACCATAACCTTGGTAAACGTTTGTGGAGCTGTAGCTAATCCGAAGGGCATCTCCTGAAATTGAAAATGCCCCATGGGAAGAGCGAATCTCAGAAATCGTTGATGATCTTTCCGCACGGGGATATGTAAATACGCCTGTCAGATCTAATGAGGTTAAGAATTCGTTTGCCTTCACAGCCGCAATGACAAAGCGTAGCGACTCCATTCTGAAATGGGTGATCCGAAGACAACGATTTACCCTTTTTAAATCTAGAATCGGCCAAAAAGTGCCCTCTTTCTTTGGCACTACGAAATAGATGGAGTACCGACCGAGACCGCACTGCTCCACAGGAACGGGAATTACCGCCTGAAGCTGCAGTAAACGCTGCAGTGTGTCTGTGACTACGTTCACTCTTTGTGGAGTGCAGCAAGGAGATTGAACAAAGGAGTCTGACACGGGCCGAAGGAGCTCTAGAGCATAACCTTCTCGAATGATCTCTAAAACCCACTGATCTGTGGTAATCTTGACCCAGGCAGGGTAAAAATCCCTCAACCTTCCTCCCACGGGAATAAACCCTGCCTGAGCCTGTCATCTCATTGGAATTTCTTAAGATTTGTGGCCTGAAACTGAGAAAATCCCCTTCCGGCTCCCCGGAAACTCCGAAATCCTTGACCCCGTACTGAGAACCTTCCCCGTTGGGGCTGGCTAAAACGAGGCGTCCGAAATCTACGAAACTCTAGAATTTCCTCGTGAGCCTCCAGCACCTCGACTCTGCCTCGGCTTATCCTCCGGCAGACGACCACCCTTGGACTCCCCTAGTTCTTTAACCAACTTTTCCAAATTTTCAAACAAAAGTTTACCCCTAAAAGGTAACTTACTAAGACGAGCTTTAGAAGAACCGTCCGCTGACCAGTTACGCAACCAAAGGTATCTTCGGGCCGCTACAACCAAGGCCATACTCTTAGCCAGAGCTCTGATAAGATCATAATGGATGTCCGATAAATAAGCAGCACCCGATTCCAACCGAGTTACCTCCTCCAACTGCTCATTTACCTGATCTACCTACAACTTTTGCGACCATCGCAAACATGCTCTTGCGACCCATACCCCCGCAATCGAGGCTTGCAAGGAAAGGGCGCTAACATCAAACACCTGCTTAAGCAAAGTGTCGAAAGGATTATTTTCCCAAACTAAAGAGAATAATAAAGTCAAAAACACAAACAATTAAAAAGACTGCTGCTTAACTCCCGCATAAGCTAATGAAGAAATTGCACGCCGAACACCCGCGCGCCGAACACCCGCACACCGAACGATCAACGGCAACAAGGCGGATTCAAAAAACAACTAATTACCAGTACCTTCCCCCACATATCTTAAAGTCCTGGGGAAGTTCAATGCGTCGGAGCTCAGCCGTTCAGCGGCTTCGGCACCAACGTCAGAGAAAACAAAATGCCCTGCAATCCCTTACATCTAAGGGCAGTGCACAGCCTAAAACGTTTTGTTTCTCTTCTTTTCTCTCTCTCCACCTGCTCCTCACCCCTCTTACCGGGTTCGAGAGCAGGGAGGATCTATCCGTTAAAACTATTAAGCCTCTAATCGTTTAAAAGATGGGGAGGAGGCAAAACAAAACAAATTAAAATAGCCCAGCAGGAAGTTTCAGCAGCAGCAGCGCTCTTAAAACAGAGAAAATCTAATCAAAATTTGAATCAAGCCAAATCAAACTAAATAAATAATTCAGCTCTACTTGTTTGTTACAACTGAGCCCAGATACAGGCTCAGACGTCTCAAAAGCTGCTTGGAGACTGAAATACTTTTGAAAGGGGGCGGAGTTAGCCTATTTGTATCGGTGGCATCAGAAAAAGATGACATCATTCAGTCTCCAAGGTTGCTGGAAGGCATTCTAAACTCTAAGGTTCCGGGACTGGACTAGAGGGACGCAAAGGAACTGTGGTTATATAAGGGACGTTGTGGTGGAAGCCAGCTATATGGTTGAAATCTTTTGTGAGGACAGAACTGCTGGACATATCGATAATGGTTGGCCCTGTGGAATTAGGAGAGCTGTCCCCAATGGAGTTAGGAGGGATCTGCTGATTGAGCGGCAAGCTTTCACAAGAGTAATCTTTAACCTCCAACAGCCTCTTGCACACTGGATCTGAACAAGCTGTCACCATGGCACAGGGCATCCGCCTATTGTTCTTGTAGGTCTTCTCAGAGCCCTGAGACATGCAGCCAAGCCGTGAGTTAGTCCAAGATGGCCATGGTTGCAGCTCAGGAGTCATAGGTGTTATAGGTAGAGTAGACAATGCGATACTCGGTAGATTATCCTGCATGTGGCCAAGATCTTCTGGAGATAACCTCACTGGAGCATCATTGGGTGCCAGTTGTAGAAGGTCATGATGGTAGTGGAGCATCTACAGATGATGCGTTAAGACTCACATGGCTAGGAGGGTACTTTGGTAACCTTCCTACCTATGGCATCTAGGGTCAGTTGTTCCTTCCCTGATGGAATCTGAGTCACTGACTCTGCAGTTTAACTTCTTGAGGACTGCTTCCGAGACTACCGATTGGTGCAGCAACTGCTGCTGATAAAAATTTGGTGCTGTGAATACCTTGTACCGCAGGTCTAGATGCTTGGATGTCATGCTCAGATGTGAGGTTCTTCCAGGTGGAAGCCTGGAGGTCTAGGAGTTGATGCACTGGGAGGGCTACAAACACTGTGGGGGCACTGCAGGACTAGAGGATAGATTGAAAATCTCATTGGTTGGAGTTTGAGAAGCACTGAGGACTAGGGTCCAAGAGATCTTTTGGAGAAATTTGGGATAAGAATAGTCCTTTGGTGGCTCCTTCAGGGTATCCCTCTCCTGTGGGGGAGGGTCTGCCACTTGGAGGAAGGAGATGGTAAGGCCAGCCACCATTCCTGGGGAAACCAAGGAAGGAGCCTGCATAGTCTTCCCTCGTTGGGGCAGGATGAGCGAAGGCAAGCAGTGCTATCCTCAAGGGGGGGGGGGGGGGGAAGGAGAGAGAGGGGTCCCATGGCAGCATTGTCCTCCCCAGAAGCATGCCGTTTGGAATGGCTACCGGAGACCGAGATGGTGGAAGGAGCTGCAGTATGCTTTGTTTTAGAGGCTACCTTACCTGCCTTGTGAGTTTTGTCCTGACAAGAAATGATAATTACACTTACCTGGTAATTGTAGTTCCTTGAGTGACGACAGTTCAGTCCTCTACCTCTGGGTTGTCAATCTCCTCCTGCAGCTTGGAGACTGGTATGTCAGAATGACGACATCACTGGATATAGCCTGCTGCACTCACTCCTCCATCCCAGTGTGAACTATTAACAAAGCAGACTTAAAGGAGCAACAAATAAGTAGCTAATCATAAATACTTAAGAAAACATATACTAACTGTAGAACCTGCCACCCCCTCTAGCAAGGCTTTCTTATACCCTGCCCTGCCACAAAGAAAGTGAACCACAGCAGAAAGTGGACCAAAACAGACCTACCTGTAATATCTGCTCTCCAGCAATTCGGTGCCCCTTGAAACATCCGGGTGGGAAGGAGGACTGAACTGTTGTCACTCAAGGAACTACAATTACCAGGTAAGTGTAATTATTTCCTTATTGTTCCTCCAGTTCAGTCCTCTACCTCTGGGATGTACCAGAGCAGTATTCATTGGGAGGGACCTTTGCAGCCGGCCGACAGCACCGCCGACCCAAAACGAGCATCAGCAGACGCTGCGACGTCCAGCCTGTAATGCTTGCTGAAACTATGTAGGGACGACCAAGTCGCCGCCCTACAAATTTCTCCTGGCGGAACCAAACTGTGTTCCACCCAGGAACACGCCTGCGCTCTGGTGGAATGCGCTCGCAATTCTGCGGGCACAACTCGACCGTGAAGCAGATAAGCAGAAGCAATCGCCTCCCTAATCCACCGGGCGATCGAAGCCTTAGCCGCCGCCTCACCCTTTCGCATTCCTCCAAACAAAACAACCGATCAGACTTACGGAAGGACTCCGTCACCTTCAAATATTGATGCAACGCTCTCTTCACGTCGAGATAACGGAGACGATCCGACTCGCTTCCATCCAAAGAACCAAGAACGGGCAAGCACACCGCCTGATTCAAATGAAAAGGAGACACCACTTTAGGCAAAAAGGACAGAACCGGCCTTAAGACCACCTTTTCCCTAGAAAAAGATAAGAATGGTTCCCTACACGACAACGCTTGCAACTCCAAGATTCTCCTAGTCAAACAAATCGCCACCAGAAACACCGTTTTCAACGTCAAATCCTTCAGCGATGCATGACGTAAGGGTTCGAAGGGAGGGTTCGATGGCGCCCCCAGAACAAGATTAAGATCCCACGGTGGGACGAACACCCTACGCGCTGGACGCAACCTAGAAACCGCCTTCAGAAAGCGAGCCACATCAAGGTGAGCCCCTAAAGGCGCTCCGTTGACCTTGCCGCGATAACAAGAAAGGGCCGCCAATTAGACCCGCAGGGAACTGGCAGCCAGCCCTTTATCAAAGCCATCCTGCAGAAAGTCCAAGACCAACAGGATAGAAACAGCGGCCGCACGAACCTGACGTTGCAAACACCACTCCTCAAAAATACGCCAGACCCGCACATATGCCAAGGAAGTCGAGTGCTTCCGTGCCCTAAGCAAGGTTCCCACGACAGTCGACAAATATCCTTTCTTGCTCAACTTAGCCCTTTCAAGGGCCATACCGTAAGCGAGAACCAATCCACCTGGGGCATGAACAGCGGACCCTGAAGCAACAGATCCACCCTCGCCAGGAGCCGCCAGGGATCACCGTCCAGGAGGCGTACCAGGTCTGCATACCAAGGATGCCTCGGCCAGTCGGGCGCCACCGAAAGGACTCTTCGAGTGAGCCCCGATCTTCTGAACCACCCGGCCGATAAACGCCCATGGGGGAAAAACAGAGAAGACCGTCGGTAGGCCACTGATGCAACAGCGCGTCTATGCCCTCCGACATCCTTTCCCGTCGTCTGCTGAAGAAGCAGCTGACCTTCGCCGACCGAAATGTCGATGAGATCCATTAGTGGAGTTCCCCATCGCACTATGATCTGCTCGAAAGTGTCGGGATGCAACTCCCACTCTCCTGCACCCACTTGAACTCTGCTTAGAAAGTCTGCTTTGACATTGTCCTTTCCCACAATGTGCGCTGCCGAGATCGCAGACAAGCGAAGCTCCACCCAAGCAAACAGCTCGTCCGCCTCTTCCTCCATCGCGGCACTCCCCGTGTCGCCCTGACGGTTGATGTATACGACAGTCGCTGAGTTGTCGGAGAGCACCCGCATGGACCGACCGCGCACCACGTCCTCGAACACCTGCAGGGCCCGGAATGCCGCTCGAAGCTCCAGATGGTTTATCGACCAGGAGGTCTCCTGGGGAGACCAAGTCCCTTGCGCAAAGTGACTCCTGCAGTGAGCGCCACCAACCTAGGAGGCTGGCATCTGTCAACAACAGAAGCCACTCCGGCTGCTCCAGCGGCATGCCGGCCGCTAGCAATGACCGGAGGAGCCACCAACGAAGAGATCGGACGTTGCACAGACAGGGAAGCTGCTGGCTCAGGGGATCCAACTAATGCGACCAGCGGCGGAGAAGCGCTCTTTGCAGAGGCCGCATATGTACCTTGGCCCAAGGCATCACCTCCAACGTTGCCGCCATGGTCCCCATCACCCGGAGATAATCCCAGGCCGACGGCGCTGGCACAGACAGGAACTGTCGGACTAGAGATCGCAAGTTCTCGGCCCGTTTGTGCGGTAGAAACACAAGCCCGCTCCTCGTGTCGAACCGAACTCCGAGATATTCGAGGACCTGAGTGGGCTGCAACTGACTGTCGGGTTCACCACCCACCCCAGACTCTGCAAAAACTGCACTACCCTGTCTGTCACTCGGACACACTCCTCCTCGGACTTTGCTCGAATCAACCATCGTCGAGATAAGGGTGGACCAGAATCCCTTCTTTGCACAACGCCGCCGCCGCCACCACCACCATAACTTTGGTGAAGGTTTGCGGCGCTGTCGCCAGACCGAAGGGCAATGCCTGGAATTGGTAGTGACCCCACGGAAGAGCGAAACGTAGGAACTTCTGATGAGCTGCCCGAATGGGGATGTGCAAATACGCCTCCGTAAGATCCAGAGACGTCAAGAACTCACCCCGACGCACTGCTACAATGACCGATCTCAAAATTTCCATCCGGAAATGCGGCACCCGCAAACAACGGTTCACGGCCTTGAGGTCCAAGATGGGTCACAACGTTCCACCCTTCTTCGGCACCACGAAATAGATCGAGTACCGACCCATGCCGCATTCGGCGCTGGGCACTTCTACCACCATTCCCAAGTGAAGCAGTCTGTCCAAAGTGGCACGAACGTTTGCAGCCCTCTTGGCCCCCTTGCAAGGGGACATGACAAAGGAATCCCTCACGGGTCAGGCGAACTCTAGCGCATAGCCATGTTGAATTATCTAACACCCACCGATCGGATGTGATGTGGGTCCAAGCGGAGAGGAACCCCTGGAGCCGACCGCCGCCGGGACCCGCCTCACTTCATTGTGGCTTACGTGACGCGGACGCAGGGTTGGAGGAGAACCCCCTGTTCGATCCTCGAAACCCCTGAAATTCCCTGGGCCCGAGTCTGATATCGGCCCCTCTGGAAACTACTGAAGCGCGAACGAAATCTGCGAAAATCTCGAAACTGGCCGCGTAAGCTTTGGCCGGACTTCCCCGGCTTCGGCTTATCCTCCGGTAGTCTACCCGCCTTGGATTCACCAAGATCCTTCACCAAGTTCTCCAAACAGCAAACCCCCCTTAAAAGGGTAGCTTGCTGAGGCGGGATTTAGAAGGTCTGTCCGCTGCCCAATTCCACAACCATACCGACCTACGGGCGGCCACCACCGACGCCGTACTGTTGGCCAGCGCCCTGATCAAGTCGTAATGCACATCCGCTAAGTAAGCCGCCCCGAACTCCAGGCGATCGAGCTCTTTCACCTCCTTGCTATCCAAGTGCGGAGACTGACGCAGGCGCTGGGCCCCGCGCAAACATGCTCTGGCCACCCAAGCCCCACAGATAGAGGCCTGCAGCGAAAGGGAATCCGCCTCAAAGGTCTGCTTCAGCAAACCGTCAACCTTACGGTCCTGAGCATCCTTCAACGCCGCACTGCCTTCCACTGGAATGGTGGTCTTCTTAGTAACCGCCGACACCACCGCGTCCACCTGCGGTGCCCGGAACCGTTCTTTATCCTTCTCGGCCAGAGGATACAGCCTATTCAGAGTCGTAAGCCCCGTAACCCTGCTTCAGGCTTATCCCACTCTTCCTTAATCTTGTCGACTATTCTGTGTACAGGAAACACCACCTGCGTCTGCCGAACAGCCTGAATGACGGGGTCCTCAACCTCATCTTTGACTGTAGCTTGCATAGAAAGATTTGACATCTGCAAGGTCTCCGTAATCAAGGCCGCCAGTTCCTCCCTACAGAAGACCCTAACTATCTTAGCCTGATCCTCGGGTTCAGGGATCTCCCCTTCTTCCAAGTCCTGCAACCTCAGGTCCTGATCCCATTCCGGATCTTGGGCCTCCGGCACCTGTTCGTGCTCTTTTAAGTGCTGGCGGTTCGTCGGCCATCGTAGCAACCGCCTCCAGCTGCGGAGCTTGAGATGCCAGCGCCCTGGAGTCAGACCCCTTGCCTTGGCGACACAGGCAAAAGGCCTGATGCATGAGCAGAATAAACTCAGGGCTGAACTCCCCGAGACCCGACACCGGAGCAGCCGGAGACGTGCTTGAAGTGCCTGCCAGCTCGTCCGATGATGTTCCATGCGCCTGGGGCTGCGGGGAATCCGCCCCCGTGGGAGCCGTATGCGCTTCCTGAGAATCCTTGGACTCCATCTGCTGCTCCACAGCGGATGAAAGGGACGCACAGCCCCGACACACCCCGGTCTCGGCTACTGTGCCCCTTCTGGTGCCACAGACAATACACTGAGGTCTGGCAGCCATAAAACCGCCTAGAACTGAGCTCTTTGCGACACTATTTTTTTTTTAAATACAGAAAAACAGCCTGCTATCCCCTACTGTAATCTATAAGAAAACAGTAGTGCTAGTCGCACTGGCTCTTTACTCCCGGGAACAGAGTCCCCCTCAGCCCCCCCCCCCCCTCTTTCTGAGGAGCTGCTGAGAAGGGCCGAAAATAATGAAAGAAACACAGAAAATAAAGAAAATACGGAAAACAGAGAAAGGCAAACCAAAGAAATAACAGGACCCCACACCTACGCTAGCTGATAATCGGGAGCCCTGCGCAGCAAGCACGTGGCTTTTCCCGGGCACCTAAAATGGCCGCTGTGCAATTAAGGCGAAGAAAAGGGCGCCAGTGCACACCGCTGCCAGATCTGGACCGGACAGCGAAGTTTCGCCGCTTGCCAGAGCAGCCTGAAACCGGGGAACAGCTTACCGGCCAGGACTGCTGCACCGCCGCTGAAAGGACCGTCCAGCTCCACGAATCAAGGCCCTGAGCACAGCGGGACTGTCGTGCCAGCACCTCAGAGAGCACGAAAAACAGCCGCAGGTGCCGAGAAAGCACGGAGGCCGAAAGAAGGGCTCTCCCCCATAGTGTCTGGGGGGGAGAGAACCTCTTGGCTTCAGCGGGGCTCCAAATTCGCCATTTTAGAAGGAACAGAGTGAGGGAGTAAGAAAGCCGGAGCTGAGCACCTATCTGATCCTAACTTTTTTTTTTTTTTTTTAAGAGACAGAGCTCCAAATAAAATTGAATCCATACAAACCAATTAGCTACCTAACTAACCCCCTAGCTCCTTATTAATTCCTCCAGAGAGCCCTTCCTCAAGGCTCGTCAAGTCCTCCTGCTGCATGGAGACTGGTTACACTGGTATGGAGGAGTGAGTGCAGCAGGCTATATCCAGTGATGTCATCATTCTGACATACCAGTCTCCAAGCTGCAGGAGGAGATTGACAACCCAGAGGTAGAGGACTGAACTGGAGGAACGATAAGGAATGGCTTTGCCTCCCTCAGCTTTTAGCAGTAGTGCAAGGGGGAAGGGATGAAGCCCCAGGCCCCAGAATAGGCAGCCATAGCTGTCCATGGGTGACCTAGTTCCATATATGGGGGAGGGGGGAATGTGTCTTTACCCAGTGATGTGCGAGGCCTGTCCAAAATCATGCCTTGTCTGGGGCCCAATGGGGTGGGGGATAATGAACTGCAGTCCTGGCATGCTTTTTTTTCCTGGGCTTTGTTTTTTTTTTTTTTTAAAGAAATTGAGAAGGTCTCAAGATTCCATGGTGAATTGCAACTGTGGGGTGCCGGCAGCAGCAGTGCTCTGTTGAGCAATGTGCCCTGTGGGGGCCTGCATCAGCCATAGAGAGCTGGAGCAGCTGAATCAGGACAGAGAACTTGCGATTGGGGAAGTGTGATTTGGGGGCACCCGATAGAATACCGCAAGAAACTATGTTCTTCTATCTTGTCTTCTTGCATGGGTAAGGTACTGAGAAGGAGGGGTGGGGGGAACCAAAACACAGCTGTGCAGCACAGTCAGAAGAAACTGAAGGACAGAACAGGAATCCCACAGGCAGGCGACTGTATGCATGCTCGGAAGTCTTAAGACTTCTGGGCCAAGGGAAAGCCAGAGAAATGCTAAAGCTACCCCACAACCAAGTGGAAAGAACCATCATCCACACACCCAAATTAAAAAAAATTACAGAATCTTATCTGGCCTGGAGATCTAGGCAGCAAGGAACCCAAGCCCCTTCAGGATGAGCTAAGAGTTTCATAGATGTGGAGGCAACGACCGCCCCCCCCCCCCCAACTGAAGCATGTGTAGATTTGGAGACTACTGCTTCGCGAGGGGCACACAAACATGACAAATAAGTGGTCCAACTCCAAAAGGAGCAAAATAACTGAGCACCACCCCAAGTACATTCACTAGTCTAGGACCTTATCCTTACAGGTACACTGAAGTGAAATCACCTGGAAAAAGAACATAAGAACATAAGATATGCCATACTGGGTCAGACCAAGGTCCATCAAGCCCAGTATTCTGTTTCCAACAGTGGCCAATCTAGGTCATATGTACCTAGCAGTTTCCCCAAGAGACACAGGTTCCACAATGCTTGTATTGGTTCAAGCATTGATAGAGTAGTTACTCACCTGTAACAGGTGTTCTCCAGGAGCAGCAGGAATCAGTCCTCACTTATGGGTGACGTCGGCGCCGACGGAGCCCTCGCGGAGCAATTTCCCCAGCTTTCGAAGAAAGCCTTTGGGAATTGCAGCGCGCATGCGCGGTCCCCTTCCCGCCCAAGGGTGACATCTTGCTCAGTCTGATGACATAGCGAAAAGACAGCAAAAAAGTTAGCAAAAACAATGGATAAGAATGACTGCAACTCCGAGGGGAGGAGGGAGGGTTGTGAGGACTGATTCCTGCTGCTCCTGGAGAACACCTGTTACAGGTGAGTAACTACTCTTTCTCCAGGACCAAGCAGGAAGTCAGTCCTCACTTATGGGACTCCCAAGCTTAAGGCTACCGGAGACCTCAAGCCGAAAAATGAGCTCCCTCTAGCTCAGCAGTACAGAAGGAAGGAATCTTCTCTGAATACGCTCCCGGCCGGTAGCCCAACACCAGGGCCGGAGGGTAGGAGTTGCCTAAACCTCAAAGAGATTGTGGAAGACTGCCTGCCCGAAAGCACTGTCCCTGTGGGACTCCCTCTCCAGGCAGTAATGAGCCGCAAAAGTCTGGCTTGAGGACCAAGTAGCGGCCCGGCAGATGTCTGCCAACAGAACAGAGCGGAGATGAGCCACTGACGCAGCCTTCGCCCTGACACGGTGAGCAGCGACTCGACTCTCTAAGGAGAGGCCGGCTGCCCCATAAGCCCAGGCGATACAGTCAGCTACCCAGATGGACAAAGTATGCTTGGAGACAGGCACCCCCAACCTATTGGGGTCAAAAGAAACGAAAAGCTGAACAGCCTTTCTATGCTCCCGCGTACGGTCAAGGTAGAAGGATAAGGCCCTCCTACAGTCCAGGGTATGCAGAACTGTTTCAGCCCGGCTGGTATGCGGCCTGGGAAAGAAGGTTGGAAGAACCACCTCTTGGTTGAGATGAAAAGGGGAAACCACTTTTGGAAGAAACTAGGCTCAGAAACTAGGCTCAGACACTAGGGCTTGCAGTTCACTAACGCACCTAGCGGAGGTAAGGGCTAACAAGAAGAGAGTTTTCCAGGAAAGGAAACGAAGAGGGCAGGTAGCCATAGGTTCAAAAGGCGGACAGGTAATCTGCTGTAAGACCACATTGAGATCCCAGTCAGGGGCTGGAGGCGGCCTCTGAGAAAACGCGCCACCAAGGGGTGTGCGGAAAGAGGTCTGCCGTCCACCGGCGAGTGATGTGCAGAGAGAGCACTGAGGTGGACCCTGACAGAGTTGGACTTGAGGCCTAGATTGGAAAGGTGAAGCAAGTATTGCAGTACCACCGATACCAAGCAGGAGAAGGGGTTCTCAGACTGCTGAGAACACCACACGGAGAAGCGACGCCATTTAAGGGCGTAAGACTTCTGGGTGGATGGTCGCCTAGACGCTAGTACGACATCTTCCACCTCCGGAGGTAGTAGGAGCGGAGCTAGGACTACCCTTTCAGCAGCCAGGCCAGCAGGTGAAGGGCCTGGAGGTTGGGGTGCAGGAGAGTGCCTTGATCCTGAGTCAGGAGATCGGGCTGAAACCCCAGAGGAAGAGGAGTGTCCACCGCCAGTTGTAGCAGGAGTGGGAACCAGGGCTGTCTCGGCCACCTGGGCGCTACCAGGATTACCGAGGCCCTGTCCCGGAGAACTTTGAAAAGCGTCCGGGACACGAGTGGCATGGGAGGAAAGGCATACAGTAGGCCCGTGGACCACGGGATGAGGAAAGCATCCGCCGCTACTCAGAGGATGCGGGTGCCTGGAGCAGAACCTGGGAAGTTGCCGGTTCAGAGGACTGGCAAAAAGATCCATGGTGGGGAGGCCCCACCGAAGGAAGATCCGCTGAACCACCAACGGGTCTAACCTCCACTCGTGTGGTTGCAGAATCCTGCTCAGTTTGTCGGCCAGGTAATTTTCCTGTCCTGGCAGGTAAACAGCTTTGAGGAGGATGCCATGGTCGACTGCCCAAGAGCAGAGTCTCCGAGCCTCTTGACATAAGAGGGAGCCGGTGCCCCCGTTTGTTCACATAGAACATGGCAACCTGATTGTCTGTCTGGACCAGTACAGACTGATGAGATTTGAGGTGAGAGAAGGTCCATAGAGCTAGGCGGATCGCCCTGAGCTCCAGGAAGTTTATCTGATGAGCACCCTCCCCAAGGGGTCTAAAGGCCTTGAGTACATGTCCCCTGGCAATGTGCCCCCCATCCCAGGAGAGAGGCATCTGACGGCAGCACTTGGGAAGGCGGAGGAGACTGAAATGTCATGCCGAGTACCAGATTGGGCAGATGAAGCCACCATTGCAGAGAGGAGACCAGGCGGTCGGAGATCCGTACTAAGTCCGCAAGGCTCCCTGTGGCTTGATGCCATTGAGTGCGAAGGCTCCACTGAGCAGGCCTCATATGTAGACGGGCATTCGGAGTTACATGGACCGTGGAAGCCATATGGCTGAGCAGCTGCAGGAATTGCCTGGCAAAGACCAGGGAAGTGCTGTGAAACTTGCTGGCCAGAGCTCTGAGCCGGTTGGCCCATTCCAGAGGCAAGAAGGCACGAGCCTGTAGAGTGTCCAACCGTGCTCCTATGACTTCGAGATCCTGAGAGGGGAGCAAAGTGGACTTTGCGAAGTTTATGACAAACCCCAAGTGCTGAAGCAGAGCCACTGTGCGATGAGTGGCCTCCAGGGAAGACTGTGCCCGGATGAGCCAGTCGTCTAGGTAGGGAAACACAAAGAGGCCTTGAAGCCACAGGAAGGCTGCCACCACTGCCAGGCATTTGGTGAACATCCTGGGAGCGGAGGACAGGCCAAAGGGCAGTACCCTGTACTGATAATGATTCCCTGCCACAACAAATCTTAGATATTGCCTGTGGTCCGGATGGATAAGGATGTGAGTATAAGCATCCTTTAGATCCAAGGAGCATAGCCAATCTCCCTGCTGGAGGTAGGGCAGCAGGATTCCAAGGGTAAGCATCTTGAACTTTTCCCTTTGCAGGAACTTGTTGGAGGTTGCGCAAGGCTAGGATGGGTCTGAGGCCTCCTGTTTTTTGGTATCAGAAAGTACCTGGAATAAAAGCCGTGACCTCTCAGGTGGTGGGGCACCGGTTCCACAGCCTGTTCCTGAAGACGACTTGCCAACTCCTGAAGGAGTAAGTCCCTGT
The DNA here is from genome assembly GCA_033557465.1 of Ichthyophis bannanicus. Taxonomy (NCBI): domain Eukaryota; kingdom Metazoa; phylum Chordata; class Amphibia; order Gymnophiona; family Ichthyophiidae; genus Ichthyophis; species Ichthyophis bannanicus. The sequence goes on from CM066040.1 coordinate 53,477,477, forward strand.
GCAGAGGGGGGTCTTGGAGGCTCCCCTGGAAAGTAGGAGGGAGGTACTTGGTGAAAATGCAAAAGGTAGCCCTCTTGAACTACCTGAAGCACCCATGTATCTGATGTTATGGCTGAGCACCTGTGGGCGAAGTGGGCCAGCCGGCCTCCTGTGCTGAGAGAAGCCGGGGGGGGGGGGGGGAAGAGGCTATGCTTACGGAGTCAAAACCCCCCACCCTGCTGAGCAGGGGCCGGTGTAGTGGGCTTGGGGGCCTTCTGCCTACGGGACCCATTACCCTGTCCCTTAGCCTGCTGACCCTGATGGGGAGCTGCTGAGGCTTGATATTGTGGGTGGTGTTGTTTATAGGCAGACACCTTCCTCGGGTAAAAGGGCTTTTTCCCCCGAGCCCTTCCTCTTCTGTGAGGGGGCAGAGGTCTTCCTGGACAGGCGAGTCCTGGTTAGAGTCTTGGTCTCGAGTTGTGCAGCCTTTTCAGCCATGGGCTTGCCAAAGAGGTTTTCACCTCTGCAGGGGACATCGACCAACTTGTCCTGCACCCATGGCTCGAGGTCGGATGACTGAAGCCAAGCCTGTCGGCAAGCACCGATGCTGGCCCCGGCTACTCGAGCCGATGCTTCGAAGCCATTATAGGCTGCTCGAGAAATAAACTTCGAGCACTCTCGAATACCAGTGGACAAGGCCTGGAACCTCTGCAAAAGGTTCCTCGGAGAGACCAGCAGAGAACCCGGAAATTTCCTTTGCCAGGTCTCGGAGATACATGCCCACGTTGAGCTGGTATGTCTGGACTCGACAAGCAAGCAGAGAGCCCTGGAAGCACTTCCTACCGAGGGCATCCAGGTTCCGGGCCTCCTTGCCGGGAGGCACCGAGGAGTGCATCTTTTGACTCTTGAGTCGATGCATGGCCGATTCCACCACCATGGAGTGGTGCGGTAGTTGTGCCTTCTGGAACCCGGGGCTCTTGCGGACTCGATACATGGAATCGACCCGCTTGCTTAACACCGGCGTCGATGCCAGGCTCTCCCACATGCGAAAGGGAAGTCTTTCCAGCATTGGAGGAACCGGTAAAGTAAAGGCCTCCTTCGGGGGAGTGTCATACTGGAGGGCCTCGAGCTCTTCGGCTCGAGGCTCCTCCTCAGGATCCGCGGGGAAGGCCAAAGCCTTGGCCATATCCCTCACGAAGTCCGAGAACCGGGTTTCCTCCGGGGGGGGGGACCTTCTCCGAGGCTCAGACTCGGGCGAGTCGAAGGGGACGCACCGAGTCTGAAAAGAACCGGGTGACTCGTCCACCTCCGTGTCCCAGCCCGACTCCTCCGTGGAGGAATCGAGCAGCTCCGTGCGGGCGGGCGCCGAGGACCTCTGCCCCGGCGCTGAGGACAGCGTCGATGACCTCGGTCCCAAATGGGAGGCCGAGGGAGACCGTGGCCGAGGATCGCCTCGAGCCTGCATGGACTCGAGGATCAGCTCAGCCTCTGGGGTCGACTTGGACGTCGACGTCCCGGTGGTCGGGGCAGATGCACCGGCAAGGCCAGCTATCAATGCCCGCTGCTGGTCCATGAAGGCAGCGAAACTGCTCTCCAAGGCCGTCAACCTGAGTCCAAGCTCAGGAGACCCAGCAGCCCCCGACGGCGGCTCCTTCGGAAGCGAGTCCACAAGGACTACAGTACTCACGTGTCCAGGAGACTCCACTTTGAGACGAGGATGCTTCGAAGGCCTCTCCGACTCAGAGGACCCGGGGTGGCTATCGGGGTATGCGACCTGGCCCTCGAGGGACCAGGAGCGTCCTCCGACGCCGCCCTCGCGGGTTTCTTCTTCCGACGATGTTCCCGGGCGGGAGACCCCCGCTCAGAGGAACTCTGACGATGCTCGGGGCCGGAGTCACGAGACATCAAAGCCTCTGACGAGGTCCGGGCCCGGCCGGACGCGGAGTCAGAGAGGATTCGCTCCTTTTGAGACTGCCGACTCCTCAATGCCTTCGAGGACATTTTGGTACATGGACCACAAATCATCGGGTCATGATTGGGTCCAAGGCAGCGGAGGTAGCAGTCATGTGTGTCGGTAAGAGACATAAGTCTCGTACACCGATCACACTTTTTAAACCCGCTGGCAGCCATCAGGGGAAAAAGGGCCCCTGCGAGGTCAAAAGACCGTGCTGCCAGAGAAAAAGAAAAAAGTGGCGGGAACACCAGTCACGAAGGAAAAAAAACGAAAAATAGCGAACGGATTCGACACCGGAGTATCGAGGCCGGGCGGGAAAAGGACACGGCGTCGAACCGAGAAAAAACAGAACGAAAAATCAATTTTTTCAGCGGCGATCACAAACTACGTCTGTAGGGCTCCGCGGAAAAAAGAAGACTGAGCAAAATGGCACCCTTGGGCGGGAAGGGGACCGCGCATGCGCGCTGCAATTCCCAAAGGCTTTCTTCGAAAGCTGGGGAAATTGCTCCGCGAGGGCTCCATCGGGGCCGACGTCACCCATAAGTGAGGACTGACTTCCTGCTTGGTCCTGGAGAAATCCTGGGTCCCTTCTTAATGGTTTATGGACCTTTCCTCCAGGAACTTGTCCAAACTTTTTTTAAACCCAGCTACACTAACAGCCTTTACTACATCCTCCGGTAACAAATTCCAGAGTTTGATTACACGTTGAGTGAAAAAATATTTTCTTTTATTAGTCTTAAATAGTTTACCCTGTAGCTTCATTGCATGTCCCCTAGTCTTTCTATATTCTGATAAGGTAAACAATCGATCTACGTTTACCCGTTCCACTCCGTTCATTAATTTATAGACTTCTATCATATTACCCATCAGCCGTCTCTTTTCCAGGTTAAAGAGCCCTAACCTTTTTAGCCTCTCTTCATAGGAGTATCCTTCTATCCCCTTTACCATTTTGGTGGCTCTTCTCTGAGCCTTTTCTAAAATCGCTATATCCTTTTTAAGATACGGCGACCAGAATTGCACACAATATTCAAGGTGCGGTCTCACCATGGAACGATAGAGGCATTATAATATCTTTTGTTTTATTTTCCATTCCTTTCCTTATGATACCTAGCATTCTATTTGCTCTCTTGGCCGCCGCTGCACACTGGGCCGAGGGTTTTAACATGTTATCCACAATGACGCCTAAATCTTTTTCCTGGGTGGTGGTTCCTAATATGGAATCTTGCATCGTGTAACCATAGTTTGGTTGTTCTTCCCTAGGTGCATAACTTTGCACTTGTCCACATTAAATTTCATCTGCCATTTTGATGCCCAGTCTTCCAATTTATCAAGATCCTCTTGCAATTTTCCACAATCCTCTTGGGTTTTAACAACTTTAAATAGTTTTGTCTCATCTGCAAATTTGATAACCTCACTCGTTATTCCACCTTCCAGGTCATTTATGAATATGTCAAAAAGCAGCGGACCCAGCACAGATCCCTGGGGTACACCACTATTTACCTTTCTCCATTGGGAAAAGAACAATTCCTTCAGGAAAGGGGGGGGGAGGGACAGGCTGTATGAGGACTCCCTGGAAGGCAGCAAGAAAAGGGCAATGGCGAGAAGTGCCACACAGATTGCAAATAAACCTTTAGTGTGGCTAACTTTGCCCATGGCTCAGGTCGAGGGAACAATGCAGCCTTCAAAAAATGACAGGCATATGAGAGGCAAGCAAGCGGCCAGTGCCACCCCTTGAAACAGAATAGCACGGCAACCTGCACCCTTCAAGGGCTCAAGGATTAAAATTGCCTCACAGGAACCTCCACCTGCCAAGGTGAAAAATGTTGAGAATATGGAGACTCCACTACACCAGATGCAGACCTATGCTGCAGAGACATCTACTCTGCCTTCCCCTTTACACCCTAAATGGCATTTCTCAAGGGTCAAGCCATAAGTAAAAAGGAGTAGGGTCTTCACCAGAAACCCCCCCCCCCCCCCCTTTGGCTCTTTCAGGAAAGGACTGTACAGTTAGCCTTCCAAGGGTGAAGCAGACTACCAGAACCACCTCCTCCAGGTGGTCCTCCATCACCTGCCTGGTCACGAAACATGCACAGTGTAAGAGTGACTGGCACCAGCTGCCTGAGAACAGACACCCCTGGAACTGGGCTTTGACAACCAAGAGAGAGAAAAACAAAAATATACAACCTGTCCACTTTGGCAATGCTGCCTGAGAACAGACACCCCTGGAACTGGGCTTTGACAACCAAGAGAGAGAAAAACAAAAATATACAACCTGTCCACTTTGGCAATGAGCATGGTTGCCGGAGGTAAAAGTGCTGCCACCGGTTCAAGATGCATCAGAACGTCAATGGCATAAGCTCCCAATCCCCAGGATTGAGAGGGTTAACTGTTAAGTTGTCACGCCATAACAGATTCCTGAAATATACTGTACAATGCACACCAGCAGGCGGTGTTCTGTCTGGGTAAGCAACAGTGACAACTTGCAGGTTACTCAGATACCCTCCTGGCTGCTGTTGGTATATGCTATTGCTGTGCCCTTGCCTGACAATACCTGGACTGCAGACCCTGAGCCAGTGGTGAAACTGCAGCAGGGCCGACTGGCTCATGTCCCAAGGTGGATGATCAGTCCTATTGCCTCATGGCTGGCATTGGAAATCATGATCAACCACAGTGGGCTGCCAAATGGCAGGCTTTGATAGACTGGCTTGATAAGGCCACATGAGCTGTTTCGCTGACAATGGGGGTGGGGGAATATGGATACATAACCCAGAGGTGGTTAGCACAGCAGGAACACACTGCAGTGTCTCATGTGGCTCCAGTCTTATTACTGCTGCCATAGTGCCCAGAAGCTACCAATTAATATAGCACTACAAGTCATATGCAGCACTGTACATATAGATTTACAACAGTCCATGCTCAGAGCTTACACTGTAATCAAGATTGCCACAAAACTTGAACCAGAATATGGTAAGATACACAAGTGGTGAACAAGAGTGAGGGGCATCAGGAGCAAAAAGCAGCTTCAAAGAGATAGCTTTTTAGCCTGGATATGAAGAGGGCTAGAGGAAGAGCCTAACTTACTAATTCTGATAGTTTGATCCAGGCATATGGAGCAGCAAGGTGGAATGAACAAAGTCTGGAGTTAACAATGGCAGAGAAGGACACAGAAAGGATCTGCCAGAAACGTTCCTGAGGAGAGTTGTAGGAGCAAGGTAAGAAGAAAGGTAGTGAGGTGCCACCGATTGCACTTATAGGTCAAGTTTGAACTGGATGCAGAAACTGATAAGGAGCCAGTGGGGTGACTTTAAGGAGGATTATGTGAGCATAACATTGGCAGATAAGTTGTGCAGCTGAGTTTTAAACAAATTGAAGGGGGATGATGATTCAGAGAGAACAGCAAAGAATGGGTTGCAATAATCGAGATCTCTTATATCTCAACAAATAGTGGTGACCTATATGGAGCGGTGGGTACACCCTAAACAAAAGGTATGGGGAGGGGTGATGTGCACGGAACTCTGACTCCTGCCTACAAAAGACGAGCGCCTGCGGTGCTGGACTCTCTAACTGCTGTTCTTGCTGCTGTTAATGTTGTTTTCCTGCTCACCGAGTGTCCCTTCCTCTCCCTCTTCCCACAGTGCCTGCCTGCTCGTATCAGTCTCAGACCCAGCTGATTCTCACAAGCTCCGCCCCCTGAAACAAGGTACTCTGACTCCTGCCTACAAAAGACGAGCGCCTATGGCGCTCGTCGCCGCAGCGCGCGACAGAGGCGCGCTCCTTGGGGCCGCTCCAACAACGGAGGCCACGCCGTTAACTTTACTTTGCTCTCTGTCTCTGCTCTAGCTCTCTCCCTGTGCTACCTGATTCAACTGGACGGTTTCATCTCCTCCCCGGGCTCCACTTTGGGACTTACTACTCGCGTTCACCCGCAGTCGCCTCATGTACAGTCTACTGCTTTTAATCTCTTCCATTCCTCTCTTACCCTATGTTACTATGGCTTCCATACCCACTCTATGGGGTCGCCGCCCACCTAAGGCCCTCTTCCAAAGTTTTCGCTGTGCAGCAAATCTTCGCCCTTGCTTAGCTCTTTCTCCCATCCCCACCCACTCGATCCCCCCTTCCCTCTCCTCCTTCCAACTAGGTCTTTTGAACTGTCACTCCTTGTGATCTAAGACTTCTTGTCCAGGATCTCCTTCTTCGATCTGCTCTTGATGTTGCCCTCCTCACCGAAACCTGGTTGAAGGACGGTGAAGATGCCCTCCTTGCCCGATGCCTCCCTCCGGGCTACTCTGCTTTCTCGGTTCCCCGTCTAGGACGCTCTGGCGGTGGAGTAGCAGCTATCTTCTCCCCTGCTCTCCCCGCCTCCCGAGTCTCCTCCCCCCTGCTCTTTTATCCTGAATCTCTTTTGCTCCACCTTCACACCTCACCCCCTCTATACATTCTTCTCATCTACTCCCCCCCCGCCCTTCGTCACGACCTTTGAGAATCTCTTATCAAAACTCTGTCTGATCTCTCCCTGGCCTTCCCACACCTTCTCATCGCTGGGGATTTTAATCTCCACCTAAACTCTCCCTCCTCCTCAAGAGACCAAGCTTTTCTTACTCTTCTTCAAGATCTCTCTCTTACTCAACATGTTCCCGTCCCTACACACTCGGCTGGCCACACCCTTGATCTTCTCATCACCCCTGCTGCATCCCAGCTCTCCTTCTCTAATCTAGTAGCCTCTCCTCTTCCGTGGACAGACCATTTCTGTCTCACAGCCTCTTGTTCACTCCCACCCCCTTTGTACTCTGCTCCTAACCACCCAAACTCTCCTCCCCCCCGACTCTCTAGATTATTCACTCCAGACACGGTTCATAACTTTCCCTCAGTTACCACCCTTCTTCCCTCTGATTTCCTCTCCCTATCCCAACTGCTCAAGCATCCTCCTGGTTTTCTTCCCTCTCTTCTGCCCTTGACTCTGTCGCCCCTCTTCGCTCCCGTCCAGTAAAGCAGCGTTTTTCACAACCCTGGTTCCATTCTGGCCTCCGTCTCCTTCGGTCCCAACTCCGTAAAGCTGAACGTTCCTGGCGCAAAAACCCATCCCCAGCTACCCTGTCCTCTTTCAGAACTCATCACGCCTTTTAACCGCTCTCAAACCTCTCTGGCCAAGCGTACCTTCTTCTCTAATGCTATCGTCAACGCCCCAAATCAAACCCGGCACCTCTACTCCACGCTCAGATCTCTTACTTCTCTTCATCCTAACCCCACCTCCAGGCCCGCTCCTTCCGCTCCACCCCCCTCTATATTAGCTTCCACCTTCAGTTCCAAAGTCAGCTCTTTAAGAGCGTCCTTGCCATTCTGTCCCCCACCCATCTCCTCCCCCCCCCCCCTACAGCTTCTCCCCCTCCTTTATCCCTTCATTCTCATACCTGGTCCACATTTGCCCTAACCTCCTCAGCCGAACTCCACAAACTCATTTCCACTTCTAATAAGACTTTCTGCTCCCTTGACCCCATCCCATCCTCGTGGCTTCTTACACCCTCTGTCTCGTCCCTCCCCCCTATTCTTTCCATCTTGAACAATAGTCTATCCTCGGGTGTCTTCCCCCTTCCCTGGAAACATGCCCTAATCCGTCCAATTCTCAAGAAATCTTCCCTTGACCCTCTCAATCCACTAAACTATCGGCCCGTTTCACACCTTCCATTTCTCTCTAAGCTTCTAGAAAAGATTGTCTTCGCACAACTTTCACACCATCTAGATTCCACCAACTATCTTCACCCCCGTCAATCAGGTTTCCGGCCAGGTCACAGCGTCGAAACTATCCTTCTTGCCTTCACTAACTCTTTGCATGTAGCACACGATCGGGGTGATATCTCGGTTGCGGTAGCACTTAATCTTTCTGCGGCTTTTGACCTGGTCGATCACTCCCTTCTTCTAGCCCGTCTTAGTGAAGCTGGTGTTCACGGCACTGTCTTTAATTGGTTTCACTCTTTTCTTCACGCCCGATCTGCCTCTGTACTAGCCACGTCACCTTCCTCTCTACCTTCTGCCCCCTTCCCTTTACCGTGTGGGGTTCCCCAGGGTTCTGTCCTAGCCCCCCTTCTCTTCAATCTTTTCTTGGTACCCCTCACATTTATCATTCAACAACTTGGGATCTCTGCTTTCTACTACGCTGATGACATCCTTCTTCTTCATCACACTTCCCCACTTTCTCCTGATCTGACTCCTCTTAACAACTGCCTCACTGCTGTCACCCACTGGTTAACCCAAAACTGCCTTCACCTAAATCTGGCCAAAACCACTGCTATTTGGTTCCCCTACGGCCACCCCCCCCCCCCCCCCTCGCTAGCTCCTTCCCTTTCTAACACTCCCATATCCTTAGTCACTACCTTCCGCTATCTTGGTGTTCTTTTTGATTCAGATCTTTCCTTTCACGCCCATCTCTCACACATCACTAAAACTTCTTTTTATTTTCTTCGTCAAATTCGTGCAGTCCGTCCTTTTTCTCCTTCTGCCTTATCTACCCTACTTCTCTCTCTTGTCATGTCCAGGGTTGATTTTGCTAACTCTATCCTTATTGGTCTGCCCTCCTCTCATTTACACAGTCTTCAAAGAATCCAGCATACCGCAGCCCGCCTTCTTTCCCACTCATCTCATTCGCACCATATAACTCCTCTTCTTATCCACTTACACTGGTTGCCTGTTCCCTTCCGTTCCCAATACAAACTACTTACTTTGGTTCACAAGGCCCTCCACAACAACTCCCCACAATATCTAGCTGATTTAATCCACTTCCACACTCCCAGATACACCCCCCGCTCATTTCACCTAAACCGGCTTATCCTTTCCCCCCCCCCCCTTCTGCCGCTCCCTTGCAATCCACCCGCTCTTCAGCTTTTTTCTTTATAGGCCCCGCACTATGGAACTCCCTCCCCTCCTCTATCCGATTAGAACCCTCCCACTCAGCATTTAAACAGCAGCTAAAAACCCACCTTTTTCCCTTGCTTTTAACCTCCCCACCTCTCCTCCCTCTCTATAATCCTACTCCTCTCCTCTCACCCTCTCCTGCCCTCTGTTCTTTTTTTTATAAAATGTAACTTCCTTTTCTTTTACTGGCCTTGTGCCCTATTTTTTAATGGTTTTTATATGTTGTAAACCGCTCTGATTTTATTGTGAAGGGCGGTCAATCAAGTTTTATTAAACATAAACGGCAAGTGCACCTACTCTCGCTGCCTTGCTGGGCAGACTAGATGGACCATGCTGGTCTTTATCTGCCGTCATATACTATGTTACTATGTACGATGGGTAGTGACTAGAATGGATAAAGGGTCTTAGTAGGAAGGGATAAATTTTGCTGATGTTTAAAGCTTTCTGTTGGATTTCTGCAGGGAGAAAAAGAGTAGAATCAAACGATGACCAAGGCTGCAAGCCAAGGAAACCGGGGATAGAGTGTTAAATCACAGGAACAAGGAAACCTTGGCTCAACAATTATTGGCTTCTGCCTCTGGAAACTCAGACGATGTGGTATGTCACATCACACGTTCCCTTGCTGTCCCTATTGCCAGGTGCAACTCCATCTGTTTAAGTATGCCCTTTGAACAAGGAGGGATCAGAACAAGCTATGCTGTCTGCTTGCTACACTCCTGGAACAACTGCCTTTCCAAGGCTGGGAACTATCGGCAGCTATGGGAAGGCCCCATAGCAGCTATGTCAGAACTGGTTCCCTGGGCTTAGGCCTAAGGTAGATGACCCCGAAGCAAAAGCGTGAAAGGCCAACACTTTGTTCTGGTTTTCCTAACCATCTGAATGCACTGATCTGCTCAAACAGGAAGGTAAAGGTAGGCTTCAGCAAGCTGCTGATCTTCTCAAAGGTGTGATAAACCTCTACTCACATACCACCTGGATGGAGACTGCAGAGGCTTCATGTGAGAACATACCCCCTGGAGAAAGGCATTGAGATTAGGCCTCTCCTAGAGCTAGCGGCAGCAAAGAACTGCTCTTTTGTAAGGGGCCATACTGTTGGTGCTGGAACCACACTGGAGACCACAAAGGCATCTACACAGGACACAATGGTCTGATATTAAAAGACAGAGCCTACTACCTGGGCACAGCACAAAGATGAAGGGCTTGCAAACCCACTAACGCAGAGCCTTCCCCTGTGAGTTGTAAAGTGCAGCTGGCCAGTCACCTGGAGCATCTGAAGCTAAGGCAGATAATGTGATATGAAGATTACCCAAGGAAATCTTTGGCCTCTTAATTTTTTTTAAATTTATTCACTTTTTCAAATACATATCACATGGATACATAACAAAAAATCAGAAATTAGCCAAGGAAAACAAAATAATCACATAATATACCACCCTATGGGGTATGGTGTATAGAAAACTACAGGGAAAGCATAGTTACTCACATAACTACACATTATCAGGAATCAGTCCTCACATAAGGGTGACACTGACAGAGTCCGTGCAGATCCAATCGCCAACTTTCAAAGAAAGTGCATGGGACCTACACCACACATGCATGGTCACCTTCCTGCCCAAAGGTGCCATCTTACTTCAGTATGATGACATAGCTCAAAGCAGAAAAAGAAAAACTCCTCCACGGGGAGGGAGGGATGTGGAGGACCAATTCCTGTTGTCCCCGGAGAACACATGTTACAGTTGAGCAACTACACTCTCTCCAGGAACATACAAGTAGTCAGTCCTCACATATGGGACTCCCAAGCTACAGGCTACCGAAAAACCTGTAAAAGCCACAGGCAACCCAAAAAGTGCACCATAAAGGGCAGCAGAAGGTGCTGATTGGCTGGAAGTTTGACACTGCAGCAGCAGCTTTGAAGATGCAATCCCCACTCCAGTAGCCTGGACATTACATGTCAGAGGGAAGAGTTGCATTATTCTCCAAAGAGGTGACAGAGCACGGCCTAGCTGAAGGAACTATCCCTCCAGGAGGTCTCTCCAACCGTAGTGCGCAGCAAAAGTATGCACAGAACCAGATGGTGGCCTGGTAAAATGTCCAGAAAGGGCACAGAGCACAAGCTTGACACAGAGGTCGCCATGACATGCACATTGTTAGCTGTCACATCATGCTCCAGAGAAAGCCCTGCCTGTTGATAGGCAAAAGAAATGCAGTCGGCCACATACCATGAGAGGGTGCACTTGGAGACTACAACTCCCAGACGACTGGGGTAAAAAGAAACAAAGCTGTGTTGAGCAGCGAGGAGGGTGCATTCTCTGGATGAAGGACAACACACACTTGCAGTCAAGCATGTGCAGGGAGGTCTCCGCCCTAGAAGAATGAGGCCTAGGAAGGAAGGTGGACAATACCACCTCGATTTAAATGAAAGGCAGAGAACCTTTGGCAAGAACTTTGGGAGAGTCTTAAGGACAACCCTGTTCTTGTGGAACCTGATGTAGGGTGCGTGTGCCACCAGCACTTGCAGCTTGCTAGCAGGCCTGGCCGATGTGAACGCCACCAGGAAAACCACCTTTTAAGAAAGGTACTTGATATAGCAGGTAGCCAGAGGTTCAAAGGAGTGGAGCCATGAGCTTCCCCAATACCATATTGAGGTCATGTCACTGGTGGTGGATCGAGGGGGGGGGGGGGCAGGAGAGGAGGCAGCCTTGCATGAACCTGCCCCCTAAAGGGTGCACAGTCTGGCCATCCACTGCATGGTGGCGAGTCAAGATAGCAGAGAGCCCCCAATAGGTGCAGAATGTACTGTAGAATGTCCAGCATCATACAAGAGAAGGGGTTGAGACCTTCATCCACACACCAGTGCACGAGCCACTGCCATTTAAAAGGCACACGCCTGACACGTGGAGTCCTTACGCAAGGCAAAGAACGTCCTCCACTGGCCTGGAGAAGCAGTGATGCACTATAGCTAGCCTCTCAGCATCCAGGCAGTCAGGGCCAGGGTCTAGAGGTTGGAGTGCAGTAGCATCCCGTCCTCAGACAGCAGGTCTGGTGTGTTCCCCAGCAGCAATGGGTCCCTCCAGGATAGCTGCAAAAACAGAGGGAACCAGAGCTGCCTGGGCCACCTGGGCATAAAGATGACAGAGGTCACCTCAGCTTGTATCTTGGAGGGCCCGAGGCACCAGAGGCGTGGGTAGGAACACATACAAGAAACCCTTTGGACCAGGAGAGGAGAAAGTTATCTTCTGCCTTCTGACCCCTGGCCGGCTTCCAAGAGCAGAAGCATGGCAGCTGTGCGTTCTCTGGAACAAACAAGAGATCAATTTTTGGGGTCCACAAGTGCCAAAAAACCTCTGCCGGCACAGTCTGGTTCAGTCTCCACTCATAGGGTTGGAGGATGCAGCTCAAACAATAGGCCAGCACATTGTCCTGGCCCGGTAAGAACACCGCTCTGAGGGAGATGTTCTTCTCTGTTGAAATTCCAGAGACTGCTCTGAGTTTTAGCAGATTGATCTGTGAGGCACTCTCCTCTGGTGACCATGGTCCCTGCAAATACAGTGGGTCCCCCTTAGCCCAACTTTGACGCATCCTTTGCAAGTATGCGGCACATTGGGGGAGCCTGGAAAGGCAGGCAAGCTTGGAGGTTGAGGGAGTCCTGCTACTAGGCAAGGGATGTTGCCAGGGCTAGCATAACCAGGATGTAGTTTTCTAGACAGCGGGAGGCTTGTGTCCACTGAGCACTTAGCATCCACTGTGCATGTCTCATGTGTAGGCAGGCAAACAGGTTGATGTGGACTGTGGATGCCATGTGCCCCAAGAGGCAGAGCATTTTTCTGGCCGTCACAGCTGAGCAGTCTTGTACGGCTTGGGCCAGGATGGATAGACTGTACCCAATTGAGAGGCAGGAAGGCCCTTGAGTGGAATCCAGGAGGATGCCAAAGAACTCCAAACAATGGATGGGCTGCAAGACTTCATAAAGTTCACCACTAAGCCCAGGTGCTGGAGCAGTCCTATGGTGTGCAGCACTGCAATGTGTACCTCCCCCAATGTGCTGCCTTGTATGAGTCAGTCAACCAGGTAGGGGAAGATGAACACCCCCTGGAATCTGAGGCAAGTAGCCACAACTGCCAGGCATTTATTTATTTATTTAAAAGTATTTCTAAACCGTCTTATCCTAAAAATCAAGGCGGTGTCACAACAATACAATCAGATGGAGTGCTGGGGGGGTCATGCAGTGAGGGAGGAGTAGGGTGCGGGGGGATCATGCAGGAAGAATAGTGTGGAGGGGGGGGTTGGTGCAGGGGGCAGTGGAGTGAAGTGTGTGGGGGGAGGGGGCTTCTAGATTAGGGTGAGCTATGTACAGTGTGCGCTATAATACAGCAAGTTCTATAATACAAGGTACTGTCCAGATAGGGCTTGAGCTAGATCCTGTGCCGATATACAATCTCTTGTCGGTGTCTTATAATCTCTCGTCGGGGTTTTTGTTGATCAGGCTTTGTTGATTACGTGATGTGTCCATAATGTTCTATGAACAGAGTTGTCTTCAGCTGTTTGCGGAAGTCTTTGAGGTCCGTTGTCGATCTCAGATCATCTGGGAGGGAGTTCCAGATGGTTGGGGCTGCCAGGGAGAGGGCTCTCTCTGTGGTGTCCTTTCGTGTTTTTCTGAAGTCTTTTGGTGTATTGACTCTGTTGGAGGTTCCTTTTCTTCTCGGGCGGGTGCTGGTGTCTGGGTGAATGAGGGTGTGCAGGCTGTTTGCTGAAATGTGGTGCTTGATTTTGAATATGTTCATTGTTTTGTATTTGATACGTGAGCTGATTGGGAGCCAGTGTAGATCTTTGAGAACCGGGGTAATGTGTTCATGTCTTGTTGAGCCAGAAATTATGCGTGCGGCGGTGTTTTGGGCTAGTTGGAGCGGTTTGAGAGTTTGTTTTGGTAGGCCAAGGTAGATGGGGTTGCAGAAGTCCAATAATGGGGTGATGAGCGCTTGGCATACTGTGCGGAAGTGTTCTGCGTCGAGGAGGGGTTTAAGCCGTCTGATGATTCTCATTCTATAGTATGCATTCTTGACCGTTTTGTTGACGTGAGACATGAGATTTAGTTTGTTGTCCAGGGTTACTCCCAGGTATCTTACTTCGGATTTCATTGGAATGGTTGTGTCTGCTATTTTGATGTCTGGTGGGTGAATGAAGTTGGGGTTGCGAGTGATTATTAGAGCCTCAGTCTTGCTGTAGTTGATTGAGAGGTTGTTGTTCGTGCACCAGTTTGTCATTTGTGTTAGGCAGTCAGTTATTCTATTGTAGTCTGGGTTGTCGGTTGAGATGGGTGTGTATATCATGATATCGTCTGCATAGATGGTGTATTGAATGTTGTTCGCTTTCAGGATGTCGCATATTGGCTGGATGTATATGTTGAACAGCAGGGCCGAGAGGGCGGATCCTTGAGGTACTCCTTGGCGGATTTTTATGGGTTGAGAGGTGTTGTGGCCTATCTTGACTTGTAGCTGCCTGTCGGTGAGGTAGGATTGGAACCATTTTTAACGTGGTACCGTGAAGCCCAATTTTCTTTAGTCTTTCCAGGAGGGTTGGGTGGTCAACTGTGTCGAAGGCGGAGGAGATGTCGATGAAGATCATTAGGATGCCTTTGTTGTTGTTGTCTATGACTCTGATGATGTTGTCTATGAGGTAGATCAGCAGTGTTTCGACTCCATGTTGGGGGCGGAAGCCGTGCTGGTTGTCGTCTAGAGGGGCATGGTTGTCAATATGTTCCTGAAGTTGTTGTTGCACTGCTTTTTCTATGATTTTTGCCAGGAAAGGTATGCTGGATATTGGTCTGTATGCTGCGGGGTTGCTCCTGTCGAGGGTTGTTTTCTTCGGTATTGGGCGTACTGTAGCCAGTTTTAGTTGAGCTGGCAGGAGACCCTGGGTGAGTGAATTGAGCACAATGTCGTGTATGATGTGGATGAGGCTTGATTTGGTGGCCTTTATCCATGATACTGGGCAGGGGTCCGTGGGGGCGGTGCTTGTTCTGATTGCTGAGATGATGCGGGAGAGCTGTTCTGTTGAGGGAGGGTAGAAGGTGTCCCATGTCGTAGGGTATGAATCAGGCTGGGTTGAAGAGCTGGTTTCAGTTGGTTCTGTGGAGTGAAATTTGTCTTTGATGTGATCAGCAAATTTTTGCGGGTCTATTTGTATTTCCTCCTCAGTTTTCTGCTCCTTTGTGAGGATTTTCACTATATCGAAGAGCTCCCTGGGTTTGTTTATGGATGTGTTTATCATGTTTGTGTGGTATTCTTTCTTGGATTGGTTGATGTGTTCGGTGTATAGTCTTTGGTTTGTTAGGTATGTTTGCTGGTTTTCCGGTGTCTTGGATTTTCTCCATCTCCGTTCCATCCTTCTGAGTTCTCTTTTCTTTTGTCGTATGGTTGATGAGTACCAGGGTTTGTGTTCTCTTGTTGTTGCAGTGTTCCTCTGGTCTGGTAACAGTGGCTGTGGCGGCGTTGGATATTGTGTTGTTCCAGTTGATGATTTGAGACTCCAGGTTGTCTGTTTCTGTTGACAGTTGATTTAACGTGTCCAGTAGGAAGGTGTCTCTGTCGAATTTCTTGAATCGCCTTTGTGTGTGGGAAATGTTGGTTTGTTCGTTGTGGTTGTCTTTTTGAAGTTGCAGTGTGATCTTGATTATGTGGTGGTCTGACCAGGGGACTGGGGTGACGGAAGGAGTTGAGATTAGACCTCTTGAAGTTAGGGAGTTGGTTGCGAATATGAGGTCTGGTGTAGATCCATGCCTGTGTGTGGGGGCGTTGATGATTTGGGTGTATTGAAGTGATGTCATTGCTTGGAGAAAGGCATCGGCATCTTTGGTGTTGGTGGTCTTGAGGTTGAAGTCACCTAGCATGAGTGTGGGTTTGTTAGTTGCTATGAGGGCGCATGCTGTTTGGTGAACATGAACCGACCAGAGGGGAAGCCATATTAAACCTAGTCCTTAGTGGAACACCAGATCTAGTGCAAGAGATAAGGGTGTTGGGGCCACTTGGCAATAGTGATCATAGCATGATTGCCTTCGATTTAATTAGTGGAGGAGGAATAGTAAGGAAATCCACAGTACTACCTTTTAACTTTCGAAAGGGAGACTATGATAAAATGAGGAAAAGTTAAGAAAAAACTAAAAAGGAGCAGTTGCGAAGGTTAAAGACGTACATCAAGCTTGGGTGTTGTTGAAAAATACTATCTTGGAAGCCCAGACCAGCTGTATTCCACGCTTTAAGAAAAGTGGAAGGAAGTCCAAAAAACTGCCAGCATGGTTTAAAGGTGAGGTCAGAGAGGCTGTTGCCAAAAAAGCATCTTTCAGGAAATGGAAAAAAGAGCCAAACGACGAAACCTGGAAACAGCACAAGCACTGGCAAGTCAAATGCAAGGCATTGATAAGGCAGGCAAAGAGAATTTGAGAAGCTTGCTGCGGAAGCAAAAACGCAAAATAAAGACCTTTTCAAGTACATTCGTAGCAAAAAACCTGTGAGAGAGTCAGTTGGTCCATTAGATAATAAATGGGTTAAAGGAGCACTAAGAGGCGACAAGGCGATAGCGGAGAGACTGAATGAATTCTTTGCTTCGGTCTTTACTGAGGAAGATGTAGGGATGTTACCCATGACTGAAGTGGTATTTAAAGGTGCGGAAGAATTGAAGGAAATATCGATACATTGGGAAGATGTCTTACAACTATTAGATAAACTGAAGAGTAGCAAATCACCTGGGCCGGATGGTATACATCCAAGGGTGTTGAAAGAACTGAAATATGAGATTGCAGAACTGCTATCAGTAATCTGTGAACTATCATTAAAATCATCTCTAATACCTGAAGATTGGAGGATCGCCAATGTAACACCAATTTTTAAAAAGGGTTCCAGGGGTGATCCGGGAAACTACAGACCGGTGAACATGACGTCAGTACCGGGAAAAATGGTAGAAACCATCATAAAGAATAAAATTACTCACCATGTAGATAGTCACAACCTAATGGGAGACAGCCAACATGGCTTTAGACAAGGAAGATCTTGTCTTACTAATCTGTTATGTTTTTTTGAAGGAGTGAATAAACAGGTGGACAAAGGTGAGTCGGTTGATATTGTGTATCTGGACTTTCAGAAAGCCTTTGACAAGGTCCCTCATCAGAGACTTTGGCAAAACCATAGAGTCATGGGATAGGAGGCAGTGTACTATTGTGGATCAGGAACTGGTTAAAAGATAGAAAGCAGAGGGTAGGGCTAAATGGCCAATTTTCCCAATGGAGAAAGGTGAATAGTGGTGTACCCCAGGGATCTGTGCTGGGTCCGCTGCTTTTTGACATATTCATAAATGACCTGGAAAGTGGAACAACGAGTGAGGTTATCAAATTTGCAGATGACACAAAACTATTTAAAGTTGTTAAAACCCAAGAGGATTGTGAAAATTTGCAAGAGGATCTTGATAAATTGGAAGAGTGGTCATCAAAATGGCAGATGAAATTTAATGTGGACAAGTGCAAGGTTATGCATCTAGGGAAGAACAACCCAAACTATGGTTACACGATGCAAGGTTCCACATTAGGAACCACCACCCAGGAAAAAGATTTAGGCGTCATTGTGGATACCATGTTAAAACCCTCGGCCCAGTGTGCAGCGGCGGCCAAGAGAGCAAATAGAATGCTAGGTATGATAAGGAAAGGAATGGAAAATAAAACAAAAGATATTATAATCGTTCCATGGTGAGACCGCACCTTGAATATTGTGTGCAATTCTGGTCGCCGTATCTTAAAAAGGATATAGCGATTTTAGAAAAGGTTCAGAGAAGAGCCACCAAAATGGTAAAGGGGATGGAAGGATACTCCTATGAAGGAAGGCTAAAAAGGTTAGAGCTCTTTAACCTGGAAAAGACGGCTGAGGGGAAATATGATAGAAGTCTATAAATTAATGAACAGAGTGGAACAGGTAAACGTAGATCGATTGTTTACTTTATCAGAATATAGAAAGACTAGGGGACATGCAATGAAGCTACAGGGTAAACTATTTAAGACTAATAAAAGAATTTTTTTTCACTCAACGTGTAATCAAACTCTGGAATTTGTTACCGGAGGATGTAGTAAAGGCTGTTAGTGTAGCTGGGTTTAAAAAAGGTTTGGACAAGTTCCTGGAGGAAAGGTCCATAAACCATTATTAAGAAGTGACCGAAGATATCAATGCTTGACCCAGTACAAGCATTGTGGAACTTGTGTCTCTTGGGGAAACTGCTAGGTACATATGACCTAAATTGGCCACTGTTGGAAACAGAATACTGGGCTTGATGGACCTTGGTCTGACCCAGTATGGCATATCTTCTGTTCTTATCACCCTGGGAGCAGAGGCAAGGCCAAAAGGGGTGTACCCTGTATTGATAATGCTGTCCGTTGACGACGAATCCGAGGTATTGATGCCCTGGATGGATCAGGATAGGGGTATAGGGAGCATAGCTAATCTCCCTGCAGGAGGTAAGGCAGCAAGGTTCCAAGGGATACCATTCTGAACTTTATCAGGAAGCAGTTAAGTCCTGTAGATCCAGGATGGGCCAGGAGCCCCAGGTCTTCTTAGGGATAAGTAGCGAGAGTAGAATCCCCTGCCTAAAAGAGGTTGGAGAACAGGCTCTACTGCTTGATCCAAGCAAAACCTCAAGCTCCTTTCGCAGAAGCTCCCTGTGCAAGGAGTCCATGAGTAATTCCCCAGGGAAGAAGGGAGGCGGCAGCTGGAAGAAGTGGAGGAGAGAAATTTTCCCCGACTACCTGCAACACCCAGGTGTCTGTGGTGATGCTTGGCCACTGGTGTGCAAAGTAGACCAGCTGTCCTCCCGTGAACCTTGGGCCTTGTACCTCCCTGGGAAGGGAGGCTATGCCCAAGGAGTCAAAAGCTCCCACCAGGTTGTGGCTGGGGCACTCTTAGAGCTTTGTGGGCCTTTGGCTTACGAGGGCCATGTCCCTGGCCCTTAGCCTGCTGCTCCTGTGTGTGTGTGGGGGAGCGTGGGGGGGGGCTGAAACTTGGGGTCTCCCCCCCAGTCTTCCTATGAAGGTTCAGACACTTTTTGGGGACAAGCTGGTTCTGGTCATGAATTCCTTCTTCAGCTCGTCCACCTTCTCAGTCACGGGCTTGCTGAAGAGATTCTCCCCCCAAGGGACATCAGCTAACTTGACTTGAACCCACTGCGCCAAGTCATAGGACCGTAGCCAGGCAAGGCATCAGACGCTAATGCCCTCCACAGCAACCCAGGCCACCAACTCAAAGGTATCAGACTGCCCGAGTTTGGAACTTGGAGGACTCCTTGACGGATGACACAGGTGAACCTCTTGAGCGCTTCAGGACACTAAACTCAACCGAGAAACTGGTGAGCTCCCTCGCCAGGTATCTGAGGTACATGCTCATGTACAGTGGTATACCTGGATCTGGGCTGTGAGCGTGGACCCTGGAAACAATTTCCTGCCAAAAACATCCATGGTATGTGTGCCTCCCGGCAAGTGCATCTTCTGGCTCTTAATGCGACAACTCCACAGTTGTGGAGTAGGCAGTGTGTTTTCTAGAAGTCAGGGCTCTAGCCGAACTGATACTGCTAATCGATGGTTTACAATTGGCACAGTTATCAGGGTCTTCCACATTCTGAAGGATGGGGGGCATGGGCCCCCATCAGTGCCTCTTGAGGAGCAGCCTCATACTGGATAAATAGATATCCTCAGTATGCGGCTTTGTCTGTGGGCACTGCCACGAAGGTGAGCGTCTGGGACAGCTCTTGAAAAAACTCCAGGAAAGCCAGGTCCTCTGGAGGTGGCTGCTGCCAATGGTGTGCCAGAGATGGGTTGGAGGGGATGTCCTGATGGATGAGGAGTCAATACCATCCTCAGTCTCCCAGGCCAACTGAGTCAGAAGAGTTAGCTAGAGCTATGTGGTAGTTGACCCTCTGCGTTGGGGTTCCAGCAGTGCCATGCCGGTCCATAACTCAAGACAGCATCGATACCAAGTGGGCCAGCTTCTCAAGGATGGGAGGAGCAACCTCCAGGGAGGTCCTAGACAAGGACAGTCCCATCATAGGGGCCAATGACCTGGAGTGACCGTGAGTCTGGCCTCTATGAACACAGCAAAGCTGTGCTCCAGGGTTAGCATCCTGACCTCGATGCCCAATGGTCTCGCTTTTGAGGATCCCGAGGCCGATGTCTGGTCCCTGGTAGGGGAGTCCTGGATAATGGCATCGGGGGAACCGAGTTGATTCCCCGACTCTGCAGACACCTCCCTCTGAAGTTGCTTGGAGGGGTGTTCCTGGCCCCCATCACTCGCATAGAGGCGAGGGCTCCACGCCTATTAGCCGGAGGTCTTACCCCCTGGGCGATGGCCAGACCCTGACTTTGGCAAAACTTTCAACACCTGGGGAAGGTCCTCCAGGGACAACTCAGACACATTGGTTCAACAGCTCTGACCAAACTCAGGAGTGGGACACAGAGTCACCCAATGCTGGCATTGAAGGCAGGGATTCCACCCCCAATGCCGATCTTAAGGCAGATTTGCTGAACAGCTCCCCCTGCTGCCTTTTATGCTCCTTCCGTGTCTTAGCCGACATCAAAAAGGCAAAGAGAACAGGAAGGCATGTCATGGTCCATCCAGAGACATTTTATACAGGTGTTGTGGCGATCCGTGCAGAAACAGTGCATTTGCCACACTGTTTAAATCCGCTGGTCAAAGACCTTGCAGGAAAAACAAGCCCCACAAGGTTAAACAGATGTCTTGACCAGCTAGGCTATGAGCAAAAAGCCCACAGGCCAAAAAAGAAAAGTACCAGAGCAAAAAAGCACGATGCCGAGGAGTTGGACTCTGGCAGCAGAAGGTGATAGATACCAAAGAAGAAACGTTACCAAGAAACTTGGAAAAAAAAATCTATTTTAACCAGGGTGCACAGACAGGACATCTGCAGGGCTCCTGTAAAAAAAGCACCACACACACACACACCCCCCCACAACCAAGGTAAGATGGCACCTTTGGGGGCAGGAAGGTGACCCTGCATTCACGGTTTAGGTCCCAAAGGTTCTCTTTGAAAACTGGGGATTGGCTCCAATGCCAGTCACCCTTATTTGAGGACTGACTTCCTGCTTGTTCCTGGAGAATAATTTCTAATCAGGTTTCCCCACATATTAGAAAGGGCCAAGCACAGCAGAAAAATATCACACTACTGTGTAGTCCCCTAATGCACCCAAACTGCCCTCACACACAAAATCTTTTAGCTGACCAGAGTCAAACAAACACACCTCACATTTACAAGGAAAGTTTAGGGCAAGCCCAGCACCGAGTGCCATCACCCTTGGCCAGGAAGGCTTTCCTTGGGCCTAGGTGGACAGAGAAAAATCAACATACATTTGCACAACCGATCCCAAAAAGCTAACATGCATTATTTCAGAAATAATTTAAAAAGTCTGTCCCTCTCAAAACACAGAAGGTAGCCAGAGTGGTACATTCATTCAGCGAACACCTCCAGGGAGTATTCCAAAAAAAGATGCTAAACTTAACCTCCCCCATTGGCTACCTCAGTTATCTGCTGTAAAGTTCAACACTTCCTTCAAAAACTTCCATACCATGTCCACAAAAGTAATCAGCAGGCACTTAGGAAAACGGAGAAAGTGAAGGTTGTTCTTCCTCGACGGACCTTCAAGAAGATCAATCCTCCAGAGCAAAATATCCTTTTCCTCGATGTGCCAGCAACAGATCTTTCCTACTTGCACTGTTCTTCCAACTTCTCCACTCTTTCCCACTTGATTCAAACGTTGAGGTGAAAACCGTTACTGTGAAGTTTCCTGGACAATCTTCAATGAGGACTCCAGGCACTTCAAGGTTTCCCACAGCGACTCCCATCGAAACAGAAGCATGTTTTCTCACGCCACTTTGGAAAGGAGCCATCACCCGCTCCAAACTCAACTGCACTGATGAGGTGGTCTGCACTGGCTGCCCCGAGGGCCTGCAGCTCGCAGAGAGCTCGTCGGCACTCTGCTCAACCACTGCAATGCCTCTGCAGAGTTCACTTCCGGGGCATGGGGGAACTGCTCTTTTCAGTGCTCCAGTCCAACACAACACAGCTTTCACCGATCTCAAAGAGAAGCCCAGGCACTCATTCAATTTAACTCCCAACAGCATCAGGACCTCGCCTCAGCTTTCCTTTCCGCTTACCCAGCATAGCAACATCAGGGAGAGGAGCAAAGGAGCAGAAGAGAAGAGGCACCAAACTCCCTCACCTCTCCAGGTGGGATGCTGTTGCATAAACACACCACCCCCTAGCCGGAAATCCTTGGTTTTAACCTCCAAAAAAGATGCTGTGTTTAATGTTGCCCAAATCTGCAACCACTGCCAGGTCCTTGCTGAACAAAGGCTTCCCCCTGAACAAAAGCATAGACAATTGCATCTTAGATGCCATGTCTGCAGCCCAATGCTATTAGCACAACAGCATAGAGTGTAGTAGTCAGTATCCTTAACCATAATATCAACAAGGACACACAAGGGCGTGCGCAAGCACACTGCAATTAACTCCAACCCCCCGCACCCCACCCGAAAGAGGAAGCTTACCTGTCCATTCTGTACTTCAAACTACAAACATATGAACTAGACAATCTTAAGAACATTCACTATGCTGCTATTCAAGTTAAGCAGCTCTCCCGTAGAGACTCCAATGTCTCAGCTTATAAAACTGTAACCCCCTGGATCTACACATAATTATGACCTTCAAAGCCCAGGGTCACTACAAACTCTGCAGACATCTTAATCAAGGAGGGTTCCAGGACTGGACTGGAAGTACTCAAGGAAAGCCAATTAGCAGGTAAGGTCTAATTTCCTTCAGAATACAGGAGTGCAGGCTCAAAAATGCACCCGATTCCGATTGCCTTGCCTTTTTTTTCTCCAAGAAAATTGAGTCTCTTCACGCTACCTTCCCAACCTGCCCTCCACCTCTGTCCCCACCCCCTCCTTTCACTATCTTCTGCCCTCTCTCCCCCTCCTTCTAATGGGATTTTCCCCCACATATGTTTCGTCCAATCACTGCAACCAAGCTTTCCAAGTCTATTGCCACTTCTCACAAAACCACCTGCCCACTTGACCCTTTACCTTCCTCTTGGTTGTTAGACCCTTCCCTCACCTTGCTTCCCTATATACTTCACATCTTCAACAGTCTCTCCTCTGCTGTTTTCCCTTCAGCCTGGAAACATGCCCTTATTCGTCCACTCCTTCAAAATCCATCCTTGATCCATCCATTCCAGCTAATTGGCGTCCTGTATCCAACCTTCCTTTCCTGTCCAAAACCCTGGAAAAGCTTGTGTTATCCCAACTCTCTGCTCATCTTGATTCCACCCTCTCCCTTCACCCATGTCAATCCGGTTTTTGCACGGGCCAGAGCACTGAGACTGTACTCACCTCCCTAATGAATGAAGTGCACCAATCCCACAACAGAGGGATTGGTGCACTTTGGTGGCTTTGGATCTATCCTCTGCTTTTGGATCTTTGGTGGCTTTGGATCTATCCTCTGCTTTTGAGATTGTAGACCATCGCACCCTCCTAGCCTGTCTGGTTGACCTTGAGATCCATGGGCCTGTTCTTTTTTGCTCTTCTCTCATCTTTTCAGTAAAGACTAGCTCAGCCATCTCCCCTCCCTCTTCTCTGTGGGGTTCCCCAGGGTTCAGTTCTTGCTCCCCTCCTCTCTTCAATATCTCTCGCCCCTCTGGCACTCATTGTTCAACAGTCAGGTATTTCCAGTTACTTCTATGCTGATAACATCCTTCTTGTCCACCATACTAGTTCCCTCACCAGATCTCTCTGCCCTTAACCGCTGTCTTGCCCGTGTTGCTTCCTGGATCAGCAGTAATTTCCTTCACATTAACCCTTCCAAATCAGCTGCACTTTGGCTTTCCTTTAATACACCTCCTCCTACTTGCTCCCCTCTTCCTTTCTACCCCTATTCCTCTGGTCTCCTCCCTCCGTTACCTTGGGGTTACTCTTGATTCCTCCTTCTCCTTTCACCACCATATCTCTGCTTATCCGTCGTTCCTTCTTCCTACGCCAGATTTGCACTGTTTGCCCCTTCCTCCCCTCTTCTCTCACTTCATTAGTCATTTCATTTGTTCCCTCAAGGCTGGACTATTGTAACACCGTCTTAGCAGGTCTCCCACAATATCAATTCCGGTGCCTCCAAACGGTTCAAAACACAGCTGTACGTCTGCTCACCCACTCCTCCACCCGAGATCACATCACTCCTCTCCTCTTCCATTTGCACTGGCTTCCACTCAACTTCCGTTTCCTCTATAAAATTCTCATTCTCACCCATAAAGCACTACATACTGGCTCTCCCCAATATCTAGCTGACTCCATCCGCCTGCAGCCTTCTCCCTGTCTCCTCCACTCAGCACATGGTAATTGACTCTTCCTTCCATCCCCCTCCTCAGCTCACCTAGAATCTACATGTCATTCTGCCTTCTTCCTGGCCCCTGCACTCTGGAACTCCCTCCCCCTTACCCTTAGTACCGAATTGTCTTTTCAACACTTCAAGAGCTCACTCAAAACTCACCTTTCAGCAGGCTTTCGACCTCCCCAATCCCTAAAGTTACCTTGGCTCACCAGTTCCCTCATCAGGCCTTTTCTCAACCCTCACCCACCTTGTCTAGCTATCATTTTGTCTCTCCCTGTCCCTCTCTCTTTTATTTAAGTAATGGTGTTCCTTTTTTTCTACTTTCTAATTGATTTGATTTTATTGTACACCACCCTGATGCATACGCTTGGGCGGTATATCAAGCGATAAAAAAAAAAAAAGAAAGAAAGAAAAGGCTCGCCCACCAGCACTGATAAACACTAAGATGAGGTCCCAAGACGGCATGATTGACTGCAGTGGAGCTGTTTCACTGCCCTTAGAAAACGAGCCATATCCAGGTGTGCCCCTAACGGACACCCCCTGGATCTTACTGCAGTAACAGATAATGGCTGCCACCTGCATCCTCAATGAACTACATGCTAACTCCTTCTCTACGCCAGACTACAGGAAGGCCAGCACCTCAGGCACAGATGCCAAAAGGTTTACAACATCTACCCTGAAAAGCCCCATTCGTGTGGTTGCAGGATCCTGCTCAGTCTGTCCGCCAGGTAATTTTCTTGACCGGGGAGGTAGACAGCCTTGAGGAGGATTCCGTGATTGACTGCCCAAGAGCACAGTCGTTGTGCCTCCTGACAAAAGGAAGGAGCCCTGCCTCCTTGTTTGTTCACGTAGAACATGGCAACTTGATTGTCCGTCTGGACCAGTACAGACTGCTGAGAAGTGAGGGCAGGTGGTGGGGCACAGGTTCCACAGCCTGGTCCTTGAGCAGACTTGCTAACTCCTGAAGGAGTAGGTCCCTGTGCAGAGGGAGTCACCTGGTGAAAATGGAGAAGATAGCCCTTGTGGACTATATGGAGCACCCAGGTATCTGATGTGACGGCTGACCACCTGTGGGCAAAGTGGGCCAGCCGGCCTCCTGTGCTGATGTGAGCCAGCTGAGGAGAAGAGGCTATATGCCTTGAGAGTCAAAAACCCCCACCCTGCTAAGCAGGGGCCGGTGTTGGTGGCCTTCTGCCTACGGGGCCCATGACCCTGCCCCTTGGCCTGCTGACCCTGATGGGGAGCTGCAGAGGCCTGATAATGAGGGTATTGTTTATAGGCAAATAAGACCTTTTACCCGAGGAAATTTTTTCCCCCGAGCCCTTTTTTCTGAGAAGGGGCAGAGGTTTTTCTGGACAGCCTAGTCCGGGTCAGAGTCTCGGTCTTGAGTTCTGCAGCCTTTTCAGCCATGGGCTTGCCAAAGAGGTTTTCACCTCGGCAGGGGACATCGACCAACTTGTCCTGCACCCATGGCTTGAGGTCGGATGACTGTAGCCAAGCCTGTCGGCGGTCACCGATGCTGGCCCCGGCTACTCAGGCCGAAGCCTCGAAGCCATCGTAGGCTGCTCAAGAGATAAACTTCGAGCACTCTCGAATACCAGTGGACAAGGCTTGGAACCTCTGCAAAGGTTCCTCGGAGAGACCAGCAGAGAACCCGGCAAGCTCCTTTGCCAGGTCTCGGAGATATATGCCCATGTAGAGCTGGTATGTCTGGACACGGCAAGCAAGCATAGAGCCCTGGAAGTTCTTACCGAGGGCATCCAGGTTCCAGGCTTCCTGGCTGGAAGGCACCGAGGAGTGCATCTGACTTTTCAGTCGATGCATGGCCGATTTCGACAACCATGGAGTGGTGCGGTAATTGTGCCTTCTGGAACCTGGGGCTCTTGCGGACTCGATAGATGGAATCGACCCGCTTGCTTAACACCGGCATCGAGGCCGGGGTCTCCCACATGCGGAAGAGCAGCCGCTCCAGCATCGGAGGAACCAGTACAGTAAAGGATTCCTTCAGGGGAGAGTCATACTGGAGGGCCTCGAGCTCCTCGGCTCCTCCTCGGGATCCACATGGAAGGCCAAGGCCTTGGCCATATCCCACACAAAGTCCGAGAACCAGGTATCCTCCGGTGGGGATCGTCTCTGAGGCTCGGACTCCGGCGAGTCCGATGGGACACACTGAGTCCGATAAGTGTCGGGTGACTTCGTCCTCCACCTCCCAGCCCGACTCCTCGGAGGAGGAATCGAGCGGCACCTGTCGGGCAGGCACCGATGCCATCCGCCCCGACACCGAGGGTACCAGCATCGACGACCTCGGTCCCGAACGGGAGGCCGAGGATCGACTCGAGCCCGCATGGACTCTAGGATCGGCTCGGCCTCCGGGGTCGACTTGGACGTCGATGTCCCGGTGGTTGGGGCAGATGCACCGGTGAGACCGGCAATCAATGCCTGCTGCTGTTCCATGAAGGCAGCGAGGCTGCTCTCCAAGGCCGTCAACCTGAGTCCGAGCTCAGGAGACCCAGCAGCCCCTGACTCGGGCCCCGAAGGCGTCAGGCCCGACGTCAGCTCCCCTGGAGTAGAGTCCACGAGGACTACAGCACTCACGTGTCCAGGAGACTCCATCTCGATACGAGGATGCTTGGCAGGCCTCTCCGACTCCGAAGACCCGGGACAGCTATCGGGGCTATGCGACCTGGCCCTCGAGGGACCAGGAGCGTCCACAGACGCCGCCCTCGCGGGTTTCTTCTTCCTGCGCTGTTCCCACGAAGGAGACGCCCGCTCAGAGGAACCCTGACACTGCTCAGGGCCGGAGTCCCGAGACGTCGAGGCCTCTGACGAGGTCCGGGTCCGTCCGGACGCGGAGTCAGAGAAGATCCTATCCTTCTGGTGCTGCCGACTCAACGCCTTCGAGGACATTTTGCCACACGGACCACAGATCATCGGGTCATGATCGGGTCCGAGGCAGCGGAGGCAGCAGTCATGTGTGTCGGTAAGAGACATAAGTTTTACACCGATCACACTTTTTAAACCTGCTGGCAGCCATCGGGGGAAAAAGGGCCCCTGCGAGGTCAAAAGACAGGGCTGCCAGTGAAAAAAGAAAAATGGCGCGAACGCTAGTCAAAGGACAAAAACCGAAAGAGAGAGAGTGGGTTCGATACCAGCATATCGGGCCCAGGCGGGAAAGGGATCCGGCGTCGAACCGAAGGAGAAAAAGAAAAAAAAAAACAAAAACAGGGAAATCAACTTTTTCCTCGGCGAAAAACGAACTACGTCCGTTGGGCTCTGCGGAAAAAAGACGACTGAGCAAGATGGCACCCTTGGGCGGGAAGGGGACCGCGCATGCGCGCTGCAATTCCCAAAGGCTTTCTTTGAAAGCTGGGGAAAATGCTCCGCACGGGGGCTCCGTCGGCACCGACGTCACCCATATGTGAGGACTGACTTCCTGCTTGGTCCTGGAGAAAAAATATTGCCTCCTTTGGTGCTATGGGTTACTGAGTAACTTCCAGTTCCTCCGCCCGGTGCTCCGGTTCCACTACAGCTGGTATTGAGAGTCCTGCTGCCATGTCCCAAATAAGTTCTTGGAAGGACATGGTCCTCCGATAGTGACTTTCGAGGGGAGGTGATGGCTCAGATACTGATGTCATATCCAGCAGCTCTTCAACTGAGGGATCGATGATCTGAATTGGAGGCCTCAGACTCTGAGCTTGGTGAGCGCTGTTAGTTGATGACCATGGGAACAGTGCTGGTTGGTACTGATCATGCTTGATGCTGTCCCCTTGCTACCTGGGCAGCGGTACTGAACCTGGAAATCGACCAAGTAGATGGTGCTCTGAACCTCAGTTCCTGTGATATAGCAGCGATATGGGAGAGGTGAACATCCAGCGGAAGCACCTGTGGTGATACCGATGGCAGTACTGATACCGCTTCTGTCATTGGTATCTATGTAGATACTGATGAAAGTGGACCTGGAGTCATCGGTGCTTGTGGTACCAAGGCTGCAAGGAGAGCTGCTGAAGTCTTCGATGGAAAGCATGCACTGATCCAATGAGATTGCCATTGTCTGGTCCAGAGACAGAATGGGACTTAGTCACTGTACCAGAGCATAGCACTGGTGGCTCTGCTGAGGTCTAAGTTTCTCAGGCCTCCTGGTTCCCCACCAAGGCTTTGGCAAACAAGTCCTCCGGCTGGTGGCATTTGGTTTGGCAGCCTGCCTCAGAGAAGTCTTTAGGTAGTCTGTTTTGAAAAGGACCTCTCCCTCAATCCTGATGTCTCTTTGGATTCCTTGGATGAAGATAGAGACTCCTTCGAATCCCATAGAGATTTTTGTGGAGGAACGAAAAGTCTTCTCTCAGAGTCTGTTCCCTGGCCCAGTTTCACAGATCTCTTAGCAATATGCATGTAGAGGGAGTAAGAGTCTGGGTCACGGTCAGGGCTGAGGCACTTGAGGCACCATTCATGTGTATCTGACTGAAATTGTTTGGGAACACTTGCTGCGTTTTTTGAAACTGCTAGGGTGTTTCTCCATGGCAGCGAGTAGGCCAGAGACCGATGCAAGGTCCTTGGCCCTCAAAGGGAAAAGAAAAAAAGTACCAGAATTGGGTGCGATGGCGGTGAAAAAACAGGAAGGCAGAAGCGCTATACAGATATATTTTCTGTGGCGATAGGAAAACAAAACTGATCCTGCTGGCTCTGCAGAAAAAGAACCGAGGAGAGGGAGTCAGAATAGCAGGAAGGCACTCATGCAGGTGCAGTGGAGTACTCCCAAAGGCTTTCTTATAAGACGCTGGGGAGCATTCCCATGTGGGCTCATCTATGCCAACCACCACATGTGAAGGCTACTTTCCTGCTTGTTTCTGGAGATTTGAGTTTACTGGGGCTGGTAGGTGGTGCCAGCTGCCAAAGTATGCTAATGTCATCAAAAGATATGTTCAGTCTCCAAGCTTCTGGTGGAGGTCAACTACCAAGAGGTCAGGACTGGACTGGACTGGGGGATAAGGAACTGAAGAATTTGGATGCTGGCATCAACTGCCATAGATCCTAGGGTCAGCCTCCCACTGGATTCCCACTATCTGAGGCAAAAAAAGCTTAGAAGAAACTGTCAGGGCTGGTAGAATTGTTGGGATTCCAAAATGGCAGCCATTCCCACTTTTGAGGCCCCTGCAGGCTGTCTGGCCAAGCATGGAGAAGCAGGCCTTACCGATAGAGACACAAGCCAGCCAGCCAGACAGACTGCACTAACAGGTCATCAGGACTGGTGGGTCTTGAAGTAGACAGTTATGGTGTGACAAGTTTAAGAAGAATAAATTAGGCCTTACCTGCTAATTGTCTTTCCTTGAGTATTCTCCGGGCCAGTCCAGGAACCTCCTTCAGCAACTGAGGACTGAAAACTTCAAAGCTCTGCTGACAGGCTATCTAGCTCCCCCTAGTGTCAGAGAGACAGTCTACCAATGTCTAAGCAGTAACCCCCAATACAGAACGCTATGGATGAACCATTACCTACAACTACATCAGAGAACTCAGGAGCTTGCCTCTCCACAAGCAACTTGAAAAACATAGAAACCTAAATACCTATAAATCTAGAAACTGAGGAATGTTCCGTTATACTGTGCTATACCTGGTAGACCAGACCCCCGGAAACAGAGCACAGAACCTCTCGGGAACTCCCTAGCCCGGTCCTCCGTAGAGGACCGTGAACCTTTCAAAAAGTGAAACATCAAATAGACCACCGCACAATCGGGCATCGGGGTGTACAACTCTTTGCATATGCCCACGCGCCGGAAAGTCCTTGAACGACCAACTACAAACAGGGTGGGTCCTGGACTGCCCCGGAGAATACTCAAGGAAAGACAATTTGCAGGTAAGGCCTAATTTATTCTCTCTTTTGGTCTCTCCGGGCCAGTCCAGGAACAGTAGGGTAGTACCAAAGCAGTACCTACACACGGGAGGGGTCCCAACAACCCTGCCACAACAGCAGCCGCACCGACTTTAGCGTCTCCCGCAGCCTGCATGTCTAAACGATAATGCTTCACAAAAGAATGCAAGGACAACCATGTCGCCGCCCGACAAATATCTACTGGAGGAATCAAAGCCCTCTCGGCCCAGGACGTTGCTAACCCCCGAGTGGAATGAGCTCATAGACCTTCCGGTGCGCTTTTCCCAGTTGCTCGATACGAAGCCGCTACTGCATGCTTCACCCAGCAGGAAATGGAGGCCTTAGAAGCCGCTTCTCCCTTGCGTGCTCCTGCAAACAGAACAACCAACCTATCTGACTTGCGAAAAGGCTGTGTGCGTTTGAGGTACCTGTGCAGAACTCTGTCAAGATCTAACTTATGCAGAGAAGCGCTCCCTTCTGACGCCAAATTTGTCCTAAAAGTAGGAAGAGATATGGACTGACTCAGATGAAAACTAGACACCGGCCGCAAAACCACTTTCTCCTCCAAAAACTGAATATTCGGTTCCCTGCATGACACTGCCTGCAAGTCTGAAATCCGCCTAGCGGAACACAACGTGACCAAAAACGCTGTCTTCCACAAAAGCTCCCTCAACGGCATTCTCATCGGCTCAAAAGGAGCCCGCGTCAACGCTGTCAGAACCAAAATTTAAGTCCCACGGAGGCACTACCGGCCTTCGAGGAAGCCGCAGGTTCTTAACCGCCCACAGAAAGAGTTGCACATCCAGATGCAAGGACAGACTACGGCCCAGCACCTTGCCCTGATAGGAGATAGCCATCAGGTGCACCTTCAACGTACTCAAAGCTAAGCCTTTATCCAGCCCGTCTTTGAGAAACGATAGAATGTCCGGCACTCCGGCCGTACCTGCGCAAACACTATGCTGTACGCACCAGTCTTCAAAGATCCGCCAAACACAGATAGAAGCCAAAGCCGTCGACTGTCTCCTAGCCTGAAGCATGGTGTTGACCACCGCCGCAGAATAGCCCCTACGCCTCAACTGGCCCCTTTCAAGAGCCAGGCCGTAAGCAAGAAGCGATCCACCTGCAGCATGAGAATAGGCCCCTGGTACAACAAATTCATTCGGTTCAGTAACCTCCAAGGACGGTCAGCCAGCAAACGCATGAGATCTGCATACCATGCTCGTCTCTGCCAGTCTGGGGTGATTAGAATCACCATTCCCTGAAACCGAGCAATCCTGCGAACCACTCAATCTATTATCGGCCATGGCGGAAAGACAGCATTTCTCCCGCCGGCCAAGCTTGTACTAAACCATCGAGACCTTCGGACATGCGTTCCCTGCGCCTGCTGAAGAATCGGACCGTCTTGGCATTGTCGAAAGTTGCCATGAGATCCATCACCGGCTGACCCCAACACCTCATTATGTTGTGAAAAACAGTGTCGTTCAGCCACCATTCCCTGGGATCCAAAAACTGCCGACTGAGAAAATCTGCTTGCACATTGTCCTTCCCTGCGACATGCGCTGCCGACAGAGCTAGAAGATGCTTCTCCGCCCACTGCATTAGCGCCTAACACTCCATCAACAAAACCACACTGCCTGTTGATTGATATAGGAGACGGTGACCACATTGTCCGAGAACACTCGCACCGCTTTGCCGCTCACAAGCAGCTCGAACTTCTGCAACGCTAGTGCTACCGCTCTCATCTCCAGTTGATTGATGGAACAGTTGGCCATCTCCACCGTCCATCGGCCCTGAGCTACTTGAGCCATACAATGAGCCCCCCAAACAGAGAGGCCTGCATCCATGGTGAGTAAGAGTAAATTAGACTTACCTGCTAATTGTCGTTCCTTAAGGAACTCTAGTCCAGTCCCGGAACCATAGAGAGTTGTCAACCTCCACCAGCAGCTTTGGAGACTGAAAGATTTCATCACTTTGATGTCACCGGTATAAGTAGACAGGAACCGCCCCCTATCACCAGTACCTATTTACAAAGCAGACTCAGCAGAGCAACAAATAAGTAGAAGAAAGAAATAACAGCCATAATCGGCCAACAGTCTAATTTAGCTCGCACCCATACAGACCCAAACATTGTTACCAGAAAAAGAATGGGTGAACCTAGAACCCCTAAGCTCGGCGCAACGGTGCGACCAAGCTCAAGAGACACTGCTGCGTAAAGAAGGGTCCCGCCTGTCTTCCCTGCGCTTCTCCTCAACCTTCCTACGCTAAACAACTACACTGACCGTCTGGATCGCTCTAAAAAATCGTCAGGCTGCCCACAATGTAAAGACCCTGGGAGGGATCCGGGACTGAACTAGAGTTCCTTAAGGAACGACAATTAGCAGGCAAGTCTAATTTACTCTTCCTTAGCGTCCCTCTAGTCCAGTCCCGGAACCATAGAGGACGTGACAGAGCAGTACACATCAACGGGAGGGACCTACTAGCCCAGCCTGAAGAACCGCTGAGCCAAAACGCCCATCCCCCCGTGCCTGCACATCCAGCCTATAGTGCCGAGCAAACGAATGGAGCAAGGACCACGTCGCCGCCCTACAGATCTCCTCCGCCGGCACCAAACTGAATTCCGCCTAAGACGCCGCCTGCGCCCTGGTGGAATGCGCACGAAGACCTTCCGGAACTACCTTACCCTTTAACAGATAGGCCGAAGCAATAGCCTCCTTCAACCACTGCGAGATGGAAGATTTTGCCGCCGCCTCACCTTTCAGAGGCCCCCCAAAAACAATAAACAGCCTGTCTGACTTCCTAAAAGAGGCCGTTCTCCTGAGATATTTCTTAAGCACTCTCCGAACATCCAAGAGATGCAAACGGCCCCCCGAGCGCTCTCTGATCCGCCGAGAACACCGGAAGCAATACCACTTGGTTGACATGGAACACCGAAACCACCTTCGGTAAAAAGGCCGGAACCGTGTGCAAAACTACCTTGTGTCTGAAAAAGGTCAAATACGGTTCCGTACACGCCAACGCCTGCAATTCCGAAATCCTCCGAGCCGAACAAATAGCCACAAGGAAGAGAGTCTTCAACGTCAAGTCTTTCAAGGAAGCCTTGTCCAAAGGCTCGAATGGTGCCTGAAGGAGTGCGTCCAAAACCAAATTCAGATCCCAAGAAGGAACGGAATCTCGTCTTGGAGGCCTCAACAGTAACACCGCTCGAAGAAAACGCCTAATATCTCCGTGGGCACTCACCGGCTGACCTTGAATCTTACCCCTGAAACAGGCTATGGCTGCCAGCTGCACCCGCAAAGTGCTCGCGGCCAACCCCTTTTCCACACCATCCTGAAGAAAAAGACAGTATATGAGGCACCGAAGCCCGCAAAGGTTGAAGCCCGCGGTCTTCACACCATGCTTCAAACACACGCCATACGCGAACATATGCCAAGGAAGTAGAGCGGCGCCGCGCCTTCAATAAGGTAGAAATTACCGCCGCCGAGTACCCCTTGGCAGTCAACCGAGCCCTTTCAAGAGCCATGCCGTAAGCGAGAATCGACCCACCTGCGGCATGCATAACGGCCCCTGTACCAAGAGGTCCTCCCGCAGAGGAAGCCGCCACGGACTGCCCACCAGAAGCCGAACCAGATCTGCGTACCACGGTCTTCTGGGCCAATCGGGCGCCACAAGAACCACCAGACCGCTGTGTTTCTCTATGCGTTGAATCACCTTGCCTATGAGAGCCCAAGGAGGAAACACGTAGAGAAGACCCTCCAGCGGCCAACGCATCGAGGCCTTCCGCCATTCGTTCCCGCCTCCGGCTAAAGAATCTCTCCACCTGCGGAGTCGAACCGTGCCATCAGATCCATTACCGGTAGCCACCAGCGCTGCACTATCAACGCAAACACGTCCGGGTGTAGACTCCACTCCCCCGGGTCTACTCTGCGGCGGCTCAGAAAATCGGCCTCGACATTCTCTACTCCTGCCACGTGCTGTGCTGACAGCGCCGCCAGATTCTGCTCGGCCCAGTCCAAGAGTCGACTCGCCTCCTCTTCCAGCGACACACTCCCTGTGCCGCCCTGACGATTGATATAAGCTACCGTCGTGGCATTGTCGGAGAGCACTCGAACCGCCTTCTGACCCAAGTCTATTTGAAAACTCTGCAGCGCCAGAAACACCGCTCGCATCTCCAGTCTGTTTATGGACCATTGACTCTCTTCCCTTGACCACTTTCCTTGGGCAAACCTTCCTTCGCAGTGTGCCCCCAACCTGTGAGGCATGCATCCGTCGTCAACAGCCTCCATAAAAGGAGCCTCCAGAGGCATGCCCCCCTCTAGACTTCCGGGGCGCAACCACCACAGGAGCTCCTGTCGCACTTCCGGAGGACACACCAACCGTTGAGACAACACATCCCTCCGATGCGACCATCACCTTAGAAGAGAGCTCTGCAGCGGCCGCATATGCGCTCTGGCCCACTGAACCACCTCGATGCTGGCCGCCATCGTCCCCAACAACTGCAAATAGTGCCATGCGGTCGGAGCTCTGCAACCCAGAAATCTGCGCACGAGCTCCCGCAATTCCCGTGCTCTCTTGTCCGGGAGAAACACCATCCCTCGACTGGTCTCGAAACGTGCCCCCAAATATTCGAAGGCTTGAGAGGGAGCTAGCTTGCTCTTCGCAAAGTTGACCACCTAGCCGAGACTTTCCAACAATTGCACCACTCGCGCCGTGGCCGCCACGCTCTCCTCCCGGGACTTTGCTCGAATCAACCAATCGTCCAAGTAAGGATGCACGAGAATGCCCTCCTTGCGGAGCGCCACCGCCACTACTACCATGACCTTGGTGAAGGTGCGAGGCGCCGTCGCTAGGCCGAAGGGCATTGCTCGGAATTGAAAATGACCCATCGGCAGAGCAAACCGCAGAAACGTTTGATGCTCGCGGCGTATGGGAATATGCAAATATGCCTCCGTCAGGTCTAGAGACGTGAGAAACTCTCCCTTTCGCACCGCCGCAATGACTGAGCGCAAGGACTCCATCCGAAAATGGGTCACCCGAAGACAGCGATTTACCCTCTTTAAATCCAATATGGGAGCACGAAATAAATGGAGTATCGACCGGAGCTGCACTGAGCCGCCGGAACGGGCACCACCGCCCCTAAATGCCGCAGCCGCTGCAGCGTGCTGGCGACCACCCTGAACTTCTTTAGGGCTCGGCACAGGGAGAGAACAAAGGCATCGGAGACGGGGCGCTGGAGCTCTAGGGCATAACCTTCTCGAATGACCTCCAACACCCACTGATCCGAAGTTAATTGGACCCAGACAGGGTAAAACTCCCGTAACCTTCCTCCCACGGGCACCTCATCTCATTGGGGGTTTTTACTGTTGGTGGACTGAAAGGAACCAAATCCTCTGCCCGCCCCCCGGAAACCCCGAAAGGACTGACCTCGAGCCATATACCTACCCCGCGAAGGCTGGGAAAACCGGAAGGATCGGAATCTCCACGAGTCCCTGGGGAAACCCCTAGAGGCTACCGTCCCCCGGCCCTGCTTCAGTCTATCCTCTGGGAGCCGACCCCCTTTGGAGTCCCCCAAGTCCTTGACCAACTTCTCTAAATCCTCCCCAAAGAAAAGCTTGCCTCGAAAAGGTAAATTTACTAAGCCACGCCTTGGAAGAAACGTCCGCCGACCAGTTGCGGAGCCACAGATACCGGCGAGCTGCCACCACCGAAGCCGTGCTCTTGGCGAGCCCCCGAATCAAATCATAGTGAATATCCGATAGGTAAGCCGTGCCGGATTCTAGCCGGGCCAGATCATCGGTCTGCTCTTCCGGCAGTCCCCCCCGCAGACATTGGGACCACCGCAAACCAGCTCTAGCCACCCATGCTCTCGCAATGGAGGCTTGCAAAGAGCGCGCACATATCAAACACCTGTTTCAACAAGGTATCCAGCTTTCTATCCTGCACATCTTAACGCCGCGGCGCCCTCCACCGGAATGGTGGTCTTCTTAGTGACCGCCGACACCACAACATCCACTTTTGGGGACCGAAAAATCTCCCTATCCTGTTCTGACAACGGATACAACTGGGCCAAAGTCTTGGTTCCTCGGAGCGCCGATTCCGGCGAGTCCCATTCCTCCTGAATCATATTCCGAAACACCCTATGAACTGGAAATACCTTTTGAGAAGTCCTAACCGCCTGCAACAACGGATCCTCCAACACATCCTCAGCTGCAGGCGTCACCGATGGCATGTTTAAAGCCTTTAGAGTCTCAGCAATCAACGCTGGCAACTCTTCCCGCCGGAACACCCGGACCACTCTACTCTGCTCCATGTCCGGTAGCTCTCCATCCTCTAAATCCTCCTCCGAGGCCACTTCCAGATCCGTATCCGCTCTGAGCTCATCTATCCCAACACCTGATAGACTGTCCTCTCGTAGCTCTCTACATTTCTTAGCCGAGCCTATCTCCCCTACCGGGAGATCTGCCGACCAACCGTTCCCGACTCCTCTGGGCTTCCGACTGTGCCCCCAACGCAGGCTGTAGCAAGGCAAACGCCTTCTGCATCAGAGAAAAGAAGTCAGAGGGAATCTCCGCAACACTCCCTCCTGGATGTCCTTCCGGAGCCGAAGACACATCAGCTGCCCCGGACGGCCCAGCCGTCGGCTCAGAAAGACCGAGGGAGGGCGGCCGGGACCTCTCCTACTGAAGCGGCCGCTGGTTGATCTCCTACCGGCCCCCCCAGCGCCTTATCCATACCTACTGGCTCCAGGGAACAGCCCCGGCATACCCCGGAGTCCAGCAGCTCGCTGCGCTTCACACCACAAACCTAGCAGCGATTTTTAAGTGGCATGCTATTGTCTAGGAGCAACAAACAGCCCTGAAGAAACAAAACAGGCTATCTGCCCTGTGAGTGAAGCCTCTGTCCGTTTTTTTTTCTTTCTTTTTTTTGTTTTTAAAACCAGTAATCTACTCCCTATAGGCTAATTAGCTGAATTCTGAAGGTCCCATGCAAAAACGAAGCTTCTAGCCTGCCCAATTAGAGGAAGAAAATTCTGCCGTTTAAAAGAAATGCAGATTCCAAAATGGCCGCCGCCAGCTTTCCCGCTTAAAAAAGGGCTGTCGGACAGCACACGCCGAGGCCCCAAGCTTTCCTTTTCACCTGGGAGCCTCTCTAGGGCCTCTAATATCACTCCTGCACTGCCCCCCCCCCCAAAAA
The DNA here is from genome assembly GCA_033557465.1 of Ichthyophis bannanicus. Lineage (NCBI taxonomy): Eukaryota > Metazoa > Chordata > Amphibia > Gymnophiona > Ichthyophiidae > Ichthyophis > Ichthyophis bannanicus. Next base: position 53,514,781 of record CM066040.1, read on the forward strand.
ATTCCAGCAGCACTTACCTGATCCGGAGGAGGAGGGGGGAAGGAGGGGGGCAGAGAAATACAGCTCCGGAGCACAGCTCTCACCCAGCTTCAGCTCCCACTAACTGCTGCAGCCTCTTAGCCGGCTCACAGCTCCTGCCAGAATATGACCTCTTCTGCTGCACACTCTTCCTGCAACCTGCTCCTCACCCTTCTGGCACGGGTTCGGGAGCAGGGCGGTAAGGCAGTCAGGCTCTCAGCCCACTGCATGTTTAAATCGTGGGGCCCCCCCCAATAGAAGAACCCTTCTGAGGGAAGGGAAGAACAGAGAGAGAACAAGAGGGAAAGGAGGAACTGGGACCCCTCCAGCAGCAGCAGATCTTCACCTCAGAATAAATCAAAAGGACTAAATCAAAAAAGAGGAAAACAAAAAGAAATCAACCCCAAAGAAACAAAGCTCTGCTTATTTGATCTCCCTGAGCCCAGTCCCGGGCTCAGAACCTCCAAGCTGCTTGGAGACTGAATGTACTGGTGATAGGGGGCGGTTCCCGTCTACTTGTACCGGTGACATCAAAGTGATGAAATCTTTCAGTCTCCAAAGCTGCTGGTGGAGGTTGACAACTCTCTATGGTTCCGGGACTGGACTAGAGGGACGCTAAGGAATACCCATTCTGGAGCGTCCAACGGCATGCCCACCTGGAGATGGATGGGATCGCTCCACCACTGTAGACTGACGGAAACGTTGGTTGGGCAACACAAACGCTGACTGAGCGGATGCTTCTATGGAGACCAACGGGAAAACAGGGCGTGTTGAAGCGGCCGCAAATGCGCCCTGGCCTACGGCACCAAATCTAACGTCGCTGCCATCGAACCCAGAAGCTGCAGGTATCTCCAAGCTGTTGGAGCCTTGAGGCGCAAAAAGGCGGTCACCTGTCATAACAGCTTCTGAACCCGGACCTCCGGGAGAAAAAACGCTCCCCTTTTCGTGTCGAACAAAGCTCCCAAATACACCAAGGACTGCACGGGCGACAACTGACTTTTGGAGCGATGGACCACCCAACCTAAACTCTAGAAACGCCACTACCCGGGCAGTGGCTTCTCTCGATTCCGGCACCGACCATGCCCGGATGAGCCAATCGTCCAAATAAGGACGCACGAGGATACCCTCCTTCCACAAAGCTGCCACCACCACCATCACCTTTGTGAATGTGCGAGGCGCCATCGCCAAACTGAACGGCAAGGCGCGAAACTGAAAATGGCCCATGGGTACCGCAAAACACAAGAACTTTTGATGCTGAGGTTTGATGGGAATGTGTAAATACGCTTCTGTCAAATCTATAGAGGACAGAACCTCCCCCAGCCGCACGGACCGGATCACGGACTGTAGCGTCTCCATCCGAAAATGCGGCACCCTTAAACAGCGGTTTACGTGCTCGAGATCGAGGATTGGCGGAAAAGAACCCTCCTTTTAGGGAACCACAAAATAAATGGAGTAGTGACCTAAACCGCACTGGTCGGAGGGAACGGGAACGACTGCTTGGATGTCTAGCAACCGCTGAGGCGTCTGTCACACTACTAAAGCTTTCGCGGAAGACCCGCACGGCGATCTCACGAACGCCCCCTGTAGTGGTTGCTCGAACTCCAGAGAATAGCCGTCGCGAATTATCTCCAACACCCAGCGGTCCGAGGTTATGGCGGTCCAGGCGGAGAGGAAGAACTGCAACCGACCTATTAGATTCTTCGCCCAGACCTCCCTCATTTCATTGTGGCTTCTTAGCGGCACCCGACTAGGGTCCAGCAAACCCCCTTCCAAACCCTCGCGCACCTCGAAAGGACTGTCCCCTGGACCCGAAGGAGCGTCCTTTCTGATAAGGCGCAAACCGGGAGCCTCTGAATCTGCGTGCCTCTCGGCTCTGACCCCGCTGCGCAGAACTGTGCTTCTGACCTTTTGGACGGTCCTCTGGCAGACGTCCGCCTTTGGAGTCTCCTAAATCCTTTACAATCATGTCCAATGCTTCACCAAAAAGCAGCTTACCCTTATAAGGCAGCCTACTAAGACACGTCTTCCGCCCAATTCCTAAGCCAGAGAAATCTCCTCGCGGCAATGACTGAAGCCATGGATTTAGCAGACATCCACACCAGATCATAAAAAGCGTCAACCAGATAAGCTGTAGCTGATTCCAAATTTCGCTCCTTCCTGCGCCGCCACTTCATCCAAGCCTGGAGAGGAATCTGCCTGCAGCCACCTTATTGAAGCTCTGGAGACATAGGTCCCACAGATGGCTGTTTGTAAAGCCAGCGCACTGGTCTCAAACGCCTGCTTGATGTTTATGTTTATTCATTTGATAAAAACCGCCTATGACAATCAAGGCGGTGTACAATTTAAAAACAATTAAAAGGAGGCCAATGGCCAGCGAAGTAGAAAGGAGAGTTTACAATGTTCTGATAGGAAAATAGAAGAGAGAGACAAGACAGGACATGAGTAGGTAACAAATTCTGGGAGGGAGATAAGAGGGAAGGAGGATATCACACGAAGGGGGAAGGGAGGTCAAAGGCCAGGGAGAAGAGATGATTCTCTAGATTTCGTTGGAAAGTGGTATATTGGAGTTCCAAACGGAGGGAAGTGGGGAGGACATTCCAAAGAGCGGGGCCAGCAAAAAAGGCGGCAGAGGAACGGGTGGATTGGAGGTGAGCACGGGAGAGAGAGGGAAGGGAAAGGCGATTGAGATGGAAAGAGCAAGGGGTGTGCCTGGGGGAATGAAAGGAAAGGAGATCTATTAAGTATTGTGGGGTACTGGTGTGGAGAGCTTTATGAACCAAGGTGAGCCGTTTGAATTGAGCGCGGAAGGGGATAGGTAACCAGTGGAGGTGGAACAGCAGAGGGGTGATGTGATCCCGGAGAGTGGAGTGAGTAACAAAACGAGCTGCAGTGTTTTGAATCCGCTGAAGCCGAAGCAATTGGGATTTGGGGAGACCAGTGAAAACCGAATTGGAAAAGTCCACACGTGACATAACTAAGGATATCAGTAGAGTAGTGAGGGCTGATGGGGAAAGGAAGGAACAAATTGCCTGAATTTGACGAAGGGGGAAAAAAAAAAAAAAAGTGGTCTTAGTAATGTGCGAGATATGTGCATGAAATGATAAATCAGAATCGAAATGTACACCAAGGTATCGGAAGGTGGAGACTAAAGGGATGTGGGTGCTGGAGAAAGAAGGGGCCACCGAGGGAGATGGGCTACCGTGAGAAAACCAAATAGCGATTGTCTTAGCTAGGTTAAGGTGGAGACAATTACGTGTTAGCCAATTGGCTACATCAGAAAGACAGGCGTTCAATACAGAAAGATCCCGACAGAAGGGGGAAGTATGGTGGAGCAGAACTATGTCGTCCACGTAAAAAAAGTACTGGACTCCAACTTTCTATCCTGGAGATCTTTAAGGGCCGTTCCCCCCTCAACAGGGATAGTAGTCTTCTTAGTCACAGCCGAGATGAGCGCATCGACTTTCAGCATATATAGCAATTCCTTCTCCTCCTGAGGAATGGGATATAAACGTCCAAGCACCCGTGCACCCTGCAAGGAGGCCTCGGGGCATTCCCATTCCAATTCTATCATTTGTTTAACAACACGATGCACCGGGAAACAGCGCTGCTCAGATCTAAAACCCTGCAATAAGGGATCCTCCAACGGTTCTACAGGCAAAGCCGGTAAAGCAATATTTAAAGCTGTCAAAGATTGAGAAATTAGCGCTCCCAACTCCTCTTTTCTAAACACACGGAAAAGATTGGGATCCTCACCAGGTGCTAGCTCACCCTCTTCAAGGTCTTCCGGCCAACAATCCCCCCCAGACTCAGAAGGGATCTCCCCCTCCTCTGGGTGTTGAAAATCAAGAGACAGTGGAAGGAGGAGTGGCCTAGTGGTTGGGGCAAGGTACTACAGTCCGGAAGGTCGGTGGTTCAAATCCCACTAGAGGACAGCAACCTTGGGCTGGAAGGACTGGGGTTTCTAGTCCCACAGGTGCTCCTTGTGTCTTGGGCAAGCCACTTAACCCTCCATTGCCCATGTTCCCTGTAAGAATTAGTGTATGTCTCATATCCCCTCGTGTTAAATGTATCCAACCGCTTTGACCCAGTGAAAAGCGGGATATAAATGCAGATAAATAAATTGGGTCCCATAGAAACGCCCCCCGCCGCAAGTATCGGCTTGGAAGGGCCTTCACCTGGGTCTCCTGCCACACCAGGACGAGGAGAAAGAACTGGCAGGCAAGGCAAAACTTCTTTGCTCTGCCCTTGCTCCAACCTCAAGCAATAAGCCCTATGAAGGGCTAAAATAAAATCTGGGGAAACAAAAAACAGATTGTAACCCCACAGACCCCTCTGCAATGGGAATGGGATCTCCCTTTAGCGTTGGGGGCCTCTGACTTCACTCTTTTCTTTTGAGGCTTTTGCGAAAGCGCAGGAGAAACGGCATCCGGCTTTAAAATGGCTGCTGTTCCCGCTTTTTCCCCCGAGGCCTGAGGCTTGCCTGTGGCTTGATTCCCTGAAGTCTCCTCCATCTAGCAACCAGCAGCTTCGTTCTGCCCTCAAAACCAGTAATGGGAAGCAAAACGGCACTACCCGAAAGCACGCAGCTAGCCGACCCCAAAAAAAATGCCACCGGTCCCGTCAGTCTCACTGCCCTCCCGGCAAATCAAGGAACGCGGCTTGAAACCCCAGAAAAAACACTGTCCTGAAATATCGCCGTCTGCTCACCAAGCTATCCAGCACCGCTGCCCGCGGCTGAGAAAGTCGTGAGTCCTGAGCCAGAGGATTGGTCTGTGGAGACTCCAGGACCGTGCTCTGCTCACCGGGACGGGTCCTGTCTGCAAGGCAGGCTCTGCCTCTACTGCCTAAGCCAGAAGCAGATACCCGTCCTTACTGTCACTGTACCACCTATATATATTGTAATTTAAAATTTTTTTTTTGTTTGTTTTTGTTTACACACCCGGACTTAAGCTTTAAGCCCCAGATACCCACAGCACTCCTAAGAAGAACCAGCCCAGCTAGGGCTAGACAGGAGGAGTCTTTAAAAGTACAATACTTCAGTTTTCTTCTTGGAGCCTGTCAGCAAACACCCCTTCAGCTGCTGAGGACTGAAAAGACTGGCTCTCTGACACTAGGGGGAGCTAGATAGCCTGTCAGCAAAGCTTTGAAGTTTTCAGTCCTCAGTTGCTGAAGGAGGTTGACTACCCTACTGTTCCTGGACTGGCCCGGAGAGACGAAAAGGAAATAACTGTTATAGTGTTGAGTGAATTTAAGTGTGTATGCACCACTGAGTCAATACGAACTCCTGACAACAGCTTCTGGTTGTTTTTGGCAAAGTGCAACTGAAAGTAGATTGCCAGGCCTTTTTCCATGCATCAAGTCTACAGCACCTAGTATTCCAAGATGGTCACCCATCCAAGTACTAGCCAAGCTCAACCCTGCTTAGCTTCTGAGATCAGCAGAGATCAGGCTCATTCAGGGCAGCAAAGTGATGGCATCAGTTAAAATTCAAAGTACCTCAAACACATTAATTCTACAATATGATTGGTATTGGTATTCATGGTGTTGCTCTCAAATGGTTTCAATCGTACCTTTCTGACAGAGAGATTAGAGTAAAAGTAGGTTGTAATACTTCTCAATCTATAAAGATACTGCAAGGAGTCCCTCAAGGTTCCGCCCTCTCTTCTCTTCTTTTTAATATCTACATTCAACCAATTTGTGATATAATAAAGGCTTACAATATACAATACACTATTTATGCAGATGACATTTTAATTTTTATGCCTTTTTCAATTGACAACCCTGTATTTTCCGATATCTCACTTTGTTTAACTGAAATGACAAGATGGTGTAAGAAGAATAATTTTTCAATCAATTACAGCAAAACAGAGGCCCTCATAATTACTCGTAACCTTGAATTCATACATCCACCAAACATTAGTTGATAACACAACTATTCCAATTAAAAAGGAAGTTAAGTATCTTGGTATTACTCTAGACAGCGAGTTAAATCTCAAATCTCATATTAATAAAACAATAAAGAATTCGTATTTCAGAATGCGTATTATAAGGAGACTAAAACCACTTCTCGCATATGATCTGTTTCGTACTGTATATCAAGCGCTAATAACTCCTTTGCTGGATTTTTGCAATCCAATATTCCTTGGTTTAACACTACAAGCTTTGAAACCTCTTCAATTGGCTCAGAATACTGCAGCACGAATTATTTCTGGTACCTCGATTCATGATCACATTACGCCAGTTATGAAGGATCTTCACTGGCTACCAATCCAATCACGCATCAAATATAAAACAATTATCAACATCTTTAAAATAAAGCATCATATATCAGCCAATAGTCTTTACTCCCTCATTATTCCTGACTACAGCTCTCGACCAAGAAGAAAGGGTACATCTCACAGATTAAGTTCTTCATGTAACCTCAAAAATATGCGCAAGGATACTACTGAGAGAGCATTTTCATTAGCTGCCCCAATATTATGGAACTCTCTTCCAGATGAGTTAAGATCTTCAACCGAACTCAAAGACTTTCGGAAGCAATTAAAAACTTTGCTTTTTATTGAACATTATGGGCCTATTACGTAATTTTATAATTTACCTACCCACTGCAAAATAATTAAATAAATGTTATTGTTATATATTATTTGAATTTTAAATTTGTAATTAGCACATGTATATTGTAATGATTATTGTGCTGTATGACTATATGTTGCAATGTTTGTAGTTTTCACTCTACTCACCAGATGTTTTGTTTGTTTTGTTCTTTCACCGCCTTGATTATATGATAAGGCGATATATAAATACAGTTAAATAAATATGGCCAAGCCTAAAACGTAAAGATTTAATCTTTGGCTGAAGCAAGACTTTCAAATCCATACCGAACACTGGATTATAAACAAGTGTCTTCTGACCAATAGGCACAGATGTAGTTTTAGTCTATATGTCAAGACCAGTATTTTTTCAAATATCCTCCTTAGATTTCACCGACATTATTGGAATTTCAAAAGTATTACAAAACAGAAGTGTGCAATGGTACTAAATGTCAAGACTGGAAAGTGTGTGATTTCCCTATTAATCCACCTAGAGAAGTGGAAGGAATCATTTCACTTATTGGGTTACATTTTTATACCACTCCTTCCAGCGATCAGGAGCGGTTTACATTAAAACATTTAACTCAACCATAACAGTTACATATAACAAGTTTAAAACTATATACAAAACATGAGGTGGTAGAAGGAAAACCTGCAAACTATTTACAATGTGATACGGATCATATTCATTTCGCATATTAAATTTCCTTTCCTGGAATCCTGCTAGACCAGTCCAGACAATCGGGTTAAGTCCCCCTGCCAGTAGATGTTGGAGACAGAGAAAAGGTTCTACAAGAAGCTGATTGGTTGGGAACTAGTAGACATACAGGAATGCCCCTAGGGATCACCCTCAGTACACTCTGACAAGCAACAAGTAAGGAAGGAAAAAAAAAAAACACCCCCTCCCCCCCAAGAACACAACATAACTATGTACAGCAGAAAGAGTAAAAGCAGCAGCGGAGAAACACTGCTCGAGTTGCGACTCTTGCAACGCTATTCAGAGTCTTACAGAAAAGGCGATTGATCGTGCAAAACACTGGGAGGGTCCTGGACTGGTCTAGCAGGATTCCAGGAAAGGAAACTAACAGTAAGCGAAATGTATCCTTCCAAATCATCATGCTAGACCAGTCTAGACAATAGGGTAGTACCCAAGCTAACTGCTCCCCGGGTGAGAAGACAGAGCCGCTATAACAACAACATTAGCCCCGAAATGGGCGTCCTCCTGCGCCTGGAAATCTAGGCGATAGTGACGGGTGAATGTGGAGAGGGAAGACCAGGTGGCCACTCTACAAATGTCGAGATGTGTTATCTGTGACCGTTTTGCCCACGACGCCTGAGCCCGCATGGAATGCGCCCGGAGATTTGCCATGAAGTACGAGATAGGCAGATTCAACAGTCCGACGAGCCACCTAGAAATGGTAGACTTCGACACTGCTAGCCCCTTCCGAGGACCCGCGAAGAGAACAAAAAGGTGGTCAGATTTACGAAACAAAATGTCACCTTTAGATAGCAATAGAGAATTCTCTTGAGGTCAAGCCTCCGGATGTTACTATGTTGGCCAGAAGACTGACCCTTAGGCTGGTTTACGTGAAAAGGTGTTAGAACCTTTGGGTAAGGAGGAAGGAACCGTCCGCAGAGATACACAACCTTCCGAAAAAGAGAGCTAGGGATCATGGCAGGACAGAGCCTGCAATTGATACCCTGCGTGCAGAGGTTATTGCTACCAAAAAGCGTAGTTACTCACCTGTAACAGGTGTTCTCCAGGAGCAGCAGGAATCAGTCCTCACATATGGGTGACGTCGGCGCCAACGGAGCCCTCGCGGAGCAATTTCCCCAGCTTTCAAAGAAAGCCTTTGGGAATTGCAGCGTGCATGCGCGGTCCCCTTCCCACCCAAGGGTGCCATCTTGCTCAGTCTGATGACATAGCGAAAAGACAGCAAAAAATTAAGAAAAAACGAAAGCATAGAACTGCAACTCCAAGGGGAGGAGGGAGGGTTGTGAGGACTGATTCCTGCTGCTCCTGGAGAACACCTGTTACAGGTGAGTAACTACGCTTTCTCCAGGACCAAGCAGGAAGTCAGTCCTCACATATGGGACTCCCAAGCTTAAGGCTACCGGAGACCCTAAGCACAAAAATGAGCTCCCTCGAGGTCAGTAGCACAGAAGGAAGGAATCTTCTCTGAATATGTCTCCAACCGGTAGCCCAACAACCGGGACGGAGGGTAGGAGTTGCCTATACCTCGAAGAGGTTACGGAGGACTGCCTGTCCGAAAGCACTGTCCCTGCGGGACTCTCTCCAGGCAGTAATGGGCTGCAAAAGTCTGGCTTGAAGACCAAGTAGCGGCCCGGCAGATGTCTGCCAATGGAACAGAGCGGAGGTAAGCTACTGATGTAGCCTTCGCCCGAACACGATGAGCTGTGACTCTACCTTCCAGCACGAGGCCCGCAGCCTCATAAGCCCAAGCGATGCAGTCCGCAATCCAGATGGACAGAGTACGCTTGGAGACAGGGAGCCCCAACTTGTCGGGGTCATAAGACACAAAAAGCTAAACAGCCTTTCGGTGCTCCCGCGTACGGTCAAGGTAGAAGGTCAACGCCTTTCTACAGTCCAGGGTATGCAGGACCATTTCAGCTCGGCTGGAGTGTGGCCTGGGAAAGTAGGTCGGAAGTACCACCTCCTGGTTGATGTGAAAAGGGGAAACCACTTTGGGAAGAAACTTAGGGTGAGTCCGTAGGACTACCCGGTTCTTGTAGAACCTAGTGTAAGGAGGATCAGATACTAGGGCCTGCAGCTCACTAACGCGTCTAGCAGAAGTGAGGGCCACCAAGAACAAGGTTTTCCAGGAAAGAAAACGAACAGGACAGGTAGCCATAGGCTCAAAACGCGGACAGGTAATCCGCTGTAAAACCACATTGAGATCCCAGTTCGGGACTGGTGGGCGCAAAGGTGGTTTAAGGAGAAGGAGGCCTCTGAGAAAACGAGCCACCAGAGGGTAGCTGGAAAGAGGTCTATCATCCACCGGCATGTGATGCGCAGAAAGAGCACTGAGGTGGACCTTGACCGAGTTGGACTTAAGTCCAAGATTGGAAAGAGAAAGCAAGTACTGCAAGACCACTGATGCTGAACAGGAGAAGGGGTCTTGAGACTGCTGAGTACACCAGACGGAGAACCGACGCCACTTAAGAGCGTAGGACTTCCGGGTGGAAGGCCTCCTGGAGGCCAAGACGACCTCTTCCACATCTGGAGGTAGCTGGAGAGGAGCAAGGACTACCCTTTCAGCAGTCAGGCCATCAGATGAAGGGACCGGAGGTTGGGGTGCAGGAACGTCCCCTGATCCTGCGAGAGGAGGTCGGGCTGAAACCCCAGAGGAAGAGGGGTGTCCACCGCCAGCTGCATCAGAAGCGGGAACCAAGGTTGTCTCGGCCAACGGGGAGCCACTAGGATCATCGTTGCCTTGTCTCTGAGAACTTTGAAGAGCGTCCGAGACACCAGAGGCATGGGTGGAAAGGCATACAAGAGGCCTGTGGACCATGGAATCAGAAAAGCATCCGCCGCTACCCGGAGAGGATGCGGCTGTTGAGAGCAGAATCTGGGAAGCTGCCGGTTCAGAGGACTGGCGAACAGATCCATGGTGGGGAGGCCCCACCGGAGAAAGATCCGCTGAACCACAAGCGGATCCAATCTCCACTCGTGCGGTTGGAGGATCCTGCTCAGTTTGTCTGCCAGGTAGTTTTCTTGACCTGGGAGATAGACAGCTTTGAGGACGATGTTGCGATGGACGGCCCAAGAGCAGAGCTTCTGTGTTTCCTGACAGAGAAGGAAGGAGCCGGTTCCGCCTTGTTTGTTCACGTAGAACATGGCAACCTGATTGCTCACCAGTCAGTACTTGTCCAGACAGACAAAGTGGACTTTGCGAAGTTTATGACAAAACCCAAGTGCGATGAGTAGCCTGAGTGGCTTCTTGGGCAGACTGGGCCCTGATGAGCCAGTCATCCAGGTATGGGAACACAAAGAGACCTTGAAGTCTCAGATAGGCCGCCACCACTGCTAGGCATTTGGTGAACACCCTGGGGGCGGAGGATAGGCCAAAGGGCAGTACTCTGTACTGGTAATGGTTTCCTCCCACAACAAACCTGAGATATTGTCTGCGGTCTGGATGAATAAGGATATGAGTATACGCATCCTTTAGATCTAAGGAACATAGCCAGTCTCCCTGCTGGAGGTAGGGCAGCAGGATTCCAAGGGTAAGCATTTTGAACTTTTCCTTTGCAAGGAACTTGTTGAGGTTTCGCAAGTCTAGGATGGGTCTGAGGCCTCCTGTTCTTTTTGGAATCAGGAAGTACCTGGAATAAAACCCTTGACCCTTCAGGTGGTGGGGCACTGGTTCCACGGCTTGTTCCTGAACGAGACTTGCTAACTCCTGAAGGAGTAAGTCCCTGTGCAGAGGGAGTCTGGAAGGCTCCCCTGGAAAGTAGGAGGGAGGTACCTGGTGAAAATGAAGAAGATAGCCCTTTTGAACTATGTGAAGCACCCAGGTATCTGTGGTGATGTTGGACCACCTGTGGGCAAAGAGGACCAGCCGGCCTCCTGTGCTGAGAGAAACCAGCTGAGGGGGAGAGGCTATGCTGAGGAAGTCAAAAACCCCCACCCTGCTGAGCAGGGGCTGGTGGTGCAGGCTTGGGGGCTTGCTGCCTACGGGACCCATTACCCCGTCCCTTGGCCTGCTTTCCCTGTGGGGGAGCCGCTGAGGCCTGATAGTGGGGGAGCCGCTGAGGCCTGATAGTGAGGGTAGTATTTATAGGCAGCACCTTTCCTCGGGTAAAAGGGCTTTTTCCCCGAGGCCGCCTTCTTTTGAGAAGGGGCAGAGGTCTTCCTCGAGAGACGAGTCCTGGTGAGAGTCTCCGTCTCGATTTGTGCAGCCTTCTCATCCATGGGCTTGCCAAAGAGGTTATCACCTCGGCAGGGGACATCGACCAACTTGTCCTGTACCCAAGGCTCGAGGTCGGACGTCTGAAGCCAAGCCTGGCGGCGTCCACCGATGCCAGCCGCAGCTACTCGAGCCGACGCCTCAAAACCATCGTAGGCTGCTCGAGAGATGAACTTGGAGCACTCTCGAATACCAGTAGACAAGGACTGGAACGACCAGCAGAGAACCCGGCTATTTCCTTAGCCAGGTCTCGGAGATACATGCCCATGTAGAGCTGGTATGTCTGGACTCGACAAGCAAGCATAGAGCCCTGGAAGCACTTCCTACCGAGGGCATCCAGGCTTCGGGCTTCCCTACCAGGGGGCACCGAGGAGTGCATTTTTTGACTCTTTAGTCTATGCATGGCCGATTCCACCACCATGGAATGGTGCAGTAGTTGTGCCTTTTGGAAGCCAGGGCTCTTGCGGACTCGATAAATGGAATCGACCCGCTTGCTTAACACCGGCGACGCCGGGCTCTCCCACATGCGGAAGAGAAGTCGTTCCAGCATGGGAGGAACCGGTACAATAAAGGCCTCCTTCGGGGGAGAGTCATATTGGAGGGCATCGAGTTCTTCGACTTGAGGCTCCTCCTCGGGATCCGCAGGGAAGGCCAAGGCCTTGGCCATATCCCTCACGAAGTCTGAGAACCGGGTATCCTCCGGGGGGGACCGTCTCCGAGGTTTGGACTCGGGGGGAGTCCGAAGGGACACACCGAGTCCGAAAGGAACCAGGTGACTCTTCGTCCTCAGATTCCCAGGCCGACTCCTCGGAGGAGTCGATCGGCTCCGGTCGGGCGGGCACTGATGCCATCCGCCCTGACGCCGAGGGAGTCGGCGTCGACGACCTCGGTCCCGAACGGGAGGCCGAAGGAGACCTCGACCGAGGATCGACTCGAGCCCTCATGGACTCGAGGATCGGCTCGGTCTCCGGGGTCGATTTGCAGGTCGACGTCCCGGCGGTCAGGGCAGAAGCACCGGCGAGGCCAGCGATCAATGCCCCCTGCTGGTCCAAGAAGGCAGACAGACTGCACTCCAAGGCCGTCAACCTGAGTCCAAGCTCAGGAGACCCAGGAGACCCAGCAGCCCCCGACTCGGGCCCCGACGGCGTTGGGCCCGACGTCGGGTCCTTCGGAGGCGAGTCCACGAGGACAACAGTACTTACATGAGCGGGCAAGTCCACCTCGAGTCGAGGATGTTTTGACGGCCTCTCCGTCTCCGAGGACCCGGGACGGGAAATCGGGGCTATGCGACCTGGCCCTCGAGGAACCAGGAGCGTCCACCGATCCCGCCCTCGCGGGTTTCTTCTTCCGATGATGTTCCCGGCTAGGAGACCCCCTTTCAGAGTAACTCCGACAATGCTCAGGACCAGAGTCCCGAGACATCGAAGCCTCTGACGAGGTCCGAGCCCGGCCGGAGTCAGAGAAGATACGCTCCCGCTGGTGCTGCCGACTCAACGCTTTTGAGGACATTTTGCCGCATGGCCCACAGATCATGGGGTCATGATCTGGGCCGAGGCAGCGGAGGCAGAAGTCATGAGTGTCTGTAAGAGACATAAGTTTCTTACAGAGGTCACACTTTTTAAAGCCACTGGCAGCCATCAGGGGAAAAAGGGCCCCTGCGAGGTCGAATGACCGGGCTGCCAGGGAAAAAGGAAAAAAGCACGAAATCTGTCACGAAGGACAAAAAACCGAAAAATAAAGGATGGACTCACAACCAGCGTCGCGAGTCCGGGCGGGAAAAGAACCGGCGTCGAACCGAAGAAAAAATAGAGAAAAATCAACTTTTCTGCGGGGATTCACAGGCAATGTCTGTAGGGCTCCGCGGAAAAAAGAAGACTGAGCAAGATGGCACCCTTGGGCGGGAAGGGGACCGCGCATGCGCGCTGCAATTCCCAAAGGCTTTCTTTGAAAGCTGGGGAAATTGCTCCGCGAGGGCTCCGTCGGCACCGACGTCACCCATATGTGAGGACTGACTTCCTGCTTGGTCCTGGAGAAAGGCTGTTTTAAGAGACAGATCGTGAAGCGAAGCCCCCTTAAGCGGTTCAAAAGGAGCATCTGTGAGAACCTTGAGGACTAGGGAAAGATCCCAAGGCAGCAGTACTGGTTGGATAGGAGTACCACCACCCTAGCTCCCTTAAGAAAACATGCAACGTCGGAGTGCAAAGCAAGAGAACAGCCATCTATCGGTCCCCTGTAACAGGTAAGGGCAGAGACATGGACACGAAGAGACCCAAGAGCTAAAACCTTGTCGAGACCCTCTTGGAGAAAAGGCAAGAATTTGAGGTGTACGAGATCGCCAAGGTGAGAGGCAAAGCCGTGAGCACCAGGATTCAAAGATACGCCATACAAGTGCATATGCCCGTGATGTGGAGGGCCGAAGAGCCTTGAGCAGTCGCTACCCCTCGAGGAGAATAACCTTTGTGGCTCAGCTGGCGGCATTCAAGAGCCAAGCCATAAGCAAACCCTGAGCCACAGAGGAGCAGCTCGGGCTAGACGAACGAGGTTGGCATACCAAGGTCTCCGAGGCCAATATGGAACCACCAGAATCACAGCGCTCAAGTGTTCAGGGGCATTTATTATAAACAGATAAAAGGAGTAGCCATGGGCTCGTCCATGGCGCCAGACGTTGCCAACCTGTACGTTGCCCAATTTGAGAAAATTTTTGACACAACACCCATATCAATCCAACATCAAACTATGGAAGCGGTATATTGATGATATCCTTATCATTTGGGAAGGCACAGAACTACTACAACACTTTTTTGTATGGCTGAACACTCTAGACCCCAACCTACAGTTTGAGGGTACATTCAGTGCAGATAACATCCCATACTTAGACATAATGATTAGAAAAGATGTTAATGGATTCTCCACAGATCTTTCAGAAACCAACAGATCGCAACACCTTATTAAAATATGACAGCCATCATAACCCGTCTCTCAAACACAATTTACCAATTAGTCAATTCCTTCGAATCAAGAGATTATGCACAACAGATGCAGATTTCGAACATCAAGCCGTCAAGATGCATAACAGGTTTAAAGAAAGAGGCTATTCACCTAAATGCATTAAAAAAGCATATGTTAGATTGTTAGAGCATGCACGACGGAACGCTCTACCCTATTAAAAAAGAAAGACCGACGTAAAGATGCAGACAAGATTGTTTGCACTCTTACATATACACAACTTTCTAAGCCAATAGTCAACATTCTAAGAGAAGAATGGCATTTACTTACCTCTCTGCCTTATTTTTCTACTAAACAATTGATGGTAGCGTATAAGAGGAATCCTAATCTTTCTAACCTATTAGTATCGTCAGCTCTCACGAAGAGCAACCCTCCGCCTAAGATCAAGGGTCACTTCAGTTGTGGCAACTGTTCAGTTTGTCTTCACACCATTACAGTTTACAGCTTCATTCATCCCACCTCATCACATAAAGTATATTTACACAATTACACCAATTGCAAATCGTCCAATGTAATATATCTGGTTCTATGTCCCTGTAATTTGGTATACATTGGTAAAACTACAAGAGAAGTGCGCACACGCATTGAGCACAGAAGCTGTATCCAAAGAAAAATCACAGATAAACCTTTGGTCATGCATTGGATCACAACAGGTCATAAAATCAGTGATTTAAAGTACTTGGTCTTGAAAAAAGTTACATTACATTGGAGGGGTGGAGATATCAATAAGGCCCTTTTAAAACTTGAACAAAGGTACATATACAAATTTAACAGTTTGGAACCTAATGGCCTTAAGAGATAGACCTCTCTGTATTTTTATAGAGATTCAATTCCATCTGTCTAGAGACTATTGCTCATGCTAATCAGCAAGTTGCACATAATTTTGGTGTTCTAGTCTAACAAATCTGGACTAGTTTTTCGATTATCCACACCCAGACTTATAATAAACACAACTTTCATAACGCGTTTGTATTCATCTAGATGGTTTAGTAAGTAAGCTTGTCGGCAAGGTTTTACATTTAATCCTAAACAATAGTTCTAATCAGTATGGCTCCCAATGGTTTTTAAGTACATCAGCTACCTTTAGTATATGTGGTCATAGACGGAATAACTAATGCTGCTGATTTGTCCTGTCAAATTCGCTCCTCCCAACCTAGAAACTCCTCCCCTTTTGGCGGGAACACTGACGGATTTATAGCCTGGCTTCCAACAAGCGCTTTTCAAATTTCTTTACATAGTGCTGCAGGCAAGGATCTTTAGTTCTGCAGGTACGTTTTTAGACAGTTGTTTACATTTTCCATCATCATTATGACAATAAGTTATGTCTGATTATGTCACTTCAGACAGCCTTCCTCTTTTACATCGGGCTTTCAAGTTTAGAATCACGACGTTACTTTTAACACAGTGACTGCACGGAGCTCATGAGGCTTTGGAGTTTTGAAGAGTAATTTTGAGCATATACTTTAACAAATGATTTCAGGCAACAAAAGTTATCACCCTTTGCCAAGGACAGTTTAAACTACTTTACTTTAATCATGTGTGGTTATGTTTTAGCATACAGTTTAAACATAATGCATACCGAACTTTTCTTCAAATTCAGAACAGCGGTTTTTCTCGCCCTGCACCAGGACGATACAGCATATACGGCTTTCAAGTCTGGGTCAGTTTATTTTTATATAATATAATTTCTATGTACAACAACTTTACAGTACCATGACCTCTTCAAATATTTTACATGAAGTTCGGTTTCATAATGCTCTAGCACACAGTCATTTATATCTACCATAACGGCATAGTGCTGATGGGGCTCAAGTCAAGGATAGCAAACTAAAAAACGTTAAACATCACGTTCCAGCTTGCCATATAGGTTTTTAGAGGGTACATTCTTACCAGTTAGTGATTTGTTTTTTAATCAATTTGATTTCCTCTAACATCCATGCTACACATCGTGCTGCTGGCAAGGATCTTTAGTTTTACAGGCAGGTTTTTAGATAGTTGCTTCATATATTTTAATCACCACCATGACAATCAGTCATATTTAATTATGTTCCTTCAAATAGCCACTGTCTAGAATTGTTCATCTAGATCGGTCTTTCAAGTTTAAAACCGTGACGTTCTTTTTGAACAGTGACTGCACGGAGCCCATGAGGTTTGAAATTTTAAAGAGTAATTTTGAACAAATAACTTTGTAGCAAATGTTTCTAGGCAACAAGTCATCAGCCCTTACTAAGGACAGTTTAAATTACTTTATTCAAGTCATGTGCGTTCATGTTTTTACATATAATTCAATTTAAGTATAACGCATACTGAACTTTCCTTCAAATTCAGAAGAGCGTTTTTCCCGCTCTACATCAGGACGATACAGCATACACGGATTTTAAGTCTAGGTCAGTTTATATTTATATATAAAAATTTTTATGTTCAACAACCCAATAGCATAATGACCTCTTCAAATATCCTACATGAAGTATAGTTTAATAATGCTTTAGCACACAGTCATTTACATCTACTATGACGGTATAGTGTAGATGAGGCTCAAGCCTTGGTTAGCATATTAAAAAACGCTAAACACTACACTTTAATTGGCCATATGGGTTTCAACATTTTTAGAGAAAACATACTTACCAGTACGCGATTGGTTCCTATAATCAATTTGGTTTCCTCAAACATCTATGCTGTAAGGTAGAGATTTCTAGCACCAAGCAACCTATTTGATTTTCACATAAAAGAGGATTAGCCAAAAGGTTTAGTATATATTTTAGTTCTTGCACCATTCCCGCTCTGATGTTGTCCCTCTGTACAATTAATCTTTGCTTAAGGGGCATTGCAACAGCTACACACACCATAAGAACAGACGAACTGCATTTTTTATTTATATCATTCTAACATTGGTTCCATTCAGTATACACATGAATTACAAGTTTTCATGAATATATTAGCATTCAACACACATAGATACGATATTATTCAATGTTTTGTCAGTATTCATTTTTCCCTTCTTTTTTCCCCTTTTTCCTTTATTTTTGCCTTCGGATTTGTAGATAAACAGTTTTTTGAACAATTTATGAACACGATGTAAACAGCTGAGTGGATTAATTCAGGTTAGTGGACTCATTGGTGATTTTTAATATTTTAACCATATCAAAAGGACCAATAATTTCTTGATTGCTCAATAGTGCAGTTTTCATCTTGATTCTCATGCAGCAGCAATTCAAGGTTTGAATTTTATGACAGACTTACCTTTGATGACATATTTTATCAAGATAAAATTCATCAAAATTATCCATAACATTCATAGTCTATCACCATATGAAAGTTTTTTTACCACCACTTGGACTTTAAACATATCATCCTTTTTATACATATATATAATTATGTTAATGATAAATCATTCACGTAATTAGGTCGTTTACCTACAATTATGGTTTAATTCCTCATGTCCTGCGTTTTCCTAGCATTTTCTTGGAGTTTTTTGTATATTTGTGTGATTCCCATAACATACAGTGCTTATGTATCTATGTATACAACTTTATATTAGTTTACATGATTGAAGATAGTTAAGAGGGTGAGTCACACTGTTATTTGTATTGATATATTTATGTTTAACGTGTATTTGGTATTAATCTAATTTATTAATATGTTTTCTATTTGTTTTTTTATATATATGTTCTTTTATATATTTATAATTTTATATGAAATTGAACATGTATCATTTCCTTGTTTTTAAGTTTTGCGCCCCCTGAAGAAGGCGTCCTACGCCGAAACGCGTCGGGGTTTTTTAGACTCCTACCATTAAAGGTTCCACAAACATCCACACTTTCTCCGTCTCTTGCTCCATTGTGTTTCCTGGTTGGTAGTGCAAGACACGCTGCTCCTTTTTGTGTACTCACTGAAAGAGAAGGGCCATTTCCTTGGCTACTCCCAGACATTTGGTACTGCCTTGGCGGTTGAGATAGGTCACTGTCTGTTTATGGACCATTGAGCTTCACACGGCAACCAAATGCCTTGAGAACTGCGATTCAGGCAATGAGCTCCCCAACCGGAAAGGCTCGCTTCTATTGTCAACAATATCCAGTGAGGAAGCTCTAGGGAAACACCCTTGAAGAGGTGAGATGGCAAAAGCCACCAGTGCAGGTTGCACCTGGTGGATAGAGGTAGCGGAAGACGGTAGTTGGTCCCCGATTTCAGAAGATTACAAATGAGAAAGCAGCGCTCGTTGCAATCCACGCATGTGTGTTCTGGCCCACGGAACCATCTCGACAGTAGCCGCCATAGAGCCCAGCACCTGAAGGCAATCCCAGGATCCGAGATGAAAGCTTGAGAAATCGGTCGAGTCAGAAAGACACTGGCTTGAGCCATGTCAAATTGAGCTCCAATGCTGTGGGAGGAGGTGCACAACTTCTGATGTTCGGGACTAGACTGGAGGGACAATGAGGAACTCCCCTTTGCGGACTGCTTGGATAACCGAACGCAGTGTTTCCATTCGAAAGCGAGAGATGCAGAGAGTGGTTGATGCCCTTGAGGTCAAGGATTGGACGAAAGGAGCTGTCCTTTTTTGGTACAACGAAATAGATGGAGTAGTGGTCCGTTCCACGTTCAGCAGGAGGAACTGGGCAGATGGTATGCAGGAGAAGGAGACAAACTGTAGACAGGATGGCGTCCCTTTTTTTGAGATGCTCCACCTGGAGAGACTATAAAGCTTTCCTGAATGGGTCGATAAGTCTCGAGAGCATAACCTTGAGATACAAATCTGTAGGACCCAATGATCTGACGTGATGACTGCCCACTGCTGAGAGAACAGAGACAAGGGTCCGCCTACTGGATGTTGTATCTCGGGTGGGCGGTTCTCCGAGCTAGCAGAGGACTATATGGCTCCGGAGAACTTGTTCAGACCCGAGTAGGATTCATTGTTCTTTCGGGCTCCCCCAAAGGGCTGACACCTTTGACCAAAGCAATTAGACAACACTGATCTTCCAAGTCAGTAACGGCAAGTGTCATAGAACCTAGAGGTACGCCAAAAGGTCGGAGCAGAAGTCTTGGATGAACGGCACCCCGAGGACTTTGGTTTATTCTCTGGAAGGCGCCGAGGTTTGACTAATTTGTCTAGGTCTTCCCCAAACAGGAGCCTACCCTTAAAGGGCATCTTAGAAAGGCATGCTTTAGAGGCGACATCTGCCGACCACTGGCACAACCAAAGCCATCGACAGGCTACTGTAACTGCTGCTATTGAGCGCGCCGAGACATGCAGCAAGTCGTAAAAGGCACCTGCCAATTAGGCCGTAACAGACTAAGTGGTCCGGAGCCAGATCCTCTGGCAAACGCTGAATCTAATGAAGCAAAGCTTGGGCCCCGAGACCACCAGACTGTGGTGGTCTTGAGAAGACTTTCCACCTTTGTCCTGTTGGTCGTGCAGTGCTGTTCCTCCTTCAACTGGAATGGTGGAGTGTTTGGTGACCCCCAGTCACAATCGCATCCACTTTTGGATACGAAAGCCACTTTTCCCAATCTGTGGGAGACCATAGATAAAGTTGGCAGAGACGGCGAGCTGATCGCAAGGAAGTGTCTGGCGCTTCCCATTCCTGAGACACCATCTGCTGTAGATGCGCTGGAAAGGGGAATGATCTGGAAAGCTTACAAATGCCCTGCAGAATGGGGTCTGGTTGCATGTGTTTGAGACTGTTACCGGAGGGTCAACCAGGCGTAGTGCTTCCACCACTTGCGTAGTGCATGTGTAATCAACGCTGGTAACTCTTCCTTGCGGAAGAAACAGGTATCTTGCGCATCTCCTTGGCTGTCAGCAGAGGCTGCTGCTGGAGAGTATTCGCCATCCTCACGATCAGAACTTTCAGCCTCTGAGGATATGTCCTCCTCTGGGACCCTGGCCATGTATCCAAGCCGCACAAAATCTCCTTGGAACAACGAGTATTGTCTTTAGGCGCAAAATTGCTGCAGTGATGCTTCTGTGAAGACATGACCGCATTTACCCTGCTAGGAGGGAAAGGCTCCCCTGAACCCACTCCTGACGTGTCAGAGCGCCAGATGGACCAAGCTTGTTTAAAAAAGCGATAGAAAGAGCATCCAAAGACGGAGAAGGAGCTTCTACAGTTGAGATCAATGAGGCTGTAGGCTGAGGGAAAAGTAGCTGAGGGTCTGAAAGCCCTTCCGGTGCTGCGCACGGGCTCGCTGAGGGAGCAGAGGCCGCAGGAGTCATATCTCTAGCAGAGGGTCCGGATGTGGAAGATTCACCAGGGTGAGAAGAGCAGGCAGCACACCCCCCGTCTTTCAGTTCCTTTTGTTTCTTGCTGCACACGATGCAGCATTGAGATGAGTAAGGCATCTTTCTTGGTTAAAAGCTGTGCTGAGCTGAAAGAAGGCAAAAAATAAAATTCAGAGTGAAAAACTAGGACTGAGCCTGAAATACAATTTTTTGAATGACTTACAAGCCCCAGAAACATGGGAACGTAAAGCTGAAAATGGCTGCGATAACCACCATGAGGGAAAAGAAAATTGCTGCTGCTGTGACAGAAAAAAAGCCTGCAAAACAAGCCTCGATGAAAGGAGCGAATGGGAGTTAGATCTGCATTCTAACACCGTTTGATGAGGAGTGCTGCTACATGAAGTCTTCGCTCTGAGCTTTCCTGGTGTGATCAGATGATCCGGCACAAACTCAAATGCAAGCTGCCTTTGAGAAAACCCCGGTACGCTCCGGCAATGCCATGTGTGATCCTCCAATGCTGCTTTAAATAAAGATGCTGTTGCTCTTAGACTGCACGGAGAACAGCAAAGTAACCCCGATCTTGAAGCATACACAAACAAAACAAAAAAAACCCCACAAACCCCCACACAACTATGATGCTAGGAAGGCAATGGTAGCAGCGGTGGCGCGAGGGGAGGGGCTCAGCAAGTCAGGGGGAGAAAAGACTCAGTTTAGATGCCCTCAGAGCAGCGGAAACAAACAGGAGGAGAGGCAGAACTGTAGAGTGTGAAGAGGGCAATCCCTTACTCCGGGCAATCTCTTGGCCAGGAGCCAGAACAATCCCCCTTGATGTCAGGAGCTCAACTGACCCTCCAGACCAGGAGCTCACCGGCACTGCAGGCCTGAGTAGAACTGGGAAATCCAGGAGACCACTTCTTGTGTGCCCTGGAACCTCCAGTTTCCAAAAGGACGTCAGAAAAAAAAAATCAGAGCGTGCTAAAGAAAAAAGCACCATCATCTGCTAGAGATAGAAATACAGGAATGCCCCTAGGGGTCCCCCCTCAGTATGTCTACCAGTTCCCAACCAATCAGCTTCTGGTAGAACTTTCTCTGTCTCCAACATCTGCTGGCAGGGGGACTTAACCCGATTGTCTGGACTGGTCTAGCAGGATAATTTTGAAATAAAAGTTTACACATCTTTAATCTTACACACCCTTCTGCAGGTTTGCATGTTGTCTGATAGGATCAACTAGAACTGGTTTCTTAAACCTCTTTCGTGATTAGAACATTAAACATAGCTGTGCATTCTTCATGGTCTCTTAAAGTTCCATTAAACTACAATTATACCTGCTTTACTCGATCAATCTTCAACTTCTTAGCTGCAGAATATACATCTTTTACCAGCTCTCTGTCAGCTTTCAACCTATGGAAGAAAAAAAAAAGATTCCCCATGAAAACCCCCCACAAGATTAATATACATACAGGCTTAAAATTGTTACAAGCACAAAAGATTACTTACTGTGCTGTGTAAGCATAATTTAACACCACTTCTACTGCTTCTGGCTTGAGGTCATCAAATTTAACATGAGAAACTCCATGGGAATCACTGTCACTGTTAAAGATTTCGAATAGAAAGGGACTGCAACAAGCCAGGACTGCCCTGTGTGCCAACATTTCATGCCCACACACCTTAAGTTAAGCAAGAAAAAAGGTCATTCACTGTTCTATAACATGCAGCGCTTACATTAAATTAGTGCAAGGCATCTTCTAGAATACTACTTGTAAACACCCTATTTCTGATTTTAAAAAATCTATAAATACAATTCAACCCTGCAGCAGAGTGTAGCTAACCAAATGTCACCCATGCACCAAGTATTTTCCCCCAGAGACAAAACTGGAAAAATCAACTGAATCTTTTTTTAGATTTACATTCTATTAAAGGACAGACCTGTCAGGGAAAAAAAAAAAAAAAAAAAGTTACAGGCCCTTGTGTACAGTCAAATTTTAACTTGCACTTAGCCAGTGTTACCTGCAGTTTGACATCACAGAACTGGCCACTTTTGCGCAGTGCATTCAGTTTTGCAACAGATGATTCAATGAAGTTTTCGTCTTCAAACATCAAGTAACCATTAGGAATCATTTTGTTGGTAGATTGGCTTCACACACAAACATTTAAAAAAAAAAAAAAAAAGAAGAAAAGGATATTTTCATACATATATAAATAAGTGTTATTTCCTTGAATCTGCTGAGAGAACTGGGGAAGAGGTAGAGAGGTATGTGTACACACACACCCACCTCTTCCCCATTCAGCAGATTCAAGGAAAGACATTTTCCTTTAACAAAGTATAAATATGTACTAGTTCAGACTCAGTCCTCCAAGACTCAAAATAGATCCTTTCCATAGCCAAGTCTATGCCCATTTAATGTAAAAACCACACACGCTAAAACATCCAACCCTGATTTTACATTAGGCATTTATAGTCATGGTGGTTATGCTGGTAAGCAGATCTGTTTGTCCAAAGGCCACAATACCTATTACACTTGGGGAAATTCTGCATGCTTTTGTTAGTAAACCTTTATGATGGGATTTCTGTGCAACAATTAACTCCTCTAGACCCAAAATTTCCCCTGCTTTTTTCCTTAGCTCTCTTGCTCCATTCTTGTCCCCTACTTGTTCCCTCTAACTTCTAGCCCCAGTCACTCCTGACTCACCAGCAGCCCTTCTGCCCCCTCCCCTAACTCACCAGCAGCAACTCTTTTGCCCAATCGCAGCAACACCGCTGCAAGAGCATTTCTGTTTGCTCCTGCAGCTGTGCTAGGTTGACACCGGCACTACTTTTTTTTTTTCCAAAACAAGGTACACGATGAATAATCAGACTACCTGCTAATTTTCTTTCCTGTAGTTCCTCCAGTCTAGACAAATGGGTATATGCGCACCAACCAGCAGGTGGAGACTGGAAAACTTCTCAGTTCAATATAAATAGCTTGTGCCCACCGGACTGAGCCAGTATTGACACTTCACCAAGCAGGAAACAAAGACCAGGGATTCATCCCTATCTCTGCCCAAAAGAGATGAAACAGCATTTCCTTAACATCCCTCCAGTCTAGTCCCGGACCTCTGGGTTGCGCACCTCTCACAGCAGCTTGGAGACTGAGAAACGTCATCCTTTTGTGATGACAGTGGTATATCCTC
This sequence comes from Ichthyophis bannanicus, assembly GCA_033557465.1. NCBI lineage: Eukaryota > Metazoa > Chordata > Amphibia > Gymnophiona > Ichthyophiidae > Ichthyophis > Ichthyophis bannanicus. Next base: position 53,538,712 of record CM066040.1, read on the forward strand.
CCAGGAACCGCCTCCTCATCTCAGTTAACTTAGTCTCCAAGCAGCTGGAGGTTGGAGGAGCCTGGAGGTCCGGGCTCCACAGAGGGACAATTAAGGAGAGTTAGTTAGGGATTTTTAGAAGTACAATTTTCTCTGCAGGGGGAGGGCAAGAATTGAGGTCTTTCCTCCTCTAATTTTCCTCCTCCCCCTCCCCCCCCAGCCCTCAGTTCAGTAAGAATTGCTTGGATCCCTCGGGCTACCTCGGTTTCAGGTGTGGCGTTCAGGCCAACTGAAGCCAGGGGGGGGGGGGAGGGGAGGAGAACTCGTGCAGAACAGTCAGTCAGCGATTGCAGAAGACTTGCCTGCTTACGCTGCGAAGATCTGCAGACGGCTGGAGCACGGAGCGGGGACAGTGGACCCTGCCTTTCCTCTGCCCCAATGCTGTCAGCAGCTTCGTTCGGGAGATCAGAGAGGCAGCCACGGAGGGAGAAAAGCAGCACTGCTCTCTCTCGTTCAGCCACGCCCGTTCCCAGCACTCTTGCAACTGCTCGTTGCTAGAGCAGAACGGCAGTTTCGACGGAGCATAAGAAGGGAAAGCACAGTTACTTACCTGTAACAGGTGATCTCTGGGAACAGCAGGAATTAGTCATCACATATGGGTACGTCGGTACCGACGGAGCCCGCGCGGGAAAGCTCCCCAGCTTTTCAGATTAAAAGCTTTTGGGGCCTCCCACTGCACATGCGCGCTGCCTTCCCGCCTTCCTGACCAGCTCTCGTCAGTTCGAGTTTAAAGCTGAGACAATAGAGAGAGAGGACAGGAAGATAGATAGATAGAGATACAACTCCTAGGGGAGGTGGGTGGGTTGTGATGACTAATTCCTGCTGTTCCCAGAGATCACCTGTTACAGGTAAGTAACTGTGCTATCTCCAGGAACAAGCAGGAATAAGTCATCACATATGGGGACTCCCTAGCTAAGATGCCTGGGAGATCCCCCTCCAAGGGTAAACCATCTTCGCATGGATCTCAGGCATCCATCCAGGGAAGGTGGGCAGGAGTTGTTTAAGTATGGAACAGGTGTTTGAGGACAGCCTGACCAAACAAGGCATCCCGGCGGGAGTCCTTGTCCAAGCAGTAATGGGCTGTGAAGGTATGAACCGAGGCCCAAGTGGCTGCTCGACAGATCTGATCTATGGACACAGAGTGAAGATGAGCCATAGAAGTGGCCATGGCTCTCACATTGTGAGCTGTGACATGGCCCTCCAGAGAAATGTTCTTACTCTGGTAAGCAAAAGAAATACACTGAGCGATCCAATTGGAAAGTGTACGCTTGGTGACTGGAAGTCCCAAATGAGAAGGATCAAAAGCCACGAAAAGTTGGGAAGACTTTCGATGTGGTTGAGTCCTGTTGAGGTAAAAGGCAAGAGCTCTTTTACAATCCAGAGTATGAAGGTTCCTCTCTGCACTGGATGCATGAGGAGCCGGGAAAAAGACAGGTAGATATACCTCTTGATTAAGATGAAAAGGCGAGACCACTTTGGGCATAAAGTGGGGATTCGTCCTAAGGACCACCTTATCATGATGAAACCTAGTATAAGGTGGATGAGCCACTAAAGCCTGCAGTTCACTGATGCGGCGAGCCGAAGTGACTGCAATAAGGAAAACAACCTTCCAGGAAAGAAATTTGAAGGAGGTAGAGTCCAAAGGCTCAAAAGGTGGCTTCATAAGCTGACCTAGAACTAGGTTCAAATCCCATGCTACCGGAGGAGGGCGGATGGGAGGTTTAGTTAGAGTCAGGTCTCTCATGAAACGTGCAACAAGAGGATGAGAGGAGACAGGTTGTCCATTTATAGGTTTTAAGGATGCTGCAATAGCACTCAAATGGACCCTTACTGAATTCGTCTTAAGGCCTGCATTTGAAAGATGCAGGAGATAGTCCAAGAGGGAATTCAAAGGAAGTGCTAGAGGGTCAAGATCCTGCTGAGCACACCAAATGGAAAAACGTTTCCATTTGAAAGCATAAGAACGCCTCGTGGAAGGTTTCCTAGAGGCATGAAGGATATCTGTCACAGGTTGAGAAAGATTAAAGTCTTGAAGACTTAGGCCTTCAGTAACCAAGCTCTGAGATGTAGGGATTTGGGGTTTGGGTGCCACAAAGTCCCCTCCTCCTGAGACAGAAGGTCTGGCGCAGCTCCCAGGTCCAGGGAGGATCCCTGGGAGAGATGCAGAAGTAGAGGGAACCACACCTGGCGTGGCCAGCGGGGAGCTATGAGGATCATAGTCCCGTGATCCCTCTGGAGCTTGAACAGAGTCTTGGATATTAGAGGAATGGGTGGAAAGGCATAGAGGAATTCCTGACCCCAATGCAGGAGGAAGGCATCGTGGGCCTGAGCTCCCTGACACTGAGTTCTGGAACAGAACCGGGGAAGTTTGGCATTCCACGGACTTGCAAAGAGGTCTATGTCCGGGGTCCCCCATTCCTGAAAGATTCTGCGTATCTGGTCCATATGTAGGGACCATTCGTGTGGAAGCAGAACTCGACTGAGTCTGTCTGCACGAGAGTTTTGAACTCCTGGAAGATACACTGCAAGAAGGTGAATTTGATGCTCTCTGGCGAAGGCCCATATTCTGAGAGCTTCGTTGCAAAGCAACAGAGAGCCTGTCCCTCCTTGTTTGTTTATATAGAACATGGCTACCTGATTGTCTGTCTGAACTAGGACAGTCAGGTTGACAAGGAGGGTATAGAAGACCTTGAGGGCAAGGTAAATTGCTCGCAGTTCCAGGAGGTTTATATGAAGGGTGGTCTCCTGTGGAGACCAAGTGCCCTGAGTGGAGAGGTTCTGAAGATGAGCTCCCCACCCTGTTTGGGAGGCATCTGTTGTGAGGGTTGCTTGGGGCAACAAAGGTTGGAAGGGGGCCCCCAACAACAGATTCTTGGTGGATGTCCACCATTGGAGGGACCAAAATAGACGGCTTGAGGTGAGTATTTGGTCGGAGAGCGCTCCAGATGCTTGAGTCCACTGGGTGGCCAAGGTCCATTGAGCTGCTCTCATATGCAGACGAGCGTAGGGCACCACATGTACCGTGGAGGCCATGTGGCCCAGAAGTCGCAGCATTTCCCGGGCTGTCAAATGACTGCTGGACTGAGCTTGGGAGGCCAAACTCAGCAGGCGTTGGGCCCTGACCTGAGGCAGGTAGGCCCTTGCAGTGATGGTGTCTAACTGGGCCCCTATGAACTCGAGAGACTGAGTAGGGATTAGTTGAGACTTGGGAAGGTTTACTACCAGTCCTAGATACTGCAGAAGACGCCTTGTGCGGTCCAGGGAAATTTGGGCCTGGGATTGAGAGGGAGCTCGGATGAGCCAGTCGTCCAGGTATGGGAATATGAAAATTCCCAGGCCTCTTAGAAAGGCAGCTACGACTGCCATGCATTTGGTGAACACTCTTGGAGCAGAGGCTAGACCGAAGGGGAGTACTCTGTACTGGAAATGTTTTCCCTGAAACAGAAATCGAAGGTATTTTCTGTGGGATGGGTGGATGAGTATGTGTGTATACGCATCCTTTAGGTCTAGAGAACAAAGCCAATCCTGACTCTGAAGGTATGGAAGGAGAATGCCCAGAGAAAGCATTTTGAATTTCTCCTTGAAAAGAAATTTGTTCAATTCTCTCAGATCCAGAATTGGTCTGAAGCCCTCTGTCTTCTTTGGTATTAGAAAATAAGGGGAGTAGAATCCCGTCCCCTGTTGAAGAAGAGGGACCTCCTCTATTGCCCCCTGGGCAAGGAGGGAGGAGACTTCCTGACCCAAGAGGGCCAGGAGAGATGGGGGAGAATTGAACTGCCTCACCATAGTATAAGGAGGAAGGTCGGAAAAATGGAGTTTGTAACCCTCTCTGATGATAGAGAGGGTCCATTGCTCTGATGTAATTTGCTCCCATCTGGGAGCAAAGTGAGCTAACCTTCCGGGTATGGTGAGGGGCTCTGGTTGTTCTAGAGCCAGAAAAGTTAAGTTCTCTAAGGGCAAGTCAAAACCCCTGAGGGGGTGGAGCCTGCTGAGGCGTAGCAGACGCCGCAGGCTTTGACCTTGCCTGTTTAGGTTGCTGACGTTTAGCAGCAAAACGAGGCTGAGAGGATTGTTGGCCAGTATTTGTGGAAAATCTGGACTTCTTGTAATAAGGCCTCTTAAAAGACTTCTTCTTGGCAGGAGTGGAGGTAGACTTAGAAAGTCTATCTAAGGTGGCATTTTCTGCGTCCATTTGAGTGGCCTTAATTTGCCACTCCTCACCAAATAAGTTCTCACCTGTACAGGGCAGATTTCGTAAGCCATCTAGGACCCAAGGTTCTAGATCAGAAGCCTGGAGCCAAGCAAGACGTCGGGCGGCTATAGCAATGCCCGAAGCCCTACCAGCACCCTCAAAGGAATCAAAAGCTGCCCTGTTGGAGAACTTTGAAATATCCAAAAGGTGTTTCACTAAGGAAATGAACTGCTCCCTCTTATCCTCAGGGATAAAGGGGGCAAAATGCCGAACTTTTAGAGCGATTTCACTGAGAAACATGCCCATGTAAAGACTATAGGAATTAATCCTGGCTATAAGCATAGTAGCCTGGAAAATTTTCCTGCCAAAAGAGTCTAGAGTCTTACATTCTCGCCCTGGAGGAGTAGAAGAGTGCCTTTTGGTACTCTTTATCTTCTTCATTGCAGACTTCACCACAATAGAATGGTGAGGCAACTGAGTTTTTTGGAAACCAGGAGAAGGGGGGACACGGTACATGGTGTCCAACCTGCGAGAAGGAGACAATGTTAGAGGAGCCTCCCATAAGTCCATCAAGTGTTCTTGAAGGATTTCATGGATAGGCAGGGTAACTGCCTCTTTAGGAGACTTAGAGTATCCTAAAATATCCAGTTTCTTTGATCTGGGTTCCTTTTCAGAGGATGAAGCAATAGAAAGACCTTTAGTCATTTCTATGATGAAGTCCCGAAAGGACAAATCCTCTGGTGGAGACATTCTCCTTTTTTTAGGAGAAGGCGGCTCCTCAGGAAGATCAAGGGAGAACTCATCAGAGGAGTTAAAATCCTCTGAGGAAGCAGAGTATCCTCTATGTGCTTCCAACGCACGATACGCATACCGTTCGGTATCGACATCGGGCGTACCGGTTATGGGATCGGTACCAGGCAAAAGCCCGGATCCGGCATGCGGAACCGATCTGCGTTTGGAAGACGATGGCCTCGGTTCCGGTATGGAAGCCATTACCGGAACCGGACCCGGTACCGCTGGCTGCGGTACCGAGGGCGTAGCAGCATTAATAAAAGCCAGAATGGCCTGCTGCATGACTTGGACAGTATTGCCCATAGACGCCACTGCTGCCTGGATGTCGGTACCGGTATGGGCCGGTACCCCAGAGCAGTACAACAGGTGATCTGTCGAGGCCGCGCCATCGATGTCAACCTGTGACCCCATGATTGCTTTGGAGGCCGGAGCCTCCCGCCGGGGTTTTTTGGCCTGGGCAGAATCCTCGAACTCAGAATTGAGAGCCTCTCGATCTTTAGAAAGAGATTTGCTTTTAGAGGATTTGCCCACTGGAGTTTTGGTTACCTGAGATCCATCCGGAGAGGAAGACCTGGATGACTGTGATGCTTCTGAAGGAAACAGCACATGGAACTTGTTGGCCCGGTTCTGCAATCCACGTTTCGACATCTGGGAGCAGGATGGGCAGTCCGGTATGGAATGGTCAGGTCCTAAACATTTAAGACACCATTCATGGGTGTCTGTAAGAGGAATGACAGCACTGCACTTGGTACACTTTTTAAAACCAGGAACTGGCTTCTCCATGAGGAGAATTTGTGTAGGCCTGAAGGCCTTAACAAAATACCAAGCTGTGCTGAAGAAAAGAAAATTTTTTTTTTTTTTTTTTTTTTCAAAGAAAGAAAGAGACCGGCAGTACCGGTTTCAGAATGGGGAAGGCAGGTACGCGGTCTAAAGAAAACAATAAAATTAACAATTTCTTCAGCGGTGACAGGAACACGACCTGCTGGCTCCGTGGAAAAAAAGAAACTGACGAGAGCTGGTCAGGAAGGCGGGAAGGCAGCACGCATGTGCAGTGGGAGGCCCCAAAAGCTTTTAATCTGAAAAGCTGGGGAGCTTTCCCGCGCGGGCTCCGTCGGTACCGACGTACCCATATGTGATGACTTATTCCTGCTTGTTCCTGGAGATAGCGATTTTGGTTCCCTCAGCCTCTCCGGTTCCCGACGAGGTAGCTGGTAACGTCAAAGGAACGGAGGGAGATTAAAAGGGAAAGCAAGCCTTCTTGGCCACATAAAGGTAAGGAGTCAGTGTATTTCCTCAGAGCGGGGGCCTAATCGCGTGGCGATCGTGCGGGAAACGCTGCTTTTTGACATATTCATAAATGACCTGGAAAGTGGAATAACGAGTGAGGTTATCAAATTTGCAGATGACACAAAACTATTTAAAGTTGTTAAAACCCAAGAGGATTGTGAAAAATTGCAAGAGGATCTTGATAAATTGGAAGCATCAAAATGGCAGATGAAATTTAATGTGGACAAGTGCAAAGTTATGCACATAGGGAAGAACCCCCCAAACTATGGTTACAAGATGCAAGGTTCCACATTAGGAACTACAACCGAGGAAAAAGATTTAGGTGTCATTGTGGATAACATGTTAAAACCCTCTGCCCAGTGTGCAGCGGCAGCCAAGAGAGCAAAAAGAATGCTAGGTATCATAAGGAAAGGAATGGAAAATAAGATAAAGGATATTATAATGCCTCTGCATCGTTTCATGGTGTGACCACACCTTGAATAGTGTGCGCAATTCTAGTCACCGTATCTTAAAAAGGATATAGCGTTATTAGAAAGGGTTCAGAGAAGAACCCCCAAAATGGTAAAGGGGATGGAAGGATACCCCTAAGAAGAAAGGCTAAAAAGATTAGGGCTCTAACCTGGAAAAGAGATGGCTGAGGGGAGATATGATAGAAGTCTATAAATTGATAAAATGGAGTGGAACGGGTAAACGTAGATTGATTGTTTAGAATATAGAAAGACTAGGGGACATGGAATGAAGTTACAGGCTAAACTATTTAAGACTACTAAGAGAAAATATTTTTTTCACTCAACGTGTAATCAAACTCTGGGATTTGTTACCGGAGGATGTAGTAAAGGCTGTTAGTGTAGCTGGGTTTAAAAAAGGTTTGAATAAGTTTCTGGAGAAAAGGTCCATAAACCATTATTAAAAAGGGACCCAGGATATCACTGCTTGACCCAATACAAGCATTGTGGAACCTGTGTCTTTTGGGGAAACTGCAAGGTACGTATGACCTAGATTGGCCACTGTTGGAAACAGGATACTGGGCTTGATGGACCTTGGTCTGACCCAGTATGGCATATCTTATGTTCTAATGAGCGCCCAAGGGGAAAAACAGAGAAGACCCTCTTTGAGCCACTGCTGAATTAAGAGCATTCAGGCCCTTGGACTCTTCTTCTGCTGAAAAACTGGCAGGCCTTGGCCGACTTGAACACTGCCATTAGGTACATGCCCCATTGGCGGACCACCTGCTCTCCTGATTGAGCTGCCACTCTCCGGGGTCCATGCGCACTTGGCTGAGGCAGGCTGCCGTCACACTGTCAACTCCTGCTACATGCGCCACCAATAATGCCTGGAGACGCATCGCTGCCCATCCAAACAGCTTTTCGGCCTCCTCCTCCAGGGCTGCACGGCCTGTGCCTCCTTGCTGGTTGATGTAAACCACCATGGTCACATTGTCAGAGAGGACAGACAACCCTCCCTGCAACCATGGCTCAAATCTTTCTAGCACCAAGGTCACTGCTCGCATCTCAAGCCTATTGTTGATCAACCACAGGGTCTCCTGCGGACTCTTGTCCCTGAACAAAGCGTCCTTCGCAATGGGTTCTCCAACCTGACAGGCTGGCATCGGTCATCAGAGGAACCCACACCAGGGACTCCTTCCAGGTTCCCCACATGCAGCCATTAAACGAGGGCTCTCCTGGCGCTCCGTGGGCAGGGGAGTACTTTGGACAGGGGTTGACTCTGATGGGACCAATCACTGAGCAGAGCCCTCTGCAGAGGTTGCATGTGCGCCCTTGCCCATGGGACTAGCTTAAGAGTGGCTGCCATGGTCCCCAGAACCCGCCACTGATGATCTTGCCATCTTCAGGACCTGTCGTAGCTCCTGCGCCCGGCAAACTGGCAGGAAAATCTTGCCCATGCAGGTATCAAAGCATGCTCTCAAATACGGCCGGCCCAGGAGCCAGAGAAACTGACTCTTGGTGAAGGAACTCCCCCACCCCCGGAAAATAAAAGCAAACTAACTAAACCTAGCTCCTTAGCTGTCTCTTCAGCGAGTCCAGCACCCTGGCTCACAACCTCCTCCAACTGCTTGGAGACTGAGCTTCCTGGGGCTGGTGGGCAGTGCCAGATGCATATGTACACTAGTGTCAACAAAAAGATGACATGCTTAGTCTCCAAGCTGCTGGAGGAGGTGCGGGACTGGACTGGATGGATGATAAAGGAAAGATAGAGAAGAGCCACCAAAATGGTAAAGGGGACGGAAGGATACCCCTATGAAGAGGCTAAAAAGGTTAGGGCTCTTCAACCTGGAAAAAGAGACAGCTGAGGGGAGATATGCTAGAGGTCTATAAATCACTGGAGTGGAACAGGTAAACGTAGATCAATTATTTATGTCATCAGAATACAGAAAGACTAGGGGACATGCAATGAAGCTACAGGTAACCTATTTAAGACCAATAAGAGAAATTTTTTTTTTCGCTCAATGGATAATCAAACTCTGGACTTTGTTACTGGAGAATATAATAAAAGCTGTTACTGTAGCTGGGTTTAAAAAAGGCTTGGACAAGTTCCTAGAGGTAAGATCCATAAACCATTATTAAAAGGGACTCGGGATATCGCTGCTTGACCCAAAACAAGCATTGTGGAACCTAGGTACTTATGACCTAGATTGGCCACTGTTGAAAACAGGATACTGGGCTTGATGGACCTTGGTCTGACCCAGTATGGCATCTCTTATATTCTTAAGGGTGGGGGCCAAAGATGACATGCTCAGTCTCCAAGCTGCTGGAAGAGGTGCACTATCCAGAGATGCGGGACTGGACTGGAGTTCCTCAGGGAACAACTTAAAATAAGCAGGTAAGTCCAATTTAGTCTCTTTTTGTTCTATTTTCTTTAACTTATCCTCCAAATCCTAAATTCTTTTGACTTCCAAATTCTTATGCTCCTGCTTCTGCACAAGAGTTAATATCAGCAGAACTGAGAGAGTAGCTTCTAGGCCTCCAAAGCATAGAGCAAATAGACAATGTAACCTCAAGCATTACTTCACCTTATTTACCTAGGAAGGTGAGGAATTTGTGACCCAGTCTCAACAGCCAGGATGCCAACTAGTCTGACATCTCACCAGCCACTCCCTCCACACTCACGTTTGCTTCATTGCTCACAGGATGTGAGGCAGAGATGATCATTGTGTTCGTGAGACTCCCTCTAGGGCTCTCAACCATGGAGCCCAAGACCCCTTTCTCGCAATATCCGTTTAACTCTGCATTGTCTTGAATAGTAGAAAGGTGGTATAAAAATAAGTTTAAATAAAATTAGTGCAGCTGTGGCACCAGAGTTGAACTGCCTTCAGGCAAGGTCAGTACTCCACTTGCTGATTCTACAGCAGAGGACTCGCTTGTGGCTCTCTGTGGTGATCTTCAAAAGCTTAAGAGAAAAAGATAAAAATTGCAGCTGTACATGCTCAGCTAGACACCAGCCTCTTGGGCACAACTGCTCCCCTCAAAAACACATTCTAAAAAATTCAAGCACATTTCACCTTCATCTCCCTCCCCCCCCAAACACCAGACAAGCTTTGATAGAAATAAGACTAATGCAGATGTCAAAAGAGCTGTTTCGAATCAAGTTCATACAAATATATTTGATCCTCCCAGAGCACCCAGTGTCTCTGGATGTGCTCTTATAGAAGTATTTTCCATATTCTCTAGTCTACAGCACAACACGTTCTTATCCTTAATCCATCCAATCAAATTGCTTTTTCATAATGGCTGCTAACTTTAAAACCTCTCTCCCATAAGAACATAGATATGCCATACTGGGTCAGACCAAGGTCCATCAAGCCCAGTATTCTGTTTCCAACAGTGGCCAATCTAGGTCATATGTACCTAGCAGTTTCCCCAAGAGACAAGTTCCACAATGCTTGTACTGGGTCAAGCATTGACATCTTCGGTCACTTCTTAATAAGTGTTTATGGACCTTTCCTCCAGGAACTTGTCCAAACCTTTTTTAAACCCAGCTACACTAACAGCCTTTACTACATCCTCCGGTAACAAATTCCAGAGTTTGATTACACGTTGAGTGAAAAAATATTTTCTTTTATTAGTCTTAAATAATTTACCCTGTAGCTTCATTGCATGTCCCCTAGTCTTTCTATATTCTGATAACGTAAACAATCGATCTACGTTTACCCATTCCACTCCGTTCATTAATTTATAGACTATCATATCTCCCCTCAGCCGTCTCTTTTCCAGGTTAAAGAGCCCTAACCTTTTTAGCCTTTCATAGGAGTATCCTTCCATCCCCTTTACCATTTTGGTGGCTCTTCTCTGAACCTTTTCTAAAATCGCTATATTCTTTTTAAGATACGGCGACCAGAATTGCACACAATATTCAAGGTGCGGTCTCACCATGGAACGATATAGAGGCATTATATCATCTTTTGTTTTATTTTCCATTCCTTTCCTTATCATACCTAGCATTCTATTTGCTCTCTTGGCCGCCGCTGCACACTGGGCCGAGGGTTTTAACATGGTATCCACAATGACGCCTAAATCTTTTTCCTGGGTGGTGGTTCCTAATGTGGAACCTTGCATCATGTAACCATAGTTTGGGTTGTTCTTCCCTAGGTGCATAAATGATAATTACACTTACCTGGTAATTGTAGTTCCTTGAGTTACGACAGTTCAGTCCTCTACCTCTGGGTTGTCAATCTCCTCCTGCAGCTAGGAGACTGGTATGTCAGAATGACGACATCACTGGATATAGCCTGCTGCACTCCCACTTACATCCCAGTGTAAAACTATAACAAAGCAGACTCAAAGGAGCAACAAATAAGTAGTTAAACATAATATCTACCGCTTAAAAAGACGCACTCCCCCCCCAACAAGGCTTTCGTACTACCTGCCCCGTCATCGAGAAGGGAACAAAGCACAGAATTGAAGAAATGCAGACTCACCTGTAACCATCTGCCGCCTGCTACCAATCAGGAACCCCCCGACACCTCCGGGCGGGAAGGAGGACTGAACTGTTGTAACTCAAGGAACTACAATTACCAGGTAAGTGTAATTATCATTTCCTTATCGTTCCTCCAATTCAGTCCTCTACCTCTGGGATGTACCAGAGCAGTGATTAATGGGAGGGACCCTTCCAGCCGGCAGATAAAACCACCGCACCGAAACGAGCATCCGAAGCTGCTGCCACATCCAGTCGGTAATGCTTGCTGAATGTGTGCAGCGACGACCAAGTCGCAGCTCTACAAATGTCCCCCGGCGGAACCAATCCATGCTCCGCCCAAGACGCCGCCTGCGCCCTAGTAGAATGGGCTCTGAGCCCCACCGGCGCAAGGCGCCCGCGAAGCAAATAAGCAGACACAATCGCTTCCTTAAGCCAGCGGGCGATGGAGGCCTTAGCCGCCGCCTCCCCTTTGCGCACTCCAAACAGAACAAACAACCGCTCCGACTTTCGGAACGTCTCCGTGACCCGCAAATACCGACGCAATATCCTCTTCACGTCAAGATGCCGAAGACTGTGATGCGAGGCGTCACCCCCCCCTAAGACCCCAGAACGGGCAAACACACAGCCTGGTTCACATGAAAGGGGGACACCACCTTAGGCAAAAAGGACGGGACCGGCCGCAAAACCACCTTTTCCTTGGAAAAAGACAAGAAAGGCTCTCGGCACGACAAAGCCTGTAGTTCGGAAACTCTCCGTGCGGAACAAATAGCCACCAGAAATACCGCCTTCAAAGACAAATCTTTCACTGACGCCCGTCGCAAGGGCTCAAAGGGGGGCTCAGTCAGCGCCGTGAGAACGAGATTCAGGTCCCACGGCGGCACATACACTCTACGCGCTGGGCGCAACCGCGAAGTCGTCCGTAGAAAATGACTCACGTCAGGATGAGCCCCCAACGGCACGCCATTGACCTTGCCCCGATAACAGGAAAGCGCCGCCAGCTGAACGCGCAAAGAACTGGCCGCAAGCCCTTTTTCAAAGCCGTCCTGAAGAAACTCCAAGACCAGCGGAACTGAAGCCGAGCCCGGCCGAACATGACGCGGCGCACACCAATCTTCAAAGATACGCCAGACACGCACATAAGTCAGGGAAGTGGAATGCTTACGTGCTTTCAGTAAAGTTGCAACCACTGCCGACGAGTAACCTTTCTTCAGGAGCTTAGCCCTCTCAATGGCCAAACCGTAAGCGAGAACCGATCCACTTGCGGCATGAACAGGGGCCCTTGGAGCAAGAGTTCAGACCTCGCCGGCAACCGCCAAGGTTCCCCGTCCAGGAGACGGATGAGATCGGCGTACCAAGGATGCCTTGACCAATCGAGCGCCACCAACAGCACCCTTCCGGGATGCGCTCCGATCTTCTGAATCACCCGGCCTATTAGCGCCCAGGGTGGGAAAACATACAGAAGACCGCTCGACGGCCATGATCGGAGTTCCCCAGCGCCAAACTATTCGTCGGAAGACCTCGGGATGTAGCTCCCACTCTCCGGCATCCACCTGAACTCTGCTGAGAAAGTCCGCGGTGACATTATCCTTGCCGGCAATGTGCGCTGCTGAGATCGCGGCCAAGCGAGGATCTACCCACGCGAACAACTCGTCGGCTTCGGCCTCCATCATGGCACTCCCGGTGCTGCCCTGCCGGTTGATGTATGCCACCGTTGCTGAGTTGTCTGACAGCACCCGCACCGGCTGACCGTGCACGAACACTTCGAAAGCCTGAAGGCCCCGGAACACCGCCCGAAGCTCCAAGCGATTTATCACCCACGAGGCCTCCAGGGGAGTCCAAAGCCCTTGCGCAAATTGGCTCCCGCAGTGGGCTCCCCAGCCCACCAGACTGGCATCCGTCATCAACGGAATCCATTCCGGCTGTTCCAGCGGCAGACTGGCCGCCAGTGAAGATGGGCAAAGCCACCAACGAAGGGACTGCCGAACTTTGCCCGGGCAAAGGAGCCGCTTGTCCAAGGAATCCTTCTGATACGACCAACGACGGAGCAGCGCCCTCTGGAGAGGACGCATATGGAATCGAGCCCAAGGCACAGCCTCCAGGGTCGCTGCCATGGTGCCCAGCACCCGGAGATAATCCCACGCCGATGGCTCCGACACCGACAGGAACTGCTGCACTAGGGACCTCAAGCCCGCGGCCCGCTTGTGCGGAAGAAACACTTGGCCCTCCTTCGTGTCGAACCGGACACCCAAGTATTCGAGGTCCTGAAAAGGCTGTAACCGGCTTTTGGTCAGGTTGGCCACCCAACCAAGTTCTTGCAAGAACCGTACCACCCGGTCTGTCACTCGGAAGCTTTCCTCCGCAGACTCGTCTAGATAAGGGTGGACCAGGATCCCTTCCTTGCGCAACGCCGCCACCACCACCATAATTTTGGTGAAGGTCCACGGCGCCGGCGCCAACCTGAAAGCAAACGCCTGAAACTGATAGTGACCCCAAGGAAGGGCGAACCGCAGGTGAGCCTCTCGAATGGGAATGTGCAAATACGCTTCCGACAGGTCTAGAGACGTCAAGAATTCGCCTCGCCGCACCACCACTATGACGGAGCGCAACGTTTTCATCCGAAAGTGCGGCACCCTCAAGCACTGATTCACTCCTTTCAAGTCGAGGATGGGTCGTAGCTTGCCGTCCTTCTTGGGCACCACGAAATAAATGGAGTAGCGACCCATGCCGTAATCGACTCTTGGAACTTCCACCACGGCTCCCAACCGAATGAGCCTCTGCAAAGTTTCGCGAACGGCCACTGTTTTCTGGGGACCCCGGCAAGGAGACAGAACAAAAGGAATCCCGCACGGGCCGCGCAAACTCCAACGCGTAGCCGTGTTGAATGATTTCCAACACCCATTGATCGGAGGTGATGAGGGTCCAGGCGGGAAGAAACTCCCGAAGCCTCCTGCCTATGGGAGGTTCCCCCGCCGGGACCCGCCTTGCTTCATTGGGCTTTACGCGTGGCGGACCCAGGGTTAGCCGAGAAGCCTCTAGTCGCTCCCCGAAACCCACAAAATCCCTGGCCTCTGGAAGAGAACCGCCCTCTGGAAGGCACTGGGACGCGTCGAGCGAAATCTCCGAAAATCCCAAAACTGACCCCGACCGCTTTGGCCGTGTTTGGCCTGCTTCGGCTTGTCCTCAGGCAGCCGACCCGCCTTGGACTCACCGAGATCCTTCACCAACTTATCCAGATCCTCTCCAAACAGCAAACCACCCTTAAAGGGAAGCTTGCTGAGACGGGACTTCGAAGAGCCGTCCGCTGCCCAATTGCGGAGCCACAATGACCGCCGGGCAGCCACCACGGATCCTGTGCTGTTGGCTAGAGCTCTAACCAAATCATAGTGGACATCTGCGAGAAAGGCCACCCCGGACTCTAATCGATCCAACTCCTTCAGCTCCTCCAGATCGATGTGCGATGATTGGCGGAGCCGCTGCACCCAGCATAAACATGCTCTGGCCACCCAAGCTCCGCAGATGGAGGCCTGAAGCGAAATGGAATCCGCTTCAAAGACCTGCTTTAACAGACCATCAACTTTTTTTTTTTTTTTTTTGTATACCGCCTTATCCTTCAATCAAAGCGGTCACAACACAGTTGGGGTATACATTTAACACACGGGGATATGAGACACATACACTAATACTTACAGGGAACATGGGCTATGGAGGGTTAAGTGGCTTGCCCAAGACCACAAGGAGCATCTGTGGGACTAGAAACCCCAGTCCTTCCGGCCCAAGGTTGCTGTCCTCTATTGGGATTTGAACCCCCGACCTTCCGGCCTGAAGTACCTTGCCCCAACCACTAGGCTACTCCTCCCTTTACGGTCCTGGGCATCCTTCAAGGCCACACTCCCTTCAACCGGAATCGTTGTTTTCTTCGTAACAGCGGAGACCACCGCGTCTATGCGCGGTGCTCGGAACCTCTCTTTAGCAGAATCCACCAAGGGATATAACCGATTAAGTGTCCGAATTCCTCGCAACCCAGCTTCCGGCTTATCCCATTCATCTTGAATCATCTTCTCCACCACACGGTGCAAAGGAACCACCACCTGTGTCTGTCGAACCGCCTGGATGACCAGATCCTCCACGTCGTCTTCTGCCGCTGCCGGCGGTGTAAGATTCAAAATTTGCAATGTTTCCGCAATTAAGGCAGGCAACTCCTCCCTGCGGAACACCATGATGATTTTAGCTTGATCCTCTGGCTGCGGAATTTCACCATCTTCCAGGTCCTGTGATCCCTCTTCAGGATCCCATTCCTGATCTTCAGCTTCCGGCCAGGCACCTTCCCCCGGCTCGGACAGCTTCGCCCGCTTCGGGGCTGGGGAGTCAGCGCCCATCCCCCCTCCGTCAGTAGTTGCGGAGGTTGGGCCGCAGGCGACTCCGAGTGCGGTCTCTTGCCCTGCTGCCGCAGGCAAAACGCTTCATGCATAAGGAGAACAAACTCCGGACTAAAGACACCGAGACCGGACTCCTGATCTGACAAGGGTACCCCAGAGGGCCCTGCCAGCTCCTCCGACTCAACATCTGGCACCAAGAGGCGTGCAGGAGCAGGCTCCACCACCCCCGGCGGGCCCTGCGCCTCAGTGACCTCATGAGCCTCCATTTGCAGCTCTACGGCCGACGAAAGGGCAGCACAGCCCTTGCACACTCCCGTGTCGGCGACTGTGCCCCTCCTAGTGCCACACACGAGGCATTGAGGCCGGGCAGCCATAAGCAGAGAAAATCAAGCGATGGCGCCCAGGAACAGACAGGTCCGGTCCTGTCCTGAACTAATCTGCCTGTGGTACTCCCTCTATTTCTTTCTTTATGGAGCTTTTTTTTTTTTTTTTTTAATTGGTAAGCTGTAAAATTAATTCACTTCCACCAGCCTCCCCCCCCCCCCCCCGCGATCCTGAAGGGCCGACTGAAGGAACCAACACTACAAAAGTAATCCAAAGAAAGTAAAAGAAACCAGAAATCAACGAAATTAATAGAAGTACAATAAATTAAACGAAAGTAAAACCTGTAGTAGAAATGTGAAGGCAAGCAACCGCCACGTGGCTGCAACGCGGCTCCCAAAATGGCCGCCGCGAAGGAAATAAAAAGGCGCCAAAGCCCCGAAGCCCCTCAGCTATGCCGGAGCGGAGCGGCCTTGCGAAATGAGCAGCCGGGTGCCGGCGAAACACTTACCGCACCTGTCAGGGAAACCTCTCTGCACGTTGTGAGTGCCAGGAACCCCGGGCCCATAAGAGGATGTGTTATGCTGTCAGCTACTCAGCCGCGGAGCTCAGAGACAGCAGCTCTGCGTTGCACAGCAGCAGGGAAAGACTCACCCCCGTAAAGTCAGGGAGGTGAAGCTTCCGGGCCCAGCGGGAGAGGACTTGAAATGACCTGAGTCAGAATCCCCCTAGGAAGAAAACACAGCACCGACTCAGGCAGGGTGCAAGAAAGCCTTTCTTCCTCCACTGTATGCTGCAATGAGCAGCCGGATCTAAAGACACATGCTATGATTCACTTTTTTTTTTAAAGCAACAGCAGCCTAAGAACTAAGTTCAACCCACTAAACTACTCTAAACCCTTTTGGCTCCTTATCCATTCCTCCAAAGAGCCTCTCCCTAAGGCTCGTCAAGTCCTCCAGCTGCAAGGAGACTGGTTACACTGGGATGCAAGTGGGAGTGCAGCAGGCTATATCCAGTGATGTCATCATTCTGACATACCAGTCTCCTAGCTGCAGGAGGAGATTGACAACCCAGAGGTAGAGGACTGAACTGGAGGAACGATAAGGAACCTTGCACTTGTCCACATTAAATTTCATCTGCCATTTTGATGCCCAGTCTTCCAATTTATCAAGATCCTCTTGCAATTTTTCACAATCCTCTTGGGTTTTAACAACTTTAAATAGTTTTGTGTCATCTGCAAATTTGATAACCTCACTCGTTATTCCACTTTCCAGGTCATTTATGAATATGTCAAAAAGCAGCGGACCCAGCACAGATCCCTGGGGTACACCACTATTCACCTTTCTCCATTGGGAAAATTGGCCATTTAGCCCTACCCTCTGCTTTCTATCTTTTAACCAGTTCCTGATACACAATAGGCACAGGTTTGGAGGCAGTGTACTATTTCTACCTAATATCCACAGCAAAGTGGAAATAGTGTCAAGTGATCTTTTGGATACTCAGAAGTTAAATATCATGGCAGGCTTCATTGAGTATTACCTGTACTCAACCACCACAGATTGGGGGGTGGGAATTATACAGATACAGCCTCCACTTATGCCATCAAAAAATAAATCATCCGACTGTTCACTGTGTCCCTCTGTCCACATCTTTGTTCAGCTGGCATTGCTTGTTTCCTGTACTGATCTGATCACCCAGAGGCGCTGTTGAGGATGGAAGGCAAAACTCTGATCACCGAGACTATATGGCAGCTGCCATGCCAAACCCACACGTGGAATGAAGAAATGGAGATGGAGTAGAGTGGCTGGCTGCTCACCAGAGCTAAATAAAATCTCATCTTCCAATGGAGTTGCTTCTTTGGACAATTCAAGATAGTGGCCTAGTAATGCTCACTTAAAAGTAGAGAAGTCTTCTAGATTAATAGCAAAAACATTAAGTTTGATACTCAAGAAAAAGGACTATGGTACTAAGCATACCGAGCTCGACTGACTTAGAACACACAAAACCTATCAAATACATCCACTGTAAACAAATTAAAATGGTGTAGTATGCGCTTTTGCTATCAAAGGCTACACCTTTGGAGGCTACACCTTTGGATTCTCCCTACATGGGCTGTTTGGGGACTCATCTTGGTGCTCCAGCTATATGCCACCATAAACAAGACTATACTCCTTTTTTGCAGCTATGGGCCAAAAAGAAAAACCATTCCACAAACCATAGGCCATAACTGGCATAGGGGGGATGTAAGTCTCCCCTCCCCCATATATTTGCCAGGTTAATTAAAAAAGGAGGGGGCAACACCTGCCAATTGCTGGCATTTCTTTTAAATTTGTGAAATGTAAAAAGCCAAATTAAATCACTTACTTGGTAGCTATCTTGATGGTATCAGAGGAACTGACCGAGGCTTTGCTGGGTTATTCTGAGTCCAATGATTAAGATCTTCTAACCAAATACAGGCAGGTGTGTGTACAGCCGCAATGGTGACCCCAAAACTATCAGGCTTAAAATGATGTAATCAAATTTGAGCTATAGACATGAATTTCTTTTGTGATAATCATGCATCATAATCTGTAAAAGCAGATTGGAAAGAAATATATTATAATTAACAAGAAAAAAAAATCGTGAAGGCTGTTATTTACAGCATTAGCATTTCCAATTGACACCCCACTGCACCCTCCCCCCCCTCCCAAGGTATATACTCCATACAAAATTTCTTGGCCAGCAGGGGTAGTCTCAGTAGCAGTAGTTTTACTACTTCCCAGGCAATAGATGGAAAACCTGAACTCCGACATACCATGCTGTAAATTGTATGGGTTAAGGCAAAAAGTAAGGCCCTGCTTAATTTCTTAGAACAGCAATTGATGAGCACGAAGAAAAAATAGAAATTACATTTACCTGGTAACTGTAGTTCCTTGAGTGACGACAGTTTAGTCCTCCACCTCTGGGTAGTGCACCTCCTCCTGCAGCTTGGAGACTGGACCAATCAAATCTTCACCTCTCTGGATGTAGAGTGCTGGTATTCCCATTCATCCCCCAGTGAACTACTGACAAAGCAGACTCAAACAATACATAAGCAGCTAACAGGTTCCTTTAAAAAAATAAAAAATAAAAATAATTGAAAATGACAATCCTGAACCGGACACAACCGGTCCCTAAAAACAACGCTGAGGCTTCCCCTGTGAACGTTCTTCCCTCCTGCCGAGCCAAGGAACACAGACAGAGACAGAAGAGGAAAGAGTAAAGGGAAACCTTGAAAACAGACTTAAACCTTACAAAAGAGCACTCACCTGCAAATTTGCCGCTCTATTTTGAACACATGCTGAGCTGATCATAGAAACCAAGGGCGGGAATGAGGACTAAACTGTCGTCACTCAAGGAACTACAATTATTTTTATTTAACTGTATTTATATCCACCCTTTCTCCGGGTCAAAGCAGATCAATTACCAGGTAAATGTAATTTCTATTTCCTTTTCGTCCCTCCAGTTTAGTCCTCCACCTCTGGGATGTAACAGAGCGGTTCTAACGGGAGGGACCCTGTCAGCCGACCCAAAACAGGCGTCCTTCGCCGCTAGGCCATCCAGACGGTAGTGCCTTCTAAAAGTATGCAACAACGACCAAGTCGCTGCTCTACAAATCTCCAACAGCGGAACCAGGCTGTGCTCCGCCCAGGAAGCCGCCTGAGCCCTAGTAGAATGTGCTCTCAACCCCACAGGAGCCGGATGCCCCTGCAACATATAAGCCGAGACAATGGCCTCTTTAATCCACCTGGAGATGGAAGTCTTCGCCGCCGCCGCCTCTCCTTTCCTGGGACCTCCAAACACGAACAGTCGATCAGACTTGCAAAAGGTCTCGGAAACAGACAGGTACCGACGTAATACTCTTAACATCCAGACGACTCAAGCTACGATCCGAAGCTTGTCAGCCCTCAACTTGGAGGACTGGGAGAGTCACCGTCTGGTTCATATGAAAACGAGAAGACACTTTCGGTAAGAAAGAAGGTACTGGGCGAAGAACCACTTTTCCCCCTGGAAACACACAAAGGGCTCCCTACACGATTGTTTGGCTAGACGCATCTGAGCTGCAAGCGCTAATAGCCACCAGAAAGACTACCTTAAGCGCCAAATCTTTGACGGGCACTTTGCTTAAGGGCTCAAATGGAGCCTTACCTAACGCCCGTAAGACCAAGTTGAGATCCCACGATGGGATGTAAACTCGGCGCACCGGACGTAAATTGGCGACCGCTTTAAGAAAACGTACAACACTGCCGTGAGCACCAAGCGACCTACCCTGAATCTTACCTCTATAGCAAACCAAGGCTGCTAACTGCACTCTCAGAGAACTGGCTGCAAGACTCTTTTCGAAGCCATCTTGTAAAAAACACAAACACCAATGGCACCGATGCCGTGGAGGCACGGACCTGATGCCTTGAACACCAATCCTCAAATATCCTCCAGATGCGAACATAGGCCAGCGAAGTCGAACGCTTGCGGACCTGAAGCAGGGTTGCTATGACCGACCTGGAATAGCCTTTTTTTTTTTTTAGCCTAGCCCTTTCAATGGCCAAACTAAGCGAGAAGTGATCCACCTCCGGCATCCGAAGGGGACCCTGCAACAGAAGATCCGGTGACAACGGTAGCCGCCATGGAGTTCCGTCTAGTAACCTTATCAGGTCGGTGTACCATGGACACCTGGGCCAGTCCGGTGCTACCAGAAGCACCCTTCCCTGATGCGCCTCGATCCGTTGAATTACTCGTCTGAGGAGAGCCCATGATGGGAACACAGAGAAGACCCGTCATCGGCCACGGCTGTATCAAGGCATCGATCCCCTCTGACATGGGTTCCCGGCGCCTGCTGAAGAAGCGACTGGCTTTTGCCGACTGAATGGTGGCCATCAGATCCATGATCTGAGCTTCCCACCAGAGGACCAACTGCATAAAAACGTCGGGATGCAATTCCCATTCCCCTGCATCCACCCGAACTCTGCTGAAAAAGTCTGTCGTCACGTTGTCTTTTTCGGCAATGTGAGCTGCCGAGATGGCCTGTAGGCGAGGTTCTATCCAGGAGAACAGTCCCTCGGCCTCCTCTTCCATGGCCGCACTCCCTGTGCCGCCCTGTCGATTTATGTATGCTACAGTCGCGGCATTGTCGGAGAACACCCGAATCGCCCGGCCCTTCACCTGCCCTTCGAAACTCTGCAGTGCCTGAAACACAGCCCTCAGTTCTAGACGGTTGATCGATCAGGCGCCCTCCTCCATCGTCCACCGTCCCTGCACAAAGAGTCCTTTGCAATGTGCTCCCCATCCCATGAGACTTGCATCCGTCAAGAGGGAGAGCCACGCCGGTTGCTCCAAGGGCACCCCCGCTCGTAAGGACGCGGGCTTCAGCCACCACCGCAACGCTTGCCAGACCCACAGAGGACAAGGGAGTCGTTTGCTTAACGAATTGGACTGGTTGGACCAACGGCGAAGTAAGGCGCGCTGTAACGGCCACATATGAAACGTGGCCCAGGAGACCACTTCCAACATTGCCGCCATTGTCCCTAACACTTGCAGGTACTGCCACGCCGTCGGTGCAGCCATCCCCCTGAAGGGCTGCACCCGGCTTCGGAGAGCTTGAGCTCTGTCAGAAATACAGAACCGTTTCACGTATCGAACTGTACCCCCAAATACTCGAGGACCTGAGCTGGACTTTTGAGCAGATTGACCACCCAGCCTAGACTCTGCACTTAACCCTCCATAGCCCATGTTCCCTGTAAAATAGTTCTCCAAGTTATAATGCCCTGTTCAATGTAATTTCAGTTTGTTCAATGTAAACCGCACTGATGCAGAATAGCGCGGTATGTAAGAGAATGTAAATAAAAATAAATAAATAAAAGCCACTACCTTCTTTGTGGCGGTTTCGCTCTCAGTGAGGGACTTCGCCCGAATCAGCCAATCGTTGAGATATGGATGTACCAAAACCCCTTCCTTTCGTAGCGCCGCAGCCACCACTACCGTGACTTTGGTGAAAACTTGCGGGGCCGTCGCCAGCCCAAAGGGCAGGGCTTGAAACTGATAGTGCCCCCAAGGCAGGGTGAACCAAAGGAACTTTTGATGCGACGCTCTGATCAGCACATGGAGATAGGCCTCCGTGAGATACTCTCCCTGATGAACCACCACAATGACGGACTGCAGTGTTTCCATGTGGAAATGCGGTACCCGGAGACACCGATTCACTCCCTCAAGGTCTAGAATAAGGCGGAGCAAACCGTCCTTTGGCACCATGAAATAAATGGAGTACCGCCCCACACCGTATTCAGCTGGAACAGGAACGACGGCTCCCAGTCGTAAGAGTCTGTTCAAGGTTTGTCGCACCTGCATAGCCTTCTGAGGACTTCTGCAGGGAGACTGCACGAAAGAGTCCAGCACCGGTTTTGCGAGATCTCTAACACCCACTGATCGGATGTTATGAGGGTCCATGCAGGAAGGAAACCCCGAAGGCAACCCCTGATTGGTTGACCTTCTGCAGGGACCCACCGCCATTCACTGTGGTTTACGAGCGGCCCCAGCTGACGCCACTGCGAAACCCCTACTTGCCCCCCCGAAACCCACGGAAACCCTGAGCTCGAGAGGCAAACCTTCCTCTTTGGGATCCCGCAAAACGGGGGAGCGAAATCTCCGAAAGTCTCTAAATTGCCCTCGAAAGGACGAAGAAGATTTGTGTCTTCCGGAGGTCTACCTCCCTTGGACTCCCTTAAGTCCTTGACTAAACTTGTCCAGACCCTCAAATAAGTTTTCCCTTAAAGG
This sequence comes from Ichthyophis bannanicus, assembly GCA_033557465.1. Taxonomy (NCBI): domain Eukaryota; kingdom Metazoa; phylum Chordata; class Amphibia; order Gymnophiona; family Ichthyophiidae; genus Ichthyophis; species Ichthyophis bannanicus. The sequence goes on from CM066040.1 coordinate 53,561,440, forward strand.
GAAGTTTACCGAGTTGTGATTTAGAGGATCCATCAGCCAACCAATTCTTGAGCCACAGGGATCTCCGTGCTGCTATTAGCGAAGCCATACTATTGGACAGGGCCCTAATCAGATCATAATACACGTCTGCCAAATACGCTGATCCTGACTTAACGCTGGAGCTCTCTCACCTCGTCTTGCTCCAACGTCGCCGACTGCCGCAGGTGTTGAACCCAGTGGAGACAGGCCCTAGCTATCCAAGCTCCAGAGATGGAGGCCTGCAACAAAATCGCATCCGCTTCAAAAGACTGTTTCAACAACCCATCTATCTTTCTATCTTGCACCTCCTTTAAGAGCAGTGCTGCTTTCAACCGGAATTGTGGTCTTTTTCTTGACAGCCGACACTGCCACATCAATCTTTGGGGAACCAAACTGCTCTTTGTCCTAATCTGCCAAGGGATACAGCTTGTTCATAATTCTTATCCCCTTAAGGTCTGCTTCAGGATGATCCCACTCATCCTGAATCATCTGGTCAATTACCTTATGGATAGGAAAAACCACCTGCGTTTGACGTACCGCCTGAATAATGGGATCAGCGGGATCCTCGTCACCTACCAGCTGCTCAGAAGTTAACCTAAGCGTCTGCAGCGCCTCCGTAATAAGAGCCGCTAACATCCCTCCGGAAGACCCGAATGATCCTGGCTTGATCCTCAGGCATCTCTCCCTCTTCTAAATCCTCCAATTCTACATCCAAGTCGACCTCTTGCTCCTCCCCCTCCTGCCAGCCCACATCGGAAGGAGAGGGATCTGTAAGACGCAGCCTCTTAACTGGCCTTGTGACCCCGCTTTCACGCTCCGCTAGGCCGGAACGCGTACTCGAGGGAGGAACAGGCAAAGCCCCTGGCAACTGACCTTGCCATCTACAACAGAATGCCTGATGCATGAGCAATACAAAATCCGGAGAAAAGTCTCCCATCTGTGTAAGGAGGCCAGTATCCGAACTAGCCCCCGGGATACCTGATGGTCCTTCTGAAACTGCTGTGACAGGACCTGCCAGCCAAGGTTCAGCCTCCAGATCCGCCACCGCTTCCAGATAAGCAGACACCGTGGGATTCTCCATTTGCTGTTCAGCACTGACAGATACTAAAGTACAGCACCGGCAGATACCTGTTTCTGGGCTCGTGCCCCTGCGGGTGCCACAAATTATGCACTGAGATATTGCTGACATGGGCCAATCAAGCTTGCCAGACTCCACTACCCCAGGACCCAACAAGGTACTGAGGGCTGCAAGCGCTAAATCCTGCTTGTATTTTCACTATGTGCTCAAATATTTAGTAAACTAATTTAGTAAAGTTACTCAACTCTATGCACCCCCTAGAAATTGTGCTTGACTCAATGCTGACTGTTGGAAGGTTATTCCCAGAAAACAAAAGTCCAAAACAAGAAAACCAAAAGAAAGATTAAAAAAAAAACAAAAAAAAACCCAATACTAAGAAGCCCCTACAGGAGAGCAAGTTAAAATAGACAGGGCTGCACTCAATCTGGGAAAAGCCTCTGCCCCGGAGGAGCCAATGTCGCCGCAAAAGAAATGAAGTTCTGGTAAAAACCGCATGCACAAAATGGCCGCGGTTTTTACACAGTTTTTGGCGCGCACTGTCAAAATGTCTCTCAGCGCCACAAAAGTAAACACATACCTTATTGGAGGAGTTCCTCGGGCCCTCCGAACTGTCCCCAAATCAAAGACAGTTTACTGTGGGATGATGGGGGAATACCAGCACTCTACACCCAGAGAGAAGATTTGATTGGTCCAGTCTCCAAGCTGCAGGAGGAGGTGCACTACCCAGCGGTGGAGGACTAAACTGGAGGGACGAAAAGGAAAGAAATATTCAGTGATCTAGAGAACAGATTAAAATACTTTAAGCAGATAAATACACTTGTGCTTATGTCCAACAGCAACCAGTCCAATTTATCCATCACTGCAACAGTCTGAGGTGCAAGGGTTAATAAAAATAAATGGATGCCATCAAGTCATTGCCGATTCCTGGCAACCTAACAGCCACTGGGTTTTCTTGGGAAGGTATGACCAGAAGTAGATTACTCTCCATTGCCAGACCCTTTCTTCTGAGGCAAAGTGACTTGCCCAAGGTCACAAGGTGTGCCAGTGGAAATCGAACCCAGATCTCTCGGGTACTAGGCTGTTGCTCTAACCACTATGCTACTCGAGATGTGCATTTGGTTAAGAAGAAATTAGACCTTACCTGCTAATTGATGTTCCTTGAGTAACTCGTGTCCAGTCCCGGCACCTTTGGTTATTCTCTCCAGCAGCTTGGAGACAGAGCATGTCATGATCTTCCCCCCAGATAGTCAGCTGGCTCCACCCCCAGCCTTCAGTATCTTAGTAACAAAGCATACTCACGGAAACAACTATTAGAACTAAATGGTTAAAACGAACTTGTAGACTCAATAATGACTTTTTCCCTTTTAGGGAAAGGGCCTAACACGCTCACCTGAAATGAGTGCCTGCAATCCTCAGGAGACCCAACCTCGAGCCTCTAATCTCTGCTCCTGTATGTCTTTGAATTTTATTCTTCTGTCTCACTACTCCCTCTTATCCCCTGGATTTATGATAGTTCATATGCGGTTGCCCAGCTACAATTACACCACCTCTAACTATTAGCCTTAGGGAGGATTCAGGACTGGGGTCACTCAAGGATCATCAATTAGCAGGTAAGGTCTAAATTTCTTCTTCCATTTCATTCCTCCAGTCCAGTCCCAGCACCTCCAAGATGTACCAAAGCAGTACTAATTACAGGAGGGACCTCGTAACCCGGCCTGCAGTTCTGCAGAGCCAAAACAAGCCCATTCTGAAGCCTGTACATCCAACCGGTAATGCATCACAAAAGGAAGACAAATTGGTCTGGTGTTGCCAGTCGATATTTATAGAGCAGCCACCTGGTCCTAACTCTACCCATGATGCCACCTGGGCTTGCATCAAATGTGCTTTCAAATCACCTCAGCAGGTACAGGAGATGGCCTCCCTAATCCACCTGGAAATGGACGCCTTGGACACCGCCTCACCCTTATGCGGACTTCCAAAAAATACAAATGCTCGGACTTACGGAAGGAGCTGGTGCACTTCAGGTGCCTCTTAACACCCTATATACATCAAGGCTTTGTAAAATAGGATCCAATGCAGTCTTCCTCTGTCCCCAAAAAAGACCAGCAGGGAAACAGATTGTCAACTCTGTTTCAGGTGAAAGACATTCGGCACAAAGAAGGGAACCATCCGTAACACTACCTTATCTCTTGACATCATGAGATACGATTCACGATAGAACGCCGCCTGGAGTTCCAAAATCTTTCAGGCCAAACAAATGGCTACCAAAAAGACAGTCTTCAACATCAAGTCCTTCCCCGTACACTCTAACAGCTCGAAAGGCAGCTCCGTCAGAATGGATAACACATAAAGGTCCCATGGAGGGATGATCAACTGTACTGGTGGTCGTAGCGAAGAAGCCACCCTACATCTGGATGCGAGGCCAAGGACACTCCGTCACAACCTGGCCTCTATAGCACGAGAGGGCTGCCACCTGTACTCTGAGCTGCAGGCCAAGCCTTTATCCAGTCCCACCTGGAGAAAGGCCAGGACATTTGGCACTAAATACTTCATAGCAGAAAGACCTCAAGCCTGACCCCAGTGTTCAAATACTCTCCACACGCGGATGTATGCCAGCGAAGTCTACCACCTATGAATCTTAAGCAATGTCACTATTAGGGCAGGCGTGTCACCCCTCTTAAATGCGCCCTCTCAAAAGCCATGCCATAAGTGAGAACCAATCCACCAGTGGCATCTGGATAGAACCCTGGATCAGCAGGTCCTCCCACAGCAGAAGATGCCATGGCCTCTTGACTATGCACCTCAAGTATCCTACCACAGCTGCCTCGGCCAATCTAGGACAATCAGTAGCATGAGCCCTGCATGTGCCTCTATCCTCTGTACCATCTTTACGATGGGTGGCAAGGGAGGAAAGCCATACAGCAGTCTGTCCATGGTTGCACCAGGACAGAGTCCTTCCAAAATACGCTCTCCCCTTCTGTTAAAACATGCTATTTTGGCAGAGTCAAAGGTCCCCATCGGGTCCATGATTGGCTGTTCCCACTGGTTTAACTACTGAGTGAATACGCTCTGAGCTGCCATTCCACCAGGTCGATTTTCACTCTGAGATAATCCGCCATTATGTTTTTTCACCCAGCCATGTGTGCTGCTGACAGTGCCAAGAGATTCTGCTCAGCCCATTCCATCAACGAGCCAGATTCCAACCTGCCCGTTGATGTATGCTACCACGTTGTCTGAACACACCCTCACTGCTTTCCCCTTCAACCGGTGCTGAAACCCTTACAGAGCCAGAAATACTGCTCGTAATTCTAAATGGTTTATGGACCACTCCACTTCCTGTTCTGTCCACAGCCCCTGTAGAAACGGAGTCATGTAATGTGCTCCCAGGCCAACCAGGCTGGAATCTGTCACGAGCTGTACCTAGAGAGGAATCTCCAACGACATGCTCTTTTGCAGTGTATTGTTCCACAACCACCATCCTAGTGCAGTCCGCATTTCCGTCGTGCAGGGCAGATAGCAGGATAGGGGTGAACCTGTGCCGATCACCTGCACAGCAGCGCTCTCTGCAACGGTTGCATATGTGCCCATGCCCACAGTACCATCTCTATTGACACCACCATGAGCCCCAGTATGTGCAAATGTCTTGCTGTTGGCCTCTGAATTTGCAGAGCTGCTGGATCTGCATTTGCAGCTTGTGTGCTCTTGCTACCGAAGAGACATGTGCTCTACATCAGTCTGAAATCACACGTCTAAATACTCTAGATCCTGTGATGGTGTGATATGACCGTTGGCAAAGTTCACCACCCAGCCTAAGCTCTGGAGAAAAGCAATGACCCAGTTGTCACTCTCCTCTCTGGACTTTGTCCTTATGAGCTAATCATCAAGATAAGGGTGTGCCAGAATGCCTTCCTGCTGCAAGGCCACCCCTGCTGCCGCCACCACCACCGCCTTGGTGAAATTCTGTAGTGTGGATGCGAGCCCCAAGGGCAATGCCCCCCCTGGCACCACAAATCTGAGGAACTGCTGGTGCTCTGCTCATATCGAAATGTGGAGATAAAAATTCCCCTTTTTGTAGCATCCAGAGACCTCACTGAGGCGTACCGCCACTATAATGGATTGCAGAGTCTCCATGCAAAAGTGCGGCACCTGCAAAGCTCAACTGACATATCTGAGATCCAGGATCAGGTGAAAAAGTATCCTCTCTCTGGCACCATGAAGTAGATGGAGCAACCACATCTGCGTTGGCTTTGCTGCAGGGTTTCCACTACTGCCTTCTCACAAGCCTTGCAGGGCGAGTTGATTAGGCGTCCGAAGGGCCGGGTGAAATCCAGGGTGTATCCTTCCCTGACTACTTCTAGCATCCACCGGTCAGTTGTAATTTGGGTCCAGGCATCGTAAACTCACATAGCTGACTGCCTACGGGAACCTGGTCTATACTCACATCATTGCTGTTTCTTAGACACCGCAGAGGCAGAAGAGTAGAATCCTCTCCCTGAGCCTCAAGCCCCAAAAAGGATTGCCCCCTCTGGTACGACTTGAGCCTTGGTGACCGGAACCTCCGAAAAACTCTCGACTGACCTCTTCCCAGGGTCTATGAGCAAGCTAACCCTGCTTATCCTCCGGCAACCGTCTTCCTTTAGTTTCCCCCAGGTCCTTGATCAACTTCTAAGTCCTCTCCAAAACAGGAGCTTACCCCCGAATGGTATTTCGCTCAGCAGCGACTTGGAGGACACGTCTGCTGACCAATTACGGAGCTATAAATAGCGCCTTGCCGCAGCCACTGAGGCCATGCCCTTGGGCATACACTTAATAAGGTCATAGAAGGCATCCGCTAGATATGCTACCCCCGAAGCTAGTTTCTGGCAGTCGCCACTACTCTGCTTCAGAGTCTCCACTGACTCCTTGTGCCCACCAGAGACAGGCCCGGGCCACAAAGACTCCACACACTGAAGCCTCCAAAGGCAGGGCATAAGGCCTGTTTCAAAGTGAGTCTCCAACGATCCCAGTAGAGGGTAATATGGCCCTTAAGGATGTCCAGGATAGTGTCTTATTACCACAGACTACAGCATCCACAGACTACAGCAGCCAGAGTAAAGCCAGCATTTATGATGTGGTTGGATCAAAGCCCTCGGGACGTCTGACTGCTGATGTAGCTGCGCATGAAATGAGAGTCAGAAGCTGTAAAGATGTCTTACACATTGGAACATGGAACGTACGAAGCATGAGCCAAGGGAAGTTGGAGGTGGTCAAGAATGAAATGGAACGTGTACAACTTGATCTGTTGGGTGTCAGCGAACTGAAATGGACTGGCATCGGGCACTTTGCATCAGATGATCACATGGTCTATGCTGGAAATGAAAGACAAAGAAGAAATGGTGTTGCATTTATAATAAAGAAGAAACTTGCAAGAACTGTAATGAAATACAATGCAGTCAGCGAACGCTTAATCTCTATTCGTCTACGAGGAATGCCTATCAACACAACTATAATTCAAGTATATGCCCCAACAACAGCTGCAGAAGAGAATGAAATTTAAGAGTTTTATGAACAAGTACAAGCTGAAATTGACAGAACATGCAAACAGGATATCCTGATAGTCATGGGTGATTGGAACGCAAAGGTTGGCAACAAAGAAGACGACAAAGTAGTTGGAAAATATGGACTTGGCAACAGAAATGAAGCTGGAGAAAGACTGATAGAATTCTGCAAGACCAACGATCTATTCATCTTCTTCCAGCAACACAAGCGGAGACTGTACACATGGACTTCACCCAATGGATTGTATAAAAATCAAATTGACTACATCTGTGGAAGTCAACGATAGAAAAGCTCTGTAACATCAACAAAGACAAAACCTGGAGCTGACTGTGGTACAGATCATCAACTACTAGTATGCAAACTCAAGCTAAAGCTGAAAAAGAGCAAACCACTCATGAATGCAGCAAAATATGACCTTGAGAATATACCACTGGAATTTAAAGACTGCCTGCAAAATCGATTTGCTGCTTTAGATACAAATGATAGAGTTCCAGAAGAGTTATGGAATGACATCAAGAAGGTTGTGTTGGAAGAAAGCGAGAAGTCTCTACAAAAGGTAAAAAAGAAAAAACGGCCAAAATGGATGACGGAAGAAACTCTGAAAATTGCCCAGAAATGCAGAGAAGCTAAAGCCAGAGGAGAAAGAAAGACAATCACAGAACTCAGAGATTTCCAACGTGCAGCAAGACAGGACAAGGAAAAGTACTACAATGACGCATGCAAGGAAATAGAAGCAGAAACTATTAGAGGAAGAACAAGATCAGCTTTCCTAAAGCTACGAGAGTTAAAGAAAAAGTTCCAGCCTCGAATTGGAATGTTACAAGATGCTCAAGGTTCTATGTTGAATGATGCTGAGAAGATCAAGAAAAGATGGAAGGAATATACAGAGTTTTTATATGCTAAAGATCAAGTGGACCAACAGCCGTTTCAACCTGTACCTTGTGATCTGGAACCATTGGTGATGAAAGAAGAAGTTGAAGCAGCATTGAAAGCCTTATCAAAGAACAAAGCACCAGGCATTGATTGCATTCCCATAGAAGTATTACAGCAATCTGATGCAGCTGTTACCGTACTTACAAGGCTCTGCCAAGAAATATGGAAGACAGCATCATGGCCAACTGACTGGAAAAGATCTGTGTTTATACCAGTACTAAAGAAAGGTGATCCAACTGACTGTGGAAATTATCGCACAATCGCTCTGATCCCACATGCCAGCAAAATTCTACTGAAGATTATTCAAAAGAGACTACAATCATACCTGGAACGAGAACTACCTGAAGTGCAAGCAGGGTTCAGAAAAGGGCGAGGAACGAGAGACATCATTGCGGATGTGAGATGGATCCTTGAAAAGACTAAAGAATACCAAAAGGATATCTATTTGTGCTTTATCGACTATAGCAAAGCTTTTGACTGTGTAAACCATGAGAAACTCTGGGCCACATTAAGAAGCATGGGTATACCAGAACACCTGATCGTTCTTTTGCACAATCTGTACATTGATCAAGAAGCAACAGTTCGAACGGAACAAGGAGAAACAGAATGGTTTAAAATAAGCAAAGGTGTAAGACAAGGCTGCATACTTTCCCCCTACCTATTTAATTTATATGCAGAACAAATCATCAGAGAAGCAGGATTGTATGAAGACAACAGAGGTGTGAAGATTGGTGGAAGACTCAACAACCTTCGCTATGCTGATGATACCACATTACTGGCGGAAAGTGAAGATGATCTGAAACATTTGCTTCTCACAATCAAAGAACATAGTCTCAAAATGGGCCTGCACCTTAATGTAAATAAGACAATCATGACAACTGGCATAATCAACAGGTTCATCGTCGAAGGAGAAGAAATTGAAATTGTGAATAACTTTAACCTACTTGGATCAACTATCAATAAAGAAGCAACAAGCAGTCAAGAAATCAGACGACGCATTGCTCTTGGCAGAATGGCTATGAAAGACCTAGATAAGATTCTCAAGAGTAGAGATGTCTCTCTCCATACAAAGATTCGACTTGTTCAAGCCATGGTATTTTCAAAAACATCATATGGATGTGAAAGCTGGACAGTGAAAAAGATAGACAGGAAGAAAATTGATGCCTTTGAATTATGGTGCTGGCGGCGAATGCTGTGTATACCATGGACTGCCCGAAGAACAAACCAGTCTGTACTAGAGGAGATCAAACCTAAGCTTTCTTTAGAAGCTCAGATGACAAGACTTCGACTTTCATACTTTGGACACATCATGCGGAGAGAGAGATCATTAGAGAAAGACATCATGCTTGCCAAGATAGAAGGTCAACGCAAAAGAGGAAGGCCAGCAATGAGATGGATCGATACAATAACAGCAGCTACGGGTACCAGTCTGTCAACAATGAGCCGCCTGACTGAAGATCGAACACAATTTAGGATAGCTATCCAGAGGGTCGCCATGAGTCAACTCCGACTCGACAGCACTTAACAACAACAACAGCATCCACCTTAGGAGGGCAAAAAGAGTTCCCTGTCTCGATCTGGAAGAGGTACAATCAAGCCATTGTTAGAGTACCCCTAAGCGGCCCTTCTGGCAGATCCCATTCTTCCTGAACCTTGCACTGCACAAGCCTATGCAGAGGGAACACGTACTGTGTCAATCAAGTGGCCCGAAAGAGTGGATCTTCCAGGAGGGTCTCTTCCTCTAGTGCCTTTATGCAAAAGTTTGAAACCTTGGCGGCTTTGATAGCGCAACCTGCTAATTCCTCTCTGCAGAAAACCCAGATAAACATGAGAGTACTCTGCCTGTGGGATCCTGCCTTCCAACTCAGCATCTAATATTTTCTCCAAGCACATCCATACTAGCTATAGATTAAAGCCTGTGGCACTTTAGCCTAGTTAGGGAGAGATTCAAAAAGACAGACCACAAAAAAAGGTCTCACAGCATAAAGGATGTTAAGAAATGGAGTTACATGCTTAAACACACAAAACGCTTGAGGTATATTTTGAAATTCATGACTACTGGCAATACTGAATATAGTAGGCATTTATCAAGTTTAAAACAGATTCAGTGCAAAATGCATATGCAAGATGCCATTTTACTTACCAGACGGTGTCCTTTTCTTGAGTCCTGCTAGATCAGCCCAGGACCAACCCCTGAAACTGATCTGTTATATTGCGGCAATACTTTGGTCCGCTTTGATTGTTATGCTTGCCTCTGCAGGTTCGTAGTCCGACAGCCTGCTGTTCAATCTCTCTTGTATGTAGTGTTGCCACTATTTGATTCATCATGGTCACTCATGTTAAGGTTGAGAGGTTTGCCATGCTTTCCATATGCTTTCGGATGAATACCAATGTTCTCTCTAGTGGCTCAGGCCGAGAAAGGCATGGGAGCAATGTCACTGAAATTCTGCACCGTCTTTGGGCAGCGATACCCTCCTGGTTTGCGTATTGAACGGAGCCCTGAGATACACCAGACACTGCACTGGCTGAAGCTGGCTCTTTGCATGATTGATTACCCAAATGAACCATTGCAGAAACTCCATCACTTGCCACGTCACACTTATGGCCTCTGCCTTCGCGCGAATGAGCCAATCGTCCAGGTAGGGATGCGTTGCAGGGCCACTACCACCACCATGATCTTTGTGAAAGTACAGGGCATGGTGGCCTGCCTGAACAGCAAAGACCTGAACTGAAAATGCCCCATGGGCACCGTGAACCACTGGTGTTCCCACCTGATGGGAATATGGAGATGGGCCACCGTGAGATCCAGGGCAGATAGAAATTTCTGTTCTGTGTTCAGATGAAGAACCGGGAGCAGGACCTCAGAAAACACCCACAAACAGAACAAAAGTGAGGGGCATTTTGAAGAATTTTCAGAAGATTAAGTTAAGCTAGTTTCTCACGAACACAAAGTAAACAAAGTGATGGGAGCGGATGGGATACACCCTAGAATACCGAGGGAACTTGGGGATGTTCTAGCAGCTTCACTGACTGACCTTTTCAATACCTCGGAGTCGGGAGTGGTGCCAAAGGACTGGAGAGAGGCTCATGTGGTCCCTTTACACAAAAGCAGAAGTAAGGATGTGGTTGAAAACTACAGGCCGGTTAGTTTAACTTTGGAGGTGAATAAGTTATTGGAAAAGCCGCTGAAAGAGAAAATAGTGAGGTTTCTGGAGTCCAGCAGATTAGAGGATCCGAGGCAGCATGGATTCACCAGAGGTAGGTCTTGTCAGACAAATCTGATTGATTTCTTTAACTGGGTGACCAGGGAGTTGGACCGAAGGAGAGCTCTAGATGCGGTGTATTTAGATTTCAGTAAAGCAAAGTTACTCACCTGTAACAGGTGATCTCCAGGAACAGCAGGAATTTAGTCTTCACATATGGGTATCGTCGGTACCGACGGAGCCTGCGCGGGAACGCTCCCCAGCGTCCAATTAGAAAGCTTTTGGGAGCATCCCACAGTGCCTGCGTGCTGCCTTCCCCAACTGCCTCTCTCCAGTTGAGTTTAAAGCTGAGACAAAGAGAGAGGGAAAGAGGGAAAGAGAAAAAGATCGCGCTCCCCGCACCACGCTTCGAACACCCGCCACACCCGGGTGTACACCAGCGACGTGGAACGCCTCCGCGCTTTCAACAACATAGCAATGATTGTCGCCGAGTACCCCTTGGACCTCAGCCTAGCCCTCAAGAGCCATGCCGTAAGCGAGAATCGACCCACCTGCGGCATGCGTAACGGCCCCTGCAGTAAGAGGTCTTCCCGAACTGGGAGTCTCCACGGCCTGTCTATCAACAGCTGAATCAGATCCGCATACCATGGTCTTCTGGGCCAATCGGGCGCTATGATAATGACCACGCCACAGTGCCTCTCTATGCGCTGGACCACCTTTCCTATGAGCGCCCAAGGTGGAAACACAGAGAAGCCCCTCCACCGGCCACCGCCGTGCCAATGCATCGAGGCCTTCCGACATTCGCTCTCTCCGCCTACTGAAGAACTTTTCCACCTGTGCGGATTCAAAGCTCGCCATGAGATCCACTATCCACTATGAAGAAAGGCTAAAAAGGTTAGGGCTCTTTAACCTGGAAAAGAGACGGCTGAGGGGAGATATGATAGAAGTCTATAAATTAATGAACGGAGTGGAACGGGTAAACGTAGATCGATTGTTTACGTTTTCAGAATATAGAAAGACTAGGGGACATGCAATGAAGCTACAGGGTAAGACTATTTAAGACTAATAAGAAAATATTTTTTCACTCAACGTGTAATCAAACTCTGGAATTTGTTACCGGAGGATGTAGTAAAGGCTGTTAGTGTAGCTGGGTTTAAAAAAAGGTTTGGACAAGTTCCTGGAGGAAAGGTCCATAAACCATTATTAAGAAGTGACCGAAGATATCAATGCTTGACCCAGTACAAGCATTGTGGAACTTGTCTCTTGGGGAAACTGCTAGGTACATATGACCTAGATTGGCCACTGTTGGAAACAGAATACTGGGCTTGATGGACCTTGGTCTTACCCAGTATGGCATATCTTATGTTCTTATGTTCTCGGAGTCCCCCAGCGCTGCACTAGCATCGCAAAGACCTCCGGGTGAAGACTCCACTCCCCCGGATCCACTCTGCGGTGGCTTAGGAAATCTGCCTTTAAATTCTCCACGCCGGCCATGTGCTGCGCCGATGCCACCAAATGCCGCTCGGCCCAGTGCAACAGCTGACCTGCCTCCTCTTCACCGTGCCTCCCTGGCGATTGATATAAGCCACCGTTGTCGCGTTGGAGAGAACCCGTACCGCCACTCGACCCAAGGTCCCCTGAAATTGCCGCAGCGCTAGATACACCGCGCGCATCTCCAGCCGGTTTATGGACCAATGCTATTCCGGACCCGACCAAGGCCCCTGGGCAAACCGTCCTTCGCAATGTGCCCCCCAGCCCACGAGACTGGCATCCGTTGTCACCAGCCTCCAGGATGGAGCCTCTAGCGCCACGCCCCTTTCCAGGCTTCCGGGTTGCAACCACCACTGAAGCTCCTGCCGCACCTTCGGAGGGCACACCAGTCGTTGGGACAAGGCGTCCCATTGATGAGACCAACGCCGGAGAAGAGCGCTCTGCAACGGGCGCATATGAAACCGGGCCCACTGCACCAACTTCAATCGTGGTTGCCATCGTTCCGAGCAACTGCAAATACTGCCACACCGTTGGAGCCCTGCACGCTAAAAACCTCCGCACGAGCTCCCTTAAGGCTTGTGCCCTCTTGCTCGGGAGAAACACCACTCCTAGCTCTGTCTCGAAGCGCGCTCCCAAGTATTCCAGAGTTTGAGCAGGAAGCAGCTTGCTCTTCGCAAAATTGACCACCCAGCCTAGGCTTTCTAAAAGCTCCACCTGACCGGTGGCCGTAGCACTCTCCTCCCTGGACTTTGCTCGAACCAGCCAATCATCCAAATAAGGATGCACCAGAATCCCTTCCTTGCAGAGCGCCATCGCCACAACCACCATGACCTTTGTGAACGTCCGAGGCACCGTCGCCAGTCCAAAGGGCATTGCCCAGAACTGAAAATGGCCCATGGGCACCGCAAAGCACAGGAACTTTTGATGCTTGGGAATATGTAGATACACCTCCGTGAGGTCCAATGACGTTAAGAATTCTCCCTTCCTGACCGCCGCAATGACCGAGCGCAAGGTTTCCATCCGAAAATGGGTCACTCGAAGGCAACAATTCACTCTTTTTAAAATCCAGAATTGGCCAAAAAGTGCCCTCTTTCTTTGGAACAACAAAATAGATGGAGTATCGACCACACCCGTATTGATCCAGCGGCACCGGCACCACCGCTCCGAGTTGCCGTAGCATGTCTGAGACCGCCCGCAACTTCCGCGGAGCTCTGCACGGGGAAAGGACAAAAGGAATCTAAGATGGGTCGACGGAGCTCCAGAGCATATCCCTCTCGAATGACCTCCAACACCCACTGATCCGTGGTAATTTGGACCCAGGTAGGGTAAAACTCCCGCAACCTTCCTCCTATGGGAACGTCTACCACCTGGGTCCGCCTTATCTCATTGTGATTTCTTTCCGCTAGAGGAGTGGAAGGGTGTAAAACCCCTACCTGCCCCATCGGAAACCTCAAAACACCTGGCCTCGGAGGAAAACATCCCCTCTGAGATTGGTAGTTTTCGGTCCTCACGTTTTGGCCAAAATCCCTTGAGAGCCCCCTGGATCCAGTCGTCCCGCGACCCTGCTTTAGCCTATCCTCCAGGAGCCGACCACCCTTGGACTCTCCAAGGTCCTTGACCAGCTTCTCCAAATCTGTACCAAACAAAACGTTTTCCGCGAAAGGGGAGCTTACTAAGCCGCGCTTTGGAAGACCTGTCTGCCGACCAGTTATGCAGCCAGAGATACCGACACGCCGCTACCACGGAGGCCATACTCTTGGCCAGACCTCGAATCAGATCGTAGTGGATATCTGACAAATACGCTGTGCCTGATTCCAGCCATGCTAATTCTTCTGCTTGCGTATCCAGGAGTCCTTCCTGCAGCCGCTGGGACCACCGTAAGCAGCCTCTGGCTACCCACGCTCCTGCTATCGAGGCCTGCAAGGAAAGGGCACACATATCAAACACCTGCTTCAACAGAGTCTCTAATTTCCGGTCCTGTACATCCTTTAACGCCGCGGCGCCCTCAACTGGGATTGTGATCTCTTTAGTAACTGCCGACAGTGCCGCATCCACCTTCGGTGAACGAAAAATCTCTATCTTGGTCAGAAAGGGGATATAACCGGGCTAAAGCTCTGGTGCCCCTCAGTGCCGATTCTGGAGCGTCTCACTCCTCTTGAATCATGTCTCGAAACACTATGAACCGGGAACACTCGTTGGGACTTCCAAACGGCTTGCAACAGAGGATCCTCTAACGCTTCCTCTGCCGACAGCACCACTGCGGGCATATTGAGCGTCTTTAGTGTTTCTGCAATCAGCGCCAGCAGCTCCTTGCGCCAGAACACCCGGACCACCCTACTCTGCTCTTCCACGTCTGGCAACTCTACCTCTTCCAGTTCCCCCTCTGAAACGCCTTCCACCTCCATATCCAAGAGCTGTCCCTCGTCTTCCACCACCGAAGACAGGCTCTCCTCCACCAGTTCTACGCCTCTTGGCCAGACCTGCCTCCCCCTCCAGAAGGCCCCCCGGCCGTTTCTGAATCTTTGCTCTTGGGGACTGAGCTTCCAGTCCGGGCTGCAGCAAGGCCAACGCTTTCTGCATAAGCGAGAAAAAATCCGGGGGAATACCTGGCACTCCTCCGCTCTGGCTGCCTGCTGCCGCCGCTGAAGCACCTGCCATCGAGGATGGACCCGCCGTTGGCTCTGGGAGATCCAAAGAAGGTGGCTGGGAGTCACCTACCTCCGAAGGGACCGCTGCTGGCTCCGCAGCCGGTCCCCCGAGTGCCTTTTCCATCACTGCTACCTCTAAAGAACAGCCCCTGCACACCCCAGACTCCAAAACCTTGCTACGCCTCACCCCACAGACGAGACAGCGGGGCTTAGCTGGCATCTTCAGTAGGACTCCCCCACTCAACGTGTGCCACCCCCAGAGGGGAGAAATCCCAGGTTCCTGTGCTGAAAACAATGATAGGAGCAGGACGAGGTCCCAGCAAGACAGAGTCCCCTCACAGAAAGAACCTTTATTTTTATTTATTTTTTTTTACTCACAATCAAGGAAGAACTGCCCAACTAGCTGAAGCCCAACCGACTATTGCTAAAACGAAGCTCCTCAGGCTGTAAAAACAAGCGATGGCCCCTTCTCTCTAAAAACACGGCACTTAAAATGGCCGCCGGCAACTGTTTCCCACTCAAAAAATCCAGCCGAAAACGAAACCACACGGCAAGGCCAACTGCCCGACAGACAGAGGCCGCAGGAAAAAGCTCCCTTGAGTCACTCACTGCTGCCGTGAAGAGGAAGGAGGAGGGGGCGCAGAAGAGTATCACCAGCCTCGAAGCACCGCCAAACTCTGCTTCAGCCCCGGCGGTTCTGCTTACAATAGTGCATGGAAAAGCCTCACTGGCTTGCAGACCCTGTACAGCCGCTGCTCTGCCGATCAACCTTCCACCCGCTCCTCACCCCTTGTAAGCGGGTTCGGGAGCAGGGAGGCAATTGAGCAACGCTGTTCTGCCGCTCTCTGGTGCAGGGAAAACTGGCTTACAAGTCCCTGTCCTGCTGCTGCACTGCCGTTCAGCCTTCTACCTGCTCCTCATCCCTTCAAAGCGGGTTCGGGAACAGGGAGGCACTGAGCAACGCTATAATGCTCGTTTACACGCTGGGGCTACTAATAGAGAGAAAGAGAAAAGAGAGGAAGAGGGAAAACACAGGTCCACAGCAAGCAGGAACCCTTTCAGCAGCAGCAGGTCTGCACCTAAAATAAACCCAAAAGGCAAAATTACCCAAACCAAAAATAAATATGCCAAAGAAAACTCTGCTTATTTGTTCCTACTGAGCCCAGTCCCGGGCTCAGAACCTCCAAGCTGCTTGGAGACTGAAAGTACTGGTGGAAGAGGGGCGGTGCTTGCCAAGTTATACCAGTGACATCAAAGCGATGACATCTTTCAGTCTCCAAAGCTGCTGGTGGAGGTTCACAACTATGGTTCCGGGACTGGACTAGAAGGACGAAAAGGAAAAGGCGACTTGTGTTTGCTATTTTGTCTAACAGGCACCCTGATGCCTGGCTCCATTGAGTGGATAAAGTCCACTGGGCTGCTCTCATGTGGAGGCGAGCATAAGGAACCACATGCACGGTAGATGTCATGTGGCCCAGTAGTTGTAACATTTCTCAAGCAGCGAGGTGAGGCTTTAGTACTGCTTGAGAAGCTAACTACACTATGCAAAGGCAACGGGCCTGGGGGAGATAGGCTCTTGCTTTTCTGGTATTCAGCAAAGCTCCTATGAACTCTAGAGATTGAATGGGAGTTAGACTGGATTTTGGGATGTTTATGACCAGACCCAAATACTGAAGGATACGCATTGTGCAAGATAGAGAAGTCCTGGCCTCTGACTCTGAAGGGGCTTGAATGAGCCAGTCATCTAAGTAAGGGAAGACGAATATTCCTAGAGTGCGTAGAAATGCTGCTACCACAGCCATGCATTTCGTGAACACCCTTGGTGCTGAGGCCAGGCCAAAAGGAAGCATCCTGTATTGGTAGTGCTTCCCTTGAAAAAGGAACCAAAGGAACTTTCTGTGAGTTGGATGGATGAGAACATGTGTACGCATCCTTGAGATCTACAGAACAAAGCCAATCCTGACTCTGAAGGTATGGCAGCAGAGATCCCAGAGAGATCCTTTTAAATTTCTCTTTGAACAGGAATTTGTTCAATTCTCTGAGGTCCAAAATAGGTCTGTGTCCCTCCCTGTTTTCTTTGGGATAAGGAAATAGGGGGAGTAAAACCCTGTACCCTGTTGATGAGTGGGTACTTCTTATATTGCCCCCTGGGCAAGAAGCATAGTGACCTCTTGATCTAACAGGTTGATGAGAAAGGTTTGAGAATTGAACTGTCTTACCATTGTGGGAGGGGGCATGCACAGAAAGTGAAGCTTGTACCCCTCTTATAATGGAGAGCGTCCAATGTTCTGCTGTTATCTGCCCCCATCTGGGGGTAAAATGACAACCTTCCTGGAATGGTGGAAGGTTCTGGTCCACTGAGGGCCAGGAAGGCTAAGTTCTCTTGTGGAGGCTGAGACTTAGCAATCTTTGCTTTCCTTTGTTTAGGTGGTTGCTGACTCTTCCGGGCAGGCTGACCTGCAGAACGTCCCTGCTGGAAATAGGGATAAAACCTCTTCTTTTTTGAGAAGAAAGAAATCTTTCAAGAAACCATTCTTGCAGGATCAGCTGTGGCTTTGGACAACCTATCCAAAGTGGAGTTGTCAGCATCCAACTCATTGGCTTTCTCTTGCCAATTTTTGCTGAATAGATTCTCACCTGTACAAGGGATATTGCCCAGTTTGTGCTGCACCCAGAGCTCCAAATCGGATGCCTGGAGCCAGGCAATTCTACGTGCACCTATGGCAATGGCAGAGGTTCTGCTTATGCACTCAAAACAGTCAAAAGCTGCACGATTGACAAATTTAGAAACATCCTGGGCATGTTTAACCAGTGTGAGAAAACACTGCCTCTTGTCTTCAGGAAGCAGAGGGCTTAAAATCTCCAAGTCTTCTGTGACTTCTTTAAGGAACATTCCCATATATAAAATATAGGAACTGATCCTGGCAGAAAGCATGGAAGCCTGGAAAGAACAACGTCCAAAGGCATCCAAAGTTCTACACTCACGTCCTGGAGGATTAGAGGCATGCCTCTTTGCACTCCTGATCCTTCTCATAGCTGATTCCACTACAAGAGTGGTGAGGAAGCTGAGTTTTCTGGAAACCAGGACAAGGAGGGACTCGATATATGGTATCCAGTCTGTGAGAGTGAGGAGAGGTGGTAAGAGGTGTCTCCCACATTCTCAACATGAGATCATGTAAGATCTCATGGATAGGCAAGGTAGCTGCTTCCTTAGGAGCTTTGGGATATTGTAAAATCTCCAACTCCTTAGCCCTGGGCTCTGTTTCAGGAGCCACAGTAATGGACAGACCTCGAGCCACCTCCCTGATAAAATCCTGAAAGGAGATATCTTCTGGAGGAGACATCCTATGTTTAGGAAAGGAAGGCTCCTCCAGAAGTATTCCAGTACTGACAGAGCTGTCAGAATCCTCAGACTCCTCCAAGGATTCAAAGTACCTTCTGTCCGGATGCTCTTGAAGAGCTCGATACCCGTACCGACCGAAGTCGGTACCGAGGGGAATCGGTACCGGTGGGCATTGCATGACTGGGTGCCGGCAAGGCAGACACCGATGTCGATGCTGTCGGTACCGGTACAACTGTCTGACGCGGTTCCGAGGGTGTCGATGCCGCAAGGAGAGCCGCCAGACTCTGTTCAATAGCTGCCGATGCCTGGGTATTGGTACCGGAGGAAGCAGCCTGTACCCCAGAGCATGGCACCAGTAGTTCTGCCGAGGTCAAGGCCTAGAGAACATCCTGGAACCCCGATAATGCTTTGGAAGCCGAAGCCTCCCGCCAGGGCAATTTTGCCGGTACAGAACCCTCAAGGGCAACGCCAGAGGCATCTAGATGCTTGGAAGGACCTTTGAGGACCGGCCAGACTTCTGTTTAATTACCTAAGATCCATGGGAGGAAGACAAAGCCCTGGAAGATGTTGATGCCACAGAAGCTGCATCGGAGGGAAAAAGGGCGCTGAGCTTAACAGCTCGGTTTTGTCGACCCCGTTTGGACATCATGGCACAAGCCATACACTCTGAGATGGAGTGGTCAGGACCTAAACATTTAAGACACCACTCATGGGTGACTGAGATGGTACTGCCACACTTGGTGCACTTTTTGAAACCCAAAGTGGGTTTTTCCATAATGGAGGAAATTTTGGGCCTAAGGCCCAAAATGGCGCGTGCACCTGGAAAAGACAAAGTTTGGAAAAAAATAGTCTTTTTTTTTTTAAAGAAAGAACCACCGGCGGTACCGGTATAGTGTCGAGGAAGGCAGATGCAACCACAAAAAAAGAAGGAATAAGGAAAAAAAATTTCTGCGGTGACAGGAACGACGACCTGCTGGCTCCGTGGAAAACAAAGACCTGGAGAGAGGCAGTTGGGAAAGGCGGGAAGGCAGCACGCAGGCGCTGTGGGATGCTCCCAAAAGCTTTCTAATTGGACCCTGGGGAGCGTTCCCGTGCAGGCTCCGTCGGTACCGACGATACCAATATGTGAAGACAACATTCCTGCTTGTTCCTGGAGAAAGCCTTTGACACCATTCCTCACAGGCGATTTATAAACAAACTGAGCACCCTAGGGATGGACCCTAAAGTTATTGCTTGGGTTGGAAATTGGTTGAGTGGGAGGCGACAAACGGGTACAGATAAATGGAGCTCACTCTGAGAAGGAGGTTACCAGTGGTGTGCCCCACGGATCTGTCCTTGGTCCAATTCTTTTTAACATCTTTGTTAGCGATATAGCAGAAGGGCTGTCAGGTAAGGTTTGCCTCTTTGCGGATGTTACAAAATCTGCAATAGAGTAGACACCCAGGAAGGTGTAGATAACATGAGGAGGGATCTAGCTAAGCTTGAAGAACGGTCTAGAATTTGGCAGCTAGGATGTAAAAAAAATAAATAAATAAATTGCAAGGTCATGCATTTGGGCTGCAACAATCCAAGGGAGTGATATAGTATAGGGGGTGAAGTACTTTTGTCCACTAAAGAGCGGGACCAAGGCAAGATTGTGTCTTATGATCTTAAAATAGCTGAACAGGTAGAAAAGGCGACAGCAAAAGCTAGAAGGATGCTTGGGTGCATACGGAGAGGAATGGCCAACAGAAGGAGGTAATAGCGCCTCTGTATAAGTCTTTGGTGCGACCTCATTTGGAGTATCGTGTGCAATTCTGGAGACCGCACCTTCAAAAGGATATAAACAGGCTGGAGTCGGTACGGGGGGGGGGGGGGGGGGGGCGGGGGTACTAAAATGGTTAGTGGTCATTATAAAGCATATGAGGACAGACTTAAGGATCTTAATATGTACACCTTAAGGAAATGCGGGATAGAGGTGATGAGACATTTAAATACCTCCATGGCATAAAACGCACAGGAGGAGAGCCTCTTTCAATTGAAAGCAAGCTCTGCTACGAGGGGTCATGTGATGAGGGCAAAAGGGGATAGATTCAGGAGCGATATGCATAAATATTTCTTTACAGAAAGAGTGGTTGACCTGTGGAATAGTCTCCCAGTGGAGGTGGTAGAGGTGAGTACAGTATCTGAATTCAAAGAAGCATGGGACAAATACAGAGGATCTCTAAAGGAAAAAAGGAGACTGCTGTAGTGATTGATATGGAAGGACAGATTAGATAGAAAAAAAAAAAGACCACATGGCCTGTCATGTTTCTATGTACTACCCCCCCCCCCCCCGTCTCACAGCCAAAATGACTGATCGCAATGTTTCATGTGGAAGTGCACCACCCTTAAGGACAGGTTTACTTGTTTGAGGTCAAGGATGGGCTAGAAGGACCCCTCCTTTTTGGGCACCACGAAGTAAATGGAGTACTGACTGGACCCATACTGGTCAAGGAACTGGAATTACTGCCTCCGGTTGGAGTAAATGCCGAAGAGTGGAATGAACCACTTCCCTCTTCTCCGGCGCAGCCACTGGACATAAGGTCTTGAAAACTCCAGTACACAGTTCTTGCAGATTATATCAAATACCCACTGGTTGGTTGTCACCATGGTCCAGACGAATACTACTGCTGTAACCGACCTATCAGTTCTGTCTGGATCTGCATGTCTTCATTTGGATTTCTTAGCTGGGGCCAACTGGGAAGCATAAAAGCCCCTGCCGAATCCTCAGGGTACACAAAAGGGCTGCCACCGTACCGGATAGTGAACCTTCTGGTACGGAGCGAACTGCAATGCGCAGAAACTCCAGAAATCTCTGGCCTGTCCTCTGTTTGGGACCCCTTTGGGTGATCCTCTGGTAGGCACTCTCCTTTGGAATCTCCCAAGTCCTTTACAATTTTATTCAAAGCCTCTCCAAAAGGTTGCTTACCCTTGTAAGGCAGTTTGCTCAGTCTGAACATGGATGAAGGATCTACCACCCAAGAACAAAGCCGTTGTACTGTGATCACCGACGCCATAGCCTTAGAAGTTATCCACACCAAATCATAAAAAGGTATTGGCCATGTAAGTGGCAGCTGACTCCAGCTTGGTTCCCTCCGCCCCCGTTGGACTCTCCACGTTCAAACGGCCAGTGCCCTGGAGCCAGCAAATACAGGCCCTGGACACATAGGCTCCACATATGCGCGCCTGAAGAGCCAAGTACCAGAATTGAAGGCCTGCTTAAGAAACAACTCCAACCTCATATCCTGCAGGTCCTTGAGAGCCGCCCTTGACTTCTACCAGAACAGTCTTCTTGGTGACCGCCAAGACTACGGCATCCATCTTGGGCATACTCAAGAGGTGTGCTCTTCCTGCAGAATCATGTGTAAACAGCTCATGGGCCGACTACCTCTCAAAGTAGAGTCTGAATACTTCCACTCTGCCTCGTTCATCTTCTTGATCACTCTATGAACCGGGAAATTCACCCATGCCCTCCTGAAACAAGAGGTCCTCCAGAGGCTACTCCACCTGCGCAGTCTTCCCAATATTCAGGGCTGAGAGAGCATGGGCAGTTAGCAGCCCTAACTCCTCTCGATGGAACACCCGAAAGATATTGGGGTCTTCTCCTGGGGCAATTTCACCTTCCTCCAATTCCTGGGCCCAAGGGTCCACCCCAGAGCTCAGCTGTGTCACCCCCCCCCCCTCTTTCCCTAAAGCTTGTATCTGTGGGGAATCCACGCTGAGTCAATTGTGATGGTCATCTTCCACCCGGGAAGGCCCTTTGCCAGGATCTCCCCCCCCCCATAAAGATGTCTTTTGCCAGGGTAAGTGGGAGCTTGCTAGGGGAACCTACCATGTCTACCTGAGACCTCCTACAGCAGTACGCCTTGTGAAGGGACAGAAAGTCTGGAGATAAAACTAGTTCCAGTACCTCCTCTAGGCCTGGTGTCCCAGGCTGAGGTGCTGAAACTACTCCGGCCGGCTTCTTTACATTTGCCCTGCACTTTGTCCGTCAGTGATAAAAGGGTCGCTATTCCTACCAGAACTGTGGGACCCATCAGCCTAGCTAAACCACCTCCTCCATGCAGCTTGTTGCGAACCCCCTGCACTAGTGCCAGCCCCAGATGCAAAAAAAGCAGAGCCCTGCCACAATCAAACCGTGGCTGCTCCCGCACACTAAACATGTTGTAAGAGCCAGGAGCATGCATGCGTGTTTCCCTGCAGCAGAGTCACTGACCAGGAAAAACCACAAAAGCTGCGAAGAGGGAACAAGAGCAGCTTACTGAACTCTATCTCCACAGACCCCCTGACAACTAGAAAGTGCTTTGTATTTTCTTTTCCTTGTACCTGGCGTCTGCCAGCTTATGGATAGCCTGAGGGCCTGTAGCACACCAGCTCCTGACCATTGTTCCCTCTAAGCTGTGCGCGTGTGCGTGCGCACACACCTCGCCGAGCGAGCACACAAAAATTACGGCTCTGATTCTGATAGAAAACACAGACGTCTTAAAATTTAAAAGTTATGATTATAATTACTATAAATTTCCTGCTTCATTTAGTAATTGTCTATTTTCATTTAATTTGATTAAAATCAATGTGGTGTACATACTGTATATTCTGACGTGTAGTCAAATTTTAAAGTATATAACTCAGAGTGTCGTTATGTGGCACACAAAAATTTAACCTTCCTTCAAAAGCTGCACAGCTGATATTTTATGCGCACGCAGCCTACAGAAAATTAGAGGGAACATTGCTCCTGACTATCCCGCTGGGGAAAGGGGTGGGGACCTGGGGCTCCCAGATATATCACCCCCAGGCAGTTTCTGGTGCTGACAGCTCCCATTTCTGGTGCATCCTGCGCTCCCCCGCTGCTTGAAATGGGAGTGCTCCCAGCCTTCACTGTTCTTTTCCTCCTGAAATAGCCCTGCTAAAGCAACTCAGTGGAACTTCTCTCTCCCTTTTCTCTTTTTTTTTTTGTGGTGCCAGATCGTCTTTTGAGGGGATCCAAACCCAAGAGCTCTTCCTTCAGCTGCTGAGGACTGAAAGAATGAAGTCAGTGGCAGTAGAGGGAGCTCTTATACCATACCAGCAACTCTGTCATGCTCAGTCCTCAGCTGCTGGAGGGGACTACCCATCCATACCTGGATTGGACAGGACAATAAAGAATATAGCATTTTAAGAACACAGCCACAGAACATTTGCCTTCACTCCAGCAGCTGTGCTGCATTTCCGAGCCAGCATCACCACGTTTTAAAAGATTAACAGAAACGCTTTCCATCCCCATCAAGAAACAGGGAGTGCTTCTGTTATCCTTTTAAAATATGTGGCAATCAATGTTCCCTCTAATTTTCTGTAGGCTGTGTGCGCATAACATATCAGCTGTGCAGCTTTTGAAGCAAGGTTCAATTTTTGTGCGCCACATAACGACACTCGGAGTTATATACTTTAAAATTTGACTACACGTCAGAATACAGTATGTACACCACATTGATTTTAATTAAATTAAATTAAATGAAAATGGACAATTACTAAATGAAGCGGAATATGTCTAGTAATTACAATCACAACTTTTAAATTTTAAGACGACTATGTTGTTTTCTATCAGAATCAGAACCATAATTTTTGTGCCCTCTGCTGTAAAGTATGTGCGCTCACTCGGCGAGGTGTGTGCGCGTGCACACGCGCACAGCTTAGAGGGAACAGTGGTGGCAATGCCAGCTCAGAAGTGCAGCACAGCCACTGAAGGCAAATGCTCCCCCTGTTATGCTACAGCCAACAGTGATGCAGGCTCCAGCACCTAAAGCTTGGGCACTGAGCCTGCCTCACTGCAGGCATTGACACAAATTCCCCCAGGAGTAATATGGGGGGGGGGGGGGGAAGAAGAGAGGGCAGATAGAAAAGGCCAAATTTCTCATGTACATGTGCATAAAGTAGTACTGTTGTGGCATCAGTTCAGATGCATGCACAAAAAGTTAAGAAAAATATAAGGTAACCAAGGCCATAAGTGGTCACCCATGAGCAAGAGCATTCAAAGCTCAGATTCTATTTCAGTATTTCATTTTGGAAGCTAATACATCAGGCTACACAGCATACACAACGATTTTTTTATTAGATTATAAAGTCTGATGAGCAGGAAACTAGCCAAAATGAAGAATGCCACAAAACTGGGGATTAGTGTGTGGTAAAATACACATTAATGAACAAGACAGTCAGAACATCAGGATTCAGAAGCAGCCTTAATAGCCTACGCAGTCTATTCATCTACCAGGAATCTCCTATAGAAGTCCAGCAGCTTACTCTTTGTTCAAAACTGAAAAAAAGGGGCTTGGTACTAGCCCACTATTTCTATAGCACTACTAAAACAGACATCACTGCACACATACGCAAAAAGCCCGTCCGTTTCGTGGGGTATACCAGATTATAGATAGATATATCTATATCTCAATCACACATTCACACTTAACTTTCACTCTAGAGCGCTGACTTTTCACATCTCACCTCTAAAAATACAGATTTCCTACAAACGCGAATGAAATAGTCTTAAATCGCACACTGGACTCGCATTGATTTCTGTTGGATCCTCCAGCCTGCCGTTATGCGAATTAGTTTACCTGATTTTCTTGAGTTTTAAGATATCTCTGAAACTCCTCGTTTAGTCTAATCAGCCTAATGGTTGACAGGCAGCCCGCATGCTCTTACCAATCCAGGCAAGCCCAACCCCCACCCCACAGTACGACGTGGTTAAGACAAAGCAAGAGAAGGAAGCAGGCACGTTCACACAGGGAGGATATTGTGCAGAAAAACAAATAAATCTCATACGGCCTACCCAGGTTTATTAGTCTACTACAAACCTCCTATGCACAGACAGAGTAATCTCCCGAGCCAAAGTATCAGTCTCTGAGTAGGAGAACACGAGAAGGCTCTTAAGTAGCACATTAAAACATCCACAGCTAATGGCATCTTCTCGCTTTCCCGCCCGACGTGGCGGTAGCTGCGTTTCCCTAGCCAAAACCTAAAGAAGCAGCGCCTGTATGCTACTAATCAGGACACTGATAAAAACCGCTTCAAGCATTGCGCAGCTGAAAGCCCGAATAAACGCCGGTCAATGCTTGCAATCGCGCTCTCAACGAAGCAGACGGCGTATGTCCAAACAGGACACGTATCGGCCATAATAGCACTACCAAGCCCTCCCGCCCATCATCATCATCTCCCCTCCAGAAGTGGTAGTTTCCCGCCAATACCAAGCGCATTCTCTCCACAAAAAAAAAGAGCGTGGGCGCACTCACTGTCCCTTACCTGGTTCCTTCCGGACCAAAGGAGAAAATTCATATTCGTTACTTCGACGACGTTGAACGAAAAGCAGTAGCAGCAACCACCTTCCAGAGCGCTCCACAGCGACGCAGTTACTCAGAGAGCACCGACACTTCCACGTCCTGTTTGTAAATATGAGGATGCCCCCCTACTACTAGTTAAAGCTTGTAAGCGCGCACTGTAACCGTTAACTGCCGATGAAAAAACAACCACGTCGTAAAGACACCGGCAAAGACGTCTTAGCGTACTCCCTGCTGGTATATAAAATAGTGACGTCAGAGCGTCCACCCGCTGCCTAACAGTTAGCCAATCAGAGGAGAAAAGCTGGATGGTGTAGGAGAAGCAAGGCGGTTGCTGTTGTGTTCGGTTTGTGAGAGGTCGATACCGGTTGCCACCTGCGGAAACTGTGTTGGTGCTATTGCTTTGTCTAGACTGGCCTGCGTACTGCAGGAATTGTCAGGTGGCTTGTCCGTTCTAGGCCAGGTAGGGCTGGCGCTATCCCGTCAGCGGTATGACCTAAACTGGTCCTGCTGTATGACCCACTTACTGAAGGGCTCGATTTGCATCTTAAAGAGAGAGAAATTTTAGTATTCGCAGTGCTAGCATTAGACGTGTCGAGGCTCAGACACAATTGCCAAGTTGTTTCTGAAAACCCCTATAATGATGCATTATGGGACCCGCAGCATTCATTTCAATAGATGAACCGGCCCGGAACAAGAGTATTTGACATTCTAGGCGAACCTTTATTTATTTATTTATGAGTTTATTTGTTTAGCTGTATTTATATACGCCTTTCTCCTGGTCACAGCCATGTACATGAAACAACATAGTAGGTAGTGTTACAATTATACTGTATACAACATGCATTGGATAATTAGGGTTGGATAGCTATATACAAATGTACAATTTTGTACTGATTTGATCTTAGGGTGGTAAACTATATACAGTGAATATCATGTTTCCTGAATGTGCTGAGATTGGTAATGTTTCTGAATGGGTCTAGTAGGGTGTTCCAGATTGAAGGTGTATAGAATTGGAAGGCTCGCCTATGGGCTTGTTGGTTGGATTTGGTTCTGGCATGGGGGGTGATCAGGGTAGGGTGTTCATCGTTGTCACTGGAGGGTGTCTTTGTCAGTCATTTTATGATGTCGAAGAGCTCTCTTGGGCAGTTGATTGAAGAGTGGAATAGTTTTGTGTGGTAATCACACTTTTTTTTAAACTTATTTATTTATATTTTCCAACAACATACAGAAAAAATCAAAATACATAATTCTTCTTTGTAACAAGAAACAAAAGGTTATTCACAGCCCACCCCACCCTGTCCCTCCCATCATCATGTGATCATCAGGGGCTATATGAAAAACAAAACAGCTGAAAGCTTACAAGGGCTATTGAAGAGCAAACACCCCACTACCTAAGAAACAAGATTTGTCTAATAACCCCTTATTATATCTCATATTGTGCTTTAGAGATGTAATTTTGTAGAGGTTTCCACTTAAGAAAAGGGGATGGTGTAAGACATCTACCACACCGTGGCATTTGCTCATATTTGTAGCATAAGCACAAGCGGTTCCACCATTCGTGCCAACTAAGCTCTGCTGTATGTTTCCAGTTATAAATAACGAGATGAAGGGCCACTCCCAACATGAAGTCAAATAAAAACTGACTATCCCTCTGTAATGACGAGATGTCAATTGCTGATCGAAAAACGACCACAGACCAGGAGAGAGTGGCCCGGAATCCCAGTACCTCTTGAATGCGATTCCATATTGAAACCCAATAAGACTGAATGTTAGGGCAATCATACACCACATGTCTCAAAGTGCCAACATCTCCCAGACAAGACCAACACTCATTCCCAGCTGCCTTATCCCATTTAGCAACCTTTACTGGAGTAAAGTTCGCTCTATGTGCAAAGAAATACAAAGCTTGTGAGACAGAGGCAGTCTGGGAAACCCTGTTTATCTTACTCCAGAATTTTGTCCAAGTTTCTGGAGAAAGAACTTTCCCAGTTTCATGTTCCCATATTCGTTGAACACCAATGGCCTGAGAACTGTTTTTCTGAACCACCAATTTATAATATTGAGAGGCCACCCCAGAGGTCATATATACTAAGCTTATCTTACTCATCAACCCCCACTCGTCAGACAAAGATGTAATATCCAACTGGGATTTCTCTATACAATGCCTCAGCTGAATCCACTGAAAGTATTGGGATTGAGGGAAATCAAATTCACTTTGCAAAGAGGAAAAAGGTTTCCACTTGCCATCCATTATTATTATGGAAGGACAGACTAGATAGGCCATGTGGTCTTTTTCTGTCATCATGTTTCTATGTTTCTATCAGTTGGCCAATGCTCCAAATGCCCCTGCTAAACCATTTTTGCCATGCAAATGCTCTTTGATTAATCTTAAAATAAGGACTATGTCAGATGGGTATTAATTTAGATAGTAAATTCAATTCCTAAGGAGGATTGCCTAACTGTTGAAAAGTCTTCTGGGTGTCCAATATAACCCTATGAGACTTCAACCTCCCAATAGACACCATGACAGGAAGAAGATTCAAGGGGAAATGAGTACTTAATCTCTCTTCTAGTTCAAGCCATACTTGGCATAGACCTATGGCCCCCTCCACCCATCGTAAACCCTGTTTTAGTAAAAAAAGCACATTGATAGGCCTGAAAGTCAGGGAAATTCAACCCTCCCCCTCCTATTTTTTAGATTTGAGTTTCTTGAGAGCAATTCTAGGCGGTTTATTTTTCCATAGAAATTGAACCAGAGTCCTTTCAATTTGGCGATAAACTTTACTTGTAAGAAATACTAGTAGCATTTTTAATATATATTCCAGATCATACTGCTAGACCAGTCCAGACAAGTGGGTTATGCCCCCCTTCCAGCAGATATTGGGAGACAGAGAAAATATTTCAGAGCTCTGATTGGACAGAGCCTGGTAGATATAGACACCCCTAGGGGTCCTATTCAGTATTTTCTCTGTCTCCAGCAGATAGGGTTACTAAATTTTGGTGTCTTTTGAATTTATTTTAAACTTCCTTTGATTGACTTATTTGCCTGGAAGTACTCAGGGCACACTCGAGGTGTCCCTCTGAGTTTTCCTAGAGCCCCAAAGTTTTTCTGTCATTAAAATTGGGTCGAGCTCCTGTCCTCGAGGGTCAGTAGAGCTCCCTGGTGCTCCGGAGGTACCCCAGCCAAAGGCCGTGAGGGCTTCTGCCGTTTGGGGGTTTAAAGTCTGGATTCATCTGTTATTTCGTATACAGAAGTGAATCGCTGCATACCTTGTTCTCCATTGAGCCTCGGCTTCGCTGTTTCTGCACGCAGTGAGTACCTGTCTCCGGACACTCAAGAAGTAACTTGTTTGAGGGTTAGAGTCCTGTCGACAGCTCTTCGTTTCCCCTCTCTGCTGCCGCGGATCGCAGCAACCGCATGTTTTCAGAGTGCAGGCTTGCCCTGAGGGGCTGTAAATCGTGCCGGCGGCCATTTTAAGCTCTGCGATCCTGCTCAGCGCTGTCCAGTTTGAGCGGGAAACCTGTCACGCGGCATTTCAGCTCTGTCTCTGTCCCAGCCTTTGTCAAGTTGTTGCTTGCTGAATTTCTGAATTTCCTAGCATAAGAAATTCTTCATTGCTTAGGGGGGGCTGCGTAAAAAAAAAAAAAAAAGAAGAAGAGGAGCAACGGAGCTAGCAATGCCTTCACTGCAGAGGTGTTTGGCTTGTAATAAAAAGCAAAATCGCCTCTGCTCCGTCTGTGCGATGCACCCAAGGGAGTCTTCTGCCCCTCGGCTGTCACCCCGTCCGGCTGTGGACCGTGGTGATTCAGAGCCCCTGGTAACTGATGGCACAGGTGTTTCCTCCCACGCAGAGGGATCGCAGTCGGTGCCACTCTTGTGTCCTCAAACTTTCTCCAGCGCCCCTCAGCTGGATAACGAGGGAGCCATGGATGGCCAGTTTCTTTCACTCTTTCGTCAGGCATGGGCCTTGTGGCACACAGAGTCCCCTCTGGCGCCTCCTGTGTCATTGCCGGAACCAAATTCTAGTGCTTTGGTGTCACTTTCACAAAAAAGGGATCAGGGAACTCCGGAGTGCAGTGGCACCCGTTCTCCCAAGGTGGTCTCTTGGTTGAAGGATCATTCAGCGGACCCTGAAGCAGGTAGATCTTCTGCAGAAGCGAGCTTGGCTTCCTCGGATCATAAGAACATAAGAACATAAGATATGCCATACTGGGTCAGACCAAGGTCCATCAAGCCCAGTATTCTGTTTCCAACAGTGGCCAATCTAGGTCATATGTACCTAGCAGTTTCCCCAAGAGACACAAGTTCCACAGTGCTTGTACTGGGTCAAGCATTGATATCTTCGGTCACTTCTTAATAATGGTTTATGGACCTTTCCTCCAGGAACTTGTCCAAACCTTTTTTAAACCCAGCTACACTAACAGCCTTTACTACATCCTCCGGTAACAAATTCCAGAGTTTGATTACACGTTGAGTGAAAAAATATTTTCTTTTATTAGTCTTAAATAGTTTACCCTGTAGCTTCATTGCATGTCCCCTAGTCTTTCTATATTCTGATAAGGTAAACAATCGATCTACGTTTACCCGTTCCACTCCGTTCATTAATTTATAGACTTCTATCATATCTCCCCTTAGCCGTCTCTTTTCCAGGTTAAAGAGCCCTAACCTTTTTAGCCTTTCCTCATAGGAGTATCCTTCCATCCCCTTTACCATTTTGGTGGCTCTTCTCTGAACCTTTTCTAAAATCGCTATATCCTTTTTAAGATACGGCGACCAGAATTGCACACAATATTCAAGGTGCGGTCTCACCATGGAACGATATAGAGGCATTATAATATCTTTTGTTTTATTTTCCATTCCTTTCCTTATCATACCTAGCATTCTATTTGCTCTCTTGGCCGCCGCTGCACACTGGGCCGAGGGTTTTAACATGGTATCCACAATGACGCCTAAATCTTTTTCCTGGGTGGTGGTTCCTAATGTGGAATCTTGCATCGTGTAACCATAATTTGGGTTGTTCTTCCCTAGGTGCATAACCTTGCACTTGTCCACATTAAATTTCATCTGCCATTTTGATGCCCAGTCTTCCAATTTATCAAGATCCTCTTGCAATTTTTCACAATCCTCTTGGGTTTTAACAACTTTAAATAGTTTTGTGTCATCTGCAAATTTGATAACCTCACTCGTTATTCCACTTTCCAGGTCATTTATGAATATGTCAAAAAGCAGCGGACCCAGCACAGAACCCTGGGGTACACCACTATTCACCTTTCTCCATTGGGAAAATTGGCCATTTAGCCCTACTCTCTGCTTTCTATCTTTTAACCAGTTCCTGATCCACAATAGTACACTGCCTCCTATCCCATGACTCTTTAGTTTTGCCAAAGTCTCTGATGAGGGACCTTGTCAAAGGCTTTCTGAAAGTCCAGATACACAATATCAACCGACTCACCTTTGTCCACCTGTTTATTCACTCCTTCAAAAAAACATAACAGATTAGTAAGACAATATCAACCGACTCACCTTTGTCCACCTGTTTATTCACTCCTTCAAAAAAACATAACAGATTAGTAAGACAAGATCTTCCTTGTGTAAAGCCATGTTGGCTGTCTCCCATTAGGTCGTGACTATCTACATGCTGAGTAATTTTATTCTTTATGATGGTTTCTACCATTTTTACCGGTACTGACGTCAGGCTCACCGGTCTGTAGTTTCCCGGATCACCCCTGGAACCCTTTTTAAAAATTGGTGTTACATTGGCGATCCTCCAATCTTGGATCGGGAGGACAGGGAGTATTCTCCCTCAGAATCTTCCATGGTGGCTCAAGAGGATTCTCAAGATCTCCATCTTTTTCGCAAAGAAGAGTTACCTTCCTTGATAGCGCAGGTGGTGGATGCCTTGCGGATTTCAGATACGCCTGAACCGCCAGCTTCTCAGCCTCAGCCAGATCCGATTTTACAAGGTATACAGAAGCCTTCTAAGGTGTTCCCTTTCCCGATTGAGCTTCAACAGATGGTTTCTCGAGAGTGGGATGTGCCGGATACATCTCTGCGTTCAGCATGCCATCTCGGACAGTTGTATCTTTGGTCTCCATCCGAGCTTGACCGCTGGCTGTCATATCCCAAGGTGGATGCCTTGGTAACCGGGTTCACTAAGCGTACCACTATCCCAGTTGAAGGTGGAGCAGCCCTACGAGATCAGCAGGACCGTAAGGTGGAGGGCTTGCTCAAAATGGCCTTTTCAGCCTCCGCGCTGTCACTCCAGGCGTCAGTCTGTGGGGGTTTAGCATCCTGTGCTTCCCTGCGCTGGATCCAGCATCTTGCTGAAGACCTGGACGTGCATCGCCTTGAATCTGTGGCGGCTTTTCTTGCTGACGCCTTTTATGATCTGTTGCGGCTCTCTGCGCGATCTCTAGCGGCGGTTACCGTGGCTAGAAGATGGTTATGGTTACGTCAATGGACTGCGGATGTCGCCTCTAAGACGCGGCTCTCCAAGCTACCCTTCAAGGGAAGGCTTCTGTTTGGGGAGGACTTGGATAAGTTGGTTAAGGACCTGGGGGACGTCAACCCCCAGCGTTTACTGGAGGATAAGCCTAGAGCCTCATCACGTCAAGCCTCTTGGTCTCAGTCCTTTCGGCGATTTCCTAGATCTCGAGAATCTCGGAGATACCGCTCGTTTAAGCAATCCTCTTCGGCGGCGTCTACCAATCGTTTTGGTCAGCGGACCCAGTCCTTTCGGGGTGCCCGTAAAGGTTCAGAGTCTTACTTGGGCTCAGGGAAGTTCTTCGGATCCACGTGTTCTTCTCGCTGACGGGACGGGCGTCCCACACGAGAAAATTCTGCCAGTGGGGGGACGTCTGACGTTCTTTTCTCGTCAGTGGGCGCAGATAACATCCGATCGCTGAGTTCTGGATATAATTTACCATAGGTATTCCCTGGAGTGTTGGAGACCAATCCCCGATGCCTTTCTGAATTCTCCAGGATGCTCACCTCGAAAGAAGTTCGCTATACAAGTGACGATTCAAAGATTGCTGTACCTTCAAGCCATTTGTCCAGTGCCAGATGCCGAAAGACGTCAAGGCCGCTATTCCATTTATTTCATGGTGCCCAAGAAGGATGGCTCCTTTCGTCGAATCCTGGATCTCAAAGGCGTGAATCGCAGCCTTCGAGTACCGCATTTCAGGATGGAAACGCTTCGTTCTGTCATTCAAGCGGTTCACAAGGGGGAGTTCTTAGCCTCTCTCGATCTAGCAGAGGCCTATTTCCACATCTCTATTCGAAGCGAACACCAGCGTTTTCTGAGGTTTGCGGTCCTCGGGCAGCATTTTCAATTTCGCGCAATGCCATTCGGTCTTGCCTCGGCTCCTCGAACCTTCTCCAAGGTAATGGTGGTGGTGGCGGCGGCAGCATTGCACCAACAAGGCATTCGGGTTCATCCCTACTTGGACGATTGGCTGATTCGTGCAGATTCCTATCGGGAGGCTTGCAACACCGTGTCCACGGTCGTTGCCTTCCTCGAACATCTGGGTTGGGTGATCAATCCCGCCAAGAGCCACCTTATTCCGACTCAACATCTGGAGTTCCTAGGAGCGCTATTCGATACGCGCCAGGGGCGGATCTTCCTCACTCAGGAACGTTTCCTCAAGCTCTCAGCTCAAATTCGGCTCTTCCTGTCCCAGGCATCGCCGCGAGCTTGGGACTACCTTCAGATCCTGGGATCCATGGCAGCTACCATCGAGGTGGTGCCATGGGCCAAGGCGCATATGCGCTGTCTGCAAAATGCTCTGCTCGCTCAGTGGTCGCCAGTGTCGGAGGACTATCAGCGTCGTCTCCCGCTTCGCCCACAAGTCAAGTTCAGCCTGCGTTGGTGGCTTTCTCCTCACAATCTGTTCAAGGGCATCCCTCTCGAGCATCCACGAAGGATCTTATTAACGACCGACGCCAGTTTGGCCGGCTGGGGGGCTCACTCGTTACAAGGGAGGTGGTCTCCCCGCGAGTCTCGTTGGACCATCAACCGGCTCGAGACCAGAGCGGTATGTCTGGCTCTTCTTCATTTTCGACACATCCTGCGGGGGCAGGCAGTTCGAGTATTCTCCGACAATGCAACGACGGTATCTTACCTCAACCATCAAGGCGGCACAAAGTATCCGGGAGTATCGAGAGAGATGAGCCTGCTTTTTCCTTGGGCGGAGAAGCATCTGCGAACAATATCGGCGCAACATATTGCGGGGACAAGCAATGTACAAGCTGACTTTCTCAGCTGCCATACCCTAGATCCCGGGGAATGGGAGCTAGCTCCCGAAGCGTTCCACGACATAGTGCAAAAGTGGGGTCTACTGGAGATGGATCTCATGGCCTCGAAGACGAATGCCAAGGTACCTCTCTTCTTCAGTCGATGGAGGGAGACCTCGTCCCAGGGCGTAGATGCCCTAGCACAGCCGTGGCCGCAACATCTTCTCCTTTACGTCTTTCCTCCATGGGCGCTGATCGGGAAAGTTCTCCATAGAATTCGGGAACACCGTGGACCGGTGATCTTAGTGGCTCCGAATTGGCCCAGAAGGCCCTGGTTTGCCGATCTGATAAGGCTGTCGCGGACAACCCCTCTGCGGCTGTCCGCTCTGTCGGGACTGTTGCGGCAAGGCCCAATACTTATGGACGACCCCGCTCCTTACTCGCTTACGGCTTGGCTCTTGAACGTCGAAAGTTGACCCGAAAGGGGTACTCGTCCAAGGTGGTGTCCACTCTTCTTAGCGCCCGTCGTTCATCGACGTCTCTAGCATATGCTCGGGTGTGGCGCACCTTCGAATCTTGGTGTACGCGGAATCTGGTCTCACACTGGCGTTCTAGTGTGCCTGAGATCCTGGCCTTCCTCTAAGCGGGTTTGGATAAAGGCCTGGCCCTTGGGTCCCTTCGGGTGCACGTAGCGGCCTTAACCTGTTTCCGAGGTCCTGTCAGCGGCCGGTCCCACGCTTCTCACTCGGATGTCTCCCGGTTCCTTAAAGGGGTTCGACTTCTCCGTCCTCCAGTCAGAACGGTGGTTCCTCCATGGGATCTCGGGTTGGTTCTCAAAGCCTTGATGCGACGTCCTTTTGAACCTCTTAAGGACGCTTCACTTTCAGATTTGACCCTTAAGGCAGTGTTCTTAGTAGCGATTACCTCGGCGCGCAGAATCTCCGAACTGCAGGCGCTATCATGTAGAGACCCTTATCTTTCCTTCTCCATGGAGGGTGTGTCCCTACGAACAGTTCCTTCCTTCCTGCCTAAGGTGGTGACGCCGTTTCATGTGAATCAACCCTTGTTGTTGCCCGTGTTTTCAAAGGAGCAGTGTTTGGGGCAACAGAAGGGGCTGCGCACTCTGGATGTCAAGAGAGTGCTCATGCATTATTTGCAGGTGACTAATTTGTTTCGGATGTCTGATCATCTGTTTGTTCTTTTTGCGGGTCCGCAGCGAGGCTTGGCGGCCTCCAAGTCCACCATTGCCAGATGGCTATGGCTAGCCATTTGCTCGGCCTACATAAGCTCAGGCAAACTGTTGCCTGTAGGTCTCTGAGCTCATTCGACATGAGCTCAAGCTACTTCTTGGGCCAAACGGTCGCAGGTAGCTCCTCTTGATAATTGCCGGGCGGCAACGTGGTCGTCTCTGTCCACCTTTGTCAAACATTACCGTTTGGATGTGCAGGGACGAGAGGACAGTCGTTTTGGGGCTCAGGTGCTGTCGGCGGCTCTCTCGGCCCACCCTATGTGTCGGTAGCTTGGGTATTTCCCACTTGTCTGGACTGGTCTAGCAGTATGATCTGGAAGGCAAATTTTTACTTACCGTTAATTTCCTTTCCTGGAATACTGCTAGACCAGTCCAGAACCCACCCAGGTGTCACTGTCAGTGATGCAGGTGCAGCGGAACCGATGTCCAGGGGTACAGCACTGCTAACTGCGTTCAGCCAAGAAATAGCAGCGTTTTCTGCTGCTATCTCTTTTGTAGATAGTTGACCTGTTGGTCTGTTAGTAACAAGGTTGTAGCTTTTCACGGTGTACTGAATAGGACCCCTAGGGGTATGTCTATATCTACCAAGTTCAATCAGAGCTCTGAAATATTTTCTCTGTCTCCCAATATCTGCTGGAGGGGGGGCATAACCCACTTGTCTGGACTGGTCTAGCAGTATTCCAGGAAAGGAAATTAACGGTAAGTAAAATTTCGCCATTCACTTTAGGAGTGATAGTCATTTTTATAGCTTCAAGACAACCCCACCAAGATAGATAGACCGGCGACCACTGTTGCTGTTATATTACGAACTGTAGATAGGATCTCTTCTTCATTGTACTGTAGGTTTACACTAAGTGGGTAGCAATAGTGAACTCCCATATACTTCACCATCTTAGGCTCCCATACAAAAGGGAAGTCCTCCATATCCGTCCTACATACTCAAGTTCAAGGGGAAGGTGACAGACTTTGACCAATTAATTTTATAGCCAGACAATCCGGAATATTTATCTATCAATTCTAAAATGACCGGTATGGGGCTAGGTATGGTGAAAAGCAGCAAATCATCCACATATGCAGATAGTTTAATTTCCATGCTAGCAATAGAAACACCCTTAACCGTGAGATTTTGCCTTATCAGTAAGGCCAAAGGTTCCAAGGCCAGATTGAAGAGAATGGGAGAACCCTGATGGGTACCCCGCCCCAGAAGAAATTCTCTAGATTGAGTCGCATTCACAGAAATGTTCGCACTCGGTCTCACATACATGAGTTTAATTAGATTAGAAAACCTCACCAAATCCAAACCACTTCAGAACAGCAAACAGGAAAGGTCATTCCAACCGATCAAACGCTTTCTCTGCATCTAGTGAGAGTCCCACAAGAGGGACCTCTGTTTCCTCCGCGCCTTCCAAAACGTGACAAACGTGACAAAGCACTCTGGCATTATCAGCTGTAGAGTGTCCCTCAGTGAAGCCACATTGGTCCGGGTGGATCAAAGAAAGGATCAATTTGGAGAGACGACCAGCCAAGATAGTCGCAAAGATTTTATAGTCTGCGTTTAACAACAAAATTGGCCGATAGTTACTAACTAACTGAGGGTCTCTCCCAAGTTTTTCTAGGATAACAATGTTTGCAGAGGCAAACGCTCCGGTCTGTGCCGCATTGTCCAGAAGAAGTCTATAATATTGTTGAAGGTATGGCCCTAAAGTTTTGGAACTTGCATAGAGTCAATAGCCTGAATAATTTCCATGATTGTAATCTGCTTATCCAGTCCCGCAGCAGTTTCTTGATCTAACACCAGCCTTTGAATATTATTTAGCAAACTATCAAACTCCTTCACAGAGAAATCTATCTCTGGGGAGTATAACTGAGCGTAAAATTGGCAAAAGGTCTCTGCAATGTTGGGGTCCTTGACAATCAATTGTTGCACCTGAGGATCCCTTAAAGCTGTAATGCACGAAGCTTCCTTGTGACCCTTTAACAAGTTAGCTAATAGCCAGCCAGCTCTATTACCTTCCAAGTAATATCAATCTTTCTGCCCTTGAATATTTTGTGAAGCCTCTGTGCTCAAAATCGAATTATATCTAAATCTAAGGCGCTGAAATCTTATCAAGATGTTAGGATCAGTTTTCTGGCATAAAATACGTTCTCCCGTTTTAATCTGCTTGCTAGTGCACCAAGTTCTGCTTTACGCTGCTTGGCCTGCTTTATAGCAAAACTAGTAATGGTGGCTCGCATACTGGCCTTGAAGCCTTCCCACCATGCCCACCCCGAGGAGTCTTGAGGTAGATTAAATTGAAAATACTCCTCTATAGCCACCAGGATGGTCTTGCGAAATTCCTGACTGGCTAGAAGAGTCCTATCAAATTGCCAGCTTGAGTGAGATTGATAGCTCGTTGAGTCAAATAGGGTAAATGAGATTGCGGAATGATCAGAGATGTGAGCCGCATGAATAGTAGACTCACTAATTCTAGAACAAAGTCCCTTGGAGACTAGGAAAAAGTCTATGTGTGATAAGGAATTATGAGGAGGAGAAAAGAAAGTGAATTCTTTATCTGTAGGGTGTTGCAGCCGCCGTATGTCTATCAGGCCCAATTCCTGCATTAGAGATACAAGAACTGGGTGAGCCCTGGGAACCCTAATGGTTCTCACTGGACTCCTGTCTACCAATGGGTCTAACACGAGGTTGAAGTCTCCCCCCACAATAGTTGGATATCTGGACACCTCCTGTGCGAAGGCCGCAATGGAGCAAAAAAAAGTAGGGCTGTCAGTGTTAGGAGTATAAATATTAATTAAGGCCAGTTCAGTGGATCCAATTTTAATGACAGCCATTGTCCACCGGCCATCAGCATCAGACCTAGTTTGAATAACCATGAGGGATAGAGCTTTCCTCACAAAAATGGCTACCCCATTTTTCTTATGATGGGCAGCTGAAAAAGCTACTAGAGAATAGGGTTTTATATCTAGTTTTAACGACTCCTTTACATTCAAATGTGTCTCCTGCAACAGTAAGATGGCAGCACTTTCTTTCCTACCATACAGAAGAATCTTTTTGCTCTTAATGGGATTGTTAATGCCCTTAACATTCAGTGAAACTATCTTAAAGGAAGACATACTGACAATATAGCTCAGATTGACAGTCAAATGTTGCAAACACATACCAAACTGTAGCATTTAGTTTTACATTGTAGAACAACATCTTAAGCACCCTCAGAGTGTTAGCTGCACTTACAGCCCAAAGAAGAAAACCCAACAAAGAGATACACAGTTTAGCCCTTACCCCTACACATGATCGCTCACAATAAGAACACATAATTTTGAAAAACATATCCCCAAAACCACCAAACCCAGGGGGGCTATATAAAACACACAACTTAGCGGGTGAGCCCACCAGGACAAGACAGACACGGAGGGCAAAATGACATAGTACATTCACACTTCTTTACCACTTAAAATATCGCGCTTTGCTCACCACCCACAATAAGATTAAAGAAATGTACTCAAAACACCAGATCTGCATGGCAGAGCAGCCCTCGTCAAATCAGTTTATGGCCTAAAAGACCCAGCCTAGCGAATAAGGGCCATCCCACTCCTCCAAGCCCCAAACCTTTGTCAACCACCATAGACAGCACAAACAACATAAAAGAAGAAAGAGAGAAAAACAGGAAAGACATCTTAATCAGGGTAACACCCTGGAGCTTCTTCTACAGAGAAAGAATGGTTGTCCCATATATAGCAATACTGCATGATTAAATGTCGCTTCTGCATGCATAAGTCGCCTTTACACGACCTCAGACCAGTCAAACACCCATGAAAGCAAGTGCCGTATAACTATAGAAATAAAAACTGCACAGTGACTTTCACTGCATCACCGCCGACTCCTTATCTTCCAGAAATGCATATAACTCCCCAGGATCATCAAAAGTCTTGGTCTGGTTATGTAGCATGACTCTCATGCGGACAGGATAGAGCAGCACAAAACGGGCCTGTAGCTGTAACAAGCATGGACGCAGCGCCAGAAAATTCTTTCTCTGATCCACCGTCACCTTCGCGAAGTCAGGACAGGAGTTTATGTCCCAGATATTCCAAAGTTGAATGTGCTATGGCTGCTCCCATTATTTGCGATACTTGCTGAAAACACAAAACTTTCAAGATGATTGGGCGTGGACGCTTCCCCGTGACCACGGACTGAGTAGGCACTCTATGGTTGCACTCAATCTCAAATGGCATGGCAAACTGCACACCCGGAATCATGGCCTGCAAAAAGGGCACCATAT
This sequence comes from Ichthyophis bannanicus, assembly GCA_033557465.1. Taxonomy (NCBI): domain Eukaryota; kingdom Metazoa; phylum Chordata; class Amphibia; order Gymnophiona; family Ichthyophiidae; genus Ichthyophis; species Ichthyophis bannanicus. The sequence continues at coordinate 53,600,779 of CM066040.1, forward strand.
CAGGGCCCTCTGCTCCCTCAGGAACTCCTAGTATTCTTATGTTATTCCTCCAAGAGCGATTATTACCGTCTTCCACCTATCTTTGTAATGAACGTATCAGCTATTATGTTGTTGTTTTTTAAGGTGTGAATAAACAGGTAGACAAAGGTGAGTTGGTTAATATAGTGTATCTGGACTTTCAGAAAGCCTTTGACAAGGTCCCCCATCAGAGACTTTTAGCAAAACTAAAAAGTCATGGGATAGGAGGCAGTGTACTATTGCAGATCAGGAAATGGTTAAAAGATAGAAAGCAGAGGGTAGGGCTAAGTGGCCAATTTTCCCAATGGAAAAAGGTGAATAGTGGATTACCCCAGGGATCTGTGCTGGGTCCGCTGCTTTTTGACATATTCATAAATGACCTGGAAAAGGGAATAACGAGTGAGGTTATCAAATTTGCAGATGACACAAAACTATTTAAAGTTGTTAAAACCCATGAGGATTGTGGAAAATTGCAAGAGGATCTTGATAAATTGGAAGACTGGGCATCCAAATGGCAGATGAAATTTAATGTGGACAAGTGCAAAGTTATGCAACTTGGAAAGAACAACCCAAACTATGGTTACACGATGCAAGGTTCCACATTGGAAACCACCACCCCGGAAAAAGATTTAGGTGTCATCGTGGATAACATGTTAAAACCCTCCGCCCAGTGTGCAGCGGCAGCCAAGAGAGCAAATAGAATGCTAGGTATCATAAGGAAAGGAATGGAAAATAAAACAAAGGATATTATAATGCCTCTGTATCGTTCCATGGTGCGACCGCACCTTGAATATTATGTGCAGTTCTGGTCGCCGTATCTTAAAAAGGATATAGCGTTATTAGTAAAGGTACAGAGAAGAGCCACCAAAATGGTAAAGGGGATGGAAGGCTACTCCTATGTGGAGAGGCTAAAAAGGTTAGGGCTCTTCAACCTGGAAAAGAGACGGCTGAGGGGAGATATGATAGAGGTCTATAAATTAATGAATGGAGTGGAACAGGTAAACATAGATCGATTGTTTATGTTATCAGAATGTAGAAAGACTAGGGGACATGCAATAAAGCTACAGGGTAAACTAAGTCAAATAAGAGAAAATATTTTTTCACTCAACGTGTAATCAAACTCTGGAATTTGTTACCGGAGGATGTAGAAAAGGCTGTTAGTGTAGCTGAGTTTAAAAAAGGTTTGAACAAGTTCCCGGAGGAAAGGTCCATAAACCATTATTAAAAAGGGACCTTGGATATCAATGCTTGACCCGATACAAGCACTGTTGAACCTGTGTCTTTTGGGGAAACTGTTAGGTACGTATGACCTACTGTAGATTGGCCACTGTTGGAAACAGGATACTGGGCTTGATGGACCTTGGTCTGACCCAGTATGGCATATCTTATGTTCTTAGCTTGGCCTGCTTCTCAACTGCCTTGAGCCTTTCCCTATGTGATTCCACCACATTCTCTACCTTGTCCAAACGAACCATAATTTACTCCAAAGAGGCTCGCAAAGCATTGATATCTTCCTGCATTCACATAACGATTCTCCATTAGATTTGACCAAGTCTTTGACTTCCCGAATCTCGGCCAGGAGCTCCTGTAAGGTCTCAGGACAATCTCGGATGACCGCCATCTTGTGAGGAGAGAGAGGTTCCGTTTTGGTTCTCTTTGCGTCGGCGCTTTGAGATACCTGGTAATCCAGCCATGTCTGTTTGGGGCCTGACATATCCGCGATCGAATGGTATCAAAGTAGGAAGGAACTATTTGATTAAAGATTGTAGAAGTCAGGATTCTTGCCTATTGCCCTTCGGAGCTCAGCTCTTACACGTCCATCTTGACCAGAAACCAGGCTCCCTCCCCGTGTGGTAATCATACTTTGCCTTGTCTGTTGCGATACAATAGTCATTTAGGAGGTGTAGATGGTTGTGTCGGTCTTCATTGTCCCTTGCATTTCACCATTTCCATTCGTAGTTGCACTTTTATGGTGCATAGGGCTGGAGTGTATGAAGCAGTTTTGAGTTGTTTCTTGTGTGAGCGCGTGGGGAGTAGTGGTAGCAGTGGCTGCTTTTTCAGTGACACTGTTCCAGTTTTCTGTTAGTATGTGGGAGTTGGTTGAGTTGTTTAATAGTTGTGGAAGGGTGTCAGGGTGTCTTGTATAAAAAGTTTCCTTGTTGAACTGTTTGAATCTTCTTCTCGTTGGTTGCTGGATGGGGTGTTTGCTGGGGTTGGCATGTGGGAGGAAGAAGCTGATTAGTTTGTGGCCAGACCATGGTACTGAATGTGCTTGAATGAAGTGAGGGGACCAGCTGTGGTTGTATGGTTGCTAAAGAAAATCAGGTTGAGGGTGTTGCCCTTTTCGTGAGTGGATGTTTGTATGAGCTGGCTGAGGTCCATTGGTTGCAGGAGTGAGTGTGCCCACTTCAGTTGTAGCGAAGGGAGGTTAAACTCTCCTAGGAATAGGAGTTTTTTCCCATGTTTGAGGCCATGAGCACTTTGTCCAAGATGTTTGAGAGGTCATTGGAGTTAGCGGTTGGTGTCCTGTAGATGAGGCTGATGGTTTTATGTTTGTTGGATATGGTGAGGGTATTGGTTTTGTTTGTGCTCTCAGTTGTGTGGTATTGGAATTTGAGGTTAGTTTTGGCTATGATCATCACATCTCCACCCCTATATTGTGAACAAGGGCAGTTGTAGATGGTGTATCCATTTGGCGTGAGTTGGTTCAATAGTACGTTGTCTGTTTTGGTGATCCATGTTTCTGTTATGCATAGTATGTTGAGGTGCTGGGATGAGAGTATGTCTCTGATGGTAGGGATTTTGTTTCTGATTGAGTAGGAGTTGATGAGTGTGCAATGAGGTACATGCCTTGGGGGGGGGGCATGTTGGTTGAGGCCATGGTAGCATGGTTGGGTAGAGTTTTGTTTGTGTACGAGACTGTGTGGATTTCTGTGGATGTTGTGTGGATATCGTATGCATGTTGGATTAGCAATGGGACTGAACCATAGCCAGTGTGTATATGCTGGTTGTGTGCTGAAGCAAGTAGAATTGCTAAGAGTGTGTAGAGCATTGGGTATGGTGGTAGCATGGTTGGCCGGAGTCTGTGACCAGCGCATACTCTGTTTGTTCTCTATGGTGTGTGACCAAGGAGGTAAGCCGTTGTTGGAGATTGTTGGTTCTCTGTCCTTGTTCCTGGTTCTTGGATGTGAGGTCAGTAGCTGTGTGTGAAATGTTATGGTCCTTCCCTCAGTCCCCGCCTAAAGGGCCAAATGTTGTCGAGTGCAGCAGGGAAGAGCTTACCTTCCTGCTGTTCTGTAAATGGTCCTTTTGTCTGCTTGAGTATTTTTGGCCGTCGAGGGAGAGTCCGTGCGGCATCAGGGTGGCTGAGGAGCTGTAAGTCTGATCTGATGAGTGTATGTGTGCCCTCCTTGGGAGAGCCATGGATGTAAAGTGTCTGTGGGTGCAGGTAGATGATGTTGGGTGCAGCGGGGAGGAGCTTACCTTCCTTCTGTTTCTGTAGACAGTCTTTGTCTGCTGTTGCACCTCTCCTCAATTGTCTTTTAGATCTTGAGGTTCCTCTCCCAAGATTTTTAGATAGTGCTGGTGAGGAGTCTGCTGTCTTGGTACATGTCGGTACCAATGTCATAATAAAGTGTGGTAGGTAGGTTCTGGAGGCTAAATTTAGGCTTTTAGGTAGGAAGTCGAAATCCAGAACTTCCAAGGTAACATTCTTTGAAATGCTTCCCGTTCCTCATGCAGGATCCAAAAGGCAGGCAGAGCTCCGGAGTCTCAATGCGTGGATGAGACAATGGTGCAAGGATGAGGGTTTTAGATTTGATAGGAACTGGAGAAAGGAGGGGCTCTTCCGAAGGGATGGACTCCACCTTAACCAGAACAGAACCAGGCTGCTGGCACTAACCTTTTATAAAGGAGATAGAGCAGCTTTTAAACTAGATAATAGGGGAAAGCTGACAGTCGCCCAAGAGTGCATGGTTCAGAACAATGCATCCTTGAATGATATTAGCAAAAGACTAAAGTTAGAGTATATCAGTTGAGAGGTTCCAATAAAGACAAAAGTAGCCCAAATGCCTTTGAGTACTTAGCAGACAGAGCTTAAAGATTCCAAATTACTCCTGCATACCGATAGCCAGATTAATATGAATAAAATACAGCCTCTAAAATGCTTGTATGCAAATGCTAAAAGTTTAAAAAATAAGATGGGAGAGTTAGAATATATAGCACTAAATGAGAGGTTAGATATGGTTGGTATCTCAGAGACATGGAGGAAGGAGGACAACCAGTGGGACACTGATACCTTGGTACAAACTATATCATAATGGTAGAGAAGATCACATTGTGTTGGGGTTGCACTCTGTTAGAAAGGGCATTGAGCCACAAAGGATTAAAGTTTTGCAGGAAACAAAATTCACTGTAGAATCGCTATGGATTGAAATTCCATGTAAAAAGGGGAAGGGAAGGCGATGGCAGTGGGGGTGTACTATTGACCGCCTGGCCAGAATGAACAAATGGATGATGAAATGCTCAAAGAAATCAGGAAAGCTAACAAAAGTTACAACACAGTAATAATAATGGGTGATTTCAATTACCCTGGTATCGACTGGGTCAGTGTCGCAGCAGGACATGCTAGGGAGATAAAGTTTCTAGATGAAATAAATGACTGCTTCTTGGAGCAGCTGGTTCATGAACCAACCAGAGGGGAAGCCATTTTGGCACCCCTCCTCAATTGTCTTTTAGACCTCGAGGTCTCCCTCCCAAGATTTTTAGATATTGCTGGGGAGTAGATAGTCATGGCTTAATGGGAGACAGCCAACATGGCTTCAAACAAGGAAGATCTTGTCTTACTAAGCTGTTATGTTTTTTTTGAAGGTGTGAATAAACAGGTAGACAAAGGTGAGTTAGTTGATACAGTGTATCTGAACTTTCAGAAAGCCTTTGACAAGGTCCCTCATGAGAGGCTTTTGGCAAAATTAAAAAGTCATGGGATGGGAGGCAGTGTACTAATGTGGATCATGAACTGGTTAAAAGATAGAAAGCAGAAGGTAGGGCTAAATGACCAATTTTCCCAGTGGAGAAAGGTAAATAGTGGAGTACCCCAGAGATCTGTGCTGGGTCCGCTGCTTTTTTCACATATTCATAAATGACCTGGAAATGGGAATAACGAGTGAGGTTATCAAATTTACAGATGATTCAAAGTCGTTAAAACCCATGAGGATTGTGGAAAATTGCAAGAGGATCTTGATAAATTGGAAGACTGGGCAGCCAAGTGGCAGATGACATTTAATGTGGACAAGTGCAAAATTATGCACCTAGGAAAGAAAAACCCAAACTATGGTTACTCGGTGCAAGATTCCACATTAGGAATCACCACCCAGGAATGAGATTTAGGCGTCATCGTGGATAATATGTTAAAACCCTCCACCCAGTGTGCAGCGGCGGCCAAGAGAGCACATAGAATGCTAGGTATCATAAAGGAAGGTTTGGAGAATAAAACAAAGGATATTATAATGCCTCTGTATCGTTCCATGGTGCGACTACACCTTGAATATCGTGTGCAATTCTGGTCGCCGTATCTTAAAAAGGATATAGCGTTACTAGAAAAGGTACAGAGAAGAGCCACCAAAATGGTAAAGGGGATGGAAGGCTACCCCTATGAAGAGAGGTTAAAAAGGTTAGGGCTCTTCAACCTTGAAAAGAGACATCTGAGGGGAGATATGATAGAGGTCTATAAATTAATGAATGGAATGGAACGGGTAACATGTGTAGATCGATTGTTTATGCCATCAAAACATGGGACTAGGGGACATGCAATGAAACTACAGGGTAACTAAGACTAATAAGAAAAAATAGTTTTTCACTCAACATGGAGGAGTAGCCTAATGGTTAAGAACACTGGCTTGGGAACCCAGAGACAAGGGTTTGATTCCCACTAGCACTCCTTGTGGCCTTGGGTAAGTCACTTAACCCTCCATTGCCTCAGGAAATATCCAAGTTATCAATGTCCCTTTTTAATGTACATTACCAAGTTTAAGTTTCAATGTAAACTGCTTTGATTGAAATGATAAAGTGGTATATAAAACCTGTTAAGTAAATAAACATGTAATCAAACTCTGGATTTTGCTACCAGAGGATGTTGTAAATGCTGTTAGTGTAGCTGGGTTTAAAAAAGGTTTGGATAAGTTCCTGGAGGAAAGGTCCATAAACCATTATTAAAGTGGACCCAGAATATCCACTGCTTGCCCCAATACAAGCATTGTGGAACCTGTGTCCTTTGGGGAAACTGCTAGGTAATTATTACCTAGATTGTCCACTGTTGGAAACAGGATACTGGGCTTGATGGACCTTGGTCTGACCCAGTATGGCATATCTTATGTTGTACTAACAAACACCCATAGTTGACAAGTTACCCAGTTCCAGGAATGAGCTTTGCCAGTTCTGTTTTTAAATTTGAATTGCAATGCAATATGGTATTTGTAGTTCCTGACTTTACCCATTAGAATTGGTGTTGCAGATCCCATAATGCAACAGATGAGCTTGTCAGAAATCTAGGACTGGCTTAAAACCTCACTCATGGAACGGGTAACTTGGCAACTCCGAACATTTTTTTTTTCCTTTTCTGACTTAAATGATTTTACTTATATTGTAAACCGCCCCGATGTAACGGGGGGCGGTATATCAATGTTATGTAAACAATAAACAATTTCTCTTCCCAAAATGTTCTTATAAAAAGGCATAAATTGGACATCATACTTTTAAATACTAAACTTTGTTTTATGGTACTTAAATAATGAAGGCAGTTTCTCAGAACACTTTAGTTGAATAAATAGGCTAGTTAAAATGTGCCCACCTCCCAAGCAGTAAAAATGCTTGTTTCTGATTATATTGGCGTTCTGTAGCTGACACACTCCCCCCCCCCCCCCAAGAAGCTGCTACCGTGGGTGATCACCTAGTGTACCCTAATGGTTGTGTCTGCCCTGCAGGCAAAATGTATGTATTTTATTTTATTTTATATCATTTCTAATCCTTTTCTTAAGTGTCATCAAATCAGTGCTGACTCCTGTCAACCCAGCAGCTCCTGGATTTTCTTGGCAAAGTATGAAAAAAAAGTAGGTTGTCAGGCCTTTTCTTCCAAGGCAATGGTGCATAAAGTGACTTGTTGAAGGTCACAAGGAGTGCAATTGGGAATCAAACCCTGGTCTCTGGAGTATGAGGCTGTTGCTCTAACCACTAGGCTACTCCTCCACGCCACTTTTAAACCTAGTGCAAGACTATTTGCAATGTAAATTCAGAACCAGCACTGAATATTTATTTCACTGAATGTAAAAGTAGATAAGGGTCCTGGACTGACGCTATTGCTAAGTGAACTAGGTGCACAGTCCTGCGGATGGTGCTGGTGCTGATGTGGCAGAACAGCAATGGCACAAATACAGACAGCATGGTGTGGGGCCTTTGAGCACGTGCATGTGCTCAGGCCTACCGCACTTCACACCGTCTGAAATAGGAAATTCAGAAGGGGCAGGCCATAACAGGCTTTGAGGACCTGCACAATCTCAGGACCCCATGCCACACTGTCTTAGCGTGAGAGGTTGTGGTGGCAGCAGCAACACTCAGAAGGGGAGGCAGATCTGGCAAAAGGAAGGCAAGATGTGGGATATGCTGGACAATAGGCATGTGAGGAAGTGGAGATGCTGGGCAGTGGGGAGATGCTGGCTGCAAGAGGGTAGGAAAGGGGGATGCTGCATACAAGAGGGTAAATAAGGGGGGATTCTAGACACAGGGGGGAGGAGAAGGGAGGAATGGGAAAATGCTGGCCATTGTGAGGAGAGGAGGGAAGGAGAAATGCTGGACTATGGGGGATACAGAAGGGGAAAGTCTATATACCAGTGGGTAAGGAAGAGGAGATTCTGGACTGGGGGGAGTAGGGAAAGGAAGATGCTGGATATAGGTGGTAGATAAGAGAAAGAGATGCTGGACTAAAGGGGGTAGGGAAGGGAAAGGGGAGATGTAAATACAAAGAGGGGGAGTACAGCCTTGAGCGGCCCCTGGGGGAGGTACACATGTTCTGAAGTTTACCTAATGCATCAGGTACCATTGACTGGTCCTGTAAGGACGATAAAGCCTATTCACTCTGCCTAATTTAATTCGTTTTACATTGCCCTAGGCACAAACTGATCTCTGGCTTTTCTGTCTCTTTTCTAACTAAGGATCCTTTGTGCTTATCCCATGCTTCCTTGAATTTTGTTAATATTTTGTCTCTGCTGACTCCACTGGGCACTATTCTATACATTCACCATATATAACAAATTATTTTCTAATGTTACTCCCAGGTCACCTCCTATTCAACCTTATATTATAATTTCTTGCTCCAGAATTTCATTTCCACTAAGATAAGGTTTGCTTCTTGTGCATGGTTTATACCTTTGAGGTATTTTAATGTCTGTGTCATACTCACTGGTCTCTCTTCTAGATTATACATATTTAGGCCCTTAAGTCTAATTTCAGTTGTAACTGTCTTTTTTTCCACAGTAGTCATTGCAACAGAGACTGTCTTTCACATTTGGGCCTTCTTAGCTATGGAGGCCTTGCTTACCTAAACACTGAGATGACCTTTAAGAATGTGATATCCATGGTCTTTTGAGACTGAAAGAGCCTAAGAAGTCTCATTTTGTAATTTTTTTTTAATGCAGACCCTCTACAATTTTGATAGCCCTTCTCCACCATCTCTATTTTCTGTCTATATTTCAGAGATACAGTTTCCAGAATTGAATACAGTACTGTAGTTTAGATGAAGTCTTGCCAATGGCCTTGACAGAAGCAATATTACCGGTACTTCCTTTATTCTACTGTTTATGCCTCTTCCTCTGCCTGTGGCCAGCATGTTGTCACAATGTTTCATCTCCTTGCAATCTCTCTCTCTTATGGCAAACATTAGTTCCTTACCCTGTTGTGCTCTGCTTTTTTGTATTTTTAGACTCATCTACATTGAAACAGCAGAACAGATGAGATTATAATTGTATCTCTAATAGATTATCAGCCATATAACAGTGACACAATCGGCATCTACAGTGTTGTGCAAGATAAATCATATGGCTAGGATGTTCTGGACTTGAAGAGCAGAGCTTGAAATCTACGTTTGAGCAGCAGATAGAATCTGAGTGATTTGTTTCAAGCTATTTAGAAAGCAGTGGCAAAGAGAACAAACCAGAGCCTCTAGGTTTACAGCTGTGATCCATTTCTTGTTTTATTGCTTACCTTCTAATATGGATGAGCAAGGTGTCAACACAATTTGTGGAAAACATAGCCTGATCAATGTCTTTGAGACAGTAAACAAAATAATATACGAGATGTAGGAACTAAGGCAATGAAGTATTTGACTTGAGACTCATTTATAGTAGGTCAATTGGAACTGGAGATCAATGGGACAAAAACATTGTTAATCAGATAACTAGTTATGCTTCTGAATTCCCTAGTGTTAGTTTTAGGGTTGAGTATATCACTTGTGTGAAAAGGTGCCCTAGATATTTTGCACGTTAGTCTTAGCAAGGCTCTTGTTCAAGGCTGGTGCTCCCATTAGGCAAACAAGGCTATCACTAGAGTTCTGGCCCAGTCCTCTGTGAGCACCCACTGCCATCCCTTTCAAGATCCTGCAGCAGGGGCAGTGGCATGGAAACTGCAACACAGCCATTACCTAAACTCACTGGTGCTGTGTCACAGTTCCTACCTTCTATTATCTGTTGCTTCCACCCCCCTCCTATGTAGACTTCCAGTTTGCATAAACCAGAAATCTGCATTGGAGGGGGTAGAAGTGGCAGATAATAGAAGGTAGAAACTGTGCAACAATACCAGAGTTTAGGTAAGTGCCCTGTCATGGTTTCCAAGCCGTTGTTGCTGCTGCTGCAGCATCCAGAGAGGGGTGGCAACAGGTCCCTCCGGAGGGCCAGCGCTCTAACCAATAGCCTGGTATGCCTAATGATTTCTAAGCTACTGCCACCACCTCAGGCCCTGGAGCGGGATGGCGGCAATTGGGGTGGGGTGGGGCAGTGTGGGGGCAGCAGCATGGAGGTCCCGCCTAGAGCACCTCCAGTCCTTAAGTTGGCCCTGCTCTTGTCTATAGGACATCTTTCACAATGCAGTCTTCATTTCCAGTGATATTTGATCCAGTGCTTTAGTCTACCATCACTAGGAGGTGTTTGGAAAGCTTGTTTTGAGAAGTGAATTAAAAAGGAAATATTTTTTACAAAGGATGCTTTCCTGCCCCAAATAGTGATTTCACTGATTTTTCCATACTGAATGGGAAAGAGTTGATTTAAGGATTCTCATATGTGATTCGTTAGGGACGTCAATATGATTCTGCTATATTATGGCTAACGTAGTGTAGCTGCCATACCAGTCTATTTGAAAGTCTAGAAATAAAAATTAATAAATAAATAAAAATAAAAGTAAAAAAAAACCCCACAAGATGATACTTTTTTTTTGAGTAACTTAATACATTTTTTGACTAGCTTTCAGGAGCTAAAACCTCCTTCAGATCAAGACTATAAGCTAGTAAAAAATGCATTAACTTTGTCCAATACAAAACAATATAAGGTGATAACTTTTTATCATAGAATTTATAAAATTTAGCTTACAGTAGAAGTTGGCTGACACTTCCAAGTTAAAGAAAGTATTTTACATGTGAGTCTGAGATTTGCCCCTTTTATGACATCATCATTGGCTGCCTGCAAGGAACGCCGAAGCCCTGAATGAAATTCAGCTGTGCCAGCTTACAGAGAAACTGTGAATGTGCCTTGCTGTTGCTCTGCCCTGATTAATGTTTTTTTTTTCACTGTGATTTGAGGCTTTGGGATGTGCAGTTGATAATCCATCGGGCGCATAGCTCCACCCCCTTTATGACTTTATCAGTGGCTGCCTACAAGAGACACTGAAGTGTCGCACCTCTGGCGTCATACTGAAAGGGTGTGCCGAAGGGCTACATTACCCCTCTTTGTGTGCCCCTTGGTGGATTTGTTTGTGTGTGTTTGTTTTGTTTTGATTTTAATAGATTTATAACGCTTGATGGAGGTTTATTTGATTCCTGTGGTCACAGGTAAGGAGCATTATTTGCCAATGCAATCTTTTTGATGTGCCCTTCTTATGTCTGTAGGATGCCTTTTTTTTACTCAAATCCATTGTGCTAAAGTAATTGAATATGTACTGGATTCTCCTCCTGTAAAGACTGATTCCCTTAATACCAGGTCAGTTAAAAACAAAATGGAAATACTCCATGATTTGATTTTAGATGCTCATTTAGATATTTGCTGTATTACGGAGACATGGTTAACTGACAGTGACATTATTTATTTTATTAATTTTATTTATTTAATGTCTCTTTTATACCGCAGTATTTGAAATCAGTGCGATTTACATGTAACACATTTGTCCAGTGCAGGCAAGTCTGCAGGGGACTTACAATGAACGGGATTCTCTATTGTCGCACCCCCAGGTGCCCTACCGGTGAGGCCTTGGTACTGCCTGAGGACTCCCCTGAGGGTGGTAGTTGTACCTTCTTTATAAACCACAAAAGACACTTGTGTTCCAAACTCAGGGTTTTATTCCCCGTCCGTGAGGTATTTTCTCCTTGGCAAAACAAAGCAAACAACCCACTTCGGGCATATAACAGAAATCAAAGGTTAAACAAAAATAGCTTACTTCAGCTTAAATGCAAAAAGAAAAGAATTAAACATTCTCAATGTTTTTCACCGGCTTTCCTTTTTGCTGCTACAGCACAGCTCATTCACATGGTTTTCTGTGAGACACGTTTTCCAGCCCACAACTTGTGACTCTTACTCAGGTTATCTTCAACCCTTTTCACCTTAAGGAAAACTCTGGGTCAATTACCGAGACTGAGCATTCCATGGGCTCAGGAACTGTTGCTAACTCTGTATTCTCATATTCCATAGATTCTGGTTCATTAACACTCACGTTTTTGAGGTCAGCTGTTTCAAGAGGATAATGTAGGTTTTCCTCGTCAAGCAGGAAGTTATGCTGTCCTTCTGACTCAAAGCCTCCCTGGGAACTACCATATACTTTTGCATGAGGCTTATGAGAACTCAGCCCCTGCTGGTAAGCATAAGGACATTCAGGAACTTCTTTTTTTTTTTTTTTTAATTCTTTATTTTCATTTTATAACAACAAAGGAAAAGGAAGACATACAGCTAAAAGACAGATACATAAAGTGTAATACATATACCAAAGTAAACCCCTACCACCCCCCTCCCCCCTGCTTCTTCTCTAGAAAACTAATCATTCCCGAAACGGGCGTGTACGTACATTATTGTGTTACAAAACCTAACGGTGATCTGAAACATGATGAGTGCACACTATACAGGCATATTAGAGCAATGAGCAGATTGTACATAATCATAGAGCATCTGCCATTTAGACAAGTGAGAGTGAGGTTGGGCATGGGGAATAGCTCTCCGAGGTATCTGCTCATATTTACTATATAAGCAGACGAGGTTCCACCATTCATTGACAGTAAGTCGAGAGCTATCCTTCCAATTCCTCGTGATTAAGCAGATGGCTATACCCAGCATGAAATCAAGGAGAAAACGACCCTTCTTAGGAAGAGAGGGGACCTCCGCCACAGAGCGGAGTCCCACGATCTTCCAAGAGAGAGGTTCGTGAAGGTGTAAGATAAATTGAATACGACCCCAGACCCGCCCCCAATAAACCTGTAGTTGAGGACATTCATAAATAACATGAGTGAAGGTTCCCACAGCAGTATGGCAAGACCAACACTGGTCCCTAGCATTTGTGTGCCATTTGGCTATTTTTTCTGGGGTATAAAAGCATCTGTGTGCAAAAAAGAAGAGAGTTTGGGTAACAGAGGCAGACCGGGAAACCCGCACTACTTTGCTCCAGAAAACGCTCCATTGCACAGGGGTTAAAGTGGTTTGCAGTTCGCGCTCCCAGGCTTGTTGGGCTCTAAAAGTGGCCATATCTGTACCCTGACATAATATTTTATAAAAGTTAGAGGCTACCCCATGTGTACTACTAATAGAATGAACTATCTCTAATAGCCCGCCCTCAGTAGGGGCAGAGGGCGGCATAATTCGAGCACTTTTGAGGCAATGTTGAAGCTGCATCAATTGAAAGTAGTGTTTCGCTGGTAACGCAAATTCCTTTTGTAAATCAGAAAAGGTTTTCCAACGAGCTGCAGAGAAAAGCTGTTGGGGTGTCCAGATCCCCCTTGAGTACCAGGGCTTCCATGCTATCGATCTATGTAGGACTTGAATTCTGGGGTTATTCCATAGCGGAAGTCCGTCCTGAGGACATACGTTCGGGCCCAGTGATAGAATGAGAGTGTTAAAGGCCGCAAGAGTATCGACAATCATTGGTGGATGGCGGGTGTCTACTTGATAGGACATACCGGGGAGATGGGTCAGCGGGATTGGGCTACTAAGCTCCTCTTCTATGTCAAGCCACACTGGTCTGCTGTCTGTTGAGGCATCTAGCCATCGGGCACCTTGCTTAAGTAGGAAGGCTTGATGATATCTAAGAAAATCAGGAAATCTGGTACCCCCTCCTTCCTTTGCAGACTGTAGTTTTTGTTTAGCTATCCTTGGTGGCTTGCCCTGCCAAAGATAACGGACGAGAAGGCCCTCAATATCTTTATAAGTATGTAGCGGGAGTAAGCATGGCAGCATTTCTAAAATGTAGTTCACTTTGGGGACTATCATCATTTTCACAGTTTCTAAGCGGCCCCACCATGTAAGAGATAAGGGAGACCAACGATTCGTGAGCTCACGGACTTTAGAGACTACCTCTTTGGCATTAAAGCTGATAGTGTCTTCTAAAGGAGAACAGTAATGGACCCCGAGATACTTCACCATGCGAGATTGCCAAAGGAAGGGAAAGGCCTGCATGTCAGCCTCATGTACCCAGCGGTTCAGTGGGAATGCTACAGATTTGGTCCAGTTAATTTTATAGCCTGATAATTGTGAGTATCCGTCAATCAGATCCAAGACAGCTGGAACCGAATCGAGGGATACGAAGAGCATAAGGTCATCTGCATATGCAGAGAGTTTAATCTCCCTATGACTGAAGGGGACACCTCGAATACGTGCGGACTGTCTAATAAGGAGGGCTAGGGGTTCAAGAGCTAGATCAAAGAGCATTGGTGATAGGGGGCAACCTTGACGCGTGCCTCTTTGGAGATGAAATGGCTGAGACTTGATGGCATTTACACAAATACTGGCGACGGGTTGAGCATACATGACTTGGAGATATCGGAGGAAACCCTCCCCAAAGCCATACCATCGGAGAACTGCAAATAAGAAGGGCCATTCTAGGCGGTCAAAGGCTTTTTCGGCATCCAGGGAAAGACCCACCCATGGATGATCTAGATTGGCAGCACTGGATAGCACATGGCACAAGGTCCAAGCATTGTCAGCAGTTGATCTGCTGGGTATAAAACCGCATTGGTCGGGGTGAATTAGGGTGGCCATCCTGTCAGATAGCCGGGTGGCCAAGATCGTTGTGAAGATCTTATAATCGGCATTAAGTAGGGAGATTGGACGGTAGTTGGCGGTTAGTAGCGGGTCTCTGCCTTCTTTCTCAAATACTACCACATTAGCTGCAGAAAAGGATCCCAAAGAGGATATATCTACCGCAAGGGCAGCAAAATAGAGTTTTAAATAGGGAACTAGATCTGCACTGAACGTTCTGTAGAATTCGGTCGGGAGACCATCGGGTCCTGCGGCACGGCCCGAGGCTGTTCGTTTTAGGGCAGATTGGATCTCTGAAGTAGAAAAGGGTTCATCCATCGCATCCCTATCCTCTTCAGAGAGGGTCGGCCGCTGAATGCCAGAAAGCAATCGCTCGAATGCCTCTGACGAGAACTCACATTCAGATTGATATAGGCAGGTATAGAAATCCCGAAAGAGCTCTACAATGTCGGAGTCTGTGGTCACTATGCCCCCTCCCTGTGGAGCTCGAAGGGCCGCTACGCGTTTGGCTTCTTTTTGACCTTTCAAGGCGTTGGCTAAGAGTCGACCGGCTCGGTTATTTTCACGATAATATGTCCCTCGCTGAAGCTCAATACTCTTAGAAGCTGCAGTTGAGAGGATTGAATTATATTGAAAACGGAGACGCTGTAAGCGAATTAATACACATGGATCAGTTCGTGAAGTTAGAACTCGTTCGCCTGCCTTTATTTGTTGGTCTAGTATGAGTAGCTGCTGTTTGCGTTGTTTCCGCAGGCGGATTTGATAGCTAGTGATCGTTGCTCGAATGGCCGCTTTGAAGCCCTCCCACCAAGCCCAATTCGCAGTATCCTGGGGTAGATTAAAATGGAAGTAATCCTGTATGGCTGCTCGAATTTCTAACTGGAACTCTGGCTGAGTTAACAGGGCTCTATCAAAGAACCAGGCCCCCGAATTCCCTTGGGGTGCATTAGTGAGTAATTGAAAGGAAATGGCAGCATGATCTGAAATATGCTGGGAGTGAATCTTTGCAGTGTCCACCTGAGGAACTAACAATTTTGATATTAGAAAGAAGTCTATGCGAGACTGGGATTTATGAGGGGAAGAGAAGAAGGTGAAGTCAAGCTCATTGGGGTGTAATAACCTCCATAGATCAACTAAAGCAAGATCTTTGATCAGGGAGGTAAGCGTGGTGTGACTCTTGGGGGGACCACTTGTCCTAGGCGGCTGTTTGTCAATCAGAGGATCAAGGACTAGATTGAAATCCCCCCCAATTATCAATGAAGTACTAGCAGAGGCCTGCGCAACCTGAGCAATGGTAGCAAAAAAGGCAGGGTCATCCACATTAGGAGCGTAAAGGCATATACATGTAACTTCAAGGCTACCTATCTTGAGGTGAACTCTGGACCATCTACCTTCTGTATCTGAGCTAGTCGCTATAATAGTAGCATGCAAAGATTTCCTGACCAGTATGGCAACCCCACATTTCTTAGAAACGGCTGGAGAATAGGCGGCCACCATGTAGGGTTTAATATTGAGTTTAAGAGTTTCCTTCAAATTTAAATGCGTTTCTTGGAGAAAAATCAGATCCGCAGCTTCCTGACTTAGGTAGCTTAGGATTTTCTTCCGTTTTATCGGATTATTGATTCCTTTTACGTTCAATGAGAAAATCTTACATGGTGCCATCAATCAGTAATAGACATTTTAGGTAAGGGCGCTTGAAAACATACAACATAATGCAATGATAATGCAATGTATGTTTCCCTCACCTTTGTTTAACTTTGTGCTGTATTAACCGCTTTGATTGAAGGAAAAGGCGGGATACAAAACATGTTAAATAAATAAATAAATAAATAACATGATCAGAATCTGTGCAACAATGACATAATCACCGAGTATTCTAGCTAATACACCCCATATTGAAAAGTATGTACCAAAGCATCTTAGAGAAGAAGCAAAACCCCCAAAGAATATGGCGACCATATGTCTGCGGGAGGAGGCCCTAGAGAGGAATAGAAAGACATGAAAAAAAACAAGAAAAAAAACACCAGAGTCCATAATTAACATTGTCTCTGATACTCATCGAGGCTACTGTGGGTAGATGGAGTCGGTTCACAGATATCATCAAAAGTAAGGCAACAAACTGCTCTCGCCAGACTCTTTGCTGAGCTGCGGCAGATCCAATATGGCAGATACAGCGGATATGAGAATACTTGCAGGAATATTCTGGAAGTCAGCGCATCAAGTCGGCTTCTTTGGAATCCAAAAACTCTGCTAGTAGATCAGGGTCCTCAAATGTTCTTGTCTGATTGTGAAGCGTGACTCGGAGCTTGGCCGGGTACATCAGGCCATAGCGTGCTTGTAGTTGTTGAAGCCTCGGCCGGAATTCCAGAAAGCGCTTTCGGCGGTCGACCGTGGGTTTAGCCAAGTCGGGATAGAAGGAGATCTTGTGGCTCTCAAACTCCATATGGCCCTTTGCCCGAGAGGCATTTAGAATTTGCTCAACGTGTTGATATCTCAAAAGTCGAAAAATGATAGGCCGCGGGGTCTTCCTGTTGAGCGTTATGCTTGTGGGTACACGATGAGCGCGATCGATCTCCAAATCTTTGGTAAAGGTGATTTGGAGAAGGGAAGGGAGGATTTTGCGTAAAAACTCTTTCATGTCTCCCGATTCCGCTCCCTCCGGTATGCCCACGAGCCGTATGTTGTTGCGGCGCGCTCTATTATTGCCATCTTCCACTTCTTTCTGCAAGGCCCGCACCTGACGTTCAACTTTGTCGAGTTTGGAGAACCGGGCCGCATGGGAGTCCAGTATGCTCTCCATTTTGTCCTGACGCGAAGAAAGCCCTTCTAGCTTGCTTTGCAGCACACCAAAATCTTCCCGCAGCGCTCGGAGTGCTTCACCGTTTGACTGCACGAGGTCTTTAACCCCTCTAATCTCTGCGAGGATTTCCTGCTGCATCTCGGGGCCCTCGCGCAACGCCAGCCCCTTCTGTGGGGACGGAGGTTCAGTTTTGGAACGTTTGCCGTGAGAAGCCGCTGGAGATCCAAATTCCAGGCGCGTGGGTTTGGTCCCCGCCATCTCACCAATGTGCCCCGGTAAGATCAGAGTAGAAGTTCCAAGTATGTACGGTGTTAATTCAGGATTCTGAGTAGGCCTCTCGGGAGCCTCAGCGTTATGCAACCATCCCGCTGGACATCAGGCTCCGCCCCCCCTGGACATCAGGCTCCGCCCCCCCTGGACATCAGGCTCCGCCCCCCCGACATTCAGGAACTTCTCTGGCTCTGCTGTTAGAGTGATTACGGTAGACTCTGAGCGTGCTCGGGTCTAGCCTTTTCCTCACAGCTGCCCTGGATTGCACTGCTCTATACGGAGGTTGCTCAAACTCTGGGAGTTTAAAGTGGATACTAGAATCTCTAGCTTTTCCAAGTAAGTGAGCTTCTTTTCTCCTGGGTTTTCTAGCACAAGGGAAGGGATTATTTCCAAAGCTTATTTCTGGGTGGCTTTTTCTATTGCTGCAGGGTTTTACCCACTCGGGTAGAAAACAGCCACTATCAACACTTCTGGTTTTGTTACCTTGTACTGCAACTCTCCCACATTTCTCGTGCTCTCCACACATGCATTCAATATCTGGCTTCTGCCTTCCAAATGTTTCACTCTGGGTTTGAGACTCACTCAGACCTTCGTGTAGGCTTGCATGCTGTCCCAGTAATTCAGACTCTCTTTCATTCCACTTCCATACTTTTCCCAGCTTCTGCTGCGCTGACCGTTGTCTCCCCTGCTGTGAGACTTGCTGGTTCACCTCCTCTTCCCCTCTAACTATTTGGGAGCGTATTATATCTCTGTGTTTCTGGGCTCCACCTCTACCCAGCTGATTCCTATCAGGCAAAGCAAACTCCCTCTGCTTGCTATCTGGGTGTGTCTTCTCAGCCCTTACCCACGTGTGCCTAGGTTGTCTGTAGCAACCATCTGACAGTTTTTTGTTTATCCTGTCATCTCTTCTCTGATCACTGCTGCTGATTTCCATTTTCTCAGGCTCCAATAGGTCCACCTTGTGACACTATACAGGGCTAACAGGGTAACTATGTACACTTTGGCTATTGCAGGTTATTGGGTAGCTCAGCCTTATCTACAGGGTTAATAACGTAACTATGTTCATCTTATCTGGCTGTCGCAGGGTGTGTGGACAGTTCAATATTATCTACTGTTAGGGTCTTCTATACACAAGGTGGTAAATTTGAGGGGGTGGGGCTCTCAAAGGCAGGGCTGGAGGTGTATGAGGTGTCTACGCTGGGGGCACTGATCTGGGTCCTGGGTGTGACTGGCTGTGAGACATCATCTGGTTCAGTGTAATACTGGAGGAACAGATGGTGTTTCAGTGCCTTTCTAAACTGGGCAAGGTCATTGATGACCCGTATGGCCGGTGGCAGGGCATTCCAACAGGAGGGTGCATAGAAAGTGAAGGCTCTGTTTCTCGTGGACTGAGAGCATTTGGTGATCGTCTTCGGGCGTATAAGAGTATTGGTGGCAGCTGACCTCCTTACTCTGTTAAGGGGGGTGGTCTGGATGAGATTTGTGAGGGAGGTGGAGGAGCACTTGTTGATGGCCTTGTAGGTCATCGTCAAGATCTTAAAGGAGATCTGCTTTGTACCGGCAGCCAGTGCAGTTGTTTCAGAACTGGGGTGATATGGTCCCTCCTGGATGCTCCATGCAGGATTCTGGCAGCTGCATTCATTGCCAGCTGTAGGGGGTTAAGCGTGCTTTTCGGGAGGCCGTACAGTATTGCGTTGGCATAGTCGAAGTGTGGCATTATTAGTGCTTGGAAGACTGTCCGGAAGTCTTCTGGTTCTAGCAACTGTCACAGGTGGCGAAGCGTCCGGATTTTGTGGTAGATCGCCTTTACCATGTTGCCTATCTGGGCCTTCATGTTGAGCTGCTGATCCAGCGTGACTCCTAGGTATCATATCGTGGGCTTGCTAAGGAGCTCTGCATTGTGTACTTTTAGAGAGGAGGGTGGAGTGAATGCGGGGTTCCTGGTGATGAAGAGGACCTCCGTCTTCTTGAAGTTTATTTTGAGCTTCTGCGTGTGTAGCCAATCTGTGACCGCATCGAAGCAGGTGACCAGCGGAGAGAGGTCTGGATGCTCCGTCGAGATTGTCATGTATAGCAAGACGTCATCAGCATAGATCAGGCAATTGATATTGAAGGATCGGATGAGGTCGCAGATGGGTTGCATGTATACATTGAACAGTAGGGCTGAGAGTGAGTATCCTTGTGGCACGCCTTTCTCTTGGGGGAAAGGTGTGGAGGTGGAGGGACCAGAGCGGACATGCTGCCATCTGTCTGTCAGGTATGATGCACACCAGGACAGTGCCATGCCGTGCAATATGGTTTACAGGCTGGTTTCCTCACTCCACGAGAGCATGCCTTTCTGGTGGTTAAGCACCCAGTTATCCCGACAATATACACTATTCCCAAAATTCATAAGTCCCTTACCGCTCCTCCAGGGCGTCCTATTGTTTCTGGCATAGGTTCTGTTCTGGAACCTCTTTCAAAATTCATTGATGTTTTCTTACGCCCCTTCATTTTATTTATTTATTTATTTCTTCTATACCGCCCCTTCCAGTGATCAAGGGCGGTTTACATGGAACAAGATAACAAATTAAGTATACTTCCGTATACATTACATTGAACAGAAAGAAACTTTCTAACTTTTTACATATAATAACAGATGTAGAAATAAAACTGTCCAAACTATTTACATAAGTTATTTACAAGTGGTTCTATACAAATGTGTTATAGAGTAATCGTACAATGTGTTACAGAATAAAGGTGTGTCATGTGTAGGTGGTGGAATTTATTTCCATTATTATCATAGGTTTTGTGTGTGTGAAGGAGGACTGTGTGGGGTTATTTAATTGTGGTTTTGGGGGTTCTGAGTTGGTGTGTCTGTGGATGTTGTGGGACAGGGCATGGGGGTTAGGGAATTTGGAAATATTCGGAGAATAGTTATGTTTTAAGTTCCTTCCGAAATTGGGAGAGGTCTTTTATGATGCGGAGGTCTAGTGGGAGATTATTCCATAGCATGGGGGCTGTGAACGTAAAGGCTCTGTCACTTGAGGATTTTTTGGTCTTCGTGAATGATTTTGGCATATCAAGTGAGTGGGCTGCATTTTGTCTGCGAGCTCTTGATTCGGATGGGGTCTGTAGTAGTGTTGATAGATGTGATGGGGCGATGTCATTTAGGAGCTTGAAGGTTGTTAGGAGAATTTTGTATCTGATACGGCTGTTTATAGGGAGCCAATGTAGTTCTAGGAGTATAGGGGTCACATGGTCTGTTAGACGAGCTTTAGTAATTACTTTTGCACAGATGTTCTGGGCTCTTTGTAATAGGTAAGTGTTTTTTTGTGGTAGGCCAATTAGTAGACTATTGCAATAGTCAAAGTGGGGTGTGATGAGTGTATTGACAACCGATCTAAAGTCATGTGTGTCCAGGAGAGGCCTTAGGTGTTGTATGGTTTTGAGTTTATGAAATATGATTCTTACTGTCTGCTTTATGTGTGGTATCATGGTGAGAGTATGATCTATTATTACACCCAGGTATCTTACCTCTTTTTTAACAGGTATAGATGTATTGTTGATTGAGATTGTTGTTGGGAAAGTATCCTCAGTCACGGGTGTTCTTGTAACGAACATTGCTTCTGTTTTTTTGAGGTTAATGCTGAGGTGATTGGTTTCCATCCAAGAGGTGGTTTCAGCCATGCATTCAGCTAGGTTGTCGTAGGTGTGTTTTTTTGTGGTTATGGGGATAGCGAGCATGATATCGTCAGCATATATAAAGTGATTAATCCTGTGTTTTCTAAATATATTTGTGATAGATTGCAGGTATAAGTTGAATAGGAGGGCAGAAAGGGCTGATCCCTGAGGTATACCTTGTCCTTGGGGGAAGGTTTCTGATGTTTCTTGGTCTATTTGAACACGTATTAGTCTATGTGTGATGTAGGACTTGAACCATTTGAGCACAGTTCCACCTATTCCTAAGTTTTCTAGTCTATTAATCAGTGTAGGGTGGTTGATGTTGTCAAAGGCGGCAGAGATGTCTATAAAGAGTAGTAGGAAACCTTGATTGTTGACATCTGTGCCTTTGATGAGGTAGTCCATCAGTGTAATCAAGAGGGTTTCCACTCCGTGGAAAGGGCGAAAACCAAACTGGTGTGAGTCAAGGGGTTTATGTTCGTCAATATGCTCTTGTAATTGTAATTGAATTGTTTTTTCTATTATTTTAGCGATGAATGGAATGCTGGCTATCGGTCTGTATGAATTGGGGTCTTTTGAGTCAAGTTTGTTGTTTTTTATTATTGGCCGAAGTGTTGTGAGCTTTAGGGCATCGGGCATGATGCCTTGAGAAAGGGACTGGTTGACCATGTGTTGAATGTTTTCAACGAGTTCTTCCTTTGTACATTTAATCCAAGACACAGGGCAAGGATCGAGTGGGGAGGTTGTAGTATTGATCATTGTTATGATTTTAATGAGCTGTTTTTGGTCAACCGTATGAAAGGTTGTCCAATTGTTATCAGTTTCTGTGCTTGTAGTTAGTATTGCTGTTATAGTATTGGGTTTAGATTTCAGTTTTTCTGCAACATTCCCCGCATTGCCTCCTATGTTAGAGATGCCGCTGATGTGATTTATTTTTTAGATACCTTTGACATCGACATCTCTTCTATCACTCTCGTGACATTGGACATTGAGTCATTGTATACAAATATACCACAGAAAGAGGCTCTATTGGTTCTCACTAAATATTTGGATTCACGCCCGTTACCTGTCCATACACCCACCCTTTTTCTTATTGAGTTGGCTCAGATTGCTTTAACACGCAATTATTTTATTTTTAATGGTACTTTTTATCAACAGATTAAAGGTATGGCCATGGGTGCATCCATGGCACCGGATATAGCTAACTTATATGTGGCCGAATTTGAGGCGACTTACCTTGTTGATTGTCCTTTTTCTTCCTTGATCTTATCTTGGAAGAGATATATTGACGATATCTTAATTTTATGGCGAGGTAGTCAGGGTCAGCTTCTTGAGTTTTATGATTGGCTTAACACTCTTGATACTAATCTCAAATTTAAAATGCAATCCAGCACCACAGACTTACCATTTTTGGACCTTCTCATTAAAAAATCCACTTCTGGGTTCAAAACTACCATTTTTCGCAAACCTACTGATAAAAATAAACTATTGCGGTTTGATAGTTTTAATAATAGCCATATTAAAAGGAATTTACCTGTTTCACAGTTTTTACGTCTCCGTAGATTATGTACGGATTTTGATGATTTTGTAAGTAAATCTACTGATATGGCAACATGTTTTAAAGCCAGAGGCTATCCCATGGAGTGCATTACTAAAGGTTTCCAACGTGCCTGTTCCTCCAATAGACAGGAATTATTTTTACCCAAAGATAGATCTTCAGATGACAAGTTTGTTTCGGTCCTTAAGTTTTCACACCTCGCATGGAAGATACAGAAAATTCTTAGAGCTCATTGGCACATTCTTCAAACCAGTCCTTGCTTTTCCAATCAACACCTTATTATTGCTCACAATAGAGGATGTAATTTGGCTGACAAATTAGTTTCCTCTTACATGTCCCCCTGTCTAAATTCTGGTGTCAAAAATAAGGGACATTTCAGATGCAATGGCTGCTCTGTGTGTAAGCATACTATTGTACTATCTGTTTTCTCACATCCTGTTACTCATGTACAATATAAGTTGCAGACTAGAACTGACTGCAACTCCACACATGTAGTGTATGTCATTATTTGTCCTGTCCCCTTCTTTATGTCGGTAAGACTGTACGACCAGTTAAGATACGCATCCAAGAACACAAAAGTTGCATAAGAAGAAAAATCCTCACAGCTCCCTTAGTTGAGCATTGGTCTACATTCCAACACACTCTTGATGACCTTAAGTTTTTTGTTGTCAAACAAATCAATAAACCTCCTCGAGGAGGGGATCGTGACCGTTGGTTAACTCAAGAGGAACAGCGTTATATCTTTTCATTTGATACAGTGGTTCCGCAAGGTTTAAACAAAGAGATTGAATATCATCACTTTCTGTGATCTAAAGAGCGTCATTGTTTTATAATTTATCAATTGTATCATTATGATTATTTATTATCACTTTTTATCATTGTCTCTGTAGTTTTGATATAGCACAGTTGTACCAGTATGTTTTACAAGTTCTTTTGTGCCATATTGCTGTTTATATTATATTAGTTTCTTTTTATCAAGTAACATAGCTGAATCTTACAGTTTTGGCTGCTAAGAGTAGTTCAACTAATTTTACTTGTATTCTCATGTTTATTGACTAATTCTGAGATTTGGTTCACTCCTCCCCCCCTCAACCCTCCACCCCCCCCCCCCTTCCCGGTTTGCACTACTGGTTAGGAAAAAGATCTAGATCGCAAGAAAAATATCCAAGCAGAATGATTTTTTGTATGTCCAGTTTAATATGAGTAGCATGTACACTTAAAAAGGTGAAGTCACTTTTGTGGAGGTTTAGTATCTACTTCAAACAGCTCCACTTTTCACCTGTGCAATGACTCCTTGCAGAGAATCAGTAGTCTCGCTTTGGAACTATTTAAATATCCTATCTGCTTCTGCGCGGCGTTTTCCCGCGCATAGCAACAACGCTGGTAATGGTTGCAAGTCCTCTCGTTTTGAGCTTCTTTATTTTTATTTTTATTTTTAATTCTGCCTTAGTTATCTACACGTCATGGCGTTTTCGCATAATATCCTTTCATTTGTTTTTTGATGACACACCATTGTTGTTGTGATTTTTGGTCTTATCATTTATTTCCATCAAATTGTCTTTCCATCAGTGGTAGTCCTTTTCTTTATGTATTTTTCCCTTACATATATTATTCTTATTACAGGACATTTACTTTTATGGAATTTTGGCCATCTTCCCTATTACTGCCATGACGGTTGTTGTATCGCACCTCTGGTTGCAGTTACAAGTAGTTTATCTACATACCGATATATCTTCATATTAAGACACCTTGGGTTTTCTTATTTATGTGTGTGTTAATCGTACAATTTTTAATATCTTCTGTCACAATGGTTGGAGCGATCTAAAGTTTGCTGTTTTTTGCCCGCTTATGCCATAGATGGTTCCTTTACAATTTTAACCCTCATGGTTATTTTATGTTTGGCTCGGCTTTTCGCGGCGGTATGCTCTGGTTGCTTTACTGTCTTTTAAAAACCTTATTTGTTATTGTAGTGCACATTCACTATATTAACTTTCTTGTTAGGTTCTCATTATATTTCATGTTGGTTTGTACGGTTTTTGTTTTTACCATCGCCTTTTTTAATTGTAATGCCTTTCTTGGATTCTTAACCAATGCTGCTTACGCGGGCGCGCTTTTTAGATGCCGACTGGCCTAACGGACAATTTTACTATGTATTTATTTTTTAAGCCCTCTCATTTGTGTATGCATGTTTAATGGAATGTTTTTTCTTGTTATTCCTTTTGTTATGCTGCCTCCTTTTGCGGTTGGTTCTTATGGCATGTCATATATGTATTTAAGATGCAGTTAGGTCATCCCTTATCGATGTATGTTATTTGATAGTTTTACATTTTAGCGCTAATGTTTTAGGTCGTTTTATATTTTTTTCCCCGTTGTTAAATATGACCTGCCACTTTACCAATGTACTTTTTATTTGCTTATGCTTTTAATTTGTAATCTGTCTATTTTTAATTATTGTATACCAATATGGTTACATTAAACTAGATCACAGCTTTTAGATATCCTGTTGTGAATGAGTCTATTGTACATCATACTTTTCAGTTCCTTAGTCTACATGTTTTTATTTCCCTCATTTTGTAATGTGTCAAGTTTATTACTCCAATAGGTATGATATCTTTTAGTCTTAACATTTTTATGCTTCTCTCCAATTCATACAGATTGAGGAGAGCCTCTTTACATGTTGTTGCTTCCCTTTGCGGTAATGTATTCTTTTTTTATGATGTGTGTTCTTTCACAATTAATTTTTACCTTGTTTTGTACTCTCATGTAATGTTGGCTTTATTTAAAAGGAAACCTTATTGTTTTTGTTTTTGTCTTAATTCCATGTATGTGTATATTTAATTTGATTATTAAAAAGTTTTTATGTTTTGCATATGACATACCTTTTATGAATGTATTTTTATGAATGTATATTTTAATCTGTATGTCTTATTTCGTTTTAGACCCCTGAAGAAGGCCTCAGGCCGAAGCTTTTTAGTTGGGTCCTTTAATAAACTGTGTCTGCATATTACCACATCTGCGTGTAGGCCTGGTTCTTGGTGATCCGCTTTTGGTTTGGCTTGCCTTGCGGATACCTTCTTCTCCTGTGTTTTATGATGTCCTGGATGCCTTTTTCAGTAGGGGCTGAGAAGGCAGTGATGATATTTTGGGCTTCCTTTGAGGTTTGCGTCAGAGTGGGTGAAGGGGTCAGCTGGGGTGTATCGTCTGGAGTATGGTGGCTTGTAGATAAGCTGGACTGACTTGCTTTGGCTCACAAGTGGTCTGCGTATTCCTGTGGGTCCGGGTGGCTCGATTGCCCAAGGGAGGGTTCTTTTGCCAGAGTTTTGACAAGGTTGAAAAGCTTGTGTGGTTTATTTAGGGAGCATTGTAACCTGTCATCGTGAGATTGCCTCATTCTTGTCGCAACTGCTGAGCGGTGTACTCCTAAATGATCAATATATGCCTTGTGGCTCTCGGTTGATCTTGATCGACGCCAACGTCTTTCAAGCTGTCTAAGGTGGAGGAGTGACTTCCGTAGCTCATGGGAGTACCAAGGTGCATTCTTTCTCTTGCCTGGCGCTTTGTTAATGGGGGGTGGGTGGACTACAGTGTCTAGGCTTGAGTTCCATGTGGAGATCATGTCCTCGAGGCTCTGTTCAGGTGGGTCCTGGAGAGGCCGTGCTCTGTCCATGATTTCTTCTTTGTTATATTGACGGAAGCGTTTTGATGATGTCGCTGCAGGTTCACATGATGATTGGGATTTGGTGAATTCGGGTCGCATTGGCATCAGGAATCTTATTAGGCAATGGTCGGATCATGGCACTGGTCTTACAGAAAGGTCGAGCTTGTGTATGGGATTGAGGGCCATATGTGGTGCGAAGATCAAGTCAAGCGTGTTTCCCTTTATGTGGGTAGGGGTGTCAACCATCTGGGCATATCCTAGCTCTTTGAGGGCCTCGATGAAGGCCTTGCTATGGTGTCTTGGAGGGCAGGGAGGTTGAAGTCGCCCATCACCCAGTTTGGGGTGTAAAGGTTCAAGGGGTTGCAGGCGAGGTCGATTATAGTGGATAAATCATCAGGGGATGGGGAGGGTGCTCTGTAGAGCAAGTTGATGGTGCTGTGTTTATTAGTTATGGTGATGGAGTCGAGGTACGAGGTACTGCTGGAGGCGATCATCTGGAATTGTAGATCCATCTTGGTTAGGATGAGTGCTCCACCACCTTGTCTGTCGGCTCTGTGGCATGAGTAGATTGAGAAGTTGGGAGGGACAAGCTGGTGGAGGAGAACAGTGTCTGAGCCAGACAGCCACGTCTCAGTGATGCATAGGATGTCGAGGTCATAGGCGGAGAGCATGTTGGTCAGGACTGGCCATTTCTTTCGGATCGATCATGCATTTATGAGGGCGCACTTCAGGTCACGGGGGTGGGTATATTGTTCCCGCTGGGGGGGGGGTTGGGCTGTTGGAGGGCAACATAGATGAGGTGAGGGTGCGGTATGCGCCCCAACCTAGATGATTGGTGGTTGGGAGGCTCATAGCACCTTCTCCATGAGCCATGTAGGATTGGGATGGGGTTGAGAGGTGAGGTAAGAGCCAGTATGTCATGTGCCAAGGCTAAGATAAAGCAGCAGCTAGCAAGGGCATAGGGGTGTGGGGTTGCAAAGGGTAGTGACATGGTGACTGGGTGATTCAGGGGGGTTTAGTTGCTCAGTACTGGCTCGGCTTAATGTATAGCTTTAACTGGGTTCAAGCAAATAGCACAGGCTGGGTACAAACAAATATTTAGTACAGGCTTGGTTAAGTGTACCTCTCTTGCTGGATTTAAACAAGTGACTATTGTAGGCTCGTCTTAATGTTTTAATTAGTGAGGATTCGGAGAGTGAAGGTGTTCTCACCGGTTCCGCAGGGTTTCAGGTTCTCACATGGGTTCCACAGGGAGAGATAATCTTCCGAGGTCAGTGGGGAATTGTCCTCAATTCAGCCTGTCTCCTCAGGGTGGTGGTGGCTTTGTTGAGGTCCACACCTAAGGGCCACGCCAAAGGGCCCTCTGGCGAGGCCCTCAGGCGCGGGTGCGCCTGATGGTGCTTGTTTTAAATGTTGCTGCTCTGCCCCGATTAGACAGAGCACGTTGCTGGGGCGGCTGCGGTGGGTTCCGGCTCCGGTGAGCTCGATCCCTCCTGGGAGAGCTGTAGCTGGGCCAGAGGGCTGGTGGTGTGGTCCGCGCCTGATGGCGCTTCTTTTAAATGTTGCTTCTCTGCCCCGATTGGGCAGAGCACGTTGCTGGGGCGGCTGCGGCGGGTTCTGGCTCCGGCGAACTCGATCCCTCCTGGGAGAGCTGTAGCTGGGCTGGAGGGCTGGTTGTGTGGTCCGCGCCTGATGGTGCTTCTTTTAAATGTTGCTGCTCTGCCCCGATTGGGCAGAGCACGTTGCTGGAGCGGCTGCGGCGGGTTCTGGCTCCAGCGAGCTCGATACCATGGTTTAGTAATTGTCTTTGTCCTGTTAGATTTAAATTTGAGGTTTGTTCAAGGATGGAAAGTAGAGGGGGGTGGTGTGATGCTGCTGATAAATGACACTAAAATATTCAGGTGAAAACTCAGATTTTTTTTTCTTTATTAGAATTTTCAAATTACACATCTAAATATTACCATGAATGAACAAATAAGGCTTATATAAACAAAACTGAAGGTAACTATTAAAGAAACAAGCAGCCATATAACCTAGTCCACAAAAAAAAGGAAATATAAGGGGGTACCAAGAAATAAACCAGCAATAGCTGGGCAACGCAGCCAAAGGCTGCTAATAAGAAAAACAAAATTAAGCAGGCGGAGACTTAAACATCAGCCGTATGGGAAGGAACAGCAACTTGAACTAAAGGTTCTTTTCTAGCATTTAAGAACTCCGTTGCCTAGACTCAAAGAACAAATACACTTCATCTTTATAAGAAACACAATATTTAACAGGAAATTTTAACTGAAAAGTGGCTCTAATGGCTAGGACCCTAGGCCGAAGGCCCAGGATCTCCCTCCTTCTCATATGAGAACCCCGAGACAAATCTGGAAACATTCTAACCTGAGAACCTAGGAATGGCACATTAAAGTTCCTAAAGTAAGAGCAGAAAATTGAAAGCTTTATCTGACCTCCAAAGTCAGGGTAACAAGAAGGGTGGATCTGTCTGTAATTATCTCCAAGGAGTTTTCCAAAAACCCTGTTAGATCCCCCCCCCCCCCCAATGAAACCAATCCAGGGACAAGTACTGTACACGAGTCAATGGTAGGAAATGCTCTGAGGGAAGTTTTAACACCTCTCCGAAGTATTTCCTGAACATCTCCACTGCTGACAAAATTGGAGATCTAGGAAAGTTCAACAGTCTGATTTTTATTCCGACAAACTTGATTTTCTAGATATTCAGTTTTCCTTGTAAATACAGACTTGTCTTTAATCTGGGCCACCGCAAGCTCCAGAAGCTGTCCCAGTTCTTGCTCCAGTAGAAGGATTTTCCCTGCTTGTTGCTCCTGAATATTGGTAATAGTTGAGTGATTATTCTTGTCCTCAATTAACTCGGTACTTACAGAACCCACAAGAAGGTTTAGAGAAGAGTTCACCATCGCTATATTGTCCCATAGCACATCCATTGTAATCACAGTTGGCTTAACCAAACCTTTATCTCCGGAAGCTGGCAGTTCTCTTGTCTTCCCTGTTGTTACCTCCACAGCAGAGGATACTAGCTCAGCTACCCCTTTGCACTGTATCCCACTCCCTGGAGAAACTTCTCCCACCAGTGAAGCGCCCTCTTCACACCCCTCTGGTGTGCACATGGACAAGCCAGAGGGGAGCACAGCTCCAACTGGCCACATACCTCCGGGTCTCGGTGGAGGAGTATGTAGCTCCAGAGAAAGCTGCACTCCCGAAGCGCACAGAGCCAACAGCTCTTCTAACAGCCTCGCCAAAGATGCCACTCCAGCACTGCAGGAAAAACCACAAAAGTCCAAGGTCTTCTGCCCTGGAGGATTTGTTGAAGCAGGACCCGAGGGTAGGTTTACCTGCTTTCGCTTTCGGCAACCCATTCTATCGATCACAAATTAGACTCCAAGGCTCCAACATGAGGAACAGAAGCAGCTAATCAGTAACGCTCCTTCCTGCTGCAATCTTACTTCCCCCTCTCAGCTCTAAAACAGTTTCTAGCTGAGTTGGTCACTCACTCCAATGGGTTTTGAGTGTAATTTAGTGTCCATTGGTGGATGGGGTATTTGTCTTTTATATCTGGCTCCCAATGCTTGTATTGATCCTGGTCAACTGTGGGAATATCTGTGTGCAATTGACCTTGATCTTTCTAAGTTTATTATTTTGGGTGATTTTAACATTCTAAATGGCAACAACTTTCTGATCAGCAAGTTGATAGACTTGAGATTATGTCTGCTGCAGGTCACATTCAATGTACTGATGTGGCCACTCATATAAAAGGTCATACATTTGCTTTGGTGTTTATTCCAACTAAGTTTTACTCACGTTGCTCCATGGACCTAAGGATTCAAGGAGTACTGTGGTCACACTATCATTTTATTACCTTTTACAAGAAAAGTGATAGGGGACTTTTGTTTCATCTGGGTGTTCGGTGGTAAAGAAGAAATGGCATCACAGTTCTCTGCAAATTGGCTACGAGCCACTGAGGGAATATTTTTATGAGAGTTGGTTTTTCTGAAAAGTGTCTCATACTCATACTGCATACTCAACTGCATACTCATAAATGCTGGATCTATGCAAAATAAAATTCCAATAATACAAGGTATCATTACTGAACATAACCCCAACCTACTATGCATTACAGAGACTTGGTTATCAGACACAGACCAGGTACTTATCAACCAACTCAATATACCAAACTATCATATTTAGCACATTCACTGTACCTCTAAAAAAGGAGATGGTGTCTTAGCTATCATAAAAAAAGAACTAAAAGCTACCCTGTTATCGTCTATCAACACTCAGAACCTTGAAATTCTAAACATAAGAACAAAAAACTTGCACATCTGTCTGACTTAGAGATCACCTGATGCCCCTGCAGACAGCCTTGAAATATTAGCTGAAACACTAATACCACCCAACGACAAACAACCATTAATACTACTAGGAGATCTCAATCTAGCGTCCCTACCTCACAGCCAAAGTACAACTTTCCTAACCAACACCATCAACCTAAATTTCCACCAAATAATTGACACAGAAACCCACTGTAAAGGTAACATGCTAGAGCTAATATTTCATTTCTACCTAACATAATCCATCATAACTACAATCTCACATCCCTTGTGGTCATACCAGTCCCCTGATCTGACCACCATCTCATAAAATTTCAAATTCCTACTACCCAAACAATAAATTCACAACAAATAAACTCCACACAAATACACAAATTCAAGAAATTTGACAGAGAAATCTTTATAAAACAAACAATACAACACCTAACCACCCCTACAGACAAGCTAGATGATACCATAAACAAATGGAACAATACAATATCCAAAGCTGCCATCCAAAAAGTGCATCCCCCCTCCCATAAAGAAACACAACAACCCATGGTTTAAACCCAAATTAAAACTAATCAGAAATGAATTATGTAAAACTGAACGTAAATGGCGTCAGTCTAAGTCCCCTACTCAACAAACACTATACATGGCTAAACTAAAACACTATAGAGACACAATAAATAATGTGAAAAAAGAATATTATACCAATGTTCTTGCAAAATCAATCAACCGACCACGAGAGCTCATCCAAATTATAAACTACCTCACTAACAACAACACAAACAATGATACTGAAACCTCCATACACCCCTGAACCCTTGCCAATTTCTATAAAACCAAAATATCACAATAGCCAAACCAATACAAGTTAGACCTCCTTCCACCTACTTCACCGCCTCTATGGCCCACATTCTCCATGACCTCTCAGAAAGTACTCAAAAACATTATCACAAAAGTAAACACAACTACCTCACACCTCAACCTCTGCCCTGTACACTGGATAAAGGCCACAAAAACAGAATTCACACTACTTATCCTCCACATCATCAACACATCCCAGGAACTTGGCTACATGCCTCCTGCTCTTAAACATGCAATCATACGCCCAATCCTTAAGAACAGTACAATGGATAAAAACAACCCCAGCTCATACAGGCCAATCTCCAGACTCCCTCTACTTACTAAACCTATTGAAAAAGCTATCCTTATACAACTCCAAGACCATATTGACACACATGCCCCCTTAGACGTGCAGCAATATGGCTTCAGACCATACCATGGTGTTGAGACGCTCCTAACTGTACTTTTTGATCAAATACTTCGTGGTATTGATTATTCTGAAACTGTGTTTTTTCCTCATATTCCTCGACATCTCCACAGCTTTTGATAGTGTAAACCATCACATCATGCTATCCAGACTACAACACATAGGCATCAATAACACTGTATTACAATGGTTCAACTCATACTTGTCAGAGAAAACCTAGCAAGTTAAAATAGGAAATACAACCTAAAAAACATATAACCAAAAACAAGGTCTCCCGCAGGATTCTGCCCTCTCTGCCCTCTTATTTAACATTTACCTGCAACCCATTTGTTCCATACTTAAAAGATTCAAATTGCTATACCACACATACTGCGGACGATATCATGATATATCTCCCATTCAAAATTAATAATTTCCCAATCCAACACATCAATGAATGTTTTGCTGAACTGCTTAACTGGTTCACTGACAGCAATCTGAAGATTAATTTCAACAAGATTGAGGCCCTATACATAACACAAAATCTAAATTTCACAACTCCACGAACATCATATTACAAGACACAATCATTACTGTCAAAGATGAGATAAAATATCTTGGTGTGATACTTGATTGCACCCTGAATATGACTTCATTCATAAAAAATACCACAAGAAAAATCTACTATAAATTGAGATTATTAAAACAACTTCACCTCCTACTGCACTCCAATGACTTTAAATCAGTACTTAAGGCAATTGTGACCCCATGCTTTGATTACGCACTACTCCAAGGACTGCCTAAGCAAACAATTTGCCCCCTACAAATTGCACAACACATCGCCACCAGAACAACAACACACTCTAGCCCATTAGACCATATTACCCCCATTCTACGCAACTTACACTGGCTCCCGATACACTCGCACACCCAATACAAAATAATTATAACTTCCTTCAAACTAATCAGTGACATTTCCCCATCCTTCCTATCATCACTTATCTCCATTGATAAGACCACTTGTAATCAAAGAAACTGTAACAAAGACAAACTGCTAACTGCATCAGACTACATTAAAGCTAAAAAGATCACAAATAACAGATCATTTTCACACTGCGCACCCACCCTTTGGAACACACTTCCTGAAAGTCTAAGGGGTATGTTTACTAAATCTGGCTAACGGTTAACCCGGTTTAGTAAACATACCCCTAAGAGAGACAAAAGACCGCTCCACTTTTAAGAAAAAACTTAAAACACATCTATTCACACAGCACTTTGGCTCTATAACTTAACCCAATACCCTAACTAAACACCTCTCTCTCTACATACACACTACTGAGAAGAATTCACTAGTTACACAATGACACACAGTCTTTGTATATAGTTACCAGTTATCTTGTTTGTTTTTATTGTACATAGTTTGTGATAAGGAAGCTTATCATAGCTCAGGAAGGAGCTATAGAAAAGGTGAAGTGACTCTGAACAAGCAACCTGTCAGTTCTGGTAGAAATAAGAAAACAGAATTTTGCCATAAAAGACTACCAGTCCCAGAATGCACCAGGTTTCCAACAGCCATTAGAGGAGCTGAAGTGGGGAAACGTGTGTTCAATCAGGAGGGCTATGAGGTAATCCCTAAGCACTCATCTCAAAGGGCAGGGCCTGATTCAGCACAGCTGCGCTGTGTTAGGGAGGAGCACTCATCTAAGCAGAATAAGAGTAGAGTTTATTCTACAGATGACCATCTTCATGATCACCTTGGATATCCAGAGAATGATCATCAGTTCATCTGAAGGATCATCAGAAGCAGAAGCCAAACCGGACAGACAGAGAGGCAAGGAAACCCTCTGGAAGAAAGAGGAGAAAAGCCTTTGAGAGGTCTAGAAGAGTCCAAAGCAGTACGTATACTGGGAGGTATTCCAAGGGCCAGCATACACCATTGGACTGGGGAAAGCCAGAGGAATGGTGCTGCAGAGCTAGGAATCACCAGAGGCTACCTGTGAGGGAGACGGCTGCACGTGGAAGGGACCCTAAGACCCGTGCCAGAAGGTATGTGAAGAGAGATCCAGTGTCCAGGGATCTGGATTGGAAGGCTGAACATAAGAACTGGACTACATACTGGCCAGGCTATATAGAGAGGAACTCTAGCAGCAATGGAACCTCATGTATGAACACTGATCTATGCCCTAGCTATAACCTTGAAAGACAGCAGGGAAACAAGTATTCTCCTGAAAATGCTCCATTGGGAGATTCATCTGTGCCAATCCATGATATTGAACCCATGCTTGTTGAACAAGGGGGAATAATAGCAGATGAGGATCCTGTTTATATGGACTGCTCTCTATCTAAACTCCGTTGGTAACTTTCTGTTATAAAGTACAGCAACCATCACAAAGAAATACAAATTTGTTCTTTAATCTACTCAGAAAAGCTCCTGAAGCAGGATTTGACCCACACAGTGGAAGGCAAGCCAGCTAAGGGGTTTCAGCTGGTGACTGCTAGCAATTAAGCCTTACCTAATTGCTTGTGAGCTAGGAGAGAATCACTTCTGAATTTATGTGGGAAGTAATCAGAAGTTAACCTGAAAAGAACAGTTTGTTTCTTGCTTTGTAGCTTTTCATTTGTTGTTTTCCTGATTTTGACTTTGTTTTTCCAAGTTAACACTGAAAGCAAGTTACCTAATTTATGTGCTACCAAGCATATCTGTGTTGGGAGAAATAACCCCATAAATAAATATCTTATTGGCTTTACCCAAGAGCACAACTAAATTATTGTCAGCAGCTGTGTCTGGTGTGAATGAACTACATTGCCCACAATACCTTGCAAATCATATAGAAATATGCACTTGCCAAGAGTGTGAAGATTCTCACCCAGGCAGCCGTCTGACAAGTTTTATTTATTTATTTAGACTGTTTTGTATACCACCTTATCCTTCAATCAAAGTGGTCACAACACAAGGAACACCTGTGAGACTAGAAACCCCAGTCCTTCTGGCCCAAGGTTGTTGTCCTCTAGTGGGATTTGAACCCCCAACATTCTGGCCTGAGGTAACTTGCCCCAAGCACTAGGCCACTCCTCCCTCCATAACAATGTTAACAATGTTCCCTGTAAACTGAACTTGTAACTCCTTACAGCTCATTGTTGTTGAATGTAAACCGCAAGTGATCTTTTCGAACTTGCAGTATAAAAATTTAAATAATAAAAAAAGTGTCATTGCTTAATCAAAAGCTTGAGGAGTTAGCACCATTGAAATCTAAGTCGTTGAAGTCTAGATGTTCACCCTTGTTTTCTAAGGATGTTCAAACGGCTAAGACAATGTTAAGGCAGGCTGAGAAAAAGTGTAGATCCAGGACTGAGGAGGATTGGTCTAATTATTTTCAATTGTTACAGCCTGGATTATTGGCAGGAGCAAATTGGAGCTTTTATAGCCACCGTTTGAACGCCTTGCGTTAAAAGCCTCATGCTTTGTTCCATGTAATTCAACAACTTGCTACTGTAAAAGATGAAGTAGAGGGAGCTGTAGTTATAGACCCTCAACAGTTTGCCTTGCAAGAGAAGTCATCAGGTTTTAGTAGGACAGATGATGTTAGTGCTCCCTTAAAGTCCACCACCTTTCAGCAGATGTACTACAAGAAATTGTAACAAGGGACATCAGTAATAGACCAAGAAGGAACAATTATGACAATATGATCAGCACACTTTCAGGATATCACAAAACTAAACAAAATACGTCATGAAGAGCGCCATCACTAATGGCATCCACACTATGGAACTCCCTCCCAACGAGCCTAAGGGAATTAGAGGACATCACAGATTTCCACAAGGCCTTTAAAACCCTGCTCTTCAAAGAAACTTACGAGCAGATAGACAACAGTCCCCACCAGATACACAACATCCTCCACCTGAGCGGAACTGCAACATAAACCCCACTGCAAACTCAATACTTAACCAACCCAGCTAGACTCATGACACCATCATGATGAATCTAACCCCTCAAATTGTGTTGTCTTAATGTTGTTAAATACCCTCATGTTAAATGTTGTAAAGCACCCACATGTTGAATGTAACCCAATTGTGTTGAATGTAACCCAATTGTCATGTGATGTAACCACTTTGATTGTAGGATAAGGTGGTATACAAGTATGTCTAAATAAATAAATAAAGTTGAATTCTACCTCCTGTTAATGGGAGGATTTTATGATGGTTTCAGATGTAGATGTAAAGACGTTATCCAATTTCTTCTTTACAAGTTTGACATGCCTCCTTGCTTATTGAAAGCTAATATGAATAGCCTGCTCCATTTTGTTGTGGATTTCATCAATAGTTCTTTCCTAACCTGCCATCTACCGCTAGAATTCAAAAGGGCAGCTGTACAGCTGCTGCTTAAGAAATGTAATTTAGATCTTGCTATTAGGATGATAATTGCTCCTATCTTGAGTTTGCCATATTTGGCAAAGGTTATTGAATGTGCAGTGTTGGAACAGCTTCAGCAGCATGTAGATCAGTATCATTTACTTGATAAATATATCAATTTTGTTTTCTTGATGGATGAAGTAGTGAAACCTTATTGGTTTCTGTGGTGGAGAGTTGGCTAAATTGCTTAGGTTCAGGATACTCAGTTGCAGTAGCCTTTTTTTGACATTGCGGCAGCTTTTGATTCAGTTCCTTATTCAGGATTATTGGAAAAGCTACAGGTTTGTGGTTTGCATAAAGCAGTGTTGTGTGGTTTGAATCATATTTTTCTGATAAAGAACAAAATGTTTTTGTTGGTGAGCACTCTTCAGGTTCATTCCCATTAAAACATGGACTTCCTCAAGGTTCATCGTTATCGGCATTACTATTTAATATCTTTAGTTGTTTCTGATGTACTACATGTTTTAGGAGTTGAATATTGGCTGTATGCAGACGATAGTGGTTTTTTTTACCATTTTGCAAGGATTCTGATTCTGCTTTTGCTTTGAAGACGCTTGTGAATTGTGTCTTGAAGGTGGCTCACTCCTGCTGGGATTCCGCACACAAAATTCAGATTTCTGTTTCACAGACCTGAATAATGCATTATCTTGCATGCTTTGTTTATCAAACTGACACTACATTATCGTTTTTGAGTGCTGCTTAATATAACATACAATACTGAAATAAAATATCCCTCAAAAGTTTAAAATGTCAACATATTGGGTGCAGAATTCCAGCAGGAGTAGTAGCTTCTTGGCTTGCTACCCATGGCGTGGAATTGAATATTTCAAAGACAGAAATTTTGGTTGTCCATCACATTTACAGTTTCCTGAATTGATTCAGATTGGTAATCGTCAAGTTCCACTTGTTCAGCACACTCTGTACTTGGGAGTCCTTTTGTACTCATCTTTGTCCTTTCGGTTATACATAAGGGATATAATTAAACAGTCATTTTTTAAAATTGCGGCTAATTCAGAGATTGAAGTATTTTCTCATTCCTTCCGATTTTAGGATTGTGATGCAGAATCTTGTGTTAGTTCCTATAGATTATTGTAATGTT
Source organism: Ichthyophis bannanicus (assembly GCA_033557465.1). Classification (NCBI taxonomy): domain Eukaryota; kingdom Metazoa; phylum Chordata; class Amphibia; order Gymnophiona; family Ichthyophiidae; genus Ichthyophis; species Ichthyophis bannanicus. The sequence continues at coordinate 53,638,330 of CM066040.1, forward strand.
ATTTTGTTTGGACTTCCAGCATCTCATCTGAAACCTTTGCAACGTGTTCAGAATGTTGTGACCTGATTACTGACTGGCGCAAAAGCCCTCATCTGGAGTTTCTTCGTTTTTTTACCTTTTTAATTTCGTGTTCTTTTCTCCAGCGGACCTGGTGATGTTGGTGGTTTAAAGTGAAATTAGGTGTAGATATGCCACTGAAATTCCCTTGGGAAGTTTTGACCTCCTCATGTATGTTGCATTCACAGGGAAGTGGTCAGTTGGAATGCTTAGCCCCTCCATCAGGTTATGGGGTTTGTATTTTGAATTGGCTGGTGGTCGGTATTGGATCCATTGGTTTGGAACAAATTGCCTGCAGAGCTTCGGGTTACACAAGATTATTTTGATTTTAGAAAGTGAAAGCTTTTTACTTTAAGAAAGCATATAGTTTAGGAGGTGGCTAGAATTCTATATATGTCTTATTTTACTGTGCTGCTTTTTTGTCTTTGTTTTAGTATTTCTTATGTGAACTTGTACACTGTGGAGAATTTATTAGATCCTCTGTATAGAAGCGCTGGAAACAATAATAATTTAAAAGAAGTGACCATCTAACTTTGTTGTGATTGAAAAAAGGGGAAGGATGCCACCATTTACATTTTGAGGACAAACTTAGAGATAACATACATACTATAATTTTTTTTCCTAAAAACTAGACAGCTAGTTATGTAAGTTGTTGACCATTTTTTCTTCTCTTCCTTGGGAATATGCTACAGTCTATCACTAGATACTCCCTAATACAACTTTTACACTCTCTGGGGTGAATGTATATGGAGAAGAACAGCAAGATGTAGCCCAGGAGTAACATAGAAGTTATTTATCTTTGTTTTGATTCCATCCTCTTGCTATATAGTAATCAGTAGTCCAGGGAAGTGATTCCTTTTTTCCTTTCCCCAAAAGGAATAAAAGGATGAGTTCTTGAAACATAATACATTTCACAAGGAAGGTTTCATCTGTATCCAATCGAGACCCCTAATGTCTGGGACACTGCTACTTCCATGGGGAGTAAAACCCCAATAAGCAAGACCCATTCTGGTCTAGTCACAGTGTATGGTCACTAAAACTGTCTGAGGAAGGTGTTGAGTACAAAGGAATGGTGTGAGAAACTATCATGTCAATGAAAAGCACAGGTTTCAATGACATCACTCCTATGCCTTTAATTGCCTCAGCCACCAGAGGTCTCCTCAGTATTTCTTTGTCTCCAGCAGATGGTGGATGGATTTTCTCCTCTGAAGAAAATCTGAGGACTGATAGGAAAAGACTGATTAATCGCTCGTGAACGACCACCTTGAGAGTGACTCTCTCACTTGAGCGTGACATGGGAGGCTCCTCTAGAATGTGGTCTTTTCAGTAGCCATAGGAGGAAGGAAATCTGAGCAGATCAGTAAAGTGTCTGTGTGTTATCACTGCCTTTGATGATGGTTCAGTTCCACAAGCTTATCATAATAGCCTGTTGAACAGCCACAAAGTTAGAAGGATTTGGAAGACTGCAGCAAAGGAGGACTGTCAAGGAACTGGTATGTCATAGGTTAGGTTGAATAAGTGAGTTTTTAACAGTCTTAAATTTGGGAAAGGACAGTTCAGTCGTAGAAGCAGGCTTCACCTTATCTTTCAGGAATGGGTCCAGGTTACCAAGGATTGCTGGGTGCTAGACACCATTCAGTTCTGCTATGCCCTGGAATGCAAAGAGGGAATTCTGTATGCTTTCATCATCTCCCCTTGTGGGTCTGTGATTAAAGGTGCTGCTGTGCAGACCACCTTGGACAGGTTGCTATGCCTGAAGGCGGTGATGCCCTTCCTGCCGGATATGCGGGACAAGGGCAGATACTCCATCTATTTTGTGGTGCCCAAAAAGGATGGTTCCTTCTGGCCCATTCTGGACCTCAAGGGGGTCAGTGAGCACTTGCACATCCTGCACTTCCAGATGGAAACCTTGCTCTCAGTGATTCAGGTAGTGCACCAAGGGGAGTTCTTGGCTTCTCTGCATCTGGCCAAAGCATATTTTCTTATCCAAATCTGAGCAGACCAGCAATGTAGCTGTGTGTTATCGTGCTTGTCTCTCACTCTCAGTTCGCTGTCCTCCCTTTTGGGCTATCCACCGCTTGAAAGATGTTCTCCAAAGTCATGGTGTTAGCAGCTGCGGTGCAGAGGGATCTGTGTCAATCCCTCTCTGGACGACTTGCTCATCTGGTCCCATTCCCTTTCAGAACTGTCTCTGGTGGTGTCCCGAGTGGTGTTCTCAGAAAGCCTCGACTGGGTGTGCAGTTGGGGAAAGAGCCAGTTGTGGTCTTCCCAGTTCCTGGAGTTTCTGGGAGCACATTTCAACACTTAAGTGGGCAGAGTTTCCTGCCCGAAGAGAAAGTCAAGACTGTTGGATTTCCTGGTGCTGTTCTGTGCGCAGCAGGCTTCTAGAGTCTGGGATTATTTTTAACTCCTCGGATTGATGGCTGTGACTATAAAGATGGTGCTATGGGGAGACTTCCGGTATGGCGCTGAGCTGATCGGACGCAAGTAGATCAGCTCCGGGCACCCACCCTGCAAAACGGCTATACAATCTCCCACCTGGATATTGAAAACCCCCGGCTGGCTTGCTAAATAATAAGGAGTGCGGCGGGAATTGTGCAGAGCCGTCCCCGTTGAGCGTGAGCGGACTGATGGCCACGAAAATCACAAAACGAGAGCACACGCGGGGCCCCGACTCAAAAATGGAGCCCCTAAAAGCCCCTCCTCAGATGGTGAGCACAACATGGTGGAGGAGGTGAGCGCGGCTGTGGTGAAAGCATTGGATGAGCGCTTCTGCGAGCTGGGGGGCCAGATGAATGTGGTAGCCCAAAAAATCGCTGAATTCACGGGCAGACTGGAGCACGCGGAAGAGCGGATCTCTGGTGTGGAGGACGCCCAACACTCCCTTACTGCCAAAGTGTTAGCCCTTGAAACCTTGGTGAAACAACAGGGCGACAAACTCGAGGATTTAGAGAATAGAGGACGCAGGAAAAATTTACGATTTGTCGGGGTCCCCGAGTCTGTTGCGGACAATGCCCTCACTAAATACCTCTCTGAGTGGATGGTGCAGCTCGTGGAGGGGTCGGTGGAGCTCCCCATTCATCTGGAGCGAGTGCATCGGCTGGGCCCGCATCGAGAGACGGCGCAGAGGCCGCGGGTGGTGATAGCTCGCTTCTTAGACTACCGCCAGAAGGAAACAGTACTGCGGGTGGCCCGATCCAAGCGCCGTCAAGTGGATGGTGGGACGCAGCTTCTGGTATTCCAGGACTATTCGCAACTTGTGAGTCAACAGCGCCGAGCTTTCTCTGCAATATGCGCCCAGCTGGCAAACCGGGACGTGCGATTCTCCCTGCTATACCCCGCAAAACTCAGGGTGGAACACTGGGGACGCACGCAGTACCTGGGGACCCCGGAAGAGGCCCTCACGTGGCTGGGCCAGTTGGAGGGGCCTTCAGCGGCAACGTCTTGATGCCGCAGGTGCACATTCTGGGATCGTGGTCTTACATGTGCACTGCAGGCCGGGGACTGGTGAGCTGCCTCTGATAGGCCTGAAGAGCGCGAAAGTGAACTTTGTGCTTTGGACTCTTTGTATTTAGAGTTGTTTAGGGCTATGGGCCCATGCTGCTGTGCCTTAGACGGGGGAGTCAGGGGCTGCACAGTTTTGTAGTAATGCGCCCCAACCGGGGCAGTTGTTGCTGTTGTTTTTGTCTTTTTACTGTCTTGTTCCCCGTTTCCCTGCCCTTACCTTTCTCCCTCCCTGTCTCTCTTTTTCGGGGGGGGGGTCTCCGGGCCTCTCTTGACTCTCTTAACCCCTTTCCAAGGGGGTGATGGGGTTTGGGCGGCCTTGGCCCGGGCGGCCTGGAGCGGGGGGGGGGGGGGGGGGGGGGGGGCCGGTGGGGGAGGGAGGCTTGCAAGGGTTGGGAGGTTGGGGAGAGCTGGAATCGAGGTCCCCCACTGGGTCCCGGGACCTCCAGGGACCCTTATACCCCCCTTTAATTTAATCTGGCAAATACTGGATGTTTTGTAGGTAAACCCTGACATCCTTCACGGAGGATGGGCCGGCTATCATTACGGGACTCCTCCTCGTGCACTCCTCTTGGCCTACTTCTCCTCTTCGATTGTATTGTAGTCAGAGGGGGCTGACTGCTGAAGAGAAGTGCGCTGACGAGTGGTTTTTGGGTCAGCGGAGCGTGTCGGTCCCCTCTAGTGTCCCTATTGGCCTCGGTGAGGGGGGGTGGGCCGGTGGCAGGCAGGTGAATAGTGGCTAGGCGTAGCCCCGTCTTGTGCACGACTGGCAGGGTGGGGAACTGGTGGGGGGAGATTCTAGTGCCTTCCTCACTTGCCCCTGATCCCCTTAGGCCTGCTTCTTGCTTGCCCCTATTGTTTTGGGTATGTGGGCACGGACCCCTCTGCCTGGATTGGGTGCCAGGAGGGGATGGACGGGTTGTTGGGATGGGGGTAGGCGAGTGTGTAATGTGGGGTATGTAGTCCTTCCCTCCCCTTTTGTTGTAGTAGTTCGGCCTGGGGGGGGGGGGAGCGTAGGAGGACTCCGGAACCGTCTGTGTACCGGGGGGGGGGCTCAAGGCTTAGGGGCTAGGGACCCTGACTAGTACTGGGGTGTGTCACGGGGGTGGGGGAGGGAGATGGCCTGCCGGAGGGGCGGCCTGGAGTGCGTCTGAAGGGTGGGCCCGATAGCCATAGGAAGTCACCGGCCCTTGGCAGGCTGGCGGAGTCACCTAGGGCGAGGAGGGGGGGAGGTGTGGGGAGGGTAGGGGGGAGGTTGGGTGGAAGGGATGGGGGTGGTGTGTGTGGGGGGGACTGGGGGGGGAGTTAGTTTGGTAGGGGGGAGAGGTGGGGGGGTAGGGGGGGTTCGGAATGTATGTTGTTGGATGGGAATGGCTGGGAAGCTGGCAGGATGCTTGTGTGGGTGGGACTGAATGTCTTGGAGTGTTTGGATGTGGGTGGAGTGGAGCGGGGCCCTTGGCTGGGGGGGTCAACGCTGGGTGAAGCTTTGGAATTTTGCTCGTTGGCACGCTTACTCCCTACAAAGCTATGAGTAGTGGACTTCGTTTAGCGTCCTGGAACGTATGTGGCCTGGGATCTCCAGTGAAGCGGTTTAAAGTACTTCAGCACCTGAAGCGTCAGCGACTGGGTGTTATGATGCTGCAGGAAACCCACCAGACGGCAGCGGAGCATGCTAAGTTGGTCAAGGGCTCCGTGGCCCATGCTTATGGAGCCCCTGCTGTTGGTAGGAAGCGGGGTGTGGTCATTCTAATCACTAACTCGGTGGATTGGAAGGAGGAGCGTGTGATTTCTGATGTGGACGGGCGATATGTGTGTGTTTGGGGGTGACTAGAGGGGAGGAAAGTTGTTTTGTGTTCGGTGTATGGGCCTAATGGCTATGAGGCCCGTTTCTACCAGGCTATCACACAACTCTTGGCGGACGCCAGTGGATATCAGGTCATCTTGGGTGGTGACTTTAATGAAGTATTGGACGTCAGCCTGGATCGTTCGGGAGAGGCGGTGACTGGGAGTAAACGGGGCCGCAGGAGGCTGTGGGGGCTCAGTGAGGCGCACAAGCTTTTGGATGTCTGGCGACTCCTTCACCCTGGGGATCGGGACTACACCCACATGTCTAGGGCTCATGCAACGTGGTCCCGTATTGACTATTTTTTTATCTTGGATTCGTTATTCAGTTGTGTTTCGAAGGCAGAGATTGGATCATCTATTCTTTCGGATCATGCGCTGGTACTGCTTGAGCTGCGCAGTAGTAGCCCTGCTGGGAATCGGCTCTGGAGATTTCCTTTGGATCTCTGTGGAGATGTACATTTTGAAGCCTATCTGCGGGGCCGCTGCCAGGAATACTTGGCCTTTAATGATCAGGCCGGAATTTCCCCTGCCCTGCTTTGGGAAGCGGGCAAGGCGGTCCTGCGCGGAGACATCATCAGTTATCATAGTTTGCGGCGGAAGCGGTTAAATCAGCGGATTCTCTTACTAGAAGCGGCTATGGGTAGGGCGAGGAGGGCGGCGGAGGGGTGCCGCTCGGTGGCCAACCAACGTAGGCTGAAGGAGTTGCAGGTGGAGCTGGAGATGCTCCTTCATCGGAGAGCTCAAAAATCTATGCTATACTATAGATACAAGTTGTACTTGCATGGGAACAAGGCGGGGAAGCTGATGTCTTCTCTGATGAGGCCCGCTGGGGGTGCACGGTGGATTGGGGCTATCAGGCATGCAGATGGGACTATCCGACGGGAGGCGATGGATATCGAAAATGTTTTTACTGATTTTTTCCGGAAGCTCTATGCGAGCAATGGCGATAATGATCAAGAGGGCTGCAGCTTTCTGGGGGGCTGTTCTTTGCCCCGGCTGGGCGCGGAGCATCTGGAGGTCCTAAATTGGCCTATTTCGGGGCAGGAGGTCCAGCTTGGGATCAAGAACTTGAAGAATGGGCGGGCTCCTGGAGTGGATGGGTTCCGTGGGGAATTCTATAAGGTCATGGGGAATGCCTTAGTGGTTCCCCTGGTGGGGTATTTTGAGGACCTGGTGCAGCGGGGACAGTTCCCGTTTGAAGCTAACAAGGCCCTGGTCACTATCCTGCCTAAGCCAGGGCGGGACCCACTTCTGCCTGGCTCCTACCGCCCTATCTCGCTTCTTAATGTTGACATCAAGCTTTTAGCTAAGATCATGGCGGACCGGCTAGCGCTCTACCTGCTGTCTTTGGTGCATAGGGATCAGGTGGGCTTTGTGCGGGGGCGCCACGCGGCGTATAGTTTGCAGCGTATCCTTCTTTCGCTCAGTGCAATCCTTGCTCATCAGCTTCGACGCCGAAAAGGCGTTTGACCGCGTTTCCTGGGGCTTTATGTATCAAATTCTGGAGGCAATGGGGCTTACGGGTTTCTTTGTGGATGTGGTCCGGTTATTATACGCTGATCCCATCGGGGCTGTTCTGGTGAATGAGAGTATGTTGGCGGATTTTCGAATTCAGAAGGGTACCCGTCAGGGTTGCCTGTTGTCCCCGCTTCTCTTCGTTCTGACACTAGAGCCTCTTTTGATCCATATCAGGGCCTCCTCTCAATTCTGTGGTATTCGGATGGGACGGGATGAGTTTCGGATGGCAGCTTTCGCCGACGACTTGTTGGTACATCTGGGGGACCCCCATGTTGGGTTGCCTAGACTGTTGCAGCTTATTCGTGCCTACGGGATACCTTCTGGATTTCGCCTTAATCTGGATAAATCGGAAGCGTTGCTGGTGGGGTCAGTGGGGCAGTCAGGTTGGCCGGGGGACTTTCCCTTGAAATGGGCGGTGGGTCATTTTAAGTACTTGGGCATCTACTTGCCGGCAAATCTAAGGGATCTTTACCGTCTTAATGTCTCCAAAATCCTCAACGCTGTGGCGGTCAGTGTGGATAAGTGGCACGACTTGCCGCTATCACTAAGGGGTCGGGTAGCTTTATGCAAGATGGCCATCTTCCCCAAGATTTTATACCCGCTTCATATTCTCCCATTGTTCTTAAAACACTCGGATCTTCGACAGCTGACACGCCTCTTCAATCGGTTCTTGTGGGTAGGTCGTAGTTTGGCGGTCCTTTAGCAGCCTTGGGCTCTTGGCGGCGTCGGCTTCCCGGACATACAGAAATATAATATTGCTTGCTTGTTGCAGTGGGCTCGGGATTGGATATGGGACTTAGAAGACTGTTCCCCTTTAGGGTTGCTTGGTGCCGCGGTCCATCCCCTCCATATTCGATACCTCTTGCATGCCGAGCATGTCTGGGGGCTGCCTGTAGACCTTCGGCAGACCATCTTGGACCCCGTGCGGAAAGCATGGCGGTACTTCTGTTCTGGACACAAGATATCGGTGACCTATATGCCCTATCTTCCCATCAGGGGGAATGCCGAGTTCGCGCCGGGCTTGGGGAGGTCCTACTTTGAGGGTTGGGAGGCATCAGGTCTGGTGAACTTGGAGCATGTGTTGACATCCGAAGGGGGGATGACTGCATTTTCTGTGCTTTGTCAGCAATACTCCCTGCGGGGCATGGACATATTTCAATATGCGCAGCTCCGTAGTTATATCCGTGGGGTCCCTGCGGGGGCCCTGCGGGGGGAGGTCTGTTCCACCATTGAGGTGGCGCTTTTGGGAGGCGAGTCCGGGGCGCGCGTGTCTGGTTTATACAAAATGTTGTGGGAGGAGGCACTACCTATCGGTGTGGGCGAGTTAGCGGAGGCTTGGGCTGTAGACCTTGGCGTAGCGCTTAGTAGTGAGGAACTAGCTGATGGTTTGAGTACTATTCCATCTCTCAGTGTGTCGGTGCTCCATAGAGATACCCAGTATAAGATACTGTGTCGACTGCATTTTGCTCCTCTCTGGGCATGGCGCGCTGGGGTGGGAGCTAGCCATGGTTGCCCACGATGTGGTGCACCCCGGGCTACCTTGGGCCATATGTTTTGGCATTGCTCGAATGTTCAGTTGTTCTGGGGTCAGGTCTCGTCGTATCTGGGCAGATGCTTGCGGCAGCCTATTCTTCTGACCGCTAAGAATTCTGTGTTGGATTTATGGGAGGAGGATTGGGGGGACAAGTTGGGGCAGGGGGGCCTGCGCTGGGTCCGATTAGTTTTGATGACTGCCCGCATGGCTGTATTGCAACATTGGCTGGATGCTCGGGGGCCCACCTTTGGTGTATAGAGGGTACAATTGCACAAGCTTTTGCTCGTGGAAAGGCTGCGTGCTTGTGGGAAGGAGCGTGATTGGCAGCGTTTTCTGGGGGCCTCATCTGCACATGCTACCCTGGAGGGCTCGCAGTCGAATCCTGGTGGTCCCTGAGTGCCCAATGCTGTAGGTCTCTCTATCCATATGATTGGGGTTGGCAGGCTGTTCCCATGGATAGGAAGCTTCCCAGTTGAATGGAGAGGTGGGGTGGGGGGGTGAGTTTGATTGGGGGGGGGCTTAAGGGAAATTCATTAGGGTGCTGGCCGCTGAGGGGAGGGGGTGGGCCTGGGAGAAGAACTCACCCCGGGCCTGTCCATGTCTTTCACACTCTTTCCTAATATGGTGGCCTAGCTGGGCTTAGTGGGATGATTGGTTTGGTTTGCTTTGCTTTTGGGGGGGACGGGTGGGGAAGGGTTGGGGGGGGGAGCATATTCATATTGATATTGATATTGATACTGATATTGGTATACTGGTGTTACTAATATTCTCCCTAGTACTGTCAATGATTCCATTGCTGTTATTCCTAGTATTTTGCCAACTAATACCATTAGTATTATTGTTCTTGTTGCTTTCATGCCTGCTTCTAATGTCGCAGCGCGATTTCTCACAGCTTTGTAACTCCTCTGTTCCCCGTTAGGGGTCTCTGAAATGTACGGCGGATTTCTGTGTTTTGTCCTTTGGTACTGTGATTCTGACATTGGAGCTGTGTCCATTGTTTTATTGTTTTCTGGTTGTTTGAATAAAAGGATTTAAACATAAAAAAAAGATGGTGCTATGGATGCATGCTGACATGTGACCCCTACAGCAGTCCCTGTTGACTCAGTGGTTCCCGAATTCTCAGGAGTTTGAGCACAGGCTCTCACTCTTATTGATGGTGAGGTCCAGCCTGCAGTGGTGGCAGCAGTCCTGTCATCTGAGCAAGGATGTGACACTGGACAGTTTCTCCTAGTTTCTCCTGACAACTGATGCCAGTCTCTCTGGCAGGGGAGCCCGTTGCTAAGACCATATGGCATAGGGCCATTTGGAATCACAGGGAAGTGGTGTGGTCCATCAACTGCCTTGAGGTGAGGGTCATCAGGTTGGCTCTTCTTCATTTCCAACCCCTAATCAAGAGTTGGCATTTCAAATGTTTTCAGACAGCGCCATGGAGGTGGCTTATGTCAATCGGCAAGCAGCACGATGAGTGCCGGGGTTTGTCTGGGCAGAGAAGAATCTCTGAGCCTTGTCAGCTCAGGACATTGCCATGGTGGACAATTTGAAAGCGGACTTTCTCAGCTCTCGTGACCCTGGAGAGTGGGTTAGGATGTGTTTCAGTTGATTCTGTGCTGCTAGGATTGCCCCAGAAATGGATCTGATGCTGACCCGCTCCAGTGCCGAAGTTAGCTACTTCTTCAGTTGTCACACACAGATGGGGTCAGAGGATGGCGTCGCCCTGACCCAGCCTTGGCCAAGTCATTACCTGCTGTATGTGTTTCCTCTGTGGCCCCTGGTGGAGCGTATGATTCAGCATATGGACTTCCACCTGGGCAGCATTGTTCAGGTGGTGCCGGTTTGGCTGAGGAGATCATGGTCTGGAGACCTGAAGCAGCTCCTGCAGGTGGCTCCTCTTTAGTAGCCTCTGTCTTGGGGCTTATTGCAGCAGGGATTGAGTGTCCTGGAAGACCCAGTTCCCTTCTCTCTTACGGCTTGGCTCTCGGAAGGAGATGGCTAGTGCATAAGGGCTTCTCTCCAGCGGTGGTCTGTCCTCTGCTCAGAGCTTGCAAGAGGTTTCCCAAGCTAGCATACATACGAATCTGGTGCCTCTTTGAGTGATGGTGCAGCGCTCGGCAGTTGGCTCCTGAGGCAGCCAAGGTGCCATCTCTGTTGGCCTGTCTATAGGATGGCCTTAAGAAGGGTCTTTCCTTTAGCTCCCTGAAAGTTCAGATGGCAATTTTAGCCTGTTTCTGAGGTCTAGTGGCTGGTAAGTCTCTAGCCTTGCTCTCAGGCGTCCCACACTTTCTCCAGAGGGTTCAGCATCTGTCTTCCCCTCCAGTCTGTGATCCCTTCCAGGGTTCTGTGTCTGATGCTCAGAGCCCTGGCGGTGGTGCCCTTTGAGCTGATGAAGCACGCTACTTTAAAGGATTTGATGCTCAAGACAGTCATCTTGGTCACAATTTGATCTGCAAGGCGCATTTCTGAGCTGAAGGCTCTGTCTTGCTGAGATTTTTAACTGCCTTTTCAAAGGAGGCCGTTTCCATTTGGCCTGTGCTTGCTTTCTTGCCTAAGGCACTTTTTTCCTTTCATGTGGTCTGCCTGTCCTCCTTCTCGAAGGAGCAGTGTCAGGGGAAGGATAAGGATCTCTGCCTTGTGGATGTCCAGAGTTTGTTTCTCCATTACTTGATTGGATATGAAAAACTTCATTACCTCTATTTTGTTTGTGCTGTTAGCTGCTGTGTCTCCCTTGTGTGGACCAGCAATGTCGCTTTTGGGGTGCTGGATTGAGGAGGTCATGGCCTTGGCTTATCTGTTGCAGAACCAGCCGGTTCAGGGGGGGGTTGCATGCTTATTGTATCCGAGCAGAAGTGTCTTCATGGGCAGAGCGGAGTTTGATAGCCCCTGCAAACATTTGTTGGGCAGAAACATGGTCATCGCTTTCTACTTTTGTCAATGATTACCACTTGGATGTCCATGTGCAGGCAGACATTGTCTTGGCTCAAGGATTTTGCGAGGAGTTAAGAACATAAGAACATAAGATATGCCATACTGGGTCAGACCAAGGTCCATCAAGCCCAGTATTCTGTTTCCAACAGTGGCCAATCTAGGTCATATGTACCTAGCAGTTTCCCCAAGGGACACAGGTTCCACAATGCTGGTATTGGTTCAAGCATTGATATCCTGGGTCCCTTCTTAATAATGGTTTATGGACCTTTCCTCCAGGAACTTGTCCAAACCTTTTTTAAACCCAGCTACACTAACAGCCTTTACTACATCCTCCGGTAACAAATTCCAGAGTTTGATTACACGTTGAGTGAAAAAATATTTTCTTTTATTAGTCTTAAATAGTTTACCCTGTAGTTTCATTGCATGTCCCCTAGTCTTTCTATATTCTGATAAGGTAAACAATCGATCTACGTTTACCCGTTCCACTCCGTTCATTAATTTATAGACTTCTATCATATCACCCCTCAGCCGTCTCTTTTCCAGGTTAAAGAGCCCTATCCTTTTTAGCCTTTCTTCATAGGAGTATCCTTCCATCCCCTTTACCATTTTGGTAGCTCTTCTCTGAACCTTTTCTAAAATCGCTATATCCTTTTTAAGATACAGCGACCAGAATTGCACACAATATTCAAGGTGCGGTCTCACCATGGAACGATATAGAGTGATTATAATATCTTTTGTTTTATTTTCCATTCCTTTCCTTATCATACCTAGCATTCTATTTGCTCTCTTGGCCGCTGCTGCACACTGGGCCGAGGGTTTTAACATGGTATCCACAATGACGCCTAAATATTTTTCCTGGGTGGTAGTTCCTAATGTGGAACCTTGCATCGTGTAACCATAGTTTGAGTTGTTCTTCCCTAGGTGCATAACCTTGCACTTGTCCATATTAAATTTCATCTGCCATTTTGATGCCCAGTCTTTCAATTTATCAAGATCCTCTTGCAATTTTCCACAATCCTCTTGGGTTTTAACAACTTTAAATAGTTTTGTGTCATCTGCAAATTTGATAACCTCACTCGTTATTCCACTTTCCAGGTCATTTATGAATATGTCAAAAAGCAGCGGACCCAGCACAGATCCCTGGGGTACACCACTATTCACCTTTCTCCATTGGGAAAATTGGCCGTTTAGCCCTACCCTCTGCTTTCTATCTTTTAACCAGTTCCTGATCCACAATAGTACACTGCCTCCTATCCCATGACTCTTTAGTTTTGCCAAAAGTCTCTCATGAGGGACCTTGTCAAAGGCTTTCTGAAAGTCCAGATACACAATATCAACCGACTCACCTTTGTCCACCTGATTATTCAATCCTTCAAAAAAAACATAACAGATTAGTAAGACAAGATCTTCCTTGTCTAAAGCCATGTTGGCTGTCTCCCATTAGGTCATGACTATCTACATGCTGAGTAATTTTATTCTTTATGATGGTTTCTACCATTTTTCCCGGTACTGACGTCAAGCTCACCGGTCTGTAGTTTCCCGGATCACCCCTGGAACCCTTTTTAAAAATTGGTTTTACATTGGCAATCCTCCAATCTTCAGGTATTAGAGATGATTTTAATGATAGTTCACAGATTACTAATAGCAGGTCTGCAATCTCATATTTCAGTTCTTTCAACACCCTTTGATGTATAGCATCCGGCCCAGGTGATTTGCTACTCTTCAGTTTATCTAATAGTTGTAATACATCTTCCCGATGTATCGATATTTCCTTCAATTCTTCCACACCTTTAAATACCACTTCAGCCATGGGTAACATCCCTACATCTTCCGCAGTAAAGACCGAAGCAAAGAATTCATTCAGTCTCTCCGTTATCGCCTTGTCGCCTCTTAGTGCTCCTTTAACCCCTTTATCATCTAATGGACCAACTGACTCTCTCACAGGTTTTTTGCTACGAATGTACTTGAAAAGGTCTTTACTTCGCGTTTTTGTTTCCGCAGCAAGCTTCTTCTCAAATTCTCCCTTTGCCTGCCTTATCAATGCCTTGCATTTGACTTGCCAGTGCTTGTGCTGTTTCCAGGTTTCGTCATTTGGCTCTTTTTTCCATTTCCTGAAAGATGCTTTTTTGGCAACAACAGCCTCTCTGACCTCACCTTTAAACCGGGCTGGCAGTTTTTTGGACTTCCTTCCACTTTTCTTAAAGCGTGGAATACAGCTGGTCTGGGCTTCCAAGATAGTATTTTTCAACAACAGCCAAGCCCGATGTACGTCTTTAATCTTTGCAACTGCTCCTTTTAGGTTTTTTTTTAACTGTTTTCCTCATTTTATCATAGTCTCCCTTTCGAAAGTTAAAAGGTAGTACTGTGGATTTCCTTACTATCCCTCCTCCACTAATTAAATCAAAGGCAATCATGCTATGATCACTATTGCCAAGTGGCCCCAACAACCTTATCTCTTGCACTAGATCTGGTGTTCCACTAAGGACTAGGTCTAATATGGCTTCCCCTCTGGTCGGTTCATGAACCAGCTGCTCCAAGAAGCAGTCATTTATTTCATCTAGGAACTTTATCTCCCTAGCATGTCCTGACGTGACACTGACCCAGTCGATACCGGGGTAGTTGTAATCACCCATTATTATTACTGCACTGTAACGTTTGTTAGCTTCCTTGATTTCTTTGAACATTTCATCATCCATTTGGTCATTCTGGCCAGGCGGTCGATAGTACACCCCCACTGTCATCGCCTTCCCCCTTTTACATGGAATTTCAATCCATATAGATTCTACAGCAGATTTTGTTTCCTGCAAAACTTTAATCCTTTCTGACTCAATGCCCTCTCTAACATAGAGAGCAACCCCTCCACCAATTTGATAAGCTCTTTCATTACGATATAGTCTGTACCCAGGTATCACAGTGTTCCACTGGTTGTCCTCCTTCCACCATGTCTCTGATATTCCAATCATATCTAACCTTTCATTTAGTACTATATATTCTAACTCTCCCATCTTATTTTTTAGACTTCTAGCATTTGAATACAAGCATTTTAGAGAATGTATTTTATTCATATTAATTTGGCTATTGTTAGACATGGGTAATTTGGGATCTTTAAGCTCTGTCTGCTCCATACTTGAGGGCATTTGGGCTAGTTTTCTCTTTTTTGGAACCTCTCTGCTTTTGGTAGTATCCTTCAAAGATACATTCTTCCGAACCATCCGCTCTTGGGCGACTGTCGGCTTTCCGAGTTTTCTTCTTGTCCAGTGGAGTTGTAGCTTAGGTACATCTCACATGTCTGGACTGGTCTAGCAGGACGATATGGAAGGTGATATTTTACTTACCAGTTAATGTCCTTTCCTTGAGTCCTGCTAGACCAGTCCAGGGTCCACTCCTGAAGCTGTATTTGCTCTGTTCTTCTGCTGCAGTACCTTTTGAGTCCATTATGATTTTATACTTGGCTTTGCAGGTTCATCTTCTACTGACTGCCTTCTGTTTATGCTTTACTGTACATAGTTCTCTACTGTTGATTTTGCATTGTTATTTATTATATTTGAGAACATTTTTATACCGCTCCTTCCAGTGATCAGCAGCGGTTTACAATTAACAAATAACTCTGCAAAGATTAGCCCACAATTGAGGTTGTGTGAGACTTGCCTGTTTCTCCCATATACTTTGGGATGAATACTTAGGAGATCACTAGTGGCTGAGGCAAATAGTCATAGGAGTGATGTCATTGAAACCTGGGTTTTCATTGGTTCTTTGTCTCCACCAATCTGCTGGTAGGGGAACACAACACACTTGATCGGACTGGTCTAGCAGGACTCAAGGAAAGGACATTAACTGGTAAGTGAAATGTCACGTTATTTAAACGTTTCTGTACCAGAGTGGCAGATTTGGTCCTCCAGAAAGTGAGGTAACACCAAAACATTTGGTAATGCATTGCACTGCAGAGGGCCAGCATTAGAAAGTGGCAAACAAGGCAGTTGCCCAGGGCCTCCATGCTACAGCGGATCTCAATCCTGCCTCAAGCTGAAGGAGGCACAGCCTGCAAGTGGACTTTGCAGCCCCTTCACCAGTTCCTTCCCTGGGCCCCTCTACATGCTAAACACTAGTCCTTGTCCTTGATATTAAGTATTTTCTAAGAAAAGTGGATCACCTCTTTTGCTGCTACAGATTCTGTCCTGATCTGAAGAAGAGGGTTTTACCTCCCAGAAGCTAATCCAGAAATGTATTAACTTAATAAAATAAAGTATCACCTTATATCCCTTTTGCTGTATCATAGAATGTATAAAATAGTTTGCCAGAAAAGGTGGTTGAAACCCCAGGTTAAAGAAGGTATTTGCATGCGAGTCTTGGGATTTTATCTCTTTGCAAAAGTGACTCCATGACTAACAGAGATTTCCATTTCATCCTGCCAGACCAGTCCAGACAAGTGGGTTATATCCCTCTGCCAGCAGATGTTGGAGACAAAGTACCAGAAGCTTCACAGACCCCGCCTTTGTACATATAGTGATTCCCCTAGGAGTCACCTTCAGTATTTCTGTCTCCAGCAAATAATGGTTGCACTTTTTCTTGCTCCTGGCCATTCACTTTGAGCATGTGCTGCCAGGGTGCATTTTCAAGCTTGTGGAAGGCTCTCAGGAACACTCGAGGTGCTTCCCCGAGAGTTGCCCACACACATTTTTGGGTTGAGAACCTGATCAGGAGGATCAGTCTTACTCCCCATCATGACAGGGGAGCAGGCCCCTGATCAAGAAGATCAGTGTGGCCTGAACTGACAGAGGGATGCGCCTTCAATATCTTCTGGTCTGGCATGTGAACTACAGTAGCCCCTTTTTTGTTTAAAAAAAATAAAAGGTGTTAGATGTACAGGACAGCCAGATTTCAGCCTTCAGCATTACTTGGAAGGAACCGCTTGAGAACACCACAGTGAGTGTATCGAACCCTCCCTCCCCCCTTCCCAGTGCACTTCAGGACTCGTTCTTTGGTAAAGCCTCCCCGATGTTCTTCTCCTTACTGGGGACTCTTGCACCTGTGTGAGGAATGCCACCGCCGCTTTCTGCAGTTCCTTCCCGCCCTTTTCTCGCTGCTGATGCTCACCACACAGACCTTGCTAGTTGCAATGGCCATCTTGTCTGCTTGTGCACTATCCTCCTGCAGCAGCCGTCAGTCCTCTGCAATTGCTTCTGTGCTCCACAGCTTGGCCTTTGTGAAATTGAAGGGAATGCTGGTGCCAAAAACCTCCTGCTCATCCCTGCTTCAGTGTGGGGTACTGTGCAGCTGGATGTTGCAGACGGTGGCCATTTTTTGAGTTCTCCTTCACTACTGCGGCGGTCTGCCAGAACACGTGCTTTAAGGCAGTCTTCTGGACATAACTCCCTCATCGTTTCCCTGCTGTTTGGCCTGCGGCCAAAAGCACAGGTATTAAGTAGATCAAATCTGTGCAACCTGTGAGACGTCCCAATCCACTCTTGCCCCCTCCCTCAGGCCCGGATTAGGGGACCCCACAGGAAGCCTCACAGAGCTCTTCATCACCCTCTGCCCTTGCACCTATCCTTTCCACAGCTTTGGCCACGGCTGCCTCCTCTCCACCTAGGCTGCTTCCCCAGCATATGGGGATGGATGATTCACCACAGGCGGCCTCAGAGGCTGGCTCTGATCAGTTTATGGCCCTGTTCAAAAAGGTCTGGGAACTGAAGTGAGTCAGTTCCGTTGCGGGCTACGGCATCCTTCTTATGCTCTCCCAAGGTGCCTTCCTCCTGTAAGTGGCCTAAAGACACTCACTTGTCCGATGACAGAGAGTGTTTGTCCAAAGCTGTATCTTGGGCTTCAGAGGACAGGAATTCTTCCCTCTGGATGACCCTGAACACCTCTCTGCAGACGATGGACTTATCAGTGGTTTGGAACATGAGGATAGGAAGTGCTCTCCACCAGAAGACCTAGTTGAGGATCAGAACTCCCAGAATGTCCGTTTGTTCCTTCGGGACAAGCTGCCTGCTCTTATTTCTCAAATCATCGAGGCACTGAGGCTCTTTGACTCTTTGAATCAATCAACAGAACCCACCAAGTTTAAGATGGACCCTATTCTAGTGGTATCAGACAGCCCTCGAGAGCCTTCCCCTTTTCCTCTGGAGCTCCAACAGATGGTCTGTCTGTAATGGGACTCTCCGGATGCATCCCTGCACTTGGCGAAGTGCATGGGCTGCCACTATACCGGATCCCCCACGGATCTTAAAAAGTGTCTCCACTACCCTATGGTAGATGCCCTCATCACAGCCATTACCAAGCATACCACCATCCCAAAAGAAGACAGAGAGGTCCTGCGGGATTAGCATGACCACAAGGTGGAAGGACTTCTAAAGACTGCCTTCGCCTTGTCCTCCTCCTTCACCGTGCAGAGGATTAGCAGCTCAGGCTCTTCTACGTTGGATTCAGCTTTTGCCTGACAACCAGACTTCATCTCGATTGGAGTCTGGCAGCATTCTTGGCTGATGCCTTTATGACCTTTTTGCAGTTGGCAGCCCGGTTCATGGCAGCTGCCACTGTGGCATGGTGTTGGCTTTGGCTTCGATACTGGTCCACAGATACAGCGTCTAAGGGACACCTCATGAAGCTCCCTTTCAAAACCAAGCTTCTCTTTTGGAGAGGATCTTGAAAACTAATCAAAACTTTGGGAGAAGTTAAGCCACAGTGTCTGCCTGAGGACAAACCACAGTCTTCCTCATGGTGTTTGGGTGCTACTTCCTCCTCCTCCTCCACTACCTCTTGGTCTAGTTTTTGAGACATGAGATGCTATCGGCCAAAAAAGCCCTCCTTTGCCTCCACCTCCAACAGGTCTGGAACAAAGTCGCAGCCCTCTCGAAGGTTCCGTCAAACTAAGGATAATTACTCCTCAAACAAGTTCTCCAGATCTGCCAGCTCTTCACACTGACGCCGTCAAGCCCCACTCCAGGATGCTGCCGGTGGGCGAGCAACTGACCCGATCACTGGGTCTTAAACATAATTTGTCACAGCTATGCGATGAATGCGCAACACCCATCGCAGATGCCTTTCTGGTTTCACCTTGTGATTCCCATCAGAAACAGACAGCCATGCGTAACACTCTCCAGGGCCTGCTCCAGCTTCATGCCATTTGCCCGGTACCTCCCGCTGAGAGGGGATTTGGCCAGTATTCCATCTATTTTGTCATAACCAAAAAGGATGGCTCCTTGTGCCCCATTTTGGATCTCCAGGGAGTCAATCGGTCCCTCTGCATTCCTCACTTTTGTATGGAAACGCTCCGATCAGTCATCCAGGCCATAAGGAAAGGTGAGTTTTTGGCCCCTCTAGATCTCACCGAGGCCTACTTCCATGTTCCCATCTGCAAAGTGCATCAGCACTTTTTGTGTTTTGCCGTGCTCTGCCAATATTTCCAGTTCCAAGCTCTTCCCTTTGGGCTGACCATGGTATCTCGATATTCTCCAAGGCATAGTTGTAGTTGCGGCCACATTATGTCATCAAGGGATTTGTGTCCACTCCTTCCTGGACAATTGGCTTATCAGGACCAAGTCACACGCCGATGCCCTCGCTGCAATCTCCCAAGTAGTGAACTTCCTGGAAAGTCTCTGACGGGTGATCAATCATGCAAAAAGTTGTCTGCGCCCTTCCAAGCCCTAGAATTTCTCAGGGCACAGTTCATTAGCAGGTTTGGGAGAGTCTTCCTAACTCAGGATCACTTCTGCAAGTTCTCTGGCCAACTCCAGGCCTTCCTTATGCGGGTCCGCCCTTGGGTGTGGGACTATCTCCAGATCCTTGGAGCCATGGCGGCCATCCTCTAGGTAATTCCATGGGCTCGGACGCACATGAGGCTTTTGCAGCGCTGACTCCTGTCGCGCTGGTCCCCAGTCTAGCAGGAGTTCCACATCCGGCTCCCGCTCTCGTGGAAGCTTCATCACTGCCTTTGATGGTGGTTCCATCAAAAATTAAACCTCTGTGAAATGAACTCAAACTATATCTATAACCTAAAGATCACTCACTGTCCCATAAAATTCATCAACCTTTGTGTATAACAGGAAAATTTCCTAACTCTAATTTTTTGTCGGATCGCCTGTCGCGAGGGTGTACACTCTCAATTGACAGACCCTCCTTTGATGGTGGTTCAACCCAACCAGTCTTCTCCAGGGACTCGCACTACAGAGTCCGCATTGGATTGTGGTGACAACCGACATCAGCCTGACTGGCTGGGGAGCCCAGTGCTTGGAACGGACCACACAGGGCTCCTGAACCCCTCGGGAATCCAAGTAAACCGTCAACAAATTCAAAGCCTGGGTGGTGCTCCTGGCTCTTCTAGCCTTTTTACCACTCCTCTGCAATCAGACAGTCTGCATACTCTGCAACAGTTCAGTCACAGTGTCCTACCTCAACAGACATGGGGGAACCAAATGTCCAAGAGTAGCAAAGAAGATGGCCATCCTCTTTTCCTGGGCAGAAAAGCACCTGCTAATGGTCTCGGCACAATCTGCTCATGGTGTCGACAATGTACAGGTCGACTTCCTCAATCACCATGCACTCGACCCTGATGAGTGGGAGCTCACCCTCTGGTCATTTCAGCAGATAATAAACCATTGTGGCTGTCCTAGTATCGACCTGATGGCAATCTCGTGCAGTGCCAAAGTGCCATTCTTCAGTCACAGAAGGGATCCCAAATCCAACAGTCTGGATGCATTGGTTCAGCCCTTGCCCACTGCAACACTTCTGTATCTGTTTCCACCCTGGGCGATGATCGGCTGGGCACTATGGAGCATTGAGGCACACCTGGTACCAGTAACCCTGATAGCTCCCGACTGGCCTTGCCAACTGTGGTATGCTGACCTGGTGCACCTACTGGTAGAGCCGCCCCTGGCTCTCAGCTTGCACAGAGGACTTCTCCATCAGGGGCTGGTCTGGATGGACGACCCAGCCTCCTACTCACTTATGGCTTGGCTGTTGAGAGGCAATGGCTAGTGTGCAAGGGCTGCTCCCACACAAGTCATTGAGACCCTCCTCAAAGCCCGTTGGCCATCTACCTCTTTAGCATACGCCCGAGTCTGGCGTCTTTTTGAGAACTAGTGCTCGCAGCACAACATATTACTCTGGCAGGTGCAAATCCTGATCTTATTGTGTTTTTGCAAGACTGTTATGACAAAGGTCTTCCCTTGAACTCCCTGTGGGAACAGGTAGCTGCTCTCACTTGTTTCCGGGGGCCCGATGGGCCGTTCATCGTATCACACTGTGTCAGTCATTTTCTCCATGGAGTCTGCTCCCTGCACCATCCACTGTGGCCAGTTGTGCCACCATGGGACCTTTCCCTTGTGTTGAACTGCCTTATAAAGTCTCACTTTCAGCTGCTCAAGGACATTACTCTCAGTGATTTGTCCCTGAAGACAGCATTCCTTGTCGCAGTTACTTCAGTGCGAACACATATCTGAGCTGCAAGCTCTGACCTTTCTGGACTTGTTTCTCTCCTCCCCCAAAGAGGTCTCCTTTTATGCAGTACCCTCCTTTTTGCCAAAAGTACTTTTGGCCTTCCATGTCAATCAGGCCATCCTGCTTCCTGCCTTTTCTACAGAACAGCGCTCGGGCAGAAATCGGGGACTCAAGGCAGTTGACGTCAGCCGAGTGCTTCGGTGTTACCTAAAAGTGACCAATTCTTTCCGGACGTCTCACAGCTTCTTTGTCCTGTTTGCGGGGACTCGCAAGGACCTTGTTGCATCTAAATCGACCATTGTGTGCTGAATTAAGTGCATTATAGAGTCTGCTTACATTCTGCACAACAAGCCCATACCACTTGGTCTCTGGGCTCACTCCACGCATGCTCAGGCCATATCTTGGGCAGAGAAGTTGCATGTTGATACCCTCCACATTCGTCGAGCGGCTACCTGGTCCTCTTCCATATTTGCGCATCATTACCGCCTTGATCTCCAGGCAAGAAATGCGGTGAATTTTGGAGTCTGCATCATGGCAGCATCTGTATCTTCCCACCCTAGGGTGGGGTAACTCCTGGTACTGCTCACTTGTCTGGACTGGTCTAGCAGGTTGACTTGGAAGGAGAAATTTCACTTTTCTTTAATTTTCCTTTCCTGGAATCCTGCTAGACCAGTCCAGGACCAGCTTTCTCTGTGTTTTCTTAGACATCCATTTCTGAAGAGCCTCACAATTGTTTGGCTGCCTTACTATATCGCCAAAGAGCATTGTATATAGTTCTGTATATATGATTTGGTTAAGGTGGTGGTTCTGCTTTTCCAGGGGTATACTGAAGGCAACCCCTAGGGGAATCACTAAATGTGCCAGGGCGTGGTCTGTGAAGCTGCTGGTACTTTCTCTGTCTCCAACATCTGCTGGCAGGGGGATACAACACACTTGTCTGGAATGGTTTAGCAAGATGATGAAGTATGATAAGGAAAGGAATGGAAAATAAAACAAAAGATATTATAATGCCTCTATATCGTTCCATGGTGAGACCGCACCTTGAATATTGTGTGCAATTCTGGTCGCCGTATCTTAAAAAGGATATAGCGATTTTAGAAAACGTTCAGAGAAGAGCCACCAAAATGGTAAAGGGGATGGAAGGATACTCCTATGAAGAAAGGCTAAAAAGGTTAGGGCTCTTTAACCTGAAAAAGAGACGGCTGAGGGGAGATATGATAGAAGTCTATAAATTAATGAACGGAGTGGAACGGGTAAACGTAGATCGATTGTTTACCTTATCAGAATATAGAAAGACTAGGGGACATGCAATGAAGCTACAGGGTAAACAATTTAAGACTAATAAAAGAAAATATTTTTTCACTCAACGTGTAATCAAACTCTGGAATTTGTTACCGGAGGATGTAGTAAAGGCTGTTAGTGTAGCTGGGTTTAAAAAAGGTTTGGACAAGTTCCTGGAGGAAAGGTCCATAAACCATTATTAAGAAGGGACCCAGGATATCAATGCTTGAACCAATACAAGCATTGTGGAACCTGTGTCCCTTGGGGAAACTGCTAGGTACGTATGACCTAGATTGGCCACTGTTGGAAACAGAATACTGGGCTTGATGGACCTTGGTCTGACCCAGTATGGCATATCTTATGTTAAGATTACAGGAAAGGAAATTAACGGTAAGTGAAATCGCTTCTTGACTACCACTCATTTATAGTAACAATGATGCAATGAATACTAGAGGTTCAAAGTATATGGCAACATAAGATGACACTTAACTAGCACAAATATGTGTACCTTTATAGCATTTCCCTTTTAAACCTGATTCAGTTAATCTGAGTAATTTGATATTTACACAATGTATTGCATCGTGCTAAGAAAGGCATTTCTTGTTAGTATGGGGGGTTGGGAAAATATCTGGTATGAAAGCAAGTTTGTACATTCAGTCTTAATTTCTTCATTGGTATGAGCATGCCAACTGAACGTTTGGTCCATAAAACATTTTTTGGTGTCTTAATTATTCATGTGATACATGCTGAAAATTTCAGTGCCTCTTTTTGTCAATTATGGTAGAAATGCAGTTGTTCACTTGTAAGAAATCAGTACATTTTGCCATCTTAAGAGCAACATTGATAACATAGATATATTGTCATGAGGTAGACAGCACTAAGCCAGAAATATTAAAGAGTAATGCAAAGGAAGAGCTTACTTGTCATGAGCTAGACAGCACTAAGCCTGAAACATTAAAGAGTAATATAAAGACTTCCGGTTTGGCAATGAGCTGATCGGATCGCCTACGATCAGCTCCGGGTACTCTGCCCCACAAAACGGCTATAGATATCTATAAAAGTGGGCACTAATCACATATTTATCTCTCTTACGACACGGGGGATATTTTGAGCTGGGAGCAGTTTCTTAACGGCTCGGAACCCGATGGCATCGAAGCCACCAAGGAAGGAGAAGCTGAGGGCTACTGAGGGTAAAATGGCCGAGGGAGCGCCAGCCAGCCCGAAATCCAGTGGTACCACGGATCTGGTGAAAGAAGTGAGTGCTGCAGTGGTCCAGGCTTTGGACCCCCGCTTTCAGGAGTTGGTGGATCGGATCCAGAATGTCAGCCAAAATCTCACTGAATTCACAGGGAGGATGGACCAGGTAGAGGCCCACGTCTCGGACATCGAAGACGCCCAGCATTCCCTGGAAACTAAAGTAGAGGCCCTGGAGACTTTAGTAAAACAACAGGGTGACAAGCTGGATGAACTCGAGAATCGGGGGAGACGAAAGAACTTACGTTTTATTGGAATACCGGAGAGTGTGGCAGATGGCGCCCTTTTTGATTACCTGCAGTCCTGGATAGAGAAACTGCTACAAGGTAAAAGCGTGGACCCTGTAAAGTTGGAACGCGTGCACCGGTTGGGCCAGCGGCAAGACCAACTGAGGCGTCCGAGAGCGGTCATAGCCCGATTTTTAGACTACCGGCAAAAAGAGATGGTACTGAGGACGGCTCGGGGCCGAAATATGCAGCAGCAGGACTCACCACAAATCCTTGTGTTCCAAGACTATTCAGCTTTGGTGAGCCAGCAGCGACGGGCTTTCTCCGGGGTCTGCACGCAGCTGCGAAACCAAGGCGTGCGATTCTCACTGCTCTATCCTGCCCGTCTGCAGGTGGAGGTCAATGGCCAGACACGCTACTTGACAACACCGGCGGCGGCTACATCTCTGCTAGCAACTTTAACTACTCAGACTGCTTCTCCCCCGTGAGACCTGAGCTACTTGTGTGGATGGAGATTTGCTGTCTTGTTGAAAGAGAGAGGCCCAAGGACCTACCTGGGGCCTGAACTGTAGCGGTTGCTATCCTTCTGGCTTCAGATGTTACACTGTTACATTTTCTGTTTTGTTTAAACTGTGGCCTGATACATTTGGCTACAGTGTTTAAGCTGATCCCCTATGTGAAAGTTTTAATGATTATACTGTTTCATTGTTGCCACATCTGCTTTACCCTATGGGTCGTAATATGGGGGTAGTTCCTTGATAGTTGTGGGTAATGTCTGGAACGTGCGAATGTGTAATTGGATGGGGTTGTTGGCTGATCCTGAGAGGAAGGGGTTTTTATTTGGTCTTTTCTAACAATCTCCTTTGTTTTTTTAAATAGTTCTCTGCTCTTTTCCCTCTTTGTCTTCCCCCTATTGTCGGGAGCTACAGTGAAGGGCTAATCGAGGTGCGTGCCGGCCATGCTCCTGCCTCCTAAGTCTATTTTTAATCTTAGTTAAGACTTGGATAGGGAGTTGACAGGGGGCAGGATTGTAGATTGGTCTCTCGACCTTAAAGGGAGGATTATTGCACCGAATACGCCATTGGGAACTGGGAAACCTCGTGTAGGCAACTCCGATGGTATTGGGTCTAACACCGAGATTTCGCAGTCTTTCACCTAGGAGTCTGTCTCCATGTTGGAGGTTGATCCTCGGTAAAACAAGATGATTGGGGGGATGAATGTGGTAAGGTATGTGTGTTGGGGGGGTAGGCCCTGGATGGAGAGGATGAGTGGATTTTAAGTTAGGCCAATGCTCCTGACTGTTTTGTTTCTTTTTATGGGTGGCCTATAGAGGCGCGCTGATGATTCTATATGTGATGTTGTGTACAGTAAGTGGCTATCCCCTAGAGTATGACTGGAGGAGGGATATGGGTTGGTCCCACAGGGGGATAATAGGGTTGGGTCACCTGATACAGTGGACCACTGCGGTCATAAGGAATAGAAGGTAGATAACTTGGACTTTCTCTGGGGGATTGCCACGCTGAAGGGGTACAATTATGGGGGGGGGGGGGATGGAGGGTTAAGGACCCTGGGGAGAAAGTTAAATTGGGCTTAATAGATAGGAGGGGGTGATTTCTTAGTATTGACCAATCAGGGCAAGTGTAGGTGTTTGCGGGAAGCAGCCTTCTTAGGGAGGAGAGGAGGGGGGGGGGAGGTGGGAATACTATGGACCCATATAATAGGAATTAGGAAGAAAGTTACTTGTTATAAATGAGTTAGGCTCTCTTTGGAGATTGGGGATGTTTGGGGCAGTCCCGATTGCTATAGGGAAGTTGTCCAACCTATGGGTGGACTTGATGGTCAGTTAGTGGGGAGGCAGGGGGAGGATAGTTGGGAGGGGGAGGGGGGAGGCGAGGGGAGGGGAGGGGATAGCACACACTCCATTGTTTTATTGCAAGCAGCTCTGTACTGTTCAGTTGATTGTTGGGGGGGGGGGGAGCTCCAGGCTGGGGGGCTCCCTTGCTGGGATTGGTTTTCTCTGCCTGGATGGATCTTGATACTGCCCCATGCCCCTGAAGGTTATTACCTGGAATGTTTGTGGATTGGGGACTCCAATTAAACGGTATAAAATATTCCAGGCCTTGGCCAGACAACAGTGTGATGTTGCCCTGCTACAGGAAACACATCAATCAGAAGCAGAACATGGTAAACTTTGTAAGGGCTGGGTGGGGCAGGTGTGGGGCTCCCCTGCGCGAGGGAAAAAGGGGGGAGTAGTAATTTTGTTCCATAAACGGGTACGCTTTGCCATGGAAAAGGTAGTTGCGTCGGAAGACGGACGTTTTCTTCTGCTGGCTGGTAGACTGGAAGGGAAGCCGGTGATTATTGGGAATCTATATGGTCCGAATGTGATGGACAATGGCTTTTATAATGGTCTTGCCTCTAAAATCGAACAACTTCCGGAGTTCCCGCTGCTCCTGGCGGGAGATTTTAACGGGGTTCTAGATGTAGACCTTGACACCTCTAGAGGGGGAGAGGCGAGAGAGCGGATTCCGGTGACGCGGGTGTTGCAGCGCTTTCGCGGTAGACTCGGCCTGGTCGATCCATGGCGTTTACTACACCCCTCAGAGAGAGACTTTACCCATCAGTCCCGGGCTCATGGGTCCAGTGCTCGAATTGATTATTTCCTAGTGTCAGGGGCCCTGTTTACTAATATGGGGGAGGTGCAGATAGGCCCCTTGGAAATCTCAGATCATGCGCTGGTCGGGATGGAGCTGCATTGGGGGGTGACAACTACCCGGACGTGACTTTGGAGACTTCCCCTGGGGCTGTGTCAGGATGTTCGATTTCAACATTTTTTGAAGCAGCGTTGGCGGGAGTTTGTGAGTGACCACCAGTGCCACAGTGGGGACCCTGAATTGGTGTGGGAAACAGCAAAAGTGGTGTTACGGGGTGACATTATTGGGTTCGCCGCTCGGAAACGTCGGCTGATAGCGGAACGAATAATTGGCTTAGAACGTCTGGTTATTAGTTTGAGAAGGCTGTGTGCTCGTCACCCGACGTCTGCGAATAAGAAAAAGCTTTGGGAAGCCCAGGTGGATCTTAATGAGTTAATACATCAGAGAGCCAAGAAGTCCATCCTTTATTATAAATATCGGCTACATTGCTATGGGAATAAGCCAGGGAAGTTACTGGCGCGGTGTTTGAAGGGTCAGCGGGGGTCCTCATTAGTGACGGCCATCAGAGATGAACAGGGACGGCTGCAAAAAGAGTCTGTTGAAATTGCTCGGGCCTTCTGGAACTTTTTTCAGGACTTATACAAGGCACAACCCGCGTCCACAGTAGAGCTTGATGAGTATTTGAAACCGTTGAATCTGCCACAGCTTACTGAGGAACAGAGAGAGCTCTTAGAGCAACCTATAACCGCGCTGGAGATATCCTCCGCGATTTCCGCAGCTAGTTGTAATAAATCACCTGGACCGGATGGCCTGGGTGCCGAGTTCTATAAGCTTCTTGATGAACCTGTAAGCCCCATACTTGCGGAGGTCTTTAATGGGAGGGCGGAAAGAGGGGCCTTCCGCTGGGGAAGTAATCATGCTCATCTCACGCTGATTCCTAAGCCGGGTAAGGACCCCTTGCTGGTAGGGTCGTATCGTCCTATTTCCCTGCTTAACTTTGATATCAAATTAAATGCGAAAGTCTTGGCAACAAGACTAGCAACAGTTATAGGCCACTTAGTGCATGACTCCCAGGTGGGATTTATCAAGGGGAGACATGCGGTTCGTAACTTGCATAAGATTCTAGCGTCTCTGGAATGGGTCCATGCTCATCGATTGCCCTCCCTGCTTATAAGTTTTGACGCGGAAAAAGCCTTTGATAGGGTAGATTGGCGCTATCTTCGTAATCTTCTTCCGCGTTATGGGTTGGGAGTTAATTTTTGTAGGATGGTAGGGAGTCTATATGTTCGGCCTACGGCGGGGGTGCTGTGCAACGGTATCTTATCAGAGGACTTTCCTTTAGAGCGGGGCACAAGACAGGGGTGTCCCCTTTCTCCCCTATTGTTTGTTCTGTCGCTGGACCCCTTGATTCGGACTATCGAGGCCTCCTGTGGGATACAGGGAGTCCGCATGGGCTCACAGGAGTTTAAACTTTCAGCCTTTGCGGATGATCTTTTGGTTCACCTGCTCTCCCCAGATCAATCGCTGCCGCAGTTGTTGGAGGAGTTTGCGAAATTTGGTAGCCTCGCTGGGCTGCGTATCAGTAGGGACAAATCAGAAGCATTGGATGTATCAACGCAGCTGCAGGGGAATTGGGTGGGGGTTTTCCCTCTTAGATGGGCGGTGGATGAATTT
Source organism: Ichthyophis bannanicus (assembly GCA_033557465.1). Lineage (NCBI taxonomy): Eukaryota > Metazoa > Chordata > Amphibia > Gymnophiona > Ichthyophiidae > Ichthyophis > Ichthyophis bannanicus. The sequence goes on from CM066040.1 coordinate 53,666,238, forward strand.
ATTTATCTAGGCATAGTGCTAACTCGCAACCCCCGAGTGTTGTATCCGCGTAACTTGGAGAGGTCGTTGAGGCGGCTACAGCAACAGTTGAAAACATGGGAGCTACTCCCGCTATCCCTGTCAGGGAGGGTGGCAGCGATTCAAATGGTGATTTTACCACGGTTGTTGTACTGGTTCCAAACACTGCCGGTTTGGCTGTTGAGCCGAGACGTGCGTCGGTTTGAGGTTGCTATTCGACGGTTCTTATGGAAAGGAGGGAAGGCGCATATCTCGTGGTCACGAATGGTGGGGTCTTGGCGTGAAGGGGGGTTGGGTCTCCCAGACCTTACGGGGTATGCTTTGGCCTGCCAGGCTCGTCACCTTGGAGACTGGTTGGGAGGGACAGATGTGTATACACCTCGAGCTATGGAGGAGTGTTTTGTGGCACCATTGACGTTATTGGGGGTTCTACATGGGACGTACCATGCTCTCCCTCGCCATGTTGTGCGTAGTGAGCTGATTGGTTCGGCTCAGTGAACCTGGAAACAACCTTCGTTGGAATACATCATGGAAGATCTCCAGTTGGCTCCCATTACAGGGCAATGTTAATTTTCTCCCAGGCTCGGAGACAGTGATTTTCCGAGAGTGGGGTGCTCGAGGAATCCAGAATGTCGGACATGTGGTTGAGCCTTCAGGGCAGTGCAAATCCTTTTTGACTTTAAGTAGGGAGTATGATATATCTCCTAGGCATTGCTTCGCTTATATACAACTTGCACACTATGTGTCTTCCCTGCCCCGCGAAGCGTTACGTGTTGACCGCTCAGCGCAAATTTTGGAGTTTTTTGGGCTAGGGGAGGAAAGTCCCCCATCAATCTCGGATTTCAAGAAACGCTTGGCTGGCCTTTGTACTGCCCCTGACTATTGTGGGGTCGAGGCAGCTTGGGAAATGGAATTGGGAGAAGCAGTACCCCCCGGGGCGGTCATTCAGGCCTTAAAAGGGATAGTGAAGCTGACACAAGAGGCCCGCTGGCGGGAGACACAATTTAAATGTGTAACCAGGGTGTATTTTTCCCCACGAAGGGTGCTACGCAGCCGGTTAACCATTGACGGGTCTTGCCCGAAATGCTCAGAGCCTATGGCGACTTTATTTCATATGTGGTGGGGTTGTAGGTCAGTGCGCTCCTATTGGGCTATGATATGTACTTTTCTAAATCGCCTACTACAGCGGCGTGTGAGATGGACCGGGGCCCTTGTGGTGCTAGATCGGCTTGACCCCCCTTGCCCTGTGGCGGAGGGAGAACGGTTGTTGGTGCGCAAAGCCTGCTTAGTGGGGAAGGGGCCAATTCTGTGTCTTTGGAGGGAAAGTAGTCCACCTTCCTTTGGTGAGTGGCATAATTGCTTCCATCAAATGATGCTGACGGAGAGATGGGGGGCGCGGGGCAGTGTCAAACGCTGGACAGCTTTTATGCGTGTCTGGGAGCCTTATATACAACAGATGAGTGCTAGGTGTTGCAATGAGATTTTGCATGTTGGTAGTTGACAGGGAGAGCTGCTGGTGGGAGATGTGGAGTGTATGTAGATATTGCTGGAGGCTTACAGAGTGCATAAGGTAGTGTGCTATGGGTGAGGGGAGGGCTGGGGAGGGTTGTGGGCGGTGGGGAATGGGGGATTATTTTTGGGAGAAAACAATTTCCACCTGTTATCTCTGTTCGTTTATCCTCTGCGAGGGGATTAGAGTACACCCCTCTGGGGATATTTGTATATTGTATATTGAATTTGTTGGTGGTTATAAAATAAAGTATTTAAAAAAAAAAGAGTAATATAAAAGAAGAGCTTACCTGTCATGAGTTAGATAGCACAGACCCTGAGATATTAAAGAGTAAAATAAAAGAAGAGCTTACCTTACAGCCACACGTACAGTTGCAGCATACACAATGCAGAAAGGCAGGGAAAGGGGAAACAAACTTTCCTCATGGCCTTAGTGACGCAGTAAGAATTCAGGGTCCCAATCAGGCTCACCTGGAGCCAGAGTCACGTTCTACGTCTGATGAGCAGAGAGATAAAACCAGGTGGGAAATCACACAGGAGGAGTGCAGGCCCGAGGAACTCAGGCCTAGAGAGCTCAGGCCTGAGGAGCTCAGACCCGAGGAGCTCAGGCTCAGGGAGTTCAAGCATCTGGAGGAAAAGGCTGGAGTTCAGCATTCAGGGCTGCAGCCAGAGCTGGAGTTTGAGCTCGAGGAAAAACAGTCCAGGAGATTGAGAGGTCAGTCTCAGAAAAGGTGAGACAAGAACTCCAGAGCAGTTTCAGAAAGACACGTTGCCTTGGAGAATCAGGACAGAAGAAAGGCAGGCTGAAAAACTCGAGAGAGCTAGGAAAGACAGTGGCAAAGTCTTCCCAGCCAGAGGGGTCCTCGTACCGAGGCAAGCAGCCAAGCCAACAGAGAGCAAAGGTCACGTACAGGGAAGCTCACTGAAGACAGGAAGTGAGTGCTGCTCAGCCAGGCACAGCAACCGATGCTCACAGAGAAAAGCAGGGAGCCAGTCAGAGAGAAAACCTTGGCTGGAAGAAGAAGGGCTGGAAACCATCTTCTCCCCGAAGAGAGATAAGTACCCTGTCTTTTGTAAAGGGAAAGAAGTGGGTCCTTATAGGAGAAGCCGGGCTTACAGCAAGCTAGAGAATCCCTATTGGCATAGGACGTGGGAGGAAATCCCCAGCATAGCTCCTGCTAGCTTTGACACCCTAAAGCAGCTCCAACTATCAGAAGCTGAGGTCTCCCGAGGGCAAAGCTCTGAGAGCAGTTTCACAAGTACTCAGTGCCCGTATACAGGACCAGGTCCCGACCTTATGCAGTGGGAAAGCTCTATCCCAGAAAACATCCCAGAGCCCATGGAATGTGCTTTGTGTGTAGCAGATGACATAGAGTCTCTGTGTTAAAAGGGAGCAGGAAAGGAATTGTGTTTTTGCACATATGGAATGTGATGGACTCTCTTTGCTGAAGAAGAAGCATAATTATTGTTTGTAAGAATCCTTTACACCGGTGAAGCAACCGTTCAATTTATGTTGTCTTTGTTTGAAGACATCCTCAAGGGAAAGGGAATAAAACCTAACCTTAACTTTCACTCTGGACAGGACTACAGAGTCTTTATTCCACAACTTCAGGCTATACCCAGGTCTAGGCAACCGCCTAAGACCGGCTTAGTCTCACAATATCTACTATATTTTAAAGTCTAATAATAGTGAGAGAGTTTATTGCTATAGTAGACTTTGAAGCCAATGTACTAATACACAAAACTCTGTAAATGGTGCTTCACTTGTCTAAACATAAAATAGTCCACACTACTTGCGATGAAACACAGCATTTAGCTTTTTAGCACAGAAAACTATTTGTGTAGTTTCTGCTTTCACAGAGAATACAATTTATTGCATAGTTCTCTTCATGCACAATTGTATTCAAGTTAATAAGCTACTGAGATGCAAAATAGCTCATTAACTATAATGCATAGTTAAACTTCATGTAAAATATCATAGTTTTTCTCGGAAATTTCCTGGCAGAAGGGGTTTATTTACATATACAATCCTGATAAAAAAATTTGTGTACTCTGTTTTGCAAAAAGCATGCCCAATTTTTTGCATTTTAGTGCACAGGTGTGTGTGTGTGTTAAGGTTTGTTAAACTAATCCACCTTCCAGTTACACCGCAGGTCCAGAGTCAATTTCATACCAGTATATTCTATATCTGATTGCTTGTATGTTTCTAGGAGACCTCCTGGATGAAATCTGTGTTTGGATGATTAGAGTGGATGTTAAAAGCAATGGGTGATGAGCTGGACCTGAGCTCTTGTGGCTAAAGAAGACGGTCACAATAGATGGGCATATTAACAGCTGACAATTACCATGCATTCTACCATGCCCTCTTTCATATCCTGTTTCTCATTACTGAACCATTTGGCTTTGTACAATCTTTGCCCTGAAAGTAGTTTTGTTAAATTGAGAAACACAAATAGCGACAGACTTAATGCCATTGAACTTAGAATTGACTTATAATACATGTTAATATAGAAGAAGATCAAGATCAGCTTTCCTAAAGCTGCAAGAGTTAGAGAAAATTCCAGCCTCGAATTGGAATGCTACAAGATGAGAAGATCAAGATAAGGTGGAAAGAATATACAGAGTCATTATACCATAAAGATCAAGTGGATCAACAGCCGTTTCAACCTGTACCTTGTCCCCAGGCGCCCCTACTGGCGTAGGAAATAAGGGCGTCCGGTGACATTTAATTTATTTTAAGGAGTGGTTGAGCTGAAGGACCAAGAGGATTCTGGTCCTTGTAGTGCAGAACTCCTTACAAAGAACAATCTACGCCAATGTGTAGGGTAATAAGGCTTTATTTCCCCGGTCAAAGCTTAGGTTCAATAAGACACAAAAGAAAATGAAGGTAATTCTTTCCTCTAACAAAAAGGTTCCACCGTTATATAAACAGTTAAGGGTTGTAGGCTTCACAATTAACTGTTTATCTGGGTTAAGGCTTCTTTCAAATCAATAGAAATTAACATCAGGAAACAAATGGTTATCAACTTCACCATATGCAGAGTTCTCTTTTCTCTATACATCTAGCAAGGCAATCAAGCTAGTTCTCCTAGGACAAGCAGGATGTGTCAGCCACACCTGGTGACGTCATCCGACGGCGCCATGACGGAAGTGCTCTCTAGCTCAGAAGCTTCTGAGCATGTGGGAGGTCCCACCTCCCTCGGCCCGCCCCTAGCCGGCCAGTTCTTTTTCTTCCGCCCTGCCTCAAGACGGAATTTCAAGCTCTCCATAAAAAAGTTTTAAAATACCTCAGTTATAATGCCTAAACCAGGCTTCAAGAAGTGTTCCATCTGCAACAAGAAGATGAACTTATCAGACACTCACCAACACTGCATCGGGTGTCTAGGATCCTCTCACCAGGTTGAAGATTGTGCCAGCTGTGCACGGATGTCTCCCAGGGCTAGGAAACACCGGGAACATGCCCTGCAAGATCTGATCTCCTCCACGGCGTCTTCCAGCACTACCCGGGACAAAAGTAAGGACCTTGCCAAAGCTTCTCCACTTCCCGTGCCGGCAGCCCGCTCCCGGACAGACAAGCGGCACAGGGATGACCCGGGACAGGCCCCCGCTCACCGGAGTTCTGGGGCGGCCTCCGATCCAGGAAAGGCCCCTTCCCTCCGTGGTTCCAGCACTGCCTCCGAGCCAGGAAAGGCCTCTTCGCACCGGGGTTCGAGCGCCGTCTCCCCCCAACAGCGGCGTGCTTCCAGTGAGTCCTCCTCCCTCCGGGTGAGCCCTCCTGCTGAGCGCTGCTCTCCAAGGCCATGCGGTCCCCAGGACGCCCCCCAAAATGGCGCCGTCCTCCTTGAACCGCTTGGCTCCGCCTCCAGACATGCCCCCTCCACCGGGATTGGCCATCACGGCTCCGCTCCGATTCAGCGCCAGCAGGCTTCCCCTTTGCCGAGCACCTCCAGGACCGCTGCAGAGGAGCTCCAATCCAGCACGGCAAGCAGGTCCCGGCCTGCAGAACTTCAGCGCGGCCAGACCTCTTCCCCGCGGCCATCAGCATCAACGTCAGAGGAGTCTCAGATCGGAGCAGAAGCCTACAATCAGCGTGGGAATGGCACGGATGCCCCCCTCCCGCGCGGGAGAAGCAGACACCGCACCGCAGACTCCTGCCATCAGCACCGGAGCAGCCGCGAACGCGCCACAGGCAGCGGCAACCGGGAAAGCAGGAAGAGAACAACAAAACATCGGCACCGGGCTCCTTCGGGGTCAAGGGACTCCTGCAGTGGATCTCCCCATAGACGCAAGAGGAGCAGGAGGTCAGGCTCAAAGAGCAGCAGGGGTCATAGGAGCAGCAGGTCTTCGGACTCCACCTCCTCTGCGATCCTGCATCTGCTCACTCGCCTGGTGGAACAGACTGCCCCCCAACGAGTGGTCCAGGATGGTTCACATGATTTCCCTCGGGATCATGCACTTGCTTCCCCCGGGGCACGACCGGGCTCGGAGCGCTCCCTCTCTCCGAGAGACGCCAGTCGCTCGCCCTCCAGAGCTCGATCACCCTCCCCGACCTTGTCCAGGCAGCCGCCTTCCCCAGTGCAGCTACACTCCGAGGGAAGCGAAGGGGAGGAGTTGGGACCAGACGCTAACACTTCCAAACCCCTGACGGATGAGACGGACACTCCGTCTGTACCAATACCTGAGGACCTCACCTACCCAAAATTTCTCAGGAAGGTGGTTTCCAAACTCGGGCTTACCACACACGACACGCCGGATGAACAGGAACCCGAGGTCATGAAATACCTCAGTGGTCCCAAACCAGCCATGGCCCTTCCCCTACACCGCAAGTTGAAGGAAAAGCAGCTGACACTCTGGCAGTCCCCTGCGTCTGGCCAGCCTTGCTCCAGGCGCCTGGGCAGTAAGTACATTATCCACAAGACTCCGGGTTTTGACAAACCACAACTGCCACACCAGTCTATAGTGGTGGCTTCAGCACTCAAGCGAGTCAAATCCACGCGTGTCCAAGCCGCACATCCACCGGGCCGGGACCCCAAGCGTCTGGGCAACATGGGGAAGAGAGTGTTCCAAGGCACGATGCTGAACGCCAAGATAGCAGCGCATCAGTTCCAACATGTCCTATTCCAGGATGCCATCCTGGCGGACCTCAAGGGCCACTTACAGGATCTCCCTAAAGACTCACGTACATCCGCCTCCACCTCCATCCAGGAGCTAGCGGAGTGCAGCAAACACCTGATGAGTACAGCCTTCGACTCCTTTGACACAGCGGTAAGGACAGCGGGCACAGCCATATCGGCTCGTCGATGGGCATGGCTTCGTGCGTCGGGGCTTGCTGATAACACCCACGATCGGATCGCCGATACTCCCTGTTCGGGCGACTCCCTCTTTGGAGACAAGGTCACTGACACAGTGAAAGACCTGAAAGAGGACTGCACCACTTTGAAGACCCTGGCGGCGGACGGCATCGAAAGACCCTCCTGGTCCAGGAAAGGGAGCTACTCCAAGAAAAATTTTTCCTCATCCAAACAATATTATGGCTCCAATCGTCAGTGGCAGCCGCCCAGATACAAGCAGTCCTATCACAAGTCGCCCTTTCAGAGACAGCAGCCACGACAACGCAAGCAAAAGCAGAACAACACCTCCCAGCCAGGGAAAGACTCTTCGTCCTTCTGACTACCCGCCCTGCCTGGGCCCCCTACGGGACAAGCAGACCACCCGGTTGGGGGCCGGCTGTCCTACTTCCTCCCGGCATGGCAGGAGATCACTACGGACAAGTGGGTCCTTCAAATAATACATACAGGCTACCGTTTGCGTCTCTCCTCCCTTCCACGGCAGCTGAAGCAACCCACCAGCCAGCCTTCACCCCATCAGGAACAACCACTCTCGGAGCTCCTTCAACAGCTTCTCTGGGCACGCACGATAGAGAGAGTGCCCACAGACCAAGTCAATACTGGATTCTACTCCCGCTATTTCCTTATTCCCAAGAAGTCGAAAGGCCTCCGCCCCATCCTGGACCTCCGAAGGCTGAACCGCTTCATCAAGAAGGAGAAGTTCTGGATGTACTCGCTCAACTCCATCCTCCCCCTCATCAGAGCGGGCAGCTGGATGGCTACACTGGACTTACAGGATGCCTACTCCCACATTCCAGTCCATGCCTCCCACAGAAAATACCTCAGATTCATAGCTGTGGGATGTCACTACCAGTATCAAGTGCTGCCCTTTGGCCTTTCTCCAGCACCCAGAGTTTTCACGAAATGCGTAGCGGTCGCCGCTGCACACCTCCGCAAGCAAGGCGTCGCCATCTTTCCTTACCTGGACGACTGGCTCCTGTCGGCGAACTCGGCTCACGAACTACGCCGAGCAGTCAAGCAAACTGCACACCTACTAGCCAAACTGGGATTCCTGCTCAACAGGGAGAAATCACGACTCGAACCCGTACAGCGGACGGAGTTCATCGGGGCGATAATCGACACCAAAGCCTGCAAGGCGTTCCTGCCCCAGACCAGAATCAAGGCCATTGTGCAACTGGCGAAGAAAGTGTCGGCGGAGAAGCACACTTCAGCCCGCGACATTCTGTGCCTTCTAGGCCATATGGCAGCGACGACGTCAGTCCTCCCGCTGGCGAGACTCCACATGCGCTCCCTTCAGTGGCATCTGCGAACCCACTGGAAGCAACTATCCCAACCTCTCACTACTCGCATCCCGATAACAACCAATGTTATCCGGAGCCTGCGTTGGTGGACAGAGTCAAGCAACCTGTCAGTAGGCAAGCGCCTGCAACCACTCACTCACCAGCTCATCCTCACAATGGATGCATCTGCAACTGGATGGGGGGCCCACTTACTGCATCTCAACACGCAAGGGGCCTGGACAAGAGCGGAACGTGCCCTACACATCAATGTTCTCGAACTTCGGGCCGTCAAATATGCCCTTCAGACATTCATGACACATCTTGCGGGAAAGGCAATCTTGATACAAACGGACAATCAAGTGGCCATGTTCTATATAAACAAACAAGGAGGCACGGGATCACGCACGCTGTGCAAGGAAGCTCTAGAGACATGGACAGTCGCCTTATCCAACAACTGCAGCCTGCAGGCGACCTACCTTCCAGGGGAACAGAACATCTTAGCGGACAGGCTCAGCAGACAGCTCCAACCCCACGAGTGGACGCTGCACAAGGAAGTGACAGCCAATCTTTTCCGGCGCTGGGGAACCCCCCAGGTCGACCTCTTCGCAACAGAAATGAACACCAGATGCACCCTGTTCTGTTCCAAGCACCCGTCGCAGCTGAGAATGGCGTCGGATGCGTTCTCCATCCATTGGGGGACGTGGGACTTAGTGTATGCATTCCCTCCAACCCCGCTCCTGACAACAACAATACAGCACATCATCAAAGAGAAGGCGAACGTAATACTGATCGCCCCCTACTGGCCGCGACAGATGTGGTTCTCTCTCCTTCTGCAGCTCGCACGGGAACCCCCTGTTCGCCTACCCCTGCGACCGGACCTGTTAACCCAGAACGGGGGCAGCACCTGGCACCCCAACCTCAAGACACTAGCCTTGACGGCCTGGAGGCTGAGAGGCTGACGTTCCAGGCTTCCAACCTGTCCTCAGAGGTCCAACAGATTGTGCTTGCCTCGCGGAGGTCCTCAACCAGAAAAGCCTACGGCTTGAAATGGAAACGCTTCAGTATATGGTGCAAGGGCCAGGGAGTCCTACCAACCTCCTGCCCTGTACCCACTGTCTTAAAGTACCTCGCCTTCCTCTTCACCTCGGGCTTGAAACCGCAATCCATCAAAGTGCATCTCGCGGCCATTGCCTCGCTACACGAAAGCCCGGAATACCCAAGTTCAGGCCCCATTTCAGCGCTCCCCATTGTGACGCGTTTCATGCGAGGGCTGCGAAATCTGCAACCGCCGGTACAGAAACCGGTACCCTCATGGGACCTCAATGTAGTCCTACACCAGCTCACGCAGGACCCCTTTGAGCCTTTGACAACAGCGCCCGAAAAGTTTCTCGCTTGGAAGACTCTGTTCCTGGTCGCCATCACCTCAGCCCGGAGGGTCAGTGAACTGCAGGCCCTGGTGGCCCATCCTCCATATACAAAACTCTACGAAAACCGGGCATCCCTACGGACTCACCCTAAGTTCGTGCCCAAGGTCTCCTCCGCTTTCCATGTGAACCAGGCGGTGGAATTACCATCCTTCTTTCCACCCCCACACTCTTCTCCCGAGGAGCAATGCCTTCACTCTCTGGACAGCATACGCGCCCTACGCATCTACCTTGACAGGACGTCCACAACTCGTCTGGGGACCCAGCTGTTCATTTCCTTTGACCCAAACAGACCGGGCAGACCTGTCTCAAAACACACGCTCTCCAGTTGGATCGCAGCTTGCGTTGCCTACTGTCTTCAAAAAGCGGGCACACTCCCAACCAACAGAGCGAGTGCGCATCAACTACGGGCTATAGCCGCCTCACTAGCCTGCGCGCAAGAGGTGCCGGTGAGCGAAATCTGCAGAGCCGCCACTTGGTCCTCACATTTAACTTTTCAAAGACACTACTGCCTGGACATACAGGCGCAGAATGACGGCTCCTTTGGCCGGGCAGTCCTAACCGCTGCCACATGTTTGCCTACGGAGGTGGTCTAGTGCCTGCGCTCTGGCGGGTTACATGGTTGCAAATTGTTGCTCATGGTAAATTGTTGAGTAAACTTGCAAGCTGCTACCTCTCGGTTACTTGTTTGCACAATTGTTGCTACATTGTTGAGGTGAATTTGTTACATGGTTGTAGCGAACTTGTTGAGTTAATGGCAAGCTGCTACCTCTCGTTTACTTGTTTGCACAATTGTTGTTACATTGTTGAAGTTAATTATTGCAAATTGCTACCTCTCACTGCACAAATGTCATGCACTTGTTGATGCCACTTTACAGTCACACAAGCTTTGCACTTGTTGTTCTTGTCGGGTACATTGAGTATGTTGTTTCCAGTTTCACTAATGAGTGTTATGTTGTTCTGTTGCACTATGTTGATATGCTCTACGTTGCACAGTGTATTCTACCTCTGCTGCTGCACAGGTACTGTTCTGTTAATGCCACCACCGGCACAATGCCGGTTTGCACTGTATTATTGTTGGTATTGTTGGTTCTAATAAACACTATTGTTGATATTGCATGCCTCCCTCATTCTCCTCAGCGTGAATCGTAGCTTGGGAGACACCAGGTGTGGCTGACACATCCTGCTTGTCCTAGGAGAAAACGGAGTTACTTACCTGTAACGGGGCTCTCCGTGGACAGCAGGATTGGTCAGCCACACGTTCCCACCCACCTCCCCTGCATGAGGGCGGCCTGCTCTCCTAGCCGTACGGGCATAGCTAGTTACTTACTGGCCGGCTAGGGGCGGGCCGAGGGAGGTGGGACCTCCCACATGCTCAGAAGCTTCTGAGCTAGAGAGCACTTCCGTCATGGCGCCGTCGGATGACGTCACCAGGTGTGGCTGACCAATCCTGCTGTCCACGGAGAACCCCGTTACAGGTAAGTAACTCCGTTTTCTTGAACAAAAGTTACATTCCATTGGTTCACTCTGAGTAATGGGAACACTGGTTTCACAATCAAAGTCCATTGATTCTGGGTCACTACCTTCTTCAATGCTATGACTGTCTTCAGTATCTGTTAACTCCTCACAGGGGTTCTTCTGTTTCTCATACAACTTCCTTAGCACACTGTTAGGAAGTGCTTTTAAAAGGTTAGCTTTACTTCTTCTAACTTTGAGGCTTATCTATTTGCATAAGGTTTTCATCACTTAAACTTTCCCTTATAATGAAAGGCTTTTCATACATTGGCTTCTGTAGGCTGCCACACCCAGGACTCAGCTTGCGACGTAGCTTCTCAGGCTGACAAGCTGTTCTGTGCACTGCTCTACAATCAGAGTTACCAGGAAAACCTGACGTGGGTTTCCACTCTCTGTGTTTCTTGGCAAAAGTGTCACTGTAGAAGGAATCTCCTTTCCTTGTGCCTTTCTGGTTTAGCACAGGAGACTTACTTGGGCTAGGAGGGTTGCTTTCATCAGGCCAGCTGCTTCTTTGGTTTGCTTGGCTTTGGACTCCGTTCCAATACCTTTTGGCCTCTCTGGACTTTATCCCTTTGAGAATACCTCTTTTGGATTCTGTCTCCTTGAGTTGGCTGCACATGGAAGCCTTCCTCTTCCAGGCTTCTCTCACTGCTCCTGCTGTCAGTCCTTCTGACCTCGCTCTTGCCACTTCCCCAGCACTTGCTCTTGCCTCCGCCTCTTCTGGTACCTGTTCCTTCTCCTGTTCCTCCTCCTGTTCCTCCTAACTCACTGATCATCTGGTTTCCTTTATAAAGGGATTTCTGGTTTGCACGTTCTGAGTTTGAGGACAGATGAAACTGCTTGTTACTAATGTGATCCATGCTAGAGCACGTTGCTTCAGGTACTGTGTAATTGTTCATGCGCCCTCTGGCTGAGCTGCGCTGGAACTGCGCTCTCTGCCTTTTCTGAGTTCCATGAAAATCAGGAATTTTTTTCAACACTGTTTCTTCTCTAGCTCCAGCCTCATGACATATCCCCCGAGTTAAAATATTACAAGCTAACAGTTAAATAGATATTGGGGGTGTAACCCGGAGGTCTCCAGTTGGCTACCCCTGCGGGGAAATGCCTGCTTTACTCCGGGGTCAGACTCGGTGTCCTTTCGGCGTTGGGAGCAATTGGGGATTAAGCGGTTAGGCCATGTGGTGGACACAGAGGGGCGATGTAAGGCCCTGGACGTTCTTTGTGGAGAATATGGTCTGGATTCTGGGAACTCCGTTTTTGCATACATGCAACTGTCCCATTATATTGGAACGCTGCCCGGGCGAGAACTACATGTGGAGCGCTCAGCGCAGATTCTAGAATTTTTTGCCCTGGGGTTGGAACCGCCCCCGACGATTGCTCTGTTTAAGAGGAAGTTGGACTTATCCAACCCACCTCCGGATTACGCGGCGGTAGAACATGCATGGGCGAGAGATTTAGACCGAGAGATACCCGCGGGCTCGGTCCAGGGCGCGTTGGGTCGGATTGCGTGCCTAGTGGAGGGGGTCCGGTGGCGCGAGATCCAGTTTAAATGCATTCTTCGAGCCCACTTTTCGCCGCGGAGAGCGCTGAGAAGCTGTCTTACTACACATGGGGGGTGTCCCAAATGTTCCTGTGGCCTGGCGGACTTGGGCCATATGTGGTGGGGGTGCCCCGTCATTCGCCGATATTGGTTACGAATTGGCGAGTACCTGGGCGGTTTGCTACATCAGCGGATTAGCTGGTCTGGGCTGTCGGTAATTTTGGATCAGACGGGACCACTCCACCCTAAGGGCAGATGGGAAGGCTTATTGGTGCGAAAGGCCTGTCTGGTGGGTAAGGGTCCTATTCTTCACCAGTGGAGGGAACCTACTGGCCCTACGTTTTGGGAATGGCGTAATACCCTGCATCAGTTTATGCTCCTGGAACGGCGGAGTGCGCAGCGGCACCCCCGGCGATGGGCCACCTTTTTGTTAATCTGGATGCCTTATATACAATCACTAGAACCCAAAATCTGCAGCGAGGTGCTCAGGGTAGCATAGTGCCGGGGGGAGAAAAGGGGGGGGGGGCTTCTTAGTTGGGGATGCCATGGTGACTTTGGGTTGGGGGGGGGAAGGGGGGGATGATTGGGTGCATTTGGTACGATACTTTGTTGCATTTGTCTGCTGCTGATATACTCCCAGGGTGGTGGACAAGACACAGCCCTACCCGGGAGGTGCTATGGAACAGGCTGATTGTACATGATTGGATATTGTTTGGCTGATTGCTTGTTATTGTATTCTATATCATCAATAAACAGATTAAAAAATATATATATATATTACAAGCTGAGTGTTCAGCCTCACTACAGCTTGTAATTGCAGCTTCTTCAACTGCCTTACAAGGCGTCTCTTTGTCTCTATTCTCCTTGCTATGGCAATGTAGGTGCCGTATCCTGTATTGAGATCCTTTCCTGACTGACGTAAACAAATCAGGTGGGTTGGAAGTCTGTTTTAGACGGCCTCTTAATCTTTCTAAGAATCGTGGTCTATCCAACACATTTTCATGTCGAGCCTCCAATCTAACATGTTTCGTTGTGTCCAAGAATTCATTCTTCTCACCTGTACGACCTCTTGTCAGCTTTGTTAAACCAAGCTGACTAAGTTTGTCAACATGGGAGGAAGAGTTCGACCCATTATACTTCGTAGGTGATGTACCAGGGTTAGGCACCAGCCTTTTATATAAGCTTGGCCTGGTCCGAATTCTTACTGGTAGAGAATGAGGAGCATTCACTACATGGGGTCTAGACAGTGACAAATCTTCTCTGATCCGTCTCCTAGTGAACAACATTCTTGTAAATCTAGACCTAGGATTCCGAGGATATTCCCCTATATCTTCCTTCAGGGATTGGTTGCGATTCAGCCTTCCTTTATATTCTGGATCACGAGATGGAGAATCATCAGCTTCAAGTTGCTTGAGACCTTCTCCAACCGCTTTTCCTCCAGTTTTCTTAGGAAGTATCTCTTTTCTGGGCAGCATTTTACCTCTTCCATAGTAAAAAGTGCTGCTATAGATTTTAGAAACAGCATCCTTAGGTACGGCCTCATGATGGCCTCTTGGGAGGTCATTAGCCGACCTCAGCCCTGCAGACTTGAAGGTATTTGGAACTACTTGTTGGTTCTGCACTTCTTGGGTCTGTGGGTCTATAGTTTCCCTGTACTGTATTTTCTCTTCTTTTATAAACCTTGGAAAGGTTTTTCTTTTTCCTTGGGGATATCCAAACGCACGCTTTAGTGCTGGGTCATCCCTTTGTTCTTTTATAAACGAGGGGAATTTTTTCACCAGCTCTGCTGGGATCCAGGGCAATCCCTTCCCTGCTTCTAAGTCTGCCCGGCCTTGAGAGCGGTATTGCTTCTCCTTACGTTTCTCTGCCGTTGACTTCTTTATTTTCGTTGAGGGCTTCCCTATTAGGTCATCATGTGAAGGGAGGTCTCCAAAATCTGTGTCATGGGAACTAGAAGGTTTTTCTAAAGTTTCTGCCTGGGAACGTGTGGAGACAAAAACGTCATGGGGACTTAATCCTTCCTTTAACGCTCTTTCAAAGTGAGGCCAGTCTCGACCTAAGACTAAGTCCTGTGGTAGCCTGGGTACCACAGCTACCAACATTCTTTTAGTTGTTCCCAAACCTCTTACAGTTAGGTTATAAACAGGGTACAATGTAGCCGTGCCATGAACACATTTTATTTTTACATGGCGTTCTGGTTGATCTGGTGCGGACTCTGCTCGCTCTTTGACTAAGGACCAAAGCTTGCGAGAGATCATTGTTTGATCCGCACCGGAATCAAGTAGTGCCTTGGTTGGAACTCCTTGCACCAACACATCCAAGACTAAACCTTCACATGGCACTTCTCGGTTCTCTCCTAAGAGAGCTATGCGCGCTTGGCATTCAGTTCTCACATGACCTGTTTTTCCACAAGCAAAACATCTTTTATCAACATTCTTTGATAAAGCATCATTACATTTTACATTGTGTGGCTTAGAATGGGACAGAGCTCCTAAGGACTGTTTGTATGCCCCCACTGCCTTCTCAGATATGTCTTTAGAATTTTGGGTAGCCAAATCCGCCTCCAAATATCTTTCCATTAAGGTAACGGCATCTGCAGTGGTGCTACAATTTTGTAGAATTAGGAAACTCTGCACATTACTAGGCACTGCACGCATAAACTGTTCTAGGACTATTTCATCCATAATCTGTTCTACATTTTTACCAGCATGTCTTAGCCATTTTTCCGCTAAGCTCCTGAGCCTGTGGCCTAATACTTTCGGAGTCTCACCCTTCTTAAGGTGAGCAGCCCGCAGCAAGCAATTATATACGAGTGGGGTCAAGCCTAAGCGCTCCCGAATGGCTTTCACCACCTCGGTATAATCTGCTGCTAATGCAGTTGGCATCTCCCGATAGGCAGATAGCGCCTCCCCTGTAAGAGAAGCGGCTAGCCTAATTGACCACTGCTCTTTTGGCCACTTTATTGCACTAGCTATCCTTTCAAAGGAGTCAATAAAGTCATCGATATCATCGGTGGCTGATAGTTTTCCTATGCTCAGAGAGTCAAAGGCGCCTGGCCCTACTGACCAGTTGCCCAGTCCAGAAACCTGTTCCTGTTGACTGGAGGCTCCCCCGGACATCTTCTGTTGCTGGGTGGCCCAAGCCTCCATCAGCTGTAGAATGGGCTTCTGCTGCTCCTGCAGCGCTAGTATAGCTTGTTGCTGGGTTTGAGCAGCAAGCTTCCTCTGCTTTTCAAATTGCATCATCATCCATCCCAGCAATTCCTTCTGCTCCATAGTGATGGACTTTACCTAGAGAAAAATGAGAAAGAAAATCAAAACCAAGTGTGGTCCACAAACACTTAGCCCTTTTCTCCCTTTACTTTATTATTTTTTTTTTCACCAGTATCCAGACCAGTCTACCCCTCTACCTTTTACCTGGTAGCAGAGTAGATTTGAGCTTCCAGTATTTATTTATTTATTTAATGATATTTTTATACCGCCTTATCAAACAATCAAAGCGGTTTAACAAACAAGAAATATAAAAGCAGTGATAATATGAACATGTAGTAATGATAATTACATGTAAAGTAACATAGTGTGTTTTACAGAAAGATATAAAGCGCTATTTACATTGTGTACTATAATACAACGTGAGCTATAATACAGCTTACTAAATGATTGTTTTTCTCTTAAACATTGAATTAATTATTCAGTTAGACCATAATGCTCAATAAACAGGACAGTTTTTAGTTGCTTTCTAAAGTCTTTAAGGTCCTGAGCTGCTCTTAAATCATTTGGAAGAGAGTTCCAAATATTTGGTGCCGCAAACGAGAATGCCCTTTCTGTTGTTTCTTTACGTGCTTTTCTAAAGTCAAGTGATGTGTTGATTCTATTGTTAGATCCTAATCTTCTAGGTCTTTTGCTGACGTCTGATTGAATGAGAGTAGCCAGACTGTTTGCAGAACAGTGATGTTTGATTTTGAAAATGTATATAGTGGTTTTATATTTTATACGATAAGCTATAGGTAGCCAATGTAGCTCCTTCATAATAGGAGTTATATGTTCCTGGCTTGATAATCCGAAGATTATTCGAGCAGCAGTGTTTTGCGCGAGTTGCAAAGGTTTTAGTGACTGCTTATGAAGGCCAAGATATATAGGATTACAAAAATCAAATAATGGCGTGATTAAAGCTTGGCAGACGTTACGGAAGTGGGTTGTTTCGAGTAGTGGTCTTAATCTTCTAATAATCTTCATTCTGTAATATGCGCTCCTGATTGTCTTACTTATATGTGTTTTCAGATTCATTTCTCTGTCAAGGGTCACCCCAAGATATTTTACTTCAGATTTAATGGGAATAATAGAATCTTCTATCAAGATGTCAGGTGGAGGAGGGAAATCAGGGTTTCGAGATACAAATAAGGCCTCAGTTTTGTTGAAATTGATTTCCATGTTATTACATTTACACCAATCAGACATTTGTAGGAGACAATCTGTAATTCTATGATAGTCAGGGTTATTGATTGACACAGGTGTAAATATCATTATATCATCTGCATAGATGGTGTACTTAATGTCATTCTTTGAAGGGATGTTGCAAATTGGTTGTATGTAGATATTGAATAAAAGGGAAGAGAGGGCAGAGCCCTGTGGAACTCCTTGTAAAACTCTTATGGGTTGAGATGCTTTGTCACCTATCTTTACTTGTATGTGTCTCTCTGTAAGATATGACTGAAACCATTTTAATGTGGTACCATAAAGTCCGATCTCCTCTAATCTGTTTAGTAATCTTTTGTGATCCACAGAGTCAAATGCCGCGGAGATGTCGATAAAGATCATTATGATGCCTTTCTTATAGTCATCTATGGTACGGAGTATATTGTCGAAAAGGTAAATCATTAGGGTTTCTACTCCGTGATTTGGCCGAAAACCATGTTGATTGTCGTCTAAAGGAGCGTAAATATCAATATGATCTTGAAGTTGAAGCTGAACAGTTTTTTCAATAATCTTAGCTAAAAATGGGATACTAGATATTGGCCGATATGCGGCTGGGTTGTTCTTGTCTAAAGTAGTTTTTTTGGGGATTGGTCTGACAGATGCAAGTTTTAATTGCCCTGGCAATAGACCTTGAGTAAGTGAAATGTGCACCTTGTGTTTTATAATGTGAAGGAAGCTTGATTTAGTGGCTTTGATCCATGATACTGGACAAGGATCAGAGGGAGAAGTGCTTGTATTTATTGTTGAAATGATATGGGCTAGTTGATCTTTTGATGGAGGCTTGAATGAATCCCAAATCCTATTATGCGAGACTGAATTTTTGTTAATTATAATTTTTGATTCTCTTTTAGAATGAAATTTGTCTTTTAAATAATCCGCAAAACTCTGTGGCTCAATTATTACTTCACCTTCTGTTTTTTGTTCTTTTGTTAGTGTCTTCACAATTTCAAAAAGCTCTCTGGGCTTGTTGATGGCTGAATCAATTAAATTTGTGTGGTATTCTTTTTTTGTGTGTTTAATGTGTTCATCATATTGCTTTAGCGTTGTTAAATATAGTTGTTTTATGTCTGTTGTATTGTGTTTTCTCCATTTACGCTCTATCCGTCTGAGTGCTCTTTTCATTTGACGTAGTGCTATTGAATACCAAGGCTTGTGATGAAGTTTATTATTCCATGGTTTTTTTGGTCTCGTGTCCGTTGCTCTGGCTGCGTTAGAAATAATGTGATTCCAATTGGTTATTTGAGTTTCAAGCTCATCTGAATCAGTGGACATATGAGGTACTGCTTCTTGGATAAATACATCTCTGTCAAATTTCCTAAAACGTCTATGGAAGCTATAGTTGTCTAGGTGCACATTAAAATTTCTTTTTTGTACTAATATCCCTATTTTAACTAAGTGGTGGTCTGACCAAGGTATTGGGGTAATGTAAGGTGTTGTAACAAGACTTTTTGAAATTATATTATTGGATACAAAGATGAGGTCAGGAGAATTACCAAATTTGTGTGTGGAAGCATTAATTATTTGTGTGAACTGTAGGGAAGACATAGCTTGAAGGAATGAATCAGAGTCTCTGTGGCTGATTGACTTAAGATTAAAGTCTCCTAGAACTATTGTGGATTTGTTTGGAGATGTAAGTGCACAAATATTTTCAAGTAATGATGCAAGTTCCAAGGGGGAAGCGTTAGGTGCTCTATAGTGTAGACAAATTGCCATATATTTGTTCTCAATACAGATAGAATTACATTGACGTGAATTATAAGTGCTTTGAATTCTAAATTTTAAATACCTTTTTGCAATTATAAGTACCCCTCCTCCACGTTTTAAAGAGCGAGGGCAACTGTAAGCAGCGTATGTATCAGGGACCAGCTGATTAATAATTACGTTGTCGGTTGGATTTAACCATGTCTCTGTAATGCAAAGCACATCAGGTTGAGCCTCATCTATATGGTCTACTATTGTATGTATTTTGTTGCATACAGATCTGGCATTAATTAATTCAATTTTCAGTAAATTGTGTGAATTGGGTAAAACTTGAGTTTCTTTTGCCCTGTATATAGAATTATCAATCATGTATGTATATAAATATATCCATGAGACAGGGGGAATCCAGATATAGATGTTTGACAGGCATTGGTATTGGAAATGTTGTGAGTGAAAGAGGCATATTGGAAAGAGCAAAATAAATTGCATAGTTAAATTTAACATGAATATTATACTTGCTTTTTAGTTGAATGTTTTGCCAGGGTATTATTTTAGTATTGAATGCGCCTATGTTCCACGCCTAAGGGCCACGCCAAAGGGCCCTCTTGCGAGGCCCTCAGGCGCGGGCACGCCTCAGTAGTGGCAGTTTTTTCAGAACTAAGCAGGGCTCTGATTGGCAGGCTGGATTCTGCTGTGTAAAACACTTCAAAGCCAAACAGCTGATGCTGTCCTGATCTCCCCGATCTCACTTGCAAGCCTCAGTAGTGGCAGTTTTTTCAGAACTAAGCAGGGCTCTGATTGGCAGGCTGGATTCTGCTGTGTAAAACACTTCAAAGCCAAACAGCTGATGCTGTCCTGATCTCCCCGATCTCACTTGCAAGCCAGTAGGAGGTTGCAGCAGCTCCTCGACGTAGCCTTCTACGACTGCTGACAGCAATTGATGAGCTCCTCTCCTGGTTTCGTCTTCCTGGTCCTGGATTTTGTTAAATCCAATCCGGATTTTTTTTCTGACTCCGGTCCGGGTTTTCTCAGACTCCACTCCGGGTTTTCTCACCCAGTATTGGTGGTTTCTTGCTTTCTTTTTCTCTTTAGCGTCTTAGGGCATTGTCCCAACATCCAACAACTACGCCATTATGTCCCCAGGTGCCCCTACTGGCGTAGGAAATAAGGGCATCCGGTGACATTTAATTTATTTTAAGGAGTGGTTGAGCTGAAGGACCAAGAGGATTCTGGTCCTTGTAGTGCAGAACTCCTTACAAAGAACAATCTACGCCAAAGTGTAGGGTAATAAGGCTTTATTTCCCCGGTCAATGCTTAGGTTCAATAAGACACAAAAGAAAATGAAGGTAATTTCTTTCCTCTAACAAAAAGGTTCCACCGTTATATAAACAGTTAAGGGTTGTAGGCTTCACAATTAACTGTTTATCTGGGTTAAGGCTTCTTTCAAATCAATAGAAATTAACATCAGGAAACAAATGGTTATCAACTTCACCATATGCAGAGTTCTCTTTTCTCTATACATCTAGCAAGGCAATCAAGCTAGTTCTTGAACAAAAGTTACATTCCATTGGTTCACTCTGAGTAATGGGAACACTGGTTTCACAATCAAAGTCCATTGATTCTGGGTCACTACCTTCTTCAATGCTATGACTGTCTTCAGTATCTGTTAACTCCTCACAGGGGTTCTTCTGTTTCTCATACAACTTCCTTAGCACACTGTTAGGAAGTGCTTTTAAAAGGTTAGCTTTACTTCTTCTAACTTTCTGAGGCTTATCTATTTGCATAAGGTTTTCATCACTTAAACTTTCCCTTATAATGAAAGGCTTTTCATACCTTGGCTTCTGTAGGCTGCCACACCCAGGACTCAGCTTGCGACGTAGCTTCTCAGGCTGACAAGCTGTTCTGTGCACTGCTCTACAATCAGAGTTACCAGGAAAACCTGACGTGGGTTTCCACTCTCTGTGTTTCTTGGCAAAAGTGTCACTGTAGAAGGAATCTCCTTTCCTTGTGCCTTTCTGATTTAGCACAGGAGACTTACTTGGGCTAGGAGGGTTGCTTTCATCGGGCCAGCTGCTTCTTTGGTTTGCTTGGCTTTGGACTCTGTTCCAATACCTTTGGCCTCTCTGGACTTTATCCCTTTGAGAATACCTCTTTTGGATTCTGTCTCCTTGAGTTGGCTGCACATGGAAGCCTTCCTCTTCCAGGCTTCTCTCACTGCTCCTGCTGTCGGTCCTTCTGACCTCGCTCTTGCCACTTCCCCAGCACTTGCTCTTGCCTCCGCCTCTTCTGGTACCTGTTCCTTCTCCTGTTCTTCCTCCTGTTCCTCCTAACTCACTGATCATCTGGTTTCCTTTATAAAGGGATTTCTGGTTTGCATGTTCTGAGTTTGAGGACAGGTGAAACTGCTTGTTACTAATGTGATCAATGCTAGAGCACGTTGCTTCAGGTACTGTGTAATTGTTCATGCGCCCTCTGGCTGAGCTGCGCTGGAACTGCGCTCTCTGCCTTTTCTGAGTTCCATGAAAATCAGGAGTTTTTTTCAACACTGTTTCTTCTCTAGCTCCAGCCTCATGACAACCTTTTGATAAGGAATCATTGGTTATGAAAGAAGTTGAAGCAGCATTGAAAGGATTATCATAAAACAAAGTACTGGGGGCATTGATGGCATTCCCAGTGAAGTATTATAGCAATCAGATGCATCCGTTACCATACTTACAAGGCTCTGCTAAGAAATTTGGAAGACAATATCATGGCCAACTGACTGGAAAAGATATGTGTTTATGCCAATACTGAAGAAAGGTGGTCCTACTGACTCTGGAAGTTATTGCACAATCACTCTGATCCCACATGCCAGCAAGATTCTACTCAAGATCATTCAGCAGAGACTACAACCATATCTGGAATGAGAACTGCCTGAAGTGCAAGTAGGTTTCAGGGAAGGGTGAAGAACAAGAGACATCGTGGATATGAAATGGATCCTTGAAAAGACAAAAAGACAAAAGGATATCTATATGTGTTTTATTGACTACAGCAAAGCTTTTAACTATTTAAAAGATGAGAAACTCTGGGCAACATTAAGAAGCATGGGTATATCAGAACACCTGATAGTTCTCTTGCGCAGCCCTTACATTGATCAAGAAGCAACAGTTCTAACGGAACAAGGAGGAACAGAATTGGTTTAAAAGCAGTTATCAATGTCCCTGTTTAATGTATGCCACCAAGTTTGTTTCAATGTAAACCGCTTTGATTGAAATAAATAAAATCAGCAAAGGTATACAGCAAGGCTGCGTACTTTCTCCCCTTCCTGTTTAATTTATATGCAGAACAAATCATTAGAAAAGGAGGATTGTATGAAGTCAATAGAGGTATGAAGACTGGTGGAAGATTCATCAACAACCTTCGCTATGCTGATGACACCACACTTGGCTGAATGTGAAGACAATCCGAAACATTGTGCTTCTCAAGATCAAGGAACATAGTCTTAAAATAGGCCTGCAACTTAATGTAAAAAAGACAAAGATCCTGACAACTGGCAAAATCAATAAGTTGATCATTGATGGAGAAGAAATCAAAATAATGGACAACTTTAACCTGTTTGGCTCAATAATCAATAAAGAAACAACAAGCAGTCAAAAAATCAGATGATGCATTGTTCTTGGTAAAATGGCTAGACAAAATTCTCAAGAGCAGAGATGCCTCTCTAAATACAAAGATTCGACTTGTCCAAGCCATGGTATTTTCAATAATGTCATATGGATGCGAAAGTTGGACAGTGAAAAAGATAGGAAGAAAATCGATGCCTTTGAATTATGGTGTTGGTGAAGAATACTGTGTATACCATGGACTGCCCGAAGATCAAACCAGTCAGTACTAGAGGAGATCAAACCTAAGCTTTCTTTAGTAGTTCAGATGACAAGACTTCAACTTTCATACTTTAGACACATCATGTGAAGAGAGATAATTAGAGAAAGACAACATACTTGGCAAGGTTGAAGGTCAACGTAAAAGAGGAAAGCCAGCAATGAGATGGACTTATAGAGTGGCATCCATAGCTGCTATTATTATATCAACTATTATCCGCCTGACTGAAGACCAAACACAGTTTAGGACAACTATTCAGAGGGTCACCATGAGTCAACACAGACTCGACTGCACTTAACAACAACAACAACAACAACAACAACATTTTAATATGTTTGGGA
This sequence comes from Ichthyophis bannanicus, assembly GCA_033557465.1. NCBI lineage: Eukaryota > Metazoa > Chordata > Amphibia > Gymnophiona > Ichthyophiidae > Ichthyophis > Ichthyophis bannanicus. The sequence goes on from CM066040.1 coordinate 53,689,250, forward strand.
AGCTGCCAGTGGAACTAAATCTGATCTCAATATTATATCAGTCTGCAAATTTGCATTTACCTTTATTTAGTATACAATAAATAAATAACCCTGTTGGTTAATTTCATAGCATTAATTACCTAGCATGGCTAAACTGGAGAATTAAATATGGGAGGTTGCTCTGTTATTGACTTATCCTGGTAGAGTTTGATACAGGCACTGGTGACACAAAAGAAGTTGTGACACGTCAGTGCTTCTGTTGCTTGTTCCAGAATTTCAAGAACAGTAATTAAAAAGGTGATAGTGTATTATACCATGTTTAGAAAAGCTGCTTTCTTCTTATGTAAAGTCATGGTCATAGCAAATCTGAACTAATTTGTACTATTTATTTTTCATAATATATAGGTAATGACAGCAGTATGATCCATCTAGTCTGACTAGAGTTGTGGAGTTGCACTTGCCACTCTAAGCAAGTTACTTCCTTCTATGCCTTTGCTTACGATTGTACATGCCACTCCAGGGAGGTTACCTCTCTATTAAGTTATTTACATTTCCTTTGATTTTATCCTCTTGTTATATGGTTATTATTTGTGCCTGTCCCTTTTTGAAGACAGAGGATCACTACATAACAAGAGGATGGAATCAAAGCAAATATAAATAATGGAATAGTACTAATTAGCAAATCTGGACCATGTCCATGATTTTATATGAAGAGGGGAAAGATGTATTATATTCTTTGTACTAGCACTCATTATAACCCTCTGTCTCATTGCCTCAGGTACCCAAATGGTAAGCTCTTTTGGGCAGGGACTTTTACCTGCTTGTATTTTGTATTTACCTGCTTGTATTTTGTTGCAAAGTACTCTGGTTTAGGGCATTTATATAAATTCTGAAATAGGTCAGCTCAGGGATATGAGTGGAATGGATACAGTAGGTGAAGGACATCTTTGTTCCAAAGAGTTTACAATCTAAACAGGAAGAAAGGGAACTTGCAGGAGATATAAGGATGGATCAGAAGCAATTCTGATACTTTGGTAGATCACAGTGGATCTCAAAGCACAGAAGTTTTGACTCGCTCCATGTTCAAAGGCTAAACAAAGTAAATTAGGAAAAATATAACCACATTTAATGCAAATTTTTAAAAACCCACACTGAAAAATGTAGGAATCCCAGTTGCGTATTATGATTCAATTTGAAGATTTGCAGTATTGCCAACATTGATGGTTTGTTGGGATGTATTAAAGGCATTGGCCTGTTAAACAAATACTAGTTATGCTCCAAATCACAAGACAATGAAACTGTATTCAATGCAATATGATGTGTGCCTTTGAGTCAATGCTGATTCCTGGTGAACCAGCAGCTCATGGGTTTTCTTGGCAGTGTTACAGGAAGTAGATTGCCAGGCCCTTCTTCCGAGGTAGAGGAGGGTTAAGTGACTTGCCCAAGGCCACAAGGAGTGCTAGTTGGGAATCAAACTCTGGTCTCTTAATTACTAAGCCAGTGCTCTAACCATTAGGTTACTCCTTAATAGTAAAGGAGTAGATGAAAAGAATAAGCATACTGTATCTTATTTAATGATGCAATGGAGTCTACCTTAGATAAATGGCTAATATAGCAATAAGGGGTTGCAACGTATAACTGAATTTCAGCACTATCTACAAAATTGCAGGAAGATCAAATAAAGACAGAATAAGAACATAAAAAATGCAATACAGGATCAGACCAAGGTTCATCGAGCCCAGTATCCTTTTTCCAAAAGTGGCCAATCCATTTCACAAGTACCTGGCAGGTTCCCAAAAAGGCACACAGGTTCTATAATGCTCCTTGAGAGATAAGCAGTGGATTTCTTGGGTCTTTTTAATAATGGTTTATGGCCCTTTCTTCCAGGAACTTGTCCAAACCTTTTTTAAACCGTGCTACTCTAACAGCTTTTACTGCATCCTCCAGTAACGAATTCCAGAGTTTGATTACGCATTGAGTAAAAAAAATATTCCTAAGCATCCCTTCAGTCCAGTCCCTTTCCTCTGGGTTGTGCTCCCCTTCCAGAAGCTTGGAGACTGAGTATGTCATCCTTTTGATGACACTGGGGTATATATACCACTGGCACCACCCACCAGCTCCAGTATACTCAGTCTTCAAGCAGCTAGGGAGCACTAAGCCAGGAGATTAGGCTTACTGGGGAGTCATTTAGGAAGACAGGATTCTTTCTATTACTTCTTTAATTTCCTTAATTTCATTTATCTTTACCTTGATTTCTCCTTTTGTTAGGCAGCAGGCTTGTGGGCCATAGCGGGAGAGGGAACACCCCCCTCTTTTTTTGTTCTCCCCCCCCCCCCCTAAATCTCTCCAGCGGAGGAGGAGGCTTCGGGGGAGTTTTAGCTCCTGAAGGTTCCCGATCCCTGCCTGGGTGAGGAGCTGTCATTGAACAACTGTTTCTGCCGGGGTGCTGAAGCCCTCTCGGTGGCTGAGCACGCGGGCGGAGCAATGCTGTCAGGAGTTGGCTCTGAAGAAATCTAAGGGAGTGAGGCAGAGAGCCATGGCGGCGGACCGCGTGGGGAGTTGTACCACGTGGTCACCAGCCGCGTGTTAGCAGGACTGCCGTGTCAGAAGGCAGTGCCAGAGGAGGTAGGTCGCTGTGTTAGTGCATCTTTTTCGTGGTCTTTTTGCCGCTGGAGGCCTGCTGTATCAGGGAGATTCAGCTAGGCATTTGGGGTGGACTGACACAAACTCCCATTGTTAAAGGGAGAGTGGTCTATCAGTTCTTCTCATTAGGATTATAATTGTTGGTAATTTTTAGTATGTTGGGTTTTTTTGTTTTGTTTTTTAAACTAACAGGTTTTTTGGCAGGAGAGCTGAACCTTAGTCTTCCGCGTGTTCAGGGCAGTTATGACACTATGCCAGTGAGGCCACAGTGTTTGGTGTGTGGTGTCCAACGGGGAGCAATGTCTGAGATGGGAGTGTGCAGAGCTGCGCAATGGAGGCTGCGTCCTTGGAACAGGGGATCCAGGCAAGTATTTTATTTATTTATTTATTTATTTATTTTATTTAACATTTCTTCTATACCGCGCTATTAAAATCAGCGCGATGTACAATGAACAAAACATACTGCAATGCATACAGGCAACATTGAGTTTACAAAGAACAGGGAAAAATAACACATGGGATAACCGGGATAACTATGTACAGTTTAACTTTAAACTATATACATTGACTATATGTAATATTCTAAACTCGTTTGTATATTGTAAGTGATTTCATGTGGATGGTGAAGGTAAATGGTTATCGTGTGGGCTAACCATTTTCTGGTTGTATTAGGGTGCTAAGGTGTCTGGAGTATGTGGGAAGCTTGCTAGATGTGTGAGTGTCCGGGATGACTTCTGGGTAACATTTTGTGAACAGATGGTGTTTTAATGCTTTTCGGAATAGTATTAGGCTTTTGATGCCATGGATTTCATGGGGAAGTGTATTCCAGTTTAGAGGAGCGAATATTGAGAAAGCTCTGTTTGAAGTAGCCTTAATACACGATGTCATCATCCTAGGAACTATTAAGGTGTTCATAGCAGTAGGCCTCCTGTTTCTATTTTCGAGGGTGCTGTGAATTAGCTTGCTGATTGGAGTAGGTGGGTAGTTATTCAAGGCTTTGAAGGTAAGTACTAGTGACTTATAGTGGAGTCTGGCTTGTAGAGGTAGCTAGTGCAGATCTTTCATGATAGGCGTTATGTGTGCAGATCTTGGTGACCCAGAGAGGACTCTTGCAGCTTCATTCATAGCCAGGCGAAGCGGATTTAAAGTTGATTGAGAGATCCCATGGAGGATGATGTTCGCAAAATCTAGGTGAGGGAGGACTAATGCCTGGAAGGTTGATCGGTAGTCAGTATAATCAAGTAGGGGGCGGAGGTGGCGTAGTGTTCTGATCTTATGATATATAGTCTTTGTCACATTCTTCACGTGCGTTGTCATATCCAGGTGCTGGTCCAGTGTGATGCCGAGATATCGGATTGTGGGTTTGGACTTCAATTCAATGTTGTTGACCAGTAGCGATGGAGGAGGTGTGAACTTACGATTCCTTGTAACAAAAAGAACGTCAGTTTTGCTGTGATTGATTCGTAGGTTTTGTGTCAGCAGCCATTCAGCTACTGCTCCGAAACAATTGATTATTGGGGAGAACACTGGTTGGTCAATTTTGAGCGGCATGTATAGGAGGATGTCATCTGCGTATGCCAGGCATCGTACGTTGAAAGATCGGATCAATTCACATATCGGCTGCATATATATATTGAACATCAGTGCCGATAAGGAAGATCCTTGAGGTACACCTTGGGACTGTAGGAATGGTTCAGAGGATTCATGGCCTGTTTTGACTTGTTGCCACCTGTTGGAAAGGTAGGATTTACACCATTCTAGTGCTGTGCTTCGAATCCCCTTTTCTATCAGGCGTGCAGAAGTATATCATGATTCACAGAGTCGAAGGCGGCGGAGATGTCTAGGAAGATGAGGACAAATCCTTATTGTATGCTGTTTATTCCAGTGACCAGATCATTGAATAGTGTTGTAAGGATTGTGTCGACTCCATGTGCTTCCCTGAAGCCATGTTGTGATTGGTCTAGTGGTGCTTCCATGTCGATATGATGCTGGATCTGTTGTTGAGCAGCTTTCTCGATGATTTTTGCAAGCTGGGGTATGCTCGAGATTGGTCTAAATGATTCCACTTTGGATGGGTCAAGTTTACTGTTTTTCAGTAGGGGCCTGATAGAGGTGTGTTTCAGACTCTGGAGGAATGAGCCTGTTAGAAAGGACTGGTTCAGTATCTTGCACAAGATTTGGCTTAGATCATGTCGCAGATCTTTGATCCAGCTGGCTGGGCATGGGTCGTTAGGTGCCGTGCTAGGATTGATGGAAGCAATAATGTTCTCAATCTCACTAGTTGATACCGTATTGAAATTGCATAATGGTGTTATTTGGGATGCCTTAGGTGATACAGAGGAGTTGCTGATATTTATGTTTGTGCTGGTCTTAATCATTTTTGATTGCAGGTAGTTTGCATAGTCCTGTGGCTGAGGCATTGCAGGTTGGACTGAAACTGGCTCTCCTGTTATAGATTTTACTAACCTGAACAGTGCATGTGGTTTATTGATGGAGCGTTTCAATAATTTTGTGTGGTAGAGTTTCCTACTCTGTGTTATCTTCCCGCGGTGGGTAGTTAAGTGTGAATTATATGCTGCAAGGGCCTCTGGGGAGTGGGTTCTTCGCCACTGTCTCTCAAGTTTGCGTAGTTGGTGGAGAGATGTACGAAGGTCCGTAGAGAACCATGGCACGTATTCTCGTTTTCTTGTTTTCTTATCATTGTGCGAAGGACATGAGGCTGCTCTGAGGTTCTCATCCCATTTGGATATAAGGTCGTCTAAGTTGAGGGAGGTGTTGGTCATAAGTGGCTGAAGATTTTCTAGGACAGCATCACGGTTGAGAGGTTGAAAGCGGACTGTGTGGGTCCCAGGTGTGTAAGATGGCATTTGGCTCTTGTGAGAAGTATAGGTGGGTATATTGAATTGGATAATATTGTGATCTGACCATGGCACTGGTGTCACCGACAGTGCAAGGGCTTGGTGTGTTAAGGTGTTGAAATGAGGTGCGAAAATGAGGTCTAGTTTACCTCCCTTGGTGTGAGTGGGTGAGTCGACGTATTGTTTGTAGCCTAGATCCTCTAGTGCGTCTAGAAACGCTGCTGAATGGCTATCATGGAGAGATGGGAGGTTGAAATCACCAACTAACCAAATTGGAGAGCGTGAAGTGGATGTTGTGCATGCAAGCTCAATTATTGTTGGAAGTTCATCTGGTAATGGGGAGGGTGCTCGATAGAAAAGGTTGATTGTGCAGAGCTCATTAGATATGGTGAGGGAGTCAAGGTGGGTTGAGCTGGAGGAGTTGCATAGCTTGAAATTTAGATCTGCTTTGGTGAGAATGAGCGTTCCGCCTCCTTTCTGAGTGGATCTGTGGCATGTGTATAGATCAAATCCTGGTGGCAGCATCTGATTCAGGAGGATGTTGTCACAATCAGATAGCCATGTTTCCGTGACCATCAGGATGTCGAGATTGTATAGTGGAATCAGGTCAATGGCTGCAGGCCATTTTGATCGTACTGATCTGGCATTTATCAACGCACATTTCAGTAGGCGTTGGCGATGTTGTTTCTCAGCTTGTGTCTTGTTTATGGCTTGTAGAGGAATGTTAAGTAGATGGGAGTGGGATGTATGGTTGCTTTTTGCCGTTGTGTGGTGGGGGAATTCATACCATCTCCTTCCAAATGTATGTAGTATTGGTATGTAGTTGGTATCATGGTTGAGAGCGTCTGAGACGCAGGGGAGACCAAGGGTAATGAGGGTAATGAGTGGAAACAGGACTGTGTACATTCTAGATTAATAGCAGTACGGTACCGTCAAGTCAATTGGGGATAACAGTATGAGCAGATACAGTTTAAAGATTACTGGGTTACAAACAACAGTATAACAGTGTATGAAAGATGGGTATGAGAGCTAAATTACTGACAACAGTATAGTGACTGATTATTATTGACAACAGTATAAGGTTACAGTATAGTGACTGATTATTACTGACAACAGTATAAGGTTACAGTATAGTGAATGGTTATTACTGGCAACAGTATAAGGTTACAAACAGTATTACAGTGTATGTAGGATGGATAAGAGAACTAATTAATGGAATGTAGAGCTACTGGCAATAGTATAATGGCTGCTGATAGATAATACTGACAGTGATATACAAGGTTACTGACAACGGTGTATTAAACTGATAGCAGGATATGAATAGAAATTACTGACAACAGTATGATTAGGTGTGCTAGTAGTCACAGTTATAGTCAGTTCATTTAGGTGATATACTTGCTGTGGTCGGTGGTTGGTCTGGTTGATGGTGGAAGCGAGCTCGACCATATGGGAGCTCCAGCTGGGTGGTTATAAGATTCTTGTTTGGTAGATCGGCGATCTCTTCTGATGAGGTTGGTGTGTTTAATCGAGGAGTCTGGCTGATAGCTGCTGATGCTTTGAAGAGTGCTCTTCTGGTAGTGCAGTTTTAGAGGTCCCCGCCTAAGGGCCACGCCCAAGGGCCCTCTGGCGAGGCCCTCAGGCGCAGGCCCGACAGGCGCACCTGGCGGCGTTCTTTAAATGTATGCCGCAGGCAGCCCCGATTGGGCAGCACGTGTGCAGGGGGAGGTCCGGTGCTCCTGCCGCTCGATCCTCGGACGGAGGAGAGCAGATGGAAGGCAGGAGTTGCTGGAGCTGAAAGGACCGCTGTGCCCGTCGGCGTTCTTTAAATGTAGGCCGCAGGCAGCCCCGATTGGGCAACACGTGTGCAGGGGGAGGTCCGGTGCTCCTGCCGCTCGATCCTCGGACGGAGGAGAGCAGATGGAAGGCAGGAGTTGCTGGAGCTGAAAGGACCGCTGTGCCCGACGGCGTTCTTTAAATGTAGGCCGCAGGCAGCCCCGATTGGGCAACACGTGTGCAGGGGGAGGTCCGGTGCTCCTGCCGCTCGATCCTCGGACGGAGGAGAGCAGATGGAAGGCAGGAGTTGCTGGAGCTGAAAGGACCGCTGTGCCCGATGGCGTTCTTTAAATGTAGGCCGCAGGCAGCCCCGATTGGGCAGCACGTGTGCAGGGGGAGGTCCGGTGCTCCTGCCGCTCGATCCTCGGACGGAGGAGAGCAGATGGAAGGCAGGAGTTGCTGGAGCTGAAAGGACCGCTGTGCCCGACGGCGTTCTTTAAATGTAGGCCGCAGGCAGCCCCGATTGGGCAGCACGTGTGCAGGGGGAGGTCCGGTGCTCCTGCCGCTCGATCCTCAGACGGAGGAGAGCAGATGGAAGGCAGGAGTTGCTGGAGCTGAAAGTATTGACCAGGAACCCCCCTTAGCCCTCTCCCAGGAGTCAGCGGGACCCGGGGACACAAGGGTTGAGTCTGGGTCTCCGCCGCTTTCTTTGTCGGATCCACTGGCTCTCACTCTGCCACAGTCTAGACCCTCCACTTCGAAGGGAGAAGAGGAGGGGGGAAGCTGGGGTGGTTTTTCCACAGAGTTTGTTTTGTTGCTGCACAAAGCATTTTGTCTGAAGCAACAGAATGTACTAGGACAGGGCTCAGTGCAGGAGTGCACAGCAAAGAGAGGAGCTGACCACAAAGATCCAGAAGACCTGGAGGTGCCACTGAAGCGGGCTAGGCTGGTGAATGATACGGCCCCCCATTCCCCCTAGTTGGAGGCTCCTGAGGGGGAGTCCTCAGACCGGGAAATGGGGGAGGACGAGGAGGAGCTCAAAGAGGGTGAGATTCCGGGGGAGGAACAGGTTAGGATCGTTTGGGTGTTTTGCTGAGAAGAGTTGCCAACATTAATCGGTGAGTCCTTGAAGGCCCTCAATATCTCCACAGGCGTCCCAGCGGAGGAGGAGGCATTGGAGGACCCTTTGATACAAGCAATTAGGAAGTCACAAAAGGTCTTTCCAGTTCACCGAGTAGTTCGTCAGATGATCCAGGAGGGATGGGACCAGCCGGAGTCTGGCTTAAGGGGGGTGCGGTCCATGTCGTGATTATACCCCTTGCCGGAGCAGAAGAGAGATTTACTTCAGTCCCTTAGGATGGACGCAGCCGTGTCGGCAGTAACCAAGAAGACAACCATCCCGATCGAGGGCAGTGCGGCCCTTAAGGATGCCCAGGACAGGAACTAGACACGTTATTAAAGCAAGCCTTTGACATTAATGCCCTGGCTCTCCAGGCATCCGTGTGCAGAGTGTGAGAGCCAGAAGGGAAAGAGTTAACACAAAGAACATCTAAAATGTGTCCAAATAACTGGCATTGTACTGAATGTGCGTTGTGGGATGCTATGGGTAGTAGGTGACATTAATGTGAGAAAAAAACACACTTATCTACAGAGCACAGGAGAGAGAAGACATTATTTAGCATGGTTATGCCAGTTTGACATGGAGCCTACTGAATCCTAGTGTGGAAACTGTCAGAATATCAGAGAACTAATAAGATATATATTTTCTATATTTCTTAAAAATAGGGGATGGAGAAACAGACCGGGTGGAAAGTTGGATAGATGGGAAAAAGGGTCAAATAACAGAGAATAAATCTGAAAGAGGCCTGAGCACATGTTTATACACAAGGCCATAAGGGTCAACAGGTCAGCTGGAATAGGAGTGCAGATATGACAGGACAAAGAAAGGAATGAAAGAGAAAATCCAGGTGCATGGAATCGAAAACAAAGGCACTATTTGGAAAGAACACTATATAACAGGACAGAGCCTTTTAAAAGATTGGGAATTTGCACCCCATTTTCTGAAGAAGGTGGTTTGTAAATTCCCACTGTATGTCTGCTAATGAGAGAGTAGTATATGTCTGATGTCTGGGTGAAAGTCTCCTTAGTTTATCTTTGAGTATAGCTAGTAATCTCACTGTCATATATCTTTCTCTTTCACTGTGCTAGGATCTGTTTATGGACAGGAAATCTCTTAATTACTTTATAGCTGTAAGTGGAGAGTGAAGGAATTCTCCAAGTTACTTTTGTGTTTAGTTAGTTTTGGTTGTGCTACCTATATGCTTGTTGCTGTGATGTATAAGGAATAAAGGATTTTATTTGTAAGAAGAATCTGTGAGAATTTTGTGCCAGGTATGAGTATAATCTGCATGAGGTGTAATTTATTGGGAGGAGGTGGTAGGCCTTCCCTGTATGTAATGTTTTTGTTTTTCCTCTTGCAAGGAGGAGGAGGGGTGGCAATCCGCCTAGCCAACGGACTGCCCCCCCCCCCTGGTTCCGTACAGGAGCTTGGGTGGCCAGGGCTTGCCTTAGTTGGTCTCAACAGCTTCAGCTGCCGAGTGACCTCCCTGGTGGCTCTGCTAGGGAGGCAGCAAGAATTGAGTCAGGGGTGGCCTACCTCGCTGATAGCCACTATGACCTTATCAGAAGTCTAGCGAAGAGTATGGCTTCGGTGGTGGCGGCCCGTCGGTATCTGCGGCTCCGCAACAGGACGGCTGATGGTTCCTCTAAGGCCTGGCTCAGCAGGCTTCCCTTTAAGGGGAAGCTTCTGTTTGGGAAGGACCTGTGATTGATTAAGGAGCTGGGGGAATATAAGGGAGGCAGGCTCCCTGAGGATAGCGCGAAACAGAGCTGCAACCCCACGCCCACATGGTCCCAGCCACACGAGTTTCGTAAGTTTCGGTCAGCTCGAGCAACGCTTTTTCAGAGGGGATGCTTTCCCATGAGAGGACAGAATTTCTGAGGGTTTCGGGGGGCAGGAAGGGGATTTGGTGCTGCTTCCTCCACCTTGGGTCCTAGGAAACCACAATGAAGTGAGGGGAGCCCGGGCGGGGGTGCTGCCAGTGAGGGAACACCTGCGGCGGTTCTTCTCCGCCTGGGTCCAGGTCACTTCCGATCAATGGATTCTGGAGGTGATTCGAGAAGGGTATTCCCTCAAACTTTCAAGACCAATTCCCTTGTCGTTCGTGCAGTCATCCTGCAGAGCTCCATCCAAAGTCGCGGCAGTAAAAGAAACAATGGCGCGGCTTCTGCTCCTGGGAGCAGTTGTGCTGGTGCCCAAAAGCTAGTGCAGTTGCAGTCAGTACTCCATCTATTTTGTGGTGCCCAAAAAGGAGGGTTCCTTTCGGCCGATTCTCAACCTCAAACGAGTCAATCGGTGTCTCCGGTTTCCTCACGTCCATATGGAAACTCTGAGGTCGGTAATAGTGGCAGTACGGCAGGGAGAGTTTCTAACGTCTCTCGACCTCATGGAGGCATATCTCAAATCACACCAGCAGTTTCTGCGGTTTGCGGTACCAATGGGACACTTTCAGTTTCAGGCACTACCATTTGGTCTGGCGACAGTGCGCCCTTTACGAAGGTCATAGTCATGGTGACTGCGGCTCTTCGCAAAGAAGAGATCCTGCTCCACCCGTACCTCGACGACTGTTTGATCCACACCAAGTCCAAAGAAGAGAGTGTACAGGCAATGGCCAAGGTAGTCAACCTCTTGAAGAGCCTGGGGTGGGTGATCAATATGTCCAAGAGCAGATTGGTTCCCTCCCAGGAGATCGAATATCTCGGGGCAAGGTTCGACACCCACTTAGGCAGGGTGTTCTTGCCAGTTCAGAGGGCAGTGGAGCTTCGGCGTCTGGTGTGCCAGCTTCTAGCCATGAGAGCGCCCTCTGCTTGGCACTATCCCCAAGTATTGGGGACCATGGCGGCGACGATTGAGCTCGTACCTTGGGCGAGGGCCCACATGAGACCTCTCCAGCAATCCCTTCTCCGACGCTGGTCTCATCAGCATCAGCCATTGTCCACGGTTCTACCATGTCCTCCGGTAACCAGGAGAGCTTGAATTGGTGGCTCCAGCTGGGAAAGCTGGAGCAGGGCATGCCCCTTGAGTCCTCGCGGTGGATTCAGTTGATGAGTGGAGTGGAGGAGTGGCCTAGTGGTTGGGGCAAGATACTTCAGGCCGGAAGGTCGTGGGTTCAAATCCCACTAGAGGGCAGCAACCTTGGGCCGGAAGGACTGGGGTTTCTAGTCCCACAGGTGCTCCTTGTGGTCTTGGGCAAGCCACTTAACCCTCCATAGCCCATGTTCCCTGTAAAATAGTTATCTCCAAGTTATAATGCCCTGTTCAATGTAATTTCAGTTTGTTCAATGTAAACCGCACTGATGCAGAATAACGCGGTATATAAGAGAATATAAATAAAATAAATAATAAAAATAAATATGACGGATGCCAGTCTGACCAGTTGGGGGGCTCAATGTGAGGGGCACTTTGGCCAGGGGTGCTGGAGTGCCCAGGAAGCTCATTGGTTAATCAACAGGCTAGAGATGCAAGCGGTGGCGTTGGCACTCAGAGCTTTCGAGTGCTGGGTCCGGCAGAAAGCAATCTGGGTGTTCTTGGACAATGTCACCACTGTGGCATATATCAACCGGCAGGGTGGCACCAGCAGGCCCCCTTTGGAGGCGGAGGCAGAACGGCTGCTCAATCGTGCCGAAGCTCATTTGTAGGCCTTATCAGCGGTGCATGTAGCCGGGATAGAAAATGTCACGGCCGACTACCTGAGCCGGGTCAGGGTGGATCATGGAGAATGGAAGCTCTGCCAGGAAGTGTTCGACCAGGTAGTGTACTGGTGGGGTCCACCTTTTCATGGACCTTATGGCAAGATGGGAGTCGGCCAAAGCGAGCTGCTTGTACAGCAGGAGAAAGGAGAGTATGTTGGAGGGCCTAGATGCTCTGGTGCAGAGATGGCTTCTGTATGTGTTCCCTCCGTGGGCTCTCATAGGCAGGGTCCTCCAGCGCATAGAAGCCCATCCGGGGCTGGTAGTTCTCATAGCCCCTGATTGGCCATGGCAGCTGTGGCATGCCGACCTCCTAACTCTGGGTCCAGTCCGGATGCCGCAAGTGGGTTGATTTTCGCTTACTGCTTGGCTCTTGAAAGGGCAAGGCTACGAAAGCACAGGTACTCTGGGGCGGTGATCGCGACCTTGCTAAATGCACGGAAGCGTTCGACTTGTGTCTCCTATGTGCGAGTCTGGCGCATCTTTGAAGGTTGGTGTGTGGTCCGGGAAAAGAGGCCTATGGCGGTCTCCGTACCGGATGTACTCAACTTCTTACAGGTAGGATTTGAGAAAGGCCTGGCTGCCAGTTTTTTAAGGGTGCAGCTAGCAGCGATTGCCTGTTACCAGGGTAAGGTTCAAGGTAAGTCGCTAAGGGAACACCCAGACGTTGGGGGGTTCTTGAAAGTGGTGAGGCGCCTACGGCCTCAGCAAAAGTCAGCAATTCCTCCTTGGGATCTCAATCTCATGCTCAACGCATTAGTGGGGGATCCCTTTGAGCCGATAGGGCGAGCCTCGCTGAAGGACTTGACCCTCAAAACAGTGTTTTTGGTTGCTATCTGTTCAGCTAGGCATATTTCGGAGTTCCAGGCTCTTTCATGTCAACCTCCATTTCTGAGCTTCTTCAAGGAAAAGGTGGTCTTACGGACAGTACCTTCCTTTTTGCTCAAAGTGGTTTCCTCTTTTCATGTGAATCAGCCGGTGTCTCTCCCTGTCTTTCCAAAGCTGAAGCGAGGGAACATGGATGTGCCGGCTGGATGTGCGCAGGGTCCTGAAGCACTACACTGATAGGACAGCACCGTTTCATAAATCAGATCATTTGTTTGTCTTGTTTGGGGGACCATGGAAAGGGGAGGCAACGGTCAAGGCTTCAATTTCCAGGTGGATTAGGGAGGCCATCGCTTTGGCGTATATGCTGAAAGGAAGACCTGTGCCGGGGGCATTCAGGGCACACTCTACACGGGCCCAGGCAGCTTCGTGGGTAGAATTCAGTCTGGTTCCGCTGCTGGACATTTGTAGGGCGGCTACGTGGGCCTCCCTACATACATTCGCCAAGCACTATCGCTTGGATGTTCAGGCGGCAGGTGATGCCGAGTTTGGGGGGGGGGTTCTTCGGTCTGGTATTGCGGGTCCCTCCCATTCTTGAACTGCTCTGTTACATCCCAGAGGAAAGGGACTGGACTGGAGGGACTCTTAGGAAGGAATAATTAGATCTTACCTGCTAATTAGCGTTCCTGAAGGAACTCCAGTCCAGTCCCTGATCCCACCCAGTTTTTTGCGTAGTGGTGAAGAGGTGTCGCCAGCCCAAAGAAGTTATGGGTGTCAGTGGAATACAGTTTCAGAAGGCTCTTCTCCGAGAGGGTGGACTCAGAGCGGCAGAATGGACCAACGTGTGGCCCCTGTTCGGAGTGTTTTGGGGGTCAGTTATGGTTCAGGTAAGCCTCCTCCTCTTCTTCAGGGAGGTGGGGAATTTTCCCTGGGGTTAAAGGGGAGGTCGGGTGAAGAATTATATGATAAGAATAGTTATAATTTCTCAGTTATCTGTAGTTAGTGGGGTTATTACTTCTTACCTTGTTTCACTGTCTCTTTGTTGAGTCTGCTTTGTCAATAGGATACTGGAGCTGGTGGGTGGTGCCAGTGGAATATATACCCCAGTGTCATCAAAAGGATGACTTACTCAGTCTCCAAGCTGCTGGAAGGGGAGCACAAGCCAGAGGAAAGGGACTGGACTGGAGTTCCTCCAGGAAAGCTAATTAGCAGGTAAGCTCTAATTATTCCTTTTCCCTTATTAGTCTTAAATGGGTTACATTGTAGCTTCATTGCATGTCCTCTAATTTTTCTACTTTTTGATGGCATAAACAACCGATCTACGTTTACCCGTTCCACTCCAGTCATTAATTTATAGACCTCTATCATATCCCTCCTAAGCCATCTCTTTTCCAAGTTGAAGAGCCCTAACCTTTTAAGCCTCTCCACATAGGGGTATTCTTCCATCCCCTTAACCATTTTAGTTGCTGTTCTCTGTATCTCTTTAATTCTACTATATTCTTTTTAAGAGATGGCAACCAGAATTGCACAGAACATTCAAGGTGTGTTCGCACCATGGAACAATATCAGAGGCATTATAATATCCTTGGTTTTATTCTCCATTCTTTTCCATATGATTCCTAGCATTCCATTTACTTTCTTGGCTGCCTCCGCACACTGGGCGGAGGGTTTCAACATACTATCCATGATGGCGCCTAAATATTTTTCTTGAGTGCTGGTTTATAAGGTGGTTCCTTGCATTGTGTAATCAAAGTTTGGATTGTTCTTTCCTAGGTGCATAACTTTGCACTTGTCCACATTAAATGTCATCTGCCATTTGGACATCCAGTCTTCCAATCGATCAAGGTCCTTTTGCAATTTTTCACAATAGCCTTATGTTTTAAGAACTTTGAATAATTTTGTGTCATCTGCAAATCGACTCGCTAGTTTATTCCCATTTCCAGGTAACTTATAAATAAGTTAAAAAGTAGCAGGCCCAGCACATATGTACTCCACTATTCACCTTTCTCCATTGAGAAAATTGGTCCTTTAGCCCTACTCTCTGCTTTCTGTCTTTTAACCAGTTTCTGATCCACAATACTATACTTTCTCCAATTCCATGACTTTTTAATTTCGCCAAGAGTTTCTCATGAGGGAACTTGTCAAAGGCTTTTTGAAAATCTGGATACACTATATCAACCTGTGTCTTTTGGGGAGACTGCTAGGTACTTATGACCTAGATTGGCCACTGTTGGAAACAGGATACTGGGCTTGATGGACCTTGGTCTGACCCAGTACGGCATATGTTATGTTCTTAGCCAGCTCACCTTTGGCTAACTGTTTATTCACACCTTAAAAAAAATATAACAAATTAATAAGACAAGACTTTCCTTAACTAAATCCATGTTGGCTTTTTCCCATTAAACTATGACATGTTCAGTAATTTTATTCTTTATAATGGTTTCTACCATTTTGCTTGGTCTGTAGTTTCCCAGATCTTCCCTGGAATCCTTTTTTAAAAATTGGTGTTACACTGGCCATGTTCCATTCTTCTGGTACTACAAATGATTTTAATGATAGTTCACAGATTGCTAATAATAGTAGGTCTGCAGTCTCATATTTCAGTTCTTTGAACACCCTCTTATGTATACCACCCAGTCCAGGTGATTTGCTAGTCTTCAGTTTATCAAATAGTTGTAATATATCTTCTGGTTTATCAATATTTCTTTCAATTCTTCCGATACATCACCTTTATATACCATTTCAGGCATGGGTAACTTCCCTATATCATCTTCAGTAAAGACTGAAGCAAAAAAATTCATTTGTTTTCTCCGCTATGGCGTTGTCCTCCCTTAGTGCCCCTTTTATCCCTATATCATCCAATGGTCCAACTGTTTTTTAATATGAATGTACTTGAAAACGTTTTTTATTATGCCTTTTTAATTCCACGACAAGCTTCTTTTCAAATTCTCTCTTCACCTGTCTTATTAATGCCTTTCATCTAACTTGCCAATGCTTATGATGTTTCCCGTTTCTTATCATTTGGCTCCTTTTATTCCATTTCCTAAAATATGCTTTTTTGGCGATAACAGTCTCTGACCGCACCTTTAAACCATGCTAGTAATTTTTTGGCCTTCCTCCCACTTTTCTTAAAGCATAGAATACATCTGTTCTGGGCTTCCAAGATAGTACTTTTAATCAACGCCCATGCTTGATGTAAATCTTTAACCTTTGCTGCTGCTCCTTTTAGTTTTTTCTTAACTCTTTTCCTCATTTTATCATAGTCTCCCTTTTTAAAGTCAAAAGGTAGCACTGCAGATTTCCTTGCTGTCCTCCTTACATTTGTTAAATCAAATGTAACCATGCTATGATCACTATTGCCAAGTGGCCCAAAAACCCATCTGTTGTACCAAATCCTGTGTTTCACTAAGGACTAGGTCCAAAATAGCTTCCCCTCTTGTCGGTTCATGAACCAGCTGTTCCAAGAAATAATCATCTATAAACTTTCTCCTTAGCATGTCCTGCTGTGAGTCTGACCCAGTTAATACCGGGGAAATTGAAATCACCCATTATTACTATGTTGTACCTTTTGTTAGCTTCCCTGATTTCTTTCAACATTTCATCATCCATCTGTTCATTCTGGCAAGGTGGTCAGTAATACACCCCCACTGCCATCACCTTCCCCTTTTATACATGGAATTTCTATCCATAGAGATTCTACAGTTTGTTTTGTTTCCTGCAAAACTTTAATCCTATGTGACTCAATGCCCTCTCTAACATAAAGCACAACCCTTCCACCAATTTGAGCTACTCTATCATTGCGATATAGTTTATACCCAGGTATCACAGTGTTCCATTGGTTGTCCTCTTTCCACCAGGTCTCTGAGATGCTAATCATATCTAACCTTTCATTTAGTGCTATATATTCTAGCTCTCCCATTTTATTTTTTAGATTTCTTGTATTTGCATACAGGCATTTTAGAGGTAGTATTTTATTCATATTAATCTGGTTAGCCTTTGATAGGGGTGATTTGGAATCTTTCAGCTCTGTACTTAATGGCATCTGAGTTACTTTTATCTTTATTGGAACCTCTCTGTTGGGCTGCCCTATCTTCCCTCTTTTGTTAATATCCTTCAAGGATACCTCCTTCCAAGCCATGCGCTCTTGGGTGACTGTCGATTTTCCCCTATTATCTAGTTTAAAAGCTGCTCTATCTCCTTTTTAAAGGTTAATGCCAGCAGTCTGGTTTCATTCTGGTTAAAGTGGAGCCCATCATTTTGAAAAAGCTCCTCCCTTCCATAGAATGTTGCCCAGATCCTAACAAATCCAAAACCCTCTGCACCAATGAGGCTACGAAACTCTGCTTGCCTTTTGGGTCCTGCACGTGGAATGGGAAGCATTTCAAAGAATGCTACTCTGGAAGTTCTGGGGGTGCCAATGGTGTTACTGCCATGTGTCCAAAAGGTGGTGAGGAAGTAAAATTTCAGAAGTGTAGGTTAGGGCAAGGAGGACAAGTAGTGTGTATAAAATCATGTAGAGAGAGAGCATAGTTGATCGGACTGAAGATGTGTTGTTCTCTTTATGTATTGGTTAGTTCTCTTCCTTCAGTGTCTTGTATTTTATTTGGGTTTTAGTTGGGTATGCTGAATGTTGCATTGTGATCCTTGGACACACTAAGGGCCTGAAGCACTGTCCTTTAAATGGTATGTTGGGGTGCTGGGCACTGATGCTAGCACTGGGGTTGTGCTTCAAGCCGTGTGGGCAATAGCGAGTTTGGTAAGATCCATACCTGCCTTGCCTTACTTGTTAGGATCGCTGCTTTTGTGCTATGTGTCCCCCCCCCCCCTTTCCAGGGGAGCCATGAGGTCTTAGATGCCTCAATTCTGATACCACACTTCAGAGAGAGGCCAAACCCAGATGTAAGCCTGAGAAGTAGAGCTGTGGAATGCTTTAAGCAGTACTGAAATCACCACCACCGAGTAACCCTTCTGCTTCAGGTGGTATCTCTCAAGGGTCAAGCCATAAGTGAGAATAGACCTGGGTCATCCAGAAAGATGGGCTCCTGACTGAGAAAGCTTCACAACAGAGAAAGGAAGGGTCACTCTGTCAGCAGCCACACCAGATCCACATACCAAGGCCATCTGGGCCGACCCGATGATCCTCTGCAGTGCATGACCAATCCGAGGCCATGGTAGAAAGACATACAAAAGGAACCCCTATGGCCATGGCTGCACACTCTCCAACAGTGAAAAGCAACCACCACCATGATGCACCACCCCAGCATTCTACCACCTGCTGAAAGGCTCACAGACCCAGCTCCCACGCATCTTGATTGAGGGTATGACTGAGGATGTTGAATGCTGGTAATTTGTGGTGTCTTGAGTGGTACATGGTGATGCTCCACCCAGGTAATCAATAACTTCATCACATGACCCACCATCTCAACCCTTGTGCCTCCTTTTTGGTTGTCAAATGGCACTGCTGTCGCATTGTTCAAGAACACCTGGACTGCCTCCCCCTGGACAAGGGGATACAATCACAGCAAGACAAACTGGATGGCCTCCAACCTGCTGATTAGCCAGACCGCCTCACGGGGTGGCTAGTGCCCTCAAGCCATTTAGGCCAAGCAGTGAGCCCTCCAAACCTAAGTCACTGGCATTGAACATCAGGTCCACCCACTGCAAGTTCTCTAGAGCCACCACTCTTGCCAGATTTAATCACCACAGGAAACTCCTCACCATCAATGGAGGCAAGGGGAGTCGTGTTTCTGTGACAGTGGAGACCAATGAAACATTAATGCCTTTTGGAGCAGGTGCATGCCCCTAACAGACTGCCTGAGCTTGTACATAATCTTTATCTTTATTAACCCTTGATATACCGCCCTAGACTTTAGGGTATCAGAACAGTTTACAATTTCCAAAAAATGGCTGTATATAAAAGAACGCCATAATCAGACAGGACAGAATGAGGAGAGAAGCAGAGGAGCATAGGCAAAGCAGGACAGAGGGCAGTCAGCTAGATCTGGAGGGGGGGGAGGTCAAAGGCATGTTGGAATAAGTGGGTCTTTAGCATGGATTTGAATCTGGAGAATGACAGTTCGGAGCATAAGGTGAGTGGCAAAGAGTTCCATAGGGTAGGGCCAAGAAAAAAGAAGGCAGAATGTCATATTTGTTATAAGCGTGTCTGAGATACTGAGGGAAATACCTGGCGATGGACATGGAATGACCTAAGGAGAGGGGGGGTGGAACTGAAGGAGGTCAGCCAGATATCGGGGTGTGTCAATGTGAAGAGCACAGTGAACCACAGTAAGAATTTTATAGTCGATGCAGTACTTAAGGGGTAGCCAGTGGAGGTTGATGAGAAGGGGTGTGATATGGTTATGGTGGGAGGAGGCGGAGGAGGTAAGTAACCGCGTGGCTATGTTTTGCAGGAGTTGGAGAGAGCAAAGCTGGAGGTGAGGCAGACCAGCAGGTGCAGAGTTGTAATAGTCAAGTCTGGATATTACAAGTGACAAAAGAAGGGTTGTGAGGGAATGAGTATCAAGAGAGGCATATTGCATGGATCTGGCAGAAGGCAAAAAAGGAACATTGAACTATGGAGGCCAAGTGATTGTGGAATAAGGAGGAATCAATAATGACTCTGAGATACCGGCGTGATTGCACTAGTGGGATGGGGCAATGAGCCAGGAGGGGAGCCATAGTAGGACATGGAAGATTAAAAGTGAGCCAAATTGTGGCACTCATGGAGAGGTTGAGGTGCAAATGATTGGTGGTAAGCCAGGAGGAGATATCTGATAGGTAGGAGTTCAGGAGAGAGAAATCAGGGGAGTGAGAGCTGGTGTGATGTAGGAGGATAATGTCGTCTACATAGAAATAGACAGAGATGCCTGACTGTTGGATTATGAGGGCAAGAGAGGCCAGAAAAATATTAAAGAGGAGGGGGGCCAACACTGATCTTTGGGAGACACTGCACGTGAGAGGAACAGTCGGGAGGTGGCTGTTCTGCAGTTCACAGCAAAGGAGCAACTGGATAGGAAAAACTGAAACCACAAAAGAACGGAGTCCAAGTCGTGAAGGTGAAAGAGCAGGATAGAGTGATCCACTAGGTCAAAAGCTGATGAGAGGTCTAAAAAAACTGCAATCGAGATATCCCCCCTGTCATGTGAGAGAACGGTTTCAGTACTCTGGCCCTTATGAATATCAGACTGACGGGTGCAAGGCACAGGTAGAATCAAAGTGGGAAGAAAGTTGTGCAAAAAAACAGTTTCTCTAGTATTTTAGATAAGAAACAGAGATTAGAAACAGGACGCCAGTTCGCTAGGGCATGGGGGTAGGGAGGGATTCTTGAGGATCGAGCGGAGGATAGCATGCTTCCATAAGGAGGGAAATGTCTCAGAAGTGAGGCTAGAGTTGAAGATGGTGAGCACGAGGGGAAGTAGTGCCAGTGATGGTTCAGTGAACCATTGTGACAGGATAGGTTTAGCAGAACCTGTAGTTCTATGAGAAGATTGGAGTGCCTTGGATAGAGCAGCTGAGGTAATGGGTTGGAATGAGAACCAGACATGTGTGAGGGAAGAGGTAGTGTCAGTAGACAAGATGATGGGCTTGGTTTAATGCTGTGAGATGCCCACAAAGATGGAGTGGAGCATAGAGATCTTTTCTGAGAAGTAGGTGGCTAGAATCAGGAGACCTTGTACTTGTAGACATGAGTGGAGAGGAATGGGGAGAAGAGAGTGAGCGAAAGATGGAGTAGAGCTGCCTAGAGGAATTGGTAGAAGAGGAGATTAGAGCAGAGTAGTAGAATTTCTTGATTGCATGGACCGCTTGCTTGTAGTGGTGACGATGGTGATGGAAGTGTGATAGGGTGGCAGATGAGGAATTGTGGCACCAGAGACATTTGGCTCTGCGAAGGTAGGTGCTTGAAGTAGAGAAGGTCAGCACTGAATCATGGGTGACACTGGTACAGTCGGCGAGAATGGAAAGGTTCAAGGGGTGCTAGGTGGTTGAGATGGGTACTGAGAGTTGTGTGCCATGTTTGTACCTGGATGTCAGTTGATAGTGATGTGAAGTCAGATGAGAATAATGAGCAGCAGGAAACTGCTGCAGGCTGCCCAAGAGATTGCAGTGACGCAGCCGCGGTTGCCTAAGGGAAGGTGACTCAGTTGTTGGATTGGATAGACAAGGGGGATAGAAAAACACACAGGAGGAGGGGGAGGGTTGAGACCGTGGAAGGAGCAGCAGAGGAAGAGGGCATTATGATGAGATCCAGGGTGTGCCCAGCTGTATGGGTAGGGATGTGGATGTGCTGGCAGAGGGAGAGATCAGACAAGAATGAAAGGAAAAGTTTGTCTCTGGGTGTGGAGGGCGAATAGACATGGATGTTGAAGTCACCCAAGATCATCAGGTGCGTATAGGCAAGGGATACCTCAGAAAGGGTAAGAAGAAAAGAGTCCCTCAGACCATGATGCAGAGAGAAGAAGTTAATAACTAGGGGGAGTAGAGTCTAGGCATAGCAGCAATGTCTCAGGATAGTGGACGGCTGGGGATGACACATCCCGGAATGACAGGGAAGAGTGGTAGAGAACAGCAACTCCCTCCCTTGACCGACCTAATCAGGGCCCAGAGAGAGCAGAGTAGCTAGGAGGAAGACTGTGATTAAGGAGAAGGTCTTTGCTGTTCTGCAGCCAGGTTTCTGTAAGAAACAGGGCATGGAGGGAGTACTGTTGAAGGACATCATGCACAAGTTCTGCCTTAGAACATATAGACCGACAGTTTACTAGAGCAAAATTCAGGTCCGGCCAAGCTGGGGAAGCACAGGGAAGGCAGCTGCTGTTGGTGATAGTAGGGCACAGGAAATAAGGTTAGCTAAAACCCTGGATATGCTACCAGTAACTGAGGAGGAACAGGGAGGAGGACACCAAGTCCACTGAACAGGGATGGCAGACATAGGACACTTAGAAGGAAGTCTAGCAACTACCAGAAACAATGCACAAGTGAGGAGTAGCCAGATAGAAATGGAAGACTTACTGGAAGGGCTTCCCTGGGGTACCAGATAAGGAAACGGTGCAGTGCGTATAGTAAAGGACGTGGTAACAGGGGAGATCATTATATGGGCCGGGCTGCCCCTGGACTCACCCCAAGGAGCTCGTCTAAGGAGCACGTCATACTCCATTTCTGATCCTATTCAAATCCAGACTAAAAATCCATCTCTGAGACTGCTTTTAGATCCTTCAGGGTTTTTTCATGTTACAGCAGGGCTGGGGATTCACTGAATCTCTTGAAGACCCTTACTGCACACCACTGTCAATCAGGGTGTGAGGGAACTATGCCACAGATTTAAAAAAAACAAAATCTTGATGCATAAAAACAAATGAAGTCCAGGGAAAAAGGTCTCTTTGAGCCCCATGCGGGAAGGGAACCCCCCACCCCCAGGACACCAGCAGCAGTGTGTTCCCAATACCCCCCCTAATGTAGAGCATGGACTATCCTGCTGGGAAACTGGCAGGCAGCAGGCTTCCAATATGACCAAAGTTCCTGCCATCTGATGCTACAGAGAACCAGGACCATATGCTTCTCCAGTCACAGCTATGTTGACGAGGTCAGGCAAGCTTCACCATGGCGCCCCCCCGGGGTCTACCTCAGCCAGCATACGGGCCCTCTATTATAGTAATCTTCTGCTCATCAGAAGTTGTTTCAATACAGAATGTTCCGAAGATCAGGAGACACTAATAATACTTTTTTAAAAAAATGTTTGGGATATGAAAATTATTTCTGACCAATCCACATATATTTATTAAACTTATAGTTTGTACATTCCACGGTGTTCTGGATGCATTACAATATACGTGAGCATTTCATACATAAAAGCAAAAGTACAAAAAACTATAACAAACCTAAACACAATAAACAATAGTAGTTCCCAGCTTTTCTAGTTGTCATCTCTTCTTGTTTTATATTCATAAAAGAGTCCAATCACACTTTTCCATTTCACGCTTGGACACGTAAAGGCACATTTTAGAAAGGCTGTTTAAGTACTGTTTGGGATATCGAAGTCAAGATATCTAAATTTCCATGGGAGGAGCAGCAGAGAAGGTGGACACGTGTAAATACCTACTAAAATTGAACCATCTATACGAAATAAGAAAGAAACATAGCTATGCAGAATAAAACCGCATTCACATGCAGGAGACTGGTTTTAGAAACGCAAATGTGAAACATGGATGTTAGCAGTCTCAGTAACATGCATGTGTCTGCACCAGTATTTCCAAACATGATGGGGGGATGATATTCTAAGGCATTCCCACAGTTTTCTGACTTGCAAACCATGTAAATGCCTTTGAATGGGATATCAATTAAACAGATCTCAAACAAATGATATGGGTGGGACTTTGCTATTAAGGGAATTGTCCTGGTAATAGTCCTTTTACTGATCTGAAGGTGTCTGTTCTTTTGCTTGACTGTGTGTATTTTGAGGCGATTATAAATCAATTGGTAGGGAATATAATTGTGGTTTGGCTAAATAGGATATGACATGGTTAGTGTTGCTGGATATCTGTGGGTGCCACCATCAGGGCATGTTGTGGGTGTTCCGGGGTGAAGCAGAGGTGGCACCCATTGCTAACCAGGCAACAGCTCAATATCACCGCTGTCTGATTAGCTTCTGGGTTCTCTGGCTACTCAGATATTCAATGCCGATGGCTGGATATGGCCCTGGTATTGAATATCCGAGGTTAGTATTCTGCAATGATGACTAGATGCTTTACAAATGCTAGCCGTCGCTGACCATCCCCCCGAAATGTATATGTTACTACATACACATCTCAGCCTGCCATTTTACAAACAAAGATGTGCAGCACTGTGTCAGTATTCAGAGGCCCTGATTTTCACCTGCTTTCCTTTTTTTGAGGGGGAGAATACCAGAGCAATAATGGCCCCTTCTATCACTAGTGTTTGAAAGTTGGCTGAAACAAGCACATTCCAAATTCCTAATTGTTCCAAAGAATAGATCTAGACATACCAGCTAGCGGTTTTCCATACATGCCATTCTGAAATCGGATAAAAAAGTAATATGGACCAGTGTAGGATTAATTATTTCCCACTCTTGTGATACAAGACCTATACAAAAATATACGCTCCTAAAATACAAATAATTTTGTTGGACAATAAGCCTAGGTCACTATACTAAGCTTCCTCCGTTTGAGTCCTTTGTTCTATTTTAAGTGAACGTGCATTATAAAAACTGCCATAAACAAGCCAACACGTTTCAAACCACATCAACATTAAGATTCTGCTTCAGGGCAAAAGGCAGTACTTATCTGAATATCTCTCTTAAATGTCTCATTCCAAGTTCACTGATCCTTTACCCCAGGTATCGGAAGTGTCCAATTGTCTGCACGGTTTACCTAGTATTTCTGCTACTGGAGACAAGAGTGTGGATATTTTTTTTTTATCATTCAATATGTTTCTTGAGAGATTTAAATTAATACAATCATAAACAAAACAGGAAATACCAAGAAATTGTAACAAATGAAGTAAATAAACTAGCATAGAAAAAAAGAACTGTAATAGTCCACATTATAATGAGTAAGAGACCCACATATTACAATATCAAGTAATAAAAAAGGAAATCAAGAAGTAAAAAAAATTACCTCCACAACACTGCAAGATACAGTACATATGTCTTTTCTGATGTTGCTCAGTTTCTAATTGAATAACATCAGAAAAGACATATGTACATCCCAGAAAGGTAATAATAAATTTACATGGACATCTAAGAAAAAAAGTAGCGCCTAACTCTAGCACCCTAGGTTTTAAGACCAAAAGCCTTTCCTACGGGCCTGAGTAGGCTTGGAAACATCTGGAAACACATATATTTTATAACCACAAAAAAGTGTGGCTATTTCCTAATCGGACATTTGGTGTGTTCTATTCCGGATTGATGCCTCCTTGAGTGGTTGTTTTTCCCAGTTTTCTGAATTCATGAAGGAAATGGTGGCGAAGCTTAATCAACATGATTCTCAACTATTAGCTTTTGACTCATGCCTTAAGAAACTGAAAATCAGGCTCTCAATTTGCAAGGGGCATCCCTATCTTTTATGAAGGATAGTCTTGTCTTCCATAGGCTGCAGGAACTAATGGGGAATAGTTATCGAGCCAAGAATTTGAGATGCCTTAATTTTCCAATTACTCGCTATCTCATGCCATTAATACTTTTTCAAAAGTATGCACATGAAGTGTTAGACTATCAGGATATAGCTAAACTTTCTTTGAATAATTTTGTATTATTTGCCTCGCGATGCAAAAGTTACTAATGTGGAAGGTGAAGGGTATGATAATTTGTCTCCAATAGAAAGTCTGAATATTTCTGAATTTATTGAGTCTTCACAAGATGAGATTTCTACTCAAGCTGCTCTGCTTGTATCCTTTAATTCTGAGCTGGATAAAAGTATGATCTTTCGATTATATGTTCAGAAGAGAGATGTACTTTTTTGTGGTCAAAGGGTCAATATTTTCCCAGATGTCTCCAAGCAAACACATAGTAACAAAGTAACATAGTAAATGACGGCAGATAAAGACAAGTATGGTCCATCTAGTCTGCCCAGTAAGATGGCAAGAGTAGGTGCACCTGCCGCTCCATGCAGGCCACCCCTCCCTGGCTTTTTTAGCTTTGAAGCCACGAGTGCTTGAACTTTCTTTTTAAAATTCCCTTGCAAATGCCTGATTACATCTGTGGGGACTAGATATGTTTTGTTTTGTTTTTAAATGTATCACAGTTGGAGGAGTTTGTGAAATCCCATTCTAATGCACAAAATTATCTTCCTGTACAAAGCTCTTTTACTTAATAGCTTGTTTTGCTAGTCCACATAGTTTATTTGGGTTTATGAAATTCTATTTCTCTGATATGCAGCAATTCCATTTCTGTTGTATTGATTTTCTGTGTATTATCTCCCCTAGATGTGAACTAGTGTGACGTTTCCTTTAGTATGTAGTGTTTGGTTAAATCTCTTCTCTATTTTGTTTACTTGTTATGTAAATGACGAAAATGCATAATTAAGAAAAATAAAAAAAAATAAAATGGCTCATGGTACATTGATGTGATTTGCATGTCTGAATAGGCATTTTCAGACATGCAAATCACAAATAGGGCTTCTAAACTGATGCCCTTAACTTAGAATTTTGCAAAAATGGGCATGCAAATAGGCATCGTAGTCCCATTTTCATTAAAAAAAAAAAAAAAAACCTACACTTTCATGAAGTGTAGTTTTTTCCTCCTCTGGAGCTTTTTTATGGCTTTAGCACATAATATTTAAAGGGCCTATAAGCCCCTTGTTAGAGACCTCCCCAGCAGGTCTCACATGCCAGTCTGGGGGTTCAAATTTTTAAAAAAAATCCCTGCCCCCTAATAAGCCCCTCTCATGGGAAGTTGCGCCCCATCGTAAAAACTAAAATGTCTAGCCTCCATGATCCCTCCAATTCCCCTTCCACTCTCCTTGATTCCAAATTTACTTCACAGAAGTGAATCCATAAGGAGAAAGAAGTGATTCACATTCATTGTGGTTCCAGCAGCACCATTTTGGGAAAATGGTGTTGTCTAACCCAAGTGGTATAGGCACAGGTCTGATTTTTTTTTAATTTTTTTATTATTATACTACTACTAATACACATATGTATAGCGCTACAAGACGTACACAGTGCTGCACAGACACATGTAAAAGACAGTTCCTGCTTCTCAGAGCTTACAATCTAGTCAACACAGTAGCAATACATCTAGGAATGGTAAGGAAACACAAAGGAGATAGGCTAATCAATATCCGAAAGCGGTGAAGAGATGAGTTTTCAGCCTGGATTTGAAAAGGGCCAGAGATGAAGCTTGATGTACAGACTCAGGTAGTTTATTCCAGGCATAAGAAGCAGCAAGGTAAAAGGAGCGGTCTAGAGTTAACAATAGGGCACAGATAGAAGCAATTTGCCAGATACAGCAGAGTTCCTAAGGAGGGGTGTAGGGAGAGATAAGAGAGGAAAGGTAGTGAGGAGCTGCAGAGTGAATGCACTTATAGGTAAGCAGAAGTTTGAACTGGATGCAGAAATGTATAGGGAGCCAATGAAGTGACTTAAGAAGAGGAGTGATATGAGCATGACGAGGCTGGTGGAAGATAAGCTGCATAGCAGAGTGTTGAACAGATTGAAGGGAAGAGAGATGATTCAGAGGGAGATCAGCAAGGAGCAGGTTACAATAGTAAAGATGGGAGGTGACTAAAGAGTTGATAAGTGTCTTAGTAGTGTGTTCAGAAAGGAATGGGCAAATTTTAATGATGTTGTAGAGAAAGCTAAAATCTCTGTCAGTTGGATGTGTATGGAGAAGGAGAGAGAGGAGTCTAAGACAACCCCAAGGTTGCAAGCTGAGGAAACAGGGAGGAGTAGAGAGTTATCCACAGAGATTGAGAAAGGAGGAAGGAGAGAGAGTGGAGGGTTTAGAGGAAAAAATAAGAAGCTCAGTTTTAGCCATGTTCAATTTCAAGTGGCAGTGAGACATCCAAACAGAAAGGCAAGCAGAGATTCGGGCCTGGATTGCTGGAGAGATTTCAAATGTAGAGAGGTAGATCTGGGAGTCATCAGCGTAAAGATGGTATGGAAAACCATGTGAAGAGATGAGTGCACCAAGGGACTGGGTATGGAAAGAGAAAAGGAGTGGACCCAAGACAGATCCTTGGGGTACACCAACTGAGAGTGGAATAGCAGTAGAGGAGGATCTACCAGAATAAACACTGAAGGAGCAATGGGAGAGATAAGAAGAGAGCCAGGATAGCATAGAGCCCTTAAAAACAAATGAGGACAAGTTATCAAGGAGAAAGTTGTGGGCAACAGTATCAAAAGCAGCAGAAAGGTCAAGAATGATGAGGATTGAGTAAAGGCCCTTGGATTTTGCCAGGCACAGTTCACTGGAGACTTTGGAAAGAGCTGTTTTGGTAGAATGTAAAGGATGAAAGCCAGATTGTAGAGGATCCAGAAGAGCATGAGAGGAGAGAAAGTCGAGGCAATGGCGGTGAACTGCATGTTCAAGTATTTTAGAAATGAAGGGGAGGAGGGATATGGGTCGATAGGACAGGTAGGGTCTAGTGAGGGTTTCTTGAGGAGAGGAGTGATCAAAGCATGCTTGAAGGTCGCAGGGAAAATTATATAATGCGTAGGGCTTCCCACAAAGGGATGTGGCTTATCAAGGGTCTAGAATTTTTAATTTGAGCCCCAAACTGGGGCTGTGGGGTGTTAACGGGTACCTAGACCTGGATTTGAGGCTTCTTAGAGGGGTCTCTGACATAGAGTTAATGGCATCTTTAAGTACATGCTGCCATCATTCGAAGGGAATAATTTTTTAATTTTTACTTGCAGGCCCACAGCCAGGAATGCATAAAGTTCCTCTTCGTAGAAACACAAGTAAAATGATCCAGGAGTGTGCATCTCATAGCCAAATATTACAAAAACAGCAGTTACTTCATGAGGATTTTCATAGTTTAGTACATCAGCTTCCTCATCACACAGTAAATGATGGCAGATAAAGGCAAAAGTGGCCCATGAAGTCTGGCTAGCAATGAATTGTCCTCTTTTGGTAGATGCATATACATATTCCCATATGGAGCCCAACACTACTGTTCCATCTTTAAGTTAACGTGCGCATAGCAGAATAGCATTCCACGAACAGCCCTGTATACCACACCTCAGGCCTAATGCAACTGAATAAAAGAGCAGAAGAAGCCACTGTAGTTCATCCTGTTACCACTGCTGCTGCTCTGTGCTGGTACTGCAGATTTGCTTAAAACTCATGGGTAGCACTATCTGTATGCTAATCTCATGATGTTGAGATGAGCATATAGGAAATGTTAGTCATGATGCTTGAATAAGTTCACAGTGCCATAACAGAAAAACAGAGGCGGTGGTAGAATGAACTACAACAGCAGCTTATCAGGGATAGCAGGCACTTGGGGGGGGGGGGGGGGGGAAGCAGCACCTGAACTGGAAGAAAGTGAGATCCCTCAGGGAGAGGATCCCAATGTTGTTAGGGTATTTCAGAGGGAGGAGCTGGCTGCACTGATTGTGCACTCATTGGCGGCACTCAACATTATTCCATTTCCCGTAGTAGCAGAAGAATCTTTGGAGGACCCTCTTTTGCAGGGGTTCAAGTCCTCATAAACTTCTTTTCCTGTTCACAGAGTTATCAAGAAAATGATTGAAGCAGAATGGGAGGTGCCTGAAGCCGGCTTCAGAGGGGGTCGGACTATGAACCATCTGTACCCTATTCCTCAGGAGGAAAAATAACTTCTTAAGATGCCTAAGGTGGATGCTCTGGTCTCTGCAATGACCAAAAGACTTTCATTCCTGTAGAAGGCAGGGCAGCGTCAAAAGATCCGCAGGACCACAAACTGGAAACCTTTTTTGAAGTAAGCATTCAATATTAGTGCCTGACTCTTCAGGCCTCCATCAGTGGGGTGTATGTGATCAGGGCTTCTATCCACTGGATTCAGTGTTTGGCAACAGGAGATCTGGAATCCCAAGCTACAGTGCCTGAGGAGGCTAAGCTGGAGTCTGCCTCCGCTTACTTGGCTGATACGTTTTACAACCTGGTATGGGTTTCGGCCAAAACCATGGCCTCTATTATTACGACTCATCATTTTTTGTGGTTAAGGAACTGGTCAACTGATGTGTCTTAAAAGACTAGGTCCAGCAAGCTTTCCGTTAAGGGCAAACTGCTCTTCAGAGAAGCTCTGGACAAACTGGTTAATGATCTGGGTGAATCTAAGAGCACTCACTTGCTGGAAGACCGCCCCAAGGGGCAAAAACAGGGGACAGTCCCAGAGGCCAGCTTAAGGACTATAGGAAGTTTTGTTTGACTCGGTTTGCTCTCTTTCAGCGGGGTTGCTATGCTTAGAGAGTGCAGCCCTTTCGAGATTACAGGGGGCCCAGTAGGGGTTACTACTCCGCCCCTTTGATCTCTCTAAAGAAGTCCCAATGAAATGAGGCAAGCACAGGCGGACATCATTCCGGTAGGGGGTCTGCTTCAACAGTTTTACTCCACCTGGGCCACTATTACCACCGACCAATGGGTTCTGGAAGTTATCAGAGAGGGCTACGCTCAGGAATTTGCTCACCCTCTCTGAGGCCTTCGTGCAATTGCCCTCCAAAACTCACTCGAAACAGTGGGCGGTCCAGGACACGTTACAATGGTTTCTGGATCTCTAGGCTGTAGTAAGAAGGTTCAAGACCCAACTTGGCCAAGTTTCGGCTATAAGCCTGCATCAGGAGTCAGCAAGATTTCAATTCGGTGAAATCTCCAGAGAAAAAAGCTTTTTCACCTTGCTTAGATGCTGAAAGTGTGTGTGTGAACTTTTGTTTAGCAGCTTTCTACTGATACACCTCTTGTTGCATTTTCTACTTTTCTCCGGAGATTTCTCCGATTTGAGATCTTGCCAACCCCTGATGCAGGCTTATAGCCGAAACTTGGCCAAGTCAGGTCTTGAACCTTGAAGGTTTTGAAGAAAGGCTTTTTTAAAGAATGACATCAGTGTTATGGCCATTTTCCCTCTGCTTCCTGTGGAGATGTTTGGTTTTTGCAGGGGTCTCTCCTCTTGTGCTCCTCATCTCTAGGCAGTAGTACCTGTTCTGAATGACCAATGCAGATCCAGTCAATAAATTTGCTTCATAGTCCCCAAAAAAGAGGGTATCTTCCGTCCCATCTTAGACCTCAAGAATGTGAACTGTGCCCTGCGAGTGCCTCATTTCAGCATGGAAACATCACGCTCTGTTATAGTGGCAGTCCAAAAAGGGGAGTTCATATTGGCACTAGATCTCATGGAGGCATATCTTCACATTCCAATCCATCCAGACCATTAGTGGTACCTGCGGTTTGCCGTGTCAAGGGGGGATTGTCCATTCCAAGCATTGCCATTCGGCCTGGCCACAGACCTTTGGACCTTTACTAAAGTCATATGGTAGTGGTGGTGGCCATTCATCTCAGAGAATACCAATACATCTAATCTTCAGGAACAAGCAGGAATGAGTCTTCACATATGGGTACGTCGGTACCGACGGAGCCTGCGCGGGAACGCTCCCCAGCTTCCCAAAAAGGAAAGCTTTTGGGAGCATCCCACAGTGCCTGCGCGCTGCCTTCCCGCCTTTCCTAACCATCTCTCCTCAGTTCTTCTTTGCCGCGGAGCCAGCAGGTCGAGCCCTGTCACCGCTGAAGAAGTTCTTTATTTTATTTTATTTCTTTGGTCGCGTGTCTGCCTTCCCTGACTCCGGACCGGTACCGCCGGTCTTTTTCTCTTTCTTTCTTTAAAAAAAAATATATCTATTTTCTCTTCACTTAGTGTATTCTCTTCTTGGGCCTCTGGGCCTACAAGAAAATTTCCCTCATGGAAAAACCAGCCTCCGGGTATAAAAAATGTACTAAGTGTAGCGGTACTATTTCTGTTACAGATACCCATGAATGGTGTCTTAAATGTTTGGGTCCTGAACACTCCATTCCGGATTGTCCGTCCTGCTCTCTTATGTCTAAACGGGGCTTACAGAACCGAGCAGCCAAGCTCCATGTGCTGTTTCCTGCTGATGCACCGTCGGTAGCATCGACATCTTCCAGGTCTTCTTCTCCTGATGGATCTCAGGTAACCAAACAGAAACCTAGCAGGTCCTCGAAGGGTAGATCTCCCTCTAAGCATCGAAATGCCTCCGGGCTTGCCCTCGAGGATCCTGCGCCAGCAAAACAACCCCGGCGGGAAGCTCCGGCTTCCAAAGCTCCTCCTATGGGGTTACAGGTTGACATCGATGGTACGGCCTCGACCGATCACCTGTTAGAATGTTCTGGGGTACCGGCACAATCTCCTGGTACCGACTTCCAGGCATTCATGGCGTCGATGGATCACAATGTTCTGTCCATGCAGCAGGCTATTACGGCCTTCATTCAAGCTGCGACGCCGCTGGTACCGAAACAAACTCCGTTCTCGGTATCGGCTCCGGTACCGGCACCAGCACCGATACCGGTACCGACTGCATCGACATCGACCAGGATACCAGCTGCAGCGGTTCCTTGTCCAGGGCTGCTTACCGGTACCGATCCGGTACCGGGGACGCCCGATGTTGATACTGCTCGTTACGCGTATCGAGCGTTGGAAGAGCACCCTGACAGGCGATACTTCGATTCCTCTGATGATTCTGATACATCAGACGAGTCTCCTGAAGTATCCATAGCCCTTCCTGAAGAGCCTTCTTCTCCAAAAAGAAGAATGTCTCTTCCAGAAGACTGTCCTTTCAAGACTTCATAAGAGAAGTAGCTAAAGGACTTTCTATTTCAGTAACTTCTGAATCAGAACCTAGAGCTAAAAAATTGGATATTTTAGGCTATTCTAGAGCTCCTAAAGAGGCGGTCACCTTACCAATTCATGAGAATCTTTATGAACACATGATTGATCTATGGGAGACTCCTCTCACTCTCTCTCCTCATTCTCGTAGATTGGACACTATGTATCGTGTCCCTCCTTGTCCTGGATTTCAGAAAACTCAGCTTCCTCACCATTCCATTGTGGTGCAGTCAGCTATGAAGAGGATAAAGAGTACAAAGAGACACTCTTCTGCTCCTCCAGGAAGAGAATGCAGGACCTTGGATGCCTTTGGTAGGAAAATCTTCCAAGCTAGTATGCTTATTGCCAGAATCAACTCATATAGCCTTTACATGGGTATGTTTCTAAAGGACGTTGCACAAAAACTGCACACTTTCCTCCCTTTTCTTCCAGAGGATAAAAGGGAGGAATTCCTCATTTGGCTTAAGCATATCCAAGACATTTCAAAGTTTTCCAACAGGGCAGCCTTTGACTCCTTTGAAGGTGCCAGCAGAGCCTCAGGCATTGCCATAGCTGCTCACAGAATTGCTTGGCTCCAGGCTTCTGATTAGAGCCCTGGGTTCAAGATGGCTTAGGAAATCTTCCCTGTACAGGTGAAAACCTATTTGGCAAAGAATGGCAAATAAAAACCACTCAAATGGATGCAGAAAACTCTGCTCTAGATAGACTTTCAAAGTCAACCTCCATTCCTGCCAAGAAAAAGCCTTTTAAAAAGCCTTTCTTTAAAAAGGGCAGATTTCCTTCTACTTCTGGCCAACAATCTTCTACAGGTCGCTTTGCCACTAAGCGTCAGCAACCTAAACAGGCCAGGCCTAAGCCTACAGGGGCTGCTTCAACTCAGCAGGCCCAACCTCCTCAGGGTTTTTGACTTGATGCTAGAGAACTTAGCCTTTCTGGCTCTAAAGCAGCCAGAGCCTCTCACCATTCCAGGAAGGTTGGCTCATTTTGCTCCCAGATGGGAGCAAATAACATCAGAGCAGTGGACCCTCTCCATCATAAGAGAGGGCTACAAGCTTCATTTTTCAGACCTTCCTCCCCACACCATGGTGAGACACTTCAATTCTCCCACATCTCTTCTCGACCTTCTAGGTCAAGAGGTAGCTACCCTTCTTGCCCAAGGGGCAATAGAAGAAGTTCCTCTTCTTCATCAAGGGTCAGGGTTCTACTCCCCCTATTTTCTCATTCCAAAGAAGACAGGGGGGATACAGACCCATCTTAGATCTCAGAGAATTGAACAAATTTCTATGCAAGGAGAAGTTCAAGATGCTTTCTCTGGGCACTCTCCTTCCATACCTTCAAAGTCAGGATTGGCTTTGTTCTCTAGATCTCAAGGATGCGTACACCCATGTCCTCATCCATCCCTCTCACAGAAGATTCCTACGGTTTCTTTTCCAAGGAAAACATTACCAATACAGAGTTCTTCCTTTCGGTCTGGCCTCTGCTCCAAGAGTGTTCACCAAATGCATGGCAATAGTTGGTGCATTTCTACGAACTCTGGGAATATTTGTCTTCCTATACCTGGACGACTGGCTCATTCAAGCTCCATCTCAGTCAGAGGCCCAGAATTCCTTGGACCGCACAAGGCGCATTCTGCAGTATCTGGGACTTGTGGTAAACCTCCCAAAGTCTCAGCTCACCCCTACTCAGTCCCTAGAATTCATAGGCGCCTGGTTGGATACCACTACTGCAAGGGCTTACCTTCCTCAGGCCCGTTGCCAACGTCTAGTGCAGTTAGCCTCCCAGATTCAGTCAAAGAGCCACTTAACTGCCCGGGAGATGCTACAACTGCTAGGCCACATGGCTTCCACAGTGCATGTGGTACCCTATGCTCGCCTACACATGAGAGCAGCTCAATGGACTTTGTCCACCCAGTGGACTCAAGCTTCAGGAGCTCTCTCAGACCAAATAGCAACCACCAAACGTCTCTTTTGGTCTCTCCAATGGTGGATGTCCACTCGAAATTTGTTGCTGGGGTCCCCCTTCCAACAGTTGTTGCCCCAAGCAACCCTCACAACAGATGCCTCCCAAACAGGTTGGGGAGCCCATCTACAGGACCTCTCCACTCAAGGCACTTGGTCCCCACAGGAGACCTCCCTTCATATCAACCACTTGGAGCTTCGAGCAATTTTTCTAGCTCTCAAGGTCTGTCATACCCTCCTCAGCTACAAGACAGTCCTCATTCATACGGACAATCAAGTAGCCATGTTTTACATAAACAAGCAAGGAGGAACTGGCTCTCTGTCGCTTTGCAACGAAGCTTTAAGATTGTGGGCCTTCGCCAGAGAGCATCAAATCCATCTCCTGGCAGTATACCTCCCAGGAGTCCAAAACTCTTGGGCAGACAGACTCAGTCGAGTTCTGCTTCCACACGAATGGTCCCTGCACATGGATCAGGTACTCAGAATCTTCCAAGAATGGGGAACCCCGGACATAGACCTCTTTGCAAGTCCGTGGAATGCCAAACTTCCCCGGTTCTGTTCCAGAATTCCGTGTCAGGGAGTTCAGGCCAAGGATGCCTTCCTCCTCCTTTGGGGTCAGGGCTTCCTGTATGCATTTCCACCCATTCCCTTGATTCCCAAGACTCTGTTCAAACTCCAGAGGGATCAAGGATCTATGATCCTCATAGCTCCACGCTGGCCACGCCAAGTGTGGTACCCTCTACTTCTACATCTCTACCAAGCCCCCTCTCTGGACTTGGGAGCTGCTCCAGACCTTCTGTCCCAGGAGGAAGGGACTTTGTGGCACCCAAACCCCAAGTCCCTACACCTCAGAGCTTGGTTACTGAAGGCCTAGACATTCAAGACTGGAATCTTTCTCAACAAGTGAAGGATATCCTCCATGCTTCCAGAAAACCTTCCACCAGGCGTTCTTATGCTCTTAAATGGAAAAGGTTTTCCATTTGGTGTGCTGAAAAGGGTCTTGACCCTCTAGCACTACCTTTAAATTCTCTGTTAGACTATCTCCTGTATCTTTCCAATGCAGGCCTTAAAACAAATTCAGTAAGAGTCCATTTGAGTGCTATTGCAGCATCCCTTAAGCCCATCAATGGACAACCTATTTCCTCTCATCCTCTCATTGCAAGATTCATGAGAGGCCTAACTTTAACTAAACCTCCCATTAGGCCTCCTCCGGTGGCATGGGACTTAAATTTGGTTCTTGGTCAGCTCATGAAGCCACCTTTTGAACCCTTAGCCACTACCTCCTTGAAGTTTCTTTCATGGAAGGTTATTTTCCTCATTGCAGTTACTTCAGCTCGCCGCATCAGTGAACTGCAGGCATTAGTGGCTAATCCACCTTATACAAGGTTCCATCATGATAAGGTAGTCCTTAGGACAAATCCACACTTTATGCCTAAAATGGTCTCACCTTTTCATCTTAATCAAGAGGTATATTTACCTGTCTTTTTTCCAGCTCCTCATGCATCCAGTGCAGAGAGGAATCTTCATACTCTGGATTGTAAAAGAGCTCTTGCTTTTTACTTACATAGGACACAGCAACATCGAAAGTCTTCCCAGCTTTTTGTTGCTTTTGATCCTTCTCATTTGGGACTTCCAGTCTCTAAGAGAACACTGTCCAATTGGATTGCTCAGTGTATTTCTTTCGCCTACCAGAGTAAGAACCTTTCTCTGGAGAGCCATGTCACAGCTCATAATGTGAGGGCCATGGCCACCTCTATGGCTCATCTAAATTCTGTGTCCATCGACCAGATCTGTCGAGCAGCCACCTGGGCCTCAGTTCATACCTTCACAGCCCATTACTGCTTGGACAAGGACTCCCGCTGGGATGCCTTGTTTGGTCAGGCTGTCCTCAAACACCTGTTCCATTCTTAAACAACTCCTACCCTCCTTTCCCTGGATGGATGCCTGAGATCCATAGGAGGAAGTAGACCCCTCTCCAGGGTCTCATATCCTTGGGGATCTCCCAGGCATCTTAGCTAGGGAGTCCCCATATGTGAAGACTCATTCCTGCTTGTTCCTGGAGATAGCACAGTTAATTACCTGTAACAGGTGATCTCTGGGAACAGCAGGAATAAGTCTTCACAACCCTCCCACCTCCCCTAGGAGTTGTCTCTTTTTCTATCTTTCCTTTCCTCTCTCTCTCTATTGTCTCAGCTTTAAACTCGAACTGAGGAGAGATGGTTAGGAAAGGCGGGAAGGCAGCGCGCAGGCGCTGTGGGATGCTCCCAAAAGCTTTCCTTTTTGGGAAGCTGGGGAGCATTCCCGCGCAGGCTCCGTCTGTACCGACGTACCCATATGTGAAGACTTATTCCTGCTGTTCCCAGAGATCACCTGTTACAGGTAAGTAACTGTGCTTTACTGGGGAAAGAGAACAAGTGGCACTATCAAATAGAAACTACATGAACAGAATAACTCAGCTAGGTTACACATGCAGAACATAGACCATCACCAAACAAAGAACAAGGGATCACAATTTAGAAATAGGAAGACAATAATTAAACTGGGAACCCCAAAAGCCAAACTTGGAATGTACAACAACACTAGAGAAATAAAACTATAAATTTAATTTCCTCTTGTACTAAACAAAATGCAAAGATGTTAGCGATGCACATTTCCCAGAGTTGACATATTCCAGTTAATAAATTCAAAATAAAGTATTTTTCTATCTTTTCTTGTTGGTCATTTTATTTTTCAGTTCCAATTGCTCCAGTCACTTTCTTATGGTTTCTTCATGTCTTCTGCGAACTCTCCATTGTCTGCTGCCCATTTGTCCTTTATCTCTTTTCTATTTTTCCATTCTTTCTCTACATCTCCTTTAACACTGATCTTCCCCTTTTGCTCCTGTTGGGAGTTTTTCATTGTTTTTTGCTGTCTACCATTTACATCTCGGCTGACTCTGATGTCAGACGCTGGAGGTTAAGCGCTATAAAGGTTGCAGAATCAGTGACCACAAGGAAGCGAAGGGTAGTAGTGGTTGGTGACTCTCTTCTGAGGGGTACTGAGGCGTCCATCTGGCGACCAGACTTGATGTCCAAAGAGGTATGCTGTCTGCCTGATGCCAAAATCCAAGATGTTAAGGAGAGTTTGCCAAGACTCATCAAGCCCACTGACTATTATCCAATGTTGCTAATCCATGTTGGAACAAATGATACTGCCAGGTATCCCTCTGAGCGTATCAAAAGTGACTTCATGGCTCTGGGACAGAGGGTGAAGCAGTTATGTGCACAGGTGGTGTTCTTATCAATCCTCCCTGTTGAGGGTAAAGGCCAAGGCAGAGACGCTCGCATCCTGGAGATGAATGCATGGCTGCGTGGATGGTATCATCGAGAGCGTTTTGGTTTCCTAGACCATAGGATGCTGTTTCAAGGATTGCAGAGCAGAGATAGCATCCATCTGTCCAAGAAAGGTTGACGTGTCTTCAGTAGTAGACTGGCTAATCTACTGAAGAGGGCTTTAAACTAGATTTGTTGGGGATGGGTGAAGAAAGCCCCCAGGTAAATGAAAGCCCCCAGGTAAGTGATACATTAAATACCTTTATGGAAATGGGTAACAGGGGTAACATATGGAAAGCAGTGTGTATAAATGCCCGTAGCATGGGAAATAAGATCCCTGATGTTGAAGCTTTGGTGGGAGTGACCGACTTGGATTTAGTGGCAGTTACAGAAACATGGTTCACAGAAAACCATGACTGGGATGTAACTATACCTGGCTATACTTTATTCAGAAAGGACAGGGTAGGAAGAAGGGGAGGAGGAGTGACACTATATGTAAAAAATACTATTAAAGCGAAGGTTATTGTCATGGTGGCTGGGGAGGGTGGGGGGAGGGGGGAGGGGGAGTATGTAAATATTTCTTTATTAAGTACTGTGTCATGTATGATAATTGGCAGGTTCTGTAACCCCAGAGGTGGTGGATAAGGAACAACCCCACCTGGGGGTGTTGTACGTGTAAAAAACTGCAGGCATGTTCTTCTTTGTATTGCTTTTGTTTTATTACCGTGTTGCGTAAATAAACAGATTTTGAAAAAAAAATACTATTAAAGCTTTGGAATTAAAGAGCTTAAAAGGGAGAGAGGAGGCATTGTTAAACCCAACTTTAACTTCCTGTTCTTTGTAAGTGCCTAATAGGAACCTATTTGGCACAGAACCGTTTTATGTAAACCGCGCTGATTTTTAAGAGTGCGGTATATAAGAACAATAAATAAATAAATTGTGGGTTAAACTAGAAAGAGGGAAAGAGAAATCTGTTTGCATTGGCATGATATACAGACCTCCCTCACAAGAGGAAGAGGTGGACAGAGAGTTAATTGCAGATATACGCAGCATTGCTAGGAAAGGGGAAGTGCTACTGATAGGGGTTTTCAATATGCCAGATGTTGATTGGCACATTCCTGTTGCAGTATCATCTAGAAGTAAAGAGATCCTGGATTCTGTACAGGGAGAACTATTCAGGCAATTGGCAACAGACCCCACACGTAAAGGGGCCATACTGGACTTGGTGCTTACCAATGGTGAAAGTGTTTCTGATGTTATAGTGGGAGATCATTTTGCATCCAGTGATCATCAGATGGTGTTGTTCAGTATTAGGACTAGGGCTGTTAGAATCCATTCAAAGGTGAGGGTCTTAGACTTTAGGAAGACTAACTTTGCCAAGATGGGCCAATACCTGAGGGAGTCGTTAGCAGGGTGGGAACAGCTGAGGGATGTAGAAAAACAGTGGGCAAAACTGAAAGGGGATATTTTAAGGGCAACCAACCTTTTTTGTTAAAATGGTAAATAAAGGTAAAAAGAAAAGGAGACCGCTATGGCTTTTGAAAGAAGTAGCTGAAAAAGTGAAGAAACAGAGGGAGGCCTTCATGAAATACAAGAGATCACAGAGAGAGGAAGACAGGCATCTATATTTGGAAAAACATAGAGAAGCTAGCAAAGTAGTCTGGAAAGCAAAGATTCAAAAAGAGGAGGAAATAGCCAATGCAATAAAATGGGGGTATAAGACACTTTTCAGATATGTTAGTGAGAAGAGGAAGGGCAAAAGTGGTATTGTCAGACTCAAGGGTGAAGGGGAGGAATATGTAGAAGCTGATGAGGATAAAGCGGAGTTGCTTAACAAATATTTCTGTTCTGTGTTCACAGATGAAGAACCAGGAACAGGACCTCAGAAAACACCCACAAACAGGAACAGAAGCGAGGGACATCTTGAACAATTTTCAGAGAACTGTGTTCGTGAGAAGCTAGCTCAACTTAAAGTAGACAAAGCGATGGGACTGGATTGGATACACCCTAGAATACTGAGGGAACTTGGGGACGTTCTAGCAGCTCCACTGACTAACCTTTTCAATGCCTCGTTGGAGTCGGGAGTGGTGCCAAAGGACTTGAGAGAGGCTCATGTGGTGCCTTTACACAAAAGTTGAAGTAAGGATCTGGTTGAAAACTACAGGCCGGTTAGTTTAACTTCGGTGGTGAATAAATTATTGGAAAAGCTGCTGAAAGAGAAAATAGTGAGATTTCTGGAGTCCAGCAGATTACAGGATCCAAGGCAGCATGGATTCACCAGAGGCAGGTCTTGTCAGACAAATCTGATTGATTTCTTTGACTGGGTGACCAGGGAGTTGGACTGAGGGAGAGCCCTAAATGTGGTGTATTTAGATTTCAGTAAAGCCTTCGACACTGTTCCTCACAGGCGACTTATAAACAAACTGAGCACCCTAGGGATGGACCCTAAAGTAACTGCTTGGGTTAGAAATTGGTTGGGTGTGAGGCAACAAAGAGTACAGGTAAATGGAGCTCACTCTGAGGAGAAAGATGTTACCAGTGGTGTGCCCCAGGGATCTGTTCTTGGTCCGATTCTTTTTAACATCTTTGTTAGTGATATAGCGGAAGGGCTGTCGGGTAAATTTTGCCTCTTTCTGGATGATACCAAAATCTGCAATAGAGTAGACACCAAAGAAGGTGTAGATAACATGAGGAGGGATCTAGCTAAGCTTGAAGAATGGTCTAGAATTTGGCAGCTGGGATTTAATGTTAAAAAATGTAAGGTCATGCATTTGAACTGCAGCAATCCAAGGGAGCAATATAGTATAGGGGGTGAAGTACTTTTGTCCAGTAAAGAAGAGCGGGACTGGTTGTGTCTGATGATCTTAAAGTAGCTAAACAGCTAGAAAAGGCGACGGCAAAAGCTAGAAGGATGCTTGGGTGCATACGGAGAGGAATGGCTAGCAGAAAAAAGGAGGTGATAGTGCCTCTGTATAAGTCTTTGGTGCGACCTCATTTGGAGTATAGTGTGCAATTCTGGAGATCGCATCTTCAGAAGGATGTGAACAGGATGGAGTCGGTGCAGAGGGTGGCTACTAAAATGGTTAGTGGTTTTCATTATAAAGCATATAAGGACTGATTTAAAGATCTTAATATGTATACCTTAGAGTAAAGGCGGGATAGAGATGATATGATTGAGATGTTTAAATACCTCCATGGCATAAATGTTCAGGGGGAGAGCCTCTTTCAATTGAAAGCAAGTTCTGCTTCGAGGGGACATGGGATGAGGGTGAAGGGGGATAGATTCAGGAGTGATATGCGGAAATATTTCTTTACATAAAGAGTGGTGGATCCGTGGGATAGTCTCCCAGTGGAGGTGGTGGAGATGAGGACAGTAACTGAATTCAAAAAAGCATGGAACAAACACAGAGGATCTTTAAAGGAAAAAAGGGGACTGTTGTAGTTGTTGATATGGAATGACAGACTAGATAGGCCATGTGTTTTTTTTCTGTCGTCATTTTTCTATGTTTCTATGTTTCTGTTTGCCAGTCCAGTTCTTTGCTTCCGTTACTGCAGGACTAAAACTTCACTTCAACCTGATGCAGGGTCGCAGAGTGCTGACCCGAAACGTGACACGTTGTAGGCAGTAATCTTCCTGAAGCGGCATTGAAGCATTTTAGTGTTTCAGATAAGTGACTGAAAGTTCAGATTTTAAAAATGCTTGATTAAAAAGGAGCGGCCTTTGGAGGCAGAGCCAGTTCAGGATCAACATGGCCACATAGGAGAGTATCTCCCTCAGACCCCGTCAATTAATCCTGCCTTATCGACTTTTGACAGAGAAGTGGAGTGCATGGAAGCATCTCTTCACCTGGTGAATATGGCCAACAGCAAGCAGACCCAGTTGGACTTTGCGAATTCGCAGGGGGACGGCATGAAAAGATCAAAGATGGACCCGTTATCCCCTCACAAGGTGGCGCCACAACACGACTCGACGGAGGGAGTGCAAGAAATACTAAAAGAGATTCGTGCGGTCCGCAGTCGTGTTGAGGCAAATGGAGAATCTGTATCCGAATTGCAGGCAGACCTAAAAGAATTGAGGGAACAAATGTCAACGCTCACAAATAGAGTGGAGAAAACTGAAGTGACTGTTGTAGCCCACGAAGAATGAATCCTACAGCTCACTCAATCGACACGGAGAATGGCGCTGTTAGAACGCAGCTTGGAGGACATGAACAACAGGGCCAGGAGGAACAACATTCGTATCATGGGGATACGCAAAGGCGCAGAAGGGAAAGGTCCAGTAGTCTTCCTCCTAAGTTGTTGAAAATTGATTTCAGTCATCCATTTGAAATTGAAAGGGCACATTGTGTCCCATCGGCAGCGAGTCTACAGAGCAGAAACCCAAGGCCTATGATTTTCTGTGTATTAAGATTCCAACAAGTAGCGCAAATAATGGCGATGGCTAGAGCTACTGCTTCTCTTCAGTTTGAGGGGCATAAAATTGCATTTTACCCAGACTTCAGCAAAATAACTGTAGAGAAGAGAAAGCAATTTTTGTTCAGAACAAGGCGTCAGCGCTTACAGGCACAGTATGGATTATTCTATCCAGCCCGATTTAAAGTAACTCTGAATAATTCTACCAAATCATTTGAAGATCCGGCGGCATTGGAACGGTATATTGAGGATCAAGAAGATTTAACTCTGAATTTGTTACCAAATCATTGGTAGTGTTGGTGGAGTTGGAACGATACAATGAGGATCATGGAGCTCTGTAGTCGCT
This sequence comes from Ichthyophis bannanicus, assembly GCA_033557465.1. Taxonomy (NCBI): domain Eukaryota; kingdom Metazoa; phylum Chordata; class Amphibia; order Gymnophiona; family Ichthyophiidae; genus Ichthyophis; species Ichthyophis bannanicus. Next base: position 53,731,490 of record CM066040.1, read on the forward strand.
CTGAAGATACCTCAGGAATTGCCTGTGAGCTGGTTAGTTTTCCAGGGAACTACAGGCCGGTATCTGCTGTCCGGCACTTGTGTTTGGACACGCGCCTAATCTGCTGATTTTGGCGCTGTGCATTAGCGTGTTACTTAAATCCGCTGACCTTTCAAAAAATGTTTTAAGCATCTACTCATTCTGGTGTGTTGTTTATGCTGGTGGAACTATTTAGTATCAAGTTTATTGTAGGGGTAAGGGTAGAGGGTGGATAATGAGGCAAGGGCATGTGGCTTCTATGTTTAATGGCTGAAGGGGTTACCGATATTCTATGGGCATTTGGTAGCAATCCGGTTAGACTGGTAGCTTTAATACAAAGAGATAGGGGAGAGGTGATACTTAACGTTTTATGGGTCTGGGGCGTGCCATGGATAGTTCTCTTTTACTTTTTCTTCCTTTTATTTTTCCTTTGCTGTCTCACCTATTGAATGGGGTCCCTATTATTGTGGGGTAAGGGGTTGCTCTCTGAGGGTTGGAGAATCGTGGTCAATACTCTCCTGGTGAACAAGGATAATCTTAGTTGGGTTATTACTGTTGATCTATGGCCAATGTGGTAAAGATCTTATCTCTGAACGTCAAAGGTATTAAAAATCCAGCAAAAAAGAAAAAGATTATTGCATATTGTAAACATCAGCATGCTGACTTGGTCCTGCTGTAGGAAACCCATTTGTCTTTGGCCAAAACCAAAAAGCTGGAGGAGAGGCATTTTCTTTTAATTGGTCATTCTCCTGCTATCCAAAAGAAAAATGGTGTGGCTATTCTAGCTGACAAAGCCTTGGGGGTTAAGGTGGAATCCTTGCATAATGACTTGGAGGGGAGATGGGCGAAAGTGTCTATCACGGTAGGTGAGGCGAAGTTGACAATTTTAAATGTATATGGCCCCAATAGTGATGACCCTAAGTTCTTCAAGGAACTTGCTGGAGTACTACAGGAGGATATCCTTACTCCAGTTATTATGGGGGGGGGGGGATTATAATCTCGTTTTAGATCCTTTAATGGATCGGAACCTGGTAGAGTGGAGTGGATTACTAGAGCAAGGATAGCCCTTCAGGCCCTTATGGAATCCACAGGTCTGGTTGACATCTGGAGATTGCTTCATCCGAAGGATAAAGACTACTCCTTTTACTCCCCGCCGCACAATTATTTCTCCAGATTGGATTACTTTTTGATCTCCAGGTCTTTGATCTCAGCATCTTGTGAGGCCAAAATTCTGAGCATGCATATTTCCGATCATGCGGCCATCATGTTGAAGCTATCGGTCCCAGAAGGAAATAAATCCATTCGGGCCTGGTCCTTTAGTAGAGCATGATTAGCTGACCCTGCGTTCCAGGAAGAAGTGAGAGCTGCAATTGGGGACTACTTTAACACAAATAAGTTAGATGACACAGCATGTTGGGATTGGTGGGAGGCCTTTAAAGCCTTTTTGAGGGCCTCGATTACCAGTTTTAGTATTAAAGAGAATAGACAGAGAAAGGCCCAGTTAACCGTCTTTGAAGAGCAAATCAGAGCTGGTGAACGGTTATGGCAAAAACTATCAGATGTTAAAATAATGATAAGAATCCAGAGGTTAAGATTTCAATATAGTGAAATCTTGAGTTCAGAAGTGGAACAAGTAATGGTTAAACAATGTTCCCGATATCATGTAGAACAAAATAGAGCGGGTAAACTTCTCGCCAATGCTTTGAGAGGGAAACAGGAGAAATCCCGCATTGTTTCCATACTGGATGATAAATTGGGAAGTCTGACTGGCAATTTATTTATTTATTTATTTATTTACAGTCTCTTTTATACCGCGCTATTCAACATCAGTGCAGTTTACATGAAACATAAAACTTACACATTGCAGTGGCTGATCTGTGTTTACAAAGAACAGGTACTAAAACTTGGATAACATGGGGAAACTATTTACATCTAGGCATTACGACAAGTTGTATCTCGAAAGTCATAGTCATGGGTGTCTTGTAGGGAAGGATGCATTTGTACTACTTGGGCTAGATAGTGGATGGGGCTGTTGTGGCACTGTCTACCGGGTAGTACTTGAGGAAGAGGTGGTGCTTCAATGCCTTCCTAAATTGGGCTAGGTCAGAAATTGCCCGGATGCTGGGAGGTAGAGTGTTCCAGCATCTGGGTGCACAGAATTTGAATGTCCTGTATTCTGTTGCCTGGGTGCATTGGGTTATTGCTTTCGGGACTACCAGTGTGTTGACCGCAACTGATCTTCTGGACCTGTTGGGGGGTGTGGTATGAATAAGCTCTGCTAGTGATGCGGGGGAGAGCCCATTGATGGCTTTGAAAGTCAGCAGTAAGGTTTTGAATGAGAGTCTGCCATGTATAGGGAGCCAGTGGAGATGTTTCAGGATGGGTGTGATGTGGTCGCTCCTGGATGCTCCATATAGAACTCTGCAATGAGCAAATTTTAGAAGCGTTCGCGGAATATTACCATAAACTTTACTCTTCGGAATTAGTACCTGATCCAGTGGCCTTAAACAATTTTTTGAGGAACCTAAGTCAGTCTAAGATGGGGAAACAACAGTCTAGGGAGCTGGATAAACCCATAACAAGAGAAGAATTACGTACGGCAATTAATGGCATGACCACGGGAAAGGCAGTGGGGCCAGATGGCATACCAGCAGAGTTCTACAAAGTATTTGATGAGTCGATGCCAAATTTATTGTCGTTCTATGAGAAGTTATATAGATCCCAGGTGCATACGGGAAATTTTTCAGAAGCTACAATTGTAGTGTTGGAAAAACTGGGGAAAGATCCTAATCTAGTTACAAACTACAGGCCAATCTCTTTATTAAATTCAGATTATAAAATATATGCAAGTATTCTTGCCAACACGCTTTCCAAAGTTATAGGGGATTTAATTCATCCCGACCAGTGTGGCTTTATCCTTGGGAGAGCGACCTCTGACAGTGCAAGATTACTTTGTAACCTATTTGATAGGGCTAATCTGATTGACTCTCCCTATGTGGGTCTCTCTCTGGACGCAGAAAAGGCATTCGACAGACTTGAATGGCCTTTCCTGTTTAAAATTTTGGAATGGTTCAGGTTTGGCCCAGACTTCATAAATATAATACGAATATTATATTCAAATCCTTATGCTCGCATTTTTGCCAATGGTATCCTATCCTGCTCCTTCTCATTGCACAGAAGCACCCCTCAAGGATGTCCTCTTTCCCTGTTACTCTTTAACTTGGCTCTTGAACCTTTGGCAATTGCCATCAGGCAGAGTGCCGACATCTCTGGGCTAATAGTGGGTGACTTGCAGGTGAAACTATCTGTGTATGCAGATGATCTCTTATTGTTCACCCAACCGGCTGATGTCCTCGCGATCTTAGCATTGATTGACCGCTATTCAGGGATGTCTGGCTACAAAATAAACTGGTCTAAGTCAGTGGTCTTTCCTATGAATAACTTAACCTCATCAGACTTAATGGCAACATTTCCCTTCCGCTGGGAGGCAGATAATGTTAAATATTTGGGAGTTAGATACAGTCTTTCGGCTGAACAGACTACACAAATTAACATAGAGGAGCTATTAAATATGATACGGAAAATGTCACTATCATGGTCACCCCTTCACCTAACATGGTGGGGCAGATTAGAAACTATTAAAATGACGTTAATGCCAAAAGTCAATTATATATTGGGAATGTTGCCTTATTTCCTTCCCTTAAGTTCATATGCTGCTTTAGAAAGAAGTCTAAGTAGGTTTTTATGGGGCGGCTCGCAGCCGAGGATCGCACTTAAAAAGCTAAAAGCCTCTAAAGACAAGGGAGGAGTCCAATTTCTGGATTTCCATTGGTACCACCAAGCCTTTCTACTAAAACAAGGGCAATATGGGTAGGCAGTGATGCTCTTTCCCAAAAACCTATGTGGTTAGAGGTTGAGAGTCAAATAGTAGCGCCCTGTCCTCTAGCCCAACTCCTCGGCATGAAGCACCTGGAGTGGTCAATGGTAGGGAAAGCGATTTCTGCTACCCAGGAGGCTTACTTGACTTTTACTCAGATTGTCGGTAAGGATAACCCCCCCCCCCCCTTCCAGGATGTTACCACTCTGGTGGAATCCGATGTTTAAAATTAATGGAAAGATGTTTGCTTGGAAGAAATGGCAGGAATTGGTATCTGGACACTGGGTCAACTCCTAGATGTCAAGGGCTGGAAAGATTTCCTCACTTTGCAATTTGAGCTCTCCCTTTCCGTTGCTGCTTATTTGCAGTGGCGCCAACATAGACATAGTATTGATGCAACTAAAATTATCATTGGTGAACTGATTGACGAAGGGGCAGTGTTTGGGTATTTAAAGGAAGTAGCTTGTACTGCAGGAGCTGCTTCAAAAATATATGCATGCTTTAGAGATATTACTCCTCACAACATGCTGGGACTGTTGAAGAATTGGGAATTGGAATTAAATCGCTCTCTCTCCGCTAAGGATTGTAAGGTTTTGTGGGGTCCAGTAACAGGTCGGCGATTACTCAATCAATTTTTTTTATGCATCATGCATATATTATACCAGTAAAAAAAGCCAAATTGGATAGAAAGTCAGGAGGTAAATGTTGGTCCTGTCAGCTAGTTGCTGGTACTTTTAAGCATATGATACTTGACTGCCATAACATTCAGAGATTCTGGTCTCGGACCTGGTCTAAAATACAGAGCATCCTGGGCATATCAGCAAAGCTTACGTGGAACATAGTATGTTTAAGATCAGTAGAGAATATACTTGGCCTATCCAAGGATATATTTTTTTTTACTGAATTTCATGCTAGCAATAGCTCTGAAGTTTATCTTTACAAACTGGAAAAATTCTCAAAAGTTAAACTACGAGATGTGGTGGAACCTAGTTTATCAGAATGCTAGCTATGAAAAACTATATAGTAAGTTGCATCACCCTGATAAAGCTGTGCTAAATTTAGAAAAATGGAGGTTACTGGACAACTACGTTCTCAGAGCTAATTCTCTCAGATGTTAAGTCATATATACAAGGAATGTTCTTTCCCCCCAGTTATGCTGGGAGGGTACTTAGATCTGACAACAGTAACTGTCTGTTGACCCAGGTTAATGTGGATTATTCCCTCAGAGAGCAGGAGAGGGTGGGGGGTTCAAGGAATGTTGGTGTTATAATGTGTGTTTAGTAGTTGTATATTCAATAAAAAAAAAGGAGTAGCCTTTTCGAAGAGAGGGTGGTTCCTTGCCCCCTCCTATATAGCGCTCAGACAAAAAAGTGTATTAATGATTAAGCGATCAAATTAAGACAAGGAGAAATCCTCAGGCACAGCAGTTGTGGTACAGAATCTTCCTGGTGTGATTTATTTACCGTTCCTGATTTCACTGGTCAACATTGAAATCGTTACTGATTTTAAAAGGCCCTAATCTGTAGTATCTTGGTGAGCTGAACACGAATAAAACATTAAAAAAATTGTATTGGCTCTCGTTTTGAAGATATTGCATGTAGTTCATTTTTGACGTTTCACCGTGTAAATTTATCCAGTAGGACATCAACAACATCCCAAATAAGCCTTGAATGATGTAATATTGCATCACATTGCATAATACCAGCATACACACATCATCCAGAGTTGATTGCATCATTTTCTGATGCAATGCAATACTACTGCCAGACGGCTGCTGAAGCCATCTGACGTCAGCAGTGTACTATACGCAGTCGGAAAGGTTGAGCATTTAAAATATTTCAGACTGTGTGCGAGACAGTTTAAGCTACTGTTACATGTAACTTTTATTAATCATATAATTTTTGACATTTAGGTACAATACAGAACAGTAATGCTGTGAAAGTGCGTTAATACCGTTGACAATTTCTGCTACATTTGTGGGGAAGTGACATTTGCGAACCAGAAGAAAAGTATCACTTCTCAACTGAAGAAGGCATATCATCTTTACTTCAGATGCAAGATTGGTGACCAGGACAAGCCTTGGGGCCCGCATATATGCTGCGCTACATGTACAACACAGCTTTCACAGTGGTTGAATTGCAAAAGACCATCAATGCCGTTTGTAGTCCCCATGGTGTGGAGAGAGCCAAGTAACCACATAAATGATTGTTACTTCTGCTTTGTTCCTCCTCTTTCCAGCGGAATAACGAAGCAAAAGAAGTCAAGCATAGTCTACCCAAACATTCCATCTGCATTGAGACCAGTTCCACATGGTGAGGGACTTCCTATTCCAGAACCTCCATCAAAATATTCTCTTGATTCATCTGATGAGGACAAGGGTGAGCCAACCTGTTCTTCTCCTGGTCCGTCAGCATGCAGTGACCCAGATTTTCACTGGGATGCATTATCAACTCCACACAGAATAACACAAGAAGAACTAAATGACCTGGTTCTTGATTTGGACTTATCCAAGAACAAGGCAGAATTGCTAGGATCAAGACTCCAACAATGGTATCTTCTAGAAGAAGATGTCAACATTACTCCATATCAAAAGCGCCACCAGCAGTTGGAGCCTTTCTTCAGAAAGGAAAGTAATCTGGTATTCTATTCCAATATTGAAAGCCTCATGAATGCCTTAAAAATCACTCATGACCCACAAGACTGGAGACTATTTATAGACTCTTCGAAACTGAGTCTGAAGGCTGTGCTTTTGAACAATAGAAACCGTCTTCCATCTATTCCAGTAGCGCATGCCGTCCACATGAAAGAGACATACGATAACTTAAAGCATCTACTGACTTCCATTAACTATAACAAGTACAGCTGGCACCTCTGTGGTGACTTAAAGGTAGTTTTCCTTTTAATCAGATTGCAGCAGGGATATATAAAATACATGTGTTTCTTATGTGAGTGGGATAGCCGAGCAAGGGATTGGCACTACTTGCGGAAGGAATGGAATTGCAGACAAAATGTAACAGTTGGAGAGAAGAATATCCAGCACCCAGCTCTGGTTGAGGCTCACAAAATCCTACTACCACCCCTTCACATCATACTAGGTTTGATGAAAAACGTCGTGAAAGCCATGGACCGCACTTCGCCAGCTTTCCAATACCTGTATGAAAAATTCCCTCAACTCAGTGAAGCAAAGATTAATGAGGGAGTTTTTATGGTTCCTCAGATTCGAGAGCTCTTCAGAGATGACCGGTTCAACAACTTGCTGCAGGGCGATGCGAAACAAGCATGGAATGCTTTTCACCTAGTGTCAACAAACTTTCTCGGGAATGTTAGGACAGAAAACTACAAGGAACTAGTAGAAGACATGCTGATGCATTATCAGAAACATGGCTGCAATATGTCTCTAAAGATCCATTTCCTTGATTCCCATCTCAATTTCTTTGCTGACAACTGTGGTATGGTTAGTGATGAACAGGGCAAACGTTTTCACCAGGATATCGCAACAATGGATCAAAGATACCAGGGAAAATGGTCCACTACAATGCTGGCTGACTACTGCTGGACACTCCCCAGAGAAGCTCCCAAATAGCTGTACAAGAGACAATTCTGGAGACTGCACCTACAAAAGGATATAAACAGGTTGGAGTCTGTTCAAAGGCTGGCTACTAAAATGGTTGCACCATGGAACGATACAGAGGCATTATAATATCCTTTGTTTTAATCTCCATTCCTTATTATTCCTAGCATTCTATTTGCTTTCTTGGCTGCTGCTGCACAATAGGCTGAGGGTTTCAACATGTTATCCATGATGACACCTATATCTTTTTTACTGGGTGGTAGTTCCTAATGTGAAACCTTGCATCGTGTAATGGTAATTTGGGTTGTTCTTTTCTATATGCATAACTTTGCACTTGTCATCTGCAATTTGGATGCCCAGTCTTCCAATTTATCAAGGTCCTCTTGCAATTTTTCACAATCTTCTGGCGTCTTAACAGCTTTGAATAATTTTGTGTTATCTGCAAATTTGGTTTCTAGAAACAAGCAGGAAGTCAGTCCTCACATATGGTGAGGTAGGCGCCGATGGAGCTCCCGTAGAAGCATCTCCCCAGCTGTCAAAGAAAGCCTTTGGGAGATGTCACTACACATGCGTTGTCCCCTTCCCGCCCGAGGGTGCCATCTTGCTCAGTCTCCTTTTTTCCGTGGAGCCCAATGGAAATGTGTCCTGTTTCTCTGGAAAAATCCTTAACAAAACTATTCCTAAAAGTTAGCTTTCCAGTAGGCATACCAGTTCCTCTTTCCGCCTTAAGTTGGCGCCTCCCAGCGGCATTCTCGGCCCCCTTTTTTCTCGAGGTCTCCCTCAACCGGTGTTCATGCCTTTTTTTCACCCAGGGATCGTTGATCCCATCCATGTGTTTCCCACCATGTCTCCCAGTGGGTTCAAAAAGTCTGACTGCAGCAGTCAAACCATGTCCATTACTGACACCCATGACTGCTGCTTGCGCAGCCTGGGCCTGGACCATGACAGCACCTTCTGCAACTTGTGCCAGGCAATGTCAGCCAAAACCAACAAGAAAAAGTCAGAGTTGCAGGAAACGTTGTTCCCTAGGTCCAACTCTGCACCCGCCTCCCTGGCACCGAGCTCCAAGCCCAGCACATCCTGCAACGCTCAGGCATCCTTGGAGTCCTGCGGCCATGGTACCTCCAAGAAGACTCCAGAGCCAGTAGAGAAGACGTCATCGAAGACCACTGAGGCTACACTGGAGAATCGCGGTAAGACTCCATGGTGGGACTCGGGCGACTCTGTGAAGCACTCCATTAAGGTCCTCAAGAGGGATTCCTAGGCCGGTGGAGACCGTGCGAGGTTCTTCGAGGTCATAGTCCTCGTCGAGAATGCACTCCCTAGAGTGTCGGCATCGGGCCTGAAATCCTCTGTGCCTGCGCTGAAGGCTGCAGAGCCTTCTGGCTTGGAAACCAGAATGGCAGCCCTACTATCCTTGCCCTGCAGCAGGCAATGATGGCCAGTTCCTCTGCCTCATCTGCCCTGATGACCAGGCCCTCAACTATGAGGGAGTCCCTGGTTGCCGAGCCGAGCATTGAGCACCTTTGGCCTCTTTTTTTTTTTTTTTTAATTATTTATTTATGCATTTTACAATAAATCAAGCGATGCTTGTACAGAATAATAATGCTTGCAAGTAACGTTAATAAGAAAAAAAAAAGTACAGGAAATAACTCAAATGCAAGAATTATAAGTAGTCCCCTGTAAGGGGGGAAAGCTAACACAAAATTACTCAAGAAAGTCCTTGGTGCTAGTTGAGGTTCCAGTCCCAGTCCCGCTCATCGGGTATCCGGACCTCACCGGCCAGTGTCCATGTCAGCCCTTTGGCACCGGCCTCGACACAAGGAGGCGCAGGGCCTCTGATTCCTCATCACCGCTCGACTTCGAGCAGGAGACAGAAGGCGAGGCATCCCCGAACACCAGAAGCCACCAAGACATTCCCTCTGACCCGTCTCCCTCAGCGCCTCAATGCCATTCTCCTCCCAAGGACATAGCCTTCCATGATTTCGTCAGGGATATGGCCAAGGCTCTCTCGGTGCAAACCGAAGCGGAGGAGGATCTGCGCGCGGAAGAGGATCTGCACACTGAGGAGTTTGGAGATTCTCCAGTACGAGATTCCACCTAGAGAAACCTTTATGGTGCCCATGCAGCCGATCCTCGAGAGGCTGCTCCTTCAAATGTCGGAGACACCAATGTTGGTGCCCATAGTCAGCCGGCTCAATGCTATATACCGTGTCCGGAAAGGGCCATGGTTTCACAAACCCCAGCTGCCACATAACTCCATGGTTGTCGAGTCAACCATGCAGAAGCTGAAGAGCCAGAAGACCCACTCTTCTATTCCTCCTGACAGGGAGGCCCAGGCCCTTGAAGCCCTTGGGTGCAAATGCTATTAGGGCTCGATGCTGGGTTGCCAGATCCAAGCCTGTGAACTCTACATAGGCATGTACTTAAAGGCACTGGCCAAAGAGCTGTTGGGATTTACAGCATGCCTTGTTGGGGAATCCCTCCAACCATTCCAGACCCTGACCTTGGGAGTGAGAGACTGCTCCAAGTTCCTCTCCCGGGCTGCCTATGATAGCTTCAAGTTGGTGGCTCGAGTTGCGGCGGCCGACATCAGGGGCCCAGTGCCAGGCCTGGCTGCAATCCTCCGACTTCAAGCAGTGGGTCCAGGACAAACTTCTCAATGTCCCCTGTACCGATGAGAACCTCTTTGGCAAACCCATGGCTGACAAAGCTGCTGAGGTCGAAGCAGAGTTTGCGACCTGTCAGAGGTTCTCTAAGAAGACCTTATTCCATCCCTCAAAAAAATGTCTGGGAAAAGGCCCTTTTGCATAGGGTCATCAGTACCAGCCCTACTCTGGCCATCAGCAGGATTCTTACCCCAAGAGGCAGGAACATGGGGCTCAGAGAGCAAAAACACCTTAGCCCCAGTCTCCAGCTCCCATCCAGCCTGGGAGGAGCTTTTGACTCCCAGGGCAGGGCCTCCCCTCATCCAGGAGACCTTTACCAGCCCACAGCAGGGTGCCTGATGCTGCTTTGTCCACAGATGTGCCACAATCACCTTGGACCTCTGGATACTGCAGGTGGTCAGGGAAGGATATCTGCTCCACCTGCAGCAGATTCCACCCAGGTTCTTTCCCAGAAAGCTGGTGCGGCCTCTCCTTCACCAGACTCTGCTCCTCACAGAGCTCGCAGGTCTACTCAGAGACAAAGCAGTAGAACCTGTGCCTAGAAACCTGTGGGGCAAAGGCTTCTACTCCAGGTACTTCTTTGTCCTGAAGAAGACTGGAGGCCTCAGATCCATTCTAGACCTGTGAAACTTAAACTGGTTTCTGGTGAGAAAGAAGTTCAAGATGTTCTCCCTTGGAATATTGCTGCCTTACCTCCACTAGGGAGGCTGGCTTTGCTCCTTGGACCTAAAGGATGCTTACACAAACATCCTAATCCACCCCCCCCCCCCCACACACACACAGGCAGTACCTAAAGTTCATAGTAGGAAGAGGACACTACCAGTACAGAGTGCTACTCTTAGGCCTGGCCTCCTTGCCAAGGGTCTTCAGAAAATGCCTAGCAGTGGTCGCTGCCCATCTACGTCTGCAAGGGACCTTTGTCTTCCCCTTCCTAGACGACTAGCTCATCAGGGGCAGTATGGCCACAGAGGCCCATCAGGCCACAGGGCACGCAACTCTCCTGCTGCAGTACCTGGGGTTTATCATCAACTACCCCAAATCTCATTTCACTCCAGCGCAGAGCCTGGAATTCATAGGCACCCAGCTGGATACCCTGCATGCATTCTGTCATTTCTTCCCAGGGAAAGGGCAGAATGCCTCAGGGAGCTAGCTGCAGAGGTGCAGTGCCATCAGTGAGTGCCAGCCCATTTCCTCCTCCGCCTTCTGGGCCACTTGGCCTTCACAGTCCATGTGACCCCGCTGGCCCACCTACACATGCGGGCAGTTCAGTGGTGCCTCCGTTCCCAATGGACACAAGCTACAGGCAGACTGCAGGCAGAGTCCCTCAACTGTGGCAACTTCTCCGCCACCTCCGAGCAGATACTCCATCTATTTTGTGGTGCCCAAAAAGAATGGTTCCTTCTGGCCCATTCTGGACCTCAAGGGGGCCAACGAGCACCGGCACATCCAGTTGGAAACCTTGTGCTTCATGATTCAAGCAGTGTGCCAAGGGGACCTCTCGGCTTCTCTGGATTTGGCTGAAGCGTATTTTCATATCCCAATCCGGGTGGATCAGCAAAAGTATCTGGGTTTTGCCATGCTTGAATCTCACTATCTGTTTGCTGCTCTCCCTTTCAGGCTATCCTCCTCCAAGGTCATGGTGGTGGCAGCTGCACTGCCGAGAAATCTGTGTCCATTCCTTTCTGTATGACTGGCTCATCCTGGCCCATTCCCTTTCGGAGGCATATCGGGTGGCATCCCAAGAGGTGTATGTTTTGGAAAGCCTCGGCTGGGTGATCAATCGGGGAAAGAGCTAGCTGTTGGCTTCCCAGTCTCTGGAGTGCACGTTTGAATATTAAAGTGGGCCAAGCTTTCCTGCCAGAGAAGAGAAAGTCAAGAGACTGTTGGATTGCCTGGCGGTGTTCTGTGTGCAGCAGGCTCCGAGTCTGGGATTATCTTCTGCTCCTCAGACTGATTGCAGCGACTATAGAGATGGTGCCGTGGGTGCATGCTCACATGCAGTCTTATGGTAGTGTGGCATGCGGTAGGAAGGAGTTTTCTTTAAAACACAGGCCAGACAGCAGTTCATGGAAAACAAAATCAGCTTTACTTCTCTCCCAGCATGTTAAAGCTCCACAAGCTGGTGCTCCCGGCACTTACCTGAGAACTCCTTTGCATGGCTTGCCTTGGAAGTTCTGGCCCCACGAGCCTCTCTCCCTTTTGCAGCATGCTGGGTTCTTAACCTCTCCCTATGAGCCATGCCCTCCCAGCCCTGTACTCTGGGCTGCAGACTCTCTCTAAGGGGACTGTTGATACTCCCTTTGGAGAGGGATAGGTAACATTTTATAGACCCTATCACAGGCCTCTCCTGTAGTCCCTGTTGACTCTGTGGTCCTTGAGTTCTCAAGAGTTTGAGCACAGGCTCCCACTCCCATTGTTGGTGAAGACCAGCTTGTGGTGGTGGCAGCAGCCCTACTATCTGAGGAAGGGCGTGCCGCTGGATGATTTATCCTGGATTCTTCTGTCGACGGAAGCCAGTCTCTCGGGCTGGGGAGCCCATTGCCAAGATTGTACAGCCCAGGGCCATTGGAACCACAAGAAAACAGTTTGGTCCATCAACTGCTTCGAGGTGAGGGCGTCAGGTTGGCTCTTCTGATCTTCTGACCCCTGGTCGCGGGCCAGGCAGTTTAAGTGTTTTCGGATAACGCCACGGCAGTGGCTTATGTCAGTTGGCAAGGTGGCACAAGGAGTGCCAGGGTAGCTTTGAAGATGGCTCTCCTGTTTGCTTGGGCAGAGAAAAACCTCCTAGCCTAGTTGGCTCAGCATATTGCCAGGGTGGACAATGTGGAAGTGGACTTTCTCAGCCAGCACTCTCTAGATCCTGGAGAGTAGGAGATGAGTCAGGAGGCATTTCAGTTGATTCTGTGCTGCTGGGGTTGCCCCAAAATGGATCTCATGGTGATCTGCTCCAGTGCTAAAGTTTGTCATTTCTGCAGTTGCCACACGGAGTCGGGGTCCGAGGGCATCGACGACCTGGCCCAACCTTGGCCATGTCAGGACCTGCTGTACGTATTTCCTGCATGGTCCCTAATGGGGCAAGTGATTCGGTATATAGAATGCCACCCAGGCAGGATTGTTCTGGTAGTGCCGGATTGGCCAAGGAGAGTGTGGTTCAGAGACCTGATGCAGCTTCTGCAGGCTCCTCCTCTTCAGTTGCCTTCGTCTCTGGGCTTATTGCCACAGGGACTGATCATTCTGGGAGACCCAGTTCCCTTCTTGTTTATGGATTGGCTCTTGAAAGGAGATGGCTAGCGCGTAAGGGCTACTCTCCAGTGGTGGTCTGTATTCTGTTCAGAACCTGGAGGAGGTCTACCAAGCTAGCATATATGTGGATCTGGTGCCTCTTTGAGCGATGGTGCAGCACTTGGTAGTTGGCTCCTGAGGTGGCCAAGATACCATATCTGTGGCCTTTCTACAGAACAGCCTGGAGAAAGACCTTTTCTTTAGCTCCCTGAAAGATCAGGTGGCTGCTTTGGCCCGTTTCTGAGGTCCAGAGGCTAGTAAGTCTCTAGTCTTGCACACAGATGTCTTGCACTTTTTCCAGGGGGTTCGACATGGCATCGTCCCCTCTGGTCTGTGATCCCTGCCTGGGATCTGTGTCTGGTGCTCAGGGTCTTCATGGCTGTGCATTTTGAGCCATTGAAACGTGCTACTTTAAAGGATTTGATGCTCAAGACTATTGTCTTGGTCACGATTTGTTCCACAAGGCGGATTTCCAAGCTGCAAGCTCTGTCTTGCTGAGATCCTTATCTGTCTTTTTGAAAGGAGGCTGTTTTCATTCAGCCTGTGCCTTCCTTCTTGCCTAAACTGCTGTCTCACCTTCAAGTGAACCAGGTGGTCTGCCTGCCCACCTTATCTAAGGAGCAGAGGTGTTGGAAGGATAAGGATCCTCTGCCTTGTGGATGTCTGAAGGGTGTTTCTCTGGTCCTGGGAGGTTATGAATTCCTTTTTTAAGTCCAACCATCTTTTTGTGCTGTTTTCTGGCCCGTGCAAGGGTAACATGGCAGCCAAGTCAACTTTGGGGCACTGGATTAATGAGGCCATTACCTTGGTATATCTTTTGCAAAACCAGCTGGATCTAGAGGGTTTGCACACCCATTCTACCTGAGCACAAACATCCTTGTGGATGGCATGGTGCTTGGTAGCCCCTGCAGACATTTGCTGGGCAGCAACATGGGCATCACTTTCCACTTCTGTCAAGCATTACCAGCAGGACTCAAGTAAAGAACATTAACTTAGTAAAATGTTGCCTTATCTAAGTCTCAGTAGGAGTTGCTTTTTTGAAAGTGCTAATAAGGTACATAAATTGCTACTGTGATAGGTAAACTGGAGAAAAATAACCACGTGAATTCAGAATATTAAAAATAAGATGATAACCTTATAACTAAGTCTAGGGAGACAGCAGAGTACTATCAACAACTACAGTATAGACGTCTCAGTTTGATCTTCCACAAAGCACAATTAGTCAATGGTTCGAATGGCCAAAGATCCCTAAAATCTATGAGGATGTTCAAGAGTGCATCAATAGGCCTTTCTTCTTAGTTGAAATATTTAAGGCTATTAAAATGTTGAAAACAATAAATTAGTGGGACTTGATTTTCTGCCAGCTGAATTATATAAAAAAATACTAACAGGTATCGTTCAAATTTAACTATGTAGACAAACTCAGTGACAGCCAAAGAGGTCTCAGTTTAAAATAACACTATTGCTACTAGGTATCACACCCATATGGCAGTATAAGTGTTGTATGACATCAATGACCACTGGCTATCACTATAAAATTTTATTCTGAACCCGAAGACATCCAACTATCAATCCTTCTATGCAAAAATGTAATATACTCAGCTTCTGTATAGGACTGAATGAAGTCTTTCCGAGTGTCAACAAAACACCAAAATAAATCCCTCATACAATCTACTCTACATAGCATTCCTTCTTACTTTCTAAAGAAACTTTAATATCATAAACACGGACCATAGCACTATCTTACCAAAATGATGCAGCCCGCGTCCTCTCACTACTATCTACTGGCTGTCAAACAATCTCCCGCCAGCTCAAAGATGCCGCGCATGCGTAAAAGGCCGACTAACAGCCTTTTAAACATATCCTTTCTTCCAGCAACCAATCAGTCACATCGTTTGTTGCTAAAACCTCTTATCCTATACAAGTAGTTATTTCACACTTAAGCACATGCCAACCATTCAGTGGAACCAATGTATTCAAATGGAAAATCAACCGCTGTTCACGCTTAATCAGTGTTTGGTCCAGTGACTTACCCTGGCTACCCGCTTTTATTTGCTCCAAACAGACACAACGCAAATCTTCAAAGGTATGATCACGATCAATACAATGTTGGACTATAGGGGCCTCTATACATTTCCGATGTAAACGACTACGGTGCTCTCTCATGCGCACACGGGTGTGATACCTAGTAGCAGTAGTGTTATTTTAAACTGAGACCTCTTTGGCTGTCACTGAGTTTGTCTACATAGTTAAATTTGAACGATACCTGTTAGTATTTTTGAGAGATCTATATCGTTCAGTGACCATTTTGTTTTTGTGAATACACAACAATGGCAGGTCCAGAAGGATGGAAAAAGATTTTAAGATTTACTCAGGACCATATTATGAGTTTGGTGAAGGAGAAGACCCCTTTCACACAGCGTTATGCACAGCTCAATTCGTCTCATGAGATAACTTGGGAAGAGATTTTGAAGCTCCAGAAGAAGAGGAAACGTATTGAGCTACATCGGTACTCTTTAATTGAGTATATCAACCGTCAGCAAATACCTAGAGGTTTACGAATATATAAAGAGCCCAGAAAACCTGCAATGGAGGCTGAGTTTGTTGAACAGTGGAATCAAGTCTTGAACAAATGCTCGCTCGACCTTATGGTCTTGATAGTGGACACAGCTAAGAGAGATCTTGATAGTTTAACGGAAGAGTTAAGTATTATGGAAGCCAGCCTGAAATCAGTAGAACAAGAAGGGGTCTTTGCTCTGAAAATGGAGGATGTTCAAAAGCAGCTTGTGTCTTTTCATCAGGAAGTAATGACAGCAAAAATAAAAAAATTCAAGCGGGATCATATGGACTATACAGTAGGCTACATCTATCCATGGATGAATAGTAAACGAAAACTAAAGAAGACATCGAAACGAGTAAATTTTGAGGATCTTTCGGAAGACGGGGCCTCTACTGATTCTACTAGATCGTCAAAAGAAAGTATGGATTTTCACGAGGAAGATTCCAATGGCAAGAAAAAGAAAAAGGAATCAGATCGTCAGAAACAACGGTCGGTAGTGAAGAAGAAATAACAGTGCCACAATCTTTGATGTCCCCTGGAGACCTGGTGGTGAATATATCGGGAAAAGTTCTTTCCCCTGCAGAAATGAAAATATTAAATAAAGGTTTATCATTTGTGCCTAGGTGTGGTTTTGACTCTTTTCAATTTAGAATTGATTTGGAGGCTTTGATTAGGAAGTTATGGCTAAAAGCCTATTTTTCAGGTAGATGTTCCTTAGAAAATACATGGATGGAAGAGCCTTTGCAAGAACAAGACTCAAAAAGAATTCAATTACCATTAAAATCCACCTGGTCCCCACCAGGACCTCCTCCCCCAGCGCTAGAAGTGTTTAAACAATTGGTTTTGCAAGATGTTAAGGCTCTGGAAACCACTCGAAAGTTGCGGCGTACAGTTCTTACTTTGGAAGAAAGTAAGACATTGCGAGCATTACAAGCCCGTACGGACATTGTAATAAGGAGAGCTGACAAGGGAGGGGCGATTGTGGTTATGACACGAGAGGACTATATATCTGAAGCCTTATCACAATTGCAAGATTCCAATATTTATGTACAGCTAGCGTGTGATCCGCTTCCTGAACTTCAAAACACAATTTCTAGTTTAACTCGAGACGCGTTGGATCAACATTTGATTTCTAAACAGGAATATAAGTTTTTGAATCCAAAGGCACCTGGGGTGGCTAAACTATATTTGGTTCCAAAGATCCACAAGAATCTCTTAAAGCCTCCGGGCAGACCAATTGTGTCTACCCGTGGTAGTTTACTTGAGCCTTTGTCAGTCTTTGTGGATTCGTATTTAAGACCTTTGTTACCCTTGATACCCTCGTTTTTGCGGGACACTATGCATTTTTTGAATATTCTTGAAAAACATCACCTGTTAGCTGCTCAGCCTACTATTTTGCTTGTCTCCTTGGATGTTGTTTCTCTTTATACAAACATACCGCAGGGAGCGGCTATAGCGGTAGTTGACAGAGTCCTTAGTGAACGCAATGATATGTCAGAAGTCAGAAAATCTTTCCTTCTTAAAATAGCTAGACTGGCCATCTGTCATCATTATTTTGTGTTTCAGGATACCTTATATCTACAAAAGTCAGGAGTAGCTATGGGCGCGACTTGTGCTCCGTCCATAGCGAATTTTTACATGGGGTTTTTTGAAGAACAGTGGGTGGGTACCTCCAGATATTCTTCCCATATTGCGCTATGGAAACGGTTTATAGATGATGTCTTTCTCCTTTGGAGGGGCACGGCGCAATTATTGGAGGAATTTCTGGGTTGGTTAAACACTTGTGACCCTAATATAAAGTTTACTTTTGTTTATAATCCTGACAGTTTAAATTATCTGGATGTCAGTGTACGGAGGTCACCAGAGGGTTGGGCTACTACAGTTTATAAAAAGCCGACAGATAGGGTCACCTATTTGACATTTGATAGTATGCACCCTCCGAGTCTGAAGACAGGGCTTCCGTTTTCTCAATTTTTGCGGTTCCGACGGAATTGCTCGAATATAGCAGATTTTAAATGTAAAGCTCGAGTTTTGCAGTCCAACTTTGTACAACGGGGATATCCTAAAAAAGTTGTTCATAAAGCTTATATTAGAGCATTATATAACCCTCAGTCAGCATTGTTGGGAGGTAATAGGTCAACTAGCCAGAAGGAAGTCACTGATATTTCGGTTAATTTCATTACCAAATATTCTCCTTTGAGTCGAGATATACAGAAGATTCTGTGTAAACACAGTAATGTTTTAACAACAGTACCAGGTTTAGGTGATAGAAGGATTAGGTGTGTTTGGCAAAGAGATTGCAATCTAAAGGATTTACTTAGTCTAGCAATAATATCATTAAATATAGAGGGGGATCAAACTCTTAGGGTAGGGGGCCATTCGGCGTGTGGTGTATGTGACATTTGTGCCATTACACTGCACTGTTCGGTTTTTTCCTATAAGGGGGTTACGGTGCGGATTCGCTGCCGGACTACGTGCGAATCTAAAAATGTGGTCTATGCGGTGACGTGTCCGTGTGGTCTGTGCTATATCGGTAAAACTATTCGTTCTTTCCGTGTGCGCATGAGAGAGCACCGTAGTCGTTTACATCGGAAATGTATAGAGGCCCCTATAGTCCAACATTGTATTGATCGTGATCATACCTTTGAAGATTTGCGTTGTGTCTGTTTGGAGCAAATAAAAGCGGGTAGCCAGGGTAAGTCACTGGACCAAACACTGATTAAGCGTGAACAGCGGTTGATTTTCCATTTGAATACATTGGTTCCATTGGGCTTAAATGGACAAATCGAATGGTTGGCATGTGCTTAAGTGTGAAATAACTACTTGTATAGGATAAGAGGTTTTAGCAACAAACGATGTGACTGATTGGTTGCTGGAAGAAAGGATATGTTTAAAAGGCTGTTAGTCGGCCTTTTACGCATGCGCGGCATTTTTGAGCTGGCGGGAGATTGTTTGACAGCCAGTAGATAGTAGTGAGAGGACGCGGGCTGCATCATTTTGGTAAGATAGTGTTATGGTCCGTGTTTATGATATTAAAGTTTCTTTAGAAAGTAAGAAGGAATGCTATGTAGAGTAGATTGTATGAGGGATTTATTTTGGTGTTTTGTTGACACTCGGAAAGACTTCATTCAGTCCTATACAGAAGCTGAGTATATTACATTTTTGCATAGAAGGATTGATAGTTGGATGTCTTCGGGTTCAGAATAAAGTTTTATAGTGATAGCCAGTGGTCATTGATGTCATACAACACTTATACTGCCATATGGGTGTGATACCTAGTAGCAGTAGTGTTATTTTAAACTGAGACCTCTTTGGCTGTCACTGAGTTTGTCTACATAGTTAAATTTGAACGATACCTGTTAGTATTTTTTGAGAGATCTATATCGTTCAGTGACCATTTTGTTTTTGTGAATACACAGCTGAATTATATAAGCAAATGAAAGAACAGCTGGCTCCTAGTCTCTTGGAAATTTTTAATGGCATTGTTAGTCATCATAGACTGCCATGTTCCTTTTATGATGCATCAATTGTGGTGATCCCAAAGGAGGAAAAAGATCCATCACTGTGCTGTAATTACAGACCAGTTTCTTTACTTAGTGTAGACTATAAAATATTCATAAAGTTTGGAACAGGCATATCGAAAACTATATGGTAGAGATTATTCATCAGAAGCAAACAGGCTTCATAAAAAGAAGATACAGCTTGGGAAATATTAAACAGCTCATTAATGTTCTGTATAGGGTTGCCAACTGGCTCCAGATCTGCCCAACAGGTATGATCCAGTCCTGGGTTTACTCCATTGCATGCAGGAACTTTTACTTTTGATATCTCTATTGACCTCTATAAGAAAAGCAGAATTACAAGTCCCTGCATGCAGTGGGATAAACCCAGGACTGGATCAAGCTTGTCGGGCGAATATGGAGCCAGTTGGCAACTCTAGTTCTGTATGCAACACACAAAAGGAGAACAAAGTGGTCCTATTTCTGGATGGCCTTTTCTCTTCTCTGTGCTGCATAACTATGTTTTTGGTGAGAATTTTGTCTTCTGGGTTAAAGTGCTTTTATCAACCTTCAGCATTTATTTTGGTCAATGGCTGGAGTACATAACAGGGATGACCACTATTGCCTCTGCTTTTTGCTCTAGCCATTGAACCCTTAGCAGTAAATATTAGAATTCCGAGAAACTTACTGATGTATGGGTTGGGGACATATCCCACACTGTATGTAGATGATATTTTAGTTTATTTGTCAAATCCATCTTCTGCCAGGGGGTTGGAAATTATTGGGGATTATAGTGAAATAGGGGGATATAGGGCCGGTCCTACCACTGAGCGATTGTGTTCTTTGTACATGGCCATGCTTTTCAGTCCCACTATTCAACCCCTAGTGACTTACGCAAATGAGACTCCCAATCAGTCTCTGCACATGGCACTGCTTTCTTCTGCATCCTCCTCAGGCCATCCCTGGAATACATGGTTATTTTCACCAAATTGGTGGTAATGCCACGTGGCCCAAAGATATTGACCAACCTGAGGAAAATCCTGTTTACCTTTTGGAGATTGTGACTAAAGGGTTTTTTTTTTTTTTTTTTTTTTGTGCCATCAAGTCAGTGTTGACTCATAGTGGGTTTTCTTGGCAATGTATCACTGGAAGTAGATTGCCAGCCTTTTCTTCTGAGGCAATGGAGGGTAAAGTGACTTGCCCAAGCTCACAAGGAGTGCCAGTGGGAATCAAACCCTTGATCTTCTGGGTACTAGGCAGTTGCTCTAACCACTAGGCTACTCCTCCATGCCACAAAGTTTGGTACCCGGGTATAATTGTTTCTTGGCATTTAGACCAGCTATATCATTTAATTTGAGACCTTGTTACAATTAATAAAGAATTAGAAGCACATAAAGACTTTTTCTCCAAGACCAAGCAGGAAGTCATTCCTCACATATGGGTGTCATCGACGCCGATGAAGCCCCAGCGGAGCATTTCCCCAGCTTTCCATGAAAGCCTTTGGGAATGCAGGCACGCATGCACGGTTCCCTTCCCGCCTAAAGGTGCCATCATACCTCAGTCTCTTTTCCCGAGAAGCCCACCGGACGTGTGTCCTGTCATCCCGGATAAAAGTTAGATTTTTTCGGCGATTCTCGCTATTTTTTCTTCCTGGTTTGATGCCGGTTCCCCTCCCGCCGGGTTCGGTACACCGTTATCGAGCCCGATTCTTCTTTTTCGGTTTTTGCCCTTCGTGGCTGGCGTTCGCGCCCTTTTTTTGCTTTTCCCTGGAAGGCCGGTCCTTTGACCTCGCGGGGACTCTTTTTTTCCCCGATGGCTTCCAGTGGTTTTAAAAAGTGTGATCGGTGTAAGAAGTTGATGTCTCTCACTGACACACACGACTGCTGCCTTCAGTGCCTCGGTCCTGATCACGACCCTAAGACGTGTGGACCATGTGGGAAGATGTCTTCCAAGGCACTGCGAAGTCGCCAGCAGCAAAAAGAAAGGCTTTTCTCGGACTCAGCCTCCGGCCAGGCCCGGACCTCGTCTGAGGCCTCGACATCTCGGGATTCGGATCCCGAGCGCCATCTGGGCTCCTCAGACAGGAGGTCCCCCGACCGGGAACGCAAGAGGAAGAAGCGGCTCGTGAGAGCATCGTCGGAGGAAGTCCCTGGCTCCTCGAGGGCCAGGTCTAGGACCCCCGACCGTCGCCCCGGGCCCGTGGAACAAGAGAAGCCTGCCAAAGTTCCTCGCGTGGAGCCGGAGTCTGCTGGACACGTAAGCCCTGTGGTCCTCGAGGACTCTCCTCCCAGCGAGCCGCCGCTGGGGCCCAAGTCGGTGGCTGCTGCGTCTCCCAAGCTGAGTCTCAGGATGACAGCCTTGGAGTGCAGACTGTCTGCCGTCATGGAGCAGCAGCGGGCACTGATGGCCAGCCTGTCTGGCTCATCTGCTCCGACCACCGGGACATCGACTTCGAAGTCGACCCCGGAGACCGAGCCGATACTTGAGTCCATGATGGCTCGAGGTCGACCTCGGTCGCGGTCTCCCTCGACCTCCCGTTTGGGACCGAGGGCGTCGACGCTGGTGCCTCCGGCGTCGGGGTGGGTGCTCCAGGGCCCCGCGGGGTCGGATCCTGACTCCTCGTCGGATGAGTCCGCCTGGGAGATGGAGGATGAGGAGTCCCGACACATTCAAGACTCAGTGCGTCCCGTCGGACTCACCGCAGTCTGAGCCCCGGAGTAGATCCCCTCCGGAGGATACCCGGTTCTTGGAGTTTGTCCGGGATATGGCCACCTCGTTGGCTATCCTGGCGGACCCCGAGGATGAGCCTCGAGCCGAAGAGCTCGAGGCCCTGCAGTACGACTCTCCTCCGAAGGAGGCCTTTACTGTCCCGGATCCTCCGATGCTGGAACGGCTCCTCTTCCGGAAGTGGGAGGCACCGGCCTCGGCGCCGGTTCTAAGCAAGTGGGTTGATTCAATTTATCGACTCCGGAAGAGCCCTGGCTTTCAAAAGGCACAGCTACCACACCATTCCATGATGGTGGAATCGGCCATGCATCGCCTGAAAAGTCAGAAGATGCACTCTGTGGTGCCCCCCCGGCAGGGAGGCCCGGAACCTCGATGGTGTAGGTAGAAAGTGCTTCCAGGCTCGATGCTTGCTTGCCGTGTCCAGTCTTACCAGCTGTACATGGGCATGTACTTGCGAGACCTGGCCAAGGAGCTGGCCGGGTTCTCCGCTGGTCTCTCCGGGGAGCCCTTGCAGAGATTCAAGTCCTTGTCCTCGGGGATTCAGGACTGCTCGAAGTTTGTCCCGTGCCGCCTACGATGGCTTCGAGGCTTCGGCCCGAGTTGCGGCAGCTGGCATCGCGGCTCGACGCCAGGCATGGCTGCAGTCATCGGACCTTGAGCCATGGGTTCAGGACAAGTTGGTCGATGTCCCTTGCCGAGGTGAGAACCTTTTTGGCAAGCCCATGGCCGAGAAGGCCGCACAGCTCGAGACTGAGCACCTTACAAGGACAAGGCTGTCTAGGAAGACCTCTGCCCCTTCTCACAAGAAGAAGGCCTCGGGTAAGAAGCCCTTTTACCCGAGGAAGGGCACTGCCTACAAACAGTACCCTCATTATCAGGCTGCCCAAGCTGCACCCCAGGGTCAGCAAGCCAAGGGGCAGGGTAATGGGCCCCGTAGGCAGAGGACACCCAAGCCTCCGGCCCCTGCTCCCACTCAGCAGAGTGGGGGTTTTTGACTCCTTGAGCGTAGCCTCTCAGTCCCTGCTCTCCCAACCCTGCACAGGAGGTCGCCTCGCCCTCTTTGCCCACCAGTGGCCCCACATAACTGGGGACAGTTGGGTGTTGAACATAGTCCACAGAGGCTATGCACTACATTTTCACCAACTGCCTCCGCCATACTTTCCAGGGGAGCCTCCAAGGCCTCCCCTGCACACAGATCTTCTCCTCCAAGAGCTCCAAGGTCTGTTGGTGGACAGGGCGGTGGAGCCTGTGCCTCCCCACTTCCATGGTCAAGGGTTCTACTCCAGGTATTTCCTGGTACCCAAAAGAACCGGTGGCCTTCGACCTATTCTGGATCTCAGGAACCTAAACAAGTTCCTAGAGAAAGAAAATTTCAAGATGCTTACTCTTGGAACACTTCTGCCCTACCTCCAGCAGGGAGATTGGCTATGCTCCTTAGATCTAAAGGATGCGTACACTCACATCCTCATTCATCCAGACCACAGAAAGTACCTCAGGTTCATTGTGGGAGGAAACCATTATCAGTACAGAGTACTGCCTTTTGACCTAACCTCCGCTCCCAGAGTCTTCACCAAATGCCTGGCAGTGGTGGCGGCCTACCTGAGAAATCAAGGCATCTTTGTCTTCCCCTATCCGGACGACTGGCTCATCAGAGGTCAGACGTGCCAGGAGGCCCGACAGGCCACCCTCAGAACTGTTGCTCTTCTTCAAAGCTTGGGATTTGTAATAAACTTCGCAAAGTCCACTTTGCTCCCCTCCCAGAACTTGGAGTTCATAGGGGCAAGGCTAGACTCTGTCCTGGCAAAGGCATTCTTGCCAAAAGACAGAGCTCAAAGACTCATAAAAGCAAACCAGTTTCTCAGCAGGTCACTGGTCTCCGCCAGACTCTGCCTGAGGCTTCTAGGCCACATGGCTTTGACAGTACATGTGACCCCCAATGCCAGGCTCCATATGAGGCCTGCACAGTGGTGCCTTCGGAGTCAGTGGTCACAGGCCACAGGCAGCCTCAGAGACAGGATAAGGGTGTCCAGACCTTTTCTGGACTCCCTCAACTGGTGGTTGCACCCACCCAATCTACTGAAAGGGGTGCCTTTTCAAATTCCTGGGTACACAGTGGTACTGAACACAGACGCCTCCCTGCAAGGCTGGGGGGCTCATTGTCTGAACAAGTGCACCCAGGGCCTGTGGTCTCCTTGGGAGGCTGCACAGCAGATCAATCTCCTAGAACTCAGGGCTATTTGATTAGCACTCAAAGCTTTCTCTCCTGCCCTACTCATCAATCTGTCCTGGTTCAGACAGACAACCAGGTAGCCATGTTTTATGTGAACAAACAAGGCGGAACTGGGTCCAGACTCCTTTGTCGGGAGGCACAGGACCTTTGCTCATTCGTCCTCAAGCACAACATGCTCCTCAAGGCTGTGTACCTTCCTGGCCAGGACAACTACCTGGCCGACAGGTTGAGCAGAATTTTGCAGCCCCACGAGTGGCAGCTGCATCCTTTGGTGGTTCAGAAGATCTTCCTGAAATGGGGTCTTCCTTTGATAGATCTGTTTGCCAGTCCACTGAACAAGCAACTGCCAAAGTTCTGCTCCAGGCAACCGCATCCTCTGCGGATAGCAACAGATGCTTTTCTGATTCCCTGGTCATAGGGCCTCCTGTATGCGTTTCCTCCCACGCACTTGGTGGCCCGAACTCTGTTCAAGATTCTTCAGGACAAGGCCTCGGTCCTGCTGGTGGCTCCCAGGTGGCCGAGACAGCCTTGGTTTCAACTTCTGCTTCAGCTGGCGGTGGATCCCCCACTGCCTCTGGGGTTGCAACCTGACCTTCTCTCTCAGGAGCAGGGTTCCCTTCTGCACCCCAATCTCAAAGCTCTAAATTTGATGGCCTGGAGGCTGCAAGGGTAGTTTTGGCTCCCTGGGGCCTACCTCAGGAAGTTGAGGAGGTTGTCCTAGCCTCTAGGAAACAGTCCACTAGGAAAACCTATGCTCTCAAGTGGAAAAGGTTTTCTGTGTGGTGTCAGCTACGTACAGAGATCCTTTCTCCTGTACTGTACCAGTGGTGCTTTAGTACTTACTGCACTTGTCCAATCAGGGACTTAAGTCCAATTCTGTTCGGGTCCACCTCTCAGCTCTAGCAGCTCACCACTCACTGGTGGAAGGACATTCTCTGTCGGTTCACCCCTTGGTGTCCCGCTTTCTCAGGGGCTTGCTTTTGCTCAAGCCTCCAATCCGTCCTCCTGCTCCTGAGTGGGAGTTGAATGTGGTCTTGCAGCAGCTGACTCGCCCACCCTTTGAGCCGATGGCTACTTGCTCTCTACGCTTCCTGTCCTGGAAGACGCTCTTCTTGATAGCCCTTACCTCGGCTAGGTGAGTGAGTGAGCTTCAGGCCCTGGTCTGTGATAGGCCTTACACTCGCTTCTATGGGAAGAGGGTAGTCCTTAGGACTCATCCAAAGTTCCTCCCCAAGGTTGTCTCCTCCTTCCACCTTAACCAAGAGGTGGTTCTTCCAGCATTCTTCCCTAGGCCTCATGCCAGCCATGCTGAAGCAGTTCTGCATTCCCTGGACTGTAGGAGGGCCTTATCCTTCTACCTTGACCGTACGCAAGGACATAGAAGGGCTACTCAGCTCTTCGTTTCCTTTGACCCTAATAAGTTGGGGTTGGCTGTGTCCAAGCGTACCTTGTCCATCTGGGTGGCTGACTGTATCACCTGGGCTTACAAGGTGGCTGACCTTCCTTTGCAGGGTAGGGTCACGGCCCACCGTGTCAGGGAAATGTCGGCCTCAGTGGCTCATCTCCACTCTGTACCTTTGGTAAACATCTGCAGGGCTGCAACTTGGTCTTCAAGCCAGACTTTTGCGGCCCATTACTGTCTGGAGAGGGAGTCCCGTAGGGACAGTGCTTTTGGCCAAGCAGTACTCCGGAATCTCTTTGAGGTTTAGGCAACTCCTGCCCTCCTGCCCTCTGTTGGGCTACCGGTGGAGGGTGTGTCAGTGAAAAGCCTTTCTTTGCTGCTGGGACTAGAGGGAGTTCTCTTGTTCAGCCTGGGTTCCTCGGTAGCCCAGAGCTAGGGAATCACCCATATGTGAGGACTGACTTCCTGCTTGGTCCTGGAGAAAGAGTAGTTACTCACCTGTAACAGGTGTTCTCCAGGAGCAGCAGGAATCAGTCCTCACAACCCTCCCTCCTCCCCTGGGAGCTGCAGTTGTACATAGTTTATTTTTACATTTTTTGTGTGCTGTTCTTAGCTATGTCATTTGACTGAGGTAAGATGGCACCTTTAGGCGGGAAGGGAACCGCGCATGCGTGCCTGCATTCCCAAAGGCTTTCATGGAAAGCTGGGGAAATGCTCCGCTGGGGCTTCATCGGCGTCGATGACACCCATATGTGAGGACTGATTCCTGCTGCTCCTGGAGAACACCTGTTACAGGTGAGTAACTACTCTTTTGTGTCCTGGCTTGTAGAATTAAAAGTAATTAAGATGACATCCCTTCCAAAACTTTTATTTTTCTTTACCAATCTGCTCTTAAAAACGTAAGAAGAAGAAGAAGGGCTCGATGCTTATCGGCCGGATCCAGGCATACTAGCTGTACATGGGCATGTACCTGAGAGACCTGGCGAAGGAACTCGCCAGGTTCTCAGCTACTCTTTCTGAGGAACCCCTGCAGTGGTTCAAGAACCTGGCCAAGGCTGTCTGTGAGTGCTTCAGGTTTGTCTTGGGAAGCCAATGACGGCCTTGAGTCAGTGGGCATCGGGGCCTGACACCAGGCTTGGCTGCAGTCATCCAACCTTGAGCAATGGGTTCAGGACAAATTAGTCGATGTCCCATGCCAAGGAGAGAACCTCTTTGGCAAACCCATGACCGACAAGGCTGCTGAGCTGGAGACAGAGTTCATGATGGGGACCAGGCTCTTTAAGAAGACTGCTGCCTCTCTCTGATGGAAGGACTCAGGTAAAAAGCCCTTCTACCTAAGGGAAGGGAGTGCTTACAGAAACTACCCACCTTTTCAGGCCTCCCTGGTGCCCCAGCAATGGCAGCAGGCCAAGGGACATGGGCAAGGCCCTTGTAAGCAGAAGGCTCCCAAACCCCAGGCGTCTGCCCTGATCCAGCCAGGGGGGAGCTTTTGACTCCTTGGGCATAGCCACTCCACTCCAAGGAGGTCAGAATCCCACAGGGGGACATCTCATTAACTATGCCCAAAGGTGGTCAGCCATCACCATCAATTCTTGGGCACTCCAGGTGGTAAAGGAGGGCTACCTCCTCCATCTGGCCCAAACACCTCCTCCTTTCTTTCCGGGAGAGCCCCCCAGGTCTCCCCTTCACTGGTACCTTTAACTGAAGGAACTGGCAGGTCTTCTCGAGGACAGAGTGGTAGAACCAATTCCCCACCATCCCAGGGGCAAGGGGTTCTACTCCAGGTACTTCCTTGTACCAGAAAGAGCAGGGGGCCTAAGCCCCATCCTTGACCTGCGGAATCTGAACAGATTCATGGTGAGGGAGAAGTTCAAGATGCTCGCCCTTGGAATATTGCTGCCTTACCTCCAGCAGGGAGATTGGCTATGCTCCTTGGATCTGAAGGATGCTTACATACACATCCTCATTCACCCCAACCACAGGCAGTACCTCAGGTTCATGGTGGGGGGCAGCCATTACCAGTACCAGGTGCTGCCCTTTGGCTTGACTTCTACCCCAAGAGTCTTCACCAAGTGCCTGGCAGTCATGACCACCTTCTTCTGCCTCCAGGGGGTCTTTGTCTTCCCCTATCTGGACAATTGGCTCATAAAGGGAGGCATGGCCTCAGAATGCAGCAGGCAACTGCACCTACCATCAAGGTCCTGCAGCATCTGGGGTTCTTAATAAACTACCCCAAGTCCCACCTCCTCCCGACAGTGTCTGGAGTTCATAGGGGCCAAACTAGACACCTCCAGGCAAAGGCCTTCCTTCCAGGAAACCGAGCCGACTGTCTCAGGGCACTGGTAATGGACATACAACACCGTCCCTCAGTGTATGCTTGGCTCCTGCTGTGCCTACTCTGACACATGGCCTCCATGGTCCTTGTTACCCCAAATGCCTGCCTCCACATGAGGGCTGCACAGTGGTGCCTTTGGGACCAGTGAACACAGGCCACAGGCTGTCTCCGGGACAGAGTCTTAGTGACCTGCTATTTGGCAGAATCCCTGACCTGGTGACAAAACCCCCAGTACCTCGAGATGTCCTTCCAGACCCCATGCCTCTTAAGGGTTCTCATGACGGCCGCCTCCCTGCTGGGATGGGGAGCCCACTGCAAGGAACTCTGCACCCAGGGCAGCTGGTCGCAGGACGAGAGCAACCAGCAGATCAACCTCCTGGAGCTGTGGGTGATATATCTAACTCTCCAAGCCTTTTGCTACCGCCTATGGCGCCAACCAGACAACCAGGTGGCTAAGTTCTGTGTGAACAATCAGGGAGGCACAGGGTCCCGCCCCCTCTGCCTCGAGGCAATCGCCCTCTGCTCCTATGCAGTCCAGCAGGGCATAGTCCTACAGGCAGTATACCTGCCAGGCCAGGACAATTCACTACCCAACAGATTAAGCAGGGTCCTCCAGCTGCACGAGTGACAGCTGGACCCCAGAGTGGCCAGCTGGCTCTTTCATCTTTGGGTGGAACCATGGATAGACCTGTTTGCCAGCCCGGACAACTACCAGTTGCCCGAAATGTGCACGTCGTGCGAAGCAGATCGTTCTATGAGCAACATATGTTTTGAGGACTTTAAGAAGATAAGTGTGACTCTTTAATATTTAAATTTTGGGGGAGGAGAACCTTAATTGATAAAAAGCAGCCAGCTGTCTGGTGTGGGTCGAGCTTCCATCTCAACCCTCCTACGGCTTGCTTCGACAAAAAGAAGTAGTAGTTATAGAGTATAGGTTCTTACAATTTCGGTGGACTTTTTTGTTGCTGCTGTGATTTTCGTTCACTGGATCTTGGTTTTTTGGTTATTCCTGCTTCTGCTCCCAGCAAACCCACCCCTCCTGGGGGGTGGCAGATGCGTTTCTCATCTCGTGGTCGGAAGGTCTCATGTACGCCTTTCCAAATACGCTGCTAATTGCCAAAAAGTTATTCAGGACCCTCCGCAACAAGGCTTCGCTGATTCTGATAGCTCCTCGATGGCTCAAGCAGCCATGGTTCCCATTACTCCTCTGGCTGTGGATGGAGACTCCCATCCCTTTGGGGAGCTTCCCAGGGCGGCTGTCTCAGGAGGGGGGCTCTCTCTCTTGCACCCCAACCTGAGGTCCCTGTCACTGACAGAGTGGCTGCTGAAAGGATGATCCAAGCCCCTTTCAACCTCTCGGGAGAAGTGGAGGAGATCCTGCTGGCTTCCTGTAAGACCTCTTCCAGGAAAGCATACGCCTTCAAGTGGCGCAGATTTTCAGTTTGGTGCGCAGAGCATGGGGTTAACCTGTTCTTCTGCCTGGTGCAGCTGGTGCTGCAGTACATTCTCCATCCCTCACATTCTGGGCTCAAATCGAACTCCATCAGAGTGCACCTAAGTGCCTGGTGGTGCATCACCACTCGGTGGATGGCAAACACCTCTCGGCCCAGCCACTGGAGACCCACTTCATGAGGGAACTCCTTTTATCAAAACCCCCGATGCACCCCTCGGTGACCGAGTGGGGCCTCAATGTAGTACTGGAGCCACTTACTGTCCCGTCTTTTGAGCCCCTGGCTACCTGTCACCTGCAATACCTCTTGTGGAAGGTGATGTTCCTGGTTGCACTCGCCTCCACATGCAGGGTTAGCGAGCTCCAAGCCTTAGTGGCAGAGGCACCTTATACTAGGTACTACAAAAACAGGGTTGTGCTCTGCACACACCCCAAATTTCTTCCGAAGGTGGTATCGCCCTTTCACCTCAACCAGTAGGTGGTGCTGCCAACCTTCTTCCCAAAGTCTCACGCCAGTAGGGCGGAGATTGTCCTCCACACCTTGGACTGTAAGAGGGCCCTGTCCTTCTACATTCAATGTACCCAGGGCCACCATAAAGCTCCTCAGCTTTTTGTCTCATATGACCCTAGTAGGCTGGGGAGGTGGTGACCAAACGTAATCTGTCTACCTGGGTGGCGTACTGTATCACCCTCACCTATGAGCAGGTGGGGCTTTTGCTGGAAGGCCAGGTCATGGCGCACTATGTCAGGGCCATGGCGGCCTCTGTGGCAAACCTGCGCTCTGTCCCATTGGTGGACATATGCTGGGCTGCCACCTGGTCTTTAGTCCATACCTTCACAGCTCATTACTGCTGGAGAGGGAGTCCCGATGGGACAGTGCCTTTGGCCAGACCGTGGTCCATAACATTTTCACGGTCTAGGCAACTCCTACCCTCCAACCCTTCTGTGTTCAGGCTACTGGAGCGTCGCTTCCATCGGACACATGGGTCCTACTGCAGTCTGCACCTGCGGACTCAATTGCTGCAGCTCACAGCTTCTCCTGAGGGTAACCGTGGCTTTTCTGTATGGGCTTTCAGTAGCCTGTAGCTAGGGAGTCCCATATGTGAGGACTGACTTCCTGCTTGTTCCCGGAGAAAGCGTAGTTCCTTATCGTTCCTCCAGTTTAGTCCTCAATGTCTGGGTTGTGCACCTCCTCCTGCAGCTTAGAGACTGGGCATGTTAAAATCATGACATCACTGGATGTAACCTGCTGGGCACTCCCATCATCCCCAGTGTGTCCAGTCTCCATGCAGCAGGAGGACGTAGTGAGCCTAGGTCTGGGCTTACTTGAGGAACACATAAGAGCTTTTAGAGTAGCGTAGGAATAGTTGTAGGTTGATTGGCTTTAACTTTGTGAATTTTCCTGATTTCATACTTTCATTAAAAAAAAAAAAGGATTTCCTGAGCTTGAACCGGTCCCCTTTCTGCCTTGCTTGTTTGCATTGAGTGCTGCAACGTGGTAGCTGTCAGATCTCTCCTCCTTGCTGGTACGGAGGAGAGCTCTGCAGCAGGCACCCTCACCTCCCCAGTAACAACGGAGGCAGTGTAACAGCTGAGGGAAGCTGAGGAGCAGGAAATAATCTCGCCGGTGGTTTCCCACTCGTGCCTGAACCGAGCAGGGTCGCGCAGGCTGGAGAGTTCACGGATCAACGGCAGCAACACGATGAGGCTTCGGAGGGGTAAGCCTATTTAAAATTGCATTGGGGGACTCGGCCCGACAAATGGAGTTGCAGCGATAAGCGAGGAATTAGGTACCTGGCTTTTAGCATCATTTTGCGCTCCAGGCATCGGCGGCCATTTTAAGGACGCATGCTCACCGCATGGTGGGGGTGGCGTTTCGGAGTGCAGGAAGGCAGTAGATTTTAGTGGTTGAAATCAGCTAATTTAGGTAATTTCCTGTATTGATTTTGATATTGATTTCGTGATAGATCTCTTTGAGCTAAATATGTAAGTTCTGTGTGGGGATTCCTCTTCAAGCCTTCTGGAGCAGGATCCCTGGATATTTTGCTTATGGGAGTTTTTTCCTTCCATTGAGAGCTCGTTGGATTAGTCTCTTTTCTCTTTTTGTTAAAAAAAAAAAAAAAGGAGGACCCTGGTCTTGGGGCTTCCAGCTCATGGCAGCACGTCCTCACTGCGTGGTCTGCGGCTCCCGCAGGGGTACGGTGGATGACTCTGGCATCTGCCAGGGCTGTTTCTCTGTGTCTACCAGGGTGGAGCAGCAGATGGAGGCCAAGGTGGGTCCTGAGGCCCAGGAGGTCTCTTCTGGAGCAGAAGATGAGGCCTTCAGGGCTACGGGCAAGGGCACACGTAGGAGGCCCCCACGGTGCTGTCAGGTACACGGCCAGTCGTGGAAGCAGGACCGCAACTTGGTGATTTTTGCCCGGACTTTGTCCTGCTTATGCATCAGGCATTTTGCTTGCGGCATCAAGGTAAAGCGCCGGAGTCCTTGTTTTTTCCTACCCCTTCTCAGCAGTCTGGGTTAGGTGAGGCTAGTAGCAGTTTCCCAAAGCCCCCGAAGAGGTCACGCACTTACAAGTTGTCGCCCGCTGATGGCGAGGGGCCAGAGGCGGAGGAAGCCAAGATGGAGCTCGAGACTGGAATAGAAGACTTAGAAGAAGGCGAGATACTGGAGCTTGAGGATCAGGCAAAGATTATTCGGGTATTCCGAAAGGATGAGCTGATGGCACTGATCACGGAATCCCTGCAGACGCTAAATCTCGCTACGGCTCAGGTGACGGAAGAGGTGGAGGTGGAAGACCCTCTTATTCAAGTGGTGAGACAGGTGCAGGTAGTGTTTCCTGTTCACTGAGTGGTCGACCGCATGATCCAGGAAGAGTGGGTCCAGCCGGAAGCGGGTCTCAGAGGCGTTAGGATAATGAACAGACTATATCCATTAGCGGATAAGGACAAGGAGAGATTCCACTCGCCACGAGTTGATGCGGCTATGTCAGCGGTTACAAAGAAAACCACTATCCCGGTAGAAGGTAGCACGGCCTTAAAGGATGCTCAGAACAGGAAAGTAGATGGGTTATTAAAACAATCATTTGAGGCTAACGCGATGTCTCTACAGGCCTCCATTTGTGGGGCTTGGGTGGCGAGAGCTTGTCTCCGATGGTCTCAGCACTTGCGTCAGTCCACCTGACTAGAGCAGAAAGAGCTAAGAGCTGGATTGGCTAGAATCTGGATCTGCATATTTAGCGGATGTGCATTACGACTTGATTCGGGCGTTAGCAAATAGTATGGCTTTGTTGGTGGCCGCTTGAAGATGCATTTGGTTGAGGAACTGGGCGGTTGATGGGTCGTCCAAGTCACGTCTCAGTAAACTGCCGTTTAAAGGAAGGTTATTATTTGGTGAGGACCTGGACAAGCTGGTGAAGGATCTCGGGGAGTTCAAGGGTGGGAAACTGCCGGAGGACAAGCCAAAGCAAGGGAAAGCTCTGCCAGCTTTTCGGGGCCAGTTTAGAGATTTCAGGAGATTTTGTACTTCTTGTTTGGGGGGTTTCCAAAGGGGAAGATTTGCTTCTAGGGCCCAGGGGTTTCGTGGGTTAGGCAGAGGTTTTGCAGCAGCTTCCGCAGCTGCAGCTTGCAAACCGCAATGAAAGGAGGCGGGTCCCGACAGGAAGTCCACCAATAGGCGGGCGACTTCGGGAGTTTCTTCCGGCCTGGACCCAAATAATGTCTGACCAGTGGGTTTTAGAGATCATTCGCGAAAGATATGCACTAGAGCTAACAAGACCCGTGCGGTATTCGTTCGTGATGTCTCCCTGCAAAGGTCAACAGAAAACTTTGGCAGTCCATTGTACGTTGGATCGACTCTTAAAAATTGGAGCAGTCGTGCTGGTCCCGGTTACCGACTACGGCATTTATTTATTTATTTATTTAACTGCATTTATATCCCGCTTTTCACCGGGTCAAAGCGGTGTAACATGTAACATCGGGGGGGTAAATTTTTTTAGGGTGGGGCCATCACCAGGGTCAACATTTAATGATTTGGGTAGACATGGACATGTTTACTTCTAAGTGTTTAGGTCATGGTGTTGTTTCCGTTCAGAGATGTTCACGGAATAGGATTGTCTTTAGCTGTTTCTTAAATGATGTGATGTCAGCGTTGCTCCTGATGTGTTTTGGTAGAGAGTTCCAGAGGGATGGAGCATAGAGTTCGAATGCTCTGTTGCAGGTCCGTTGTGTGGATTTGGTTCTTTTGTAAGGGACAACGATAGAGTTATTGCAGGAATGTCTGGTTGATCTGTTGTGGGATGGTCGAGGCAGTAATGAGTGTAGGGAGGTGATCTGTTTTGGTGGATAGTTTTGTGGGTGAGTAAGATAGCTTTGTACTTGATTCTTGCTTGCACTGGAAGGAGGTGAAGGTTTCTTAGGATTGGAGTTATGTGATCCCGTTTTTTTGCATTCTGAATGATCCTTGCTGTAGTGTTTAAGGCAGTACGGAGGGAGCTGGTGTGCGAGGCAGGAAGTCCATGATAGATTATGTTGCAGAAATCCAGATGAGGGAGTGTCACAGCTTGCATCACGGTCCTGAAGTCGTGAGGTTCTAGGAGGGGCCGGAGGTGTTGAATAGTTTTGGCTTTGTGGAATATCATCCCAGCAGTTTTGCTGATTTGTTGTTTGAGGGTGAGAGCTTGGTCGATGATGACCCCTAGATATCTTATTTGAGGCTGGACTTGGATTTGTGTGGTTCCCATGTTGAGGTGGGTAGGTGGTTTGAAATCAGGTTCTTTTGTTACTATTATGGCTTCGGTTTTCTTTATGTTGATGGATAGATTGTTCTCCTGCAGCCAGTTGGCTACGTCATTGAAGCAGGCAGACAGCTGTTCGTTTTTCGGGTTGGTGGTTGTAATTGGTGCGTAGAGCATTATGTCGTCCGCGTAGATGTGGAAGTTGATGTCGTGGGTGCGTATGATTGAGCATAGTGGACGGAGATATATGTTGAACAACATGGCGGACAGGGTGGATCCTTGGGGCACTCCTTGTAGTTGTTGGTAGGGGGGCGAAGTTGTGGAGAGGGTGCGGATCCGTTGCTGTCTGTTAGTTAAGTAGGATCTGAACCATTGGAGTACAGTGTCTTTGATTCCAATTGCTTGTAGTCTGTGTATGAGGATTTCGTGTGAGATTGTGTCGAAGGCCGCTGATATGTCTAGGAAGATCAGGATGTATCCAGAGTTTTTCTCTTGGGTTCCGATGATGAGTGTGTTCATTAGGATGGTCATGAGGGTCTCAACTCCATGTAGTGGTCGGAAACCGTGTTGCTGCGGGTCAAGTATGTCGTTGGTGTCTAGATGATCTTGAAGCTGGTGTTGGACTATCTTTTCTATTATCTTGGTGGCGAGGGGGAGGCTTGCCACTGGTCTGTATGAGGTGGGGTCCGTGGGGTCCAGGTTGTTCTTCTTTATGGTTGGTCGAATGGTTGATGTTTTGAGGGCATCAGGTATGTATCCTTGTTGAAAGGATTCGTTTAGAATGTGAGTCAGTGGGACACTTAGTTCTTCCTTGGTTTTCTTTATCCATTCGGTGGGGCAGGGGTCTAGTGGGGAGGTGGTGGTGTTCAGACAGGAGATGGTGGAGGATATCTCTTCCTTTGAGGTTTCATTGAATGTGTTCCAGTCAGTATTTATGGCGATTCCGAAGTTTGTTCTTGTGGTTGTAGCGCATCGGTGAGGTTGTTGAGGTTGCTGGAATTGTTTGTATTGTCGAGCCAAGATATCTGCGGGGATATTTGGGAGTTGATCGGAGGTGGTTGGTGCCTTTGTCAGCTTTTTGGCAATTTGGAAGAGTTCTCGAGGTTTGTTCGCAGCGGTCGTGATGATTTTGGTGTGATAGTTTCTCTTTGCATTGTCGGTTTCTGAGTGGAAGGCAGTGAGTTCATGTAGGTATTGCTTTTTGTCTTCGTCATTTTTGGTCTTCCTCCATTTTCTTTCTGCTCTTCTAAGTTTTGTTTTCAGTTTTCGGAGGACGGGGGTGAACCAGCGGGCCCTTGATGAGATGGGTTTGTTGCCGGTTTTGTTTATAGTTGCTCTGGATGCCGAGGATATTGTGGCGTTCCAGTTGTCCATGAGGTCATCAAGATTGTTTGAACTCTTAAGTAAATTAGGTAGGGTCAGTGTCAGGAGTCTTCTTTGTTGAATGCTTTGAATCTCCGTGTGTGTGGCGTGATTCCTCTGTTTGTATTCAGTTGATATGTGTGGGAGAGGTGTATGAGGTAGTGATCTGACCATGGGACTGGTGAGATTGTTGGACTGCTGCATGGGGTGGATGTCTGGGAGTTCAGAAATATGAGGTCCAGTGTGTTTCCTTTTTCGTGTGTCGGTTCAGTTATGATCTGCGATAGGTTCATTGCTGTCATGGCGTTGAGGAATGTTTCCATTTGTGCGTCCTGGAGGGATGGGAGATTGAAGTCTCCCAGTATAATTGGTTCCTTTGATGGATTGATGCTCTCGGCATGGGTCGATACTCAATTTATTTTGTGGTGCCAAAGAAAGAGGGGGCTCTCCGTCTGATATTAGACCTAAAAGGTGTTAATCGGTGTCTTCAGGTACCACACTTCAGGATGGAAACGTTGTGGTCGGTCATTGTAGCGGTGTGACAAGGAGAGCACTTGACCTCCCTCGATCTTATGGAGGCTTATCTACACATCCCAATCCGAGCGGCACATCAAAAGTTTCTGAGGTTCGCTCTTCCCTGAGGTCATTATCAATTCCAAGCCTTACCTTTCGGTCTTGCGACAGCGCCACAGACCTTCACCAAGATTGTGGTAGTGGTAGCAGCGGCGTTATGAAAGGAAGGAGTTCTGGTCCACCCTTATCTCAACGATTGGTTGATTCGGGCGAAATCAGGTAACGGATAGAGTAGTGATTTTTTTGCAAAATTTAGGCTGGGTAGTCAATCCGGCCAAAAGCCGCTTGATACCTTCCCAGGATCTCGAGTATTTGGGGGTTCGGTTCAACATGAAGATGGGAACGGTGTTTCTCCCAGAACTCAAGCCCTTCGTCAGCTGGTTCGGAAGTTCAGAGCCAATCCAGCTCCCTTAGTGCGGTCTTATCTTCAAGTGCTGGGAACAATGGCGGCGACCCTAGAACCGGTGCCTTGGGCCCGGTTCCATATGCGGCCTTTGCAGAGAGCGCTATTGCGACGGTGGTCACATCAGTCCGACTCCTTGAACAAGCGACTTCCATGCCCTCTCATACTCAGGCAATCTCTTCGGTGGTGGCTTCTTCCGGGATCCTTGAAGGCGGGAATGCCTCTGGAGCAGCCGGAGTGGCTCCCATTATTGACAGATGTGAGTCTCGTGGGCTGGGGAGCACATTGCGGAGATCAGTTTGCGCAAGGCACTTGGTCCGTTCTAGAGCTCCAGTGGTCGATCAGCAGACTGGAGCTGAGGGCAGTCTTTCTGGCACTTCAATGGTTCGAAGATACGGTGACAGGTCGAGCGGTGCGAGTGCTGTTAGATAACTCTGCGACGGTGACCTACATCAATCGTCAGGGCAGTACAGGGAGTACAGCCATGGAAGAGGAAGCAGAGTTGCTGTTTTCTTGGGTGGAACAGCGGCTTCCAGCGATATCGGCAGCACACATTGCAGGGAAAGACAATGTGATGGCGTATTTTCTCATCAGGCTCCAAGTGGATGCCAGAGAGTGGGAACTGCATCTGGAAGTGTTTGCCCAAATAGTTCTCCGTTGGGGGCTGCAAATCATGGATCTCATGGTGACCTTTCAGTCAGCAAAAGTAGGTCGGTTCTTCAGCAGAAGGCGCGAAAGGATGTCGGAGGGGCTCGACGCTCTGATGAAACCGTGGCCGGCAGCGGGTCTCCTTTATGTCTTTCCCCCATGGGCGCTCATAGGCCGAGTGCTGCAGTGCATCGAGGCCCATCCGGGGAGAGTGCTCTTAATGGCGCCGGACTGGCCGAGACGTCCGTGGTACGCAGACCTCATTCGACTACTCGACGGACATCCCTGGAGGTTACCGGAGTCGGGAAAATCTCTTACTGCAAGGTCTGCTCCTAATGCCCCAAGTGGCTCGATTCTCGCTTATGGTTTAGCCATTGAAAGGGTGAGGCTGAAGAAAAAAGGTTATTTGGCAGCAGTTATTGCGATGTTGCTAAGAGCTAGGAAACAGGCAACGTCGCTTACTTATGTTTGTATTTGGCGTATCTTTGAGGACTGATGCTCACGGTGGAAAGTTCGGGTGGCTACCGTATCCATTCCATTGGTGTTAGGATTTTTGCAAGATGGGTTTGATAAAGGTCTTGTTCTTTGAGGGTTCAGCTGGCAGCTATTGTGTGCTATAGAGGCAAGGTACAGGGCATTGCTCTAGGGGCTCATACTGACGTGCTGCGTTTCCTTAAGGCAGTAACTAGGCTGCGGTCCTCGCGTAGGATTATGGTGCCACCGTGGGATCTCAATTGGGTTTTAGGGTGTTGGCTAAAGAGCCGTTTGAGCCATTGCACCAAGCGTCGGTGAAGGATTTGACTTTAAAGACTGTATTTTTGTTGGCCATCTGTTCAGCGAGCCGAATTTCAGAGTTACAGGCATTGTCCTGTAGGGAGCCGTTCTTGTCCTTTTCTAGAGAGAAGGTGGTATTGCGTACAGTCCCGTCCTTTATGCCGAAGGTGGTGTCCCCCTTTCACATGAATCAAACGGTATCTCTCCCAGTTCTCGATTCGCTGGGCGTGAGTGCATCAGATCGAAGTTTGCGCCGTCTGGACTTAAAACGCGTGTTGCGGCAATACTTGAAAATTTCAGAGCCTTTTCGCAAATCAGACTGCTTATTTATGTTGTTTGGAGGTCCCCGCAAAGTGGAAGCAGTGGTGAAGGCGTCCATATCTAGATGGATTAGAGAGGCGATTACATCAGCATACCTGTTGTATGGTTGTACAGTTCCAACGGGCTTGTGAGCTCATTCGACAAGAGCACAAGCGGCTTCTTGGGCGGAGCACAGTTTGGTTCCGCCAGGGGAAATATGTAGGGTGGCCACGTGGTCGCCACTTCATACTTTCAATAGACACTATCGCCTGGATGTTTTGGCAGCGAATGATGCCTGTTTCGGTTCGGCAGTGTTGCGAGCTGGATATAAAGGTCCCTCCCAATGATTACTGCTCTGCTACATCCCAGACGTTGATCACTAAACTGGAGGAACGATAAGGAAATGGAAATTACACTTACCTGGTAATTGTTGTTCCTTGAGGAACTCCAGTTTAGTCCTCATTCCTACTTGGGGTTAAGTTTGGCCGACGGGAGGGTTTGGTCAGTCGGGAGAAAGAAGGTATCGTTTGGCAGTAGATGCTCATTTGGGAGAAGTGGAAGTCTACCGATAGGTATGGTCATTAAAGGTACTTGGATAGTTCTGTTTTTGCTATTTGTTGCTGTGTTCTCTTACTCTTTCTTCTTTCTACTGTTCCATAAGGCGAAAAGGGAAGGTACAAGTCAATGCCCTTCTAAGGGGGCACGTCCGGTTACATAGTTCTATGTTCAGTTAGTGTGAGAAGTTAACATGCATATGATAGCTACTTATTTGTTGCTCCTTTGAGTGTGCTTTGTCAATAGTTCACTAGGGATGATGGGAGTGCCCAGCAGGCTACATCCAGCAATGTCACGATTTTGACATGCCCAGTCTGCAAGCTGCAGGAGGAGGTGAACAACCCATTTACTCATCTGTAGCAGGTGTTCTCCAGGGACAGCAGGAATCAGTCCTCACAACCCCCCCCCCCCTCCCCTTGGAGCTGCTTCCTTCATTTTTGCTATCTTTAGCTTTGTCATCTGGCTGAGCAAGATGGCACCCTTGGGTGGGAAAGGGACCATGCATGCATGGTGGCATCTCCCAAAAGCTTTCTTTAAAAGTTGGGGGATGCTTCTGTGAGGGCTCCATCGGCGCTGATGTCACCCATATGTGAGGACTGACTCCTGCTGTCTCCAGAGAACACCTGTTACAGGTAAGCAACTATGCTTTATCCACAATGACTACCTGTAAATAGTTTTGATTACTGTTCAATGTACCTGTTTATCACAGCACTGTTTTATGTATTTCATGTTGTTTAATGTAAACCGCCACTGATCTTAGGAAGTGGCGGTATATAAAAGATTTGCAAATAAATAAAATAAATAAATAAAATGACGCCCAAGTCCTTTTCCTGAGTGATGGATCCTGATGTGGAACCTTGCGTCATGTAACCATAGTTTGGGTTGTTACTCCCTAAATGCATAATTCTGCATTTGTCCACATTAAATTCTATCTGTCATTTGGATGTCTATTCTTCCAATATAGCAAGGTCCTCTTGCAGTTTTTCACAATCCTCATGTGTTTTGACAACTTTGAATAATGACCTTCGAGACTTCGCCTTGGAACCCTCTCCACCATCAGCTAATACACGCAGAAAATCTCCTCCTAAGGAAATGTCCTTTCAAGAATTTATCAGGGACATGACGGCAGGCCTCTCAATCCAGGCGGCAACAGAACCGAAATGAAGGGCAGAGGAACTGGAGATCCTCCAGTACCCCATGGCATCCAAAGAAGCCACCATCCTACCGGTGCATCAAATTCTACACAATTTGATTCTACGAATGTGGGAGACTCCTCTTACCATCTCCCCTAAAAGTCGTTGATTGGATACTATGTATTGAGTACCCGACTGCCCCGGCTTTCAAAAACCGCAGCTTCCTCACCATTCCATGGTGATGGAATTGGAGATGCACTGGGTAAAGAGTGGGAAGAACCATGCTTCAATCCGTTCCGGGCCGTGAATCGTGGCACCTCGATTCCTTTGCCCGGCGCTCTTTTCAGGCATCCATGCTGGCTAATAGAATTAATTCCTACATCCTCTATATGGGAATGTTTCTTAAAGAACTAAACAAGGACTGGGAGGGATTCCTCCCAGAAGAAAAACCAAGTTGTCCTCTTCCATAGTCAGAATATATCAAAATTTGTCAACAGAGCCGCCTTTGATGCGTTCGAGTCATCCAGCAAAGCATCTTCTATAGCTATAGGGGCAAGACATCTGGCTTGGCTTCAGGCCTCGGATTTGGAACAATGAGTCCAAGATAAGATTGGCAACATCCCCTGCATGGGTGAAAACCTGTTTGGTAAAAACTGGCGGGAGAAGGCAGGGGAGCTAAAGACCGATGATACCACCCTCAAACGGCTCTCTAGGAAGACATCTGACCCCTCCAAAAAGAAGGTTCCACCTAAAAAAGCCTTCTACCCCAAGAAGAGAAGGTTTTACCCTTCTTATTCCCAACCAGCCTACCACTTGCAACAAAAGCAGAAGAGCCCCAAGCAGGCCAAGAAGCTCAGACTCACTAAGACGCAATCTCAAACTCAACCAACTCCTGCTCCGTTGAGTTTTTGACTCCTAGATAGAGAATATAGCCAGTCTCCAATAGACTCTGCAGGATCACATACACATTCCAGGAAGGCTCTCGCTGTTCAGCCAAAGTTGGCACACCATCACCACAGAAAACTGGACTCTCACTATTATACAGAAAGGATATCAACTCAACTCTCGAGAGTTTCCCTCTCACTATTTCAGAGGGGACTATCCTTCCAAACCCCTCCTTGGAGGGCCTCCTCCAGCAAGAAATAAAAATTCACCTTACACAAGGAGCTGTAGAACCATTTCCTCTTCAGGAGTGGCTCAAAGGCTTCTATTCCCC
The DNA here is from genome assembly GCA_033557465.1 of Ichthyophis bannanicus. Taxonomy (NCBI): domain Eukaryota; kingdom Metazoa; phylum Chordata; class Amphibia; order Gymnophiona; family Ichthyophiidae; genus Ichthyophis; species Ichthyophis bannanicus. The sequence continues at coordinate 53,772,808 of CM066040.1, forward strand.
CTTCTTCCTCATTCCAAAGAAGTCAGGAGGCCACAGGCCCATTCTGGACCTCAGAAATCTAAACAAATTCCTGGTAAAAGAAAAATTCAAGATGATTTCTCTGGGACCCTTCTTCCCTACCTCCAAGAAAAAATGACTGGCTTTGTTCCCTAGACCTCAAAGAGGCCTAATCGCATATCCTGATACACCCAAGCCACAGGCAGTAGCTCAGGTTCACATGTCAAGGAACCCATTATCAATACAGGGTTCTCCCCTTCGGCTTGGCAACTACACCAAGAATTTTCACAAAATGCATTGCTATAGTGGCGGCTCATCTTCGAAAACACAAGATATATGTCTTCCCCTACTTGGACGACTGGCTGATAAAGGCAGACTCTCCTGGAGAACTCTGTTCATCTCAGCAAAAGACCCTAACCCTTTTCCAATCCCTCGGGTTCATCATAAACTTTCCAAAGTCACACCTTGTTCCAACACAAAGGTTGGAATTCATAGGTGCTGTCCTAGACACCAAGCAGTGCAAAGCTTTTCTCTCGGTGGACCGCATGAACTGCTTAATAGCATTGGCCACAAGTATTCGACAAAGCCAGCAGGCTTCAGCACACTGCTTCCTAACACTACTAGGCCACAGTACATGTAGTCCCATACATCAGTCTCTCAACCCAGTGGACTCAGGCCACAGGGAACCTACGGGATCTGATCCAAATAACATCTCCCATGGCTGACTCCCTTCACTGGTGGTGCATCCCAGAAAATGTACTAGCAGGGCCACCTTTTCAAATGCCCCCGCCACAGCATACACTGATGACAGGTGCTTCCAAACAGGGTTGGGAAGCACACACAGAGTCTCTCAGCACACAGGGTCTTTGGACAGCTCAAGAGTCCCAACCACAGATAAACCTTTTGGAGCTTTGAGCAATCACGAAAGCTCTCTAAGTTTTTCAGCATCAACTCTCCAACAGTCCAGTCCTCATACGGACAGACAGTCAGGTAGCAATGTTTTATATCAACAAATGGGGGGACAGGCTTTCTCCCTCTATGTCAAGAAGTCTGCGAACTTTGGGACTTCACCATCCAATGCCACATGAACCTACATGCAGTTTACCTTCCAGGAGAGAGCAATCTCCTGGCAGACCGCCTGAGTCGCATCCTGCAACCCCATGAATGGTCTTTCAGTCTGACAAAGGCAACAGAATTGTTCCACCTCTTTGCCACTCTGCAGAACTCCAAGCTTCCCCAGTTCTGCTCCAAAATACCATCCAAATTCAGTCTGGCATCAGATGCATTCATGATCTGTTGAGGTCGGGGACTCCTGTATGCCTTCCCCCATCCCCCTAATCTCAAAGATGCTCTTCAAATGAGAGCAGACAGGGGCTCCATGATACTCAAAGCCCCTCACTGGTCTCACCAATCATGGTTTTCCCTCCTACTACATATTGCACAAACCTCACCAATCCACTGGGATCCAGGCCAGGTCTCCGCTCACAGGACAATGGAGCACTCCTCCACCCCAATCTCTGAGCCCTTTGCCTAACAGCCTGGCTCCTGAAAGCATAGTTCTTCAGGATTTTCCTTTATCTACGGAGGTCAAGGACATCCTCCTTTCCTCCAGAAAACCCTTCACCAGAAGGGCTTATTCCTACAAGTGGCGAAGATATGCTACATGGTGCTCTCAAAATGCTCACAATCCATTCAAAGCATCAGTTCTGACGCTGTTGCACTACCTCTATCATTTATCCTCACGGTCTTAAATCAAACTCTGTCAGAGTACACCTTAGTGCTATTTCAGTTTTTCATAACTCAGTCGATGGCAAACCCTTCTCCACGGTTCCTCTTGTGGCACAATTCATGAGGAATCTACTCCTCACTGAGCCACCCATTCGCCTGCCACCAGTGGCATGGGATCTCAACGTGGTGCTAGCTCAACTTCTCAAGCCACCCTTTGAGCCATTAGCAACCACACACATCCGCTATTTATCGTGGAAGGTGCTCTTCCTCATCACTCTGACCTCAGCTAGGCGCATCAGCGGGTTACAAGCCTTGGTGGCTCATGCCCCTTATACGCGTTTTCACCATCATAAGGTAGTCCTATGGACACCCCCCCCCCCCAACCTTTCCTCCTTAATCAATCTGTCATCCTCCCAGTCTTCTTTCCATGACCACATGCCTTACGTGCAGAAGCAACTCTTCATACCCTAGACTGCAAGAGGGCTCTGGCCTTCTAACTACAGAGAGCACAAAACCTCAGGAAAACAGGTGTTTGTGTCCTTTGACCCAGCACACCTGGATCTCCCAGTGACCAAGGGCACCCTATCACGATGGATAGTGGACTGCATATCTTTCTCTTATGACAAAGCAGGACTTTCCCTCGAGGGACATGTCACAGCTCACAATTATTTGTCTATGATGGCCTCTGTGGCCAACTTACGTACAATACCCGTTGCTGAGATTTGTCGAGCTGCTACATGGTCCTCCATCCATACCTTTGTGGACAACTGCTGCTTGGACAAGACTCCCACCGGGATGAGGCCTTTGGCCAGGCGGTCCTTCAGCATCTCTTTGAGATGTAGATACAACTCTTACCCCCCCACCCACCCTGACCAGATCTCCGTGACGGGGAAGTCGAGGTCAACGACCTTGTCCGACATTAACTGTCTCCTCTGAGATCTGGGAGCTAGGGAGTCCCATATGTGAAGACTACATTCCTGCTTGTTCCTGGAGATAGCATAGTTACTCACCTGGTGATCTCCGGGAACAGCAGGAATTTAGTCTTCACAACCCGCCCACCTCTCCTTGGAGTTGTAGGTTCTCTCTTCTACTCTCCTTTTTCTTCAACTACATACTCAATTAAGGAGAGTACGTTGGAAGAGCGGGAAAGCACCAGCGCAGGAGCAGTGGACAGCTCCCAAAACATTCCTATTGGTAGCTGGGGAGTTTCCTGCATGGGCTCCGTCAGTACCTGATGTCACCCATATGTGAAGACTAAATTCCTGCTGTTCCCAGAGATCACCTGTTACAGGTGAGTAACTACCCTATTTACATGTTCAGTAATTTTGTTTTTTTTATAATGGTTTCTACCATTTTGCCTGGTATAGACATCAAGCTCACCGGTCTGTAGTTTCTCGGATCACCCCTGGATCTCTTTTTAAAAATTGGCATTAAATTGGCCATTCTCCAATCCTCAGACACTACAGATGGTTTTAATGATAGTTCACAGAGTACTGAAAATAGGTCTGCAATCTCATATTGGAGATTTGAAGAGATTTTGAGATTGGAAGATTTGTGTATAATTGTACAATTGTACAAGATTAAAGGGATAGATGAAGATCTGATGTGCTTGAATGAATATGATCAACATGCAGTAAAAGGTTCTTGGAAGTTCTGTGTGTAATATAGCACGGGATGGCAAGACTGAATGAAGAGCACGGCGAGGTACAGGACAGCAAGATTCACAGAACATAAATTGTTGCACAGGAGAGAAGAGCGATATAAGGGCTTTGCAGCAGTGTGATTATATGAGGTGAAATAACTAAGAAGTGACTGTCTGCCCAGTAGCTCTGTTGTGCTCTGCTGGGAATCCCGGAGATTTGTGTGTGAGAGTACAAGTTGTTCTCTGCTATGCTCTGCTTAGATTTGGCTGTGTTTTTGCAGCTGTAATGTGTTTGCTTATAATTTAAACAAGGTTGGTCTAAACAGGTATCTTTGTTTTTGCAATTGCTTGTGATCTTACTGGGTTAATAACAGACTTATATGTTAAGTACGCTGTGCAAGTAGTTGTATCTTTACAGCTTTGCAGTATGAAGATGATGTAGATAGTGGGAGCAGAGATTTTTGCCTTATGGTTTTGTACCCTGCTGTATTTTGCACATTAATGCACATTGTTTATCTTGGGTTCATTCTTTTATGTTTCTTGTACAATTGGTATATTTTCAATGGGAGGGGGGGGGGGGTTGCAATATGTATTGAGTTTATATTTATGTGATTTTGTATTATGAGGGTTAATGATTTATATATTATATATGGGAGATATGTGTTTATATTTGTAATGTTATGATGAATTGGATTACAAAAGCAGAATAAATAAATCTTATTAAAAATTTGTGGTTATGAATTGAATTATGAAAGTAGAATAAATTTTATAAAAATTTTGTAATGAATGTGTTGATTTTTGGCACTCTGTTGTTGAATTAACTTATATAAATATAGTTGTACTAATAAATATATATAACAGGGCCGGCCCGTCCATTGTGCGAGAATGTTGTTCGCACAGGGCCCCGCGCTTCAGGGGGCCCCGTGCCAGCAACATCCAGCATAGATGGCAGGCAGGGCAGCTTTAGAGGGAGCCAGAGAGGCCCCGGCTCACCTCTAACAACTGCCGAAGTGAAGTGCGTCTTTCCTTCACTTCAGCAGCTATATTGAAGTTTAGAACGCTGCCGTGCTGAGCGCCGGGAAACAGGAAGTCCCCTTTGACCTCAGCGCGGCAGCATTCTAAACTTCAGTACAGCTGCTGAAGTGAAGGAAAAAGACACGCTTCACTTTGGCAGCTGTTAGAGGTGAGCCGGGGCCTCTCCGGCTCCCTCTAAAGCATTTTAGATAGCTACGGGGCTCTTCGGGAGGGGAGGGGCTTGGATTGGAAATAGGTTGGGGGAGGGAGCTAGGACTGGAAATGGGCTGTGGAGGGGGGCTTGAACTAGGGTTTTTAAATGGGCTGATGGGGGGAGGGCTTGGTTAGGACTGGAAATGGATGGGGGAGCTAGGACCGAAAATGGGCTGATGGTGGGGCTAGGACAGGACTGGAAATGGGCTGATGGGCTAGGATTGGAAATGGGCTGAGTGAAAGGGGGCTTGAACTGGAAATAGCTAATGGGGAGAGCTAGAACTGGAAATGGGCTGATGGAGGGGCTAGGATAGGATTGGAAATGGGCTGATGGGGGGCTAGGACTGGAAATGGGCTGATGCGGGGACTAGAAGGGAACAGATGCTGGTTGGGGCTGGAACTAGAAGGGAGCTGATGCTGGGGGAGGACTAGAATGGGATGGGGCTGGGAGAGTGAAATGGAGATTGGAAAAAATATTTTGTGTGAGAGGGAAGAAAAAACTACTATTGGCCGGGTATTGGGTGAGTAAGTGGGGATTGAGGATGGAGGGGTAAATTTTGAGTGGATGAAAAAGGAATAAAGAAAGAGATGGAGGAAAGACCAAATGGAGAATGATCAGTATATTAAAGCTGATGTAGAGAGAATGGAAAAAAATTAGAAGAGAGAAGAAAGGACAAATGAAAAGCAGACAATGGAGAGATAGCAGAAGACAAGAAGAAACCAGAAGAAAATGACTGGAGCAATTGCAACTGAAAAATAAAATGCCCAAACAACAAAAGGTAGAAAAATACTTTTTTATTTTGAATTTATTAACTGGAATATGTCAGCTCTGGGAAGTGTGTGTCTTTAACGTCTGCATTTTGTTTAGTAGAATTGGAAATTAATTTATAGTTTTATTTCTGCAGTGTTGTTGTAAATTCCAAGTTTGGCTTTTGGGGTTCCCAGTTTAATTATTGTCTTCCTATTTCTAAATTGTGATTCCTTGTTCTTTGTTTGGTAATGGTCTGTGTTCTGCATGTGTAACTGAGCTGAGGTATTCCGTTTATGTAGTTTCTATTTGACAATGCCACTTGTTCTCTTTCCCCAGTAGGAGATGTATTGGTATTTTCTGAGATGTATTGGTTTAATATTTGCAATGTTGCCTTTTGATAGGTAGGGTATGGTGCTTTATAAGTCCTGGTAGTACTGTTATGATACAGCAGGTTTGCTATGGGTTCTAAATGGGCAGTATTTGTAGTACTTCCTAATGTGCCTGGCAGTTGGCACTGGAGTATAGTAATGTAGAAATCTGGTAGTCTTTCTTTATCCATACACTCATTAAGAGGCATGTTTACTAAAAGTTAGTGCATGTTAACATTATGGAAATATTTATGCAAATGAGGTCCCTTATGCAAATAAGGCCCACACCGAGTCTCCGCACATGGCCTCGCACCCCCCTTTGGGCCGCCCCTGATATATAATGTTAGTGAATCTTTACGGTTTGCATTGTATGGATATTATCTCATATTTCCATTCTTTCAGCACCCTAGAATGTATGCCATCCAGTCCAAGTGATTAGCTGCTCTTTAATCTATCAAATAACTGTATTACATCTTCCCGATTTATTGAGATTTGTTACAATTCCTCTGATACATCACCTATAAATATAATTTCTGGGATAGGTAATATGGGCTTGCACTTGGGTGGAGCATGGTTGGAATACAAATTTACATGAGTAAATTATAAAATAGTATAATTTATGTATATTTTTTAAAAATCTAGGCCCTAGGGTTGGCGTATGTGATCGTGCCTAGATTTACCATGCATATCGCACTGTATATACCCTTATTTTATAAAGTTAAGTATGTGTGTACTTGACCTTTAAAAATAGGCACAATTGGCACTCATTAACTTTTAAAAATATGTTGTCATAATTGCTGTTCTCTGCACATTTACCCCATTGTAAAGATGACTGCTGTTTAGGTTTCTAATTGCCAGTCTGTACTGGTTACCTTTAATGTTTGCTGCTTAGGGTGGTAACTACTGTTCTGGACATTGTTCCTGAATTTACCCCGTTACAGCTTCGTATCATACCCTCTTATTCTGTTTGATTCTTGTGCATGAGTACCTTTCAGCTATTTAAATGTTGTATTATATCTCTACTCTCCCCCTCCAGGTTTTCATTTGTCTTTTTTTAATGGAAAGGAAGGGGTAGTCAAATCCCATTACATAGATTCAGTATACTAATAAGCAGTTAGCTATAGTTATAAGACTTAACAGCTCTGAATACTTCCTAACAGTGATGCACATTGAAGAAAGCCTTCAAGACACAAAACAGTAGTGGTAGCCAAGGATACTAATGTATTAGATTACATTTGGAAAGTAGTGAGAAGAATCAGCAGAGCAACCTGAAACTGTTAACTCTGAAAACTTAAACACTAATTGAAAACCTTTGGACTTAACAATGAACAAGGGTACTCTAAAAAGACTGGAAAGCATGTGTTAATATTTTTACAAAAAGAAATTCTATATTTGATAAATGTATTTTCTATTTGTGGATAATGATGCCTTTTTGCTACTGACAGAATGCCTCACCTCATATTACTGTGTAGGTTGAATATTTTATCTGAATCACTTAGAGTTGGATTTAGTAACCCTGCGCTAGAGCCCAGCACTAAAGCTTCTAGCGCAGGGTTCCCTAATTAATTTTTAACACAAAAGTTCTACTCAGCAACACTGTAAGAAAAACAGCATGCAAAGGATCTGTGGATAAAAAGCCTGCATTAAACATGGAGAGCAAGCCGGACATATCCACACAGGGGTCTGTTAGCAGCCTTGTATCTCTGAGCATGTACTGGATTGCCAGCAGAAAAAGGTCATGAAGGCAGACTCTCCCCTCTCCATCATGTGTTCCCACCTGTCCAACCTCAACACCACCAAAATATCATTGATGGCCCGGTGGCCCCTGCCCCCCTCCCCCATATCTCCAAAAAAACGCTCCAGGGTGGCCCCTAGCTCCCCTCCTCATCTTATTCCCTTCTCTGGTACTTTAAATGCTAGTGGCAGGAGCGATGCCTACATGCTCCAGCCCACATGCCACCATCTTGGAGGCACCTGGCTCCACGAAAATGCACTGGGGATGGGTCAGTCTGCTAATATAAGGCAGATTATCCTTTTGCTTCCTGCTGCATCTTTACACCTGTTCTAAGTTTCAGTGCAGTTCTTTACATTGGGAGCAATTAGCATACCGACTGCGCTGTACTTCACAGTGATTTTGGTCATGATTTTCTTGTGCTACCTCACTTTCTGCACTGGGGCGGAGCAAGACTAGTATGGGAAAAATCCCTAAAAAAATGTTGCACTAGACAGAGCATAGCGCAGATTGCTGCATTGAGCCTTCAGTGTCAGACAAACAAAATTGTGATCTTCAACTTCTGAGTCTTGTTACAATACAAAATGCAACAAAAGGTTGAGGTGCACATCAAGGATAATTTCTCTTTTATTATTGCCTCCTTCAACCTATTTTGTTCTTAGTGTTTTGATTCTAGGAGGATAAATGATCTTCTACTTGGATTTCAGCAAAGCTTTTCATACTGTCCTGCATTGAAGGCTCATAAATATGCTGAGGTTGAAGAACTGGATTAGAAACTGGTTGGGGGGAGTGAGTGTGATGTGAATGAAATTTACTCTGAAGAAATAGGATTGATAGAGTGTCTCAGGGATAGTTCTGTTTAATTTATTTGTGAGCAATATTCGAAAGGTGTTAGTAAGAAAAGTTTTACAGATGACACAAAAATCTGCAACAGTGTGGACACCACTGAGAGATTATAAAAAAAGAAGTGTAGGGGTGAAAAGCAGCTAAAACGAGTCAATTGGTTACATAGTATATTATTCCTATTAAGTTTTCTGAACCTTTCTTTATTTTCCTACGTTGCTGAAAAGGAGGGTAAATCAAAGACTTACCCTGTGGAGGTATCAGTACTGCATAGGAAAATCAACAGTTTTGCAGTCTGTTTTGAGCAGTCTTAGGAGGTTGACTTTCCTGCTGCCACAGCAGTTTATGAAGCTCTGTCACTGCTAGGAGAAGAGATCTCATGTAGTCTTCCAGAGCGAATGCCCTTGCTATTGTGAGAGTCTAGTACAAGGGTGTCAAACTGCAGTCCATTATATGCAAATATATATCATTCATATTTCTTAGAGATAGCCTGAAAACCTGACAGGTATGCATTTTGACACCCCTGTATTCTAGTACACTGGCACAAGATGGAATGCCTGCGCTGGCAGATGACATTACCCTGTAACCTGCAGTTGTGAGAGGGGGAGCATTGCTAGACTCCTGATGGAGAAGCCGGCAGTAGTAATCCTTGACACTATCAGGCCAATGCAGAAAGCCAGCATTACAACCAGGCACTAAAAGCTGGGCAGATGGTTTTCTAACACGAGACTCGAGTAATGCCAAAGTTGTACGCCAGTATGCCATAAGCAAAACACATGCAAATGAGATATTTGCAAAACGTTTGCACTATTTATTTTTTTATTTATGTGGTTTATATACTGCCCCATCAGTAAATCAAGGCGGTTTACATAGAACAAATAGCTATTACAAGTAACGGGTAACTTTTACAACAAGTGAATCCACATTCCCATGTAACATTTACATAACAGGTAACTATTTACATTGCAGTTATATTTGCAATAATAAGTTTTTAGGGTATGCATAATGATGGAAATATTTTGTTGGTAGTATGAGTTGGTGTTCTCTAGCTAGTGAGGTGGGTGGCAGGTAGCTAGTAGACACTTCTGGAATTCTGTGTGATGTTAGGTGATTGATTCTTGAAAGAGTTCTTGGAATAACCATGTTTTTAGGAGCTTGTGGAATAATTGAGGCTCTCTTGTGGATCATATTTTCTCTGAGAGCGAATTCCATAATCTTGGTGGATGCATTACTTTTGGTGAATTCTGCCAGGGTGTCCAGAGAGTTTCTGGCATGGGTTCTCCTTTCTCTGTTTGCTGAGGCAGTCTATAGGAATTATTTTAAGTAGGTACGGTGTTCAGAATACAAGGTTTTGAAGATATGTAGGTTTTTCTATTTTATTCTGCTGTTTATTGGAAGTCAGTGAAGTTTTTGTATTATTGGTGTGATTGGTTCCAGGGGCGGCCCAAGGGGGGTGCGGGGCCATGTGTGGAGACTCGGTGCGGGGCCTCATTTGCATAAGGGACCTCATTTGCATAAATATTTGCATAATGCTACCGTACACTAACTTTTAGTAAACATGCCTCTTAATGAGTGCATGGATAAAGAAAGACTAAAAGATGTCTACATTACTATAATTCAGTGCCAACCGCCAGGCACATTAGGAACTACTACAAACACTGCCCATTTAGAACCTATAGCAAACCCGCCATATCCTAACAGCACTACCAGGACTCACAAAGCACCATACCCTACCTATCAAAAGGCAACACTGCAAATATTAAACCAATACATTTCAGAGAACAACAATACATGACCTACTGGGGAAAGGGAACAAGTGGCAATGTCAAACAGGAATTACATAAACAGAATACCTCAGCTCAGTTACACATGCAGAACACAGACCATCACCAAACAAGGAATCACAATTTAGAAACAGGAAGACAATTAAACTGGGAACCCCAAAAGCCAGACTTGGAATGTACAACAACACTGTAGAAATAAAACTATAAATTAATTTCCTCTTGTACTAAACAAAGCGCAGACGTTAATGATGCACATTTCCCAGAGCTGACATATTCCAGTTAATAAATTCAAAATAAAGAGATATCTTTCTACCTTTTGTGCATTTTTTTTCAGTTGCAATTGCTCCAGCCACTTTCTTCTGGTTTCTTTGTGTCTTCTGCTAACTCTCCATCGTCTGCTGTCCATTTGTCCTTTCTTCTAATTTTTTTCCATTCTCTCTCTACATCTGCTTTAACATACTAATCTTTCTCCTTTTGCTCTTTCCTCATTCCTATTTCATCCACTCAAATTTTACCCCTCCATCCTCAATCCCCACTTACTCTCCCAATACCCAGCCAATTGTAGATTTTTCTTCCGTCCCACACAAAATATTTTTTCCCCCTCTCCATTTCACTCTCCCAGCTCCATCCCATTCTAATCTCCCCCAACATCAGCTCCCTTCTAGTTCCAGCCCCACCCAGTATCCACTCCCTTCTAGTCCCCGCATCAGCCCATTTCCAGTCCTAGCCCCCTCCCATCAGCCCATTTCCAGTCCTAGCTCCCCCATCCATTTCCAGTCCTATCCAAGTCCCTCCATCAGCTCATTTCCAATACCAGCCTCCCATCAGCCCATTTCTAGTCCTTTCCTAGCCCCACCATCAGCCCATGTCAAATCCTAGCTCCCCTCCACTCAGCCCATTTCCAATCCAAGCCCCCCATGAGCCTACTTCCAGTTCTAGCCCCTCCATAAGTCTATTTCAATCCAAGCCCCCACCACAGCCCATTTCCAATCTTAGCTCCCCCCAACACCCAATTCCCAGTCCTATCCTAGCCCCCTTCATCAGCCCATTTCCTGTCCTAGCTCCCTCCCCTCACAACCCATTTCCATTCCAAGCCCCCCTCCCCATCAGCTATTTGCAGTTCAAGCCCCCCCTTCCCCTCAGTCCATTTCCATTCCAAGCCCCCGTCCCCATCAGCTATTTGCAGTTCAAGCCTTCTCTTCCACTCAGCCCATTTCTAGTCCTAGGAACCCCCCCAACCCATTACCAGTCCTAGCCCCCCCATAGCCTATTACCAGTCCTAAATCCCCATCAGCCCACTCTCAGTCCTAATCCCATCAGCCCATTTCCAGTCCTAACCCCTGTCATACCCCTTGCCTAGGCCAATGGCTGAACGGCAAAAGGGCTGCCTTATTTGTTTTCGAGCAATGTCTCAAGCCTAGTGCGCCAGCAATGGATGCAGGGACTTGTAGTTTAATTACTCTCCAACAAAGTATTGTGACCACACGGGGTTCAAGGCAAACAAATAAATTTTATTCAGGATTTTCCCTCTCGCATAGAATTCTTAACGCAAGACATGGCATGGATTATTTCTCCAAAATAATAGGATAACAGGAACAACCGAAAGTTGAGAATCAAATGACAGTAGTACTGTTTCATTCACAGCTCTGCTCAGGCTTTTTCAACAAAATGTCTTTCTTTTTCAGGTTTAGAAACAACTATGCACTTCACTCATGCAGAGGTAACTCAGCGTAAGTCCAAGCTGTTTGCTTCACATAAAGAGCAATCTATTTCACATACGTCATTATCAACATGTTCTTCATCAACATCTATTATCATATCTTCACAAGCTCCATTAGCATTCTCTTCTAAGGAACTTTTATAATTAGGTTTAAACTGAAGCTTATTTAGAATCTCTTGCAGTTGTCCTATAAACTGTTCTCTCTGGTTTTCACGTACACTGCTTATGGAAGGAGTTTGATTCTTTTGTAAGAATTTGAACACAGAATCTGAAGCTGTCTCAGGGCACTTACTTGGAATACTTTTACTCCTGGCTGGAGTTGGTTTTACTGCGTTCCTGTCCTGACTTTGCTCAGCACTGAACCTTAGCTTCTTAACAATATCCTCAGCACAGCTCTTGTTAGGGACTGAAGCACACGTACCTTTCCAACGTACAATGCTTTCTCTACAGTCAGAGCTCTTTCCCCGGGTACAGGTAAACCTTTCTACCTCCTCTCTGGGTTGCTTTGGCAGAAGCTTCAGGTTTGCTTTCAGTGCTCCTTGAGAATAGGGATCAACAGCCTCTCCAGAATCCTCCTTAGCTTCCTTATCTTGTTCTGAGTTCCGTGATTTCCCTGCTAGTTTGTTTCCTGGTTCACCTCCTGGCTTCCTTTCTCCTGGCTTCCCCCCCTTACTAAACTCTGAGGCAGCCTTAAAACGGCTTTTCTCACCAGCCACTCCCTCCTTGCTGCACATGTGAAGTTCGTTAGGGCTCAAACTAGCTCTTACGTCACTGCTGGGGCAGGATTTAGCTCTAGCTAGTACATGCTCTGAAAGCTTGTGGTTTCCATGGGAACCCTGTTTGCCTTTACTTTTAAAGGTGTATCCCTCATTTCCTTCCCATTCCATTTGGTCCACACAACTCTCCTTATCACACCCCCATCACCCAATTTTCAGTTTAAGCCCCCCATCAGCCCACTCCCAGTCCTAACCCCATCAGCTCATTTCCAGTCCTAACCTCCCATCACCCTATTTTCAGTTTAAGCCCCCCATAGCCCATTACTAGTCCTAAACCCCCATCAGCTCACTTCCAGTCCTAACCCCCATCACCCCATTTCCAGACTTAGCTCCCCATAGCCCCAGTCCTAACCCCCTATCAGCCCTCTTCCAGTCCTAACCCCATTAGCCAATTTCCAGTCCTAACTCCCACCCCAACAGCCCAGGGAAAATTTAAAATTAAAAAAAAAAAGCTGTCTGCTGGCGCTGCCGCGGCGGCGGCAATGGCAAAATCGCATATCCCGTGGGGCCCCCCAGCCCCCCCCCGACAGAGCCTGCCCTCCCTGCATCAGCTCCGTCGGCTTTCAGAGCGTGAAAGGAGAGTTTCTCCCTCGCGGCTCTGTTAAGCCCGCGGGGGCTGATGGGAAAGTCCCATCAGCCCCTGCGGGCTTAACAGAGCCACGGAAGGGAAACTAGTCTCCCTTCGAGCTCTGAAAGCCGACAGAGCTGATGCAGGGAGGGCAGGCTCTGTTGGGGGGGGGCCCGCGGGATATGCGTTTCTGCCATTGCCGCCGCAGCAGCAGCGGCAGCAGACAGCTTTTTTTTTATTTTAAAATTTACTTTGCAAGCAGAATGTTCTTTGCGCGGGGCCCCCTGAAACGCGGGGCCCTGTGCAAAAAAACATTCTTGCTCAATGGACGAGCCAGCCCTGATTGGTTCTCTTATTGGGGATTGGGTGATGGTTCGGGCAGCTGTGTTCTGCGCCAACTGGAGGTGCTGCATGGTTCGCTTTGGGAGGCCTGTAAGAATGCTATTACAGAAGTCTAGGTGGGGAAGCACCATTGCTTGGAGTGTTGTGTGGAAATCAGTAGTGGATTGGAGGGGTCGTAGGTGCTGTAAGGTTTTTATTTTGGAATATATTGCTCTTGTGGTGGTGTTAATATGGGTGGTCATCTTTAGTTGTCTATCAGTTGTGATGCTTAGGTGCTTGACTTCATTTTTACCTCGAGGTAAATGTGAAGTGGTTGACAGATACATGCACAGAAACTGTATGTGCTCGCAGTGGTGGCAGATGCATGTGCGAAAGCTGAAACATTAGCAATTTCATATCTGTAGCAAAATTTAGACATATTAAGCCAAGTTATATCAGGGGCACGTCCAGGCTGTCTGGATGGCCCTGACCAAGATGGGGCCATCAGCACCTGATTCTGCACCATGGAATCAAGATGTTCCTACAGATGCAGGATCGTGTGCAGGCAGACGGCCTGGCTGCCCCAGCATCGCTGTGGGGACATCCGCCACCCCCTGGGACCCTGATTCCTTGCTGCCCGAGCCCGGTGGGGCAGCCAGTGCCCTGATCGGGTGGCAGGGACACACCTGCTTCTTCAGAGCACCCATGGAGGGCCTGGCCTTCCAATCCAGGGGGGTGGCTAGTGTTTATTCCTCCTCCGAGATGGTATAGTCTGGCCATCCCCCTGGTGCCTCCAGGACATACAGGGCCGTGAGCGGAATCGGCCCTGTACGTCCTGATGCTGGTCCCACCCACGCTCCTCCCACTCTCTGCCCCTTTTCAGCCCCTGTCCCCGCAGCATTCACAGTGGGCTCTGTATGTGCGGGGGGACGGGGGCAGCATATGGCAAAGGCCTTATAGAATTGGGGCCATTGGTAGCAAAATTTAAAATCATTTTTTGCATGGAGTAATATTTGTTTACCTGCATGGCAATGGGGGAAGTTGGCATGGCAGTAGGGAAAGTTGTGCAGTTAACTTTAGTGCCCAAAACTGGTTTGTAAAAGTGTCATAGGCACAGTAAAAGGAATGTGACTGCAAAGCCACCAGCAGGTAAATCAGCAAGTAAATCACACCAGAAAACATTTCTATTCTGCTCTAAAGTTTCATGTGCTGGAGTTTTCTTCTAGATGTGCTGAAGTTTTACTTCACCTCCGATTAGGCGCTAGAATAATAATGCTACTGAACTCTACAATTGGCCTTTCAGTCTTCTGTGTACTTTGCATCTGGGCAGAATAGCTAATGGCTCCGTTACCATGTTATTTGAATAAGCAGAGCTCACTTTTTAAAAGGTGCTGCAATACGTTCTGTGCAGTCATTACTGCACAGGTAACGCTCATGCCATTCCTCTTTCTGCATTGCAAAATGGCAGTAACTGTACACAGATGCCGTGTTACCTATGCACAAATGGTACACTACCATTTCTGCATCAGCCCCTATATGGCGTGCCTTGGTAAGGCTGGATGCAACTCTGCCTAATAATGTGAAGATCTTGGCACAGATGGGAGAAGCAAAGTCTGAGGAGCATGCAGATAGGATTGTAGCCTGGAAAAAGATCTAGTGACTGTAAAAGTTGTATTTTCCTCAGACAAGGAAAATGGAGCAGTGTGGGATTCTCTGAGACATCTTAATCAATGCTTGCTGAACTGTCCTAGAACTGAGGGAAGGGTTTCCCATAAATTGTTAAAAAATATTTTGTAGAAGCCTTTAAGATCTCAACAAAATCGGACCCTTCAGTGGGTAAACTGTTCTATCTATCGAAGTCTCGAAAAGTTAATATATTAGTAGCAGCGACAGATGATAGGGTGGGGGTCCCAGAACTAGATGTCTCAGCCATACTGGAAGATTGTGGACTGATGGTAAGAAATAGGGCTGCTGCTAGTATTTCAGCAAGATCTAAACATGGTTATGCACCTTTATTTTTGTGATCTGCATATTGTGGCGCTCGAGCCCCTACCAGGCGGCCGCCTAGTAGGGACGGGTAGCCACCTCTTATCTTTTCCTAAGCTTGTAGTTGTGTGAGGAATAATGAGCCAAGTGGTTTATCAAAGCGCACAGGAATTTATTCAGCTTCCTTGCTGGTAAGTGAATACAAATTCTTCAAGCACATTTATTCTCCAGACAAAAGAAAAATAACGGATAACTTCTCCAGTAAACAAATGTCCAAAACAGAGTAACAGCGAATTCAACCATACAAGCTTCTGCCCAGTCTTTTACTGTTTAACGTTTCTGCACATGAAGGAATATGCCCTTCTTTTTAAAACTCTTCAAACAGGCTGTCAGCTTATTCAAGGCCGTTGCAAACACCAACAGTTTCAGCTGTTCAACCCCAACTGAGTTACTGCCGATAAGCTTCGAAGGAAAGACTCTTAGGCCCTTTTTAATTATATGACTCCTTCTCTCCTTTCTTTCAGCTTCAGAACTATCTTCACACCTATAGTAGCGTTCTTAAGGTTCAACTGTTTCTGGCTTACACTAATTCACCTTAGTGCATGCATCACATTCCATCTCTGAAACGCTGGAAGTTACATCACCCTCTTTGGCTTCAACCTCCATGCTCTCAGCTGAGCTGTAGCAGGGTTCTGCTTGGAAACACTCAGGAACTTTCTGTTTTAAAGTTTTCAACAGGTCAAACAACCTCTCCCACTTTCTTGCCCTCCCTTCTCTGGGCAGGTCTCCTATGGGGTGTTCTTGTTTAACCTTCCTGGTGAAACATTTCTTTCTACGCTGTGTTATCTGGGGGTACAACAGTTTCATCAGAGTCAGAACAGGAAACCCACTTTGAAGGCCTTACTGCCTCCCCTCTCCTACCTTGGGGTTTTGGTGCAGTATTCTCTTGGTTGGAACTTCGGCCAGTCAGGACTCCCTCTGCCTCAGAGTAGGGCAGAGACTTTTGGTAAAACTTTCCCGCTCTCTTGCCAGGGTAGGTGGTTCTCTCCCAAGAACCTTCCCTATGTCCTCTGTGGCTACTGTGCTGACTATTGTGACTTCCTTTGTACCTTCTTTGGCTCCCTTTATAGCTGTTCCTTTCTCTGCTGCTCCCTTTGGCTGCAAAGCTCCTTTGGCTACAGGGTTGTTCTCTCTGGACCTTCTGGAACTTGGACTGGAACCTGAGCTGCAACTCCCACTTGGACCTGGACTGCAACTCCGACAGCAACTGCCACTGCAACTGCAACTGTGTCTCCAACCGTGTTTCGCCCTGTGTCTCCAACCGTGTCTCCCCCTGTATCTCCAAGTGTGTCTATCTCTGGTGTTTGTTTGCTCCAATTTAAACATTGAGCAGGGCAACTCCCTTCCTGGCCCTGCCCATCTGTACCTCCCACTCCTATCTATGGTTGACCTGGAGTGTGGGCGTGGCTTACAACTAGGTCTGCCCTCTAGGTTTCTCTCCGGGCTTCTGCTGTGGACTATGTGATCCTGTGTACCCATCCCCCGCAAAGAGGAAAAATTCTTCTTCTCTTCACTTTTTCCTGGCTGGGCTGCACTCTCCTTACCACAATATCTTGGGCTCTATATTCAAACCCATAGGCGGAGAAAAGAAGGCGAAAAAGCAGTGATACCTGTGTAAGTGGCACATATCTGGGTAGTTGTGATAAGAACATAAGATATGCCATACTGGATCAGACTAAGTCAATCAAGCCCAATATCCTGTTTCCAAGAGTGGCCAATCTAGGTCACAAGTACCTAGCAGTTTCCCCAAAAGACACAGGTTCCACAGCAGTAGATATCCCGGGTCCACTTTAATAATGGGTTATGGACCTTTCCTCCAGGAACTTGTCCAAACCTTTTTTAAATCCAGCTACACTAACAGCTTTTACTACATCCTCCAGTAGCAAATTCCAGAGTTTGATTACGCGTTGAGTGAAAAAATATTTTCTCTTATTAGTCTTAAATAGGTTACCCTGTAGCTTCATTGCATGTCCCTTAGTCTTTCTATATTTTGATTGTATAAACAATTGATCTACGTTTACCCATTCCACTTGTCAGACGGGTGCCTGGGTGAGAATGTTCACAGTCTTGGCAAAGGCATATATCAATATGATTTGCAAGGGATTGTGGGAAATGTAGTCCATTCACACCAGACACAGCCGTTCACAATAGTTAGTTGTGCTTGAGTGTAAAGCCAATAAGATATTTATTTATGGGGTTATTTCTCCCAACACAGATATGCTTGGTAGCACGTAAAACAGGATACTTGCTTTCAGTGTTAAACTTAGAAAAACAAAATCAGGAAAACAACAGCTGAACTTGTCAGGCAATCAAATCAAAAGAATAAAGACCATGAGGGTAACAAATTGGTCTTTTCTGTATGCTCTAGCTAATATTTTCTTAGCAGTGCTTTAATCAACAAGCAAAACCCACAAAGTAGGGAAAAACTGTTCTTTTCATGTTAACTTCTTATATCTTCACACATAGACTCAGAAGTGATTCCCTCAGAGCTCACAAGCAATTAGGTAAGGCTCAATTGCTAGCAGTTACCCAGCTGAAACCTCTTAGCTGGCTTGCTTTCTACTGCGTGGCTCAAATCCTACTCAGGAGCTTTTCTGAGTAGATTAAAGAACAAGTTTGTATTTCTTTGTGATGGTTGTTGTACTTTGTAACAGTAAATTACCAAAGGAGTTTAGACAGAGAGCAATCCATGTATTCACAGCCTGTATCAACCACCTCTCCCCCTTCTTCAACAATCATGGGTTCAATATCATGGATTGGCACAGAGGAATTTCTCAATGGAGCACTCTCAGGAGAATACTTGTTTCCCTGCTGTCTTTCAAGGGTATAGCTAGGGCATAGATCAGTGTTCATACCTGAGCTTCCATTGCTGTTAGAGTTCCTCTCTGAATAGCCTGGCCAGTATGTAGTCCAGTTTCTATGTCCAGCCTTCCAATCCATATCCCTGGACACTGGGTCTCTCTTCACATACCTTCTGGCACGGGTCTTAGGGTCCCTTCCAAGTGCAGCCGTCTCCTTCACAGGTACCGTCTGGAGATTCCTGGCCCTGCAGCACCACTCCTCTGGCTTTCCCCAGTCCAATGGTGTATGCTTGCCTTTTGAATGCCTTCCAGTATACGTACTGCTCTGGACTCCTTTAGACCTCCCAAATGCTTTTCTCTTCTTTCTTCCAAAGGGTTTCTTGCCCTCTATGTCCGTCTGCTCTGGCTTCTGCTTCTGATGATCCTCCAGATGATGAAGCTGTCCAAGATACTGAGGATCTCCAAGCTGAATCTGAGGATGATTCTCTGTAGAATAAACTCTACCTTTATTCTGCTTAGATGAGTGCTCCACCCTAGCACAGCGCAGCTGTGCTGAATCAGGCCCTGCCCTTTGAGATGAGTGCTTGGGGATTACCTCATAGCCCTCCTGATTGAGCACACGTTTCCCCACTTCAGCTCCTCTAATGGCTGTTGGAAACCTGGTGCATTCTGGGACTGGTGGTCTTTTATGGAAAAATTCTGTTTTCTTATTTCTACCAGGACTGACAGGTTGCTTGTTCAGAGTCACTTCACCTTTTCTATAGCTCCTTCCTGAGCTATGATAAGCTTCCTTATCACACACTCCATTCATTAATTTATAGACCTTTATCATATCTCCCCTCAGCCGTCTCTTTTCCAGGTTAAAGAGCCCTAACATTTTTAGCCTCTCTTCATAGGGGTATCCTTTCATCCCATTTACCATTTTGGTGGCTCTTCTGTATATCTTTTCTAATAATGCTATAACCTTTTTAAGATAACGGCAACCACAATTGCACACAATATTGAAGGTTATGATAAGGAAGCTTATCATAGCTCAGGAAGGGGCTACAGAAAAGGTGAAGTGTCTCTGAACAAGCAACCTGTCAGTGCTGGTAGAAATGAGAAAACAGAATTTTGCCATAAAAGACTACCATTCCCAGAATGCACCAGGTTTCCAACAGCCATGAGAGGAGCTGAAGTGAGAAAACGTGTGTTCAATCAAAAGGGCTATGAGGTAATCCCCAAGCACTCATTGCAAAGGGCAGGGCTTGATTCAGCACAGCTGCGCTGTGCTAGGATGGAACACTCATCTCAAAGGGCAAGGCCTGATTCAGCACAGCTGCGCTGTGTTAGGGAGGAGCACTCATCTAGGCAGAATAAGAGTAGAGTTTATTCTACAGATGACCATCTTCATGATCACCTTGGATATCCAGAGAATTGTCCTCAGTATCCTGAGAATCAGCTTGAGAAGGATCATCAGAAGCAGAAGCCAAACCGGACGGACAGAGAGGGAAAGAGACCCTTTGGAAGAAGGAAGAGAAAAGCCTTTGAGAGGTCTAGAAGAGTCCAAAGCAGTACGTATACTGGGAGGTATTCCAAGGGCCAGCATACACCATTGGACTGGGGAAAGCCAGAGGAATGTTGCTGCAGAGCTAGGAATCACCAGAGGCTACCTGTGAGGGAGACGGCTGCATGTGGAAGGGACCCTAAGACCTGTGCCAGAAGGTATGTGAAGAGAGATCCAGTGTCCAGGGATCTGGATTGGAAGGCTGGACATAAGAACTGGACTACATACTGGCCAGGCTATATAGAGAGGAACTCTAGCAGCAATGGAAGCTCAGGTATGAACACTGATCTATGCCCTAGCTATAACATTGAAAGACAGCAGGGAAACAAGTATTCTCCTGAAAATGCTCCATTGAGAGATTCATCTGTGCCAATCCATGATATTGAACCCATGCTTGTTGAACAAGGGGGAATAATAGCAGATGAGGATCCTGTTTATACGGACTGCTCTCTATCTAAACTCCGTTGGTAACTTTCTGTTATAAAGTACAGCAACCATCACAAAGAAATACAAATTTGTTCTTTAATCTACCCAGAAAAGCTCCTGAAGCAGGATTTGACCCACACAGTAGAAAGCAAGCCAGCTAAGGGGTTTCAGCTGGATAACTGCTAGCAATTAAGCCTTACCTAATTGCTTGTGAGCTAGGAGAGAATCACTTCTGTATCTATGTGGGAAGTAATCAGAAGTTAACCTGAAAAGAACAGTTTGTTTCTTGCTTTGTGGCTTTTCATTTGTTGTTTTCCTGATTTTGACTTTGTTTTTCCAAGTTAACACTGAAAGCAAGTAACCTAATTTATGTGCTACCAAGCATATCTGTGTTGGGAGAAATAACCCCATAAATAAAAATCTTATTGGCTTTACCCAAGAGCACAACTAAATTATTGTCAGCAGCTGTGTCTGGTGTGAATGAACTACATTGCCCACAATACCTTGCAAATCATATAGATATATGCACTTGTCAAGACTGTGAAGATTCTCACCCAGGCAGCCGTCTGACAAGGTACAGTCTCACCATGGAACCATACAGAAGCATTATAATATCCTTTGTTTTATTCTCCATTCCTTTCCTTATGATACCTAGCATTCCATTGGCTCTCTTGGCTGCCGCTGCACACTGGGAAGAGGGTTTTAACATGTTATCCACGATGATGTCTAAATCTTTTTCCTGTATGATGGTTCCTAATGTGGAATCTTGCATTATGTAACCATAGTTTGGGTTTTTCTTTCCTAGGTGCATAACTTTCCACTTGTCCACGTTAAATTTCATCTGCCATTTCGATGCCCAGTCTATCAAGATCCTCTTGCAATTTTCCACAATCCTCATTTGTTTTAACAACTTCGAATAGTGTTGTGTCATCTGCAAATCTGATAACCTCACTCGTTATTCCCATTTCCTGGTCATTTATGAATATGTTAAAAAGCAGTGGACACAGCACAGATCCCTGGGATACTCCACTATTCACTTTTCTCCATTGGGAAAATTGGCCATTTAGTCATACCCTCTGCTTTCTATCTTTTAACCAGTTCCTGATCCACAATAGTACACTGCCTCCTATCCCATGACTTTTTAATTTTTCCAAATGTCTCCCATGAGGGACCTTGTCAAAGGCTTTCCAAAAGTCCAGATACACTATATCAACCGACTCGCCTTTGTCTACCTGTTTATTCACACCTTCAAAAAAACATAAGGTAAGACAAGACATTCCTTGGCTAAAGGAACTAACCAAGCAGGTACACAAGGACTGACGACAATTCAATAGGTGAAGAATCTCTTTAATTATTATGCCCCAAAATAATAATAAAAGAGATTCTTCACCTATTGAATTGTCGTCAGTCCTTGTGTACCTGCTTGGTTAGTTCCTTATCTAGTGTGCAGGTACCAGTTGCTCTCCTTTGGTACCCTATTCCTTGGCTAAAGCCATGTTGGCTGTCTCTCATTAAGCCATGACTATCTACATGTTCAGTAATTTTGTTCTTTATGATGGTTTCTACCATTTTTGCCGGTACTGACATCAGGCTCACTGGTCTATAGTTTCCCGGATCACCCCTGGAACCCTTTTTAAAAATTGGCGTTACATTGGCCATCCTCCAATCTTCAGGTATCAGATGATTTTAATGATAGTTCACAGATTACTAATAGTAGGTCTGCAATCTCATATTTCAATTCTTTCAACACCCTTGGATGTATACCATCCGGTCCAGGTGATTTGTTACTCTTCAGTTTATCAAATAGTTGTAATATATCTTCCTGGTGTATCGATATTTCTTTCTATTCTTCCGCAGCATCTCCTTTAAATACCATTTCAGTCATGGGTAACATTCCTATATCTTCCTCAGTAAAGATCAAAGCAAAGAATTCATTCAGTCTCTCCGCTATGACCTTGTCCCCTCTTAGTGCCCCTTTTACCCCTGTATCATCTAATGGTTCAACTGACTCTCTTACAGGTTTTTTTTGCTATGAATGTACTTGAAAAAGTCTTTATTATGTGTTTTTGCTTCCACAGCAAGCTTCTTCGCAAATTCTCTCTTTGCCTGCCTTATCAATGCCTTGCATCTAACTTGCCAGTGCTTATGTTATTTCCAGTTTGTCATTTGGCTCCTTTTTCCATTTCCTGAAAGATGCTTTTTTGGCAATAACAGCCTCTCTGACCTCACCTTTAAACCATGCTGGCAGCTTTTTGGACTTCCTTCCACTTTTCTTAAAGCATGGAAACAGCTGGTCTGGGCTTCCAAGATAGTATTTTTAAACACCCAAGCTTGATGTAAATCGTTAACCTTTTGCAACTGCTCCTTTTAGCCGTCAACAAATATCAGTGCTATATGTATGGGGATAACCGGATATCCGCAGTGGCGTAATGTGGATGTGGCTGCAACATACCTGGCTGGCAGCAATATTAAATGACGCATACACAAAGCCTAATGCTTTAAACCAGCTATCTTTAGGCCAGAGTTTTGGATGGTTATGGCCTGGTGATATGGCAGTAAACATTGCTCGGAGCATTATAAGACATGGTTATTGGCTGTATCTGCAGACCTGCCCATGCAATATGGGGCCTGCACATACTGCAGTGGAGATGTAGATGCCATTGATGCACCAGGGGACAGAGGAGGCAGTGCAAGGTACAGCAGCAACAGCAGCCATTGGTCCAGCATGAGAGGCGCAGATACCATATTCCACGGATGTACATACCGAGGGTAACGGTCGTAGGAGGAGATGTACCAATGTTATAGTGGCTGGATAGTGCCACCATAACAGAGCTGTTTGCAATGCTGTGCAGAGAGCTGGAGACAGCCACCACTAGAAGCCACACTCTGCCAGTGGCCCTGAAGGTGACCACGGCACTGGGGTTCCTGGCCACAGGAAGCTTTCAGCAGGTGGTAGGTGTCACCACTGGCATCACCCAGTCTGTCACATGCCACTGTATTGATGCCCTCACTACTGTTCTTGTGAGAAGGATCCATATTTACATCACCTTTTCCTCCATGTCTGAGCAAAGACAGGAGACCATGCAGGCATTGTTTGATATAGCTGGCTTCCCATCTGTGATCGGTATTTTTGACTGCACACATGTTGCACTGAAGCCACCAGGTCAGGAGCAGAGAGCTTATTGATACAGCTACAATTACAACTTCATGAATATGCAAGTTGTAATCAATGCTCACATGCTTATCATTGATGTGTGTGCCCATTTCCCAGGCTCCTGTTAGGATGCCTTCAGACTGTCACAGTCTGGCCTGGAACAAACAGCCACAGGATGTCTTGGAGATGCAAGGTTGGTTGGTAAGTGAATCATACAGCTATGTGAAGTGGCATCCCTGAATAGGAGACAGTAGAGCAGGCAGATGTTATCTGATGCTCCTAAAGGCAGATGTATAGTCCAGAAGGGGAGGGCAATAGGGCCAGGATAAGAGGCCGCATATCAGTAATACAGTCACAGGGGGAACACAGCATGGGACTTGTAAACGGGGGTGCTTGTTGTGAAAGTTCCACAATCTTTTCAAAGACAGCATTTTATATGACTTGCAAAGGATTGTGGGTGTTGTAGTTCATTCACACAAAATCAGCCGTTCAACAAAAATAATGAATTGTAGTTGCTCGAGTGTAAGCAGAAAACAGATTTTATTTATGGGGAGTTATTCCCTTGCACAGATATGCTTGGTAACATCAACAGGATACTTTCTTCAGGAAATATATTCAGGTAACAAAACAAATAAATAAGGCAACTGAAATACTTAGGCAACAACTCAGTAAAGACCTTGATGGAACAGAAAAGATCTTTCTTCCAGCCCCTGCTAATAACTTTCTTAGCAGTGCTTAAATGAAAAATAAAGCCAAAAGGAAAATTCTCTTTATAAAAAAAACAACTTTCTTCTATTCACACAGTGAAGAGGTTTTCTTTCCAAAGCCCACGTGCACTTATGCCTGGCTTAACCACAGATGCTTAACCAGCTGCAAACCCTTGCTGGTTCACTCTCCACGTGGCTCCAACTTACCCTAAAGCTTTCACTTAAAGAAACTTTTCTGGGTAGTTAAAGAAACACAGTACAGTTCCTTTTGGTGATTGTTGCTTTACTGAGGATTACTTTAAAACAGCAGCTTAAGACAGAGAGCAATCCATGCATTCTACTTGCTCATTTGATATTTCCCCTTGCTCCTGAAATATCATGAAATCATTTTCATACACTGGCTCAGAGGAATTCTCTAACTAATCACTCTCAGGATAGCATTTGTTTCCCTGCTGTCTTCCTTGTGCAAAGCTAGGGAACAGATCAGAGTTCATACCTGAGATCACGTTGCCATTAGGTTTCCTCTCTGGCAAAACTATTTAAACTATTTAAAGTTGTTAAAACCCAAGAGGATTGTAGAAAATTGCAAGAGGATCTTGATAAATTGGAAGACTGGGCATCAAAATGGCAGATGAAATTTAATGTGGACAAGTGCAAGGTTATGCACCTAGGGAAGAACAACCCAAACAATGGTTACACGATGCAAGGTTCCACATTAGGAACCACCACCCAGGAAAAAGATTTAGGCGTCATTGTGGATAACATGTTAAAACCCTCGGCCCAATGTGCAGCGGCGGCCAAGAGAGCAAATAGAATGCTAGGTATGATAAGGAAAGGAATGGAAAATAAAACAAAATATATTATAATGCCTCTATATCGTTCCATGGTGAGACCGCATCTTGAATATTGTGTGCAATTCTGGTCGCCGTATCTTAAAAAGGATATAGCGATTTTTGAAAAGGTTCAGAGAAGAGCCACCAAAATGGTAAAGGGGATGGAAGGATACTCCTATGAAGAAAGGCTAAAAAGGTTAGGGCTCTTTAACCTGAAAAAGAGACGGCTGAGGGGTGATATGATAGAAGTCTATAAATTAATGAACGGAGTGGAACGGGTAAACGTAGATCGATTGTTTACCTTATCAGAATATAGAAAGACTAGGGGACATGCAATGAAGCTACAGGGTAAACTATTTAAGACTAATAAAAGAAAATATTTTTTCACTCAACGTGTAATCAAACTCTGGAATTTGTTACCAGAGGATGTAGTAGGGGCTGTTAGTGTAGCTGGGTTTAAAAAAGGTTTGGACAAGTTCCTGGAGGAAAGGTCCATAAACCATTATTAAGAAGGGACCCAGGATATCAATGCTTGAACCAATACAAGCATTGTGGAACCTGTGTCTCTTGGGGAAACTGCTAGGTACATATGACCTAGATTGGCCACTGTTGGAAACAGAATACTGGGCTTGATGGACCTTGGTCTGACCCAATATGGCATATCTTATGTTCTTATGATATTTTGTCCAGTAGGTAGCAAAGCTTCTGTGCTCAGCTCTCCAGTCAGAATCTCTGGACTTTAGGTCTCTTTTCCCATACCTCCTTAAATAGGTATTAGAGCTCCTTCTTTCTGTAGATGCAGCCGTCTCCATTACAGATGCTCTCTGGGGGTTCCTGGTTCTATATCTCCAAGCCTCTGATTTCTTCCAGTCCAATGAAGAATGCTTGCCCCTGGAATCTCTCACAACATACGTACTGCTTTGGGCTCCTTCCTTAGATCTCCTGGACGTCTTGCTTTTCTTCCTTCTGTGTTCTCTCTGCTGTTGCTGTCGCTGTCCTCTCTCCTCCTGCCATTGCCAGCCTTGCTCTTGCTGTAGCTGCCAGCCTCGCTGTCTGTGTGAAGAATTTCCTCTAGTTTTAAAGTGCCTAGATGGACACTCCACCCTAGCACAGTCCAGGTGTTCTGAATCAGGCCCTGCCCTAGGAGATGGGTGATTGGGGATTACCTCATAGCTTCCTTGATTAGGCACACGTTTCCCCACTTCAGCTCTCCTAGAGGCTTTCTGTAAACCAGTGCATTCTGGGTCTGGTAGTCTTTTTGGTAAACACTCTGTTTTAGTGCTTTTACCAGCCAGCACAGGTTGCCTATTCAGAGCCAATTCACCTCCTGTATTATTCCTTCCTGAACTATGATAAGCTTCCTTATCACAGACTCCAATGGAGCAAAGCAGGCCTGAGGTGCCACAGCCTCAGAACATTGTGAAGCAGTGCTTCCTGGAGACATGGATAGAGTCTGAACAACAGCCAAGCAATGACATGCTGCACATGGCTGTTCAGGAAATGTTGCCAGAATGCACAGCTTCATGTCCCTACCATGTGAAAGACACCTTAAAGATGTCCACCACCCACCCCTCCAGCCCCAACACACCTGGCATAGTTGCTGTACTTATGTGTGCCTGTCCCCATGCTCCCACAGGTGACTGTGGATATTCTCTTCAACCATGACTGCTGACATCTGTGTGCCACCCCAGACCCTGCAGGAGGAGTGCTACCACACCAGCAAACTAGATAAGTGTTAGAATGAGCTTTTAGGGTTCTCAAAAGCCACTATAGATGCCTTGACCAAAGTGGGGGTGAGCTGCTGTACAGCCCAGAATGAGTGTGCAGAATCTTGAAAGCCTGCTGCATCCTACATCCTTGAAAGCCTGCTGCATCCTATTCAGCGAGGAATCCCCATCCCTGAGGATAAAACTATAGAGGAGAGAGACAGAGCTGAGGATGCAGAAGAGGAAGGGATACAGCAGACAGATGTTGTGCTCGCCACTAGGAACAGACTTATTCGGGAAAATTTCTAGAGTAAGCATTGCTTTATTTAGTACTGTGCAGTCCAGCAGATATCCAAGAAATGGCATATTGTGGCCTTACATAATCCACTGAGTTCTAAATTAATATATCCAAGGAGACACATACCATCGAAGGAAATAAAATTACAAAATTAAACCCATACCATGTGTTGCAAACACTATGCTTATGTATAAACTGATCAAAAAAGCTAATCAGAAATTGAAAGAAGGAGCCATTTAATTCAAATAGATTTTTTTTTTATATTATGAACAAAGCAAGTTGAATCAGTGAAGGAAAAGAATACCGCCAGGGCAACCAAAGTTAAAATTGCACTATGGAGTGCTATATCTACAGGCTACTTATTTTTGGAACGTGCAAAAGTAATATATTATCACATCTTTCAAAACAATTGCTATCTCAAATCATTATGGCGCCTTACTGACTGGATTGCACCGTAATATTGCCTTTGAACAGCCCCGCAGCCACAGTAAATCTTAAATCCCCAATATGGCACGAATTTAGTTGCCAAGCATCACATGAACAATTTTTAGACTGCACTAAAGATGAATGGAAGTGCCGATAGAGTTCTTTCTAAATTATCCAAAGGGGAGAGACCCAAACCACCAAAAGAGAACAAGAATTGAACCCATTACCTGTATAGCAAGCATTATCTTTATTTCTAATAAAAAAACAGAGCCATTTAGTTCAAATAAAATATTTTGTAACAGAGCGAGTCGGATGAATAAGGGGAAGAAATACTAGCACAGAAACAAAATTAGATATTGCACTAAGAAGTACTACATTTAAAAGATACTTTTTAAAAATTGTGCAGAAGTATTCATAGCCACATCTTTCAAAAAACATTGCTGTCTCAACACATCATGGCACCTTACTGACTGGATCGCACTGTAGTGTTGCCTTTGAAATGCCCCGCAGCCGCAGTGTGTCTTAAATCCTCAATTTGGCACGGGTTTAGTTGCCAAGAAACACAGAAACAATTCTGAGACTGCACTAGAGAAAACCGAAGGTGCCAAAATATATATATTATAGACATTAAAACTCAGATAACTTCATACTTTTTTGTGAAAACATGCAGATAATTGATCTATTGTTCATATTAAAGCTAAACTAAAACATAGCTGGCAACCGATTTTGGCACCATGTGCAAACTAACCATAAACAAATTTATAAAAAACAGGAACATAAAGTGCTGAGATATGCAGTAAAACCTTTTATTTTAAAGATTTCTTTGTGTTTTTTTGTGCTCATCCAGGACTTTTAATCAATCTGTTTCCTTTTCCCTAACCTCCCCTCTCTCTCCATCCCTACTTGCTCCCCCCCTTTCCCCGTCCTTCTCTCTTCCTTCCTCCATCCTCTCCTTTCCCTTTCCTTCCCCCTCTGTTCCCCGTTCCCCCCTCCCCCTCTCTACTCCCATCTCTCTCTCCCCCCTCCCTTCACTCCCTTCCCTTCTCTTACTCCCTTTAAAATGTTTTTTTATGAAGTTCTAACACTTTTAAATTTATAATTTATAATATATTTTTTAAAATTTGCACATAAAGCTGTAAATCTCTTTTTTAAAGTAGAATATATAACGGTGTGTTTCTTCCTTTAGTCGCCAGTTTGAGATTGACTCATATTTCATCATCCCGCCCCCTCCCCCCTTCCTCGCATTACAATTTAATACAATTCATCCTGTTTCTTTTTACCTATTTTCATTTCGTTTTGCAGTTTTTGAATACAATTTCCTTTAGGCACAAGAAGCATAAGGTGGCTTTACTGGTAAGACCACATATGTTCCTCTACTATTCCCTTTGAAATATATTTTTCATGTTTAACATTATACTGTTTTTTAATTTTGTTTTCTCTATTTTTATTTGGGATGACGTTTCTCTGTGTTATATAAATATGTAAAGAAGATAAAAACATATTTATAATGTTGGATATATTCATTATTTATAAGTGTTTTAGTATATTTACACATGTATTTATGATTTCTGTATTGCCAATCCCCTGATGAAGGCTGTGCCAAAACACGGCCATGTCGGGAGGCCTCTAGCAGTCCTTTGGGGGTGAAGCAATTCAAATAAAGGTTGTATCACACTTCACTCTAGCCTGGTGGTCTTTGATACAATTGTGCAAGTGTGCAGTGCTGTTCCAGGTGGATGTTAGGACATCTCCACTGCCATTGCCTTCCCCTATTTATATGGAATTGCTTTCCATAGAGATTCTACAGTATGTTTTGTTTGCTGCAAAACTTTAATAGCTGTGCAACTCAATGCCTTCTCTAACAGAGTGCAAGCCCTCTACTAATTTGATCTACCCATATCTTAATATGTACACCTTAGAGGAAAGGCGGAATAGAGGTGATATGATTGAGATATTTAAATGCCTCCGTGGCATAAATGCACAGGGGGAGAGCCTCTTTCAATTGAAAGCAAGTTCTGCTATGAGGGGACATGGGATGAGGGTGTAAGGGGATAGATTCAGGAGTGATATGCGGAAATACTTCTTTACGGAAAGAGTGGTGGATCCGTGGAATAGTTTCCCAGTGGAGGTGGTAGAGATGAGGACAGTATCTGAATTCAAAAAAGCATGGGACAAACACAGAGGATCTCTAAAGGAAAAAAAGGGGACTGTTGTAGTTGTTGATATGGAAGGACAGACTAGATAGGCCATGTGGTCTTTTTCTATCGTCATTTTTCTATGTTTCTATCATTACGATATAATTTGTATCTAAGTATCACAGTATCCCATTGGTTGTCTTCTTTCCATCAGGCCTCTGAGATGCCAATGATATTTAACCTTTCATTTAGTGCTATATATTCTAGATCTTCCATCTTCTTTTTTAGACTTCTAGGATTTGCATATGAAAATTTTAGAGGTTTTATTTTATTGATATGAACAATCTGGTTATCAGTTGACCAGGGTAATTTGGATTACCTCTACTACTACTGAGAATTTATGTAGCGCTACAAGACGTACACAGCGCTGCACAGACACATGTAAAAGACAGACCCTGCTCATCAGAGCTTACAATCTAGTCAAGACTTAAAACTCAGTAGCTGTAGACATAAGATACATCTAAGAGGAATGGTAAGGAAACACAAGGGAGATCAGATGAGTCAAGATCCGAAAGCAGCAGTGAAGAAGTGAGTTTTCAGGCTGGATTTGAAAAGGGTCAGAGAAAGTGCCTGATGTACAGACTCAGGTAGTTTGTTCCAGGCATAAGAAGCAGCAAAGTGAAAGGAGTGAAGTCTGGAGTTAGCAATAGAAGAGAAGGGCACAGATAGAAGCGATTTGCCAGAAGAGCAGAGTTTCCGAGGAGGTATGTAGGGAGAGATAAGAGAGGAAAGGTAGTGAGTGTAGGGAGAGATAAGAGAGGAAAGGAATCTATCTGTTCTGTACTTAAAGGCATTTGGTTTACTTTTATCTTTATTGGAACCTCCCTATCAGGATGCCCTAACTTCCTTCTTTTGCTAGTATTCTTCAGGGATACATCCTTCCAAACCATATGCTCTTGGGTGACTGTTGGCTTTCCCCTATTATCTAGTTTAAAAACGGCTCTATCTCCTTTCTAAGGGTTAATGCCGGCAGCCTGATTCCTCCCCAGATAAGGTGGAACCCATCCTTTTGGAAAAGCCCCTCCCTTCCCCAGAATGTTGCCCAGTTCCTAACACATCCAAATCCCTTTTCCTTGCTCCATCGTCTAATCCACAAATCGAGACTCTGGAGCTCTGCCTGCCTTTTGGGTCTTGCGCGTGGAATGGGAAGCATTTATGAGAATGCTACCCTGCAAGTTCTAGAGTTCAACTTCCTACCTGTTACTTCTGGAGAGAGATCTGCAACTGTGAGTATATACTTCTGGTAATTTTCTAAAAGGAATTCTTTGTATTAAAGCTAATTAATCTGTGAACCCACTATTTTTTGTTAAATCAGTCAGGGCCTAGTAGCAGCAGTTTAAGTTTAAATTTAAAACACAGAGGAGAACTTTCTGGTTACATTTCATACCCAGCAGAGAGCTTGTAGTTTAAATTTAATAGTCACTCAGGGCCTAGTAACAGCAAAGTACTATTAGTTTAAATTTAAAACACAGAAGAGAGATTTCTGGTTACATTTGGAACCCAGCAGAGAGCTTGTAGTTTAAATTTAATAGTCACTCAGGGCCTAGTAACAGCAAAGTACTTTTAGTTTAAATTTAAAACACAGAAGAGAGCTTTCTAGTTAAATTTAGAACCCAGCAGAGAGCTTGTAGTTTAAATTTCATAAGAAGTTAGAACCTAGCAGCAGCTAAGAGCTATAATTTAAATCAAATCAGAATATAGCTTACCTCAGCAGCACAAGACAGGGTACTGTGTAGCAGCCCTCTTTTAATAAGTGTTACTTCCATCCCTCCCTCCCCCCCTGGGATAATCGTAGCTTTATAGGTACTTACACACCTTAAAAGACAGGAGGTGCTCTCAGGTGAAGCTCATTACCCAAATCAGTCATACACTAAGGACCTGAGATTAGTTAAGCTTCAGGTGAACAAGGTATATTACACGTATTAGGTACAGTTTTATAAGTATAAATATCCATAGCAACCCTTAGTAACTAAGGAATTTAGATCTAAACACAAACTTAAAACTAAGATGCAGACAGCAGTCCAGCAGCGGGATGGGGGCTTTCCAGTCTTTTGCATTGAGTGTCACATGTATGATTTTCTCCCAGTTGGTGAGAGGTCTTACGTGTGCACTAGGTGCAAGGAGCTCTTTGCTCTCAGGGAACGAGTCCGTTCTCTAGAGGCTAAAGTAGCAGACTTGGAAAGCATAAGACAGACAGAGAGGTACATAGACGAGACCTACAGGGATATAGTCCTGAAGTCCCACCTCCAGTCTGGCAGCATCCCTGTTGCCATGGAGGAGAGAGGTCACGTGACAGGAGAGCATCACCCTGGTGCGGCAGGAAGTGATCCTGTAACTAGGACCTGTCCTCTAGGTGATGTAAAACCCTCTCGCACCGAGGACGTTTCTCCAGGGCCATGTGCCCATGAGGGAAGGGTTAGGACAGCCGTTATAGTTGGTGATTCGATCATTAGGCATGTAGATAGCTGGGTGGCTGGTGGACGTGAGGATCGCCTGGTAACATGCCTGCCTGGTGCGAAGGTAGTGGACCTCACGCGCCACCTAGATAAGGTCTTAGATAGTGCTGGGGAGGAGTCTGCTGTCTTGGTACATGTCGGTACCAATGACATAGGAAAATGTGGTAGGGAGGTTCTGGAGGCTAAATTTAGGCTTTTAGGTAGGAATTTGAAATACAGAACTTCCAGGGTAGCATTCTCCAAAATGCTTCCTGTTCCACGCGCAGGACCCAAAAGGCAGGCAGAGCTCCGGAGTCTCAATGCGTGGATGAGACAATGGTGCAGAGATGAGGGTTTTGGATTTGTTAGGAACTGGGGAACATTCTGGGGAAAGGAGGGGCTCTTTCAAAGGGATGGGCTTCACCTTAACCGGGATGGAACCAGGCTGCTGGCATTAACCTTTAAAAAGGAGATAGAGCAGCTTTTAAACTAGATATTAGGGGAAAGCCGACAGTCGCCCAAGAGCGGATGGTTCGGAAGAATGTATCTTTGAAGGATACTACCAAAAGCAGAGAGGTTCCACAAAAGAGTAAAGTAGCCCAAATGCCCTCAAGTATGGAGCAGACAGAGCTTAAAGATCCCAAATTACCCATGTCTAACAATAGCCAAATTAATATGAATAAAATACATTCTCTAAAATGCTTGTATGCAAATGCTAGAAGTCTAAAAAATAAGATGGGAGAGTTAGAATATATAGCACTAAATGAAAGGTTAGATATGATTGGAATATCAGAGACATGGTGGAAGGAGGACAACCAGTGGGACACTGATACCTGGGTACAAACTATATCGAAATGATAGAGCTGATCAAATTGGTGGAGGGGTTGCTCTCTATGTTAGAGAGGGCATTGAGTCAGAAAGGATTAAAGTTTTGCAGGAAGCAAAATCTGCTGTAGAATCTATATGGATTGAAATTCCATGTAAAAGGGGGAAGGCAATGGCAGTGGGGGTGTACTATGGAGCGCCTGGCCAGAATGACCAAATGAATGATGCAATGCTCAAAGAAATCAAGGAAGCTAACAAAAGTTAAAGCGCAGTAATAATAATGGGTGATTTCAACTACCCCGGTATCGACTGGGTCAGTGTCACGTCAGGACATGTTAGGGAGATAAAGTTCCTAGATGAAATAAATGACTGCTTCTTGGAGCAGCTGGTTCATGAACCGACCTGAGGGGAAGCCATATTAGACCTAGTCCTTACTGGAACACCAGATCTAGTGCAAGAGATAAGGTTGTTGGGGCCACTTGGCAATAGTGATCATAGCATGATCGCCTTTGATTTAATTAGTGGAGGAGGGATAGTAAGGAAATCCACAGTACTACCTTTTAACTTTCGAAAGGGAGACTATGATAAAATGAGGAAAACAGTTAAGAAAAAACTAAAAGGAGCAGTTGCAAAGGTTAAAGACGTACATCAGGCTTGGCTGTTGTTGAAAAATACTATCTTGGAAGCCCAGACCAGCTGTATTCCACGCTTTAAGAAAAGTGGAAGGAAGTCCAAAAAAGTGCCAGCATGGTTTAAAGGTGAGGTCAGAGAGGCTGTTGTTGCCAAAAAAGCATCTTTCAGGAAATGGAAAAAAGAGCCAAACGACGAAACCTGGAAACAGCACAAGCACTGGCAAGTCAAATGCAAGGCATTGATAAGGCAGGCAAAGGGAGAATTTGAGAAGAAGCTTGCTGCGGAAGCAAAAACGTGAAGTAAAGACCTTTTCAAGTACATTCGTAGCAAAAAACCTGTGAGAGAGTCAGTTGGTCCATTAGATGATAAAGGGGTTAAAGGAGCACTAAGAGGCGACAAGGCGATAGCGGAGAGGCTGAATTAATTCTTTGCTTCAGTCTTTACTGAGGAAGATGTAGGGATGTTACCCATGACTGAAGTGGTATTTAAAGATGTGGAAGAATTGAAGGAAATATCGGTACATCGGGAAGATGTATTACAACTATTAGATAAACTGAAGAGTAGCAAATCACCTGGGCTGGATGGTATACATCCAAGGGTGTTGAAAGAACTGAAATATGAGATTGCAGACCTGCTATTAGTAATCTGTGAACTATCATTAAAATCATCTCTAATACCTGAAGATTGGAGGATCGCCAATGTAACACCAATTTTTAAAAAGGGTTCCAGGAGTGATCCGGGAAACTACAGACCGGTGAGCCTGACATCAGTACCGGGAAAAATGGTAGAAACCATCATAAAGAATAAAATTACTCAGTCATGACCTAATGGGAGACAGCCAACATGGCTTTAGACAAGGAAGATCTTGTCTTACTAATCTGTTCTGTTTTTTTGAAGGAGTGAATAATCAGGTGGACAAAGGTGAGTCGGTTGATACTGTGTATCTGGACTTTCAGAAAGCCTTTGACAAGGTCCCTCATCAGAGACTTTTGGCAAAACTAAAGAGTCATGGGATAGGAGGCAGTGTACTATTGTGTATCAGGAACTGGTTAAAAGATAGAAAGCAGAGGGTAGGGCTAAATGGCCAATTTTCCCAATGGAGAAAGGTGAATAGTGGTGTACCCCAGGGATCTGTGCTGGGTCCGCTGCTTTTTGACATATTCATAAATGACCTGGAAAGTGGAATAATGAGTGAGGTTATCAAATTTGCAGATGACACAAAACTATTTAAAGTTGTTAAAACCCAAGAGGATTGTGGAAAATTGCAAGAGGATCTTGATAAATTGGAAGACTGGGCATCAAAATGGCAGATGAAATTTAATGTGGACAAGTGCAAGGTTATGCACCTAGGGAAGAACAACCCAAACTATGGTTACACGATGCAAGGTTCCACATTAGGAACCACCACCCAGGAAAAAGATTTAGGCGTCATTGTGGATAGCATGTTAAAACCCTCGGCCCAGTGTGCAGCGGCGGCCAAGAGAGCAAATAGAATGCTAGGTATGATAAGGAAAGGAATGGAAAATAAAACAAAAGATATTATAATGCCTCTGTATCGTTCCATGGTGAGACCGCACCTTGAATATTGTGTGCAATTCTGGTCGCCGTATCTTAAAAAGGATATAGCGATTTTAAAAAAGGTTCAGAGAAGAGCCACCAAAATGGTAAAGGGGATGGAAGGATACTCCTATGAAGAAAGGCTAAAAAGGTTAGGGCTCTTTAACCTGGAAAAGAGACGGCTGAGGGGAGATATGATAGAAGTCTATAAATTAATGAATGGAGTGGAACGGGTAAACGTAGATCGATTGTTTACCTTATCAGAATATAGAAAGACTAGGGGACATGCAATGAAGCTACAGGGTAAACTATTTAAGACTAATAAAAGAAAATATTTTTTCACTCAACGTGTAATCAAACTCTGGAATTTGTTACCGGAGGATGTAGTAAAGGCTGTTCGTGTAGCTGGGTTTAAAAAAGGTTTGGACAAGTTCCTGGAGGAAAGGTCCATAAACCATTATTAAGAAGGGACCCAGGATATCAATGCTTGAACCAATACAAGCATTGTGGAAGCTGTGTCCCTTGGAGAAACTGCTAGGTACATATGACCTAGATTGGCCACTGTTGGAAACAGAATACTGGACTTGATGGACCTTGGTCTGACCCAGTATGGCATATCTTATGTTCTTATGTTCTTACCTAAAATCCTAAATTTGGCCTCCAGAACCCTCCCTCCCACATTTTCCTATGTCATTTTGGTACCAACATGTACCAAGAAAGCAGGCTCCTCCCCAGCACTATCTAAACCCTTGTCTAGGTGGTGCATGAGGTCTACTACATATACCCCAGGCAGGCATGTTACCAAGGTGATCCTCATGTCCACTAGCCACTCAGCTGTCCATACTACATGCCTAATAATTGAATTGCCTGCTATAATGGCCATCCTAAATCTTTCCTCATGGGCATATGGCCCTGGAGAAAACACCTTGGTGTGAGAGGGTTTTACATCACCTGGAGGACATTTCCTAGCTACAGGATCACTTCCTGCCACACCAAGATGATGATGTCCTTTCACGTGACCTCTTTTCTCCATGGCAACAGAGAGGCTGCCAGATTGGAGGTGGGACTTTAGTACTAATGTCCCTGTAGGACTCGCCTATATACCACTCTGTCTGCCCTAGCTCCTTCAAATTTGCTACTCTAGCCTCCAGAGATCGGACTCATTCTCTGAGAGCAAAGACCTCCTTGCATCTAGTGTACACATAAGACTTCTCACCAACTGGAAGAAATTTGTACATGTGACACTCCATACTAAAAAATGGATAGCCCCATCTCGCTGCTGGACTGCTGTCTGCATCTTAGTGTTAAGGATTTGTTTAGATATTTCAGTTGTTTATTTACTTAAAGTTGCTAGGGATACTTGTACCAATACAACTATATCTAATAAGTTTAAGGGACTTTGTTCATCTCAAGATTAATTAATTTCAGGACCTTAATTAATCTATTCCTGAGGAGGATAATCAGCTAAACCCGAAAGTGAATTTGACCACCTCTTTCCCTTTAATAGTTTAAGAGCCTATAAATCTAAGATTATGCCTGGGGTGGGTCGGAGGGAAAAAACACTTAGTAAAAGCTGGCTTGCTACACAGTGCCTGTGCTGCTAAGGAAATCTTTTAACAATATTTTCCTGGGCGATTCACACAGCCAGTGGTTTGATAGTTGGAGCCTTTCAAATTGCTCCATTGATTTGTCACACCTATTTAAAACAATTTCACAGGTCTCTTGTCTCCTAACTGGAAAACCTCTTTGTAAAGGTCTCTAGAAACAATTTCTTTCTTTCTTCTCAAAGAATATTTACCCTATTTTACCTTCTATGCTAAGATATACTCTGACTTTGATTTAAATGAAAGCTCACTGGTGGTACTAAGCCCTGACTGACCTTAAATTTAAATGAAAGCTCTCTTGTGGTACTAAGCCCTGACTGACTTAACAAAAACACTTCATTTTAAAATACCCCAATTTTATCAAATTTAATCCAAAGATTTCCTTTTTCTCCAAGATTTAAAGGATTTCCCAGCAGCTATTGTCACCAGTTGCCCACCCTGGGTCCTAGGGCTAGCAGAGAGGGTTCAGCTGATGACTATCCTAAGCCAGGAAGTGGGGGTAGTGCAGGCGTAGTAGTACACTGGCCCTCTGGGTAATGGAGTCCCAAACACCTCACAGGCAAAGGAATTGAGGTAACAGAGTGGTAAGGTCAAAATAAGGTTTTATTTCCCCGTCCCGGGGTTTTGGTAAACACAAATGAACTCAGGACAAAACCATACGTCTGGTATAAAGAAATAGTAACTCAGGAACTGCAGAAAAATGACATCTTTTTCTTCCAGCTTTTAAAGACACAGTCCTTTACATAGGAAACAATAAAGGCTTCCTTTTCAATGGCAGTAATGCTCACTTTGCTTTCTCCAGCTATACCATTAGCTTCAAACATTCAATTCAGCAAAGTGTTTCCATATTATCTGCAATGATTAACGTACAATCCATGGGTACATCGTTTATGCCTTCATATGTGTATTCAACCTGCATATCCTCCAGCCCATCCCCCGCTGGA
Organism: Ichthyophis bannanicus; assembly: GCA_033557465.1. Lineage (NCBI taxonomy): Eukaryota > Metazoa > Chordata > Amphibia > Gymnophiona > Ichthyophiidae > Ichthyophis > Ichthyophis bannanicus. The sequence continues at coordinate 53,810,401 of CM066040.1, forward strand.
TACATAGGAACGCATTCACACAGGGTTCTCAAAACATTCTCTTTAGCCTTAAGAGAATTCTGAAAAGCTTTATTGTCCCAGAGAAAACTATTAGGCTTAGTTTTCTCTCTGTTCCTTTTATAGAAACTACCTTCTGGCTTCTGCCTGCAAGGCTTACTGAGCAGTGCTCTTTCACTATTAGAAAAGTTCAGAGGTTTGAACCTTTCTCTCTCGTGAGCTTCTGGACACACCCAAACTGACTTTCTGCGTGGCTTCTCCCTCCAGCTGCCTTCCTCCCAAGGCTTTAACTGAGAGAAGCTTTCTTGCAGACTGTGGGATTTAACCCTCGGTACCTTTTCAGCTTGAGCTTTCTTTGTTCCTCTGTCTGTTCCAATGTTTGCTCCTGTTCTAGCTCTGCTGCAGGAATTTACAGCTGCTCCGTCAGAACTCCTCCCGGATCCTAATCCAGATCCTGAGCTTGCTCCCGAGCTTGAACTTCCTCTCCAGCCTGAACTCCAATCAGCACCTGAACCAGAGCCTGAGCTCCCTCCTGAGCTGAAGCTTGAACCTGAGCTTGAGCTCGAGCTAACTCTGCTTTCTAATGAGTGCTTTTTATCTTCCACAGTGCTTAGCTTCGCCCCTCCTCCACCCAGGTGAATCCTATTGCTCTTAGGGCACGGGGCTTGTTTGCAGCTTGGGCGGGGCTGCTGCACTCGTGGCTGGGTTTGTTTACATCTCCCTTGGCAACCTGTAGCCATGTGCATTGCCTGGCTGTCAGAATCTGACCTGTTTTCTTCAGTTTCCTCTGACTGCACAGCAAGGGACGGATCTTCCCCATCACAGTATATAGAAGTGCAGATTTCTTCCCAGCAGTAGAAGTCCCTAAAGACTCTAGTTAAGTGATTAGCCTAAGCTCACAAAGACAAAGAAAAGAAACCCTATTCAGAGTGAGATAAGAACATGCAATAGTTGAACTCTGAAAAAAATTATATGGTAAGAAGACCCTCTCTTTTTTTGTCGGAGTGTAACACACCAAAGTGGGGGGAAGCCAAACCACCCTCTCACTGTGGTTACTCCATTTTAATCATTTGAAAAAGTAAACTGTGTAATTAAATAATATCACTTAGCTTGAAGCTCCTATTCACCACTGGAACCAAAGTACACACTGCAATCTGCCCCGAGCTCCTTTTCACCACAAAGACCAAAATTTACAACGTGGCACGTTTCGGGTCTGAAAGATTTATGACCCTGCATCAGGTAAATTAGGGCTTGTAGTTGAAAAACTTCAATCTTCAAAAGGCAGAGCCATCAATGTTGAAAAAGTCCAAGTCGTTGTGCTTGACTGTTTTGAACATGGATGCTTGGGCATTTTTTGGGGCATTAATTGAATATGGAAGAATAGCCAGACCACTTGTTTCATGTGTGTGGGCGTGCCTGGGGGCCAGTCAACTGGGTGTGTTTTCTGCATGGAACTGTGCATAAACAAACACGAATGTTGTGCTATACTGTAAGGGCTCCCTAATAGATCAGTTGCATTGGAGCAAATTTGCACTTTTGAAATGCGCAATCTCCAGGAACAAGCAGGAATGAGTCTTCACATATGGGTTTCGTTGGTACCGACGGAGCCTGTGCGGGAACGCTCCCCAGCGTCCAATCAGAAAGCCTTTGGGAGCATCCCACAGGCCTGCGTGCTGCCTTCCCGCCTTTCCCAACTGTCTCTCCTCAGTTCTTCTTTTTCCGTGGAGCCAGCAGGTCGTGTTCCTGTCACCGCAGAAGAATTTCCTTATTTTTTCTTTATTTCTTTTGTGTCGCGTCTGCCTTCTTCGACGCTGTACCGGTACCGCCGGTCTTTGTTCTTTTCTTCTTGTAAAAAAAAAACAAACTTTTTTCCGTTCTTTTTCTTCAGGTGCAGTTGAGTTTTGGGCCTTAGGCCCAAAACTTTTTTTCCTTAAATATGGAAAAGCCTGCCTCAGGATTTAAAAAGTGCACAAAATGTGGTGGTACTATTTCCGTCACCGACACCCATGACTGGTGTCTAAAATGTTTAGGTCCTGACCATTCCATAACAGATTGTGTGTCCTGTTCCATGATGTCTAAAAGAGGTCGGCAGAACCGAGCTGCCAAGCTCAGTACCCTGTTTCCCACTGATGCGGCTTCGGTGGCATCGACGTCTTCCAGGGCTTCTTCTTCCTCACATGGATCTCAGGTAACTAAACATAAATCCAGCCGGTCCTCGAAAGGTAGATCTCCTTCTAAGCATCGAGATGCCTCTGGCCTTGCCCTCGAGGATTCTGCATCGGCAAAATTACCCCGGCGGGAGGCTTCGGCCTCTAAAGCATCATCATTGGAGTTCCAGGATGATCTCGATGGCGTGGCCTCGACAGATCTCCTGGTGCCATGCTCTGGGGTACCGGTGGCTTCCACCGGTACCGACTTCCAGGCATTGGCGGCGTCGATGGATCAGAGGATTCTGTCCATAGAACGCAGTCTGGCGGCTTTCCTTGTGGCATCAACACCCATGGTACCGCAACAGACTACTCTGCCGGTACCGGCTCTAGCATCGCCATCGGTACCGATCCCGGTACCGGTGGCATCAACATCGGCATCGGTGTCCGCTATGCCGGTACTCTGTCCTCTGAAGCCCTCCAGTACCGATACCCCAGTACCAGTTATTCCTGATACCGATCCCGGTCAGTACGGGTATCGGGCTTTGCAAGAGCATCCGGACAGACGATACTTCGATTCCTCTGAGGACTCTGAGGATTCTGAAGAGTCGGTCGATGCAGTGATGCTTCTTCCACAGGAGGAGTCCTCTCCTAAACTAAGGATGTCTCCTCCAGAGGATTTGTCTTTTCAAGACTTTCAGAGAGGTGGCTCGGGGCCTCTCTATTACAGTGGCCCCTAAGACAGAGCCCAGAGCCAAGGAGTTAGATATTTTACAATATCCTAAAACTCCTAAGGAGGCCGCTACCTTACCTATTCATGAGATTCTGTATGATCTCATGTTGAGGATGTGGGAAGCACCTCTAACCACCTCTCCTCATTCTCGCAGGTTGGATACCATGTATCGTGTCCCTCCTTGTCCTGGTTTCCATAAAACTCAACTTCCTCACCACTCTATTGTGGTTGAGTCTGCAATGAGAACGATTAGAAGTGCCAAAAGACATGCCTCTAATCCTCCAGGACGTGAATGTAGAACCCTGGATGCTTTTGGAAGAAGAGTCTTCCAAGCTTCCATGCTTGCTGCGAGAATTAATTCTTATAGTCTCTACATGGGAATGTTCTTAAAATAAGTCACTGACCATTTGCAGACTTTAAGTCCTTTTATGTCTGAAGATAAAAGGCAAGACTTTCTCATTGGGCTCAAACATGCCCAAGATATCTCCAAATTCTCCAACCGTGCAGCTTTCGACTCCTTTGAATGCGTAAGCAGAGCCTCAGCTTTTGCCATAGGTGCACGTAGGATTGCTTGGCTTCAAGCATCTGATTTGGAGATCTGGGTTCAAGATGAATTGGGAAATATCCCTTGTACAGGTGAGAACCTGTTTGGTAAGGATTGGCAAGCAAAAGCCAATCAGATGGATGCTGAAAATTCTGCTTTGGATAGATTATCCAAATCCACGGCTGCTCCTGCTAAGAAAAGGTTGTTCAAGAAAACACCTTTTTCTAAAAAGGGAAGATTCTATCCTGCTTATGGTCAGCGGGCATCTTCTGCAGCTCAGTTCCCTTCCAAACGTCAGCAATCCTCCAAACAGAGCAAAGCAAAGGCTGCGAGGCAACCTCAGCCCCCTCAGGGCTTTTGACTTTCCGAAAGAGAACTTAGCCTTCCTGGCTCTAGAAGGACCAGAGCCCTCCAACGTTCCAGGAAGGTTATGTCACTTTGCTCCCAGGTGGGGGCAAATTACAGCAGAGCATTGGACACTCTCCATCATAAGAGAGGGGTACAAACTTCATTTCTCAAGCTTGCCCCCTCTCACAAGAGTGCACCAGTTCAATTCTCCAACCTCCCTCCTCAGCCTCTTGGAGCAGGAGGTTGCCACTCTTCTCACCCAGGGGGCAATAGAGGAAGTGCCTTTTCAACAACAGGGCACAGGGTTCTACTCCCCCTATTTTCTTATTCCAAAGAAAACAGGGGGTTTCAGACCCATCTTAGATCTCAGAGAATTGAACAGATTCCTAGTCAAGGAAAAATTCAAGATGGTTTCTCTAGGAACTCTGCTGCCATACCTTCAGAGTCAGGATTGGCTTTGTTCTCTAGATCTCAAGGATGCGTACACTCATGTTCTCATCCATCCAACTCACAGAAGGTTCCTTCGGTTCCTTTTTCAGGAGAAGCACTATCAATTCAGAGTGCTCCCTTTTGGTCTGGCCTCTGCACCAAGGGTGTTCACGAAATGCATGGCAGTGGTAACTGCTTTTTGTGCACCCTGGGAATATTCGTCTTCCCTTACCTGGACGACTGGCTCATTTGAGCTCCCACTCAATCAGAGGTCAAGACTTCTCTAACCTGCACAATGCGTATCCTTCAGTATTTAGTGCTGGTAATAAACATCCCAAAATCCAATTTGATCCCTACTCAGTCCCTGGAGTTTATAGGGGCGTTGCTGGATACCACAAGGGCAAGGGCCTATCTTCACCAGGCCCGTTGCCTTCGCTTGGTGCAGTTAGCTTCTCAAGCAGAGTTGAAGCCCCTACTAACTGCTCGAGAGATGTTACAGTTGCTAGGCCACATGGCATCCACCGTACATGTGGTACCATATGCTCGCCTTCACATGAGGGCAGCTCAGTGGACTTTATCCACCCAATGAACCCAGGCATTAGGCTACCTGTCAGACAAAATAGCAAACACAAGTTGCCTCATTTTGTCCCTCCAGTGGTGGAAGTCCCCTCAAAACCTGTTGCTGGGGTCCTCCTTTCAACAGCCTCTGCCCCAAGCAACTCTTACAACAGATGCTTCTCCAATAGGGTGGGGAGCTCATCTTCAGGACCTCTCCACCCAGGGCATCTTGTCCCCACAGGAGACTTGTCTACATATCAATCTCTTGGAACTCAGAGCAATCTTCCTTGCTCTGCGAGTTTTCCACACCCTGCTCAGCCACAAGACAGTCCTTATCCACACGGACAGTCACGTAGCCATGTTCTATGTAAACAAGCAGGGAGGAACTGGCTCTCTGTCGCTTTGCAACGAAGCTTTACGACTGTGGGCCCTCGCCAGAGAGCATCACATTCATCTTCTGGCAGTTTATCTTCCAGGTGTTCAAAACTCTTGGGCAGACAGACTCAGTCGAGTTCTGCTTCCACACGAGTGGTCCCTATATATGGACCAGGTATCCAAGATTTTTCAAATTTGGGTAACCTCGGACATAGATCTCTTTGCAAGTCCGTGGAATGCCAAACTTCCCCGGTTCTGTTCCAGAACTCTGGCTCAGGGAGCTCAGGCAAGGGATGCTTTCCACCTTCACTGGGGTCAAGACTTCCTTTATACCTTTCCACCCATTCTCCTAATTCCCAAAACCCTGTTTAAGCTTCAGTGAGACAGAGGCCACATGATTCTCATAGCTCCACATTGGCCACGGCAAGTATGGTACCCTCTGCTTCTACATCTCTCTCAAGCTCCCTCCCTGGAGTTAGGGTCTGCTCCAGACCTCCTCTCTCAAGAGGACGGAAAGTTATGGCATCCCAATCCCCAGTCTCTGCATCTCAGGGCTTGGTTGCTGAAGGCCTAGATCTCCAGGATCTTCATCTTTCTCAACAAATGAAAGATGTTCTTTATGCTTCCAGAAAACCTTCCACTAGACGTTCTTATGCTTTCAAGTGGAAGAGGTTTACCATCTGGTGTTCTGGGAAGGGTCTTAACCCCCTTGCCATACCTCTGGAATCTTTGCTGGAGTATCTCCTTCATCTGTCTAATGCAGGCCTTAAGACAAATTCAGTAAGGGTCCATTTGAGTGCTATTGCAGCTTCCCTTAAGCCTCTAAATGGACAACCTATTTCTTCTCATCCTCTTGTAGCAAGATTCATGAGAGGCCTCCTTTTTAACAAAGCCTCCCATTAAACCACCCGTGGTGGCATGGGACTTAAACTTGGTTCTTGGTCAGCTTATGAAGCCGCCTTTTGAACCTTTAGCTACCACCTCCTTGAAATACCTTTCTTGGAAGGTTATCTTTCTCATTGCAATCACATCAGCACGCCGCATTAGTGAATTGCAAGCACTCGTAGCTAATCCACCTTATACAAGGTTCCATCATGACAAGGTGGTCCTTAGGACTAATCCACACTTTATGCCTAAGGTGGTCTTGCCTTTTCACCTCAACCAGGAGGTTTACCTACTTGTCTTTTTTCCAGGGCCTCATGCATCAAGTGCAGAGAGGAATCTTCATACCCTGGACTGTAAAAGAGCTCTAGCTTTTTACTTACAAAGGATACAGCAACATAGAAAGTCTTCCCAACTCTTTGTTGCCTTTGATCCTTCTCATCTCAGACAACCAGTCTCCAAGAGAACACTTTCTAACTGGATTGCCCAGTGTATTTCTTTCGCCTATCAGAGCAAGAACCTTTCTCTGGAGGGCCATGTCACAGCTCACAATGTGAGAGCCATGGCAGCCTCAATGGCTCATCTGAACTCTGTGTCTATCGACAACATCTGTCGAACAGCCACTTGGGCCTCGGTTCATACCTTCACAGCCCATTACTGCTTGGACAAGGACTCCCGCCGGGATGCCTTGTTTGGTCAGGCTGTTCTTAAACATCTGTTCCATACTTAATCAACTCCTACCCACCATCCCTCATGGGATGCCAGAGATCCATGTGGGGAAGTGCAGCCCTGTTCCAGGGACACACAACTTCTGGGATCTCTCCCTGGCATCTAAAGCTAGGGAGTCCCCATATGTGAAGACTCATTCCTGCTTGTTCCTGGAGATAGCACAATTACTTACCTGTAACAGGTGATCTCTGGGAACAGCAGGAATAAGTCTTCACAACCCACCCACCTCCCCTAGGAGTTGTATCTCTCTATCTATCTTTCCTTTCCCTCTCTCTCTCTCTCTCTCTCTCTCTCTCTCTCTTTGTCTCAGCTTAAAACTCAACTGAGGAGAGACAGCTGGGAAAGGTGGGAAGGCAGCACACAGGTGCTGTGGGATGCTCCCAAAGGCTTTCTGATTGGACGCTGGGGAGCGTTCCCGCGCAGGCTCCATCGGTACCGACGAAACCCATATGTGAAGACTTATTCCTGCTGTTCCCAGAGATCACCTGTTACAGGTAAGTAACTGTGCTTTATAGAAGAACATACTGTATTTCCTGGAGGGACATATACCATGACTTATTTATTTATTTTTTATTTATTTAGTGTACACTTATATCCCGCTACTTCCAGCGATCAGCAGCGGTATTCCAACAGAGAAATAGAGTGGCTGTACTGGCCAGAATTTACAATACACAGGATGATTAGTGGAAGAGGTACAGTTCACAGCACACAGTACACAGTATGATTAGTGGATAAGGTACAGTTCACAGCACACAGGGTTAAGGTTTAGACAAATTGAGAAGGGAGTATTTACAATTAGTATTTACAAAAGCAGTTACATATTTACACAAGCAGTTACATATTCACACATCAGTGAGGCTAGTGGTGGCGAGCTCATTGCTGACATGATTCATACATTTTGCTTTGTGGGTTCAATGAACCGAGAGTGTTGTGCTTATGTAGTGCTGAAGTGTGACTGGAATAGGTACGTCTTGAGTTGTTTTCTGAAGACCAGTAAGTCACTGCACGCTCTTAGATCGACTGGTAGCTTGTTCCAGAGTTGAGGTGCTATGAATGAGAATGCTCGGTTGCTGGTATGGACATTGACGTGCCTCATGCGGCCGGGGACCAGTAGGGTGTTGAGGCTCGGGGAACGTCTGCTCCTGTTATTTGTTTGGGCTGACACAAGTGAGCCGAGGTAAGAGGGTGCGATGTTATGGAGGAGCTTGAATGTGGTAACTATGATTTTATACTGTATTCGGGCACTGATTGGGAGCCAATGCAGGTCAATTAAAGTAGGTGTGATGTGATCCTTTAGTCTTGTTCCCGTTATGATTCTAGCTGCCACATTCTGCGCCAACTGGAGGATACTGATGGTCTTTTTAGGGAGCCCCTGAAGTATGGCGTTGCAATAGTCTATGTGAGGAATGATGAGGGCTTGCGCTACGGTCCGGAAGTCCGCATGATCTAAGATAGAACGGAGTGGTTGTAGAATTCTTAACTTATGGAAAATGACCCGATTTGTAATTCTAAGATGCTTCTCCATCTTTAAGTTGCAGTCCAGCGTCACTCCGAGGTATTTAATTTCGTTTTTTGTTGTGTATACATTGCCGTTCATGGTTATTGTTGGTGGTGGGTTGAAGTCCGTTTTCCTGGATATGCACATCACTTCAGTTTTCTTGTGATTTATGGACATATTGTTGCGTCGCAACCAGGTTTGTAGCTCGTCAAGGCATTTCTCGAGCTGGCTGATGTTTGGGTGATCTACATCCAATTGGGTATAGAGCATAATGTCATCAGCATATATATGGTAACTGATGTCGTTGTTCTTGAAGATTTCACAGGCTGGTCTCAGATAAAGGTTGAACAGGAGCGAAGATAATGCTGAGCCCTGAGGGATGCCTTGAGTTTGTGGGAATGGCGTCGCTGTTTTATCGCCAAAGTGAACTTGCTGCATTCGGTTGGTAATGTATGAGGCGAACCATTTCAGGGGGATACCTCTAATGCCTAATGCATCGAGTCTTCTCAAGAGAGTGGGATGGTGCACTGTATCGAAAGCGGCAGATATATCGATGAATATGAGCATGAACATTTTGGTTCTGTTCTCAAGACCTATGAGAAGTTTGTCCATCAGGGCTAATAGGAGGGTTTCGACACCATGATGTTGTCGGAAGCCGTACTGGTGGATGTCCAATGCGTTGGTGTCATCTATGTGGTCTTGAAGTTGTTGCTGCACTGCCTTTTCAGTGATCTTGGCAAGGAATGATATGCTTGATACCGGGCGGTATGATGTTGGATCATTCTTGTTGAGAGATTTGTTTTTCAGTATGGGTCTGATGACTGATTTTTTGAGGTGTGTTGGCATTATTCCTTGTTGTAAAGATTGGTTCACTATGATGGTGATGATTTGTGCAAGTTCCTGCTTTGCACCCTTGACCCAGGCCGCTGGGCAGGGGTCCAGTGGGGAGGTAGTGGTCCTTAATGCAGTGATTACACTTAGAATTTGCTTCTCATCTAGTTTAGTGAATGCAGCCCACTCGTGGTAGAGTGTAGGGCTCCCAGTGGGGTTAGTTGTTTGTAACATGGTGCCTGTATTTAGATCTTGTGAGGGATCTTCAGGATTCAGTGTTATTATGCTTCTGGTTTGAGGGTTGAGCTTACTTGCATAATGGTCTGCCAGGATTTGTGCAGACATCTCCCCAAAAGTATTAGATTCTTGTGTATTCCTCGTGAGTGATTTGACCAGCGCAAAGAGTTCCCTGGGTCGATTGAGAGCTTTATTAAGCGTGTTGGTGTGGTGAGTTCTTTTCGCAAGATTGATTGCATTCTTATAGTCAGCCAGAGTTTTGTTGTACGCAATCTTATGGTCCTTAGTTGTATGGCGTCTCCACTTCCTTTCTTGTTTCCGTAGTGATTTCTTGAGCTCGCGGAGCGCTGGGGAGAACCATGGTTCGCTCTTGTTTCTGGGTGGGTTTCTTGGGTGTGCCTGTGTTGCGACAGATACTGCTTCAATGGCTTCGTTCCATTGGCTTACTAGTGTGTCCAGGTCTCTGATATCCGTATTTATGTGCGTTGCTATGGATGACACCAGTGTTGGTTTGTCGTACTTCTGGAATCTCCTTTTTTGGCTTGCAGTTGGATTGTGTGATGTATGTTCATGGATGGTGGAAAGGAGTAATGTGAACTCAATTTGGTGATGGTCAGACCATGGTACTGGGGTTATGTGTACATTGGGTTTTCGCAACCCATGGTGCTTGGTGGGTAAAAACACCATGTCCAATATGTTGCCTTTGGTGTGGGTGGCCCCGCAGATTATTTGTTCATAGCCGAGTTGGGTCATGGTTTCATGAAAGATTTCTGTTTGAGCTGTTGGAACTGATGCCATGTTTAGGTCGCCGAGGATGATTTGCTGTTTCCTAACCGCAGTGGTGGTGATAACTTCCAGCGCATCTGCCAGGGTCTCATAGGGAGCTGATGGCGGTCTGTAAATAAGACATATCGCCATGGATTTATTTTCTACTCTGAGTATGTCAATACTGGTGTCTGTGCTTTGGGACGTGGTTGCTAGGGCAAAGGAGTCCTTAGCAAGGATTATTACTCCTCCTCCCCTTTTCCTGTCACGGGGACAATTGAAGATCCGGTATCCTGGCTTTACAATTTGATTGATGATGGCTGAGTCTGCATCGGTGATCCATGTTTCTGTGATACATAGAATATCGGGTTGCATATCTGTGAGGATGTTGTATATGATGTGTGTCTTGTTTCGGATGGATCTTGCGTTTATAAGCATAAAAGAGATTGTGGTTGGTATGGGCTCGCTGGCATTAGAGCTGATTTTTAACTTAGGTCCTGGTTTAACGGTTCCCCTACGCCTCCCCTTGTGTGATCTGGTATGTGGGCTCACAGGGGCGTTTATGAGTGGTGCGTTCTCGTCTTGGTTGTGTGATGGCGTTGCTGGCCAGTGTGTAGTTGGTGGTGAGTTAGGTAAAATTTCAGGTGTGAGTATGACTGGGTAATAGAGGTATACTGGCCTCCATAGTAACATAGCATGATATTGATAAACATGGTTGCAGTTACATGCGATTAGTAGGGCATAAATACACCATATGAGGCAGGCACTGATGTGGGCCATTTTTAGTGGGCAGCTGGCCCATGGCTGGCCCATGGCTTGTGCTGAATCATAGTAGGGAATTAATGTGATGGTACTGCTTCCTGAACAATTCATGTACATGTTTTTATCAATGCATACAGAACTTGCGAATCATGAATACATATTAATTCCTCTCAGGGCATATGTTGCTGCTCTGTCTGAATCTCTGTCGCATTTGGCTTTACATGTTGGGTTTCGTGAACACTACCTGGTAGCTCTCACTATCATCTCCGCAGCACCCGTACCCTTCCCACTCCTCTAGACATCAGCAAATTGTGGCTGCCAGCATCACCCTCCATCTTTTACCAAATTCTTTCTCACATACCTCTTTCACCTCTAGGCCCCATAGGGTCTTCTTCCTTCTGCAGCTACCCTCTTATTGCCCCTTCCAAATATCCCTACTCCCTGCTCTGTGCCTCCACTTTCATTAAACCATCTCTTCCTCACTTGTTCCCACCTGTACCATACTCTGTCCCATCCCTTCTCTTCCATGGCTGTTTTTGGCATCCGCCTCACTATGCTCCCCAGCCCCTCCTCCCCTCTCTTCCACTCTCCCTTACCCCCCTAATTCCCTTGTCCTCTCTATCTTGCCCTCGCCCCTTCTCTATTTCCCTCTTGTGACCCCACTCTCAACATCTCTCTTTAATCTTGTGGCACCACTCTTGGAGGATGAGGCCATTGTTTGTGTTTTGTGATGTTTGTTGGGTTGCATTATTGTGATTGTTGAACAGAGCCACCTTGTGGTGCTGTCTACTATGTTTTAGCTGTGGAACATGGGACTTAGGTAATGCCATACATGGTCAGGGTCTAGATGTCTCATGCCCAGATTCCTGTTGCCAACAGTGGCCAAGCCATGTCACAGGTACATATCAGGTTCCCAAGAGATGGTTCTTTGCAATGCTGTTGATCCCAGCAATAAGCAGTGGATTCCTTAGTCCCCATTATCAACAGTGTGTGGATTTCTCATCCAGGAACTTGGCCCATCCTATTTTTAACCCACTAGCATCTTTTACCACATTCTCTGGGAATGGCGAGGTGCTGGTCCTGTAGCTCCTAGTCATGTGCAGAGCACAAGGAGTATATCTTATAGCTGTGCAGGCAACACATGTGCACACATGAGCTCACTCTGAGGAGAAAGAAGTTACCAGTGGTGTGCCCCAGGGATCTGTCCTTGGTCCGATTCTTTTTAACATCTTTGTTAGTGATATAGCAGAAGGGCTTTCGGGTAAGGTTTGCCTCTTTGCGGATGATACCAAAATCTGCAATAGAGTAGACACCCAGGAAGGTGTAGATAACATGAGGAGGGTTCTAGCTAAGCTTGAAAAATGGTCTAGAATTTGGCAGCTGGGATTTAATGTTAAAAAATGTAAGGTCATGCATTTGGGCTGCAGCAATCCAAGGGAGCAATATAGTATAGGGGGTGAAGTACTTTTGTCCACTAAAGAAGAGCGGGACCTAGGCATGGTTGTGTCTGATTATCTTAAAGTAGCTAAACAGGTAGAAAAGGCGATGGCAAAAGCTAGAAGGATGCTTGGGTGCATTCGGAGAGGAATGGCTAGCAGAAAAAAGGAGGTGATAATGTCTCTGTGTAAGTCCTTGGTGCGACCTCATTTGGAGTATAGTGTGCAATTCTGGAGACCGCACCTTCAAAAGGATGTGAACAGGATGGAGTCGGTGCAGAGGGTGGCTACTAAAATGATTAGTGGTCTTCATTATAAAGCATATGAGGACAGACTTAAGGATCTTAATATGTACACCTTAGAGGAAAGGCGGGATAGAGGTGATATGATTGAGATGTTTAAATACCTTCATGGCATAAATGTTCAGGGAGAGAGCCTCTTTCAATTGAAAGGAAGTTCTACTATGAGGGAACATGGGATGAGGGTGAAGGGAGATAGATTCAGGAGTGATATGCGGAAATATTTCTTTACGGAAAGAATAGTGGATCCATGGAATAGTCTCCCAGTGGAGGTGGTAGAGATGAGGACAGTAACTGAATTCAAAAAAGCATGGCACAAACACAGAGGATCTGTAAAGGTAAAAAGGGGACTGTTGTAGTTGTTGATATGGAAGGACAGACTAGATAGGCCATGTGGTCTTTTTCTCTAGTCATGTTTCTATTATTTTCCTGGATGTACAAAAGGGGATGCACACCCTCACAAGACCAAGATGTCAAAACCAAAGAACAAGGGGAAAAAAATACAACTCATAAGGTGAATTGCAAATAAAATGTTATTGCTGGTTTGTCAGTCCACCCTACACAGTTGTATTTCAGCAAAGCCTTCATCAGGGGCATATCTTAAAGGGTAAAACCATACAAAATATACAATTAAAAACATTAAAACTATAAACAAAAAATATCAAACTTTTCCATAAAAACAATATGACATTTAAGTGGACTGGAGGTGTAGCCTAGTTGTTAGAGCATTGGCTTGGGAACCAAGAGACCAGGGTTTGATTCCCACAAGCACTCCCTGTGGCCTTGGGCAAGTCACTTAACTCTCCATTGCCTCAGAAGAATCCAAGTTATCAATGTCCCTGTTTAATGTATGTTACCAAGTTTAAGGTACAATATAAACCACTTTAAATATGATAAAGCAGTATAAAAAAACCTTGTTACATATATTTATTTATTTATTTAACATCTTTTATATACCGCTCTATTTATAATCAGCGCGGTTTACATAGAACAAGAAAACATCAGATAAGGTACATGTTATCTGTTTTTTACATAGAACAAGGAACAAAAACTTGGATAACCGGGGAAATTATTTACAATGAATACAACACATTGGCTATTTACATATGAACGGAATAAAGCCTAAAAGAATTTTCATAGTATGAGAGAGAGGTGTGAAAAGTTATTGGGTTTATATACATTTAAATGGTACATTTAAATGGTACATGCTTTAAATGGTACATGCTATTTTAAGCAAATGAATCAAATTAATTGAAATCATATGAAAATAAACTTAATGATATATAAATTAATGAAAAGTTATTAAAACATGTAATACTGTTATTGATCAAGCCAAAAATGACTCTTATAGAAATCAACCTACATATCACAGACCCAAGTGTTACATGAACAATATTATAACACATTATAGCCTCCTTTTGTATGTATATGAAAAAACACTTATGTTCTCATTTTTTAAAATAGCATTTTAATCATTGTTTTGTAATTGAATAATCACAGACTCTCCGGAACTATAATCAAGAAGTAATCCATATATGACCATATGTGGACCCTTCCACATTGTATATCAGTATGTTCTAAAATATAAGATATGTATAAAAAATTTTAAAAGAAGAGGATTATACCACAAAGCATTGCAATCTGTTAATATAAAACATCTATCATTGTAAACCCAGCACAAATTCTTAACTAGTGAGCCATAATAAAAAGGAACTTATTTCAAATAAATGCATACCATCCGTGATACACATATCTTTATTTATTATGACATATGGGTACAAACTATCCTCATAAAATCACATACATACCACCATGGGTGCATATAATGAAATACTGCAGACACTGAAGAAGACAAATGAATATGCTTATGGTACGTTCCGCTTCTTCTACCAGGAACAATTGTTAAAAAAATGCTAAAAACCAAGTGGTGATTACAGTGACAAATGATTATATTGCTTCAAACACCACTATTTCTAAATAAAATAAAACAATGACGCAACACTTATATGATATGCATACAAAGACTACAAAAGAAGAAAATTACCATCCAATTTAGATCAATATGTCTGCCCTAAACAGAAAGCCTGTACACAATGCTATCTGTAAAATTAACTACCAGCATCATGTTTGTATCAATCTGGCACCAGATAGAATGCCATGAATCAAACTTATTTGTATTCACATTATTTTATGATGTTTTTGATGATCATTGTATGTCTATGACCATACTATTTATGTTTTAATGACATCTTTTTATTACTGATTTTATCCCTAAAGCAGGCTACGGCTGAAACATGTTGGTTTTTATTTCATTGTGCGTTATTTATGTATGGTCTTATTCTTTTATATGAAGTTTTTGTACATGTAATAAATTTGTGTGTTCCTTTTACTTGTTTTTATTGTTATCTTTTATCACCACTATTTAGTGCTTTGCTTATAGCAATGTAACAACCTGTTGAGAGTTGAAAGTGAAATAACAAACTTCAATATTGAACCTCAAATCCTTTACATTTAAAGAAAATGAGCCATCAAAATTTGGAAACATCAGTTTGCACAATCATTACATCATGTGCCAAGCTATTTCCATCATTTTAATCATGTCCATAAAGTTTATATTTTTCAGTATCACAAAGAACAATTTATCCTCTCACATCATACTTGATAATAGATTATTGCAAACATTTTTTCATATTTCAAAAACTTCATATCAGCAACATCATACTTACCTTCAAATTCTGACCAACGGAGACATACATCAGCACAGAAAGCACATCTGACATAGCACAATGTTTCAAATACATTTGTGTCAGGGAATCCATGCTCATGATTATCTGTATTCTATTCTGGACTTTATTTATTTATTTTATTTATTTATTTCTCTTATATACCGCGCTCTTCAACATCAGTGCGGTTTACATGGAACAATTATGTTTTACGGTGGGTTAACCGTAAAAATACAGATAACAGGTAGCTCATCTTGAATGGTCAAAAATTAAATTAACTATTTACACACATTTAAACATAGTATTAACTTGAACTTGAAATGGTGACAGCTTTATTTTAAAACAAGCCAGCTGTTCAGCCCAACCGATGAAAATTCCTCACTGTAGTCATCCACAAAGCCTAAATGACTTTAAAAATGCCCCCCCCCCCACCCCGTGTGTCTGATGGCATTGTTTGAAAATTGTAAATTAGGATCAAAAGGATTGAGCCACACTAAAAATTCAGCCAATTGCTCAGTTGATAACTTCTATATAAAAAAATATATCATCCAAAAGTCTTCAATGGCACATTATTTGCTGAAAACTTTGGGAAAAATTATTATCTTCCCATGCAGCAACATAAAGTGTGGCTATCAAAGGAGCTCAAGCTGCGAATAACTTCCCTAGTCGCCAGGGGTTGGCAGGCTCGGGTGCAGTGAGCATTCCCTGCAGCCTGACCCTGACCTTGGGAGACCAGATTGGGGATCGGGCTGCAGGGAAAGTATTGCAGGAACTGGCAGCCGGGATCGCGGCTTTACAATGGAGCCGCAGTGCCATGGCAACCGGACACTATGGCACTGCGGCTCCATTGTAAAGCGCATACTGAGTTAGTTGGGCATGGCCTGTACGTGCAGGCTGGGCTGAATCACATTCCCAGCCTACACGTACAGGCCTGTTCACGATTCTGATCCTGCGGGGCTAGATGTACCCCGTGGGATCAGAATCGCGATGTCCTCTCTACGTCCGGTTTAGATTGGGCGTACGTCTTGGACTGAATCGGGCCTTTAGTGTATAATTAAGTGCTGGAATTTATTGCCAAAGGATGTGCTAAAAACAGTCAGTTTAGGTGGTATTAAAAAAAGATTTGGAAAAGTTCCTGAAGGAAAAGTCTATAAACTGTTAAGGTAGACTTGGGGAAAGCCATAGCTTATTTCTAGAAGTAAGCAGCATGGAATCTTGCTACTTTTTGGGATTCTGCCAGGTTTTTGTGGTCTAAATTAGCCATTTTTAGAAACAGGATACTGAGTTTGATGTCCTTCCATCTGAGCCAGTAAGGCAATCCGTATGGGGGGGGGGGGGGTGCATTTTCAAAGCTAGTTAGCAGATCTGCTAGCCAGTTAAAATGTGGACAGCCTGATATTCAGTCGCACTAATCAGTCAGAAACATAGAAACATGATGGCAGAAAACTACAATAGTCCTCTTTTAACCTTTAGAGATCCTCTGTGTTTGTCCAGTGCTTTTTTGAATTCAGATACTGTCCTTGTGCCCACCACCTTCACTTGGAGAACTATTCCATGCATCTACCACTCTTTCCATAAAGAAATATTTGTGCATATTTCTCCTGAGTCTATCCCCTTTCACTATCATGCTATGTCCCTTGTAGCAGAGCTTGCCTTCAATTGACAGAGACCCTCCTGTGCGTTTATGCCATTGAGGTATTTAAACGTCTCTATCCTATCGCCCCTATCCCGCCTTTCCTCTGAAGTATACATATTAAATTAGCAGATGCCTTGAATGCCTTGAAGACATGAATGCTTGGCTCACAGCCAATAACCTGACGGTCAACTTCGATAAAACCGAGGCAATGTTCATCACCTGGAACCCTACCTTCATTCCACCACAGACTATCAGCATACTAAACAAACACATAGTAGTCAAAGATGAAGTTAAGTACCTGGGCATCACAATGGACAGAGCTCTGAACCTGAAATCTCATATCACCAAAACCGCAAACAAGGCCTATCAACGATTGAGGACCATAAGAAAGATCTACTATTCCGCCAAGACCACTTCTGCACACTGTGCCAAGCACTCATCACACCTCTGCTTGATTACGGAAACTCGTTATATCAAGGCATCTCCAGGAACAAGCAGGAATGAGTCCTCACATATGGGTACGTCGGAACCGACGGAGCCTGCGCGGGAAAGCTCCCCAGCTTCCCAGAAAGGAAGCTTTTGGGGCCTCCCACAGCGCATGCGCGCTGCCTTCCCGCCTTCCTGACCAACTCTCTTCAGTTCTTCTTTTTCCGCGGAGCCAGCAGGTCGTGTTCCTGTCACCGCTGAAGAAATTGTTATTTTAATTTGTTTCTTTCACCGCGTGTCTGCCTTCCCCGATTCCGGGCCGGTACCGCCGGTCCTTTTTTCGTTTATTTAAAAAAAAAAATAATAATAATATATTACTTTTTCCTACACTTGGTGTATTTTTTCTGTGAGGCCTCTAGGCCTTCTCAGGTCTCCCTCATGGAAAAACCAGCTCCTGGTTTTAAAAAATGCACTAAGTGTACCGGTACTATTTCAATTACAGACACCCATGAGTGGTGTCTTAAATGTTTGGGGCCTGACCATTCCATTCCGGATTGTCCATCCTGCTCTCTGATGTCCAAAAGGGGCTTACAGAACAGAGCAAATAAATTTCATATGCTGTTTTCTACCGATACTCCAGCATCAACATCCTCCAGGTCTTCTTCTCCTGATGGATCTCAGGTAACCAAACATTCTTCGGGCAAGTCCTCAAAAGGCAAATCTCCCTCTAAACAGCGAGAGGCCCTTGCAATTGACCCTGAGGACCCTGCCCCAGCCAAAAAACTCCGGCGGGAAGCTCCGGCTTCCAAAGCTCCTCCTATGGGGTTACAGGTAGACATCGATGGCACGGCCTCGACCGATCTCCTGTTAGACTGCTCTGGGGTACCGGCTAACACCGGTACCGACTTTCAGGCATTTGTGGCGGCTATGGGTACTACGGTACAATCCATGCAGCAGGCCTTACTGACTTTCATTAATGCTGCACCGCCATCGGTACCGCGACAATCGGTTCCGACTCCGATTCCGGTACCGCAACCGATACCGGTACCCAGAGCATCTACTTCCAGTAGCATGCCGGTTCCGGTCTCCGGTTCCGGAGCTTTCTTCGATACCGCTCCGATACCCGGTACGCCCGATGTCGGTACCGATCGGTACGCGTATCGATCTCTGGAAGCAAATAGACGATACTTTGAATCCTCTGAAGAGTCTGATACCTCAGATGATTCTGCTGACGTCTCTTTCACTCTTCCTGAGGAGCCCTCTTCTCCAAAAAGGAGAATGTCTCCTCCAGAGGATTTGTCCTTTCAAGACTTCATTATTGAAGTAGCTAAAGGACTCTCCATATCTGTATCCTCAGAAAAGGAACCTAGAGCAAAGAAATTAGATATTTTAGGATACTCTAAGGTTCCTAAAGAGGCAGCCACCTTACCCATACATGAAATTCTTCAAGAACACATGATGGATTTGTGGGAGGCTCCTCTTACCCTATCTCCACATTCTCGACGTTTGGACACCATGTATCGGGTTCCTCCTTCTCCTGGTTTTCAAAAAACTCAGCTTCCTCACCACTCTATTGTGGTGAAGTCTGCTATGAAAAAGATAAAGAGTACCAAAAGACACTCTTCTACCCCTCCAGGAAGAGAATGTAGGACTCTGGATGCTTTTGGGAGAAAAATCTTCCAAGCTAGCATGCTTATTGCCAGAATCAATTCATACAGCCTTTATATGGACATGTTTTTGAAAGAGATTGCATTAAAGATACGTCAATTTCTCCCCTTTATACCAGAGGATAAACAGGAGGAATTCCTTCTTTTGCTAAAGCACACTCAAGATGTTTCCAAGTTCTCCAACAGAGCAGCCTTTGACTCTTTTGAGGGGGCAAGCAGAGCCTCTGGCATAGCCATAGCTGCTCGCAGACTGGCTTGGCTCCAGGCCTCTGATTTGGAACCCTGGGTACAAGAATGCTTGGGCAATCTGCCCTGTACAGGTGAAAATCTCTTTGGCAAAGAGTGGCAAATCAAAGCCACTCAAATGGATGCAGAGAATGCTGCTTTAGATAGACTTTCTAAGTCTACCTCTACCCCTGCCAAGAAAAAACCTTTTAAGAAAACTTTCTATAAAAAGACCAGATTTTCCACAAATACTGGCCAGCAATCTTCCCAAGTTCGCTTTGCTCCTAAGCATCAGCAAACTAAGCAGGCCAGAACAAAGGCCACAGGGGCTGCTACAATCCAGCAGTCCCAACCTCCTCAGGGTTTTTGACTTGGTTCTAGAGAACTTACCCTTTCTGGCTCTGCAACAGCCAGAACCTCTCACCATTCCAGGAAGGTTGGCTCATTTTGCTCCCAGATGGGAACAAATCACATCAGAACCGTGGACCCTCTCTATCATCAGAGAGGGCTACAAACTACATTTCTCCAGCCTTCCTCCCCATACCATGGTGAGACAATTCAATTCTCCCCCATCTCTCCTGTACCTGTTGGGACAAGAGGTGACCACTCTTCTCGCCCAAAGGGCAATAGAAGAGGTTCCTCTTCCTCAACAAGGGTCAGGTTTCTACTCCCCCTATTTTCTGATTCCCAAGAAAACAGGGGGATACAGACCCATTCTGGATCTCAGAGAATTGAACAAATTCCTCTACAAAGAGAAATTCAAAATGCTTTCTCTAGGTACTCTCCTTCCATACCTACAGAGTCAGGACTGGCTTTGTTCTCTAGATCTCAAGGATGCGTACACACATATACTCATCCATCCATCCCACAGAAAATTCCTACGGTTCATGTTCCAGGGAAAACATTTCCAATACAGAGTACTCCCCTTCGGTCTAGCCTCTGCTCCAAGGGTATTTACCAAATGCATGGCAATAGTAGCTGCATTTCTACGCACTCTGGGGATCTTTGTCTTCCCGTACCTGGACGACTGGCTCATCCGAGCTCCATCTCAGTCCGAGGCTCAGACTTCCCTGGACCACACCAGACGCATGCTGCAGTATCTGGGACTTGTCATCAATCTGCCAAAGTCTCAACTCACCCCTACTCAATCCCTAGAGTTCATCGGGGCTTGGCTAGATACTACCACTGCAAGGGCCTATCTTCCTCAGGCCCGTTGCAACCGTCTAGTGCACTTGGCCTCTCAAATTCAGTCCAGAAGCCACTTGACTGCCAGAGAGATGCTACAACTGCTAGGTCACATGGCATCCACAGTTCATGTAGTGCCTTATGCTCGCCTACATATGAGAGCAGCTCAATGGACCTTGTCCACACAGTGGACCCAAGCATCAGGAGCTCTCTCAGACCAAATAGCAACCTCAAAACGTCTTTTTTGGTCTCTCCAATGGTGGGTATCCACTCAAAATCTGTTGTTGGGGGCCCCCTTTCAACCTGTGTTACCCCAAGCAACTCTCACTACAGATGCCTCCCAAACAGGCTGGGGAGCTCATCTCCAAGACCTCTCCACTCAGGGCCTTTGGTCTCCACAGGAAACCACCCTTCATATCAACCTTTTGGAGCTGCAAGCAATTCTCCTTGCTCTCAAGGTCTTTCATACCCTCCTCATCAACATGACAGTCCTTGTTCATACCGACAATCAAGTAGCCATGTTCTACGTAAACAAACAAGGAGGGACTGGCTCTCTGTCGCTTTGCAACGAAGCTCTAAAACTCTGGGCCTTCGCCAGAGAGCATGGGATCCATCTCCTGGCAGTGTACCTCCCAGGAATCCAAAACTCTTGGGCAGACAGACTCAGTCGAGTCCTGCTGCCACACGAATGGTCCCTGCACATGGATCAGGTACTCAGAATCTTTCAAGAATGGGGGACCCCGGACATAGACCTCTTTGCAAGTCCGTACAATGCCAAACTTCCCCGGTTCTGTTCCAGGATTCCATGTCAGGGAGCTCAGGCCAAGGATGCCTTCCTCCTTCATTGGGGTCAGGCCTTCCTATATGCCTTTCCACCCATTCCCTTGATTCCCAAGACTCTATTCAAACTTCAGAGGGATCAAGGATCCATGATCCTCATAGCTCCACGCTGGCCACGCCAAGTGTGGTACCCTCTACTTCTGCATCTCTCCCAGACACCCTCCCTGGATCTGGGAGCTGCTCCAGACCTTCTGTCTCAAGAGGAGGGGACTTTGTGGCACCCAAACCCCAAGTCCCTTCACCTCAGAGCTTGGTTACTGAAGGCCTAGACCTTCAAAACTTGAATCTTTCTCAACAGGTGAAGGATATCCTCCATGCATCGAGGAAACCTTCCACCAGGCGTTCTTATGCTTTTAAATGGAAAAGATTTTCAATTTGGTGTGCTAACAAAGGTCTTAACCCTCTAGCACTACCTTTAACTTCTTTACTTGAATATCTCCTGCATCTTTCCAATGCAGGACTTAAAACCAATTCTGTAAGAGTCCATTTGAGTGCTATTGCAGCATCTCTTCAGCCTATCAATGGACAATCTGTTTCCTCTCATCCTCTTATTGCAAGATTCATGAGAGGTCTAACTTTAACTAAACCTCCCATTCGGCCTCCTCCAGTGGCATGGGACTTAAACGTAGTTCTTGGTCAGCTTATGAAGCCGCCCTTTGAACCCTTAGCCACTACCTCCTTAAAATTCCTTTCCTGGAAAGTCATTTTCCTTATTGCAATCACTTCTGCTCGCCGCATCAGTGAACTGCAGGCTTTAGTGGCTAATCCACCTTATACAAGGTTCCATCATGATAAGGTAGTCCTTAGGACAAATCCCCACTTTATGCCTAAAGTGGTCTCACCTTTTCATCTTAATCAAGAGGTATATCTACCTGTCTTTTTTCCAGCTCCTCATGCATCTAGTGCAGAGAGGAACCTACATACGTTAGATTGTAAAAGAGCTCTTGCCTTTTACATCCACAGGACACAGCAACATAGAAAGTCTTCTCAACTTTTTGTTGCTTTTGATCCTTCTCATTTAGGACTTCCAGTCTCAAAAAGAACACTGTCCAATTGGATTGCTCAGTGTATTTCTTTTGCTTACCAGAGTAAGAACCTTTCTCTGGAAGGCCATGTCACAGCTCACAATGTGAGAGCCATGGCCACATCTATGGCTCATCTTCATTCTGTATCCATCGATCAGATCTGTCGAGCAGCCACTTGGGCCTCGGTTCATACCTTCACAGCCCATTACTGCTTGGACAAGGACTCCCGCCGGGATGCCTTGTTTGGTCAGGCTGTCCTCAGACACCTGTTCCATTCTTAAACAACTCCTGCCCACCTTCCCTGAGTGGATGCCTGAGATCCATGGGAAGATGAGGAATTCTTGCAGGGGGATCTCCCCGGCATCTTAGCTAGGGAGTCCCCATATGTGAGGACTCATTCCTGCTTGTTCCTGGAGATAGCACAGTTACTTACCTGTAACAGGTGATCTCTGGGAACAGCAGGAATTAGTCCTCACAACCCTCCCACCTCCCCTAGGAGTTGTATCTCTCTCTCTCTCTTTCCTTTCCTCTCTCTATTGTCTCAGCTTTAAACTAGAACTGAAGAGAGTTGATCAGGAAGGCGGGAAGGCAGCGCGCATGCGCTCTGGGAGGCCCCAAAAGCTTCCTTTCTGGGAAGCTGGGGAGCTTTCCCGCGCAGGCTCCGTCGGTTCCGACGTACCCATATGTGAGGACTAATTCCTGCTGTTCCCAGAGATCACCTGTTACAGGTAAGTAACTGTGCTCTCCCCCAGCAGACCCTACACCCACTCCAAATGGTGCAAATCACCACAGCATGCATCATTACTGACATTCCAAGATTAGAGCATATCCCCGTCTTACAACAACTACACTGGCTCCCAATGGTGGCCAGAGCAAAATTTAAAACAATCCTGATCATCTTCAAAATCATCCACCATCTCTCGGCATATGTACTACAAGAAATCATAACAAGGGATATCATTAATAGGCCAAGAAGGAACAATAATGACAACATGATCGGCACACCTGCAGGATATCACAAGACTAAACAAAATACTTATTTATTTATTTATTTAACTATTTCTTTTATACCGCCCCTTCCAGAGATCAAGGGCGGTTTACATATAACAGGTTAACAGTCTTGTACACATTTGTATACATTCTTTACATAGAACAATAGAAACTAACTATTTACATTGAACAATAAAATTTAACTTAGTGGGTATTAAAGTAGAACAAAACATCAAACTTTTTTACAAAAGTATATTTACAGTGTGTGGTGTGTAGTGCGGGTATTTGTGTAGGTGCTGGAATTTAGTTCCTTTTATGTCTTCATTGGGGCGTGTGTGAGGGTGGGCAGGCATGCGGTTATGGTGTTGGGATTAAGGGAGTTTGTGTAATTGTTTCCATGTTTGTAGTGGGGCTGGCTTTGGGGGAGTAGGGGTTTTCAAAATGTTCAGTGAACAGGTAAGTCTTTAATTCTTTTCTGAATTGGATGAGGTCTTTTATGGTGCGAAGTTCAATAGGGAGGTTGTTCCAGAGTGTAGGAGCAGTGAATGAGAATGCTCTGGAGCTAGTGGTTTTCTTAGTCTTCCGGATGGCTTTTGGTATGATAAGGGAGTGGGCTGTGTTTTGTCTGTGGGCTCTTGTCGATGTTGGAGAGTGCAGTAATGTGGATAGGTGTGAGGGGGTTATGTCGTTTATGAGTTTATAGGTTGTTAGGATAATTTTGTATTTAATTCGACTGTTTATAGGGAGCCAGTGGAGTTCTAGCAGTATTGGGGTTACGTGATCTGTTAAGCGAGCTTTAGCAATTACTTTAGCACAGATGTTTTGAGCTCTTTGTAGGAGGTATGTGTTTTTTTGAGGAAGGCCTATAAGGAGACTATTGCAATAGTCGAAATGAGGGGTGATCAGGGTACTTACTACAGATCTAAAGTCTTGTGTTTCGAGGAGTGGTCTTAGGTGTTGAATAGTTTTGAGTTTGTAGAAAATAGTTTTTACTGTTTGTTTTATGTGTGGTATCATGGTGAGAGTGTGGTCTATTATTACTCCTAAGTATTTTACTTGTTTTTTAACAGGTATGGAGGTTTTGTTGATTGTGATTGTTTCAGGGTAAGTGTTTTCGGTCATAGATGACCTCATTACAAACATTGCCTCAGTTTTTTTGAGGTTGATGCTGAGGTGGTTAGATTGCTGAGGTGGTTAGATACTTCATGAAGAGCACCATCACTACTGGCATCCACACTATGGAACTCCCTCCCAACAAGTCTAAGGGCATTAGAAGACATCACAGACTTCCGCAAGGACCTTAAAACCCTGCTCTTTACAGAAACCTATGAGCAGATAGACAACAGTCCTCACCCGAGCGGTATTGCAACTACCCCCGCCAACTCAGTACCCAATCAGCCCAACTAGACTGATGAAGATACCCTCATGCTAAATGTAACCCTCCAATTGTGCTGTCTAAATGTTGTTAAATACTCTCATGTTAAATGTTGTAAAGCACCCACATGTTAAATGTAACCCCAATTGTGATGTCATGTAACCACTTTGATTGTAGGATAAGGTGGTATACAAATCTGTCTAAATAAATATTAAGATCTTTAAGTCTGTCCTCATATGCTACATAACGAAGAACACTAACCATTTTAGTAGCCACCCTCTGCGCCGACTCCAGCCTGCTTATATCCTTCTGAAGGTGCGGTCTCTAGAATTGCACACAATACTCCAAATAAGGTCACACCAGAGACTTATACAGAGGCATTATCACCTCCTTTTTTCTGCTGGCCATTCCTCTCCCTATACACCCAAGCATCCTTCTGGCTTTCACTGTCGCCTTTTCTACCTGTTTACCTTTAAGATGATCAGACACAATTACACACAGGTCCCACTCCTTTGTGGACAGAAGTACTTTACCCCCCTACACTGTACTGCTCCTTTGGATTTTTGCAGCCCAAATGCATGACCCTGCATTTTTTAGCATTAAATTTCAGCTGCCAAATTCTAGACCATTCTTCAAGCTTAGCTAGAGCCCTTCTCATGTTATCTATTCCTTTCTGGGTGCCTATTCTATTGCAGATTTTGGTATCATCCGCAAACAAGCAAACCTTACCCTACAGCTCTTCTGCAATATCACTAACAAAGATGTTAAAAAGAATCAGACCAAGGATAGATCCCAGCGGCATACCACTGGAAACCTTCTCCTCAGAGTGAGCTCACTTTACCTATATCCTTTGTCACCTCCCACTCAACCAATTTCTAACCCAATCAGTAACTTTAGGGTCCAACCCTATGGTGCTCAGTTTGTTTATAAGTCACCTGTGTCAAAGGCTTTACTGAAATCTAAATACACCACATCTAGGGCTCTCTCTTGGTTCAACTCCCTGGGCACCCAGTCAAAGAAATCAATCAGATTTGTCTGACTAGACCTGCCTCTGGTGAATCCATGCTGCTTTGGATCCTGCAAGCCATTGGACTCCAGAAACCTCACTATTCTCTCTTTTAATAGCCTTTCCAATTACTAACCACAGAGGTTAGACTAACCGGCCTGTAGTTCTCAATGTCATCCTTGTGTCTGCTTTTGTGTAAAGGGACTGCATGTGCCTTTCTCCAGTCTTCTGGTACCACTTCTGACTCCAAAGAGGCATTGAAAAGATCAGAAATTGGAGCCACTAGAACATCCCCAAGTTCTCTCAGTATTCTTGGATGTAGCTGCAAGAACATCCCCAAGTTCTCTCAGTATTCTTGGATGTATCCCATCCAGACCCATGGCTTTGTCTACTTTTAGTTTAGCTAGTTCCTCACAAACACAGTCTTCAGAAAATTGTTTGAGATCCCCGTTACTTCTGTACCTATTTGTGGGTGTTTTCTGTGGTCCTGCTCCTGGCCCTTTATCTGTAAACACAGAACAGAAATATTTGTTATGCAATTCTGCTTTATCCTCATTAGTTTCTGCATATTCCTCCCCTGCTCCCTTGAGTCTGACAATACCACTTTTGCCCTTCCTTTTCTCACTGACATATCTGAAAAATGTCTTAACCCCACATTTTATTGCATTGGCTATTTCTTCTTCTTTTTCTACCTTTGCTTTCCTGACTACTTTGCTAGCTTCTCTAAGTTTTTCCAAATATAGATTCCTGTCTTCCTCTCTCTCTCTGATCTCGTGTATTTCATGAAGGCCTCCCTCTTTTTCTTCACCTTTTCAGCTACTTCTTTTGAGAACCATAGCGGCCTCCTTTTCCTTTTACATTTATTTATCTTTCTAACAAAAAGGTTTGTTGCCCTTAAAATATCCCCTTTCCTCGTTGAGGGGAAGTAACTAAGATGGCGGATGTGTGCTCGGAGCTGTGACCTGCTACACTGAGTATCGCTGTAACCCTTTGGAGCCTCTATCGGGTTGAATGGGGCGGAGAAAACGGAAGCAGGCTCCCTTACCTCCGAGTGAGAACCTGCTGATTCCTTCGGGCCAACGAACACTTAGGGAGTGCGGCTTTCAACCCCGAGTCGGAGCGGCGTCTATGACTGGGGCAGTGGATGGAATATCGCCCCAGAGTGTATCTGGTGTTTGGCTTTCTCCTGAGAAGTGAACACCTCCACTGCGTCCCGGAAGTTTGTCCTCGGCTGTTGCTGTATCCTCGGAGCTTGTATTTGCGAGTACTCCGATACAGGAGGGTACTGGAGGTGCACGGTCTGAGTTGAGTTTCCCTTCTGCGGAGGTGGGCCGGGATTGGATGAGAGAGGTGGAAGTACCAACAGAGCGATCTGAGCCGGTTGTACAGATGCAGAAGGAAGAACTTCCTGTAATGCCTGAATTGGTGAGACCCGCGGCATATACATTGGAAACGCTATGGGAAGGACTAGCGACTTTGAACCGCTCTGTGAATAGAGTATGTGGGACGTTTAAATCTGAACTTAATGTGGTTAAGGACCTTCGTGATAACCTTACCAAAGCTCATGTAGAGCAAGTTAACAGGGTTGCCACCCTGGAGAGGGAGTTGGGTGAGGTTCACGATCTGGTAAATGCCCAGTTAAAGGACAGCTCTGTCTCTAGTAGGAAGATGGAGTACCTGGAGAACCAGGCCCGGCGTTGTAACCTCCGGTTTCTGAGTTTTCCAAGGTCTCCGTTAGTACCAGCTGTAGAGATGGTGTGTAAGTACTTCAGGGAGGTTTTGAAAATCCCCCTGG
Source organism: Ichthyophis bannanicus (assembly GCA_033557465.1). Taxonomy (NCBI): domain Eukaryota; kingdom Metazoa; phylum Chordata; class Amphibia; order Gymnophiona; family Ichthyophiidae; genus Ichthyophis; species Ichthyophis bannanicus. The sequence goes on from CM066040.1 coordinate 53,837,864, forward strand.
AGCATCTTCCCCCTATGACTAGAGTCATGTACCTGTCCCTGGGCAGAGGGAAAGGAGGAGATGTGGCCCCCCCTTCTCACCCCGGGATGGAGGACCTTACAGGCATCCTTGAGAATTCATTGGAAGTAGTAATGGAAAGAACTACCCTGTTAGCCACATTTGCTTTGGAGACGGATAAAACTTTTATTCTTAGAATGTATTTCAGAAATGCTAATGAAGTCTTTTTGGGCGCTAAAGTTAGGGTATTTTCTGATATGTCACGAATTACGCAGATGAGAAGGAAGGAGCTCTTGGCTCTTCGTCCTCGGACTATTGCCTTGGGCGCTTCCTTCCAGTTAAAATTTCCTGTTAAATGTTATGTGAATTTTCAACAAAAGATGTATTTGTTCTCCAGGACCAAGCAGGAAGTCAGTCCTCACTTATGGGTGACGTCGGCGCCGACGGAGCCCTCACGGAGCAATTTTCCCCAGCTTTCACAGAAAGCCTTTGGGAATTGCAGCGCGCATGCGCGGTCCCCTTCCCGCCCAGGGATGCCATCTTGCTCAATCTTCTTTTTTCCGCGGAGCCCTACAGACGTAGTTTGTTACCGCCGCTGAAAAAGTTGATTTCTTTAGTTTGATTTCTTGAAGAATTTTTCTCGGTTCGTGTGTCCTCTTCCCGCCGGGCTTTTGAGCCCGTTCACGTTTTTATTTTCTTTTTTTTTCCAACTGGCGTTCCCGCCACTTCTTCCTTCTCCCCTGGCAGCGTGGTCTTTTGACCTTGCAGGGGTCCTTTTTCCCCCGATGGCTGCCAGCGGTTTTAAAAAGTGTGATCGTTGTGTCAGACTCATGTCTCTTACTGACACGCATGACTGCTGCCTCCACTGCCTAGGGGCCGAGCATGACACTATGAGTTGCGGCCCGTGCAGCAAGATGTCCTCGAAGGCCCTGAGGAGTCGGCAGTCGCAAAGGGATCGTATCTTCTCTGATTCCGCGCGGACCTCGTCAGAGGCCTCGACGTCTCGTGGCTCCGGCTCAGACCATCGTCGGAGTTCTTCTGAACGGGGCTCCCCCGGCCGGGAACACTGGCGGGAGAAGAGGCCCGCGAGGGTGGAGCCGGACGGCAACCCTGGTTCCTTGAGGGCCAGGTCGCTCAGCCCGGCCCGACTCCCAGGGCCCTCGGAGGGGGAGAGGCCTTCGAAGCTTCCTCGTCTCGAAGTGGAGACTCCTGGACACGTGAGTGATATAGTCCTCCTGGACTCCCCCACGGATGATCCGACGTCGGGCCCGACGCCGTCGGGGCCCGAGTCGGCGGACGCTGGGTCTTCTGAGCTTGGTTTCAGACTGACGACCTTGGAGCGCAGTATCTCTGCCTTCATGGACCAGCAGCGGGCATTGATCACCGGCCTCGCCAGTGCATCTGCCCCGACCACTGGGACGTCGACGCCCAAGTCGACCCCGGAGGCTGAGTCGATCCTCGAGTCCATGCGAGCTCGAGTCGATCCTCGACCTAGGTCTCCCTCTGCTTCCCGTTCAGGACCGAGGTCCTCGACGCCGGCCATGGCGTCGGGGAGGAGGTCTCCGGGCCCCGCGCGCTCAGAGCCGCTCAACTACTCTTCGGAGGAGTCGGGTTGGGACACGGAGGAGGATGAGTCACACGGTTCCTTTCAGACCCGGTGCGTCCCCTCCGACTCGCCCGAGTCGGAGCCTCGGAGTCGGTCCCCCCTGGAGGATACCCGGTTCTCCGATTTCGTGAGGGATATGGCCAAGGCCTTGGCTTTTCCCGCGGATCCGGAGGAGGAACCCCGAGCCGAAGAGCTCGAGGCCCTTCAATATGACTCCCCCCCTAGGGAGGCCTTTACTGTAACGGTTCCCCCGATGCTGGAGCGGCTTCTCTTCCGCATGTGGGAAAGCCCGGCCTCGACGCCGGTGCTGAGCAAGCGGGTCGATTCCATGTATCGAGTCCGCAAGAGCCCCGGGTTTCAGAAGGCGCAACTACCGCACCACTCCATGGTGGTGGAATCGGCCATGCATCGACTTAAAAGTCAAAAGATGCACTCCTCGGTGCCTCCGGGTAAGGAGGCCCGGAATCTGGATGCCCTCGGTAGGAAGTGCTTCCAGGGCTCTATGCATGCTTGTCGGGTCCAGACATATCAGTTGTATATGGGTATGTATCTCCGTGACCTGGCAAAAGAAATGGCGGGTTTTTCCGCCGGCCTCTCCGAGGAACCCTTGCAGCGGTTCCAAGCCCTGTCTACAGGGATTCGGGAGTGTTCGAAGTTCATTTCTCGAGCGGCCTATGATGGCTTCAAAGCGTCGGCTCGAGTAGCCGGAGCCGGCATCGGGGCTCGCCGCCAAGCTTGGCTTCAGTCCTCCGACCTCGAGCCGTGGGTGCAGGACAAGTTGGTCGATGTCCCTTGCAGAGGGGAAAACCTCTTTGGCAAGCCCATGGCCGACAAGGCAGCGGAGCTTGAATCAGAGACTCTCACCAGGACTCGCCTTTCCAGAAAAACCTCTGCCCCTTCTCAGAGGAAGAAGGGCTCGGGAAAAAAGCCCTTTTACCCGAGGAAGGTGTTCGCTTATAAGCAGCACCACCCACACTATCAGGCCTCGACAACCCCTCATCAGGGGCAGCAGCCTAAGGGGCAGGGTAACGGATCCCGGAGGCAGAAAGCCCCCAAGCCCACCACGTAGGCCCCAGGGATTTTTGACTATGCCAGCATAGCCTCTCCCACCCAGGGGTCCTCGCTCAGCACGGGGGGCCGGCTGGCCCACTTTGCTCACAGGTGGTCAGCCGTAACATCCGATGCCTGGGTGTTGCGAGTGGTTTAAAAGGGCTACCTCCTACATTTTCACCAGGTGCCCCCCCCCTACTTCCCGGGGGAGCCTCCCAGACCCCCGCTGCACAAGGACGTACTCCTTCAGGAGCTGCAAAGTCTGCTGCAGGAACGGGCGGTGGAGCTAGTGCCCCAGCATCTGTGCGGTCATGGTTTCTACTCAAGGTACTTCCTGGTGCCAAAGAAAACAGGAGGTCTCAGACCCATTCTGGACTTGCGCAACCTCAACAAGTTCCTGCAGCGGGAAAAATTCAAGATGCTTACCCTTGGAACCCTACTGCCCTACCTCCAGCAGGGAGATTGGCTATGCTCCTTGGATCTAAAGGATGCTTATACCCACATCCTTATTCACCCGGACCACCGACAATACCTAAGGTTTGTGGTGGCAGGGAACCATTATCAGTACCGAGTACTGCCCTTTGGCCTATCCTCCGCTCCCAGGGTGTTCACGAAGTGCCTGGCAGTGGTGGCAGCCTTCCTAAGGCTTCAAGGCTTCTTCGTCTTCCCGTACCTGGACGACTGGCTCATCCGAGCATCGTCTGCTCCAGAGGTCGCCCAGGCCACCCAGCTTACGGTGGCTCTGCTTCAGCGCTTGGGCTTCGTCATAAACTTCGAGAAGTCCGCTTTGCTTCCCTCTCAGGACCTCGAGTTCATAGGGGCACGGCTGGACACTCGGCAGGCTCGTGCCTTCTTGCCTCTGGAATGGGTCAACAGGCTTATGGCTCTAGCCGGCAGGTTCAACAGCGAGTCGCCGGCCCCTGCCAGACAGTTCCTGCAACTGCTCGGGCACATGGCCTCCACGGTCCATGTTACTCCGAATGCCCGTCTACATATGAGACCTGCTCAGTGGAGCCTTCGCACTCAGTGGCATCAGTCCACAGGGAGACTGTCGGACCTGATACAGATTTCCGACCGTCTGGTCTCCTCCCTGAAATGGTGGCTTCACCTGCCCAACCTAGTGCTCGGCATGTCCTTTCAGTCGCCCCCACCGTCCCGGGTGCTCACGACAGATGCCTCTCTCCTGGGCTGGGGAGCGCATTGTCGGGGGACATGCACTCAAGGCCTTTGGGCACCTTGGGAGGCCGCCCAGCAGATAAACTTCCTAGAGCTACGGGCGATCCGCCTAGCTCTGCGGGCCTTCTCTCACCTGACGTTTGGTCAGTCCGTACTGGTGCAGACGGACAATCAGGTTGCCATGTTCTATGTGAACAAACAAGGGGGCACGGGCTCCCTCCTTCTATGTCAGGAAGCCCGGAGGCTGTGCTCTTGGGCTGTCGATCACGACATCCTCCTCAAAGCGGTTTACCTGCCAGGGCAGGACAATTGCCTTGCGGACAAACTGAGCCGGATTCTGCTGCCGCACGAATGGAAGTTGAACCCCGCGGTGGTCCAGCAGATCTTCCGCCGGTGGGGCTCTCCCACTGTGGATCTGTTTGCCAGTCCCCTGAACAGGCAGCTCCCCAGATTCTGCTCCCGGCACTCTCACCCTCTTCGAGTGGCGCCGGATGCTTTTCTCATCCCGTGGTCAACGGGTCTGCTGTATGCCTTCCCTCCCACACCACTGGTGTCCCGGACCTTGTTCAAAGTTGTCCAGGACAGGGCCTCCGTGATCCTGGTAGCGCCCCGGTGGCTGAGACAGCCGTGGTTTCCTCTGCTTCTACAGCTAGCAGTGGACACCCCTCTTCCCCTGGGGTTTCAGCCCGATCTCCTGACCCAGGATCAGGGTACTCTTCTGCACCCCAACCTCAGGGCCCTGCACCTGATGGCCTGGCTGCTGAAAGGGTAGTCCTAGCCCCACTGCTGCTCACCCCGGAGGTGGAAGCCGTCGTCCTAGCATCTCGGCGACCTTCCACCCGGAAGTCTTACGCCCTCAAATGGCGTCGCTTCTCGGTCTGGTGTTCTCAGCGATCTGAGGACCCCTTCGCCTGTCTAGTATCGGTGGTACTGCAATACTTGCTTCACCTCTCCGATCTAGGTCTCAAATCCAATTCTGTCAGAGTCCACCTCAGTGCTCTCTCTGCACATCATTCACCGGTTGAAGGCCAGCCTCTCTCTTCGCACCCCTTGGTGGCGCATTTCCTCAGAGGCCTCCTTCTGCTTAAACCTCCGTTGCGCCCTCCAGCTCCTGACTGGGACCTCAACGTGGTTCTGCAAAGGCTTACCTGCCCGCCTTTTGAACCCATGGCTACCTGCCCTCTTCGTTTCCTCTCCTGGAAAACTCTCTTCTTGGTAGCCCTCACTTCCGCGAGGCGCGTAAGTGAGCTGCAGGCCCTAGTGTCGGAGCCTCCATACACTAGGTTCTACAGGAATAGGGTGGTCCTGCGGACCCACCCTAAGTTCCTTCCAAAGGTGGTCTCCCACTTTCACATCAATCAAGAGGTGGTTCTTCCGACCTTCTTCCCCAGGCCGCATGCCAGCCGAGCTGAGACTGTCCTGCACACCCTGGATTGTAGAAGAGCCTTGTCCTTCTACCTTGACTGTACGCGGGAGCATAGAAAAGCGGTTCAGCTTTTCGTGTCTTTTGATCCCAATCGGTTGGGGGTGCCTGTCTCTAAGCGCACTCTGTCCACCTGGGTGGCTGACTGTATCACCTGGACTTACGGGGCAGCCGGCCTCTCCTTGGAAAGTCGCGTCACGGCTCATAGGGTCAGGGCGAAGGCCGCGTCCGTGGCTCACCTCCGCTCTGTTCCGTTGGCGGACATCTGTCGGGCCGCTACTTGGTCTTCAGGTCAGACTTTTGCGGCTCACTACTGCCTGGAAAGGGAGTCCCGCAGGGACAGTGCTTTCGGTCAGGCAGTCCTCCACCATCTCTTTGAGGTTTAGGCAACTCCTACCCTCCGGCCCCGGTGTTGGCTACCGGCCGGATGCGTATTCAGAGAAGATTCCTTCCTTCTGTACTGCTGAGCTTTAGGAAGCTCTTTGGGCTTGAGGTCTCCGGTAGCCTTAAGCTTGGGAGTCCCATAAGTGAGGACTGACTTCCTGCTTGGTCCTGGAGAAAGAGTAGTTACTCACCTGTAACAGGTGTTCTCCAGGAGCAGCAGGAATCAGTCCTCACTACCCTCCCTCCTCCCCTTGGAGTTGCAGTCATTCTTATTGCATATCTTGCAAGTATTTGCTGTCTTTCCGCTATGTCATCAGACTGAGCAAGATGGCATCCCTGGGCGGGAAGGGGACCGCGCATGCGTGCTGCAATTCCCAAAGGCTTTCTGCGAAAGCTGGGGAAAATTGCTCCGCGAGGGCTCCGTCGGCGCTGACGTCACCCATAAGTGAGGACTGATTCCTGCTGCTCCTGGAGAACACCTGTTAAAGGTGAGTAACTACTCTTTTTTTGAGTCGAAGCAGCTGCTGGCCTTTCTGGAAGCTAGAGAACAGAGTAATGTTGTAGTTGTTTTACCTTCCCATACAGCTGACGTGTGAGTCTTCCATCTGCCTGTGATGATATTAATGTGGAATGGCTAGGATTTTTTTTTTCTTGGCTTATATTCTTTATTTCCTAATACTCTCCTATTTCTTGCTATTGTGGTCTAATTCTAATGGAAAAGGTTGGTTTTTGTTTTGGTATAATACTTGTGATTTTTGCTCTTATCCATACTTGTTTTTTCCATTTCAGTTCATTCAAGAGATGTTTGGATGTTAAAATTGAATAATCCTATAAATAAAAATTAAAAAAAATATATCCCCTTTCAGTTTTGACCATTGTTTTTCTACATTCCCCAGCTGTTCCTATCCCGCTAACAACTTTTTGAGGTATTGTCCCACCTTGGCAAAGTTAAAGTTTAAGACCCTCGCTTTTGAATGGATTTTAGAAGCCCTAACCCTAGTCCTGGTGATCACTGGATGCGAGATGATGCCCCAGTGTAACATGAGAAACACTTTCCCCTTTGGTAAGTACTAAGTCCAGTATGGCCCCATCACATGTGGGTTCTGTTACCAGTTGCCTGAATAGTTCTGTCTGTAGAGAATCCAAGATCTCCTTACTTCTCGATGCATTTCTCTTTTTATGGCAATACTGTGTATGTCTTCTATTAAATATTCATCCACTTCTACTCGCTTTGAGGAGGATCTGTATATTACTCCAATGCAAATGAATTTCCCTTTCCCTCTTTCTAGTTTAACTCACAGTGCCTCCTCTCTTCCTTTTAAGCTCTGCAATTCTATAGCTTTAATATTATTTTTTACATATAGTGCCACTCCACGTCCCTTTCTTCCTACTCTGTCCTTTCTGAATAAAGTATAGCCCAGTATTGTTACATCCCAGTCATGGTTGTCTGTGAACCATGTCTCTGTAACTGCCATTAAATCCAAGTCCACCTCTTCCATTAAAGCCTCAAAATCTGGGATCTTATTTCCCATGCTACGGGCATTTATACGCACTGCTTACCTGATGTTGACCATATTACCCATTTCTACAGATATTTAATGTTTCACTTACCTGGGGGCTCTCTTCACCCATCCCCAATGAATCTAGTTTAAAGCCCTCTACTGCTGAGGACACGTCGACCCTTCTTGGCCAGATGGACATCATCACTGCTCTGCAGCCCTTGGAATATCATCCCATGACCCAGGAAACCAAAACGCTCTTGATGACACCATTCACTCAGCCATGCATTCATCTCCAGGATGCGAGCTTCTCTGCCTCGGCCTTTACCCTCAACAGGGAGGAATGAAGAGAACACCACCTGCACACCTATCTGCTTCACCCTCTGTCCCAGAGCCATGAAGTCACGTTTGATATGGTTGGAGGGATTCCTAGCAGTATCATTTGTGCCGATGTGGATGAGCAACATTGGATAATAGTCAGTAGGCTTGATGAGTCTCAGCAAATTCTCTGTAACATCTCAAATTTTGGCACCTGGTAGACAGCACACCTCTCTGGACATCAAATCTGGTCAGCAGATGGACACCTCAGTACCCCTCAGAAGAGAGTCACCAACCACCGCTACCCTTCACTTCCTGGTGGTGACTGATTCTGCAACTTTGGGATGCTTGAGCTGCGGTTCTTCCCTTTCTTCGGATGCTTCCACCTCCTTCACTTCCAGGGCTGCCTACTGGTTCATCAATTCGAGGACTGGAGGAGTTGGAGTATTGATACTGCAGGCTCTGGTGACTCATGTCCAACTTTCTTCCTTTTGTAGCCTCCCATCTTCACCTCTGTCAGAAAGCTTGGATGTTTCAAGAAGCATCTCATCAATGTAGTTCTTGCTGTCTTGAATGCTTCTCAGCCTTGCCATCTCTTCCCTGAGCTCCTCCACTTCTTTACTGAGAGCCTCAGCATGCAGGCATCATGCACATGGAACCAGTCATTTAACTGGCATTGGGATCTCTGTCTGGACAGAGGCAGAAGCTGTAATGGTGGCAACAGCTTTAGCAATATGACTTTTCTCAGCCTTGTTTAGTTGATGGAGCTTAGGTACTTGTTGAAGTAAAAGAGAGAGACCTACCAAAGCTCTTACCTGTTCTTCAGCTGTCTTTTAAGAGAAAAAGCTGTTAACCTCTTTTTTTTTTTCCAAACTTTATTTTATTCATCACAAACATATTACAAAGTCCGACAACACCATCTCCGGGGGGGGGGGGGGGGGGTTTAAGCTTATCCCAACCCGGAGGGTACCATCCTGCAATTAATACAATATTTTATATATTTTCCCCTCCCACCCCCTTCCCCCCCCCCCCGCCATCGCCCTCCCCCCTCCATCCCCCCTCCCCCCTCCCCGCCACACACCCTCTACCACTAGATCCCACACCCCTTACACTCCACCCCCTGCTGTTGACCTCTTTTAAATGTGTTCTAACATGGCTGTTCTATGTCCCTGTGTGTAGCTAATTGGGGAGTTGCCCTATAAAGCAACAAGGTTCACATGGGGTGGGTGGTGTCAGGGTGGATAGGGAGGAACCTAACCCCTGATGAGGTCAATGGCTTCAAAGAGTTAGCTTTGAATGGGTAGCTAGATCATAGACAACGAACTCTAAGTAACAGAGCCTTTGCCCTATTCCCACTTCGCAATATAGATAAAATATTTAGGTTTTAAAAATGAACACCAAAACCCCTTTGAGAGCTTTCAGGCAGAGTATTACCTTGCTTTGCAATGGAGTCCATCAAGAATGCCAGGACCTGAAAGGCCCTGTAGACCTTTATACAGCACTGCCTAGCTGCTTAGTAAGCTATTCTAGGGCCACTTAACACCTCATGAGGTTAGTGGCTTCAAAGAGTTGGCTGTGAATGGGTAGCTAGAACAAAAACAATGAACTCTGACAGAGCCTTTGCTCTACCCTACAAGCCAACAAAATAAATTCCCCCTTTGCAGTATAGAAAAAAGACTTGGCTTTTAAAAATGAACAAAAAACCCCTTTGAGAGCTCTCAGGCAGAGTATTACCTTGCTTTGCAATGGGGTCCATTAGGACCATTTAATATCCCCATAGACCACCAAAAAATGCCCGAGTGGATCAGGGGTAGTTATGGTTGTTAGGCAGTTAATGGCAATATTCAGCTGCTAACCAGATAGCGAAACTGGCTAGCTAACTGAATAGTTGTCCTGAATTTAGCCAGTTTTGCTATCTAGTTAGCAGTTGAATATCACCGTTAAATAGACAGCAACACCACTATCCAACATGCCCAGATATTCAGCATCGCTAAATGGATATTTTCTGCCACTGAATATCTGGCTTTAAATAAAGCAGCGGCGATTACGCATTTTTAACTAGCCTAGCTGCTGTATTTGAATCCCCCCCCCTGTTATTTATTAAATTTAGGAACTTAAAGGATGGGTGGGAACAGGAGTATATCAGGGCAAGGAAAAAAGGTTAGGAGCTTAGCACTGACTTTCAGCACTAGGCACCTAAATTAGGTTCATAAATAGGGTTCAATTTGTAGACAAAAAGGAAGTTAAACTATGGAACTCTAGGAGGGGGCAGGTGGGCCAGGGGCAGGAATAAAAGGAGGAGTGTGGATGGATTAGGGTGTGGAGACTGTTCTCTGCTGTGCTGCAGGTTCACCCCCTCTTCTTCCTTTCAGGCTTCCTAGAAGGGAGAGGCTGAAGCAGAATACCTCACCACTTTGGAATCTGAAAAGTAGTGCTGAAACTGTGTTCCAGGCTGTTCCCTCAGAAATTAAGCCATGCTTATAAATCTAGGTAAATGAATGACTGGAACTTCTCTATTTTGCTGGGCCTGATATAAAAAAAAAAAGCTGAGCACCTAAATCTAGGCTCTTACGTTAGGTGCCTACATTTGTCCCTTATTTCAATCAAACCTAGGAGTCTTAGGGGGCTAGTTACTAATCTGTGGTAAAATCTTGGCAGGGATATTCAGCAGTGGCAGCTAGCTACCACCACTGAATCTTAAATCCAGATATTCAATGCCGGAGCCATATCCGCCCCGGCATTGAATATCCTGGTTGCCCAATTTGGTAGGATGCTAAACGAGCAGTGGTGATATTCAGGTGCTACCCAGTTACTTCTGTAAGGAAAGTTAGGCCAGCCTTTGCTGCACCTTATTTTCTCTGCTTCGCCATAATTGAGCAGCGGCTCAATATCTCTGCTGCCCGGTTATGGCCAGGTGCTGCGCCTGGAACGCTCCAATGCAAACCAGCTAGCATCGGGGCATGCAGCCGTTGTACCTATGGATATTCGGCAGCACTAATCCCTTAGATTTTACTGCAGTTTAATTACCATTGCAGTTAATAACTTGTGGTAACTCAGAACTGCATGTTAGTTTCTCCTGCGGTTTAGCGCAGTTTATGGTGAGCACACAGAAAAATACCTTATATATCTCTTATATACTGCAATACTACCTCTAGGATTCATTTTGAACCTGGTGCAGACAAGGAAAGGAGTGACAGGGAATCGCTCCTGCTCAAAGACCTCTCAACAACCAATGAAAGTTAGAGTTAGAACTGGGAGGGACCTACTGGGTGGTTGGGAGACTTCTTCAGGTGGGGGGTTCCCTCAGTTGGGGGGGTCTTGGTGGGGAAAGAGGAGTCCTATGCTAAGATTTTTGGAGGAGCAGGTGATGTTGAGGGGGAATGTTCTGGGAGTTGGGGGGAGGGATGCTACCACATACCCCTTTAAGAATGTGGCTGGGAGCATCAGGCTGCATGTTACAGGTCTGATGTTTTCAGCCTGGAAGAATAAGGCCAACTTTGCAAACGTGTGTTACAGTAAAATAACACGTAGATTTTCTTCTTCCTCCTGATAATTTCATGTTAATAGAGTAGGGGTACAGGAGCCGGGGTGGGGAGAGGGGGGCAGCAGCAGTCAGTATCCAGGGAAGCAGCCTTCCTGATAGCTAGATCATCCAACCAGAAATGCAGCTGCTTTTAAGCCAGGTAGGTTTACACAGGAGACAACTGGCCAGAGCACAGGAGATCTGGGCTAGATGGCCATCTGAGAACAATTTTGAGAGCAGTTGAGGCAACAAGGACTCAGGCAAAGGGATCCAAAGGAGTTTAGCTGCACCAGAGTTTTGATTCCCCCTGGAAGGTGAGTGGGACTGAAGATCTCAACTCTACTACTTAGTGGCTCATTGCAGTGGTGTAAGGGAGCAGTCTTCCCAGTGCATTCTGAACATACTGGCAAGGGGATTTTGCTGGATTTTCTCTGAAAAGAATTCCTGTTTTCTAATTCTCTTGGGAAAGAGAATGATTTATGCTTTAATGTGAAGGGGTCCAGAGTGATGCATTTTGGGTGCAGAAATCCAAAGGAGTGCTATGTGATGGGGGGGGGGGGGGGAGAGGCTGATTGGCACACACATGGAGAAAGACCTTAGGGCGATAGTGTGATAAGGTTGTGGCTGAACTTAAAAGAATGCTGGGTTTAATAGACAGAGGCATAACCTTCAGAAAGGAGGTAATAATGCCCCTGTACAGATCATTGGTGAGGAGTTACTTGGAATACGTTTGGAGACTGAATCTGAAGAAGGGGTATAAAGAGGCTAGAGACAGTCCAGACAAAAGCAACCAAAATGCTATGGAGTCTGTACCAGAAGACAAATGAGATGAGACTTGAATAGGCAAGCTATACAACCAGAAGACATGAAATCAAGCTATGAGGAGGGAGATTCAGAAGCAATATTGGGCAATATTTCTTCATAGAAAAAGTGGAAAGGAAGAAAGGGAATGCCCTCCCAGTGGTGGTGGTGGGAGACAAAAACAGTAATGAAATTGAAAAAGGCATAGGGATAAGCACTAAAAGTTACCTTAATAGAAAGAAAATGGAAACTAGGCATTGACTTGGGAACCTCAAGTCGGAAAAGCAGTGAAATAGCTTTTGTATTTCAAAGAAGAAATGAGGGTAACCTGCACGAAACAAGTAGTTATAACCTAAACAAAGGCATTGAGGGTGGGGGTATGGGTAGCATAATATGCATAGAGCAGCAGTTACAACCTTAACCTCTTATGGGCATACTAGATGAGCCATTTTGGTATTTATCTGTTGTAATTAATATGGGGGTAGGGAGTGGGAAGGGGAACTACCAGACCATTTTTTTGTTACAGTCCCTTTAAAAAGCGATTGGGAGCATCAAACCATGTGTTAATGGCCCAGTGCTCTTGAGAGAAAAATAACACTAACTTTGGCATTACATAAATATATTTTTCCTATTCTATATCTGTACAGGGAGGGGTATGTGTGGGGGAGCCCTCTGGGAGGGACAGCTAAGGGTAGGCCTGGGGGATCTTCAGGGAGGGTGGGGGGTATTTTTGAGGGATATCTGTATGGAGGATGGGAGCAATCTTCACAGAGGGATTGTGTGTGTGTGTGTGGGGGGGGGGGGGGGAGTCCTTGTGGTAGACGGGGATATCCTTGGTGAGGGAGAAGAGAGTCTTTGCTGGGGAGAAGGGGATCACCAGGCCACATTTTTTAAAAATGTGCCATTCTATTTAAAAGAGTGGCTCAGAGCATGGACAGTATTTAAAACCAAGTACTTATCTATGAGCTGTGAGATGAGGTGAAGAAGAGTGAGTATATCTTGTAGAGTTCACTGAGAGGAGTCTGGGGAGCCAGGCATAGGACCCTGAAAAGCAGAAGCAGAGGTGGAGCTCTAAACAGTGTGCCAGAAGAGTAAATAAGAGAAGAGATTATCTAAAGGGATCCCTATTCACATCTAAACACTTGAAACAAAGACTCTCTTGGACTTTTGAGTTTTACCCTTTTGTTTTGTCCCTTGTTTTATTGGGGACCAACAAAGGTGCTTTACTTAATGTTTCTCCAGGTTTTGCAGCTTAAGCCTTACTTCCCTCAATCCACCATGAAAGGGCAGCTCACCATTAGGCAAAACTAGGCTGTCGCTAGGGCAGCAGTTGAGGGGCAGCAAAGAGCAGCAGCAGCAGTTAAAGCAAAACAATAGATCCTGACAGCCCCCAAACTCAAAGAACAATCAGCACATCTTTTCACCTCATAGTTGAGTGGTCAGATACCTACAAAGCAAAGTTTAATATTTAAAAATATGATGTCCAGTTATGCATTTTGATAGGATTGTTGTGGGAAGGCTGATATTGGAATAATCACGATCGAGTTTAATTATCAAATTTTCAGGAAAGGGAGGGAGTGTAAGGCTGAAGGTTTGCCTATGGCACCCAAAACCCTTGCACTGGCTTTGTCACCAAGATACTTTGTCCTCATCTTTCCCATTTTTCCTGTTTTTCTTTTTAATATTATGTAGTGCCTCTAGAGCTACCTTTAAGATTTGCTATCAAGAATTTAAACTAATGTAAACTAGACATAAAGAAACAGACAGATTTATATCTGAAAATGTTCACTATCATTATGCATGGTCCAGTGACTATAGTATCAATCTATATGAAACGTTCCTTTGGGAATGTGTAGCAGACATTAGTTTTGCATGAATGCAGTAAATGTTACAATACAGTTCACAGCAAGAACTAACTGGCTTGCTCAGAAAAAATAGATTTTAGATAAGCGGAGAATGTTGGGTTAAGTTTGAATTAAAAACAAGGAGCACCAGCGTAGCTGGAGGGAAGTTGACTTCAGAAGATTTTTGCCTCCCGAACTATAGTGAATAAAATCTTTAGTCTACGTAGTTCAATTTACAATTGTGACAGCTAAACCCATAGCTGCCAAGTTACCCAGTTCCAAGAGGAAAACGTTTTGGCCAGTTCTGACATTGAGCTTATATCCCAAAGCAGTATGGAATTTATAGTATTTGATTCTACCCACTGAAGTATTGTTGCAGACAGGACAAGATTAAAGCATAGGCAAATCAAGCATGTGCCTAGGGCTCAAATATTTAGAAGAGTCTCATCTCAGAAGTAGGGCCAGCCTGTCCACAGGACAGCAGGCTTGGTAGGCAGCACGGTAGCTTTGTCCCACCACTTTGGTGCCTGCGGCTCTACAACCTTGGCCTGTCGCTTCTGACCCCTGTCCAACACAACTCTCTCTCGGAAGGGGGTGGGGGGAGGGTCAGAAGCGGCAGGATATGTGTGCCAAAGTGGCTCCACAAAACCGCCACTTTAATCTGCCGCTGCTGCCCCTACCACCAGAAGACTGAATTGGCGGGGGGAGGGGGGGGAGGGGGCAGGCACAACCGGGGCTCCTACCTGGAGCGGCAGAAAGCCTTGGGTCAGCCTTGCTCAAATGCACTAATTCAGTGGCTCTCCAAGCAAATATTTTCCTGATAAGTCAGCTACTAGTAAAAAGAAGAATTGGGGGAGGGAGAGTAGATCCATCATTGTCTGCAGAAGTCTATCTATTCTCCCTACACCATATGCATTATTGTCCTCCAGTCGGCAGGAGGAATTGCTGAGCAGTGCTGCTTCCTGGTTTTTAGAAATACATGGAGCATCCAGTTCAACTAGGTGCAAGGAGCTCTTTCCTCTCAGGGAATGAGTCCGATCTCTGGAGACTAGAGTAGCAGACTTGGAGGACATAGGAAGACAGACAGGTATATAGACGAGACCTACAGGGATGTAATACTGAAGTCACACCTCCAGTCTGGCAGCCTCCCTTTTGCCATGGAGGAGAGAGGTCACTTGACAGGAGAGCATCACATTGGAGTGGCAGGAAGAGATCCTGTAGCTAGGACCTGTTCTCCAGGTAATGTAAAACCCTCTTGCACCAAGGTTTCTCCAGGGCCATATACCCACGAGGGAAGGGTTAAGACAGCTGTTGGTGATTTGATCATTAGGCATGTAGATAGCTAGGTGGCTGGTGGACATGAGGATCATCTGGTAACATGCCTGCCTAGTGCGAAGGTAGCGGACCTGACACACCACCTAGACAAGGTTTTAGATAGCACTGGAGATGAGTCTTCTGTCTTGGTACATGTTGGTGCCAATGACATAGGAAAGTGTGGGAGGGAGGTTCTGGAGGCTAAATTTAGGCTTTTAGATAGGAATTTGAAATCCAGAACTTTCAGGGTGGCACTCAGAAATGTTTCATGTTTGTGATAAGGAAGCTTAGTTCAGGAGGGAGCTATAAAAGAGGTGAATTGGCTTTGAACAAGCAACCTGTCTTTGCTGGTAGAAATACCAAAACAGAATGTTTTCATAAAAGACTACCAGTCCCAGAATGCGCCAGGTTTCAAACAGCCTCTAGAAGGGCTGAAGTGGGGAAACGTGTGTTCAATCAGGAGAGCTATGAGGTAATCCTCAATCACTCATCTCCAAGGGCAGGGCTTGATTCAGCACACCTGGGCTGTGCTAGGGTGGAGTGTCCCTCTAAGCACTTTAAAAGTAAAAGATATGCTACACAGAGACAGAACAGGCAGAACCAGGAGAATAGGGAGAATGGTGAGCACAGGGAGAAGCAGAAGCTGCAGATCCAGAAACAGAAGCCATTGGAGAAAGAAGAGAGAGGACTACAACAGCAGAGGCAACGTGGAAGGAAGAACAGAAAGACATCTTGGAGGTCTAAAGAAGGAGGCCACAGCAGTACGTGTGTTAGGAGTGATTCCAGAGGCAAGCATACTCCATTGGACTGGAGGAAGCCAGAGGATTGGGGTTATAGAGCCAGGAACTCCCAAACGGCACCTTTGAGGGAGACGGCTGCATTTGGAAGGGGCCCTAAGACCGGTGCAAGAAGGTATGTGAAGAGAGACCCAGTGTCCAGGGATCTTGATTGGAAGGCTGGACACAAAAGCTGGACTACTTACTGGCCAGGATACCAGGAGAGGAAACCTAACAGCAAGGGAAGCTCAGGTATGAACTTTGATCTATGCCCTAGCTCTTCATCTGGAAGACAGCAGGGAAACAAATATTATCCTGAGAGTGATCAATTAAGGAATTCCTCTGAGCCAGACCATGATATTGATTCCATGATATTTGAGGAAGAAGGAGATATATCAAATGATCAGTTGGAATACATGGACTGCTAACTGTCTAGGCTGCTGTTTTAAAGTAGTTTCTCACTAATACAACAACCACCAAAAGGAGCTGTAACTTGTTCTTTTATCTACCCATAAAAGTCTCTGCAAGAAAGCTTTAGGGTAGGATTGAGCCACGTAGAGAGAGTGAACCAGCAAAGGGGTTTGCAGCTGGCTAATTATTTGTAATTGAGCCAGGCACAAGTGCACGTGAGCTCTAGAAGGAAACTTCTTCCTTGTGTGTGTGAATAGAAGAAAGTTATCCTTGATAAAGAACAGGTTTTTTTTCTACTTTTGGGTTTGTTTTTGCCTTTTGGAGCACTGCTAAGAAGGTCATTAGCAGGAGCCATCAAAAAGACCTTTTCTGTTTCCCATCAAGGTCTTTATTGATTTATTGCTTAAGAGGTTCAGTTACCTTATATCATGTTTTGTTTTTTCCTGAGTACAATACTTGAAGCAAGTGTCCTTTTGTGTTACCAAGTAAATCTGTGTGGGAGAATTAACCCCATGAATAAAATCTGTTTTCTTTGCTTACACTCGAGCATCACAACTCATTATTTTGTGAACGGCTGATTCTGGTATGAATGAACTACAACCCCCACACTCCTTTGCAAGTCATAATAATATTTTGCCTTTGCCAAGACTGTGGACATTCACGACCAGCACCCCCGTTTACACGTTCCACGTGCAGGACCCAAAAGGCAAGCAAAGCTCCGGAGTCTCAATGCGTGGATGAGATGATGGTGTAAGAAAGAGGATTTTGGATTGGTTAGGAACTGGGCAACATTCTGGGGAAAGGAGGGGCTTTTCAGAAGGGATAGGCTCCATCTTAACCGGGATGGAACCAGGCCACCGGCATTAACCTTTAAAAAGGAGATAGAGCAGCTTTTAAACTAGAAAATAGAGGGAAGCCAACAGAGCACATGGTTCAGAAGAATGTATCCTTCAAGGATACTAGCAAAAGATTGAAGTTAGGGCATATTGACAGAGAAGTTCCAATAAAGACAAAAGTAATCCAAATGCCCTTAAGTACAGAACAGACAGAACTTAAAAATTCGAAATTACCTAGCGATAACCAGATTAATATGAATAAAATACAACCTCTAAAATGCTTGTATGCAAATGTTAGAAGTCTAAAAAATAAGATGGGAGAGTTAGAATATATAGCACTAAATGAGAGGTTAGATATGATTGGATTTGAGACCCGCTAGAAGGAGGACAATCAATGGGACACTGTGATACCTGGGTACAAACTATATTGTAATGATAGAGCAGATCAAATTGGTGGAGGGGTTGCACTCTATGTTCAAGAGGGCATTGAGCCATATAGGATTAAAGTTTTGTAGGAAACAAAATACACTGTAGAATCTCTACAGAATGAAATTACATGTAAAAAGGGGAAGGTGATGGCAGTGGGGGTGTACTATCGACCGCCTGTCCAGAATGAACAAATGGATGATGAAATGCTCAAAGAAATCAGGGAAGCTAACAAAAGTTACAGCACTGTAATAATAATGGGTGATTTCAATTACCCCGGTATCAACTGGGTCAATGTCATGGCAGGACATGCTAGGGAGATAAAGTTTCTAGATTAAATAAATGACTGCTTCTTGGAGCAGCTGGTTCATGAACCGACAAGAGGGGAAGCCATTTTGGACCTAGTCTTTAGTGGAACACAAGATCTGTTGCAAGCGATAAGGGTGTTGGGCCACTTGGCAATAGTGATCATAGCATAATCATGTTTGATTTAATAAATGCAGGAGGGACGGTAAGGAAATCCACTGTACTACGTTTTAACTTTCAAAAGGGAGACTATGATAAAATAAGGGAAATAGTTGAGAAAAAATTAAATGGAGCTTCTGAGAAGGTTAAAGATTTACATCAAACGTGTGTTTTGTTTAAAAATACTATCTTGGAAGCCCAGATCAACTGTATTCCACTTTTTAAGAAAAGTGGAAGAAAGTCCAAAAAACTGCCAGCATAGTTTAAAGAGAGGTCAGAGAGTCTGTTGTAGGCAAAAAAGTATCTTTCAAGAAATGGAAAAAGGAGTCGAATGCCGAAAACTGGAAACAGCACAAGCACTGACAAGTTAGATGCAAGGATTTGTTAAGGCAAGCAAAGAGAGGATTTGAAAAAAGCTTGCCATGGAAGCAAAAACGCATAATAAAACTTTTTCAAGTACATTCAGAGCAAAAAAATTGTGAGAGAGTCAGTTGGACTATTAGATGATAGAGGGGTAAAAGGGGCACTAAGAGGGGACAAGGCCATAGCAAAGAGACGGAATGAATTCTTTCTTTCTTTATTTACATTCTCTTATATACCGTGCTATTCTGCATCAGTGTGGTTTACATTGAACAAACTGAAATTACATTGAACAGGGCATTATAACTTGGAGATAACTATTTTACAGGGAACATGGGCTATGGAGGGTTAAGTGGCTTGCCTAAGACCACAAGGAGCACCTGTGAGACTAGAACCCCCAGTTCTTCTGGCCCAAGGTTGCTATCCTCTAGTGGGATTTCAACCCCCGACCTTCTGGCCTGAAGTACCTTGCCCCAACCACTAGGCCACTCCTCCACTCTTTGTTTGGTCTTTACTGAAGAAGATGTAGGGAAGTTACCCTGACTGAAATGGTTATATCATGGAGATGCATTGGAAGAATGGAAAGAAATTTCAATAAACCGGGAAGATGTATTATAACTATTTGATGAACTAAAGAGTAGCAAATCACCTGGACTGAATGGTATACATCAGAGGGTGTTGAAAGAACTGAAATATGAGATTTCAGACCTACTATTAGTAATCTGTGAACTATCATTAAAATCATCTGTAATACCTGAAAATTGGTGAATGGCCAATGTAACACCAACTTTTAAAAAGGGTTCCAGGAGTGATCCGGGAAACTACAGATCGGTGAGTCTGACATCAGTACCAGGCAAAATGGTAGAAACCATTGTAAAGAATAAAAATTATTGATTATGTAGATAGTCATGATTTAATGGGAGAAAGACAACATGGATTTAGCCAAGGAAACTTTTGTTTTACTAATCTGTTATATTTTTTTGAAGGTGTGAATAAACAGGTAGACAAAGGTGAGCTGGTTGATGTGGAAGCACATTCCAATGAGTGCGTGCAGGCCCCTGTGCTTCTGATCGGAATCGGGATGCACAGAGGCAGACCCAATCCTGATCCCTCTGGGGCTAGATGTGCCCTGTGGGCTCAGAATTGGGTCTGGACCTGTATGTGCAGGCTGGGACCCGATTCAGATTGGCCTGCACATACAGACCCCTGCCTGAATAACTCAGTATCCTGAATGAAGCTGCGGTGCCAAGGTGTCCCATTGCCATGGCTCCATTCAGGAGCTGCAATCCCCGGCTGCCGACCACAATCTTCGTTCCCCGCAGTCCAACCCCCGATCTGGCCTTCCATGGTCACAGTCGGGCTGCGGGGAACCACCTGCACCCCTTCACCTCTCTGCTACTGCCTGGGTCTGCTTTCCCCTGATGTCCAGGGAGACTTATTCCACCTCCGAAGTGGAATAAGTCCCTCATCTAGATCTGAGGTCTCCGATATCTGGGGTCTCGGACTGCCCGCCCTCACTCCACCTCCACAATGCCCCTTCCTGCCTCCTGTCTAAGTCTCCCTGCACAAACTCCTTGTTCATACGGGGAGGCTTTTGCTGGGGACAGAAGGGGAGTGAATAACAGGGATGGATGTCCCAAAGGGACGTCCATCCCCATTATTTGCAGTACAGAATAGACCCCATAGTTTAAATGAATTTTCAGAAAGCCTTAGACAAGGTCTCTTATGAGAGACAAAATTGGCAAAATTAAAAAGTCATGGGGTAGGAGGCAGTGTACTATTATGGATCAGGAACTGGTTAAAAGATAGAAAGCAGAGGTAGGGCTAAATGGCCAATTTTCCCAATGGAGAAAAGTGAATAATGGAGTACCACAGGGATCTGTGCTGTGTTCGCTGCTTTTTAGCATATTCATAACTGACCTGGAAATGGGTATAAGAAGTGAGGAATCAAATTTGCAGATGACACAAAATTATTCAATGCTGTATAAACCCAAGAGGATTGTGAAAAAGTGCAAGAGGCCCTTGATAAATTGGAAGCCTAAATGTTCAAATGGCAGATGAAATTTAACGTGCACAAGTGAAACTTATGTACTTAGGAAAGTGCAATTCAGACTATGGTTACACAAGACAAAGTTCCACATTAGGAACAACCACCCAGGAAAAAGATTTAGGCATCATCGTGGCTAACATGTTGAAACCCTCCGCCTATTGTGCAGTGGTGGCCAAGAAGGCAAATAGAATGCTAGGTATCATAAGGAAAGGAATGGAGAGTAAAACCAAGGATATTATAATGCCTCTTTATCATTCCATGGTGTGACTGCACCTTGAATATTGTGTGTAATTCTGGCCGCCATATCTTAAAAGGGATATAGCAGAATTATAGAAAAGGTACAGAAAAGAGCCACCAAAATGGTAAAGGAGATGGAAGGATACTCCTATGAGGAGAGGCTTAAAAGGTTAAGGATCTTCAACCTGGAAAAGAGATGGCTGAGGGGGGAGATAGGGGAATGGTAAGGAAACACATAGGAGGTGAACAGGAGACTAGGGGGATCAGGATCCAGAAGCAGTCTCAAAGAAGTGAGTTTTAAGCCTGGATTTGAAGAGGACCACAGATGGAGCCTGATGTACCAGTTCAGGTAGTTTGTTCCAGACATAAGGAGCAGCAAGGAAGAAAGATCGAAGTCTGGAGTTGTCAGTACTGCCTTAGCTGTTTCCTGCTGCTCTGTTCCGCCTGATGACATCTCCCTCTTGCCTGTCCTCAGGTAGTACTCATTGCAGGGCCGGCCCATCCATTGAGCAAGAATGTTTTTTGCACAGGGCCCCGCGTTTCAGGGGGCCCCGCGCAAAGAACATTCTACTTTTTTAAAAATTAAATTAAAAAAATAAAAAGCTGGCTGCTGCCGCTGCAGCAGCGGCAGAATGGAGTGTCCCGTGGGGCCCCCTCTGCCCGGTTGAGCCCCTCTGCGACGGCTTTCAGATCCGCGAAGGGAGAGTGTCTCCCTCGCGTCTCTCTTAAGCCTGCAGGGTCTGCCCCTGCAGGCTTAATAGAGACGCGAGGGAGACACTCTCCCTTCACGGATCTGAAAGCTGTCGCAGAGGGGCTCAGCCGGGCAGGGAGAGCTCAGCTGGGCAGAGGGGGCCCCGCGGGACACTCCATTCTGCTGCTGCCGCGGCGGCAGCAGCAGCAGCCAGCTTTTTTTTTTTTTTTTAAATTTTCCCGGAGCCGAGGTGGGGGGGTTAGGACTGGTAATGGGCTATGGAGGGGGCTAGGACTGGAAATGGGCTGATGGGGGGGTTAAGACTGGAGGTGTGCTGATGGGGTTAGGACTGGTAATGGGCTGTGCGCTGGTGGGGGGGGCTAGGACAGGAAATGGGCTGATGGGGAGGGGTTAGGACTTGAGGTGGGCTGTTGGGGGGGTTAGGACTGGTAATGGGCTATGGGGGGTTAAGACTGGTAATGGGCTGTGGGCTGATGGGGGGTTAGGACTGGTAATGGGCTATGAGGGTTAGGACCGATAATGGGCTATGGGGGGGCTAGGACAGGAAATGGGCTGATGGGGAGGGGTTAGGACTTGAGGTGGGCTGATGGGGTTAGGACTGGTAATGGGCTATGGGGGGGTTAAGACTGGTAATGGGCTGTGGGCTGATGGGGCCTGTCTGGAAATGGGGTGATGGGGGGTTAGGACTGGTAATGGGCTATGGGGGGTAAGGACTGGTAATGTGCTATGGGGGGGCTAGGACTGGAAATGGGCTGATGGGGAGGGGTTAGGACTTGAGGTGGGCTGTTGGGGGGTTAGGACTGGTAATGGGCTATGGGGGGGTTAGGATTGGTAATGGGCTATGGGGTGTTAGGACTGATAATGGGCTATGGGGGGGGTTAGGACAGGAAATGGGCTGATGGGGAGGGGTTAGGACTTGAGGTGGGCTGATGGGGTTAGGACTGGTAATGGGCTGTGGGCTGATGGGGGGGTTAGGACTGGCAATGGGCTATGGGGGGCTGACTGGAAATGGGCTGATGGGGTTAGGACTGGAAGTGGGCTGATGGGGGGTTAGGACTGGTAATGGGTTATAGGGGGGGCTTAAACTGAAAATGGGGTGATGGGGGGTTAGGACTGGAAGTGGGTTGATGGGGGGCTAGGACTGATAATGGGTTGGGGGGTTGCTAGGACTGGAAATGGGCTGAGTGGAAGGGGAGGCTTGAACTGCAAATAGCTGATGGGGACGGGGACTTGGAATGGAAATGGGCTGAGTGGAAGGGGGGGCTTGAACTGCAAATAGCTGGTGGGGAGGGGGCTTGGAATGAAAATGGGCTGATGGAGCAGCTAGGATAGGACTGGAAATGGGCTGTTGGGGGGAGCTAAGATTGGAAATGGGCTGTGGTGGGGGCTTGGATTGAAATGGACTCATGGAGGGGCTAGAACTGGAAGTAGGCTCATGGGGGGGCTTGGACTGGAATTGGGCTGAGTGGAGGGGTGCTAGGATTTGACTTGGGCTGATGGTGGGGCTAGGAAATGACTAGAAATGGGCTGATGGGGGGCTAGGACTGGAAATGGGCTGATACAGGGACTAGAAGGGAATGGATGCTGGGTGAGGCTGGAACAAGAAGGGAGCTGATGTTGGGGGAGGATTAGAATGGGATAGGGCTGGGAGAGTAAAATGGAGAGGGGAAAAATATTTTGTGTGGGAGGGATGAAAAATCTACAATTGGCCGGGTATTGGGAGAGTAAGTGGGGATTGAGGATGGAGGGGTAAAATTTGAGTGGATGAAATAGGAATGCGGAAAGAGAAAAAGGAGAAAGATTAGTATGTTAAAGCAGATGTAGAGATAGAGAATGGAAAAAAAACTAGGAGAGAAGAAAGGACAAATGGACAGCAGACGATGGAGAGTTAGCAGAAAACATGAAGAAACCAGAAGAAAGTGGCTGGAGCAATTGCAACTGAAAAAAATGCACAAAATGTAGAAAGATATCTCTTTATTTTGAATTTATTAACTGGAATATGAAAGCTCTGGGAAATGTGCATCATTAACGTCTGCGCTTTGTTTGGTACAAGAGGAAATTAATTTATAGTTTTATTTCTACAGTGTTGTTGTACATTCCAAGTTTGGCTTTTGGGGTTCCCAGTTTAATTATTGCCTTCCTGTTTCTAAATTGTGATTCCTTGTTTGGTGATGGTCTATGTGTAACTGAGCTGAGGTATTCTGTTTATGTAATTCCTATTTGACATTGCCACTTGTTCTCTTTCCCCAGTATTCTCTGAAATGTATTGGTTTAATATTTGCAGTGTTGCCTTTTAATAGGTAGGGTATGGTGCTTTGTGAGTCCTGGTAATGGTGTCAGGATACGGTGGGTTTGCTATGGGTTCTAAATGCTATACTTTCAAAAACTATCGTTCAACTTGCAGATGAAGAGAAACTGACCTCTTTTCTACCAGCTATTACAGGTCTCAGTTAAAAATAACGCCTTAATAACAGGGCTTGCACCCGATAGTTAGTATTGGCGTTTTATCACATCAATGACCTGCTGGTAATGAGGTGCAAAAATATTCAATCCTGTATAGAAACTGATGTCTAATTTTTAATCTTAAATTTTATATATACTCAGCTTCTAAGCGGGATCAGCATAAAATCTTCTTTTATCCCGACGTTCAATCCCGGTACCAGCTGACGTTTCATGTATTTTCGTCAGGGGACCTAAAAATAACTACAAAAAACACTACCATGAATCACTTAACCCACTCACCTGCCTATTACCCCTAATAAAACCCAATACTAAAAAGGACCTTGAACGTATTGTACCTGTGATGCTGCCCGCGTTTACTCCCTTGGTTCTCTGACCGCCATGATGTCAGCGGATCAGCAAACAACGCCGCGCATGCTCCCCGTTCTATTCCTCCACCCTTTAAAACCTTCAAGAACCAATCATTCTAGGAGACCCCTCCCCAAAAAATGTGAATTGGGTTTCTTTTCGTATATTACTCCTGTACACAAGCAAGCCATTCAATCTGACTATTTAACCCTACTGGGGTCAAAGTATTTAATTTAAAAATTAATTTTTGCTCTTTTAAATGAAGTGTTTGGGCTAAAGTCTTTCCCCGATTGGCTCTATACACCTGAGCCAGACACAAACAGCGTAACTGTTCAAACTCATGAGCTTCCTGCAGACAGTGGGTGACTATGGGGGCCTCCACACAACGACGATGTAGGCAGCTGCGGTGCTCTCGCATACGGGTACGAAACATGCGAATCGTCTGTCCTATGTAGCAAAGGCCACACGGGCAGACGATTGCATATACCACCCCTTTTGATTCGCAAGTTGTACTACTCTTGATGGATAAAGTGGTCCCCCTGTACACAAATTTGTCTAAAGTCAATGTGTTGGCACATATATCGCATCCACCACATGGTCGATGACCAGCCAAACCCGAAATCACCGTTTCCTGTGTTTCAGATGGCACACGGGCCGGACTCAGCATATCCCGTAGATTTGACGCCCGTTGCCAAACACACCGAATTTTACTATTCTCAAGCCCCCCTATAGTATGCACCACATTACTATGTTTATATACAATTTTCTGTAACTCACTACTCAGGGGGGAATAGGTGGTAATAAAATTCACTGAGGCATCTGGTCGGTCCCTCCTCCTAGTCTCTGCCATACCTAACAAGGTTGACCGATAATTATAGAGCGCCCGTGTATAAGCCTGCCGTACCACTTGTACAGGATATCCTCTATTTATAAAATCTTTCTGTAAACCTGCCGCCTTCCGTTTAAAGTCCTCCCGATTAGAACAGTTCCTGCGATAACGCAGGAACTGAGAAAACGGGAGTCCATTTTTCAACCATGGTGGATGCATACTAGTATACTGTAAAAAGGTAACCCTATCTGTCGGTTTTCTAAATACCATAGTAATCCATTGCCCTGAAGACCGGGTGATATTAACATCCAAGTAATTCAAAGTCTCGGCATGACATTGAAAAGTGAACCTAATAGACGGCTCTCGTGAATTTAACCAGTCTACAAATTCTTCTAATAAAGCAACTGTGCCATTCCAAAGCATAAAAATATCATCAATAAAGCGCTTCCAGAGCAAAATATGCGGAAAATATGGTGACCCAGTTATCCAACGTTCTTCATAAAACCCCATATAAAAATTTGCGATGGAAGGGGCGCAAGTTGCACCCATAGCCACCCCCACTTTTTGTTGATATAATAACCCCCGAAACTCAAAATAATTCCGCGTAATAGTTAATTCAGCCAATTGAAGAAGAAAAGCTTTCTTCTGTGATGTCATATCTGTACGCTGTTCTAGCACCCTACCCACTACCTCCAAGGCCTCCCGTTGCGGAATATTTGTATATAAAGAAACGACATCCAGTGTTACCAACTGGGTGCCTGCCTGATCTGCTATTAAAGAGTGTTCCTGAAGAACTGTCAAAAAATGGGTGGTGTCTCGCAAAAAGGAGGGTATTGAAAATAGCAGTGGGCGCATATAGGAGTCCAGGTAAATGGACAGGGGCTCGAGAACGCTCCCTTGAGTGGAGACAATAGGCTACCTGGGGGCTTTGAAGCATTTTTATGTATTTTCGGGACCATGTACAGCCTAGCTGTAGATGGTGCCGAAAGATTCAAAAAAGAATACTCTCTCTGGGTGATCAAATGAGAGTTTAGTGCGTCTAGAGTGGAGTTCTTAATCAAATGTTGTAATTCAGAAACAATGAACATGAACAATTTGAGAATAGTCTTAGAGCAAAGAATCTTAGATGTCTCAATTTCCCTAAAACACATTATCTGTCTGCTGATATTCTGTTTCGTAAATATTTGAAGGAAATATTGGGCTATCAAGATTCTGCTACGATTGCTTTTAATAATATTTACTATATACCTAGCTCTAAGAAAGATGTTAAAGGGGAAGGAGATTTGGATGTACTTGGTTCAGTGGAATCCTTGAATATTTCACAGTTTATTGAATCCTCATTGGATGAAATTTCAGTGAGAGCAACCTTATTGGTCTCTTTTCATTCTGAAAGTATTAGGAATGAGATTTTGAGATGTTTCTTTACTAAAAAGAATGAATTATTCTGTGGGCAAAAGTTAATATATTCCCTGATGTTTCTAAACAAACTCAGACTCGGAGGAAAAGCTTTTTAGCTCTTAAGTCCAGAGTCCTTGCAAGTGGTGCTACATTCTTTTTAAAATTCCCTTGCAAGTGTTTGATTACCTCAGGGAAATCCTCTTACGTGTTTTTTGAACCAATCCAATTAGAAGAATTTCTGAAGTCCTGTGGTGGGGAATGATATTTAGGTTCAATCTTGGCTAGTTAGATTTAAAAAGGGATTAAGAGAATTTAAGAGGGTAATGTCTCGCTTTTTCTTTTTTGATGTTTCTTAGCTTTGTTTAATTTATATTGTATGCTGGGTATGCTCCCCCATGATGTGGGCTTGTGCTTCTTTTTCTGGTTTTTGTTTTGGTATTATTTTCTTATTTGTAATTCTTTGTATTGAAGTTTTTTCCTTTCATATTACGTTGTAATATTGATGAAAAATTTATAAATAATAGGTTCAATCCGGGATAACACTCAATTTGATCATAATAAGGTATTTATTTACTGTTTGCTTCTCCTCGTCTCTCTTTTTTTCCCCCTTTTTCTTAGTATTTTAATATGTTCCTATTATTTATTACTATTTTTTAATATATTTTTTAAATATATTTATCTATTAGTTGGTTTTTAATTAACCATTATGGATTAATAGATTGTCCTTTAGATGTTTTGAGTGTAATTATGTTTTTAATTATTATTTCATTAATATTTCATTTATTTATTTTATTGATGTAAGACAGCTTTTTATATAATGTGTTTAACCTATATGTTTATGTTTATTATTTTTGAGGTGTGCTCTTTAAGACCCCCTGAAGAAGGCCGGTGGCCGAAACGCGTTGGGGCGTAATAAACAAGGTTTTTACTTTGTCAGTCCAGGCTCCGCTCTTTTGTTTTCTCATATATGGGTGGAAAAGGCATACAGGAAACCCTGACCCCAATGCAGGAGGAAGGCATCCTTGGTCTGAACTCCCTGACACGGAATTCTGGAACAGAACCGGGGAGGTTTGGCATTCCACGGACTTGCAAAGAGGTCTATGTCCGGGGTTCCCCATTTCTGGAAGATTCTGAGTACCTGATCCATGTGCAGGGACCATTCGTGTGGAAGCAGAACTCGACTGTGTCTGTCTGCCCAAGAGTTTTGGATTCCTGGAAGATATACTGCCAGGAGATGGATTTGATGCTCTCTGGCGAAGGCCCATAATCTTAGAGCTTCGTTGCAAAGCAACAGAGAGCCAGTCCCTCCTTGTTTGTTTATGTAAAACATGGCTACTTGATTGTCCGTGTGAATAAGGACTGTCATGTTGCTGAGGAGGGTATGAAAAACTTTGAGAGCTAGAAAGATTGCTCAAAGTTCCAAGTGGTTGATATGAAGGGTGGTCTCCTGTGGAGACCAAGTGCCCTGAGTGGAGAGATCTTGGAGATGAGCCCCCCAACCTGTTTGGGAGGCATCTGTTGTGAGGGTTGCTTGGGGCAACAATGGTTGAAAGGGGGCCCCCAACAACAGATTTTGAATGGATATCCACCATTGGAGAGACCAAAAGAGACAATTGGAGTTTGCTATTTGGTCTGAGAGAGCTCCTGATGCTTGAGTCCACTGGGTGGATAAAGTCCATTGAGTTGCTCTTTATCTTTATCTTTATTCGGTTTCTTGATAAACCGCCTAAACCATAAGGCATCAAAGCGGTGTACAATAAATGGGCTGCAGGGAAGAAAGATAGAAAAGAACGCCATGGTATGACAGGAAAGAAAAGAAAAAGGAGAAGAGGAGAGAGAGTAAAAAGGGCAGAGTGACACAAATAGAAACTTACAACAAGAGAGAGGGGACTGAGGGGGTAAACGAGGGTAAAGGGTACTGAAGTGAAGGGTTCTATGAATGGTGATGAAATATTAGAGGGTACTGCTCTCATATGCAGGCGAGCATAAGGCACCACATGCACTGTGGAGGCCATGTGGCCTAATAGTTGTAGCATCTCTCTGGCAGTCAAGTGGCTTCTGGACTGAGTCTGAGAGGCTAAGTGCACTAGACGTTGGCAACGGGCCTGAGGTAGATAGGCCCTTGCGGTGGTGGTATCCAACCAGGCCCCTATGAATTCTACTGATTGAGTAGGGGTGAGTTGGGACTTTGGCAGATTGATCACAAGTCCCAGATACTCTAGAATTCGCCTGGTGTGATCCAGGGAAGTCTGAGCCTCGGACTGAGACGGAGCTTGGATGAGCCAGTCGTCCATGTATGGGAAGACAAAAATTCCTAGGGCGCGTAGGAATGCAGCTACTATTGCCATGCATTTGGTAAATACCCTTGGAGCCGAGGCTAGACCAAAGGGAAGTACTCTGTATTGGAAATGTTTTCCCTGGAATAGAAACCGTAGGAATTTTCTGTGGGATGGATGGATGAGTATATGTGTGTACGCATCCTTGAGATCTAGAGAACAAAGCCAGTCCTGACTCTGTAGGTATGGAAGGAGAGTGCCTAGAGAAAGCATCTTGAATTTCTCCCTGTATAGAAATTTGTTCAATTCTCTGAGATCCAGAATGGGTCTGTACCCCCCTGTTTTCTTGGGAATGAGAAAATAAGGGGAGTAAAAACCTGACCCTTGTTGAGGAAGAGGAACCTCTTCTATTGCCTTTTGGGCGAGAAGAGTGGTCACCTCCTGACCCAACAGGTCTAGGAGAGATGGGGGAGAATTGAAACTTCTCACCATGGTATGGGGAGGAAGGTTGGAGAAATGTAGTTTGTAGCCCTCTCTGATGATAGAGAGGGTCCATTGCTCTGATGTGATTTGCTCCCATCTGGGAGCAAAATGAGTTAACCTTCCTGGAATGGTGAGAGGTTCTGGATGTTTTAGAGCCAGAAAGGTTAAGTTCTCTAGTTTTAAGTCAAAAACCCTGAGGGGGTTGGGACTGTTGGGCTGTAGCAGCCCCTGCAGGTTTTGCCCTGGCCTGTTTAGGCTGCTGACGCTTAGGAGCAAAGCGAGCTGCAGAAGATTGTTGGCCAGTATTTGTGGCAAATCTGGCCTTCTTGTAGAAAGGCTTTTTGAAAGATTTCTTCTTGATAGGGGTAGAGGTAGACTTAGAAAGTCTATCTAAAGCAGCATTTTCTGCATCCATTTGAGTGGCTTTGATTTGCCACTCCTTACGAAACAGATTCTCACCTGTACAGGGCAAATTTCCCAACCCATCCTGGACCCAGGGTTCAAGGTTAGAGGCCTGGAGCCAAGCAATTCTGCGAGCCGCTATGGCAATACCTGAGCCTCTGCTAGCACCCTCAAAGGAGTCAAAGGCTGCTCTGTTGGAGAACTTTGAAATATCTTGGGTATGCTTCAGCAGAAGAAGGAACTCCTCCTTTCTATCCTCTGGGATAAAGGGGAGGAAATGGCGTATTTTTAATGCAATTTCCTTCAGAAACATGCCCATATAGAGGCTGTATGAGTTGATTCTGGCAATAAGCATACTTGCTTGGAAGATTTTTCTTCCAAAAGCATCCAGAGTCCTACATTCTCTTCCTGGGGGAGTAGAAGAGTGTCTTTTAGTACTCTTGATCCTTTTCATAGCTGACTGCACCACGATGGAGTGGTGCGGGAGCTGAGTTTTTTGAAACCCAGGAGAAGGGGGGACACGATACATGGTGTCCAGACGACGAGAATGTGGAGATAGGGTGAGAGGAGTCTCCCATAAGTCCATCATGTGTTCTTGAAGAATTTCATGGATGGGCAAGGTGACTGCCTCTTTGGGAACCTTAGAGTATCCTAAAATGTCTAACTTTTTTGCTCTAGGTTCTTTTTCAGAGGATACAGAAATAGAAAGACCTTTAGCTACTTCAATGATGAAGTCTTGAAAGGATAAATCCTCTGGAGGAGAATCAGAATCATCAGAAGACTCAAAGTATCGTCTGTTTGCTTCCAGGGATCGATAAGCGTATCGACCGGTATCGACATCGGGGGTACCCGGAACCGGATCGGTATCGGGAAAAACCCGGGAACCGGAATCGGTATCCTGGTCGATGTGGAAGGCATGGGTACCGGTATCGGTTGTGGTACCGGAACCGGAGTCGGTACCGCAGGTGCAGTACCGAGGGCGTCGCAACCTTAATAAAAGCCAAAATGGCCTGCTGCATGGATTGAACTGTATGATCCATGGACGCCACGACTGTCTGGATGTCGGTACCGGATGATTGAGCCGGTACCCCAGAACAGTCTAACAGGTGATCGGTCGAGGCCGTGCCATCGATGTCAACCTGTAATCCCATAGGAGGAGCTTTGGAAGCCGGAGCTTCCCGCCGGGGTTGTTTGGCTGGGGCAGGGTCCTCAGGGTCAAGCCCAGGGGTATCTTGATACTTAGAGGGAGATTTGCCCTTTGAGGACCTGCCAGAGGAATGTTTGGTTACCTGAGATCCATCAGGAGAGGAAGACCTGGAAGATGTCGATGCTGGAGTATCTGTAGAAAACAGCATGTGAAACTTGGCTGCCCGGTTCTGTAAGCCACGTTTAGACATCAAAGAACAGGATGGGCAATCCGGAATGGAATGGTCAGGCCCCAAACATTTAAGACACCATTCATGGGTGTCTGTGACTGAAATAGTACCGCTGCACTTGGTGCATTTTTTAAACCCAGAGGCTTGTTTCTCCATGAGGGAGAATTAGTGAAGGCCTAAAGGCCTCACAGAACTAACACACCAAGTGAGGGAAAAAAAGAAGATTTTATTTTATTTTTTTTAAATAAAGGAAAAAAGACCGGCAGTACCGGTCTGGAATCGGGGAAGGCAGACACGCGGCCAAAGAAATAAATTAAAATAACAACTTCTTCAGCGGTGACAGGAACACGACCTGCTGGCTCCGCGGACAAAGAAGAACTGAGGAGAGTTGGTCAGGAAGGCGGGAAGGCAGCGCGCATGCACAGTGGGAGGCCCCAAAAGCTTTCCTTCTGGGAAGCTGGGGAGCTTTCCCGCTCAGGCTCCGTCGGTACCGATGTACCCATATGTGAGGACTTATTCCTGCTTGTTCCTGGAGATACTGCATAAGCGTGGCAGGAGGGCACCGGCGGCAGGGGGGCCCCATCACTAGCTGCCCACCACCCACCGCTTCAAAAAAAAATAGCAGCTGCGGGAACAGTTCTCTGTTTCCGCAGCTCTGCTATCTTTTAAACTGCTGGACCGCAACGTTTGCATCAGTAATGAGTATTTCCTGTTTTTTGTAGGAAACAGGAAATGGTTATTATTGCCTTTAGAAACTCCGCGACCCAGCAATGTAAAAGATAGTAGAGCTGCGGAAACAGAGAAATGTTCCAGTGGCTGCTTTCTTTTTTTGAAGGATGGATGATAGCAGACATGGGGCGGGGGCTACAAGGGAGCAGACATGGGGGAGCTACATAGAGGGGAACTGGAAGGCAGCAGACATGGGGGAGCAGACACGGGGGAGGGCTGGAATGGAGCAAACATGGGGGGCTACGAGAGAGCAGACACAGTGGGGGGAGCTGGAAGGGAGCAGACATGGGGGAGCTGGAAGGGAGCAGATACGGGGTGGAGCTGGAAGGAAGCAGACACGGGGGGGGGGGGGGGCTGGAAGGGAGCTCACATGGGGTGTTGGAAGGGAGTGGAAAAGAGGGGAAGGAGGAGGCTGGTTGGAAGGGAGCTGACACCTGGGGATGACACTGGAAGGCAGATGGACAGAGGAGAGGGTGACTGGAAGGGAACTGAGAAGGGAGGGGGCACTGGCACTGGAAGTTTGCTAATACCTGGGATGGTATTTGGACTAGAAGGGGCTGGATGATGGAGAAGGAGGGAGACTGGAATGGAATAGACAACAGTGGTGGTACTGGGAATGCAAAGGGTTGACACTGAAAGGTACTGGGAGGGGAGGCTGTAAAGGGGGCTGATACTGGGGAGGATTTGGAAAAAGGCCAATGGAAGAAAATGAAGAAAGCAAAAGGAGAGACAAGAAATGCCAGATGGACTATAGACCATAGAAAGAGAGCTAAGAGAAGAAAGAGGAAAACAGAAACCGGCGGCAGGGAGCCCCATCACTAGCCGCCCACCACCCACCGCTTCAAAAAAAAAGCAGCTGCGGGAACATTTCTCTGTTTCCGCAGCTCTACTATCTTTTAAACTGCTGGACCGCAACGTTTGCATCAGTAATGAGTATTTCCTGTTTTTTGTAGGAAACAGGAAATGGTTATTATTGCCTTTAGAAACTCCGCAACCCAGCAATGTAAAAGATAGTAGAGCTGCGGAAACAGAGAAATGTTCCCGTGGCTGCTTTCTTTTTTTGAAGGATGGATGAGAGCAGACATGGGGGGGGGGGGGCTACAAGGGAGCAGACATGGGGGAGCTACATAGGGGGGAACTGGAAGGCAGCAGACATGGGGGAGCAGACACGGGAGAGGGCTGGAATGGAGCGAACATGGGGGGCTACGAGAGAGCAGACACAGTGGGGGGAGCTGGAAGGGAGCAGACATGGGGGAGCTGGAAGGGAGCAGATACGGGGTGGAGCTGGAAAGAAGCAGACACGGGGGGTGCTGGAAGGGAGCTCACATGGGGTGTTGGAAGGGAGTGGAAAAGAGGGGAAGGAGGAGGCTGGATGGAAGGTGGGGGTTGATAGGGAGCTGACACCTGGGGATGACACTGGAAGGCAGATGGACAGAGGAGAGGGTGAATGGAAGGGAACTGAGAAAGGAGGGGGCACTGGGACTGGAAATTTGCTAATACCTGGGATGGTATTTGGACTAGAAGGGACTCGACGATGGAGAAGGAGGGAGACTGGAATGGAATAGACACCAGTGGCGGTACTGGGAATGCAAAGGGTTGACACTGGAAGGTACTGGGAGGGGAGGCTGTAAAGGGGGCTGATACTGGGGAGGATTTGGAAAAAGGCCGATGGAAGAAAATGAAGAAAGCAAAAGGAGAGACAAGAAATGTCAGATGGACTATAGACCATAGAAAGAGAGCTAAGAGAAGACAGAGGAAAACAGAAACCTCAGATCGGGACCAGCATGATCAAAAATCGTCAGATAACAAAGGTAGAAAAAATAATTTTATTTTCAGTTTAGTGATTGGACTTTGCGCTACCTTTATATTTCTCACAGTATGGGGAACTGCATTACTTATCTGGTGTGGCACTGCATGCGGAGTCTGGCTTCTTGGGGTTTCATTTTAATTTTTGTCTACATATTTTTATTTTTACTTTAGGTCGTGGTCACTTATTCTGTACTTGGTGAGGGTCTGTGTTCTGAGTGTGTGTCCAAGGCTAGGTGTTCTGTTAACATGGAGTTTGTACATAGGGATCTGTACTGTGATAATTGACTTGTACAGCTTTTCAAATAGGTGTATGGATGTTTTGAGACCCACTGCAGTATTTATAGTGCTGCTTTTTTCTGGGTTGGTCCCTTATTGTATGAGTTTTGAAAGTGTATGCTGGTATGGTATGGTAGATTTACCTTTGTAGATCTTAAGTGACTTTTGCAGTGTTTTATATTAGTTCACAATATGCCTGGCACTGGAGAATATTTATGATGTTGTTAGTGAGATGACCAGAATCAGATTTTTTTTGGACTATCACAGACTGTATAATGCTAAGTATTTTTATTTTGGCTATGCATTTGCTCTTTCACTGCAATTTGAAGGAGAAATACTAATATCGCTTGAAAAGAATTAACAAAGTGGTTTTGGGAAAAAGGAGGGTAGGGTGCAGCCAACATTAATAATAATGAGGGAGGGGCACAGATGTATAGGTTGCAGGGGGCACTAGAAACCCTAGCACCGGCCCTGCTTGGCATTTCTGTAAGCTTACAGTAAATCGAGGGTCTAGAGCGTAGATTTAAAAAGAAGAGTTGAACAAAGGAGAGGCCTGCTGAAGCAGCAACTCACTGCAGCTGTTTTTATGTATTGCCTCTAGAGACAGATGAAACCTAGAAAGTAGTTGGGACAAGGAAGATAAAAGTGGGAAGCTGCTAGGCGATGAGACAATTAAATTAGTATCATTTGCAGAATGAGCTCGTAGTCGGAGATTAGAACTAGGGCCAGGAGCAAGGTGATGCTACTCAGATGCAGGCTGAAATTTTACAGCGCACCTCTTCTAGGATACAGACTGAACAAAGTCCACCACTGCTCCCACAAAGAGTCAAACACACCAGGAACAAGTGGATCACAGTGGGTTCGGGTAGATTGCGACCTGTGACATGGAGACATCCTATAAATCAAGAGATATACCTGCATAGTGTATTCTCTGCCTTAGTTAATGAGGATGCCCAATCCAAAGAAACTGAACAGCCCTTAGAGGAGTCAGTCAATGCCCAATCTCCTGCTAAAGCACCAGATATGAAGAAAAACTCACAAAATAGAAAACTACTACTCGTACTTGGAGATTCCATGATCAGAGACACCAACTTGGGAACACAGTTCAAAGGAGAGAAGATGGCCAAATGCCTCCCAGGCTCCTCAGCCAGCAGGAATACAAACCAAATTATTGATGTACTTTGCGCAGAATGCAAACACTCCAAACTTGATGTTGTCATCCACTTGGGTACAAATGACCTGGCTAGAAATAGTGCCTCTACAGTCCAAAAGGACTTCCAATCTCTGGGAGAAAACCTCAAGCCCATTGTTAACACTGTTGCATTCTCAGAAGTTCTACCTGTTCTACCTGCAGGGGGCAAAAAGGCTGAATCACATTAACTGCTTTAATGCATAGCTCCAGACCTGGTGCAAACGAGAAGGATTCAAAGTTATTGGCGACTGAGAAAACACATGGACCAACAAGAAACTATACTGTGCTGACGGACTACACCTCTCTGTCGCAGGGAAAAGAATCCTACGTGAAAAATTCAGGCAGTATGTCGATTTGCATTTAAACTAGAAGAAGGGGGTGATGGATGGGGAAGGTCAAGTTCTGGACGTCACCCCCTGCAAAAGCAGAATAACAGAAATAACCACAATTTTAAACCACACATCAAAAGCAACTGGGAAGAAGTGTGTAGAATAAAATCAATGCAAAATACACACAAGCCACTTAAATGCTGGAAAGCAATGAGCACAAATGCTCAAAGCTTAGCCAACAAACTTTCAGACTTGGAAGCCCTAATGGTGGAAAAGAACTTGGACATTGTGGCCATTACAGAAACATGGTTTAATGAATCGCATGACTGGGATATAGCCATACCTGGCTATAATCTATTCAGAAGAGACAGAAAAAATGGAAAAGGGGGAGGAGTAGCCTTGTATGTCAAAAGCAATATTAAAGCTACTGAAGTGCAGGGTGCATGGGGAAAAGCGCTCTGGATCATGTTGGAAAGAGGAGATGGCACTGTCATCTATACTGCTGTAATCTACAGACCGCCGACTCAAATTGAAGAGATAGATAATGAATTGATTATAGATATTGCCAAGATAGCAACAAAGGGGGAAGCGATCATATTGGGTGACTTTAATCTACCTGATGTGGATTGGATTACCCCTTCTGCAAACCTGGAAAGATGCAAAAAAATTGTGGATGCTATCCAAGATGCGTTACTTAGACAAATGGTGATGGAACCAACCAGGGAAAGCTCAACGCTGGATTTGGTGCTCACCAACAGTGATAGCATGTCAAATGTCTGAGCAACAGTGATCATCACATGGTGTGGTTTGAGATAAAAGCCAAGGTGCAGTCCAATCATAGCAAGCTCAAAGTCCCAAACTTCAAAAATACTGACTTCAATGAAATGGCCAAGTACCGAAAGGAGAAGCTGACAGGGTGGAAGGGGATAAGGGAAGTGGAATTGCAATGGGCTAAACTAAAAGGGGCAATAAAAGGGGCAACAGATAAATATGTAAGAAAAGTAAATAAAAACAAGAGGAGAAGGAAACATATTTGGTTTTCCAAAGAAGTGGCTGCTCAAATAAGGGCAAAAAAACACAGTTTTCGCAAAATTCAAAAGCTTGCAAACAGAGGAACACAGAAATGAATACAGGATCAAACTCAAGGAGACAAAAAGAGAAATAAGGATAGCAAAGTCAAAGGCAGAAGA
This sequence comes from Ichthyophis bannanicus, assembly GCA_033557465.1. Taxonomy (NCBI): domain Eukaryota; kingdom Metazoa; phylum Chordata; class Amphibia; order Gymnophiona; family Ichthyophiidae; genus Ichthyophis; species Ichthyophis bannanicus. The sequence continues at coordinate 53,874,169 of CM066040.1, forward strand.
AAAGATGGTTAAAGATGTTAAGTGTGGTGACAAAACTTTCTTCAGGTATATTCGGGAAAGGAAGAAGATCAGAGATGGAATTGCAGGACTCAGAAGTGCTGGGAACGGACTCGTGGAAAATGACATTGATAAAGCGAAATTGCTAAACAAATACTTCTGCTCTGTTTTTACTAAAGAAAATCCTGGAGAAGGACCACCTGTGAATCCCAAATATAAAAATGGGAATGAAGTAAGATACCACACCATTCAGATAAGATGAGGTGTTAGAACAACTTGCAAAACTGAAAGTGGACAAGGCCATGGGACCGGATGGGATACACCCCAGGATACTGAAAGAGCTCAGAGAGATTCTTGCAGGGCCGTTAAAAGATGTTTTCAACAGATCCTTGGGAACAACAGAGGTTCCTCAGGACTGGAGAATGGCTGACGTCGTACCTCTACATAAAAGTGGTGACAGGGAAGAAGTATCAAACTACAGGCCCGTGAGCCTTACCTCGGTGGTGGGAAAAGTAATGGAGGCGCTCCTGAAAGAGCGAAAAGTGAACTTTCTCAAAACCAGCGGGTTATAGGATCCAAAGCAACATGGTTTTACCAAGGGACAAATCTGATTGCGTTCTTTGACTGGGTTACCAGAGAACTGGATCAAGGACATGCGATGGATGTCATCTACCTGGATTTCAGGAAAGCCTTTGATACTGTCCCTCATAGGAGGCTTATCAATAAACTCAGTAGTTTGGGGATGGGTCCCAAGGTGGTAAACTGGATCAGAAATTGGTTGACTGACAGACGACAGAAGGTGATGGTAAATGGAGCTCACTCGGATGAAAGGAAGGTGATTAGCGGGGTGCCTCAGGGTTTGGTCCTAGGCCCGGCACTGTTCAATGTATTTGTGAGTGATATTGCTGAAGGACTGGATGGAAAGGTCTGTCTTTTTGCAGATGACACGAAAATTTGCAATAGAATGGACTCCCCCATGGGAGTGCTTAACATGAAGAAAGATCTACAAAAGCTAGAAGAATGGTCTAATGCTTGGCAATTAAGATTTAATGCGAAGAAGTGCAGTGTCATGCACTTGGGTAGCAGAAATCCAAGGGAAATGTACACGATAGGGGCGAGAGGTTGGTGTGCACGGAGCAGGAGAAAGACCTCGCTGTGATTATTTCTGTAGATCTCAAGGTGGCAAAACAGTACGACAAGGCGGTGACAAAAGCCAGGAGGATGTTGGACTGCATTCGAAGAGGAATTACCAGCAGAAAGGAAGGGGTACTAGTGCCACTGTAGAAGTCTCTGGTGAGGCCTCACTTGGAATACTGTGTTCAGTTTTGGAGACCGTATCTTGCAAAGGATGTAAAAAGAATGGAAGCTGTTCAGAGGAAGGCAACCAAAATTATTTGGAGCCTGCGTCAGAAGCCTTATGAGACTTGAAGACCTAAATATGTACACTTTGGAGGAGAGGAGGGATAGGGGAGATATGATTCAGACCTTTAAATACTTACAGAGAAATAATGAACAAACAAACCTCTTCCAGAGACGGGGAAGCTGTAAAACTAGAGGGCATGACATGAAGCTGCAAGGTGGTAAATTGAAAGGCAATGTCAGGAAATACTTTTTCACTGAAAGGATGGTGGATGCTTGGAATGCCCTCCCGATGGAGGTGGTGGGGCAAACACAGTGACGGAATTCAAAGTGGCCTGGGACAGACACAGTGGATCACTTTACAACAACAAGATTAAATCTAAATAAACGGAACCATCTAATTTCTCAACAAATAGGGGTGTCCTACATGGAGCGATGGGGGGAGGAGCGGTGGGTTCACCCCTAAACAACGATATGGGGAGGGGTGAAGACATGGGGAGGGTTGCACCTGCTCCTGGTGGGTGCACCCCTAAACAAAGACATGGAAAGGGGTGCACCTACTCCTGCCAGATTGCTGGGCAGACTAGATGGACCATACTGGTCTTTATCTGCTGTCATTTACTATGTTACTATGTTACTATATCTAAGTATGGCCTATGACAATGAGGAGCCTTGTATGTGCTGAAGCTACACGAGAAGGAATACAACAAAATAGTCCATATAAGCCCTTAAAGAGAAGTATGTCCGCAATGAAAAATAAAAAGTAAGTGATAAATTCACTGATGCAGAAATGCTGAAGAGAATGGGACGGTTGGTGCTGAAAAGGCTAAATGACAATCTGAACATACACAATAACTCTGGGGTATGTCTACTGTTTCTGTAAAACAGCCTTTAGCTGCTCAGGCATTGCCCAAAGAAAATATTAATGTCTAGATATATAATTATATTGCTTAAATTAATTTAATAAATGAACATAAGAAGTTAAAATGTTCTATATAGGGTCTGACCAGTCTCTGCTAGAGCCAGCATCCTGTTTCAAATAATGGTCTATCCAGGTCACAAGTACCTGGCAGGATCCCAAAAAATAGCAAGATTCCATACTGCTTACCTCCAGAAATAAGCAGCGGCTTTCCCCAGTTTTATCTTAATTACTATCTATTGACTTTTTATCCAGGAACTTACCCAAACCTTTTTTAATTAAGATCCTTACCTCAAATCATGGAGTTCAGGAAAAAACTTAAAACACATTTATTCTCAACATACTACGGATCCTTGTCGAACTCACCTTTTCAACAAGAAAAAGGATAGTTTCACCAGCTGACATAATCCATCTCTGAACTGGAATAAGTGCTTAAACCCCAAACCGATGTTTTTGAAAACATACATACCTTGTACATAGTTATAATCCGGTTCTTTGTATATAGTTTACAACTGTTAATTGTAAGATTGAATTTCTTGTAGTTTCACATTGTTATTTGTAAAAACAGCATTGCCTTGTTTACTGTTGTTCCATGTAAACCGCAACTGATCAATGGAAGGTGCGGTATATAAAAACTCGCTAATTAAATTAAAATTAAATTTAAATCCAGCTTTGCTAACTGCTTTTACCATATCCTCTGGCAACGAATTCCAAGGCTTATTTATTTATTTAATAATTTTTCTATGCCGCTTTTCTTGCATTCAAAGCGGTTTACATTGAACATTAAACAAATGAACTTTACAAAGAAGAAGGAATTAAAACTTGGATATAACAGGGGTACTAACGATATTGGATAAATGGTTTCTTGATGTTGGTTATGATGGTTGCTGCTATTGTATGGAAGGTAGAATGATTGGATGTGTTCATATTTCATTGAAGTGGGTGCGTTTCGCACAGTGTTTCAGGTTCTGGTCCATAGTATTCCAAAAAAAGGTGTGTTTTTAAGGCTTTCTGAAATTCCCACAGGTCATTGGTGGTTCTTATATTTTCTGTGAGGGTGTTCCAGAGTGATGGAGCATATATTGAAAAAGCTCTATGACAGGTTGTTTGTTTAGCTTTGGTTTTGGTCTTTGGTATTATTAGTAGGTTCTTATTGAGTTTCCTTTTTGTTCAGTTTTCAGGGTCCTTGCTGATGAGGGTTTGTAGTGTTGGTGGTGATAGTTGGTGTAGGATTTTGAAAATGGTGAGTATTGCTTTGTATTTGGCCCTGGTGATTATGGGGAGCCAATGTAGTTGTCTCAATGTTGGGGTTATGTGGCTGGTTCTTGGTATCCCACTTATGTGTTGACAGAAAAAATATTTTCCCGATTTGTTTTAAATGTACTACTTATGTATGTTTCCTACTCTTTGTACCTTTTGACTGTCACACCTTTACCTTGTAGGAACCAGACTCTAAATTGGCCCTAATTAGAAGTGAGCCAGGGTCTCTTCCTGTTTTTATCTTACTGCCTGTCTCCACTCTATGAGGTGACGCTGCCTGATTGGTTCTTCCTAAGATACCCTGGACTGATTGACTGCCACTGATTTGTTCTGTACCCATATTGGTTCTGTACTTTGGAACGCCCAGTATTGTCTGTCCTTTACTTAGATAGATCTCTCGAGGGAGCTCTGACTGCCTTATTCTCTTTGATTCTTGGTTTCTGACCTTTGCTAACCTTCTAATGTTAAACTTCTGCTGTGTGTCCTGACATCTTCCTGTCCTATATTCTTCCTCTGTCTACCATTTGGATTTGGTTCTTATCTAGTTCTCCTGCCTTCTCTTCTGCCTAGCAACTGGTGTCCACTACACTCTGCTGGGAACACCTGTACTTCAAATCCTGGCAGCTCCTGAGTACCAAAGGGCTGAGTCCAAAGAAAAAGTAAGCTGTTATAGATAAAGTTTACATCCTGGGGCTCTGGTGTTCCTCTAGAGTGAATCCAGTCATGCCATTGACAGTATAAACAATTGATTTGCAGTCTACTCAGGATTTTATAGACTTCATTCATATTTCCTCTCAGCCATCTCTTCTCCAAGCTGAAGAGCCCTAACCCCTTTAGCCTTTTGTCAGAGTCATTCCATCCTTACTTTATCATTTTGGTCACCCTTCTCTATATCTTTTGTATTTCTGCTATATTGATTTGGAGATGCAGTGGCCAGAATTTCATACAGGCGCGGATGTACCATGGAACGATAAGGAGGCATTTGTTTTATTCTCTATTCCTTTCCTAATAATTCCAAACTTTTGGTTTGCTTTTCTGGCCACTGCTACTACAATTAGCCCCCTGAATGAAGACTGAATGCAGTTTAGGACAACTATCCACAGGGTCACCATGAGTCAACATTAACTCAATGGCATTTAACTACAGCAATAAACTGGACAGATGTCAGCATATTGTCCATGATGATGCCTAGAACCTTTTCTTGGGTGGTGATGCCTAATGTGGAAACTAGTGTTGTGTAGCTATAATTTGGATTATTCTTCCCTATGTGCATCACTTTGCACTTATCCACATTAAATTTCATCTGCTATTCATCTGCTATTTGGATATCCAGTCTACCAGTCTCTCAAGGTACTTCTGCAAGTTCTCACTATCCATGTACAATTTAACAATTTTGTATAAATTTTTGTCATCTGAAAATTTGATAACCTCCCTCATTCCCATTTCTAGATCATTACTATTTATTTCACAGTTTTTATATACCGCTTTTCCTAAGATCAAGACAGTTTACTTTTAATTTAACTTTAACATTACATGATGTGGTAACAGTGAACATGAAAACAGGGTTGGGGAGAGGAATACATTCAACAGTAACTTATTATAAATGGGAAATATAATGCAATACTTGGTAAGAGAGTTAGGGAGAGGATTACATTCAATGGCAGCTTGTTATGATTGGTAGTAAATACAATGTAATAAGATGATATTGGGAACATGAAGTCATGGGAGTAACAAGAATGGTATGTCCATGGGTGAGTGGCAGTAGGTATGACTGAGCGACTTACATAGAATGTCGAGATGATGGGTGAGTATAAAATTATAAGTGTAAATTGTAAACATATATATTTAAATATGAAGTGTCTGAACATGTCAGTTTTGTAGCAGGCTTGTTTGTGAAGAGATGTCTTTCAATGGATTGAAGTAGAAGTGGTGGAGGTGCTCAGATAATGCATGTCCTTTCATGTGGCAATTTGATTTTGCCTGCTTAGGTTATGCCTTCAAAGTGCTCTAAACAGAATGTCTTTTAGTTGTTTATGGAATGTTATGAGGTCAAAGATAGCTCTAGTTTTTTGAGATTCCAGATGTCGGGTGCATATAGAGAAAATATGCATGCACATGTTGTCTGGTTTCTCTTGGTTAACTTGGGAGGTAGGGTGAACATATTTTGTGCACAATTTCTTCTGAGTCTTTTCTATGGTGGTTTTTGCAGTAGAGACTGTAAGTACTGTGAGGTTGAATTGTAAATTTTGAAGGTGGTTACAAGAATTTTGTATTTAATGTGGCTGTGTAGAGGTATCTAATGAAGCTCATTTAGAACGAGAGTGCACCCTAGATGCACCCTGGAGGGTTCGAGCAGCTGTGTTTTGGGCCATTTGTAAGGGGTGTAAAGAACCTGTGGGAATTTCTTAGTAGATAGTATTACAGGAGTCAAAGTGAGGGAATATCATTCCTTGGAAAACAGTTCGGAAGTTGTCTGTTTCAAGAAGTGAGTGTACAGTAGATGTTGGAGAACTCTTATCTTATTGTATATGATTTGTGCAGTTTTGCTGATATGGGAATGTAGTGTGAGATGTACTTCTGGCTTTACTTTTAGATCGTTATTGTTGACCTTCAGAGATGTTGGTGGGAAGAAGTTTTGGTCTCTTGTTATGAAAAGCACTTTGGTTTTCTTGTAATTTATTGTGAGTTGATGTTCATATAACAAAAGAAAGATTTTCTTAAAGCAGTCTGTTATTGCTGAATAGGTTGTTTTTGTAGTGGAAAATGGTGCGTAAATCATAATGTCATCAGCATCTAAGTGATAGAAGACATGGGCTTGTATGATGTTGCAAACTGGCTGGATTTAGATATTGAATTGCAATGATTTATTTATCTATTTATTTAACAGTATTTCTATACCGACTTCTCCTTCAATCAAGGCGGTCTCACAGCAAACAATCATAAAAGGGTTCATGTGCTCTCATGCAGTGATGCATGTTGTGTGTTTGAGGTGGTGTGCATTTGATTTAATTTACTCTTTCTACAATGTGCGCTACTATACATTTTGAGCTATTATACATTCTTATATACAAGGGTCAGAGTGTGGGTAGGTCCGTTGTTCTTGCTTGATTAGTATGTCATGTGACGTGTCCATAGTGTTCAATGAATAGAGTTGTCTTCAGCTGTTTGTGAAAGTCTTTGAGGTCTGTCGTTAGTCTCAGCTCGTCTGGGAGGGTGTTCCAGATTGTTGCGGCGGCCAGGGAGAGTGCTCATTCTGCAGTGTCCTTGCGTGTCTTGGTGAAGTCTTTTGGGGTGTTTACTCGGTTGGAGGTGCCTCTTCTCCTTGGTCGTGTGCTTGTGTCAGGTTGTATGAGTGTGTGTAGGCTGATGGCTGAGGAGTGTTGTTTGATCTTGAATATGTTTATGATTGTTTTGTATTTGATGCGTGAGCTGATTGGGAGCCAGTGTAGTTCTTTCAGTATGGGTGTGATGTGTTCTTGTCTTGTGCCGGCTATTATGCGGGCTGCTGTGTTTTGTACCAATTGCAGCGGTTTTAGTGTTTGTTTTGTTATACCCAGGTAGATTGGATTACAGAAGTCTAGTAGTGGGGTTATAAGTGCCTGGCAGACTGTGCGGAAGTGCTCAGGGGCGAGGAGGGGCTTCAGTCATCTGATGAGTCTCATTCTGTGGTAAGCGCTTTTGGTGGTTCTGCTTATGTGTGATTGGAGGTTCAGCTCCTTGTCCAGGGTCACTCCGAGGTACTTTACTTCTGATTTTATAGGTATGGTTGTGTCTTTTATCTTGATGTTGGGTGGGGGTACAAAGTCCTAGTTTCGAGTGATTATTAGTGCCTCAGTCTTGTTATAGTTTATAGACAGGTTGTTGTTTTGAAACCAGTTTGTCATTTGTATGAGGCAGTTTGTTATTTTGGAGTAGTCCGGGTTGTCAACTGATATAGGTGTGTATATCATGATGTCATCTGCGTAGATTGTATATTGTATGTTGTGCTCTTTCATGATGTCACATATTGACTGGATGTAGATGTTGAATAAGAGTGATGATAAGGCCGATCCTTGTGGTACTCCTTGAAGTACTTTTATGGGACGGGAGGTGTTGTGGCCTACCTTGACCTGTATCTGTCTGTCGGTGAGGTATGAGTGGAACCATTGCAGGGTGGGACCATGTAACCCGATGTTTTGTAGTCTGTTCAGAAGAGTTTTGTGATCCACTGTGTCAAATGCTGATTAGATGTCTATGAAGATCATTATGATTCCTTCCTTGGTGTTGTCTATGAGGCGGAGAATGCTGTCGAAGAGGTAGCAGAAGTGTTTCCACCCCATGGTTGGGGCGAAAACCGTGTTGGTTGTTGTTTAGTGGAGCGTGGTTGTCGATGTGCTCTTGTAGTTGGTGCTGTACTGTTTTTTCGATTATTTTTGCCAGTAAGGGTATGCTGGAGATTGGTCTGTATGCTGCTGGATTGTTCTTGTCGAGTGTGGATTTCTTCGGGATAGGTCTTATTGTGACGAGTTTTAGTTGATTTGGCATGAGCCCTTGTGTTAGTGAGCTGTGCACCATTTTGTGCATGGTGTGGATGAAGCTTGATTTGGTGGCTTTGATCCAAGTCATTGGGCAGGGGTCTGTAGGAGCTGTGCTTGTGTTGATTACTGTGATGATTTGGGAGAGCTGCTCTGTGGATGGGGTGCTGAATGTGTCCCAAGTTTTCGGGAGTGCATTATGCTTTGTGGCTGGGCTGGGTCTTATTTGTTCTGCTGAGTGGAATTTTTCTTGGATGTGGTCAGCAAATTTTTGTGGGTCTATTTGCACTTCATCTTCTGTTTTCTGCTCGTTGGTGAGGGTTTTCATGATTTCAAATAATTCTCTAGGTTTGTTGTTGGAGTTGTGTATGATGTTTGTGTGGTATTCTCTCTTAGTTTGGTTGATGCGTTCATTGTATTGTTTTTGTTTTGTAAGGTATAATTCCTGGGTCTCGGGTGACTTGTTCTGTCTCCATCTTCGTTCTAATTTTCTGAGTTCCCTCTTTTCGCTTCGTATGGTTTTTGAGTACCATGGTTTGTGCTGTAGTTTGTTGCAGTGACATTTCCTGGGTCTGTGATCTGTTGCTTTGGCAGCGTTGTAGATGGTGTTGTTCCAGTTGGTGATTTGGGCTTCTAGGTCACCTTTTTCTGTTAGGAGTTGAATCGTATCCTGTAGGAACTGGTCCCTGTCGAAGCTTTTGAATCTTCTTTGTGTGGGTGTGTTGTCCAGGTATTTGTTTGGTTTATCTTCTTGTGGTACAATGTTTATTTTAATTATGTGGTGGTCGGACCATGGTTCTGGTGTTATGGTGGGTGTTGATATTAGTCCTCTCGTGGTTAGGTAGTTGGGTGCAAAGATGAGGTCTGGTGATGATCCGTGTCTGTGTGTCGGGGTGTTGATTATTTGGGTGAATTGAAGGGAACTCATCGCTTGTAGGAAAGATTCTGCATCTTTGGCGTTGGTGGACTTGAGGTTAAAGTCTCCTAGCAGTAGTGTAGGTTTGTGGTTTGAGTTGATTGAGCAGACTGCTTCGATGGTTGAGGCTAGTTCATTGGGTGGTGCACGGGGCGCTCTGTAGGTAAGGCATATGGCCATGTTTTTGTTCTCGATAGAGATGGTGTTACATTGTTGGGTGTCTGTGGCACTTCTTGATTTGAACTTTAGGCTCTTCTTTGCAATTGTCAGGACTCCTCCTCCTTGCCTGTTCGCGCGTGGGCAGTTGTACGCCATATATGTGTCCGGCACCAATTGATTGAGTAGTACGTTGTTGGTGGGGCTGAGCCATGTTTCTGTGATGCAAAATACGTCGGGTTGTTGGTTATCTATGTGGTTTGCTAGGGTGTAAATCTTGTTGCGTATGGATCTGGCGTTTATTAGCTCTATTGCTATTGACCTTGTGGTGATTGTTGTTCCGTGAGCTTCCTTTGGGTTAACGTGGGTGTTGGACTTGTGCCTGGGTTGTCTTTTTGTCACGTGTGTTCTGTGTGTGGCCTTGTGGAAATACTGTGGGCTTCGGTATGTCCATGCTGTTGGTGGTGGCCATGGTGTGTTTGTGTGTGTGTGGTGAAATTGTGCATTTGTTGGAAGGAGTTGTGTGAGGAGGAGGGTGGGGGGGAGAATTATTGTGGTGTGCATGTTGATAATGTGGTGTGCATGATGATAATGCAGAGCCTTGGGGAACGCCTTCTTTTTGCATGTATGGATTATAATTATGGGGGTCCGAATTTCATGAATTTGCAACCAATATTTGACTGCTTTTTCTATTATTTTTACTAAGAAGGGTAGACATGAAATGGGCCTGTATGACTTTGAGTCACTTGGTTCGAAGCTGTGATTTTTTAATATTGGGTGGATAGATGCAGTCGTAAGGCTGTGTGGCATGAAGTCTTGTGTAAGTGAGAGGTGTATTATCTTGCTTAAGATTGGGGCTAGCTCTGCTTGTGTGATTTTGACCCAATTTATTGGGAAAGGGTTAAGTGGAGACCTTGTTGTATTTAAACTAAAAACAATGTTCTCTAGATTTTCTGGGGTAACTGGGCTGAAGGACTGAAGAGAGGTGCTGGGTGGGGTCTGGTGGTTAGGTATCAGTATGCTAGGGGGGGGGAATTAAGAAGTTCTGTTTGGAAGACATTGGCGAGTTCCTGTGGTTCTGGGGTGGTGGTTTGACCAGCTTGGTTATTCTCTTTTACTAATGATTTTACGATGTCATATAGCTCCCTAGGTTTGTTTAGTGAATTCATTAGCTTTGTGTGATACTTCTCTTTAGCTCGTTGGTCTTGTTACGATAATCCTGTAGGTTGAGCAAATATCTAGTTTCGTCTTATTCATCCAGTGTGTGTCTTCATTTGCGTTCAAGTTCTCTACGTTCACGTTTTAGTTTTTTGAGTTCAAGGTTGTACCAGGCAGTATGGTGGTGAAGTCCTGCTGATTTGGAAGATGGTGCTATAGCATTCCCAATGGAGAAAGGTGAATAGTGGTGTACCCCAGGGATCTGTGCTGGGTCCACTGCTTTTTGACATAATTATAAATGACCTGGAAATAGGAATAACAAGTGAGGTTATCAAATTTGCAGATGACACAAAACTATTTAAAGTTGTTAAAAACCAAGAGGATTGTGGAAAATTGCAAGAGGATCTTGATAAATTGGAAGACTGGGCATCAAAATGGCAGATGAAATTTAATGTGGACAAGTGCAGAGTTATGCACCTAGGGAAGAACAACCCAAACTATGGTTACACAATGCAAGGTTCCACATTAGGAACCACCACCCAGGAAAAAGATTTAGGCGTCATTGTGGATAGCATGTTAAAACCCTCGGCCCAGTGTGCAGCGGCAGCCAAGAGAGCAAATAGAATGCTAGGTATCAAAAGGAAAGGAATGGAAAATAAAACAAAAGATATTATAATGCCTCTATATCGTTCCATGGTGAGACCGCACCTTGAATATTGTGTGCAATTCTGGTCGCCGAATCTTAAAAAGGATATAGCGTTATTAGAAAAGGTTCAGAGAAGAGCCACCAAAATGGTAAAGGGGATGGAAGGATACTCCTATGAAGAAAGGCTAAAAAGGTTAGGGCTCTTTAACCTGGAAAAGAGACAGTTGAGAGGAGATTTGATAGAAGTCTATAAATTAATGAATGGAGTGGAATGGGTAAACGTAGATCGATTGTTTACGTTATCAGAATATAGAAAGACTAGGGGACTTCCAATGGAGCTACAGGGTAAACTATTTAAGACTAATAAAAGAAAATATTTTTTCACTCAACGTGTAATCAAACTCTGGAATTTGTTACCGGAGGATGTAGTAAAGGCTGTTAGTGTAGCTGGGTTTAAAAAAGGTTTGGACAAGTTCCTGGAGAAAAGGTCCATAAACCATTATTAAGAAGGGAACCAGGATATGAATGCTTGACCCAGTACAAGCATTGCGGAACCTGTGTCTTTTGGGGAAACTGCTAGGTACGTATGACCTAGATTGGCCACTGTTGGAAACAGGATACTGGGCTTGATGGACCTTGGTCTGACCCAGTATGGCATATCTTATGTTCTTATTCTCGCCTATGTTTGTTTTGCCAGTTATTGATGACAAGTTCTAGGTTTGTGATAAGGAAGCTTATCATAGCTCAGGAAGGAGCTATAGTAAAGGTGAAGTGACTCTGAACAAGCAACCTGTCAGTTCTGGTAGAAATAAAAAAACAGAATTTTCCCATAAAAGACTACCAGTCCCAGAATGCACCAGGTTTCCAACAGCCATTAGAGGAGCTGAAGTGGGGAAACGTGTGTTCAATCAAGAGGGCTATGAGGTAATCCCTAAGCACTCATCTCAAAGGGCAGGGCCTGATTCAGCACAGCTGCGCTGTGCTAGGGTGGAGCACTCATCAAAGCAGAATAAAGGTAGAGTTTATTCTACAGAGAATTATCCTCATCATCTTCATGATCAGCTTGAGCTGGATCATCTTCTTCATCAGGAGGATCATCAGAAGCAGAAGCCAAACTGGACGGACAGAGAGGGAAAGAAACCCTTTGGAAGAAAGAGGAGAAAAGCCTTTGAGAGGTCTAGAAGAGTCCAGAGCAGTACGTATACTGGGAGGCATTCCAAGGGCCAGTATACACCATTGGACTGGGGAAAGCCAGAGGAATGGTGCTGCAGAGCTAGGAATCTCCAAACGGTACCTGTGAGGGAGACGGCTGCACGTGGAAGGGACCCTAAGACCCGTGCCAGAAGGTATGTGAAGAGAGATCCAGTGTCCAGGGATCTGGATTGGAAGGCTGGACATAAGAACTGGACTACATACTGGCCAGGCTATATAGAGAGGAACTCTAACAGCAATGGAAGCTCAAGTATGAACACTGATCTATGCCCTAGCTATAACCTTGAAAGACAGCAGGGAAACAAGTATTCTCCTGAAAATGCTCCATTGGGAGATTCATCTGTGCCAATCCATGATATTGAACCCATGCTTGTTGAAGAAGAGGGGGTGATAGCAGATGAAGAATCTGTTTACATGGACTGCTCTCTGTCTAAACTCCTTTGGTGATTTTCTGTTATAAAGTACAGCAACCATCACAAAGAAATACAAACTTGTTCTTTAATCTACTCAGAAAAGCTCCTGTGTAGGATTTTTAGCCACGCAGTAGAAACAAGCCAGCTAAGGGGTTTCAGCTGGATAACTGCTAGCAATTGAGCCTTACCTAATTGCTTGTGGGCTCTGAGAGAATCACTTCTGAATCTATGTGGGAAGATACAAGAAGTTAACCTGAGAAGAACAGTTTTTTTCTTTCTTTGTAGCTTTTGGTTTGTTGTTTGATACATGCTAAGAAAATATTAGCTAAGCCTACAGAAAAGACCAGTTTGTTATCAACCAGGTCTTATTTCTTTTGCTTTGATTGCCTGACAAGTTCAAATGTTGTTTTCTTCATTTTGTTTTTCCAAGTTTAACACTGAAAGCAAGTAGCCTGTTTTATGGGCTACCAAGCATATCTGTGTTGGGAGAAATAACCCCATAAATAAATATCTTATTGGCTTTACACTCAAGCACATCTAATTATTGTGAGCAGCTGTGTCTGGTGTAAATGGACTGCATTTCCCACAATCCCTTGCAAATCATATTGATATATGCACTTGCCAAGACTGTGAACATTCTCACCCAGGCAGCCGTCTGACAGGTTGTTAGAATCTACATTCAAGCAGAGGATGACCTTATCTAGAAAAGATTGCTTGTCAAAGCGTTTGAATCGACGATAGTTTGGGTTAGTAAAGCTGTTGGTGACTAGGGGTGGATTGTAAGGGAGGTGAAAGTTGATTGTAAGTGATCTGACCATGGAACTCATAACAGCTGGGGTGCCGGTATTATGTTTCCATCAAGAAGCTGAGTTGGGACAAAAATAAGGCCCAGAACATTTCCTTTTTTATGAGTTGGATTGTTGACCATTTGTATATAGTTTAGGTTCTCCATTGCCTTTAGAATATGTCAAATATGTTAAAAAGCTTCAGTCCTAGTACAGATCTTTAGGGTACTCTACTATTCATCTTCCTCCATTTAGAAAACTGGCCATTTAATCCTACTCTATTTGTTTTCTATCTTTTGACCAGTTCCCAATCCACAGTAGGACATTGCCGCCTATCCCATGACATTTTAATATCTCGAGGTACCTTACATGAGGTACTGTCACGCCCTTGCTCCTTGCATTCAGCATGGAGGGTCGTGGTTTTAATAGAAACTTTCCCTTTCCAGACTTCTCTGACTGGTTCTCCCGCAATGCTTCTTGGGAAATGTAGTTCACTGTTACACATATGGCTTCAGGTAGAAAAAAACTTATAGTTTGGCTCTTTTGGTAAGGCAGTGACAGAAATTTATTAAACTCAAATGCAAGGTTCATAAATTACCTCTTTCAGGATTATTTCTCCAGGTTACTTTCAAAAACACAACAGGACATAAGCAAAAGTCAAAACAAAATATCAGCTTACAGTATTCTTCAGCTCAAAAGCAAAAACCCCTTTCACAGCAAGGCTACCAGTTTTCTCTAGCCTTGCTGGTTAAAGCATAAACACAAACAGCTTTCTTCAATGGCAGTTTTCTTTCTTTTCAGCTCCAAACATTTCCAGGCTGTACTCCTCTTTATAAGCAAAGCAAAACTTCCAACAGGAACAAACTTCCAATAAGCAAACAAAGCTCTACTCAGGTTTTCTTAGGAATATTCAAAAGCAAAACAAAAGCTTTTTTCCTTTCACCGTTAGCTTGGCTTCTTGCTGTCTCACTGCACAGGATAGCAGGTGTTTAACAAGCACAATTATACAGCTTCAGCCAGGGGCGGCCCAAGGGGGGCGGGGCCATGTGTGGAGACTCGGTGTGGGGCCTCATTTGCATAAGGTGCCTCATTTGCATAAATATTTGCATAATGTTGCCATACACTAACCTTTAGTAAACATGCCTCTTAATGAGTATATGGATAAAGAAAGACTAAAAGATTTCTACATTACTATAATCCAGTACCAACCGCCAGGCACATTAGGAACTACTACAAACACTGCCCATTTAGAACCCATAGCAAACCCGCCGTATCCTAACAGCACTACCAGGACTCACAAAGCACCATACCCTAACTATCAAAAGGCAACACTGCCAATATTAAACCAATACATTTCAGAGAATAACAATACATGACCTACTGGGGAAAGAGAACAAGTGGCAATGTCCAATAGGAATTATATAAACAGAATAACTCAGCTCAGTTACACATGCAGAACATAGACCATCACCAAACAAGGAATCACAGTTTAGAAGCAGGAAGACAATAATTAAACTGGGAACCCCAAAAGCCAAACTTGGAATGTACAGCACTGTAGAAATAAAACTATAAATTAATTACCTCGTACTAAACAAAGCGCAGACGTTAATGATGCACATTTCCCAGAGCTGACATATTCCAGTTAATAAATTCAAAATAAAGAGATATTTTTCTACCTTTTGTGCATTTTTTTTCAGTTACAATTGTTCCAGCCACTTTCTTCTAGTTTCTTCGTGTCTTCTGCTAACTCTCCATCTGCTGTCCATTTGTCCTTTCTTCTCTCTTCTAGTTTTTTTTCCATTCTCTCTCTCTACATCTGCTTTAACATACTAATCTTTCTCCTTTTGCTCTTTCCGCATTCCTATTTCATCCACTCAAATTTTACCCCTCCATCCTCAATCCCCACTTACTCTCCCAATATCCGGCCAATTGTAGATTTGTCTTCCCTCCCACACAAAATATTTTTCCCTCTCCATTTCACTCTCCCAGCTCCATCCCATTCTAATCCTCCCCCAACATCAGCTCCCTTCTAATTCCAGCCCCACCCAGCATCTGCTCCCTTCTAGTCCCTGCATCAGCCCATTTCCAGTCCTAGCCCCCCATCAGCCCATTTCCAATCCTATCCTAGCCCCACCATCAGCCCATTTCCAGTCCTAACTCCCCCATCTATTTCCAGTCCTATCCGAGTCCCTCCATCAACTCATTTCTAGTCCTTTCCTAGCCCCACCATCAGCCCATGTCAAATCCTAGCTCCCCTCCACTCAGTCCATTTCCAATCCAAATCCCCCATGAGTCTACTTCCAGTTCTAGCCCCTCCATGAGTCCATTTCAATTCAAGCCCCCACCACAGCCCATTTCCAACCTTAGCACCCCCAAAAGCATATTTCCAGTCCTATCCTAGCCCCTCCATCAGCCCATTTCCTGTCCTAGACCCCCCCACTCAGCCCATTTCCAGTCCTAGCCCCCCACTCAGCCCATTTCCAGTCCTAGCTCCATCCCCTCACAGCCCATTTCCATTCCAAGCCCCCCTCCCCATCAGCTATTTGCAGTTCAAGCCCCCCCTTCAACTCAGCCCATTTCCAGTCCTAGCAACCCCCCATCCCATTACCAGTCCTAGCTCCCCCATAGCCCATTACCAGTCCTGACCCCCCATCAGCCCATTTTCAGTCTTACCCCCCACAGCCCATTACCAGTCTTAACCACCCCCGCAGCCCATTTTCAGTCTTACCAGTCCTAACCCCCCATCACCCCATTTTCAGTCTTACCCCCCACAGTCCATTACCAGTTCTAACCCCCCATCAGCCCATTACCAGTCCTAACGCCCCCTATCAGCCCATTTCCAGTCAGCCCCCCGCCCCCATAGCCCATTACCAGTCGTAACCCCCCATCAGCCCACTTCCAGTCCTAACCCCCCCATCAGCCCATTACCAGTCCTAAGTCCCCCATCAGCCCACTTGTAGTCTTAGCCCCCCACAGCCCATTACCTGTCGTAACCCCCCATCAGCCCACTTCCAGTCTTAGCCCCCCCATAGCCCATTACCAGTCCTAACCCCCCATCAGCCCACTTCCAGTCCTAACCCCCCCATCAGCCCATTTCCAGTCCTAGCCCCCCCATAGCCCATTACGTCCTAAGCCCCCCATCAGCCCACTTGTAGTCATAACCCCCCATCAGCCCACTTCCAGTCTTAGCCCCCCACATAGCCCATTACCAGTCCTAACCCCCCATCAGCCCACTTCCAGTCCTAACCCCCATCAGCCCATTTCCAGTCCTAGCCCCCCATAGCCCATTACCAATCCTAACCCCCCCATCAGCCCATTTCCAGTCTTAGCCCCCCATAGCCTATTACCTGTCCTAACCCCCACATAGCCCATTAACAGTCATAACCCCCTCCCCCCATCAGCCCAACTCGGTGCTATACCCCAGAACCTGGCTGCCGCTGCCGCCGTGGCAGCAGCAGAATCGAGCATCCCGCGGGGCCCCCCCTGCCCTGCAGTCTTCCATTTGGCCTCAGCACGGGCTTTTCAGAGCCGCGCGAAGGGAGAGTTTCCTTTTCTCGTGGCTCTGTTAATCCCGCCGCGGGGCTGATGGGATTTCCCATCAGCCCCGTGGTGGGATTAACAGAGCCGCGAGAGGAGAAGCTCTCTCTCTTCGCGTGGCTCTGACAGCTGACGCTGAGGCCGCATGGAAGACTGCAGGGCAGGGGGGTCCCCGCGGGATGCTCGATTCTGCCACTGCCACGGTGGCAGCAGCAGCCGTTTTCTGTTTTTTTTACCTAGTTGGGCTGAAGCAAGATGTTTTTTGCGCGGGGCCCCCTGAAACGCGGGGCCCTGTGCAAAAAACATTCTTGCTCAATGGATGGGCCGGCCCTGGCTTCAGCATGTTCTCACTTCTCAGCATAAGTTTCCCCTCTTTAACACAGGGAATCCACAAAACATCTTCCTTGCTTTTCAAGGTTACCTTGCTCTGGAGAGTTTTCTCTTAAGGTTGGCTTTCCTTCAACCCCTCTGTAGCTAAGGCTTGGCCCAAAGAGCAATCCATGAATATATCTTCCTCATTCAAAGCTGCATCAGGCTCTCCTAGTTGCATTGGTTCTATCTCTCCTTCTAGCTCACTGGACTTAGCTGACAGCCTCTCATTAGAGCTGAGAGTGTCTCCTGCAACTCTGCACTGCTTAGTATGGGACAGGCTTCTAAGGCTTGTACCTGTGCCATGGCTTGTAGCAGCTTCTCCTCTCTCGTGCTCTGTACCTCTCTCGGGCTCTTTCCAGCACTCTCCTCTCCTGCTGTTCCTGCTCCTGTTCCCATTACTCCTCCAGCTCTCTTTCCTCTCCTTGCTCTCCTTGCTAACTTCTGTATATTCTAACCTAGGGTTAAATCTACAGGGTTCCAGCCCCACCTCTTCTCTTCCCAGGTGATGGAGATCAGCTTGCCCTCTGGCACCTGGGTAATCAGGGAGCTTACTGACGTAAGGGTCTTTTACCTTGGGTCTGTATTCACTCTCCCTTACTCCACTAGGGGAACTCTGAAACCTGTTCCACCTGGGGATTTTCTGGTTTCTAGGTGTGGTTGTGGTTTTATTTCTCTTACCTTGCAAAATAGGTCCTTTTATTAGGGTGAATTCTTTGGTTTTTCCACTTTCTCCTAACTCAGGATGAGCTTCCTTACCACAGTACTTTGTCAAATGTTTTCTGAAAATACAGATATATTATATCAGGCCTTGACAAATTGGAATCTATGAGCCAGCCTTAAAACCTAGGTCACAGTGCATGCCGCTCTCCAAAAGAGGTGTATCACAGTTGCTTTTTTAGGTTTTTGGACCTGATTTACTAGGACTTTAACTTTACTAAGACTTTAAGGGGGAAAAGCTTAATAAATCAGGCTGTTAATAGGCCATTGCACAGTGCTAGCAGAAGGCAGTGGCTCTACTCCTCCTCTTCCCTCTCCCACCACCCCAGTGATTCTTTAAACTACTCCTGTGTATGTATGTGGTGTGGAGATGGGGTCCCTGTGTGTGAGTATGGTGAGGAGGGTGGGGTGTATGTGGGTGTGAGAGGGGTGCTCCTTTTACACATGCACATTATACCCTTTACTTCCCATCAGTCATCTCTTCACCTCCAACCCCTTGTACTCTTCCCTCCCCACCCCACTCCAAGTAGCCTAGTGATTAGAGCACTGGCTTAAGAACTGAGAGACCAGGGTTTGATTCCCACTAGCACTCCTTGTGGCCTTGGGCAAGTCACTTAACCCTCAATTGCCTCAGAAAAATCCAGGTTATAGATGTTTGTGAATATTGGTAGCTTAGATTGGTGATCATGATGTTGGATTGTTCTCCGAGCTTGATGGTTTCATTGCAGATATTTCGTCACAATTAAAGGGGACATCATCAGTGCATTCCAGCACATTACCATCTGGAACCCCACACTGATGATGTCCCTTCGAATAGTGACGAAACATCTGCAATCAAACCATCAAGCTTGGAGAATAATCCAACATTGAAATCCAGGTTATTGATGTCCCTGTTTAATGTACGTTACAATGTAAACTGCTTTCACTATATGATAAAATGGTATAAAAACCCATTAAATAAAATAAATAAACCCTTTCCTGCTGTCCCTCCCCTACTCCTAACTCTGTTTCCCTTTCCAGACATGCTCCCCTTCCCCCTCCCCCCTTGCACTCACCTCCTGCACTCCATTCGCCTCCCCCACCATCATTTGTTATTAATTTAAAAATATTGTCTCTTTAAATTTTGTTGGCTGTCTGCTGCCATTCCCATATCTTAACTTTTTTTTTACAGAATGGGACGAAATAGTATTGGCCATGACTGTGGCCTTCTGCTGTCCTTCTGCCCATGAGAGATGGGATCCCAGAGGGCAGACACTGCTGGCACTGGCCATGTGCTCTGAGCCCCAAGCACCGGGTCTGATCATTTTAGTCACCATAACAAACTGGCTCCTGGGGTTTGTCAAGCCCTCCACTATATCAACTGGCTCATCTTTATCCACATGTTTATTTACACCTTCAAAAAATGCAGCAGTTTAATGAGGCAAGACTTGTCAGACGGCTGCCTAGGGTGAGAACTTACACAATCTTGACGATGCATATATTCATATGATTCTTGCAAGGTATTGTGGGTATTGTAGTTCATTCACTCCCAAACACAGCTGATGACAATAATTTGAGTTGTGAAACCAAGTGGTAAGATCAATAAAATACTTTTTATTGATGGGGTTTAATTCACCCAGCACATGTATGCTTGATAGCACTATAAATGAGGTTACTTGCTTGCAGTGTTTAAAGGGATAACAAAAAGTCACAAAGTAAACCAGAAAACAACCTTCAACTTGTCAGGCAATTAGCTAATGTTTTCTTAGCAAGTAATTACCAAATACAAAGGCACAAAGTAAAGAATAAACTTTGCTGGTTAGGTTAACTTCTGCTTATTTTCCACGCTGATCTCAGCAGTGATTCTCCCTTGCTCACACACACAATCAGGTGCAGCCCTAATTACTATCCATGGACCAGCTGAAAGCCTTTAGCTGGCTGGCTGCTACTGTGTGAGCCCAAATCCTGCTTTAAGAGCTGTTTGCAGTGGAAATAAAGAACAAAGTTAGGTTTCTTTGTGATGGCTGATGTGTTTGCTCATAGAAAACTAGCAATAGCATTTAGATAAAGAACAGTCCATGTAAATAGTTTCATCTGCTGTATTTCCCCCTGCATCAACAATCATAGGGTCAATATCATACATTGGCACAGATGAGTCTTTCATTAAGGCACTATCATGAGAATGCTTATTCCCTTGCTGCCATTCTCTATTATAGATAGGGTCTGGATCAGTGTTCATACCTGAGCCTCTCCTGCTATCATTATTCCTCTCTGTATAGCCTGGCCAATATGTAATCCAATTCTGATGTCCAGCCTTCCAATCTTGATCCTTGGACACTGGATCTTCTCTCACATACCTTCTGGCCTTGGTCTGAAAGTCCCTTCCACATGCAGTCTTCTCTCTTCCAGGTAGCCACTGGTGATTCCTATCTCTGCCACTCCATTCCTCTGGCTGAATCCAGTCCAATGGACTCTGCTGGCCTTTGGAATACCTCCCAGTATGAGTACTGCCTTGGAATCTCCCAGACCTTCCAATGGCCTTTCTTCTCTTCCTTCCAGAGAGTTTCCTTCTCTCTCTATCTGCTTGCCTTGGCTTCTGTTTCTCCAGGTGATACTGGTGCTTGTAGCCGTTGCTGAAGCTCTCCCCTCTGTATCTCTTCCTGAAGCTGTTCTTGAAACTGTTGCTGAAACTGTTTCCTGAAGAATAATCTCTATTCTTATTCTTTCCTAATGTGTGCTGCTCCCTAACACAGCGCAGCTGTGTTGAATCAAGCCCTGCCCTTTGAGATGAGTGCTTAGGGATTACCTCATAGCTCTCTTGATTGCACACACATTCTCTCACTTCAGCCCCTCTCATGGCTGCTGGAAAGCTGGTGCATTCTGGGACTGGTAGTCTTTTATGTGAAAACTCTGTTTTCTCAATTCTACCAGAACTGACAGGTTGCTTGTTCAGAGTCACATCATCTTTTCTATAGCTCCTACCTGAGCTATGATAAGCTTCCTTATCACAGACTTCACTTGGCTAAATCCATGTTGACTTTGTCCCACTAAATCATGTCTATATGTTCAGCAATTTTGTTCTTTGTAATAATTTCTACCATTTTGCTTGGCAGTGGCATCAGGCTCACCGACCTGTAGTTTCCCACATCACCCCAGAACCCTTTATAAAAATTGGTGTTGTTACAGTGGTGGTCCAATTATGGAATGTATAAGAATATAAGAAATGCCATACTGGGTCTGACCAAAGACCATTATGCCCAGTACCCTGTTTCCAACTGTGGCCAATCCAGGTCACAAGTACAAGGCAGGCTCCCAAAAAGGCACACAGGTTTCACAATGCTTTCCCGGGCCCATTTTTTTTTCAATATTTTATTTATAAGTTTGAGCATACATGACAAGAAAAAAAACCCTGAATAGCATACAACAAACTATCCATAGATACAATCAAGTCCACATCAAGGAGGAAATTCCTAAAATAAAAACAATATCTCTGCAAACAACAATAAAACCCCCTTAACTAAATCAAAAGGCATAGATGCTATAGAAAGGAAAATTAAATTAATTCTTCCCTTGAAGAAACTCCTCTAACTGAACAGGATCATAAAACAAAAACCCCTTCCCCTGATAAACAATATGACATTTACAGGGAAATTTTAAATAGAACGAACCTCCAAGAGCCTGGACACGAGGTCTGAGCTCAAGGAAAGCCTTGCGACGCTTTTGAGTTCCCCGAGAGACATCTGGAAAGATCTGTATAACCTGACCACAGAACTTTACTGATTTCTTGGAAAAATGCAATTTCATAATTTTGTCCTTATTAGCATCAGACATAAGGGATACCACAAGGGTAGCCCTAGAGGCAATATCTTCCTGCGAGGATTCTAAAAAGGCGGAAATATCCAAGGTAGAATCAGTTATCTGATCATAATCCTGTTCCGTCCCAGAATCCCCACTCACTACCTTTCCCTTGGGAACATAATAAATCTTAGATAACCTAGGCAGATCAGCATCAGGAAATCCTAATACTTCCTTAAGCTACTTAAAGAAAATAATTTGAGGTGAAAGGTAGTGTGTACATGGAAAATTCAACAAATGCAAATTCTTTGAACGAAGATTATTCTCAAGAATTTCATTTAGGCGATGAAGAAGAAGTGAGTCCCTCACCAAGGAAGCCAATGCCGCCTGGACCAGAGAGACCTGAGTATCTAATTTAGAACATCTAATATCCAATTCTTTTAAAGAAGTCTCATGGTCCGAAAACTTGGCAACAACGTCCTTGGAAAAAAGAGAAATTTTCCCCAAGGAGGCATGAAGAAACGTCTCAGTGTGGGATACCACCTCCCAGATGTCTTTAAGGGTAACATCAGAAGACGAAGCAACCGCTTCCCTAGAAGCCTGAAAATCAATTATAGTAGGAAGGGAACAAACAGATGGTTCAACAGATTTTAAATTTAAAAAGGAGTCCGGAAGAGAAACCAACCCGAGGTCATTACCTCTTCCCCGAGTGGGTGAAGAGGCCGCCTCAGGTAAAATGCCTTGTTGATTGGGCGGGGTTAAAAAACCCTTAGAATCGCTAGAGGGGGGCACGGCTCTCTTTCTCTCACAAGATGAAATACTCACAAGAGATGCATCCTCCTCAACCGGAGACGAAGAAGGAATAGAAGAGAAAGCCCCCACAGGCTTAAAGTGAACGTCCATAGGACCAGTCACTTTAACTGCCTTCGTATTTGGAAAGGATGCAACCCTCTTTTTCCATGTCCCCATTTCAGGGACCAGAAAACCACCACGTAGCGCTTAAGTGCGCTGGAGGGGGCGCCAAAGGGGGGGATCTGCTCCTTTGGACACGCCCCTTTGGACACATACCCGCAACCGCGTCCCGCGGTAGGGGCTCTAATGATATAGCCCTTCCTAGTGTGTCAGCCAACCAGCACACAGTCACACGGGTGCAGAGATCCAATAGCAGCAGAGGCAGCCAGGCAGAGGAAAATTCAGGAAATACCTCATCGTCCCACGGTAGGGGATCCGATGATATAGCCCTTCCTAGTGTGTCAGCCAACCAGCACAAGTCACACGGGTACAGAGATCCAATAACAGCAGAGGCAGCCAGGCAGAGGAAAATGCAGGAAATACCTCAGCATCCTGCGGTAGGGGCTCTGATGATATAGCCCTTCCTAGTGTGTCAGCCAACCAGCACACAGTCACACGGGTACAGAGATCCAATAGCAGAGGCAGCCAAGCAGAGAAAAATGAAGGAAATACCTCTCCGGGCCCTTTTTAATAATGGTTTATGGACCTTTCCTCCAGGAACTTGTCCAAACCTTTTTTAAGCCCAGCTACACTGACATCTTTTACTACATCCTCCGGTAATGAAGTCTAGAGTTTGATTATACATTGAGTGAAAACATATTTTCTCATATTGGTCTTAAATGGGTTACATTGGAGCTTCATTGCATGTTCCCTACTCTTTCTACTTTTTGATGTGTAAACAATCGATCTACGAGGTGTGACAAAAAAGAAAAGAGACTGTGGCAGCCATGCCCATGACTCAATGCCAATTGGCTAACCGCTTATGTCACTGTGTTGTGCGACGTCTCGCCACTATTCTGCTATAATATTTTTCATCTCTCTCACTCTGTTTTTCTTTACCAGGATTTTTTGTAGCACACTGCTCCACCACTTTGTCATGCAAATGGAGGTGGCAGAAATATGGAGCAAAGAATCAACTTGAAATTTGTGGTTAAGTTGGAGAAGGGCACAACTGAGTGTCTCCAACTTTTCCAAAAGTCTTATGGAGAAAATGCAATGTCAAAGCCTCGAGTCTTCGAGTGGCACAAATGCTTCAAGACTGGCTGCGAGGAGGTGGAGGATGACCCCAAGTCAGGATGGCCTTCCATGACAAAGACGGCTGAGAACATTGACAGAGTGAACCAGCTGGTGCAGAGTGATCGCAGATTGACGGTGTGGATGATAGCTGAGGAACTCAGGCTGAACAGGGAGTCAGTGCGGACCATCTTGGTGCAGGAGCTGGGGATGCGGAAGGTGTGCACCAAGATGGTGCCCAAGCTTTTATCAGATGACCAGAAGGAGCACCGGGTCAATGTTTGTTGAGAGTTGCTAGAGAAGATCGGAGAAGATCCAGAGTTTGTTGGCCGAGTCATCACAGGAGACGAGACTTGGCTCTTCCAGTACAACCCTGAAAGCAAAAGACAGAGCCTGCAGTGGAAGACTCAACTGTCACCTAGGCCAAAGAAGGTGCACATGTCCAAATCAAGGATCTAGGTCATGCTGATCGCATTCTTAGACCAGAGTTTGTGCCTGAGGGTCAGATAGTCAACTAGCACTTGTACTAGCAGGTCCTCAGTCGCCTCCAGGACCGGGTTTTGGCGGGCTCTGTGGAGAGACAAGTCATGGCTGCTCCACCACAACAATGCGCTCGCACACACCATGCTCAGTGTGAGGCAGTTCTTGGCCAACAAACAGATCACAGCTCTCGACCACCCTCCTTATTCCCCAGATCTTGCACTGTGCAACTTCTGGCTCTTCCCCAGGCTGAAGACTGTGCTCAAAGGAACTCATTTCGCCTCTGTAGAAGAAATCAAGGCCACTGTGATGAGGGAGCTGAGGGACCTCAAGGAGGAGGACTGTACCGAGTGCTTCCATACGTGGCAGAAGCGAATGCAGACGTGCATTAACTCTGGGGGGGATTACTCTGAAGGGGAAAATGCATAATTTCTCTGTAGATTTTGTAATAAAACATTTATGGGACAGTTTTGTTTCTTTTTTGTCACATCTCATATGTTTACCTGTTCCACTCCATTCATTAATTTATAGACCTCAATCATATCTCCCCTCAGCCATCTCTTTTCCAAGTTGAAGAGCTGTGTCTAGGTGATTTGCTGCTCTTCTATGTTCACTGAGATATGTTTCAGTTCCTCCAAATTGCCCCTATTAAATACCATTTCTGGCATGGGTAACTCCCTTATATATTCCCCAGTAAAGACTAAAGCAAAGAATTCATGTGGTCTATCTATGTCCTTGTATTCCCTAAGTACCCCTTGTACCCCTCACTAGAGACTTATACAAAGGCACTATCAGCTCCCTTTTTTTCCTGCTGTGCATTCCTCTCCCTGTGCACTCAAGCATCCTTCTGGCTGTTTGGCCACTTTAAGATCATCCGATATGATCACCCCTAGGTCCCGCTTTTCTTTTGTGCATTGAAGTACTTCACCCCTATACTGTGTCATTCCCTTGATTATTTTTGCAGCCCAAATGCATGGCCTTATTTTTTTGAGTATTAATTGCGTGCTGCCAAAATTCTCAACTGTTTTTCAAGCTTCGCTAGATCCCTCCTCATATTATCCACATTTTTCAGAGTGTCTCCCTTGTTGCATCTAATGGTCTAGCTGACTCCCCC
This sequence comes from Ichthyophis bannanicus, assembly GCA_033557465.1. Classification (NCBI taxonomy): domain Eukaryota; kingdom Metazoa; phylum Chordata; class Amphibia; order Gymnophiona; family Ichthyophiidae; genus Ichthyophis; species Ichthyophis bannanicus. The sequence goes on from CM066040.1 coordinate 53,899,523, forward strand.
AAAGGGTTCTTTCTTCAAATGTACCTCAAAAAGTTTTTGTTATGGATTTTTGCCTCTACAACACATTTCTTTTCAAATTTTCTTTTTGCCTTTCTCATTACCAATTTGCATCAAACTTTCCACTGCTTGTTCTGTTTCTTGTTTTCTTCATTCGGTTCCTTTTCCCGTTTTTTGGAAAGACATTCTTTGGACTATATTCTTTTTCACTTCACATTTTAATCATGCCAGCTGTCATTTTGCCTTCCTTCTGCCTTTTTAGGTGCATTTTGCATTAGCAGTAGTGCCTCTTGGGGAGACTCCATACATCTGTCTGTCTTTCCCTCCATCTTTATGCATCTGTTTGTGAGTGAAAATAAACAGATCTCTATGACATCACTCTTTCCCATGAGCAGCAGCCTGAGTCTCCAGGGCCCACTTGCAGAGGAAACGGAATGCCAGTGGCATCAGCCAACAGGAATTCCCAGGATCCATCAACAGCAGAGTAGCCATTTGAAAGCCAGCAGGAGTCCCCAAGTCCTACTGGCAAAGAGGAGTCAGAGCTGCATGCTGAAAAACTGGCAGGACTCTCCAGGTCCTGTGAAACAGGAGAGTGGCCCCAGAAGAGCCAGTGGGAGCCACTGAAAGAGCTGGCAGGGAGCTCCCACTGGCACAGAGTAGATAGTGGTGCAGAAGAGCCAGTGGGAGACCCCAGCTTCTGCTGGCAGGGAGTGGCTGCCCATCAGAGAAGGGAGTGGGGATGTGAGGAGTGATTAGACAGGAAGAATACAAAGGGGAGAGTGATAGGGCGGGGCATAAGAGAGGGGTGGGGATAGAAAAAAAGAATGCAGAAGATGAGGAAGGATGGGGTGTAGAGCAAAAGTGGAAGGGGAAGGCTTATCAAGGAGGCAAAAAAGGGAGGCAGGAACAGGGATAGCCTATCAACTATCAATAAAGAAATGACAAGCAGTCAAAAAATCAGATGACGCATTGCTCTTGGCAGCATGGCTTTGAAGGACCTAGAGAAGATTCTCAAGAGCAGAGATGTCTCTCTCCATACAAAGATTTGACTTATTTGAGCCATGATATTTTCAATAACGTCATATAGATGCGAAAGTTGGACAGTGAAAAAGATAGACAGGAGGAAAATCGATGCCTTTGAATTATGATGTTTGTGACGAATATTGTGTATACCATGGACTGCCTGAAGAATAAATCAGTCAGTACTAGAGGAGATCAAACCTAGGCTTCCTTTAGAAGCTCAGATGACAAGACTTCAACTTTCATACTTTAGAGACATCATGCGAAGAGAGAGATCATTAGAGAAAGGCATCATGTTTGCCCAATATAAGGTCAACGTAAAAGAAGAAGGTCAACAATGATCGATACAATGACAGCAGCTATGGGTGCCCTCTATCAACAATCAATCGCCTGACTGAAGACCGAACACAGTTTAGGACAGCTATTCAGAGGGTCACCATGAGTCGACACTGACTCAACGGCACTTAACGACAACACAGTCCCTGACAGACACACATACACAGCTCCTGTCACACAGTGGCTACAAGTGCACATCACAACACACACACATACCCCTCCCCCCACTCTCTGTCATCCCATCTTCACATCACTATAGATAAACTGCTAAACTCTGCCCATGGAGATATATACATCATACCATTGATATACAGACACACTCACACAGCTCACATATACTGTCAGTCATTACACCTATTATGCTTACCTGTCAACTCACCATCCCCTTCTGCTCTACCAAGACACACTTTACCAATCAAATCCCTTATATAGTCATGCCTGAGTCTGCGAATGGAGGAAAGGAGAAACTTGCCATTGTGTCAGAAAGTGTACATTTTTCAACTTGTTTAAAATGTGGGACACATTTGATCTGGGCTTCTAAGATGGTGTTTTTGAACAACATCCATACCTGATGTTAAAGTCTTAATCTTTGCAACTGCTAATTTAGGATTTTCTTTCTTTTTTACAGTTTCCCTCATTTTATCATAGTCTCCCTTTAGAAAGTTAAATGCTAGCGCAATAGATTTGTGTCCTCATTCCAATTAATAAATCAAATATGATTATGTTCTGATCACTTTAGACAAATTGCCTCAATGCTATTACTTCTTGCAGCAGCAAATCCTGCATTTCACTAAGGACCAGGTTTAAAATAGCTTCCCGTCTTGTCATTTCCTGAACCAGCTGCTCTTTGAAGTAGTCATTTATTTCATCTAGGAAGTTTACCTCCATAACATATCATGACATTTGTCCTGTCAGTATTGGGGTAACTGAAATCACTCATTATTATGTTGCCAAATTTGTTAGCTTACCTAATTTCTGTTAATATTCAATCATCGGTTCATTCTGGCCAGGTGGACGGTAGTATATACCCACCACTATTCTCTTTCCTTTCACACTTAGAATTTCTATCAATAAAGATTATAAGGTACATTATTAATCCTCCAGAACTTTTATTCTGTATGACTCAATGCCCTCTTTATTATATAGTGCCACTCCTCCACCAATTTGATCTACTCTATCATTGCGATATAATTTATGCCATGATACCACATTGTATGTTCCTTCAACCAGGACTTTGAGATGCCTATTATATTTACTTCTTCATTCAGTTCTAACTCCAATCATATTTTTTAGTCTTCTAGTACAGACACTTCTAAGTATGATTTTTGTTTATATTCTGATTAGTAATTGACAGGGATAATTTGAAAATTTTCAGCTCTGTCTGCTTCTTTACTCTAAGGCACCTGGGCTATTTTTGCCTTTATTGCAACCTGTCTATCGGGATGCCCTACCTTCCTTGTTTGAATAGTATCCTTCAACGATACTCCATTCCAAACCATGTGCTCCTGAGTGACTGTCAGTTTTCCCCCAGGTGCTGCTCTATCTTAATTTTAAATGGTAGCACCAGCAGCCTGGTTCCACCCTGGTTAAGGTGGCACACATCTTTTCAGAATAGGCTCCCTCTTCCCCATAATGTTGCCCATTTCCTAACAAATCGAAATCCCTCTTCCTTGCACCATTGTCTCATCCACACATCCAGACTACATAGTTCTGCTTGCCTCTTGGGTCCTGTATGTGAAAAAGGGAGTATTTCTGAGAATGCTACCCTCGAAGTTCTGGATTTCAACCTTCTACCTCAAATCCTAAATTGGCTTCCAGAATCTCCCTCAGCTTTCCTACATGTACCAAGATAGCCAGCTCCTCTCCACCACTGTCTAAAATCTTATGTAAGTTTGAGGTCTGCCACTCTCACATCAGGCAGGCAAGTTAACAAGCGAACCTCACGTCCATTAGTCACCCATTTATTTACATGCCTAATGATTGAACCACAAACTACAGTGGCTGTCCTAACCCTTCCCTCCTTGGCACATGCCACTGGAGAGACATCCTTGGTGCGAGAGAACATAGCATCACCCAAAGGGCAGGTCCTGGCTATAGGATCACTTCCTGACACATCAAGCTGATGCTCTCTTTTCAGGTGCCTTTTTCCTCCATGCTCACACAGAGACTGTCAGACTGGAGGCAGGACTGCTCTAGTATGTCCCTGAAGGTCTCCTCTATATACCTCTCTGTACTAATGCCACTGTACAAGTCTCTGGTGAGGCTTCACTTGAAATATTGTGTTCAGTTTTGGAGACCATATCTCACAAAGGATATAAAAAGACTGGAAACGGTTCAGAGGAAGGCGACCAAAATGATTTGGAGCCTGCATCAGAAGACTTATGAGAAGAGACTTGAAGACCTAAATATGTACACTCTGGAGGAGAGGAGGGACAGGGGAGATATGATGATTCAGACCTTTAAATACTTAAAGAGCATTAATGATCAAACAAACCTCTTCCAAAGATGGAGAAGCTGTAAAACTAGAGGGCATAAGATGAAGCTGCAAGGGGGTAAACTGAAAGGCAATGTCAGGAAATACTTTTTCACTGAACAGGTGGCGGATGCTTGGAATGCCCTCCTGATAGAAGTGATGGGGGCAAATATAGTGACAAAATTCAAAATGACATGGGACAGACACAGTGGATCCCTTTACAGCAACAGGATAAAATAAAAATAAACATAACTGTCTCTTATATTTATATTTATTTATTTTATTTATGTGCACTTATATACTGCCTTTCAAGAATCAAAACAGTTTACAATGAACTTAATAACAGTATTACATCAAACAAATAATACATGGAACTTTGCTAACAAAATATGTCATAGAATTATAAGGACATAATAAATTTAACATGAAGTTTGAAGAAGGATATCAAAATCCAATTTACATGTACCATACCTATGTGCATATGGATAGATCTGATCACATAATGTTATTATATCTCAACAAATAGGAGTGACCTACACGGAGCGGTGGGTATACCCTTAAACAAAGGCATGGGGAGGGGTGACCTGCATGGAGCAGCAGGTGCACCTACTGGACTCTTGACGCCTTGCTGGGCAGACTAGATGGACCATACTGCTCTTTATATGTTACTATGTTACTATATGTCTGTCTTAGTTTCTACAAGTCTGCTACTCTAGCCTTCAGAGATTGCATTAATTCCCTGAAAGGTAGGAGCTCTTTGCACCAAGTACACAAATACAACCTCTAACAACTGGGAGAAAATTATACATGTGATATTCAGGGTAAAAGACTGGATAAATTCTATCTTGCTGCTGTACTGCTGACTGCATCTTAGTATTGGTGATTTGTTTAGTTATTTAAAGTTTCTATGGGAATAGGGATACTTAAATTAATATATCGTCCCTTAAGCCTATTAGGACCTAGAACAAATTTATTCTTAAGGGCTAATAACTTGCTGATCAAGATACCCAATTAAACCTATTCTCCTAATTGTCTTAATAGCCTATAAATCAAAGATTGAGCCGGGGGTGGGGGTGGGAATCAAACACTAATAGAAAGTTTTGCTGATAAGCTATGTCTAACTGATAATGGCAAAAATATAGAATGATCTTCAGCAGAAATGATCTCCCAATGAATTACATAAATATGTAAACAGCTCCCACAATTATCAAGTCACCTTTTAGAAAATAATATAAAAATCATTTTAAGAGACCTTTGGTCTGCATATTAGTGTGTTTTGTTTTCACGCTAATACTCACTGAGGCCCTCTTAAAATTATTTTTATATTATTGTCTAGAAGGTGACTTGATAATTGTAGGAGTTATTTGCTGTTTATGTAATTCATTAACTGACCATGGACATGTTTACTAAACCACACTAAGAATCGTTATCTTAGCACATGTTTATTGCCAAAAATTAGCTCAGGAGATGTGACCAACCTGTGCTATCTGTTGGAGGCATTCCTGGCAAGTCTCCATGCAGTTTGTGTGGTGGAGAGCACCTCACCATAGAGAACTTGAAACTCGGTTAACACAGGCACACTTAACACCATCCATTGAAGTGGCTGCAAGTGCATTTGTGCTAACTGCAGCATTGTCAATTGATGCACGGTAATGATGCCCATGCTATTGCAGTGTGCAGGCAATACCCATTCTCTATCTCTAATCTGCCCAGTCCTCACCCAATTGTGCACTCTGGTTAGCATACAATTTTTAGCATGTGGCAACGGTCCTGTGCTGTTTATGTAAATTAAACCCCTACACTGTTAGCGCACTTTAGTAAACATGCATGTATATAGATACACACAGAATTTTAAATAGACACACAATTTCAGTCTTACTCAATTCTTTTTTTTTCCCCAAATTTTAAGAAAATTTCCCATCAGGTAAATACTCACAAGTGCAGATTCCTTCCTAGCAGTAGCAGGTCCTATCGCAGCACTTTTTCAGGATGGAAAAGAAAGTGTATTGTTTTAGGAGTTTTATTTACTAAAGCACACTAAAATACTGCACTTTAATGAGCATTTTGGATATCTGAAAATCAGGCCAGGTGAACACAAGATTTATCAAAGGGCATTACATTCTTAGTAAATTTGACAATCACAGTAATACAAATTAGCATGTCCACCGTAAAGCATGTACTTTAACAACAGTGATAAATGAGGCATATCACTGGCTCCCCTTAATTACGCTGAAGAAGGGGCAACTGGTTCTGAGCATTAACTATATCCAAAAGTGAAAATCCTCTTTGCTTGCTCTCTGACAGGCATCGTCTGTCCCCAGAGAGCCACTATAGCAAACCCCATCCTAGCAGAAGTTGAAAAATGAACACTACCTACCCCCCTCTTGCGTCCCTCGAGGTCTCCCCCCCCCCCTCCTCCCACATATCTCCCCATTATTCTAACAATTTTTTCATTCTAATTATCAATATCAGTTGATCCAAGGCTCTTGTTCACCTTGCATTTTCAGGGAAAATGGGAACCCCAGCTTATCCAATCAATCTGAATTTCAGCATCAACCATAGGGACGTGAAAGACTCTTATGGTAAGAATGTGTTCCGTTTTTACTTTAGATGGGCATGGGGTTTCAAGGAGGTGAGTTTTGCTATGGGGGATCTCCAGAAGGAAGGAGACTCTTTGAAAGGTGGTATGATGTTTTAGAGGGACTAACAATCAGGGCTAGCTTTGGGAGGGGGGGGGGGCAGGTAGCTGAATAGGGCAGTCAGTAGACAAACCAATGCTCTGGGGAGGTGCTGATTTCACCATCTCTTCCCTTTTGAGCTCACATGCTCGCAAATTCATAGATTGACTCAAAATGTCAGTGTTGTACCAACCTTGGCTTGGCAGCAAGGGAGGTCACTCTTCTGAAAGCCCTGGTGCAGAAAAGTTATCTGTAATGTAAATCAAGAGGTCAAGCCATTTTAATGTTAATGAGCTGTTTGTATGTATTCATATGCTGCTCAGCTCATTAATATTTATCTTGCATTAAACCCCACATTTTTGCAAGACTGGCAATGTTTAAGAGGGTGTTACGAACATCATATGTTGAGTTTTTAACTAGCATTAAGTGCGAAATTCAGCATTTGACATATGTAAACATGCTAATACAGTTTTGGAAATGGATCCTTTCATTTGTTTGGCATAGTGAAAAATAAAAAGTAATAGGTTTATGCTGAAGAAGGGATCTGATAATATTAAAGGATGTGACTTCTTGAAAGATATTTTAATATAAGATCAGCATTCTGTAGGAGATTCAACAATATTGTGTAAGTGTGTGGTAGATAGTACTATAATAGGGTTTAAGTGCCAAAACAATAGAGGCAGGATCGAGCGTCTTAACGAAAGAAAGCAGCAGTTCCTTTTAGCTTCCAGAAGTAAGTCCTATCAATGGCCAACTAGAATTTTTTTTTATTTGCAGCTCTTTTCATTTTTCTCAAAATATGGTTCATTTACTATGCATTGTTGCTGCTGAATAAGCATTTGATTTCAAGAACACAATTAGAGGCTATAATGTGGGTATCATTATTATCATATACTCAATTAGACTTGTGATAAAGAAGCTTATCATAGCTCAGGAAGGAGCTATAGAAAAGGTGAAGTGACTCTGAACAAGCAACCTGTCAGTTCTGGTAGAAATATGAAAACAGAATTTTGCCATAAAAGACTACCAGTCCCAGAATGCACCAGGTTTCCAACAGCCATTAGAGGAGCTGAAGTGAGGAAATGTGTGTTCAATCAGGAGGGCTATGAGGTAATCCCTAAGCACTCATCTCAAAGGGCAGGGCCTGATTCAGCACAGCTGCGCTGTGTTAGGGAGGAGCACTCATCTAAGCAGAATAAGAGTAGAGTTTATTCTACAGATGACCAGCTTCATGATCACCTTGGATATCCAGAGAATTGTCCTCAGTATCCTGAGAATCAGCTTGAGTTTGATCATCAGTTTCATCTAAAGGATCATCAGAAGCAGAAGCCAAACCGGACGGACAGAGAGGGAAAGAGACCCTTTGGAAGAAGGAAGAGAAAAGCCTTTGAGAGGTCTAGAAGAGTCCAAAGCAGTACGTATACTGGGAGGTATTCCAAGGGCCAGCATACACCATTGGACTGGGGAAAGCCAGAGGAATGGTGCTGCAGAGCTAGGAATCACCAGAGGCTACCTGTGAGGGAGACGGCTGCACGTGGAAGGGACCCTAAGACCTGTGCCAGAAGGTATGTGAAGAGAGATCCAGTGTCCAGGGATCTGGATTGGAAGGCTGGACATAAGAACTGGACTACATACTGGCCAGGCTATATAGAGAGGAACTCTAGCAGCAATGGAAGCTCAGGTATGAACACTGATCTATGCCCTAGCTATAACCTTGAAAGACAGCAGGGAAACAAGTATTCTCCTGAAAATGCTCCATTGAGAGATTCATCTGTGCCAATCCATGATATTGAACCCATGCTTGTTGAACAAGGGGGAATAATAGCAGATGAGGATCCTATTTATATGGACTGTTCTCTGTCTAAACTCCGTTGGTAACTTTCTGTTATAAAGTACAGCAACCATCACAAAGAAATACAAATTTGTTCTTTAATCTACTCAGAAAAGCTCCTGAAGCAGGATTTGACCTACACAGTAACAGCAAACCAGCTAAGGGGTTTCAGCTGGTAACTGCTAGCAATTAAGCCTTACCTAATTGCTTGTGAGCTAGGAGAGAATCTCTTCTGTATCTATGTGGGAAGTAATCAGAACTTAACCTGAAAAGAATAGTTTGTTTCTTGCTTTGTGGCTTTTCATTTGTTGTTTTCCTGATTTTAACTTTGTTTTTCCAAGTTAACACTGAAAGCAAGTAACCTAATTTATGTGCTACCAAGCATATCTGTGTTGGGAGAAATAACCCCATAAATAAATATCTTATTGGCTTTACCCAAGAGCACAACTAAATTATTGTCAGCAGCTGTGTCTGGTGTGAATGAACTACATTGCCCACAATACCTTGCAAATCATATAGAAATATGCACTTGCCAAGAGTGTGAAGATTCTCACCCAGGCAGCCGTCTGACAGACTTTATAAATATATTCTATGCAAAGAGAACATGCAAGCCCATGGGACTGAATTTCTAGATTGGCAAAAATATGAATCCAAGAACCAGCAAACAGGGTACGGAAAGTGTGGTATTGAGGCAGATCTTTTTCTATCCAGTCCCCTTTATGGTTAAATGCTCTACTTGTTATCTCAGATAGGAAAGGAAACTGTGTACTTTTTGAAAGAGCCTGAAAACATATCTTTTTAAATGTGTTTTGATGGGAGGGATGGGGGGATGTTACCTGGAATTTGTGCTGGGGATACATGAGGGGCTTAAAGGGCTTGGAGGCTTTTGTGTATATTTGATTAAGGATCTTATCTATGATATCTTTTTTTTTGGGGGGGGGGGCTGCCTTTGGTAGAGTTGGAGGGATGGAAGGGGTTTTGAATTGATCTGTATTTGTATTGTTTTATCTGATGATAATTTTGTGCACAACAAGGAGCAGTTTTGCTGTGTGGTATATAAGAAAGATCTAACACAAACCCAAAATAGTGAATAAATCAAAACTATCCGCAAATAGATTCACCAATTAAATACCCCAAACATTTGTCTAATATTTTTGTCGAAGTATGTCGAGGGAGGATAAGAATTGGAAATCTAACCCCCTCCAGACGACAAACTACTTTTTATTTTTTAAGGTACGTCACCTCTAAATGAAATTTAAAACTCATAACTTATCTATTCATGATTTTGAAGATTTCTTCATTTAAAGTTGTTACTGTTCCTCAATGTATGATATTCTGCACGACGTGCACGTTTCGGAAATAAATTCCTGTCTCAAGTGCTTTCTCAACAATATCTTCGAACAGTGTAACTGCGAACCCTTTGAAGATCTACGTTGGACAATAATAGATCATGTTCCTTGGGACCCCTGAGGTGGTAATCGGGAGAGCAAGTTACAATGGAGAGAACAGCGATGGATATTTCAACTTAACACCATGGCCCCTGCAGGATTGAATCGAGAAATCGAGTGGCTTAGTCTGTTCTGACGTCTTTGTATGAATAGTTAGTGATGCTCTCTGTTGAACCAATGAAATGTGGGATTCCCTCAACAGTGGGATTTCCCCTTTTCATAGGTTGGTACGCTTTTGAAAAGGACGAATGAAGTCGTGTCCATATGGCTTGAAGAAAGAACCTCAAAGCTGCAAGACGGCGTTTTTTTGGGTTCGCAGTTGCACTGTTCGAAGATATTGTTGAGAAAGCACTTGAGACAGGAATTTATTTCCGAAACGTGCACGTCGTGCAGAACATCATACAACTCCAGGGAGACTATATGAAAGTAAGGGAAATATACAATGTGATGCAAAAGCTCGGGCACTCACCTCATACAAGCGTGTGAATCGTGTGTGCTCTAGCAATGATATTACAGAGGAGCAATGAGGATACAGCACTAGAACAGGAATAAAAAGTATAGCAAATAAGTAAACCTCGATAACATTCAGAATGCTATAAACGTAAATGTGTAAAACTAATGAGAAAAAGAAGCAAAGATGTAGGAGACGTACCTTATAAATTACAGCTATACTAATGCACAAATTGCACTGTGTGCAATGGAAGAGAGCCTCAATGAAACAAACTGATATATAAACGCCAAATTTCGCGCCAAAAAAAAGGTAACCCGATCTGAGGGGAGGAGTTAGTGAAGCAATGTTTATACAGGCAAGCTGCCACTCGTAAGGTGCAGAGAATCGCCAGATAAAAACATGTACCTAATTTCAAAGCGAAAAGTATCACACAGGCAAATGTAAAAAATGAAAGTGGAGCAAACAGGAAAATGCTGTACTGGAAGGGAATATCGGGGATAATGAAAAAATGACGGTAGCCAAATTAGATTAGCAAATAAATACTATGAACAACTGCCTCTGTGACACAAAGTTATATGCAAAAGAGAATATGAAAATGTTATGCAAGAGCCAAAAAAGATCAGAGTGTATAAGTACTCCATAGAGAATATTTATGAGCAGTTAGGAAACAATTACAGATACTTCAAAATCCATGTGAGATAAAGTTTGGAAAGATTATACAAAGGCCAATAGAGGTGAAACCATATGTGTATCACCATATGGAATATTCATAAATAGAAAATCGGACTGTGAGAGACTACCCCAGAAACACTGACTGGTACAAATACTGTTACACTGACTCCTCCTCTCAGATCGGGTTAATTCCATTTGGCGTAAAAGTTGGCATCTATAAGACAGACTGTCTCACCTAGTCTCCCTTCTACAGTTCATAGTGCAATGTGTGCATTAGCTTTTTTACCATAGCTTTATTTTAAACGGCATGCCCCTTACATCTCTGCATCTTTTTTCATTTGTCTCAGCGAGGTCTGATCCGCATTATTTTTAACCAACACGCACGTTTTGATTCTTATTCTATTCACTATACAAGCCGTCTCCGGTCCGTTTCGTTTCTCCTATTATTGGCACCCTTTTACACCATATGGTTCATGTTACATATCAACGTTTTAGTATTCTGATTGTTATCTAGGTTTAATTATTTTGCATACCTTTTTATTTTTGTTCCAGTGCTTTATCTATATTGCTGCTCCATAATATCACTGTTAGAGCACACGCGACTCATGCGCTCGTACTAGGTGAGTGTCCGAGGTTTTACATCACACTGTACACTTCATTACTTTCCCTTTTAGTTTCATTTAGTGTCCTTACATTTTATCACCTTTTAGTACCTATTAGCAATTTACATTGCTCTTCCCTATGTACAGTGAACTTAACTTTATTTTTATTTTATTTTATTTAACACTTATTTATATACCGCATCTTCCAGCGATCAGTTGCGGTGTACAATTAACAACAGTTAACAAAGCAGAGTTTGTTTTACATAGAACATTGAACATTATAACTTATTACATAGAACATCTTAACTTGCATAATTCAGTGATTCAACAACTAATCAGGATATTTCAGCTATAACAGAGTGTGTAACAATTTAAACAGAAGTACTGTCTGTACCGCATTAGGCAGAACATACCACTTTAAACTATTTGTACTAAAAGAAATTGGATAGTTATATTCTGCACTACCTAATAACATTTTTGTAATTACCTCCTTTGCTTAATATCTAATTCAGCCTTAGTTTTCCTTTTCTTTTTGTGTTGTTTTTATTGCCCTCCTGTTTAAGTGCGTTACTCTGCAATATTTTAAGTAATTAATTTTATGCATTTGATTGTATTGTCTAGTTCTTAATTTTTTATCATTCTTATCTTAATTATTCATTTGTTTTTGTTCTTTTAATCAGTTTCTTCTTGTACAACAGTGTGTATAGTTGCTGTAATTGTTCTCTTTTTAATTGTTTTTATAGCTTTCCTGTTTTAGTGGTTTATCTTGTATTTATTTATACTACTATTTTTATTGTTTTGTATGCACTGTCTGGTTCTTACTTCTTTTTAGTTATTTATTTATTGATGCCCTGTAATCATTTACCTCTTCTAGCATGATAGTGTGTTTAGTTGTTGTAATAGTTCTCTCTTATGTTGCATAACATAGACCTAATGATATTGGCTCTCCCTTATTAAGCATGTTGTATAAGTTTTGCATTTTGGTCTTTTTTTGTGGTTTCTCAGCCCTGTGTTTTTTACTTTCATTCTGATTAATGTACTCTTCCACTATTTTTATTATTCACGTTGTTATACATAGTTATTATCGTTCTCATATAAGTTTATAGGTTACTCCAGTATATATTTTTTGATACGCCATTTGTTTTTAATTGTTTATTGTTTTAATTGTCTTTCTATTGTTTTTAATTTTATTCATTTAATTCATATGTTTGTTATTTAAGCAATATCCCCCTGAGGAAGGCGTTGCCGAAACGCGTTGGGGTTTCGTTTTAATAAACCAGTTGCCTATCCACCCTACGTCTCCTGCTCCTTTGTTTGCCTCCCTTTGGTTCTGCCCAGAACCACATTCTTCATAAAAGGGCATTTCACGAAGCAAGTCTCCAGTACTAGGAACACTCCGCAATTTCAAAACTGCAATAGTATTCGTAGTTTTGGACAAGTATGTAGTACAACACTTCATAATGCAAGCAAGACATATTCCTAAGAGTAGGAGGGCTACTAAGAAGCCAAACAGGCCTGTCAGTAGAGAGAAGGGAGGAAGGGGGGAGGTGGGTTTAGGGTGAAAGATAAGAAGCCCTATCTTGGTCATGTTCAGTTTCAAATAGTAGTGGGATATCCAGGCGATGACATCAGACAAGCAACCTGAGATTTGGGCCTCGATTCCTGGAGAGATTTCAAGGGAAGAAAGATAAATCTGAGTCATCAGCATAAAGATGGTACTGAAAGCCATGGGAGAAGATTAGGGCCCAAGAGAATGAGGATACAGAGAGAAGAATAGAGGTTCCAAGACAGAGCCCTGAGGTACACCAACAGAAAGGGAAATAGAAGTGGAGGAAAATCCACGGAAGCATGCAATGTGCAATGCGGGAGATAAGAAGAAAACCAAAATAGAACAGAGCCCCAATAACCAAGTGAAAACAGGATATCAAGAAGAAGGTGGTGATCAAGAGTGTCAAAAGCAATAGATAGTTCAAGGAGGATGAGAATTGAATAAAGACCCTTGGATTTAGTCAGGGACAGGTCATTGAAGATTTTGACAAGGGCCATTTCTGTAGAATATAAAGAGCAAAAACCAGATTGCAGTGGATCCAGAATGGCCTGAGAGGAAAGTCAAGACAGTGGCAGTGAACCACATGCTTGAGTAGTTTGGATGCAAAAGGGAGGAAGATGGGCCAATAACTGGAAAGGTAGGTAGGATCAAATAAAGGTTTTTTGAGAGTGGTGTGACAACAGCATATTTGAAGGCAGCAGGAACAGTTGCAGTAGAAAATGAGAGGTTAAGAATACGACAAATGGAAGGGATGACAGCTGGCGAAATAGAGCTTAGTAAACTGGTGAGAATGGGATCCAAGCAGCAGGTGATTAGTTTGGAAGGAGAGAAGATGTGCAGTTTCCTCCTTAATGATTTTAGTAAATGAAGAAAAGGTCACAAATTAACTAAATGGCCCCAAGTTGCACAGAGTGTATAGATATCAAAAATAGCTTTGACTCTGCAATATATCCAGAAAGACTGGTCTGTTCAAATATAGACCACTATTCATTGAAATGCCCCAACACGAAAAACAAAGAATCCTTGGAAGCTAACGTGGTCTCAGTATCAAGGGGAAGGAACAGAAACATCTGATCCTAACCCAAAACTTCACATCAATGACCACAATCTCATAGCAACCAAGTTTTCAACGATATTTCTAAAATGGCATTCCAAACACTATAATGAAAAAATCGCTTAGCTTATCGTGGTCGGGCTTAAACTCCAACCCGTAGTCACTGGCGTAAGCTCTTCCACATGAAGAAAAGGTGACAAGAGTTGAAGAAAGGATCTGAGAGTGAAGGGAGGGAAGAGGGGATAGAGGTGACCCAGTGGAAATAGGCAAGATTAATCTTGTGAACCTTGTCATGGAAATAGCCATCCAAAGACAGGGCAGAAAGTAAAGGAGGAGTAGGAGGTGGAGGCACTTTGAGGAGAGAGTTGAGTATTGCAAAGAGATGTCAAGGGTCACAGATAAGAGAGTTTGTCAGATGGACATAGTACTCATACATGGCGAATGCTATGGCAGAATTTGAAATGTATGAAGTCAGCATGGATATGGGATTTAAGTCAAAGGTGCTCAACATAACAGGCACGGGAACGTAGGTAGTGGATTTTTAAGGTCAGCCAAGGCTGAGGTACGGTATGCCTTACAAGAAGGAGCAAGATCATCCATTGCATAAGAGATTATAGTGTTAGGAAGAGACTGCCTTATCAACAGATTACATAGGGTCTGAGAAAGGGAATGAGAGAGCTGAAGGGTCAACAGCCTGAATATTCTTAAATGTGTTAGTGGAGATTGGTCGAGACTGTGGTGGAGTGTGGCTAAGAGTGACAGCAGATGTCAGATAGGGGAAGAACTGAGATGGAGAAGCTGGAAAGTGAGCAGCTGGAGAAAAAGACAAAGTTAAGGCAGTGACCATGCTATTGAGTAGGGATAGTAGAACATAGCTGGAGATCAAATGTGGAGGTTAAAGCAAGGAGCTTTGAGGCATAATTTAGAGAGGGTTAGGGTTAGAGTTAGGGAAGGAAAAGATTGGGAATAGTTAGCATGAAGTGTAAAATGTAGTGTGTTTATCTTTATTTGTATTTGATAAACCGCTCTTTGTGGCAGCAACAGAGCGGTGTACAAAGTTTAAAGACAAGTTAAAAATAGAAATGAATAGAAAGCCAGTTGTGACAGGAAAGAATTTAAAACATTCATATTTCAGGAGGAGGATGAAGGGGAGAGAAGGGGGGGGGGAATAGGAAAGAAGGTAGGGAAAGAAGGAGGGAGAGAGAGAGATAAAAAAAGAAGGAACCAGAGATGGAGGAGAGAAGGATTATTATGAAGGTGGCAGGTTCTGTGCTATATTGCCCTCGGGACATCTGACTACTGATGTAGCTGCACATGAAATAAGAGTCAGTTGCTGCAAAGATATCTTATATATTGGGACATGGAATGTACGAAGCATGAAGCAAGGGATGTTGGAGGTGGTCAAGAATGAAATGGAACGCGTACAACTTGATCTGTTGGGTGTCAGCAAACTGAAATGGACTTGCATCGGGCACTTTGCATCAGATGATCATATGGTCTACTATGCTGGAATTAAGAAGAAACTTGTAAGAACTGAAATGAAATATAATGTAGTCAGTGAACGCTTAATTTTTATTTGTCTACGAGGAATACCTATCAACACAACTATAATTCAAGTATATGCCCCAACAACAGCTGCAGAAGAGGATGAAATTGATGAGTTCTATGAACGAGTACAAGCTGAAATCGACAGAACATGCAAACAGGATATCCTGATAGTCATGGGTGACTGGAACGCAAACGGCAACAAGAAGAAGGCAAAGTGGTTGGAAAATATGGACTTGGCAACAGAAATGAAGCTGGAGAAAGACTGATAGAAATCTGCAAGACCAATGATCTATGCATCTCAAACACCTTCTTGCAACAACACAAGTGGCAACTGTAAACATGGACTTCACCCTATGGATTGTACAAAAATCAAATTGATTACATCTGTGGAAGTCAATGATGGAAAAGCTCTAGAACATCAACAAAGACAAAACCTGGAGCTGACTGTGGTACAAATCACCAACTACTAGTATGTAAACTCAAACTAAAGTTGAAAAAGAGTAAGTCACTCATGAATGTAGCAAAATATGACCTTGAGAATATACCACTGGAATTTAAAGACTGCCTGCAAAATTGATTTGCTGCTTTACTGTAGATACAAATGACAGAGCTCCAGAAGAGTTATAGAATGACATCAAGAAGGTTGTGTTGGAAGAAAGTGAGATGTCTCTACAAAAGGTGAAAAAGCAAAAATGTTTTTGATCCTAAACAGCTCTCAGAATTTATATTGTGGTGGCGCAGAAGAGGGAGAGCATAAGAAAGAAGGGAAAGATCAAATGTTTTCCCCAGAGAAAGGAATCAAAACCAGAAGTTCAGGGGTTAAAACTCCTGGTTTAGAAAAAAACTCCTCACAGAAAGTTTGTAGTCAAGAGACACGCCCTAGCTCCCTAGTTACCAGCCCTGCTCACGAGGGACAGCTGGGGGAGGAGCTAGCAAGCTGAAAGGGAAACTACAGATATAAACGCGAGGAATCTGAAGAGGAGAGAGGAAGTAGAGGGAGTGAAAGAAGTGCCAGAAATCCTAGAATCACCGAGGAGAAAGGAAGTGCAAGGAAAGCCCAGCAGAGAGATCCTCAAACTGCCCAGCAAAGGAGTGCCCGAGAGGGAGGTGCTCAGAGTGCAGGAAAGAGGTACACTGCAGGAGAAAGCAGCCTTAGGGAAAGGTGCTTTGGGAGACTGACTTCCAGTGATGGTGAATCTTCTACCGAGAGAGAGGGGAGAAGGAGGAGCTCTAGTTCCGAGCCCAATGCTGAAGTGAATGGGTCAGAGAATCCTAGAAGGGGAAGAGGCTCTAGGAGCTCGGCAAGGCTACACAAGGAAGGCACCCAGAGAGTGTAGGAAACTTCACCAGAAGCTCCGTGGAGAAAGGCAGAACCAGCCAGAGGTTTTAAAGCTTACCCAGGGAAGGTTGCAAGCCATGTGAGTAACCGACAGCATTCTCCAGAAATTTACATGGAAACTGAGCAGTCAGCTGTAAAGCCAGCTAGAAGCTTATTTCCTCAGAATAAGGTGAGCAAGGTTAAATCCTCTAATAAGCCTTTGAAAGTTGAGGAGTTACCTAAAGGTAAAAACGTTCCTCAGAGAAGAGAAGAGTCTGCATTAAACAGAGTCTTACAAATCTTAGAAAGCTTAAAGCAAGATAATTCTGAGTTCAAATCCAATGCTTCTCTGGTAGAATCAGACGTCGAGAGCATGGAGTTTGAAACCTCTATGAGACAGGAATCTAGCTCTGACATGGAAATAGAATGTTCTCTAGTTTCCATACAGTAGCTGAAAGCTAGAACGTTTTCCTGAAGCCTAGAAACTAGCAGCTGTTTTCAAAGACGCCGAGCTGAAAAGAATATGCAAATTAGGATTGCTGAGATTCTGAAAGCGTAACCCTTTCTTTGAAAGACTGTTTGTAAAAAGTGTAGAGCCGGCCAGACAGCAGGTAGAGAAAACGTTGTTTTTGAGAAGAGAGAAAACATTGTGCAGTTGAAGTTTTGCATTGCTGGATTACTTAAAGCTGTACCTGTTTTAAAGTCACCCTTTGAGAAGAAGGTTTCTTTTGGAGCACCAAATTTGCTTTACTGTTTTTGTATGAAGAAATACTTTGTTTGAGTTTGCTGACAAGTTGAATTTAGAAGCCTCTTACCTTGTGGCTTTACTCTGGAAAATATCCATACCTTATGTTTGATATCCGGAACTGTTTATAAGAAGTTCCTTTGGCCTGAAGAATAATAAAAATCATGCGTGCCTATATCCCTTCTCGGCTGAAGTTATTTCAACTGCACAACTACAATTATAGTCATTTTTCAAATAAATAAAGACGATCACCATTCCCAACACCTAGGCAACCGCCTGGGGCGAAGGGCGTGGTGACAGGATTGGCGTAGTTCTTGGATTTTTCTCAAGGCCTATATCCAACGCAAGGAGCGCGTGGGAGGAAGTCCGGAGAACCCAAGGTGGAACCACAGCAACCCTGAGACCAGACCTCCAGCCGAAGGAAGGACCGGAGCAGAGCGTCCAGAGGGTGCCTCCCTTGCTGAGCCTGAGTCTACCCGTCCGGCAGGTAACCCATAGATAAACTGGGTTATTTTAGGATTGCCTGCCAGGGTGGGGTGCTGTAGTCCTCATAAGTAGTGGGAAACAGCCTCTGTGTGAAAGAGCCGCACTTGGTGTGTTTCTGTTTGTTTGTGTTTCAGCATTACCGGAGAGATGGAGCAGCCCAATCTGCTTAGCTGGGTGGCCGACTGCTTCAGGGAGCAGCAGGAAGAAGCCGCTAAAGCCCAGGAGCGTGTGGCCTGCATGCTGAGAGACCAGCAACAACCGCTCCTATTGATGATGGCTGACTGGTTAGGGGAGCAAAGAAAGACATCAGATGCCCTGAGGAGTATGACTGGTTCCTTAGGAGCCTCACAGGGACTGGGACTACCAGGGAAGGGTATTTTTTCTTTTGGCCCTCTAGCAAAAGATGATAACATTGATGACTATATAGAGGTCTTAGAGAGAGTCGCTCAACTCAGCGGTTGGCCTGAAGATCAGTGGGCAGTACGCTTTGCAGCTTCCCTCACCGGTGAAGCTTTGGCTGCCTATCGCGCAATGCCCAATGATCTAGCCTCCTCTTATGTTGATGTCAAGAGAGCCATAAGGGATAGAATGGGTCTCACCCCGATGGTATATAGACGCCATCTAAGAGTGTGTAAGTTAAAGCTAGGGGAGACGCCACGAGCCTTATGTCAAAGGATCAAGAGTCTAGTTTGGAAGTGGTTAGAACCACAGGGAAAGTCTATTGATACTCTTCTAAACTGCATAATATTGGAACAATTTGTGGAAGCTGTTCCTAATGATTTAAAATCTTTCTTGATCCTCCAGGGCTGTAAGACCACTCAAGATGCAACCTTGCTGGCGGAGCGGTTTTTAGAGGCCAGGTTGGTCGGCCAGACGAAGGTGGGTCTTGCACCAAGTCCTGAGAAAGGAGGTTCAGAAAGGATGGGGAACACACTGTTAGGAGAAAGCCTAGGACTGAAGCCCAGGAAGAATTGTTCACAGGCTCAAAGTAAATGTTTTACTTGTGGGGAGGTGGGGCATTTTGCTAGGAATTGCAAGGCCAGGACAGCGCTGGTATCCACCCATGGTAAGGATGGGGAGGGATTTTTGCTGACTGTGGAGGTCGAGGGCATTCCTACGGAGGCGCTTTTAGACTCAGTTGCAGAGCAATCTATGTTGTCAGCCAAGCTATGGGCTGATATACAGGCACAGAGTGATAAGGCCCCAACCCCATCTGGGCATTCAATTAAGATAAAATGTGTGCATGGCGCCACATCCGCTTACCCTTTAACAAAGGTGAGAGTGAAAGGCTTAGGGTTGGAACGAGAAGTGGTAGTTGCCATAGTCCCTAAGCTCCCCCATCTCTTGGTGTTAGGGAAAGACTGGCCGCAATTCAGGCGTGGCCTAGTGAAGAGTATTCAGCCCAGAACAGGTCTAGTGTCCACCAGGGCCAATCCCAACCCAGAAATAGACGTCCGGGACCCAGAGGAAGGGCCCTCACATGGCTTGCCATTCCATGAGGAGTTAATCTCAGCTCCTTCTAGCAGACGTAAAGAGGGAAGGGCTGGAAAGAAAAAGGGTAAACAGCTCAGGAAGCAGAACAGAGCAGAACTGTTAGCAGGGCAGGAATTGCTGTGGGCACCGGCCGAGTTAGTAGGAAAGTTTCCTACATTTCCGAATGAACAAAAAGCTGACCCCGCTCTATCGAGAGCTTTTTCCTACGCTGAGATAGGGATGGAAACCCTACCCCGGTTCTTTCTGGATGAAGGTCTATTATACCGGGAGAGCCTAGACCCCCAGGTAGGACAGACTCGAAAACAGTTGGTGGTCCCCACCACCTTCAAGAATTTGGTTCTGAAACTGGCCCATGACCATTCCGTAGGGGGGCATAAAGGTGTCCACAGTACCCTAGACCAAATTTTGTCCAGCTTTTATTGGCCGGGAGTTTATAGGGAAACTTCGAGGTTTTGCGAGTCCTGTCCACAATGTCAGAGGGTTACCTCTTCCCACCCAAAGAAAGTCCCGTTAGTTCCGGTACCACGTATATCCAAACCGGTATATAAATTGGCTATGGATATGGTAGGCCCTTGGGGATTCCAATATATCTTGGTCATAATTGACCAAGCCACCTGGTTCCCATGGGCAATCCCCTTACAAAATACGTCCGCAAGAACCATTGCAGGCGAGATAATGAAACTATTTTGCGAAATTGGTTTTCCCCAAGAGATATTGACAGATAGAGGCAGTAATTTCCTCTCGAAGTATCTGGCCCAGGTATGGGATGCTTTTTTGGCATTCGCCATGTGAAAACAGCCGCCTACCACCCCCAATCCAATGGATTGGTGGAGAGGCTCAATCAAACGATAAAAAGGATGCTGAGGAGAAGCCTAGGGGGTGATATGTCGGATTGGGACCTAATGCTCCCGTTCGTATTATATGCATGCCAAGAGCACAGGCAGTCTTCTACAGGGGTTTCCCCCTTTGAATTAATGTATGCGAGACCTCCCAGGGGGGTGTTGGACATACTAAGGGAACAGTGGGTTGAGCCAGCCCTTGGGGAAGTAGAGGTCCCAAGCTTTTTGAGGGATCTGAAAGGCTGCTTACAACGTACCACGCAGGTGGCGGAGGGGAATATTACCACCAATCAGCATTGCCAGAAAAAGCATTATGACTTGAAGGCCCGACCCCGTCAGTTAGAAATCGGGGAAAAGGTCGTTGTAATGATAGAGGGGTCCAGCCCGAAATTCGAGGCTAAGTGGAAAGGTCCTTTTAGGGTGGTTAAACAGGTAGGACTGGTCTCCTATGTAATAGAGACGAGGAAAGGAAGGCAGCAAACTTTCCACATAAATTTATTGCGCCCCTGGCATGATCGGGTGGTGTTAGCCCGATTTGCCGTTACCAAACCCACTCAGAATAACTGTCAGTCAGATCAGGACACCCTTTTAATGATTCTGTGCTGTACCGACAGTAATCGGCCAGCCCGGAATATCTTAAGGGGGGGGGGGGGGATCTGTGGTGGCGCAGAAGAGGGAGAGCATAAGAAAGAAGGGAAAGATCAAACATTTTCCCCAGAGAAGGGAATCAAAACCAGAAGTTCAGGGGTTAAAACTCCTGGTTTAGAAAAAAACTCCTCACAGAAAGTTTGTAGTCAAGAGACACGCCCTAGCTCCCTAGTTACCAGCCCTGCTCACGAGGGACAGCTGGGGGAGGAGCTAGCAAGCAGAAAGGGAAACTACAGATATAAACGCGAGGAATCTGGAGAGGAGAGAGGAAGTAGAGGGAGTGAAAGAAGTGCCAGAAATCCTAGAATCACCGAGGAGAAAGGAAGTGCAAGGAAAGCCCAGCAGAGAGATCCTCAAACTGCCCAGCAAAGGAGTGCCTGAGAGGGAGGTGCTCAGAGTGCAGGAAAGAGGTACACTGCAGGAGAAAGCAGCCTTAGGGAAAGGTGCTTTGGGAGACTGACTTCCAGTGACGGTGAATCTTCTACCGAGAGAGAGGGGAGGAGGAGGAGCTCTAGTTCCGAGCCCAATGCTGAAGTGAATGGGTCAGAGAATCCTAGAAGGGAAAGAGGCCCTAGGAGCTCGGCAAGGCTACACAAGGAAGGCACCCAGAGAGTGAAGGAAACTTCACCAGAAGCTCCGTGGAGAAAGGCAGAACCAGCCAGAGGTTTTAAAGCTTACCCAGGGAAGGTTGCAAGCCATGTGAGTAACCGACAGCATTCTCCAGAAATTTACATGGAAACTGAGCAGTCAGCTGTAAAGCCAGCTAGAAGCTTATTTCCTCAGAATAAGGTGAGCAAGGTTAAATCCTCTAATAAGCCTTTGAAAGTTGAGGAGTTACCTAAAGGTAAAAACGTTCCTCAGAGAAGAGAAGAGTCTGCATTAAACAGAGTCTTACAAATCTTAGAAAGCTTAAAGCAAGATAATTCTGAGTTCAAATCCAATGCTTCTCTGGTAGAATCAGACGTCGAGAGCATGGAGTTTGAAACCTCTATGAGACAGGAATCTAGCTCTGACATGGAACTAGAATGTTCTCTAGTTTCCATATAGTAGCTGAAAGCTAGAACGTTTTCCTAGAAAGCCTAGAAACTAGCAGCTGTTTTCAAAGACGCCGAGCTGAAAAGAATATGCAAATTAGGATTGCTGAGATTCTGAAAGCTTAACCCTTTCTTTGAAAGACTGTTTGTAAAAAGTGTAGAGACGGCCAGACAGCAGGTAGAGAAAACGTTGTTTTTGAGAAGAGAGAAAACATTGTGCAGTTGAAGTTTTGCATTGCTGGATTACTTAAAGCTGTACCTGTTTTAAAGTCACCCTTTGAGAAGAAGGTTTCTTTTGGAGCACCAAATTTGCTTTACTGTTTTTGTATGAAGAAATACTTTGTTTGAGTTTGCTGACAAGTTGAATGTAGTAGCCTCTTACCTTGTGGCTTTACTCTGGAAAATACCCCATACCTTATGTTTGATATCCGGAACTGTTTATAAGAAGTTTCTTTGGCCTGAAGAATAATAAAAATCATGCGTGCCTATATCCCTTCTCGGCTGAAGTTATTTCAACTGCACAACTACAATTATAGGCATTTTTCAAATAAATAAAGACTATCACCATTCCCAACACCTAGGCAACCGCCTGGGGCGAAGGGCGTGGTGACAATATGTGCAAGGGAAGAGCTATGGGTGGAGGTGGGCCTCAATACGGCTGACGCATACGTCTCTCCTGCTCATAATCTATATATTTCTTCTGTGTTACCTTGACCTTAGCTTCAAGTATTTTTGCGGCCATGGTCAAGTGTTAAATTTCCTGTAGCCCCCCCCTGTTAATTGTGGACTAATTTTGGGAAAGATTTCCTTGAATACTTTTATTTGTAATTGGAATGTGGTGGTGTTCCCATTATTTCGATTCATTCATGTAAATGCTTGAGTGTTAATATAAATATCAATAAAAAATTAAAATAAAAACAAAACAAGAAAAAGAAAAAGAAAAAATGGCCAATATGGATGTCCAAAGAAACTCTGAAAATTGCCCAGAAATGCACAGAAGCTAAAGCCAGAGGAGAAAGAGAGGCAATCTCAGAACTCAAGAGAGATTTCCAACGTGCATCAACATAAGACAAGGTGAAGTACTACAATGACACATGCAAGGAAATAGAAGCAGAAACTATTAGAGGAAGAACAAGATTGGCTTTCCTAAAGCTAAGAGAGTTAAAGAAAAAATTCCAGCCTCGAATTGGAATGTTTCAAGATTCTCAATGATCTATGTTGAATGATGCTGAGATGATCAAGAAAAGGTAGAAAGAATATACAGAGTTTTTATATGATAAAGATCAAGTGGACCACTATCCATTTCAACCTGTATCTTATGATACGGAACCATTGGTGATGAAAGAAGAAGTCAAAGCAGCATTGAAAGCCTTAACAAAGAACAAAGTACCAGGCCTTGATGACATTCCCATAGAAGTATTATAGCAATCTGATGCAGTTGTTACCATGCTTACAAGGCTCTGCCAGGAAATTTGGAAGACAAAATCATGGCCAACTGACTGGAAAAGATCTGTGTTTATAGCAATACTGAAGAAAGGTGATCCAACTGACTGAGGAAATTATCGCACAATCGCTCTGATCCCAAATGCCAGCAAGATTCTACTGAAGATTATTCAACAGAGACTACAACCATATCTGGAACGAGAACTACCTGAAATGCAAGCAGAATTCAGGAAAGGGCGTTGAACCAGAGACATTACTGCAGATGTGAAATAGATTCTTGAAAAGACAAAAGAATGCCAAAAGGATATCTATTTGTGTTTTATTGACTACAGCAAGGCTTTTGACTGTGTAAACCATGCGAAACTCTGGGCCACATTTAGAAGCTTGGGTATACCAGAACAGCTGATCATCCTCTTGCACAACTTTTACATAGATCAAGAAGCAAACGTTCGAACGGAACAAGGAGAAACAGAATGGTTTAAAATCAGCAAAGGTGTACGACAAGGCTGCATACTTTCCCTCTACCTATTTAATTTATATGCAGAACAAATCATCAGAGAAGCAGGATTATATGAAGACAACAGAGGTTTGAAGATTGGTGGAAGACTCATCAACAACCTTCGCTATGCTGATGATACCACATTATTGGTTAAAAGTGAAGACGATCTGAAACATTTGCTTCTCAAGATCAAGGAACATAGTCTTAAAATGGACCTGGACCTTAATGTAAAGAAGACAAAGATCATGACAACTGGCAAAATCAATAAGCTCATTGTTTATGGAGAAGAAATTGAAATAGTGGAGAACTTTAGCCTACTTGGATCAACTATCAACAAAGAAGCAACAAGCAGTCAAGAAATCTGACGACGCATTGCTCTTGGCAGAATGGCTATGAAGGACCTAGACAAGATTCTCAAGAGTAGAGATGTCTATCTGCTTACAAAGATTTGACTTGTTCAAGCCATGGTATTTTCAATAATGTCATATGATGCGAAAGTTGGACAGTGAAAAAGATAGACAGGAAGAAAATTGATGCCTTTGAATTATGGTACTGGCGACGAATACTGCATATACTGTGGTGAAGAGCGCCCTCCTGAGGAAATGGAGACTGAAGGAAATCCTGAAATGCAGCAGGATTTACACAGGATTTACAATCCTAAAAGGAAAATAAAGCCCTCTTCTGGTGAGCTGAGAATGAAGACCAGCCCAGGGGAGGAGTTGAGCAGTGCTGATTGGGCACACCCAGGGGTTGGACGGGGTGTGTCTGAGAAAGAATCCCTTTATGAAGTGGTGAAGGACGCTGCTAAAGAGATTAAGGGGATCAAGAAGAACAAGAAGAGAGAGAATAGCTTGAAGCAGAATTCCTAGGAGCAGAGGACCTGTGAGCAGAGGGCCTGGAAGCAGAAGCAGAATAGCTGTGAGAAACAGGAAAGCCATGAGCAGTTGACCAGGAAGCAGTTTGGCTGCATGTCTGAGCCTGGTAGCAACAGAGGACCTGCAAGGATCTTAACAGGTGCTTGGAAAGGAAGTCCTGCGAGAAGTGGACGAAGCCCTGGTTTAGAGTCTTGGGAAAAGGCAGAGCCCTCGTGGATACAGTTTGGACTGGAGAGACCCAGAAGCACAGCTGCAAAGCTTTTGAGCTACCTAAAAGGAGAGGAGCCTGGCAGAGAGACAGCAGTTTCTATAGGAACCTGGATAGAGAAGGTAAAGTCCCATCTCCTATATTTAAGGCTGTTTTAAAAGATCCCAATTGTTACCCTGAGTCATTCAAGCCAAGAGCTGAAGGGGGAAACATTATTGACTGGGAGAAAAACTCAGTGTTGGCTGACAACTGTTTGTCAGGAACTGAACAGACTGAATTGCTCCTTCAGGACTTTAAAGAGTTCTTAGAATTGAAAGCAGGCAGACAGTCAAAGCTGAATGAGGACAATAGTTCTGTGCAGTCAGAAGATCTTATGCAAGTGGAAAATGCCTTACCTTTGATAAACTCTGACGATAATAGCATGGACTGTTCAATATGCTGTAAGGAAATAGCAGTATAACAAAGCTTGCCTCTACCTTGTATGAAAAGAATACAACGTGGAAGTTTCTGCTGCCGTGCTCTGAAAACCTAATTGTTTGCACCTGAGTTTGAGTTCACTGTGAATGGAACAGTGATTGCATGAGGCTGCAATACATGTAAGTCACCTCTTGAGGCAGAACTGAGTTAAGCTCCATAGAAGAAAAGCTGATCTCACTTTACGTTGTCTTATATTCCTGAGTTTCTTCTGTTACCATTTAAAGCACCATTTATGTTCTTGTATCTGAATTTTGATGCGCTGGAGGAATCTCCCCAACACCAAAATATTCTTGCAAAGCCTTACCGTCTCTGGCGCAACTACATTTATCAGTGAGAGAAAGGAGAACAAAACTACATCTCCCATCATTCCAAGGGAATAGTTTTAATCCATTCCTCACGGGACAATAGGCCACTCCTGTCCTTTAGCCCTAGGGCGGGGGCAGGAGCGTCGCAATACCATGGACTGCCCGAAGAACAAACCAGTCAGTACTAGAGGAGATCAAACCTAAGCTATCTTTAGAAGCTCAGATGACAAGACTTTCGTACTTTGGACACATCATGCGAAGAGAGAGATCATCAGCGAAAGACATCATGCTTGGCAAGGTAGAAGGTCAGCTCAAAAGAAGAAGGCCAGCAATGACTGTGCATGTATATCCATCCTATGAGTATTGTCCTGCATGGTTCCTTAACTATGTGTTTGCATTATACAGGGGACAATTTGTCTACCATGAAAACTGCAAGCTAATTTTCAAATGGAGATTCTCTGTGGAGAGGTTCTGCCAGAAGCAATGTAGAGACCCTAGCAAAAAAGTTTCCAATTTTCACTTGAGCTTGCCTAGATTTGGAGGAGAGAGAAGCCCTACATCAAAATGCTGGAGAAGTGCCTTTGGAATATACTCAACCAGTTTTCAGAGACTCTAGTAATTGCATTTGCCTGGGAAAGCAGTAAAGATCCTGGTAGAAATAGACTGGGCTGTATGCAGTTAGAGATCATGACGTCATTGGCATTCTGAAAACTACCCTCTAATGAGAGAAGTGCACAATAACTATTGGTCTGTTGTAAATAATGATTTTCCTGCTATATACCTCAAATAAAAGAAAAGTTATTTGGGAATGGAAACAATATACAGTAGACTGGATTTATATTCCATGTGTGCCCTTAGCAGAGGGACCTGAAAATTATTATAGTCCCAGGTGTTAATGGCAGATGAAATTTTATGTGGAAAAGTTCAAGTTGTGCACATAGAGCATGATTCCATAACATGCATGTCTGGCCTGCGGACACATTGAAATTCAAAACGAGGCCCCTTTTGAACCTAATTCCACTTCTATGGGTCTAGATTTTATTTATTTATTTTATTTATTTATTTGCAGTGCTTGATATACTGCCCATACCGGAATTTCAGGGTGGTGTACAATCATATAGACTGCTAGAAAAACAAAGGAGGAAAAAGAACGCCATTGGTTAATAGGAAAGTAATAGTGAGGCAGTAGGAAGAGTATAGGAAAGGGACAGAGCTGGACGGAGAGGCAGAGCTGACTGCGGGTGGGGTGGGAGGGTAAGGGGGGGAGGAAGGTTAATGCATAGCACTGTGACCATCATGTCACGGTTTCAGGGGCAGGAAGGTCGAAGGCCCAGCAGTAAAGATGTGTTTTGAGTAGGGCTTTAAAGCAGGGAAATGAAAGTTCAGTATGGAGAGAGTGTGGGAGTGAATTCCACAGAGTGGGACTTAGAAAGAAAAACGCAGAGTGACGGGTGAGTTTGAGGTGTGCTTGAGATGGTGAGGGAAGAAAAAGACGGTAGCCATGGGTAGAACGAAGCAAACGAGGAGCAGACAGGAGATGGATGAGGTCAGCCAGATACTGGGGGATACCGGTGTGGAGAGCCTTGTGCGGGGTGATGAGGAACTTATAAATGAATCTGAATTTGATGGGGTGCCAATGGAGAGAGAGAAGACAGGGAGTGATGTGGGCGAAGGGGGAAGAATGAGTGATAAGATGAGCGGCTGTATTTTGAACAAGCTGGAGGCGTTGAAGCTGATAGTTGGGGAGACTGGCGAAAACAGAATTACAATAGTCCAAGCAGGAAATCACAAGAGAGAGAACCAGGGTAGTGAGGGAGGGAACAGAGAGAAGTGTCCGAAGAGCCCGAATCCTCCGAAAGTGAAAGAAACAGCTATGCACGAGGGTGGAAATATGCTGGTGGAAAGACAGCGAAGAATCGAGGGTAACACCGAGGTAACGGAAAGTAGGGACAAATGGGATGGGGAGGGAGGACATAGTGGGAGCCAGGGTGGGAGGAGTGGCGCTGAAAGAGAACCAAATGGCGGAAGACTTAGACGGGTTAATGCATAGGAAGTTATTGGAGAACCAGCCGGCAACAAGGGTGAGACAAGTATTAAGGGCAGTGAGGTCAAGGGCCGAGGAACTAGTGTGATGGATGAGGAGAATATCGTTGGCATAAAAATAGGCAGATATACTGGTCTGCTGGATGAGCAAAGCGAGGGGTGCAAGGAAAATGTTGAAGAGGAGAGGGGCGAGGATAGAGCCCTGGGGGACACCACAGTGCAAGGGGAGTGATAGAGAGATATCAGAGCCTCAGTGCACAGCAAAGGTGCGTACATAAGAACATAAGATATGCCATACTGGGTCAGACCAAGGTCCATCGAGCCCAGTATCCTGTTTCCAATAGTGGCCAATGTAGGTCATACATACCTAGCAGTTTCCCCAAAAGACACAGGTTCCACAATGCTTGTATTGGGTCAAGCAGTGATATCCTGGGTTCCTTTTTAATAATGGTTTATAGACCTTTCCTCCAGGAACTTGTCCAAACCTTTTTTAAACCCAGCTACACTAACAGCTTTTACGACATCCTCCGGTAAAATATTTTCTCTTAATAGTCAACGTGTAATCAAACTCTGGAATTTGTTACCGGAGGATGTCGTAAAAGCTGTTTGTGTATCTGGAGTTGAGAGAAAAGACCGAAAACAAAGGAGGACAGTACCACTGACGCTAAGGTCGGACAGACGGCTGAGGAGAGTAAGGTGGTCGACATTGTCAAAGGCGGTGGAGAGATCTAAAGAGACGGCAATAGATAGGTCACCACGGTCGTGAGAGCGGTGGAGTTCGCTAAGGAGTGCGAGAAAAATAGTTTCAGTGCTGTAGCCCGCCCTGAAACCAGACTGCCGGGGGTGAAGGGAAAGGGTAGTGTCAAGATGTGCAGACAGTTGTGTGAACACAACCTTTTCAAGAACTTTGGAGAGGAAAGGGAGATTCGATACAGGGCGCCAATGTGCAGGAACAGCAGGGTCGAGAGTGGGTTTGTTCAGAAGAGGACGAACATAGATGTGCCTTTGGGTCCAGAATCGGGCAGATAGACAAGTTGGGCATGGCATGGGCAAAGTGCTATTCAGCCAGCCCGTGCATTCATCTTGTGCAAGGCCACACACTGGTGCAGGCACAGACCATGTGATATAATGGAGAAACACATCCCCTGTCAATATTATGGACACGGGTAAATGTTTTGGATGTCCCGCACTCACCATATTCTGAAAAGTTGCATGTTTCAGCTCCTGCCCATCTCCGGGATGTACCTACGGACGTCATACCTCCTTGGTAAAACGTGCATCTCCTAAGCTGCTCTTCATACTGACAGTAGTTTGCTCATGCAAACTAGACATAAATACCAATGAGAAATGACTGCTGGTGCAATCTAGACCAGGCCCTGAAAAGTGCTAGGTAATCCCAGAGCACCCTAATATGGTATGAGAAAATGTAAATATGAACATGCATGTCATATTTCATGTATGTCCCTTACATCAAATGGGACTTGGCATTATAAAATGGCCCCAGTGATCCCTGCCTTGGTCATCTCTACAAATATGCTTTAAACTGCTAAGGATGGACTCTTACCAAGTGCACAAAACCCGAAACTAACTTTGCAATTCCCAAAGGATGCATAATATTGCTGAGCAACAAATGTATGCCTCTTTTCGTGCCTCTGGCCTATAAGTGTGCTCATTCTGCTGCTCTGTACTACTGTTCCTCTCTTATCTCTCCCTAGACCTCTCCTCGGGAACTCTGCTCTTCTGGCAGATTGCTTCTATTTCTGCGTTTCTCTTCTATTGCCAACTCCAGACTTCTTTCACCTTGCTGCTCCCTATGCCTGGCACAAACTACCAGAGTCTGTACATCAGGTTTCTTCTATAGCCCTTCTCAAATCTTCGCTGAGCGTTCACCTCTCTGTTGCCGCTTTCGGATCTGATACGCCTAATCTCCCTTGTAAGAACATGAGATATGCCATACTGGGTCAGATCAAGGTCCATCAAGCCCAGTATCCTGTCTCCAACAATGGCCAATCTAGGTCACAAGTACCTAGCAGTTTCCCTAAAAGACACAGGTTCCACAATGCTTGTATTGGGGCAAGCAGTGGATATCCTGGGTCCCCTTTAATAATGGTTTATGGACCTTGCCTCTAGGAACTTGTCCAACCCTTTTTTAAATCTGGCTACACTAATAGCTTTTGTATACGTCCTCCAGTAATGAATTCCAGAGTTTGATTATAGGTTGAGTGAAAAAATATTTTCTCTTATTAGTCTTAAATAGGTTACCCTGTAGCTTCATTGAATGTCCCCTATTCTTTCTATATTTTGATGGCATAAACAATCGATCTACGTTTACCTCTATCATATCTCCCCTCAGCCGTATATTTTCCAGGTTGAAAAGCCCTAACCTTTTTAGCCTGTCTTCATAGGGGTATCCTTCCATCTCCTTTGCCATTTTGGTGGCTCTTCTCTGTACTTTTTCTAATAATGCTATATCCTTTTTAAGATACAGCAACCAGAATTGCACACAATATTCAAAGCGCAGTCGCACCATGGAATGATACAGAGGCATTGTAATATCCTTTGTTTTATTCTCCATTCCTTTCCTTGTGATACCTAGCATTCTATTTGCTCTCTTGGCTGCCGCTACACACTGGGCAGAGGGTTTCAACATATTATCCATGATGATGCCTAAATCTTTTTCCTGGGTGGTGGTTCCTAATGTGGAACCTTGTAATTAGGGTTGTTCTTTCCTAGGTGCATAACTTTGCACTTGTCCACATTAAATTTCATCTGACATTTGGATCCCCAGTCTTCCAATTTATCAAGGTCATCTTGCAATTTTTCACAATCCTCATGGGTTATAACAACTTTGAATAATTTGTGTCATCTGCAAATTTGATTACCTCACTCGTTATTCCCATTTCCCGTTCATTTCCAAATATGTTAAAAAACAGCAGACCCAGCACAGGTTCCTGGGGTACTCCA
The DNA here is from genome assembly GCA_033557465.1 of Ichthyophis bannanicus. Lineage (NCBI taxonomy): Eukaryota > Metazoa > Chordata > Amphibia > Gymnophiona > Ichthyophiidae > Ichthyophis > Ichthyophis bannanicus. The sequence goes on from CM066040.1 coordinate 53,930,560, forward strand.
CTAACCATCTTTCTCCATTGGGAAAATTGGTCATTTAGCCCTAACCTCTGCTTTCTATCTTTTAACCCATTCCTGATCCACAATAGTACACTGCCTCCTATCCCATGACTTTTTAAATTTCACCAAAAGTATCTCATGAAGGAACTTGTCAAAGGCTTTCTGAAAATCCAGATACACTATATCAACCGACTCACCTTTGTCTACCTGTTTATTCACACCTTCAAAAAAACATAACAGATTAGTAAGACAAGACTTTCCTTTGCTAAAGCCATGTTGGCTGTCTCCCATTAAGCCATGATATCTACATGTTCAGTAATTTTGTTCTTTATAATGGTTTCTTCCATTTTTCCCGGTACTGACATCAGGCTCACTGGTCTGTAGTTTCCTGGATCACCCCTGGAACCCTTTTTAAAAATTGGTTCAGGTATTACAGATGATTTTAATGATAGTTCACAGATTACTAATAGTAGGTCTGCAATCTCATATTTCAGTTCTTTCAACACCTTTGGATGTATACCATCTAGTCCAGGTGATTTGCTACTCTTCAGTTTATCAAATAGTTTTATTTATTTATTTGAACAATTTTTCTATACTGCCCCCTCCATCAACCAGGGGTGGTTTACATTAAGCAGTAAACAGGTACAGAGAATGTGTTGTAAACTATGATACAGTTGAACTATATACATACAAGTTAGCCACATATGCTGTATTATAGAGGTAGCTGGTTAAAATATATATGAGATAGTTAGACAGTGAATACAAATTAGAGGGATATAATCATATTAGATTGGTGGATACAGAAGTGAAGTTAGTTTAGTTGGAGGTAGAGGGATGTGTGGTATGTGTATAAGTATTGTTGGCCATGGAGATGTTGTAATGTTCAGAGAATAGTAATGTTTTTACAGAATGTCAGAAGATCTTTGATTAATCTGATGGGGTCGGGAAGAGAGTTCCAAAGAGCCGGGTGCTGTGTATCTGAAGGCTCTGTTACTGGTAGCTTGATTGGTTTTCCGTATTGTGGCTAGTATTGATAGGGGTTTTTGAGTACTTTTTCTCCTGATCCTGATCTCATTTGAACATGTATATTGGTTGAAAGGTGGGAGGGGGAAATACCATTGAGTAATTTGAATGTAGTAATTATCATTTTGGATTTTATCCTACTTGCTATAGGGAGCCATTGATGATTATAGAGTATCAGGGTGATGTGATCAAATAGACTAGCCTTAGCAAAAATCCTGGCAGTTACATTCTGTGCCTGTTGAAGTGTGTGTAGGTTCTTTTTAGGCAGACTCTGTAACAAGCTGTGGAGTGATTAAGGCTTCAACTACTGTTCTAAAATCGTGAGTTTCAAGGAGTGGTCTGAGGCAGGGCCATACCGATCGTAAAATGCGCCCTGTGCGACTTGCACATCAGGCGCGCACCCCCCCCCCTCCATCTAGCCACTTTATGAGGGCAGGAGAGAAGAGGCGTGCACCCAATGTGTAAGTCACCAGCATGCTAAGCAGGTCTGGTCCCTCCCGGAGGGAACAGACCTGCTTAGCGTGCCGCAAGAAGGCTTAAGGGGCGCATTTCGGCTGTCTGCCGTTGCCTGCCGCCACTGAGAAAAGAAAAAGTGGCAGCAGCAGGCAACGGCAGACAGCCAAAATGCGCCCCTTAAACCTTTGCGCCCTGTACGACTGCACCGCTCGTACAGGGCTAGGTACGGTCCTGGTCTGAGGTGCTGTATTGTTTTTAGTTTGTAGAATATGGTTCTGGCAGTTTGTTTTATATGAGCTAACATATTGAGGGCTCTATCAATTATGATACTTAGATATTTTACCTCTGGTTTAACTGGTTCCTCGTCATAAAAAGTATTTCAAATAGTTGTAATACATCTTCCTGGTGTATCAATATTTCTTTCAATTCTTCATCTGTATCGCCTTTAATACCACTTCAGTCATGGGTAACATCTCTACATCTTTCTCAGTAAAGATCGAAGCAAATAATTCATTCAGTCTCTCCGCTATGGCCTTGTCCCCTCTTAGTGCCCCATTTACCCCTCTATCATCTAATGGTCCAACTGACTCTCTCACAGGTTTTTTGCTATAAATGTACTTGTGTTTCCTTACCATTCCCCCTAGATGTATCCTGTCTACAGCTGCTGTGTTGTCTGTCTTGATTAGATTGCAATCTCTGCTGAGCAGGGCCATCTTTTACGTGTCTGTGCAGCGCTGCATACGCCTTGTAGCCTTATACAAATGATCAGTAGTAGTAGTAGTAGTACTAATAGTAGTAGTAGTAGTATGGCATTTGATTCCCACATATCTGGATACTGGCATTTCTCACAACAGCTACACCTGTCCCATCGTGGTGTATGTCGGTCTGTATACATCCGTTCTCTGTGAAACAACCCTGTCTGCCTTCACACAATCTGTTCTGTGGCACTTCTCCCCTGCTCAGGCCTGTGGGGTCATGGAAGGGGTGATCCCTCTGCCACCATACCCAGATAGCCAGCCTCTAGATATATCACCACTCTCGCAGCTTGCATAGATCCTGGACTGGGGAAGGATGTAGGCCTCATGGCACAATCTGGGGGATGTTAGCACAACATCAGTCATGTTTCCCAGTTCTTGACACAGCTGATGTATGGCTGCCTTATCACACTGGCACCTGGTGACACTGTGGTCATCCATATGGTCCAGGTACTGTCCAGCCATTCATGGCCTTACTGAATTGCAGATCAGCACACCAAATCCTCCTGTACTATATCATAATGGCATGACGTCCCGGGGCTACACATATGATCTCCCTTTCTCACTCCAACATGATTTGTTTCCAGATACACTCACATATTATTCTTATATCAACAGTCCCAGTTTTCAGAACACAGGATTTGTTAGTATCTCCTGGATTAGCTCTTTTGGCACAAACCACAATACTATAGGTCCTTTTATTGAGGGTTTTAGTTGCCTAATAAATAAAGATGTCCAACCCCTCATAAAATAGAAAGAGATAGTCCAATCAACCTTTTGCTATGCTTGTCTCACTATTCACACTATAGTAATATAGACAAATCCCAGCATAAAAAAGAACCAATGCTCTCAGACATAGACGGCAAAACACTCCTGAATGTAAATTTACCCGAGGAGTAATGCCTAATTGCATCAATGACCACTATGAAAGGTTCTTTATAGAATGCGTGATTTTAAACATTCGTAGTAATTAGTCAGACTTCTCTTAATATTCTTTTTTAGACAAAATTCAGAGATTGTGCTTATCTCTCAAAGGAAATTTGAGCAGTCCCCACCATCCCAGTACCCTCGATGCATTTCGATTCTTCATCAGGGGATTGGTTTTGCCAGACAATCTCACAGGTTTAAATTCAAACCGATCTCAATGATGTGCGGTCACCACGTCCCAAAGCTAGTCAGTTTCTTCAAAGAACGCCGCGCATCTTCTTTTGGCACAAACAGCACATTTCAGCATAGCCTGAATAAACACTATTTCTCTTCTTACTATTTCTGTAAGGGTGTTCATTAGTATTTCTTTACCTTACAACATTCCCTCACCTCTGCTTTCTGTTCTTGTAACAGCATCTTGTGTTTTCAAAGCTGCAGTCACACCAGTTCAGCACATACTTGTCACAACCATTCTTCTATATGGGACGGATTGCAGCACACAGCAGAATATTTTCTAAGTCCTGGCCTTATTCCACATTTCAGCAGTAATAATGTGGACGTCTGTGGGAAAACATGCACGGGCCTTTCCTGAATATGCTTTATAAGTCTCTGTGGCTGACCACTCCCCCGTCTGCCCCTTCTGAGATCTCTATGCTAGCGCAGTGGACGTGCTTGACAGGAATGTTTCAGAATATGGTTGTGGACATTTTTGGCACATAAAGGTCCCCACCACACGTACAAACCCCTTATTCATATTCTGGAATGACCTCCTTAGTGAAAAACAATCCTAAATATAGCTACACGATGCAATGTTTCGCATTAGGAGTCACCACCCAAGAAAAGGATCTAGGCTTCATTATGGATAATATGTTAAAATCCTTGGCACAGTGTGTGGTGGTGGCCAAGAATAAAATACTAGAAATTATAAGGAAAGGAATGGTGAATAAAATGGAGAATATCATAATGCCTCTGTATTATTCCATGGTGTGACTGCACCTTGAGTATTTTGTGCAGTTCTGGTTACTGCATCTCAAACAAGATATAGCAAAATTAGAAAAGGTACCGAGAAGGGTGACAAACATTATAAAGGGGATGGAAAATACCCATATGAGGAAAGGCTAAAGAAGTTACAATTCTTCAACATGGAGAAAAGACAGCTGAGGAGTTATGATAGAGGTATATAAAATAATGAGTGGCGTGAAATGGATAAATGTGAATTGGTTTTTTTACTCTTTTAAAAAGTACAAAGACTAGGGAACACATAATGAAGTTACTAAGTAGTACATTTAAGACAAATTGTAGAAAATATTTTTCACTCAGTGGATAATTAAGCTCTTGAATTTGTTACCAGAGGATATGGTAAAAGCTGTTAGGGTAACTGGTTTTAAAAAAGGTTTGGACAAGTTCCTGGAGGAAAAGGCTATAAACTATTATTAAGGTGGACTTGGGGAAATCCACTGCTTATTTCTGGGATAAGCAGCATGGAAACTTTCTAACCTTTGGTAACCTGCCAGCTACTTGTGACCTGGCCACTGTTGGAAAGAGAATACTGGTCTTGATGAACCTTTGTTCTGATTCAGTAAGCCTTTTTCATGTAACACAGTGAGCCATGGCTACATGTAGATGGCAATGGGTTTGTGTTACCATTTGGGCATATGATGACCTTGCATGAGAATGGTTCATCCAGGCACTGCTGAAAGTTTGAATATTCTTTTTAAATTAAATCTGCCTCCTTTCCAGTTCAAATTTTTAGTGAGACAGTAAAGGAAAAATCCCAAAATCTGGTAATTATATATGGCCTTTAATTATATAAATACCAACTGAATGCTTAATTTTGTGAAAATTAATCATTTATGTATCTTCCTCTAATGATTAAGTGTTGTTATTCACTTTGGGCCTATAGTAACTATTTTACATGCAGAAACCTAGTATCTTTGTGCCTAAATATACCCTTATATGCAGTGGTTATTTTATACTGATCATGTCAGATTATTGACCAGAACTGTTCATTACTGATCCAGAATATTTCTGAACTTACTTCCTTTCACTTATCACAGCTGGAGTGAATAGTGGAATCCAACCTGCTGGCCTCAACCCAGTACCTGCTTTTCATAGACACTTACCACTTCTTTTATGACATATACATTGTTTGGTTTTGACAGCACCAAAGTGGGGGCTTTGATTCTTCTCTTAAGCTCTGATCTGTTCTTCTGATTATTCACTTGTTTCTGGGAAAGAAAGCTGCACAGAAAAGGACACACAGAAAACAAACCAAAAGAGGAAGTTTTTAAAAAGGCAACAGTTTCAATTTTTAAACCAGGATGTGTGCTGGAGCCCTATTTTCTGACTGCTTGGTGTTATGTTGCAGTCACAGAGCTCAGCACCAGCTTCTGTTTTTCGCTATTTCTATTGCAGCATCTAATTTTCTTTGAATGTTTATTCATGACGTTCCACCATTGGCTGTTCAGTGAAAAAGGTGAAAGTTCAACCTATGCGGACATTAGACAAGCACTAGTAACTTCCTATAAGTGACCTTCCTAAGGAAACCAAGGCCTCTCTCAGAATAGCCCACTGTAACGCTGGCTGAGTACCAGTGAATTGCTTTCATAGTTCACTAAGCCAACAGAGAAGTCACATGTCAATTTTTAAACTGGATTGATCAGACTTTGAACAGTCCATAAAGAGGTTAAAAACCTGATAAACTGGCTTTGGACATTCTGTGCTGGAGATTATGCAAGTAAGGCTACATGAACCGATGTGCTGACACTTGTACAACAGTTATTGCTATGAAGGTTATCAGTATTTGCTTCAAATCTTTACATAAAGGCTTTCAGCAAAAGGGAGCACAAAGAAGTTAGATAAAGATATCCCTTGAATAATAGATACGTTAATAATCATGTAAACGTCACTGAGATTTATAGAACCTTTTCTTTTTATTAATGGTGCATGCTTACAAGCACTATGAGGTGTCTAGAACTGAAGAAAGCACGATGCTGGCTTACCAGTGTAAAAAAGACATTCAGCATCTTTTGATTATATTGCATTTGAAGTAATTATTGCAGTATATACGACTAGGTCAAGCGTACAGACCATAGTGAATGGAATTCATTCTAACCTCACTATACATGTACATGTGTGTATGCGTACTGTGTTATCTGTGTGCATGTGTGTTTGTATCTGTGTTGTCACTGTGTGCCTCTGACCCAAACATTCTGTTGATTTGTAATAATAACATGGAACCAAGTATGATAATATATCAAACCATGAGATGTTACTGACAACAGATTTCAAAAGATAGTTTCTGCAATTTAAGCACAGAGTCCCATTGTCACAAGGTGATAGGTATTGCTGTGTTTTTCTGTCACTAGTTGACAACCAGTAGCAAACTACACAGTTCAGCCATTAGATGACATCATACATGGCTTAGGATTTGCGGTTCATACTGACATGGTATGCGCAAAACTAGCCTGTTTGGAGAAATTGCCCCTGAGAGCAACCATTAAGAAAGATGGTTCAGTCATTAGGTTTCACAGTTGAATTTACAACAAAAAAATTAAATATACCTCTAACTCAACTAACTCAAACTAGTAGTCCCAAAAGAAATGACCAAGTGTTGCCAAAGCACAACAAACAGGGCTTTTAAGGTCGCCGCACCTAAATGCTGGAACACCCTTCCACACAGTATCCGTGATATCACCAATCTGACCCAGTGTAGAAAAGCCGTGAAACATTACCTCTTCCTCTTACATTACCCGGATGACAGCACCACTGATCACTCACCATCCAGCTAGGCAAATCTACGCAAATCTCCAATCAATTCTCATTGTACAGATGTAAATAGTTACCCCTGTTTCTTTCCAAGTTCCTATTCCTGTTAATTGTAAACACAAATCAAGTCATTTGAAATGTGTATGTAAAATGTTCCATGTAAACCGCACTGATGGAAAATAGCGTGGTATATTTGAAAATGTAAATAAATAAAATAAATAAATAAACTCACTAAGATCCAGCCTAGCTAGGAGAGTGATATGAGAGCATTGGGACGGAGGGGGGAGGGGCCCAAGTGGTGGAGAAAGCATACAAAGCATGCTTCATGAAATTATTTCCAATCACTTTGTTTTGTGTATGTCTGGTTTGTATGTGTATGACTGTGGGGTTTTTCTGCATGTGTCTGTATTTTGTTAGTGTGTGCAAGAGTGTGTATGTCTCTGATCAGGAGAGAATAGGGGAGAGGAAATTTAAAAGAAACTATTCCCTAACTGCTGCTGTTCAACTTATTAAAGTTTCTATGCTGTAGAAGATTAAACTGCTTCTCCCATAGAAATGCATTGGACCATTTTTCGGGAGTTAATTTCTCTTGAACTCCCAGTCCAGTCTAGCCCATTTTTTTTAAACTTAGGGGTCTGTTTACTAAGCGGTGCTAGCGGCTTCCGTGCAAAATTGGAGCCGCGGCCTCATATTATTCAATGGTGCTGCGGCTCTGATATTGCACGGAAGCTGCTAGCGCCGCTTAGTAAACAGACCCCTTAATGTGTCTTTTCCCTGGGATTTACTCCATGTCAAATATGATCTGGTTCTGTTAGACTTTGTGTTTTTGTTGCCCCTTCCTAGACAGATTGACATTCTGCACCCCTTTTGTATAATTTCTTTCTAACATCTGTTGGATTGGAAAAAATTAAAAATGGAAGCTGGAAAAACTCTGAAAACTTTTCTCTATTGCAGTGTAGAAGATATTTAGGTCGCTTAGGAGGTGCAATGCAGCCGTCCAGAGGAGTGAGCCTCCTGCTGTTCCAGAGCTTCTACTGTAGCCATAGCAGATTCCATTGTCTGGGATGGGATGGAAATTTTTAGATGGCTGCTGGCTCCCTATAAAGTTGAACTAATTTCTTCTTGGGTTTAATGCTTTAAAGTCCCAACAATAGTACAGGAGCTTACATGCATTGGGGATATTGGTTTTAACAGCATGCAACATATTTAATTTGCCAGACAGAGAGGATCACATATTCTTCCCCTATCCTCTGCAATGTTCCAAATTGGCTGATAAAATTACACAGGTAGCACCTAGTAGTATGTGACAGCTACTTTCTCACAGAAATCTAAACTTCTTATTCAGATTACACAAATCACACACCAAGCAAGTGGAGAAATGGGGAAAGGAGAGAAAAGGGAGTAAGATATGTTCCATATATGGCTACTGGTCAGTGAGCTTCAAAAGGGATGGTGAAGCCTTAGCAACAAACAGAACAGTCATAGTTACCTTGATGTTCCTGTGGCCTCAAGCTGTCATGGACTGAGTCCCCAGAGATGGCCACTTCATCAATGGTATGTGGCACCTTCTTCTCTAGGACACTTAAGCGTGCTTTAGGGGGGCATGGCAGATGTCTACTTACGTTTGGTATCCTTTCTCAGTACCTGGTATTTCTTTTTTGAGATCCTCCATGTCATGGTTGTTATGGTGCATAACATTAATTTGCCTGGCAATGTCTTGCCAGATACACTGTTTTTCATGGGCATTTTCAGATCCAAAAAGAGTGGTGTTGTGCCTCAGGTTAAGGCCAATATAATTATCCCTGAAAAACTGGCTTTCTCCAGGACCAAGCAGGAAGTCAGTCCTCACTTATGGGTGACGTCGGCGCCGACGGAGCCCTCGCGGAGCAATTTTCCCCAGCTTTCAAAGAAAGCCTTTGGGAACTGCAGCGCGCATGCGCGGTCCTCTTCCCGCCCAAGGGTGCCATCTTAGCCAGTCTTCTTTTTTCCGCGGAGCCCTACAGACGTCCCCGTCGTGTCCCCGCGAAAAAGTTGATATTTCTTCATAATTTTATTCTTTTTCCTTCGGTCCGCACCGCGAGTCTTCACAAAATGTCTCGCGGTGGTGGCGGCCCATCTCAGGCTTCACGGCCTCTATGTCTTTCCGTACCTCGACGACTGGCTCATCAGAGCAGCGTCCGCTCTGGAGGTCACCAACGCCACGCGCCGCACGGTGACTCTTCTGCAGTACTTGGGCTTTGTTATAAACTTCGCAAAGTCCACTTTGCTCCCCTCACAGGATCTCGAGTTCATCGGCGCAAGGCTGCACACTCCTCAGGCACGAGCGTACCTACCGCTCGACAGGGCTCAACGGCTCATGGACCTAGCCGACCGTTGTCGCAGCCAGCCCCTGGTCTCCGCCAGGCGCTTCCTGAGACTACTCGGCCATATGGCTTCCACCGTCCATGTGACCCCCAATGCCCGCCTGAATATGCGGCCTGCTCAATGGTGTCTCCGCCAGCAGTGGCGACAAGCCACAGGCGGCCTAGCAGACCTAGTGCGCGTCTCCGAGCCGCTGATCTCGTCTCTCCGGTGGTGGCTTCAGCAGCCGAACCTGATATTCGGAATGCCTTTCCAGTCACCTCAGCCGGCCCGGGTGCTGACAACAGATGCATCCCTCCTGGGCTGGGGAGCGCATTGCCAAGGGGCACGTACTCAGGGCCTCTGGACCACGTGGGAGTCTGCTCAGCAGATCAACTTCCTGGAGCTCAGGGCGATCCGCCTGGCTCTCAAGGCCTTCTCCCACCTGACTTCTCACCAGTCCGTCCTTGTCCAGACGGACAATCAAGTTGCCATGTTCTACGTGAACAAGCAGGGGGGCACGGGCTCCTTCCTCCTCTGCCGGGAGGCACAGAAGCTCTGCTCTTGGGCCGTCAGTCACGGCATTCTCCTCAAGGCAGTTTATCTCCCAGGCCAAGAGAATTACCTGGCGGACAAACTCAGCAGGATCCTCCAGCCGCACGAGTGGCGTCTGGATCCCTTGGTAGTTCAGAAGCTCTTTCTAAAGTGGGGCCTCCCCACGGTGGATCTCTTTGCCAGTCCTCACAACCGGCAACTTCCTCGCTTCTGCTCTCGTCAGCCACACCCCCTTCGGGTTGCGGCGGACGCTTTTCTACTCTCATGGTCGGGGAGCCTTCTGTACGCTTTCCCTCCCATCCCGCTAGTCTCTCGGACTCTTTTCAAGGTTCTCCGAGACAAAGCCTTCATGATCCTGGTGGCCCCTCGCTGGCCCAGACAGCCGTGGTTTCCGCTCCTGCTGCAATTAGCGGTGGAGGATCCATTCCCTCTGGGGTTACAACCGGATCTCCTCACTCAGGATCAGGGGTCTCTGCTACACCCCAACCTCAGGTCTCTCAACCTAATGGCCGGGCTGCTGAGAGGGTAGTCCTCGCTCCCCTTCTCCTGCCGGCAGAGGTGGAGGAGGTCGTCCTAGCTTCGCGACGACCTTCTACCCGCAAATGCTACGCCCTTAAATGGCGTCGTTTTTCCGTTTGGTGTACCCGATAGTCTCAGGATCCCTTCTCCTGCCCGGTGTCGGTGGTCTTGCAGTACTTGCTTTACCTCTCTAATCTGGGACTTAAGTCCAACTCCGTCAAAGTTCACCTCAGTGCTCTTTCAGCACATCATGTGCCGGTGGACGGCAGACCTCTCTCCAACGACCCTCTCGTAGCGAGGTTTCTCCGAGGTCTCCTTCTACTTAAACCACCTCTGCGCCCGCCAGCGCCTGACTGGGACCTGAATGTGGTTTTACAGCGGATCACCTGTCCGCCTTTTGAACCTATGGCTACCTGTTCTCTCCGTTTTCTTTCTTGGAAAACACTGTTCTTGATAGCCCTCACTTCCGCTAGACGCGTAAGTGAATTGCAGGCCCTCGTGTCTGATCCCCCTTACACTCGGTTCTACAAAAATAGGGTAGTCCTACGGACTCACCCAAAATTTCTTCCAAAAGTGGTCTCCCCCTTTCACATCAATCAGGAGGTGGTACTTCCAACCTTCTTTCCCAGACCACACTCCAGCCGAGCTGAAACGGTCCTCCATACCCTGGACTGTAGAAGGGCTTTAAACTTCTACCTTGACCGTACGCGGGAGCACCGTAAAGCTGCTCAGCTTTTTGTGTCTTTTGACCCCAATAAATTGGGGCTCCCAGTCTCCAAGCGTACTCTGTCCATCTGGGTTGCGGACTGTATCTCTTGGGCTTATGGGGCAGCCGGACTCTCCTTGGATGGTCGAGTCACGGCTCATTGTGTTCGGGCAAAGGCTACGTCAGTGGCTTACCTCCGCTCTGTTCCGCTGGCAGACATCTGCCGGGCCGCTACTTGGTCTTCGAGCCAGACTTTTGCGGTCCATTACTGTCTCGAGAGGGAGTCCCGCAGGGACAGTGCTTTCGGACAGGCAGTCCTCCGTAATCTCTTTGAGGTCTGAGCAACTCCTACCCTCCATCCCGGATGTGGGCTACCGGTGGGTAATAATTCAGCGAAGATTCTTTCCTTCTGTGCTGCTGAGCTAGAGGGAGCTCATTTTTGTGCTTAGGGTCTCCGGTAGCCTTAAGCTTGGGAGTCCCATAAGTGAGGACTGACTTCCTGCTTGGTCCTGGAGAAAGCGTAGTTACTCACCTGTAACAGGTGTTCTCCAGGAGCAGCAGGAATCAGTCCTCACAACCCTCCCTCCTCCCCTTGGAGTTGCAATCGTCTGCTTTACTTTTTTTGCAAATTTTTATGCTGTCTTTTTTAGCTATGTCATCTGACTGGCTAAGATGGCACCCTTGGGCGGGAAGAGGACCGCGCATGCGCGCTGCAATTCCCAAAGGCTTTCTTTGAAAGCTGGGGAAAATTGCTCCGCGAGGGCTCCGTCGGCGCCGACGTCACCCATAAGTGAGGACTGATTCCTGCTGCTCCTGGAGAACACCTGTTACAGGTGAGTAACTACGCTTTCCGTGAGTCTGGTATTTATCCTGGGTCCTGCTAGAGAAGCTAACATTTGGGCGGATAGCCTTCTAAAAATACACATATAAACATTTGTTAGTGTGGCACCAGCCAGCCAAATTAGCGTTAGATCCACACCTTCCAAGATGTTTGCTCTATTGTAGATTTTGCTAGCCACTGAAAAGAGACGAAGTTTACTTGATACCCATTCCTCAGTAGTGTTTATAAAAATGTAAAAAAAAATCCCAACCCCAGAAAACAAAGGACTGATGTCTGCGGCATACCACTGGTAGCGAGCATCCTTACCCTCAGAGTAAACTCCATTTACCACTACCCTTTGTCACCTCCCATTCAATCAGTTTGATTCAGTGTCACTTTAGGGCCCACCGCAAGAGTGCTCAGTTTATATCTCCAGGACTTCCGGTGGCATGGTAGACTAGGAAGGACGTTTCCTTCTTAGCTCTGGGGCTCAATCTCTCTCCCCTCCCTAATTAACCTGCTTGCCGCAACCCCCCGGCCCGATTTGAGCTGGGGAACCCTTACTCTTGCTGCGGAGGGGGATCAGGATGGTGGCTTTTATGGCATCAAAAGCACTCCAGCGGGAGCGGCCTCGTGGCAGTGAAGCTACGATGGCGGCCAATGAGGTGTCTGGCCCGGATCCCGATGCTCGATGTCTGCTGGTAGAGGAGGTGTCGAAAGCCGTGGTGGCGGTGTTGGAGGACCGCCTGGGAGGACTGGCATCCCAAATGAACGCGGTGGCCCAAGCAGTCTCCGATTTCACAGGACGTGTGGAACAGGCGGAGCAGCGTATCAGCACCTTGGAAGACACGCGTGAGCATGACTCGGCCCGAATTAAACAGCTGGAGGAGGCCCTGCTAAAGCACGCGACCAAATTGGAGGACCTTGAGAATCGTAGCAGGCGCAACAACCTGCGCTTTATCGGGGTGGCTGAGTCGGTGCAGGATAGAGATCTACGGCAGCACCTTGAGAGGTGGCTGCCTGCAAATTTGCCGTTGGCTGAGGGGCTCGGAGAGATAATCATTGAGAGAGCACATCGTTTGGGCCCTTACCGCGCTGGTGATAATCGGCCCCGGGCAGTCATCGCTCGATTTCTTAATGAAGCCCAGAAAGAAGGTGTCCTGAGGGCAGCGCGGCAATCGCAGCGCTCTGGTGACTCTGCCTGCAGTGTGTTAATTTTCCAGGATTATTCTGCCGGCGTCTCGCAGCGGCGGCGGGCCTACAAGGAGGTTTGTGGTCGCCTGGTGGAGAAGGGCATCCGCTTCACTATGGCCTATCCTGCCTCTCTACGAGTGGACTGTGCAGGTGGTCGCCGCGTGTTTTCCGCGCCGGAGGAGGCTGCGGCCTACTGTGATCAGTGTGGCTGACTCTGGGGGTTGGTACTTGCTGGGACCTTGAAACTTCAATGATGCCCCTGGACTTGGGGAAGGTGGGCCGGGAGGGGGCGCACACATTCATTGTTTCTCCTAATGATTGCTGTATCTCCTGTCATTTGAATCTGTTATTGGGGGTTTTGATGTACTTCGGTCTGCTCTTTATTTTGCGCTGTTCTGAGTGTTTTTTTCTGCCCTTGGACCTTTGGAGTATGTGTGGGGAGGGGGGAGCACACAATCATTGTGTATCATAGGGATTGTTATTTCACATGTCATTTGAGTCTGTACTTGGGGGCATGCTGTGCTCCGGCTCACTCTTTCTTTTGTGCTGTTCTGAGTGCTTCTCTCTTTTTTGCTATCCTGGGGGTTGTTTATTTGAGGGCTACTTACTTGAGGCTCGAGGCAGGGTGAGAAGCAGAAGGCATGGGGGAAGGGGTAGCAGTCTTAGGAGCTGCTTCCATGGGGTCAGCGCCTGCCCTTATTATTCCTGTATGTTCCCTTACCATGGGCTAGGGATTGGTTCCTGGGGCCATGAGGGGTGGTGGGGGGAAGGGAGGGAGCTGGGGAGGGGGGGATGTTTTGACTAATAGAGCAAGGAGATGGGTGGTGGGGTGTGTTTATATGCTGCGATTGGGGTGTGATAATGACTGGTTGGCTGTGTGTGTGCTGGTGATCCGGGGTATGCTTGGGGGGGGGGGGCCCTAGGCTGGGGGGGCTCTCGCCGTTTTTTTGCGAGGGGTGATCTTAGTGGCGACCTTTTTGTCGGTGGAGCCCTGGGTAACGGTACTAAGATAGCCTCTTGGAACGTCTGCGGTCTGGGCTCCCCTATCAAACGTTCTAAGATCTTGCAACACCTCAAACGAAAGCAGATTGGGATAGCAATGTTACAGGAGACCCACCAATCAGCGAGTGAGCATGCAAAGCTGTGCAGAAGCGGCATTGCCAAGGTTTATGGAGCCCCTGCCGTGGGGAAGAAATGAGGGGTGGCCATCCTAATTGCTAAGAGCACAGGTTGGGTGGAGGAGAAAGTTGATGTGGACCCGGATGGCCGTTATGTTATGGTGCGGGGTCAGCTAGATGGCGTTAAAGTGGCCTTATACTCCGTGTATGCGCCTAATACTTACGAGGCTCGGTTCTATCGGGCTCTTATTCGCTTGATGGCGGATACTGAAGGCTATCAGGTTATTATGGGCGGAGATTTTAATACCGTTTTAGATGACACTATGGATAGGTCACGGACGATTGGGGGGCGCGACCACAGGAGCTCGCGGCGCTTGGGGGGACTGTGCGCGGCCAATAAGTTGTTGGATATCTGGAGAGTCTTGCACCCGGGGGACCGGGAATATACCCATATGTCGAGGGCTCATGGAACATGGTCCCGTATTGATTACACAGGTACACTACCAAAAAACTGCCTCCAGTTTTGCAACTGATTCCTATAGATTTTGGGGTGCTGAATCCAGGAAAAATAGCCAAAATGTTCCATCACGTCACGTTTTCTTGCAAAATTAGATTTCTTACCCATATAAGGAATGTTCGCATAATTTCTTTTTAGCCGACTGCAGTTTATTTTCTTGGCCCAAAATAGAGGTTGTAATGGTTAACTAACTAGAAACACTCCCTCATGATATTTTAGAGTGTTTTGTATTCATTTTATACATTAACAGGACAATTGGGAGGCGGGGGGCTAAATCCAGTACTCGCGCTGGCGCATGTTCTTTCCTGTTCGCCTCGCCTCGCCTCGCCTCGTTCGCTCGCTCAAACACGGTGGTTGCGACATGAACGTTCCTGTCAAATTTCAGTTTCTTGCAAGTTCATTATTACCTTTTGTTTGCTCAGTCGTAATCCAGCTTTATTCCGAAGTGGTTCACTACAGTTGTAGTTTGCAGTGCTGTGTATTTGTGATGGCTCACAGAGCCAGAGGTTGCGTCAACTCTCCGGACAGTTTTTGTTTTATTTGTGGGGAATATACCGTGAAAAAGCGGCAGAGGAACATTTCTGCATTTATTAAAAAAGTATATTTCGCCTATTTCGGTTTGAAGTTAGGCGATCAAGACAAACCGTGGGCTCCTCACAAAGTGTGCAAGACATGTGAGAAAGATCTACGCTTATGGATGAAAGGTAAAAAACAAGCATTTCGTTTCGGAATACCTATGATGTGGCGTGAACAAAGAGACCACAGCAGTGACTGCTATTTTTGCTCTTGCATTGTGAAGGGATACAACTTAAAAAATAAGAACGTAATAAGTTACCCCAACCTTCCCTCAGCAATTAGGCCTATGCCTCATAGCAACGAAGTACCTGTGCCTGAACCACCAAAATCTTTGGATCATATTTGTGTGGACGGTTCTGATCATGATGAGACTCATCAGATGGCTTTTCCCGATGAGTCCAGTACTTCCGAGTTTGAAACTGAACCAGATCCGAAACCTGAACTTTTCTCTCAAGCTGAATTGAATGATTTAGTCCGGGATTTAGGACTCCCAAAAGATGCTGCCCAACTGCTAGGTTCTCGGCTTAAACAGAAAAATCTATTGTCACCAGGAACAACTTTTTATTGGTACCGCAACCGCGAGACACAATTTTTGAAGTATTTCAGCAAAGAGGAAGATTTGGTATTTTGCAACGATATATACGGAGTGATGGAAAAGTTTAAACTCGAGTATGATCCTGCTGAATGGCGGCTGTTCATTGATTCGTCAAAAGACAGCATAAAAGGTGTTCTTCTTCATAATGGCAACACATTCGCTTCAGTTCCTATTGCTCACTCTGTTATTCTCCAAGAAAAATACGAGAATTTGGCCCTGATTCTTCAGAAGATTCGTTATGATGAGCATAAGTGGATGATTTGTGGAGACTTTAAAATTCTATCCATGCTATTAGGGCAGCAATCCGGTTTCACCAAATATCCCTGCTTCCTTTGCTTGTGGGATAGCCGGGCCCGCGACCTACACTGGGGGAAAAAAGACTGGCCAATTCGGGAGTATTTGAGACCCGGTGAGAAAAATGTTCTTCATGAGAGCTCTCTTGGTACCTCGTGACAAAATTCTATTACCACCTCTCCACATTAAGTTGGGTCTCATTAAGCAATTCATCAAGTCCCTTCCAAAAGATGGTGAGTGCTTTTGGTACCTTTGCTCAAAGTTCCCCCGACTTTCTGAAGCAAAGCTAAAGGAAGGAGTGTTTGTTGGCCCTGATATAAGGAAACTCATTTCAGATGGAGCATTCGCTGAAACGATGTCTGAGAAGGAAAAAGAAGCCTGGGATTCCTTCAAGGATGTTGTTCTCAAATTCTTGGGGAACAGGCGGGATGAGAACTATAAGGATATTGTTGCCAGGATGCTCAATGCCTTCAAAGAACAAGGCTGTAACATGAGCCTGAAAGTCCATTTCTTGCACTCCCATGTGAACTACTTTCCCGAAAACTTGGGGGCGTACAGTGAAGAATAAGGTGAAAGGTTTCACCAGGACATCAAGGACGCAGAGAGAAGGTACCAAGGAAGATGGAACACCACTATGATGGCTGATTTCTGCTGGTTGCTGCTGCGGGAAACCCCAGATGAAAAATACGCCAAGCAGCGCACCAAGAGAAGCATTCGGGGGAAGAAGAAACGGGCCCACCAGGAGATTGATTGACCCAAGAATGACTTTAAAATCTAAACTGTGTTGACAAATATCGTGTTTTTACTGAACTTTGAAATAAAAATTTGCTAGTTATTACCACAGTGTCGGATCTCATTTATTAGAATTTTATTTTCACACCATCGGGTGTTTGTCTTCATGTATTGCAATGGTGCGGTTTGCGTTTTCTATTCTTACATACATACCTATACAACATTTTTTGCACATTTCTTTGCTTTGCTTTGTGTCTAACCTCGCTCTTATATGCTCAGTGTTTGTGCACATGTAAGTGCAGACAATTTTGCTACCATCACAGTGTGTTTTGTTGACATTACTCTATTCTTATGTGCTGCCTTGTTACAATTTTCTTTATTCTTATTTGAATAACTACTAAACAATTAGTATAAAGAATTCATCCAAGAAACTTTTATCTCGATCGCACTCAATCTGAAACGTTCACCTCAAACTGCTAACCCAATGTAGCAAAAAATCTGTACGTGATGGAGCAAATTGGTTACCAGATTTGGATTCAGCGCACCAAAAAACGTAAAAATCAATCGAAACATTAGAGGCAGTTTAAAAAAATTTTTTTTTAGTTTACCTGTGTTATTTTCTGATCTCGGAATCCCTGTTTAGTTGGGTGGTGGCGGCGGAGGTTGGTCCTTCGGTGATTTCTGATCATGCGCTGATTGTTATGGAGCTGCGTAGCCGCGACCTTCGTCGCAACCGGGTCTGGCGTTATCCGCTAGAGCTTAGTGGGGATGCTCAGTTTGCTGGGTTTCTTCGGGATAGATGGAGACGCTATGTGGACCTTAATGATAAACCCGAGATTTCTCCTGCGTTATTTTGGGAGGCCGGCAAGGCGGACTTCCGAGGGGAGATTATTAGTTATTATAGCTCCAAGCGCAAGCGCAGGAATCAGCGAATTCTTCACTTGGAGCGTGAGTTGGGCAAGGCGCGGAGGCAACTAGCGGCGCATCAGACAGCGGTTCATAAAAATAAGTTGCAGGAGGTTCAGAGGGAATTGGAGTTGCTCCTCCAACGCGCTCAAAAGTCTTTAATGTATTATAGATACCAATTGCATCAGTATGGGAATCGGGCGGGGAAATTGATGTCTTCTTTGGTAAAACCGGGGGGGGGGGGGACCACAACATATCGGAGTAATACAACATTCGGATGGGTCCCAGCGGCGGGAGGCGGCGGAGATTGAACAGGTTTTCTTCGAGTATTTTCGGCAACTTTACGCTGGCGAGGGGGAAAGGGCGAGGGAGGGCCGAGACTTTCTGGCGGGGTGTGCACTCCCGCGATTGAGTGTAGAGCACGTGCAGGCCTTGAATCAGCCTATATCCGGACGAGAGGTGCAAGAAGGCATTCGGCACTTGAAGAATGGGCGGGCGCCTGGTTTGGATGGATTGCGGGGCGAGTTTTACAAGACGCTGGGGGATGCTATCGTGGCGCCGCTGGTTGGGTACTTTGATGATTTGGTGCAACGTGGCTGCTTTCCCTATGAGGCGAACAAAGCCCTGGTAACTATACTGCCAAAACCTGGCAGGGACCCGCTTCTCCCGGGGTCGTATCGGCCAATTTCTCTTTTGAATGTTGATATCAAAATTTTGGCCAAGATTATGGCAGACCGATTGGCGGTGTTTTTGCCGACTCTGATTCATGGGGACCAAGTGGGCTTTGTGCGCGGTCGCCACGCGGCTTACAGTCTGCAGCGGCTTCTGATTTCTCTCTGTGTGGGGCGCGGGACACGCCTGGGGTCTATGCTTATCAGCTTCGACGCTGAAAAAGCCTTTGACCGGGTCAACTGGGGATTTATGTACCAGGTTTTGGATGCAATGGGGTTTACCGGCTTTTTCGTTGATGTGGTGCGGCTCCTTTATGCGGACCCGAAGGGGGCTATTATGGTAAATGGGAATTTGACTCCGGACTTTTCTATCTAAAAAGGGACGCGCCAGGGCTGTCCATTGTCCCCGCTCTTGTTTGTACTCACTT
Organism: Ichthyophis bannanicus; assembly: GCA_033557465.1. Lineage (NCBI taxonomy): Eukaryota > Metazoa > Chordata > Amphibia > Gymnophiona > Ichthyophiidae > Ichthyophis > Ichthyophis bannanicus. The sequence goes on from CM066040.1 coordinate 53,949,457, forward strand.
TAGAACCGCTGTTGATAAGGATTCGGGCCCACTCTCAATTTCGGGGTATCACGGTGGGGAGGGCTGAATTTCGGGCTGCGGCTTTTGCTGATGATCTACTTGTACATCTGGCAGACCCCCAGAAGGGGCTTCCGCATCTTCTTGGCCTTCTTCATGACTATGGGGTGCCCTCAGGGTTCCGATTGAATTTGGATAAGTCGGAGGCGATGTTACTGGGTCCCGGGGCGCAGATGGGTTGGCAGGGTGCATTTCCTCTCAAATGGGCACGGGGGCACTTTAAATATCTGGGTATTTATGTACCGGGCCGGCTGGAAGATCTATACCAGCTAAATGTTACTAAGCTCTTGGAAGCCCTGACGGTTAGCGTGGATAAGTGGCAGGATTTGCCGCTATCCTTGGGGGGCCGCATTGCCTTGTTCAAAATGATGCTATTTCCTCGGATTCTGTATATGTTGCAGACCCTCCCACTGTTGTTAAAGCGCTCGGATTTGCGGCAGATGGACAGGTTGCTTAACCGTTTTCTATGGCGGGGGCGGGGACCTCGGGTGCGTTTAGCGGTGTTGCGGCAACCCTGGTCTTCGGGAGGTATGGGACTTCCCGATATTCGGAAATACAATATAGCATGTTTGTTGCGCTATGCGAGGGATTGGCTTTGGGACGTCAGGGAATACACGCCACTGCGCTTATTGCAGGAGGCAGTGCGACCCTTTCACCTGCGTTACCTGTTGCATGCGCGAGCGGTACAGATGTAAGATCGTGTTCTTCGAGCCACAATTTTGGACCCTGTTCAGAAAGCGTGGAAGTATTTTTGTGTTAGTCGCCGACTTGTCGCTTCTTACTCTCCTTATCTACCTATTCGGGGTAACGGTGCGTTTGTGCCGGGTCTTGGAGGTAGTCTCTTCGCACGTTGGACTAAGTTGGGGATTGTGAATGTGGAGCATGTGGTCACACAGGAGGGGGTGGTGATGGAATTCTCTTCGTTGTGTCAACAGTATCCCCTGGGGGGCCGTGATGTTTTTCTTTATGCCCAGGTTCGCAGTTACCTTCGTACCGTCCCTCAGGCGACGTTGCGCGGGACAGTCAGCTCCGTAATTGAGGAGGCTTTACTGGGAGGGGACCAAAGGGTGTGTGTCAGTGGGTTGCATAAGATGCTATGGGACCTGGTGCCGCCGCTCGCCTTGGACGATCTTGCTGTGGCCTGGGGGCGGGATTTTGGGGCTGAGGTGACGAGCGCGGAGTTGTTGGGCGGTCTGTCCGTCATCCCCCAACTTAGTGCGGTGGTGACTCTCCGGGACATGCAATATAAATTGGTGCGTCGTCTGTATTTTGCTCCCCTTTGGGCTTGGAAGGCTGGGCTTACCAGCTCGCATGGTTGCCCTCGCTGCAGGGAAGGCCGAGCGACGTTGGGTCATATGTTTTGGTGGTGTGAACGGGTCCAGGCTTTTTGGGGTCGGGTGTTTGCCTATCTAGAGGGGTGTGTGCGACGCTCGTTAACCTTTACAGCAGTGAATGCGGTGCTGGATGTGTGGGAGGACAGTTGGGCTGAACTGGTGGGGCAAGCGGTGTTGACCTGGCTGCGATTGGTGTTGGCTACTGCTCGAATGACTATTCTGCAACGGTGGTTGGATGCTAGGGGTCCCCTATATGGGGTGTGGAGAGGGCGCTTGCATGAGGAGCTCTTAATGGAAAGGATCAGGGCTGGTGGCCACCCAGGGAGGTGGCAGCGCTTCTTGCTGCGGTGGGGACCTCATTTGGACTTGCTACCCAGGCTCACTCGCAGTCGGATTCTGGGAGGGCTCTGGTGAATTTGGTTTCTTTGCTAGCGGGAATATCCCGAGCACACACACATTAAGGGGTTGCTTACACCAGTTGGGACGGGGGTGGGGGGGTTGGGGATGGGGGGGTTGGGGGGGGACTGAGAAGGGGAAACCTATTATGTTTGACTCCCTGCTAGCCAATGTGACGGGCGCGGGCGAAGAGTGCACCCCGCGCACGTTATCTAATGTGAGATTTGTATATGCTGGAGTCGGGGGGGGGGGGGATGGGGGTTGTAGGTCCTCCCAAGTTTTTTTTTCTCTAGTATCAGGTTTCTTGGGGGTGTTCAGGTCCCTACGCTTGCTGGGGACCAGGGAGCTGGCGCGGACTTGCTGACTGCCCCCTTTGAACCTCTCTTGGTTTTTGTTTCTGTGTTGTGAAGGGGGGGGGGGGTTCTGCTTATCTACTGTTCCCTCCTGGGGTTACGAGTTGCTTTGTAAATGTGTTTTGAATTGTTTTGTATTGATTGGGGGTGGTTGAAACTTTGAATAAACAAATTTGAATATATCTCCTGGAACAAGCAGGAATGTAGTCTTCACATATGGGTATCGTCGGTACCGACGGAGCCTGTGCGGGAACGCTCCCCAGCGTCCAATAGGAACGCTTTAGGGAGCATCCCTCAGCACATGCGCGCTGCCTTCCCGCCTTTCCGCCTTTCCAACTGTCCCTCTTCAGTTCTCGTTTTCCACGGAGCCAACAGGACACATACCCTGTCACCGCAGAAAATGTATTCTTTAAACTTGCTTTTTTGTGGTCGTGTCTGCCTCCGCACAACACCTACCGGTACCGCCGATTCTTTTTTTCTTCTTTTCAAAAAAAAAAAAAAAAAAATACTTCTGAACTGTTTCTCTTCAGAAACATTTTCTTTTTGGTGCTAGGCGCCATTTTGGGCATTAGACCCCATTTTTCCTAAAAGATGGAAAAAACAGCTAGTGGTTTTAAAAAATGTGCTAAGTGTGGCGGTACCATCTCCGTCACCGACACCCATGACTGGTGTCTAAAATGTTTAGGCCCTGACCATTCTCCATCTGATTGTCTCTCTTGTATGGGGATGACTGAAAGAGGAAGACAGAACTGAGCTGTAAAGCTCGGTACCCTCTTTTCTTCGGATGCCAGGTCCATTGCATCGACATCTTCAAGAGCCTTGTCTTCCTCCCATGGATCTCAGGTAACTAAACATAAGAGCCGATCCTCAAAGGGTAGCTCACCTTCAAAGCATCAAGAGGCCATTGGCATTGTCCTTGAGGAAACTACACCGGCAAAACAGCCCCGGTGGGAGGCTTTGGCCTCCAAAGCATCAATGGGGTTCCAGGATGTTCTCGAGGCTTCGACCTCGGCAGAACTATTGGTGCCATGCTCAGGGGTTCCGGCCGCTTTTACCGGTACCGATACCCAGGCATCGGCAGCATCAATAGACCAGAGATTCCTCTCTATCGAATGCAGTCTTGCAGCTCTCCTTACAGCTGCGGTACCGTTGACACCGGCGGTTCAACGGGCACCGGTACCGATGCTGGTACCAGCACTGACGGTACCAGCCCCGGTAGGAATTCTTCCCATGCTGACTTTTTCTGGCATCGACAGATCGGTACCGGACCAACTCGGTACCGACTTCGATCGATACCGAGACCGTGCTTTGCATGAACATCGGGATCAGAGATACTTCGAATCCTCCGATTCCGATGACTCAGATAATTCTGCCGGTACCATAGTGTTTCTCACGGAAGACTCCTCTTCTCCCCAACGCAGAATGTCTCCTCTGGAAGACATGTCTTTTCAGGATTTTATTCGTGATGTGGCCCGAGGCCTTTCAATCACGGTAGCTCCTGAAAAAGAACCTAGAGCAAAGGAATTGGAAATTCTCCAATACCCTAAGGCTCCCAAGGAGGCAGCCACTGTGCCCATTCATGAAATTCTTCATGACTTGATGCTCAGAATGTGGGAGACACCTTTCACCACATCTCCTCATTCTAGGAGACGTGATACCATGTATCGAGTTCCATCATGTCCTGGTTTTCAAAAGACTCAGCTGCCACACCATTCAATGGTAGTGGAGTCAGCCATGTATAGGATGAAAAGTGCAAAAAGACATGCATCCAATCCTCCAGGTCGTGAATGCAGGACTCTTGACGCTTTTGGGCATCAAACATTTCAGGCTTCCATGCTTTCAGCTAGGTTCAGCTCATATATTTATATATGGGAATGTTCCTCAAAGAGGTCACAGAAGATTTGGAGCTTATGAGCCCCCTTCTCCCTGATGACAAATGACAAGACTTCCTTACTCTTGTCAAGCATGCTCAAGATGTCTCCAAGTTTGTAAATCGTGCAGCCTTTGACTGCTTTGAATGCATCAGCAGAACCTCTGCTATTGCCATTGGTGCACGTCAGATTGCCTGGTTTCAGGCATCAGACTTGGAGATTTGGGTACAGGATAAATTGGGAAACATTCCTTGTACAGGAGAAAACCTCTTTGGCAAGAATTGACAGGAAAAGGCTAATGAGATAGATGCTGACAATATCACTTTAGATAGATTTTCAAAATTTACAGCCACTCCAGCCAAAAAGAAACCCTATAAAAAACCCTTTTTCAGCAAAAAGAGGACGTTTTATCTGTCCTATACCCAGCAAGGGCAAGCTCAGAGTCAAGTTGCCCAGAAAGGTCAACAACAACAATCCAGACAAAAGAAGCCAAAAGGCCTTAGAGCACAACCAGCTCCACAGGCCCAGCCCCCTGAAGGGCTTTGACTCCTTCATAGAGAACTTAGCCTTCCTGCCACTGAAAGGTCCAGAACCCCTAAACATTCCAGGCAGGTTGTGTCATTTTGCCAACAGATGGCACCAAATAACAGCAGAAAATTGGACTCTGTCCATTGTGGGAGAGGGGTACAAGCTTCATTTTCACAGTATGCCCCCTCCTACAATCGTAAGACAGTTCAATTCCCAAACCTCTGCAGACAATCTACTGGATCGAGAGGTCTCAACACTCCTTGCTCAAGGAGCAATAGAGGAGGTGCCCATTCTTCAACAGGGTACAGGGTTCTACTCCCCCTATTTTCTTATTCCAAAGAAAACAGGAGGACACAGACCCATTCTAGACCTCAGAGAATTGAACAAATATCTGTTCCAAGAAAAGTTAAAAATTATTTCTCTGGGAACTCTTCTGCCATACCTTCAAAGTCAGGATTGGCTTTGTTCTCTAGATCTAAAGGATTGTGATAAGGAAGCTTATCATAGCTCAGGAAGGAGCTATAGAAAAGGTGAAGTGACTCTGAACAAGCAACCTGTCAGTTCTGGTAGAAATAAGAAAACAGAATTTTCCCATAAAAGACTACCAGTCCCAGAATGCACCAGGTTTCCAACAGCCATTAGAGGAGCTGAAGTGGGGAAACGTGTGTTCAATCAGGAGGGCTATGAGGTAATCCCTAAGCACTCATCTCAAAGGGCAGGGCCTGATTCAGCACAGCTGCGCTGTATTAGGGGGGAGCACTCATCTAAGCAGAATAAAGGTAGAGTTTATTCTACAGAGGATCAGCTTGAGCTGGATCATCTTCATCATCAGGAGGATCATCAGAAGCAGAAGCCAAACCGGAAGGACAGAGAGGGAAAGAAACCCTTTGGAAGAAAGAGGAGAAAAGCCTTTGAGAGGTCTAGAAGAGTCCAGAGCAGTACGTATACTGGGAGGCATTCCAAGGGCCAGCATACACCATTGGACTGGGGAAAGCCAGAGGAATGGTGCTGCAGAGCTAGGAATCTCCAGACGGTACCTGTGAGGGAAGATGGCTGCACGTGGAAGGGACCCTAAGACCCGTGCCAGAAGGTATGTGAAGAGAGATCCAGTGTCCAGGGATCTGGATTGGAAGGCTGGACATAAGAACTGGACTACATACTGGCCAGGCTATATAGAGAGGAACTCTAACAGCAATGGAAGCTCAGGTATGAACACTGATCTATGCCCTAGCTATAACCTTGAAAGACAGCAGGGAAACAAGTATTCTCCTGAAAGTGCTCCATTGGGAGATTCATCTGTGCCAGTCCATGATATTGAACCCATGCTTGTTGAAGAAGAGGGGGTGATAGCAGATGAAGAATCTGTTTACATGGACTGCTCTCTGTCTAAACTCCTTTGGTGATTTTCTGTTATAAAGTACAGCAACCATCACAAAGAAATATAAACTTGTTCTTTAATCTACTCAGAAAAGCTCCTGAGTAGGATTTTTAGCCACGCAGTAGAAAGCAAGCCAGCTAAGGGGTTTCAGCTGGGTAACTGCTAGCAATTGAGCCTTACCTAATTGCTTGTGAGCTCTGAGAGAATCACTTCTGAATCTATGTGGGAAGATATAAGAAGTTTACCTGAAAGGAACAGTTTTTTTTCTTTCTTTGTGGCTTTTGGTTTGTTGTTTGATACATTGCTAAGAGAATATTAGCTAAAGCCTACAGAAAAGACCAGTTTGTTACCAACCAGGTCTTATTTCTTTTGCTTTGATTGCCTGACAAGTTCAAATGTTGTTTTCTTGATTTTGTTTTTCCAAGTTTAACACTGAAAGCAAGTAACCTGATTTATGTGCTACCAAGCATATCTGTGTTGGGAGAAATAACCCCATAAATAAATATCTTATTGGCTTTACACTTGAGCACAACTAAATTATTGTGAGCAGCTGTGTCTGGTGTGAATGGACTGCATTGACCACAATCCCTTGCAAATCATGTTGACATATGCACTTGCCAAAACTGTGAACATTCTCACCCAGGCAGCCGTCTGACAGGATGCATATACTCACATTCTGATCCATCCAGATCACAGGAAATTCTTACGATTCCCTTTCAGAAGAAAACATTTCCAATACAGGGTTCTTCCCTTTGGTCTGGCTTCGGCACCAAGAGTATTCACAAAATGCATGGCAGTAGTAGCTGCATTTCTGTGAACCCTAGGGATATTCGTCTTCCCTTACTTAGACGACTGGCTCATTTGAGCCCCCACGGTTCCAGAAGCCAGCTCTGCACTGTCTTGCACAATGCGAATCCTTCAGTACTTGGGATTGGTCATAAACCTCCCAAAATCCCAACTTGCTCCGTCTCAGTCCCTGGAGTTCATAGGAGCTTGTTTAGATACCAGACTGTCAAGGGCTTTTCTCCCACAACCCCGCTGTCTTCACATAGTGCAGCTAGCTTCTCAAGCAGCGGTGAAGTCCTCCCTAATTGCTCGAGACCTACTACAACTATTGGGACATACGGCATCCACGGTTCATGTGGTTCCCTATGCTCGCCTTCATATGCGAGCAGCCCAGTGGACCCAGGCCACAGGACATCTGTCGGACAAGATATATAACTCACAATGACTGATTTTTCCCTCCAATGGTAGCAATCACTGGAAAATCTTCTAGTGGGATCTCTTTTCCAGTAACCTCTATTCCAGGCCACCCTAACAACAGATGCATCACAGGTGGGATGGGGAGCACACATGTATCATCTCTCTACCCAGGGTACCTGGACTCCACAGGAGGCTTGTCTTCACATAAACCTCCTGGAACTCAAAGCAATCTATCTAGCTCTTCGAGTATTCCATGCCCAGCTCAGCTACAAGACAGTCCTAGTGCAAATGGACAATCAAGTAGCTATGTTCTACGTGAACAAGCAGGGGGTAACAGGCTCTCTGTCGTTATGCAACGAAGCTTTACGACTATGGGCCCTAGCCAGAGAGCATCAAATTCACCTTCTTGTGGTATATCTTCCAGACATTCAAAACCTTTGGGCAGACAAACTCAGCCGAGTACTGCTGCCTCACGAATGGTCTCTCCACCTAGACCAGGTGGCCAAGATATTTCAGAGCTGGGGAACCCCAGACATAGACCTATTTGCAAGTCCACTGAATGTCAAACTCCCCGGTTCTATTCCAGAATTCCGGTTCAAAATTGCCAGGCAAGGGACGCCTTCCTTCTTCACTGGGGTCATGACTTCCTCTATGCCTTCCCACCCTTTCCCCTCATCCCCAAAACACTCGTCAAGCTTCGGAGAGACAGAGGTCGTATGATCCTCATAGCGCCACGGTGGCCACGCCAAACATGCTTTCCCCTGCTTCTTCATCTCTCTCTGGAGTTAGGCTATGCTCCAGATCTCCTCTCCCCAGAGAACGGGATGCTATGGCACCCGAATCCCCAGTCCCTGCATCTCAGGGCCGGGTTGCTGAAAGCTTAAACCTTCAGGATCTCAACCTTTCCCAACAGGTAAAGGATATCCTTCAGGCTTCTAGAAAACCTTCCACAAGACGCTCTTACGCCTTCAAGTGGAAACGTTTTACTATATGGTATTCACAGAAGGGGTTAAACCCCCTTATGATACCTTTGGAATCGATACTAGAGTATCTACTTCATTTATCAAATTCTGGTCTAAAGACCAATTCAGTAAGAGTCCATCTTAGTGCAATTGCAGCTTCCTATAAGCCTCTAAATGGACAACCAATTTCCTCTCATCCACTCATATCATGATTTATGAGAGGTCTTCTATTAACAAAGCCTCCCATCAGGCCACCACCGGTGGCATGGGATTTAAACCTAGTTCTTGGGCAGCTCATGAAACCACCTTTTGAACCTTTAGCCACTACAACCCTAAAGCTTTTGTCCTGGAAGGTCATCTTATTTATATTTATTTATTTCTATTTCTTATATGCCGCGCTATTATAATCAGTGCGGTTTACATTTGAACAGAACATACAAGAATGTAACAAGTTACATCGAGTTTTTACATTGAACAGGGAAAAGTAAACATGGAGGGAAAAAAACCGAGGGAAAAACTATGTACAAGTTATATACAAATTATGGATACTCTTACGAATAAAATCTAAAAAACTTTACCTAGAGGCCAGGGCTAATGGGTCAAGGAAGCAGATAGGGGAAAAAATGGTTAGCCGTTATCTACAGGAGGATGATCTAAGGGACGGGCTAGGAAGGGAGGTAAGGTGATGGCAGTGTGAGTGTCTGGATTGGTGTCAGGGTAGTGTTGTAAGAATAGGTGGTATTTGAGGGCTTTTCAGAATAGCGCCAGGTTTGAGATGGCCCGGATTTCGGCAGGGAGGGCATTCCATGCCAAAGGTGCAAAAATGGAGAAGGCTGTACTTGCTGTTGCCTTCCTACATTTTATCAACAATTTCAGGACTTCGAGTGTATTCATCGATGTAGATCTCCTGGTTCTGTTGTCTGGTGTGCTGTGGAGAAGATCACTGATGGGCGTGGGGGGATGGTTCTTAAGGGCCTTGAATGTCATGACCAGAGCCTTGAAATGGATTCTGGCCCGCAGCGGAAGCCAGTGTAGGTTCTTTAGAACTGGCGTTATGTGGTCTGATCTTGAGAGCCCTGTCAGTACCCTTGCAGCTGAGTTCATGGCAAGATGTAGCGGGTTAAGAGTCGACTGTGGGAGTCCGAGTAGGATAATGTTGGCAAAGTCGAGGTGTGGGATGACTAATGCTTGGAATATTTAACGGTAGTCAGGGAACTCAAGAAGTGGGCGGAGATGGCGTAGTGATCGGATCTTATGGTATATTGCTTTAGGTGTGTTTATGACATGTGCTGACATGTCAAGACGCTGGTCGAGGGTGATGCCCAGGTAGCGAATAGTAGATTTGGACTTCAGTTCACTGTTATTGACTAGAAGTGAGGAAGGTGGCGTGAACTTCTGGTTTCGCGAGATGAATAATACATCTGTTTTGCTGTGGTTAATACGTAGATTTTGAGAGAGGAGCCAATCCGCTACCGCTTCAAAGCATCTTGTAATTGGAGAAAAGTCAGGCTGATCGATTTTAAACTGTGTGTACATTAGGATGTCATCCGCATATGCAAGGCATTGGACATTGAAGGAACGGATTAAAGCGCAAATGGCCTGCATGTAGATGTTAAACATTAATGCAGAGAGGGAAGAACCCTGAGGTACACCTTGCTTCAGTGAGAATGGTTCAGAGGTCTTGGAACCTGCTCTGACTTGTTGCCATCTGTTACACAAATAGGATTTTCACCAGGCCAGCGCTGAGCCTTGTAAACCTTTATCTTTGAGGCGGGATAGAAGTGTTTCGTGATTCACTGAATCAAAGGCGGCTGCTATGTCTAAGAAGATGAGGAAGAATCCATGGTTGATATTGTCAATTCCTGTGATTAGGTTGTTGAAGAGGGTTGTGAGGATGGTGTCCACTCCGTGAGCTTCCCTGAAGCCATGTTGGGATGGGTCCAGAGGTGCAACAGTATCCACATGGTGTTGGATTTGCCTCTGTACTACCTTCTCCATAATTTTGGCAAGCAGTGGGATGCTCGAGAGTGGTCAGAAGGACTCAACTTTAGATGGATCGAGTCTACTATTCTTTAACAGGGGGCGGATTGAAGTGTATTTTAAGCTTTAAGGGAAGGAGAATTCTGCATATAGTTGGACTGAGGTCATGGCGCAACTCTTTAAACCAGCTAGTAGGGCAGGGATCTTTGGGAGCAGTGGTGAGGTTAATAGATGTGATGATATCTAAAATTTCTTTGTTTGATACCTTGGAGAATGACAGTAGAGGGGTTGGTTGGTTGGTTGCGTTCATGTTGTGCTTGGTCTGTATCATCTTTGATTGAAGGTAGTTAGAAAAATCTTCCTAATTGCAATCACCTCTGCACGTCGCATTAGTGAATTGCAAGCTTTAGTGGCTGATCCTCCTTATGCTAGGTTTCACCATGATAAGGTTGTTCTCAGAACTCATCCACACTTTATGCCAAAGGTGGTTTCGCCTTTTCATGTAAATCAATCAATTTATCTTCCCGTATTCTTTCCGAGGCCTCATGCCTCTAATGCAGAAAGGAACCTTCATACTTTGGATTGTAAAAGAGCCTTGGCTTTTTACCTACAAAGAACACAGCAACATAGAAAGTCTTCTCAACTTTTTATTGCTTTTGATTCTAGTCATTTGGGATTTCCAGTCCCCAAGAGAACTCTATCCAAATGGATTGCACAATGCATATCCTTTGCTTATGAGAGTAAGAGTCTTCCTCTTCAAGGCCATGTCACAGCTCATAATGTGAGAGCCATGGCAGCCTCTATGGCTAACCTTCACTCTGTGTCTATTGATGACATTTGCCAAGCAGCCACCTGGGCTTCGGTATACACCTTTACAGCCCACTACTGCCTAGATAAAGCCTCCCGTCGGGATGCCTTCTTTGGCCAAGCTGTTCTTCAAAATCTCTTTCAGACCTAATTCAACTCCTACCCACCAACCCTGGTGGGATGCCAGAGATCCATGGGAGGAAGCATGGCCCACCTTACTATAGGTGGCAGCTTCCCGGGGCTATCTCCCTGGCATCTTCAGCTAGGGAGTCCCCATATGTGAAGACTACACTCCTGCTTGTTCCTGGAGATAGCGTAGTTACTCACCTGTAACAGGTGATCTCCAGGAACAGCAAGAATTTAGTCTTCACAACCCACCCACCTCCCCTAGGAGTTGTCTCTCTATCTCTCTGTTTCTTTCCTCTCTCCCTCGATCCTTTCACTCAGCTACAAACTTAACTGAAGAGGGACAGTTGGAAAGGTGGGAAGGCAGCACGCATGTGCTGAGGGATGCTCCCAAAAATGTTCCTATTGGACGCTGGGGAGCATTCCCGCGCAGGCTCCGTCGGTATCGACGATACCCATATGTGAAGACTAAATTCCTGCTGTTTCCGGAGATCACCTGTTACAGGTGAGTAACTACGCTTTATAAGTTGCTTTGTGGAAATGTGTCAAAAGCTTTGCTGAAGTCTAAATACACCACTTCTAGCACTCTCTCTCAATCCAACTGTCTTGTCACCCAGTCTAAGAAATTGATCAGATTTGTCTGATAAGACCTACCTCTACTAAAACCATGCTTCCTTGAATCCTGCAATCCATTGATTTTCAGAAGCTGCATTATCCTCTGTTTACCACTGTTTCAATTTGCTGACCACATAGGTCAGACTAACTAGCTTATAGTTGAGAACTTCTTCAACTTTTTAAAAGAATGACCACATCCACATATTTCTACTTCTCTGGAACAATGCATGTCTGTAAAGAATCATTGAAAAGGTCAACAACAGAACTGCCAGTACTCCCTAAGTTCCTCCGCTACCCTCATGTGTATACCATCTGGCCCCAGTGTTTTGTCTACTTTTAGTTTAGCTAGCTCCTCATGAAAACAATCCTCTGAAAATAGTTTACATAAAAACATAAGATATGCCGTACTGGGTCAGACCAAGGTCCATCAAGCCCAGTATCCTGTTTCCAACATTGGCCAATCCAGGTCACAAGTACCTAGCAGTTTCCCCAAAAGATACAGGTTCCACAATGCTGGGTCAAGAAGTGATATCCTGGGTCCCTTTCAGTAATGGTTTATGGACCTTTCCTCCAGGAACTTGTCCAACCCTTTTTTAAACCCAGATCACTTACTACATCCTGCGGTAACAAATTCCAGAGTTTGATTACATGTTGAGTGAAAAAATATTTTCTCTTATTAGTCTTAAATAGGTTGCCCTGTAGCTTCATTGCATGTCCCCTAGTTTTCTATATTCTGATGATGTAAACAATCGATCTATGTTTACCTGTTCCACTCCATTCATTAATTTATAGACCTCTATCATATCTACTACTACTACTATTCAGCACTTGTAAAGCGCCACGCATGCAGCGCTGCACAGCTGACCTACAAGAGGTAGCCAACATACAAGAGACAATCCCTGCCCGTCAGAGTCAAGCTCATCGGAGCTTACAATCTAGTTAGAACAAAACATAAGTTAGAACAGTATAGAGAATTAGTCAGTTCTGCGCAAGGTAGAGCATTAGTCAGTTCTGCGCAAGGTACGGTTTGGTCAGTAGTTTGGTCATAAATGATGACGGGGGTTAGAGCAAGATGAGGAAGGAGTCAGGATCTGAATGCAACAGTGAAGAGGTGGGACTTCAATCTGGATTTGAAGAGGGCCAAGGAGGATGCCAGGCGCACAGATGCAGGTAGGCTGTTCCAGGCGTAAGGTGCAGCAAGGTGAAAGGAGCACAGTCGGGAATTCGCAGTGCGTGTGAAAGGCATTGATAGAAGTAACTTGTTAGCGGAGCGCAGATTTCGAGAGGGGATGTAGGGAGAGATAAGAGGTAGTTAGGGGCCATAGAGTGGATGTACTTATAGGTTAGCAGGAGAAGCTTGAATTGGATGCGGGATTGGACAGGGAGCCAGTGAAGCGACCTGAGTAACATGGGCATGGCGAGGTTGGCAGAGGATTAGTCGAGCGGTGTGATATCTCCCCTCAGTCGTCTCTTTTCCAGGTTGAAGAGCCCTAACCTTTTTAGCCTCTCTTCATAGTGGTATCCTTCCATCTCCTTTACCATTTTGGTGGCTCTTCTCTGAACCTTTTCTAATAACGCTATATCCTTTTTAAGATACAGTGACCAAAATTGCACACTATATTCAAGGTGATGTCGCACCATGGAATGATACAGAGGCATTATAATATCTTTTGTTTTATTTTCCATTCCTTTCCTTATGATACCTATCATTCAATTTGCTCTCTTGGCCGCCGCTGCACACTGGGTGGAGGGTTTTAACATGTTATCCACGATAACCCCTAAATCTTTTTCCTGAGTGGTGGTTCCTAATGTGCAACATTGCATCGTATAACCATAGTTTGGATTGTTCTTTCCTAGGTGCATAACTTTGCCTTGTCCACATTAAATTTCATCTGTCATTTGGATGCCCAGTCTTCCAATTTATCAAGAGTCTCTTGAAATTTTCCACAATCCTCATGGGTTTTAACAACTTTAAATAGTTTTGTCTCATCTGCAAATTTGATAACCTCACTCGTTATTCCAATTTTCAGGTCGTTTATGAATATGTCAAAAAGCAGCGGACCCAGCACAGATCCCTCGGGTATTCCACTATTCACCTTTCTCCATTGGGAAAATTGGCCATTTAGCCTTACCCTCTGCTTTCTATCTTTTAACCAGTTCCTGATCCACAATAGTACACTGCCTCCTATTCCATGACTTTTTAGTTTTGCCAAAAGTCTCTCATGAAGGACCTTGTCAAAGGCTTTCTGAAAGTCCAGATACACTATATCAACCGACTCACCTTTGTCTACCTGTTTATTCACACCTTCAAAAAAACATAACAGATTAGTAAGACAAAATCTTCCTTGTCTAAAGCCATGTTGGCTGTCTCCCATTAAGCCATGACTATCTATATGTTCAGTAATTTTGTTCTTTATGATGGTTTCTACCATTTTTCCTGGTTCTGACTTCAGGCTCACCGGTCTTGTAGTTTCCTGGATCACCCCTGGAACTCTTTTTAAAAATTGTCGTTATATTGGCCATCCTCCAATCTTCAGGTATTACAGATGATTTTAATGATAGTTCACGGATTACTAATAGCAGGTCTGCAATCTCATATTTCAGTTCTTTCAACACCCTTTGATGTATATCATCCGGTCCGGGTGATTTGCTACTCTTCAGTTTATCAAATAATTGTAATACATCTTCCCAGTGTATTGATATTTCTTTCAGTTCTTCCACAGTATTACCTTTAAATACCACTTCAGTCATGGGTAGCATCCCTACATCTTCCTCAGTAAATACCAAAGCAAAGAATTCATTCAATCTCTCTGCTATGGCCCTGTCCCCTCTTAGTGCCCCATTTACCCCTCTGTCATCTAATGGTCCAACTAACTCTCTCACAGGTTTTTGTTACGAATGTACTTGAAAATGTCTTTGCTTCCACAGCAAGCTTCTTCTCAAATTCTCTCTTTGCCTGCCTTATCAATGTCTTGCATTTAACTTGCCAGTGCTTGTGCTGTTTCCAGTTTTCATCGTTTGGCTCTTTTTTCCATTTCGTGAAAGATGCTTTTTTTGGCAACAACAGCCTCTCAGACCTCACCTTTAAACCATGCTTTAAACCTTTAAACCTGTCCCCTCGATCCGTTGCCTTCTTCTTGGCTGTTGCATCCTGATCTCTCCCTGGTGCCCTTTATTCTTTCTATCGTAAACTCCAGCCTCTCCTCTGGTTTCTTCCCTGCCTCCTGGAAACATGCTATTGTCCGCCCCCTCCTCAAAAAGTCTACCCTTGACCCCACCTCTCCTGCGAATTGGCGTCCTGTTTCTAACCTCCCTTTCCTTTCTAAAATTCTTGAGAAACTGGTTTTTTCCCAACTTGCCTCCCATCGCGATTCTACTTGTGCCCTTCATCCTCGTCAATCTGGCTTTCACTCGGGTCACAGCACAGAAACTGTCCTTACTGCACTGCTTTCCGAACTTCATAGCTCTCATGACCGTGGTGACATCTCTATTATGGTATCTTTGGATCTGTCCTCTGCGTTTGATTTGGTTGACCATCATACCCTTCTGTCTCGTTTGTCTGATTTTGGGGTTCATGGTACTATTCTTTGCTGGTTTCATTCATTTCTATCCTGCCGCTCTTTCTCAGTCCACTCCGGCACTACAACTTCTCCTCCCACTAGCATTGTCTGTGGTGTCCCCCAGGGTTCCATCCTTGCTCCTTTACTGTTTAATGTCTTCCTTGCTCCTTTAGCTCTGCTTATTCAACAGTCCACCATTTCTTTTCACATCTACGCTGATGATATCCTATTAATTCACCATACCTCTGCCACTTCCCCTGATCTTGGTCCACTCAACTGTTGTCTTTCCACTATCGTGTCTTGGTTTCGGTCAAACTTTCTTCACGCTAACCCCGCTAAATCATCTGCTATGTGGGTTTCCTTCAGTCTGCCTGCCCTCCTGCTATCTCCCGTCATGGGTCCCTCTTCTATCCCTTTGGTTCCCTCTCTCCGTTATCTAGGCGTCACTCTGGACCCCGCACTTTCCTTCCACACTCACATTTCCTCTGTCATTCGTTCCTCCTTCTTTCACCTGCGTCGTATCAAAGCTGTCCGGTCGTCACTTCCCCTTTCCTCCCTTATCACTCTTGTGCTGTCTTTGGTAGTTTCGCGTCTGGATTATTGCAATATTATTTATGCTGGTCTCCCTTCTTTCCAACTTCGTCACCTTCAGATTGTTCAAAACGCTGCCGCCCGCCTGGTTACCTTCACTCCTGCTCGATCCCATGTCTCCCCCTGTCTCCTGGCCTTACATTGGCTCCCGATCAAGTTTCGTTTCATTTACAAGATTCTCATTATCACTCACCGGGTCCTTCACTCTGATATCCCTCAATACTTAGCTAATACTATCCGTTTCCAGCCCTCTCCCCGACTTCTCCGCTCATCTTCTGGTGGTCATCTGTTCCTTCCTTCTCCCTCTCACGCTCACCTAGAATCAACTCGCCACTCTGCTTTCTTTTTCCTGGGCCCCGCCCTTTGGAACTCTCTCCCTCTTCCCCTCCGCATCGAACCCTCTTATCCTCGCTTTAAAACCCTCCTAAAAACTCACCTTTTCTGTCAGGCCTTTGACATTCCTCCTTCCACTGATGGCACCTCATCCACCAGTTCTACCCTCCAACCACCTTGAATCACCTCGTCCATTTTCCTACTTTCCTTCTTCCTCCCCCTGGTTCTTTTTGCCTTCTGTCTTAGCCTGCTATTCTCTCTCTGTCCTATCAGCTTTGGCGTTCTTTTCTAACTTTTATTTTCTGCAGTTGTAATTTTGTTATTGTACACAGCCCTGATGCTTCGGCTTGGGCGGTCAATCAAGCAATTCAATAAAGATAAAGATGCTGGCAGTTTTTTGGACTTCCTTCCACTTTTCTTAAAGCGTGGAATACAGCTGGTCTGTGCTTCCAAGATAGTATTTTTTCAACAACACCCAAGCTTGATGTAAGTCTTTAACCTTTGCAACTGCTCCTTTTAGTTTTTTCTTAAATAGTTTCCTCATTTCTTCATAGTCTCCCTTTTGAAAGTTAGAAGGTGGTACTGTGGATTTTCTTACCATCCCTTCTCCATTAATTAAATCAAACACGATCATTCTATGATCACTATTGCCAAGTGGCCCCAACACCCTTATCTCTTGCACCAGATCTGGTGTTCCACTAAGGACTAAGTCCAAAATGGCTTTCCCTCTGGTCTATTCATGAATCAGCTGCTCCAAGAAGCAGTCATTTATTTTATCTAGAAACTTTATCTCCCTAGCATGTCCTGCCGTGACACTGACCCATTATTATTACTGTGCTGTAACGTTTGTTAGCTTCCCTGATTTCTTTGAGCATTTCATCTTCCATTTGTTCATTCTGGCCAGGCGGTTGATAGTACACACCCACAGCCATCGCCTTGCCTTTTTACATGGAATTTCAATCCATAGAGATTCTACAGCAAATTTTGTGTCCTGCAAAACTTTAATCCTTTGTGACTCAATGCACTCTCTAACGTAGAGCGCAACCCCTCCACCAATTTGATCTGCTCTGTCATTACGATATAGTTTGTACCCAGGTATCACAGTGTCCCACTGGTTGTTCTCCTTCCACCATGTCTGTGAGATACCAGTCATATCTAACCTCTCATTTAGTGCTATATATTCTAACTCTCCCATCTTATTTTTTAGACTTCTAGCATTTGCATACAAGCATTTTAGAGACTGTATTTTATTCAAATTATTCTCCAGGAACAAGCAGGAAGTCAGTCCTCACATATGGGTGATGTCGGTGCCGACGGAGCCCTCGTGTGGAGCAATTCCCCAGCTTTCAAAGAAAGCCTTTGGGATTGCATCGCGCATGCACGGTCCCCTTCCTGCGCAAGGGTGCCATCTTGCTCAGTCTCTCTTTTTCTGCAGAGCCCAACGGATGTTGTCCCTAATTCCTCGTGGAAAAAGTGCGTCAAAACTTCAGAAGAATTTCTCTCTTCAACCGGTTCGACGCCGGTTCCCCTTTCCGCCTACGGCTCGGTACACCGGTATCAAGTCCAGTCAATTTTTTGCGTTTTTGTCCTTACTGACTAGCATTCGCGCCCTTTTTTATTTTCACTGGCAGCCCTGTCCTTCGACCTTGCAGGGGCCATTTTTCCCCCCGATGGCTACCAGCGGGTTTAAAAAGTGTGATCGGTGTAAGAAGTTAATGTCCCTCACTGACACACATGAGTGCTGTCTCCGATGCCTTGGGCCCGACCATGACCCAAAGATCTGTGGCCCATGTGGGAAGATGTCCTCTAAGGCACTTTAAAGTAGGCAGCAGCAGCGTGAAAGGATTTTCTCAGAATCCGCATCCCCCCGGATCCGGACCTCATCAGAAGCCTTGACATTTCGGGAGCTGTCTCAATCCGAGCACCGTTGGGGGTCTTCTGAGCGGGGGTCTCCCTCCCGGGAACACCAGAGGAAGAAGAAACCCGTGAGGGTGGCGTCGTTGGATGCCTCCGATTGCCCTGGGCCCTCAAAGGCCAGGTTGTGGAGTTCTGACCGCTGCCCCGGGTCCTCGGAGCCGGAGAGGCCTGCAAAGATACCTCGCACGGAACTGGAGACGCCGAGAAGGGTAAGTGCTGTTGTCCTCATGGATTTCCCTCCAGAAGAGCTGGCGTCGGGGCCCAAGCCGGAGGTTGCGGAGTCTTCTGAGCTCGGTCTCAGGATGACGGCCCTTGAGCGCAGCATGTCTGCCTTCATGGAGCAGCAGCAAGCGCTGATAGCCGGTCTCACTGGTCCATCCACCCCGACCACCAGGACCTCGACGTCCAAGTCGACCCCGGAGGCCATGCCGATCCTCGAGACTCTTCAGACTGGAGTTGATCCTCGGCCAAGGTCTCCCTCGACCTCCCGCTCGGGACCGAGGTCGTCGACACCAGTGCTCTTGGCGTTGGGGCTGTTGGGGTCGAAGCCCTCGTGGCCGGAGCTGCTCGATTTCTCCTTGGAGGGATTGGCATGGGAGACGGAAGATGAAGAGTTCCCAGACACCCATAGGACCCAGTATGTCCCATCGTTCTCACCGGGTTCGGAGCCTCGGAGAAGGTCCCCTCCAGAGGATACCGGGTTCTCGAACTTCGTCAGGGACATGGCCAAGGCTTTGGCATTCCCAGCGGATACCAAGGAGGAGCCTTGAGCTGAAGAGCTCGAGGCCCCCCAGTATGACTTTCCCACGAGGGAAACACTTACTGAGCTGGTTCCTCTGATGCTGGAACGGCTGATGCTCCGCATGTGGGAGTCTCTGGCCTCAATGCCGGTGCTCAGCAAGCGGGTCGATTCCACATATCGTGTCTGCAAGAGCCCTGGGTTCCAAAAGGCACAGCTGCCGCACAACTCCATGGTTGTGGAATCGGCCATGCACAGGCTCAAGAGCAAAAAAATGCACTCCTCGGTGCCTCCTGGCCGGGAGCCCCGGAACCTGGATGCCCTCGGCAGAAAATGCTTCCAGGGCTCGATGCTGTCATGCCGTGTCTAAACCTACCAGCTGTACATGGGCATGTACTTGAGGGACCTGGCAAAAGAGATTGCCGGGTTCTCAGCTGGTCTCTCCTAGGCACCCTTGCAGTGATTCAGTGCCTTGTCCACCGGGATTCGGGAGTGCTCAAAGTTCATATCTCGAGCGGCCTATGACAGCTTCGAGGCTTCGGCCCAAGTAGCCGCGGCCGGCATCGGTGCACACCACCAGGCCTGGCTAATGTCGTCGGATCTGAAGCCATGGGTTCAGGACAAGTTGTTCGAAGTCCCTTGCCGACGTGACAACCTTTTTGGCAAGCCCATGACTGAGAAGGCTGCTGAGCTCGAGTCCGAGTACTTGACCCGGACAAGACTCTCAAAGAAGACTTCTGCCCCTTCTAAGAAGAAGGGCTTGGGTAAAAAGTCCTTTTTTCCCGAGTAAGGGTACTGCTTATCGCAACTAACCCCACTTACCAGGCCACCACAGCTCTCCAACAGGGGCAGCAGGCCAAGGGATAGGGGCATGGCCCGCGTAAGCAGAAGACACCCAAGCTCCAGGCCCCGGATCCTACCCAGCCGGGAGGGGTTTTTTGACTCCCAAGGCATAGTCTCTCTTCCGTCAGTGGCAAGGCCATGCACAGGAGGCAGGCTGACCCTGTATGCCCACAGGTGGCCAGCCATCACCTCGGATATCTGGGTCCTGCAAATAGTCCAAAGGGGCTATTTGCTACACTTCAGCTAGATACCACCCTCCTTCTTTCCAGGAGAGCCTCTCAGACCCCCTCTTCACAGGGACCTCCTCTTTCAGGAGTTGGCAGGTCTTCTAGAGGATCAGGTGGTGGAACCGGTACCACACCACCTGCAGGGCAAGGGCTTCTACTCCAGGTATTTTCTCATACCAAAGAGAACAGGAGGCCTCAGACCCATCCTCAACCTAAGAAACTTAAACAAGTTCCTGGTGAGGGAAAAGTTCAAGATGCTTTTCCTTGAAATGTTGCTGCCTTACCTCCACCAGGGAGATTGGCTATGCTCCTTAGACCTGAAGGATGCCTATACACACATCCTCATACATCCAGACCACAGACAATATCTGAGATTTGTAGTGTGAGGAAGACATTTCCAATACAGAGTTCTACCCTTTGGCCTAGCCTCTGCTCCCATAGTGTTTACAAAATGTCTGGCTGTAGTGGCGTCCTTCCTCAGAAGTCAAGGAATTTTTGTCTTCCCTTACCTGGACGACTGGCTCATCAGGGGCCTGTCGCCTCAGGAGGACCAACAGGCCACTTCTCGCACTATCAGCCTGTTGCAACATCTAGGCTTTGTCATAAACCACTCAAAGTCTACTTTGCTCCCCACTCAAAACTTAGAGTTCATAGGAGCAAGACTGGACACCCTTCAGGCGAAGGCTTACCTTCTGGAGGACAGGGCACAGAGGCTGCTAGCACTGGCACAACAGTTCAGGCGCAGGTCTGAGGTCTCAGCGAGACACTTCTTATGCCTCCTGGGCCACATGGCCTCCATGGTGCATGTGACCTCAAATGCTCGTCTCCACATGAGAACAGCTCAATGGTGCCTCAGAGATCAGTGGACACAAGCCACCAGCAGCCTCAGAGACAAGATAAGAGTATCCAGGCGACTGGTGCAATCATTGCAGTGGTGGCGTCAGCCACTCAACCAGCTCGAGGGAGTGTCTTTTCAGACTCCCTCGCACACAAGAGTGCTAACGATAGATGCCTCCTTGCTGGGCTGGGGAGCCCATTGCAAAGGATCATGCAATCAGGGGTTATGGTCTCCTCAGGAGTCTGCACACCAAATCAACCTCTTAGAGCTGCGGGCGATTCGCCTAGCTCTTCAAGCCTTTTGTTATGTCCTCTCACATCAGTCTGTCTTGATGCAGACGGACAACCAGGTAGCAATGTTCTACGTGAACAAGCAGGGAGGTACGGGGTCTCGTATCCTATGTCAAGAGACACTGGACCTCTGCTCCTTTGCCATCAGGCAGGGTATGTCTCTCAAAGCAGTGTACCTGCCTGGTCAGGAGAACTGCCTAACAGACAAACTAAGCAGGATTCTTCAACCTCACGAATGGCAACTGTATCCGGTGGTGGCCCAGCGGATTTTCCACCGCTGGGGACATCCGTCCATAGATCTGTTTGCCAGTCCGCAAAATCACCAGCTGCCCAGATTTTGCTCCAGGCAGCCACATCCTCTGAGGGTGGCTGCAGATGCTTTCCTGATCTCCTGGTCAGGGGGCCTCATGTATGCGTTTCCTCCCACGCCTCTGGTGGCCCAGACTCTGTTCAAAATCCTTTGGGACAAGGCCTCTGCCATTCAGGTAGCCCCCAGATTGCCAAGACAGCCTTGGTTTCCACTTCTCCTCCAGCTGGCAGTGGAAACCCCACTCCCACTGGGGATGCAGCCCGGCCTCCTGTCCCAGGAGCAGGGCTCTCTCTTGCACCCCAACCTCAGGTCCCTCAACCTGATGGCATGGCTGCTGAAAGGGTAGTGCTGGCTCCTCTCCTCCTACCTTGGAATGTAGAAGAAGTGTTATTGGCCTCAAGGAGGCAGTCCACTAGGAAATCCTATGCTTTCAAGTGGCGTAGGTTTGAGGTGTGGTGTAGCCAGCACAATGAAAACCCTTTCTCTTGCCTTGTACCAGTGGTGCTGCAGTACCTGCTCCACCTCTCAGAATTAGGTCTCAAGCAAACCACTCGCCAGTGGAGGGGCATCCTCTTTCGGGTCACCCCCTGGTGTCCAGATTCCTCAGAGGTCTGCTTCTGCTGAAACCCCCAGTTCGTCCTCTGGCAACTGAGTGGGATCTAAATTTGATCT
The DNA here is from genome assembly GCA_033557465.1 of Ichthyophis bannanicus. Lineage (NCBI taxonomy): Eukaryota > Metazoa > Chordata > Amphibia > Gymnophiona > Ichthyophiidae > Ichthyophis > Ichthyophis bannanicus. The sequence continues at coordinate 53,971,387 of CM066040.1, forward strand.
TGCAGCAGCTTACTCGCCCACCTTTTGAGCCAATGTCCTCTTGCCATCTGCGCTTCCTCTCCTGGAAGGTGCTCTTCCTGGTGGCACTCACATCAGCCAGACATGTGAGTGAGCTGCAAACTCTCGTAACTGATAAACCACACACATGGTTTTATAGGAATAGGGTGGTCCTCCGCACTTACCCTAAGTTCCTTCCAAAAGTGGTCTCTTCTTTGCACCTCAACCAAGAGGTGATTCTTTCAACCTTCTTTCCCAGGCCGCATTCCAGCCGGGCAGTCCTGCATACCCTGGATTGTAAGAGGGCATTGTCCTTCTACCTGGAGTGTACAAGGGGACATTGAAGGGCTACTCAGCTCTTTGTCTCTTATGACCCCAGTAAGCTGGGGTTACCTGTCTCCAAACGCACGCTGTCTACCTGGGTGGCAGACTGCATTGCCTGGGCGTACAGGGTGGCTGACCTCCCATTGCAGGGTCGAGTGACGGCCCACCGTGTCAGGGCTAAGGCCGCATCAGTGGCTCACTTCCACTCTGTTCCGCTGGCAGACATCTGCCGGGCTGCAGCTTGGTCTTCAAGCCAGACTTTTGCGACCCATTACTGCCTGGATAAGGAGTCCCGACAGGACAGTGCTTTCGGCCAGGCGGTACTCCGCAACTTATTTGAGGTTTAGGCAACTCCAACCCTCTGACCCTTTGGTGTCAGGCTACCAGGGGTGTTGCGTTTTCAGCTGAATTCCTATTGCAGATGCTGCGGCTCTTCTAGAGGGAGCCATTTTTCAGCTATGGGTTCTCAGTAGCCTATAGCTAGGGAGTCCCATATGTGAGGACTGACTTCCTGCTTGTTCCTGGTGAAAGCATAGTTACTCACCTGTAACAGGTGTTCTCCAGGGACAGCAGGAATCAGTCCTCACGACCCTTCCTCCTCCCCTTGGATTTCCAGTCCTGTTATTAATTTTTTCTATTTTTGCCGTCTGTTTAGCTATGTCATTTGACTGAACAAGATGGCACCCTTGGGCGCGAAGGGGACCGCGCATGCGAGATACAATCCCAAAGGCTTTCTTTGAAAGCTGGGGAATTGCTCCCCATGAGGGCTCTGTCGGCGCCGACGTCACCCATATGTGAGGACTGATTCCTGCTGTCCCTGGAGAACACCTGTTACAGGTGAGTAACTACGCTATCTGGCTATTGGTAGACAGGGGTAATTTGGAATCTTTAAACTCTGTCTGCTCCATACTCATGGGCATTTGGGCTACTTTTGTCTTTATTGGTACCTCTCTGCTGATATGCCCAACTTCATTCTTTTGGTAGTATCCTTCAAGGATACATTGTTCCGAACCATGCGCCCTTGGGTGACTGTTGGCTCTCCCCTATTATCTAGTTTAAAAGCTGCTCTATCTCCTTTTTAAAGGTTAAAGCCAGCAGCCTGGTTCCATCCCGGTTAAGGTGAAGCCCGTCCCTTCGGAAGAGCCCCTCCTTTTCGCAGTTCCTAACAAATCCAAAACCCTCATCCTTGCATCATCGTCTCATCCACGCATTGAGACTCCGGAGCTCTGCCTGCCTTTTGGGTCCTGTGTGTGGAACAGGGAGCATTTTGGAGAATGCTACCCTGGAAGTTCTGGATTTTCATCTTTCTACCTAAAAGTCTAAATTTAGCCTCCAGAACCTCCCTACCACATTTTCCTATGTTATTGGTACCGACATGTAGCAAGACAGCAGACTCCTCCCCAGCACAATCTAAGACCTTGTCTAGGTGACGCATGAGGTCTGCTACCTTCCCACCAGGCAGATATGTTACCAGGCGATCCTCACGTCCACCAGCCACCCAGCTGTCTACATGCCTAATGATCGAATCACCAACTATAATGGCTGTCCTAACCCTTCCCTCATGGGCACATGGCCCTGGAAAAACCTCCTTGGTGTGAGAGGGTTTTAAATCACCTGGAGGACAGGTCCTTGCTACAGGATCATTTTCTGCCACACCAGGGTGATGGTCTCTTGTCACGTGACTTCTCTCCTCCATGGCAACAGGGATGCTTCCAGACTGGAGGTGGGACTTCATACTATATCCCTGTAGGTCTCGTCTAAGTACCTCTCTGTCTTCCTTTTGTCCTTCAAATCTGCTATTCTAGCCTCCAGAGATCAGACTCGTTCCCTGAGAGCAAAGAGCTCCTTGCACCTAGTGCACACGTAAGACCCCTCACCAACTGGGAGAAAATCATACATATGACACTTGATGCAAAAGACTGTCTGCATCTTAGTTTTAAGGTTGTGTTTAGATATTTATATTCTTTAATTACTAAGGGTTGCTGGGGATACTTATACTAATAAAACTATACCTAATATGTTTAGTATACTTTGTTCACCTGAAGCTTAATTAATCTCAGGTCCTTAATATATACCTGATGACAATAAACAACTGCACCTGACAGTGAATATGGCACCTCCTTTCCTTTAAGAGGTTTAAGCACTTATAAAGCTACAATTATTTCAGGGGTGGGTGGGTGTTGGGGAGGGAGGGCGGGAAAGAAGACTTTATTAAAAGCTGGCTACTACACAGTACCCTGTCCTGTGCTTCTAAGGTAATTTATGACCAATTTCCAGGGAGAGTCCTACAGCCCTTGCTTGAATATAGGGAGTCTTGGGGGTCTAAATTTAACCAGAAATCTCTCTGCTGTATTTTAAATTTAAACTGAAGGCTCTTTGCTGCTACTAGGCCCTGACTGATTTAACAAATACACTGGGTTCACAGATTAATCAGATTTAAACTAAAGAATTCCTTTTTCCCCAAGATTTAGAAAAATTCCCAGACTTAATACTTACAATAGCAGATCTCTCTCTAGAAATAGCAGTCCCCTTTTGTAGTCCTTCAAGTTCTACCTCATCTCCATTCATATTTGTGTGTGTTTTCTGAGGTCCTACTCCCAGTCCTTTATCCGTGAACACAGAACAGAAGTATTAGTTAAACAATTCCATTTTATCCTCATCAGCGTGTACATATTCCTCCCTTTCACCTTGTAGTCTAACAATACTACTTTTACACTTCTTCCTATCATCTGCATACCTAAAAAAAAGTCTTGCGCCTCCATTTTACCGTATTGGTTATTTTTAATTCCATTTGCTTCTTTGTTTTCCTGACTACTCTTCCAGCTTCTCTTAGTTTTTCTAGATATTGTTACTTGTCTAATTCTTTCTGCAATCTCTTGTAGTTTATGAAGGCTAAGCCTCTTTTTCCTTTTCAGCCATTTCTTCAGTCTCCTTTTTTTCTTACTTTTTTGTACTTTCCTAACAAAAATGATTGTTGCTCTTAGAATAGCTCCTTGCATTTTGTCCACTGCTTTTCTATTTCCCCCAGATGTTCCCACCCAGCTAATGACTCCTTGAGGTATTCTCCTGTCCTAGCAAAGCTAGTTTTTCTGAAGTTTAGGACCCCCACTTTTGAATGAACAATTACCACCCATGTCCTAATACTGAACCACTCCAACTGGCAATCACTGGATGCTAGACTATGACATCATAAACACTGTCTCCATTCATAAGTGCCAGGTCCATTGTAGCAAATCTGCTGTGCAAGAACGTTACCCTTTCTCTGATAAATGGATACCATCTCTCCACAGCAGTCCTTGGAAAATCATCTCATAGTCCAGGAAACCGAAATGTTCTTTATGATACTTTGCACAGCCATGCATTCATCTCCAGAATGCGAGATTACCTGCTTCAGTCTTTACCTTCAACATGGAGGATTGAGGAGAACACTACCTTTGCACCTATCTGCTTCACCCTCTCTCCCAGAACCATGAAGTCACTTTTGATATAGTCAGAGGGATACCTAGCAGTATCATTTGTGCCAATATGGTTGAGCAGTGTTGGGTAATAGTCAATAGTCTTGATGAGTCTCAGCAAATTCTCATTAACATCTTGGATTTTAGCATTTGGCCCGGGAACCAGAGGGACCAGGGTTGAAGTCCCACTGGCACCCCTTGGGCAAGTCACTTAACCTTCCATTGCCTCAGGTGCAAACTTAGATTGTAAGCCCTCCAGGGTCAGGAAAATACTGTTGTTAAGTACCGTCGAGTCTGTGTGACTCATGGTGACCCTCTGGATAGTTGTCCTAAACTGTGTTTCGGTCTTCAGTCAGGTGGCTCATTGTTGATAGAATAACAGTTGCTGCAACACTACAATAGCAAAATTTCTCTATCTGTGTGACTTGAGGTGCATGATTGATGAACTTTTATTGCAAATAAGAGATATAAAAATATAAAAAATAGTCAGCAATATATACAAAAAAAGCTGTGATTTGCATGGACAATTGGTGGGACGAGTGAGACTGATGACTGATAAGGCAGCCTAGCGTATCGTCATCATGTCATTAAGTGACTAAACGCAGCTTAATATGATGGTCTCCTTCCCACTTTCATCATATTTTTGAGTTACTTATAACACAGTTATGGTCAACATTATTGGCACTTTTGCAGTTCAACCCCTTAATGTCCAATGTCTTCTTTAAAAAAAATGGACAGTGAAGTAGCTTTGGACTATACATGCACACATATTTGACACACAAAAGAATCAAATAAAACAAGACCAATTAAAAAAAGGAAATAAAAGGAAATAGTATAAAACCTGGGACATTGCCAGGACATGATTATTAGCACCCTTATAAACAACTCAATTTGAACAGAAGAACCACTTTACCATTGCAGTAAAATTAGACACATCTGTGTTCAATTGTGAGTATGAATGATGGCTCTAATGTTTAAAATGGACAGATTCACTCCCTGTTCCATTTTCACAATAGTGAAGATGGAGCTGCCTGAGACCATCAGAAAAGCCATTATCAAACTTCAAAGGGGTACAAGGCCATCTGCAAAGCCCTTGGGATTCCTGTGTCTACAGTTCACATTGTTATTAAGACGTTTTCTGCTCATGGAACTGTCAAGAACCTCTCAGGATGTGGTGGAAGAGTAAAATTTATCCAAGAAGTCTTTGAAGATTTGTGCAAACTGTTGGAAAAACACCATGTACAACTTCCAAAGAGCTTAAGGCTGACCTGGGGCAATCTGGAGAGTTGGTTTCAACTCACACCATACGCCAGGTGCTAAACAAAGAAGGACTTCATGGGCGAAGGCCAAGGAGGACCCCACTGCTCAAAGACAGACATAAAGAGGCATGCCTGATCTTTGTCCAAACATATCTTGAGAAACCACAATTCTTCTGGAAAAATCTTCTGTAGACAGATAGCATAGTTCACTTGCAGCTGGTATTCTCCATGGACAGCAAAAATAAGTCCTCATGTATGGTATGGCAGGGTCAGGTACATGAAACTCAATACAAGTCCCAGAATCCCTTGGGATGGGAGGGCCCCTGCCACAGTTAAAGCTCAGATATTTCAGTTAGGAGGAGAACACTTGGGAGAGGGTGGGGCTGAGGAAGGAAGCAAGTGCAGCCTTCAGGAGCCTGTCGCTGATGCTGGAAAAGCTCCCGATGTTTCCAGAGAAAGAGAGCAGTGACCCCTGGGAAGAAGAGGAGGCCATGGACACACAAGCATAGGAGGACAACGGAGACCCGGAACTGATGGAGGTACAGGGGATGGGACACTGAAAGCTCTGGCCTTGGGGCAGGTTCAATGAGCAAGTTGTGAACCGGAAGGGTGGAGCAGCTATACAGTTTTTTAGCTGTGCAGCAGAACTACATTGTTGTGTTCTCTGAACGACTCTGTTTAAATTGGACTGAGATGATGCAGTTGTACAGCTTGTAGATGTGTCTCGAGTGATGTGGTTTAGTTCTCCTAAAAGACTTTTTGTTTTTGAACATGAGTAACATGATGCAGCTATATAGTGCCTGACTGTGAAACTGAGCTACAGAGTTGGTTCTCAGAGAGAATGTGGCTTGGAACCTGAGTGAAAAGAGACAGCTGCTTAGCCTTTGACTGCACAACTAAATTGCCTTATTGTGTTTTGAGAAGGACTCTGAGCGTTTGTTCTGTTGATAGGATTGCACTACCTGTAACTTTGTATGCTTTTCTACCCTGGCTGGAGTCAAGTAGAGGAAAGGCCACGCTTGGCCCTGAAGCAAAAGGGAGCCTGGGAACTGAAGGTGACGCAACAGGACTGAGTGCGGTGTTTGCCCAGACCTTATGGGACAGCGGCAGAAGGCAGGACTGTACCCGCCCATAAGTGCTGCTGTGGGACTGAAAGAGACGCTACAATGGGTGACATCACCAACCGAGTCCCATGTGGGAACACTTCCTACCTTCCATTGGAAGCTTTTAGGAGGCTCCACCGCACATGCGTGCCTGCCTTCCTGCCTGCTGTAACACCATCTTCTCCAGTATAATATCAAAGCTATAGCAGAAGACGACAACTCAGGGAGGTGGGAGGATTGTGAGGACTTAATCCTGCTGTCCACGGAGAACACCTGCTACAGGTGAGTAACTATGTTTTCTCTGTGGACAAGCAGGAATGAAGTCCTCGTTTATGGGACTCCTAAGCTACAGGCTACCAAAAACAGAGGAGGTCAAGAAGCCCAGCAGGGACAAAACAAAACCGGAGAATCAAAAGGAATAGCAAAGATAGTACCCCGGGGGAACTAACTGATTCAGAATCTTCAGCATAATTGTGCAGTGAACAGCACACATACTTTTTGGTAGCCTGGATGGACAGTAGGGCTAGTGGGAAGGAGTTGGAACCTAATCCCTAAAGAGAAGCCAGAGTATGGCCTGGTTGAAGTTGCTGTCGCATCAGGAATCTCCACACAGACAGTAATGTGATGTGAATGTGTGACCGAGGGCCAGGTTGCAGTCCTGCATGGAGACTGAGCGCAAGTTGGCCACTGATGCAGCCATGGCTCTGATATTGTGAGCTGTGACATGACCATCAAGGCCGAGTCCTGCCTGGGCATAAAATCCTCAGAGTGCGTTTGGAAACAGCAGCCCCTAGCTTGCTGGGATAAAAAGAGACAAACAACTGGGTGGACCTTTGATGGGCCTTTGTCTGCTCAAGGTACCTGTTTGTTACAGTCCAGCATGTGCAGCACCGCCTCCCCCCTGTGGACATGAGGACCAGAAAAGAGAGTAGGCAACAAGACTGATTGGTTAAGATGGAAAGCAGAGACCACCTTCAGAAGGAAATGCGGATGAGTGCACAAGACCACTCTATTGTGATGAAACCTTGTATACGGTGGGTGTGCTACCAGAGTTTGGAGCTCACTGACATGATGTGCCGAGGTAACCGCCACCAAGAACAAGACCTTCCAAGTCAGGAATTTCAAAGGGCAAGAAACTAGCGGTTCATAGGGAGCCGACAAGAGCTGTGCCAGAGCCACATTACGGTCCCAAACCACCACTGGGGGGCTTGACAGGAGGCTTAGAGGAGCAAGCCCCGCATGAACTGAACCACCAAGGTCTGAGCTAATACGGGCTTCCCCTCCGAGCCACAATGAAAGACTCTGATCATGCTTAGGTGGACTCTGACAAAATTGGACTTAAGACCCGACTCCGAGAGGTGCAGGAGGTACTGGAGCAACTTGTCCATTGTGCAAGAAAAGGGGTCCAAAGCACAGTCCACACACCAGGAGGAGAACCTCTTCCATTTAAACATGTAGGACCTTCTCATTGAAGCTTTACAGGAGGCCATGAATACTTCCGTGACGCTCTCAGATAGGTTAAGCTCTGACAGAACTACCCGTTCAACATCCACACCGTGAGAACCAAGAACCAGATGTAGGGGTGTAGCAAGGTCCGTCCTCCTGTGATATGAGGTCTAGGGTGGAGCCCAGTCATAAGGGCTCCCACCAAGAGAGCTGAAGCAGCAGAGGGAACCATGGCTGCCTGGGCCAGTTCGGTGCAATGAGAATCATCGAGCCCCTATCAGCCTGGAGTTTCAGCAAGGTCTTCGCCACAAGAGGAATGGGCAGAAACACATAGAGCAGGCCCACTCCCCAATGAAGGATGAAGTTGTACAGCTAGCGACGTGACTATGGAGCAGAACTGACCCTCCTGGGCATTGTGCAGGGTGGCAAAGAGATCTATTGAAGGGATACCCCACTCCCGAAAGATCCTGCCCATGACCTATCTGTTCAAGGTCCAGTCATGCGGGTGGAGGACGCGACTCAACTGGTCTGCTAGAGAATCAACTTTCCCGTGGAGAGAGAAGGCCCTCAATTCCATCCCATGGGTGATGGCAAACTTCCATAAGCAGACTGCCTCCCAGCACAAGAGATATGAGCCTGTGTCTCCCTGCTTGTTGATGTAGTACATCGCCACTTGGGACAATCTGGTTGGCGAGGTGGACCCTGAATTCCTGGAGGGCATTCACTATGGCCTTGAGTTCCAGAAAATTGGTCTGGTGAAGACTCCCCTGCATGGATCACACACCTTGAGTGCGCAGACCATCCAGGTGAGCCCCCCAGCCGAGCTTGGATGCATCCGTCATCGGTGTCCACTGGGGAGGCAACATCTGAAAGGGGAGGCCTTTGAGCAAGTTCTGCGGTTCCAGCCACTAGTGCAGGCTGGTGGATCATCCTCTGCTGCTATGCCACTCTCAGTTGGTGTACCCCAAGGATCTGTGTTGGGTCCACTCCTTTTCTCTATATCCAGTCCCGTGGTGCACTTATCTCTTCCCATGGCTTTCAGTACCATCTTTATGCTGATGACTCCCAGATTAATCTCTCTACACCTGAAATGTCTCCGGCAATCCAGGCCCGCTCTCTGCCTACCTTTCTGACATTGCAGCTTGGATATCTCACCGCTGCTTGAAATTGAATATATCCAAAACCAAGCTTCTTATTTTTCCCCCTAAACCCTCATCTCCCCATCCTCCTTTCTGAGTCTCTCTGGATAATTTTCTACTCCTCCCTGCTTCCTCGGCTCACAATCTTGGGGGTCGTCTTTGACTCCTCTCTCTCCTTCTCCAACACATCCATCTGATAGCTAAAACCTGCCGTTTCTTTCTCTATCTCCCCTTCAATCTGTTCAACACTCTGCTGCGCAGCTAATCTTCTGCCAGCCTTGTCATTCTCATATTACCCCCTTTCTCAAGTCATTTCATTGGCTCCCTATCCGTTTCCACATCCAGTTCAAACTACTGACCTATAAGTGCATTCACTCTGCAGCTCCTCACTACCTTTCCTATCTTATCTCTCCCTACAACCCTACTCGGGAACTCTGCTCTTCTCGCAAATTGCTTCTATCTGTGCCCTTCTCTTCTATTGCTAACTCCAGACTTTGCTCCTTTCACCTTGCTGCTCCTTATGCCTGGAACAAAATCCACCCATTCCTTTCTGAACACACTACTAAGACACTTATCCACTCTTTAGTTACCTCCTGTCTAGACTACTGTAACCTACTCCTTGCTGGTCTCCTTCTGAATCATCTATCTCCCCTTCAATCTCTGTTCAACACTCTGCTGCGCAGCTAATCTTCTGCCAGCCTTGTCATTCTCATATTACCCCTTTTCTCAAGTCATTTCAATTCAAAAGTTTGCAAACAGAGGAACACAGAAAAGAATACAGGATCAAACTAAAAGAGACAAAAAGAGAAATAAGGATAGCAAAATGAAAGGCAGAAGAAAAGATGGATAAAACTGTGAAGTGTGGCGACAAAACTTTTTTCAGGTATGTGCGGGAGAGAAGGAAAATCAGAGGTGGAAATGCAGGACTCAAAAGTGCTGGGAATGGATTTGTGGAAAGTGACATTGAAAAAGTGGAAATGCTAAACAAATCCTGGAAAAGGACCACCTGTGACTGACAAATATGCAAATGGGAATGGAGTAGATACCACACCATGCACAGAAGATGATGTGTTAGAGCAACTTGCAAAACTGAAAATGGCCAAGGCCATGGGACTGGATGGATACATCCCAGGATATTGAAAGAGCTCAGAGAGGTTCATGCAGGACCATTAAAGGATGTTTTTAATAGATCCTTGGAGACAGGAGAAGTTCCACAGGATTGGAGAAGGCTGATGTGATACCTCTTCACAAAAGTGGCAGTAGGGAAGAAGTGACAAACTACAGACTAGTAAGCCTTATCTTGGTGGCGGGAAAAGTAATGGAGGCGCTCCTGAAAAAGCGGATAGTGTACTTCCTCGAAACCAACAGGTTGCATGATCTGAGGCAACATGGTTTTACCAAAGGTTGATCTTGCCAAACAAATCTGATTGAGTTCTTTGACTGGATGACCCGAGAACTAGATCAGGGGCATGCGATGGATGTGATCTACCTAGATTTCAGCAAAGCCTTTGCTACTGTTCCTCATAGGAGGCTTCTCAATAAACTCAGCAGCTTGGGGATGGGTCCCATGGTGATGAACTGGATCAGAAATTGGTTGACTGACAAGATGACAGAAGGTGATCATAAACGGAACTCACTCAGATGAAAGGAAGGTGATTAGTGGTGTCCTCCAATGTATTTGTGAGTGATATTGCTGAAGGACTGAATGGAAACGTTTTTTTCAGATGACACGAAAATTTGCAACAGAGTGGACTCCCCTGAGTGAGTGGATAACATGAGGAAAGATCTACTATATCAAATGTAATAAACATACTAAAGCTGGAAGAATGATCTAATGCTTGGCAGATTTAATGTGAAGAAGTGCAGTGTCATGCACTTGGGAAGCAGAAATCAAAGGAAACTGTATGCAATAGGGGGCGAGAGGTTGGGGTGCATGGACCAAGAGAAGGACCTTGGAATGATTGTTTCTGACTATCTCAAGGTGGCAAAACAGTGTGACAAGGCTGTGGCAAAAGCCAGAAGGATGCTGGGTTGCATACAGAGAGGAATTACCAGCAGAAAGGAAGAGGTACTAAGCCACTGTACAAGTCACTGGTGAGGCCTCAGTTGGAATATTGTGTTCAGTTTTGGAAACCATATCTCGCAAAGGACATAAAAAGGCTGGAAACAGTTCAGATTAAGATGACCAAAATGATTTGGAGCCTGCGTCAGAAGACTTATGAGAAGAGACTTGAAGACCTAAATATGTATACTCTGGAGGAGAGTAGGGACAGGAGAGATATGATTCAGACCTTTAAATACTTAAGTATTAATGAACAAACTTCTTCCAAAGACGAGGAAGCTGTAAAACTGGAGGGCATAAGATGAAGCTGCAAGGGGGTAAACTGAAAGGCAATGTCAGGAAATACTTTTTCACTGAAAGGGTGGTGGATGCTTGGAATGCCCTCCCTATGGAAGTGGTGGGGGAAAATACAGTGTCAGAATTCAAAATGGCATGGGACAGACAGTGGATCCCTTTATAGCAACAGTATAAAATCAAAATAAACATAACTACCTCTAATATCTCGGCAAATAGGATTGACCTACATGGAGTGGTGGGTATAGCCCTAAACAAAGGCATGGGGAGGGGTGACCCGCACAGAACGGCAGGTTCACCTACTCTTGCTGCCTTGCTGGACAGACTAGATGGACCATACTGCTCTTTATCTGCTGTCATATACTATGTTACTATGTTATTATGTTACTATGTAAGACAAGACCTTCCTTGGCTAAAGCCATGTTAGCTGTCTCCCATTAAGCCATGGCTATGTACATGTTCAGTAATTTTGTTTTTTATAATGGTTTCTACCATTTTTCCTGGTACTGATGTCAGGCTTACTAGTCCATAGTTTCCCAGATCACCCTTGGAACCCTTTTTAAAAATTGGCGTTACATTGACCATCCTCCAATCTTCAGGTATTACAGATGATTTTAATGATAGTTCACAGATTACTAATAGTTCACAGATTACTAATAGGTCTGCAGTCTCATATTTCAGTTCTTTCAACACCCTTGGATATATACCATCCGGTCCAGGTGATTTGCTGCTCTTCAGTTTATCAAATAATTGTAATACATCTTCCTGATGTATCAATATTTCTTTCAATTCTTCTGTGGCATCACCTTTAAATACCATTTCAGTAATGGGTAATATTTCTATATCTTCCTCAGTAAAACCTGAAGCAAAGAGTTCATTCCGTATCTCCAGGAACAAGCAGGAATGTAGTCATCACATATGGGTATCGTCGGTACCGACGGAGCCTGCGTGGGAACGCTCCCCAGCGTCCAATCATAAAGCTTTTGGGAGCATCCCACAGCGCCTGCGTGCTGCCTTCCCGCCTTTCCCAACTTCCTCTCTCCAGTTCTTCTTTTTCCACGGAGCCAGCAGGTCGTGTTCCTGTCACCGCAGAAGAATTCTTTTTTATTTATTTCTTTTTTGTGGTCGCGTCTGCCTTCCTCGACGCTCTACCAGTATCGCCGTTTTTTTCCTTTCTTACTTCTGTAAAAAAATATATATATTCTCTTTTTTTCTTTTTCTTCAGGTGCACGTGCCTTTGGCCCAAAAATGTTTCCTTACCATGGAGAAACCTGCCTCAGGTTTCAAAAAGTGCACCAAGTGTGGCGGTACCATTTCCGTCACCGACACCCATGAATGGTGTCTAAAATGTTTAGGTCCTGACCACTCCATCACGGATTGTATGTCCTGCGCCATGATGTCTAAAAGAGGTCAGCAGAACCGAGCTGCTAAGCTCAGTACCCTGTTTCCCTCTGATGCAGCTTCGGTGGCATCGACGTCTCCCAGGGATTCTTCTTCCTCCCGTGGATCTCAGGTAACTAAACATAAATCCAGCCGGTCCTCGAAGGGTAGATCTCCTTCTAAGCATTGAGATGCCTCTGGCGTTGCCCTCGAGGATTCTGCACCGGCAAAATTACCCCAGCGGGAGGCTTTGGCTTCCAAAGCATTATCGGGGTTCCAGGATGTTCTCGAGGCCTCGACCTCGGCAGAACTACTGGTGCCATGCTCTGGGGTACCGGCGGTCTCCTCCGGTACCGACATCCAGGCATTGGCAGCGTCGATAGACCAGAGAGTTCTGGCTATGGAAAGCAGTCTGGTGGCTTTCCTTGCGGCATCGAAGCCCTCGGAACCGCGACAGACAATTACACCGGTACCGACACCGGCCTCGGTATTGGTACCGGTACCGGTACCGATAGCATCGACATCGGCATCAGTGTCTGCTTTGCCGGTACCTCATCCGATGACCTCCGGTACCGATACCCCAGTACCGGTTACTCCCAGTACCAACTTTGGTCGGTACGGGTATCGGGCTCTTCAAGAGCATCCGGACAGACGATACTTCGAGTCCTCAGAAGAATCTGAGGATTCTGACAGTTCTGTTGAAGCAGCAATGTTTCTCCCAGAGGAGCCCTCCTCCCCTAAACGCAGGATGTCTTCTCCAGAGGATATTTCCTTCCAAGATTTTATCAGGGAGGTGGCTCGGGGCCTGTCCATTACTGTGGCCCTGAAACAGAGCCAAGGGCCAAGGAGTTGGAAATTCTACAATATCCTAAAACTCCTAAGGAGGCAGCTACCTTGACCATTCATGAGATTCTATATGATCTCATGTTAAGGATGTGGGAAACACCTCTTACCACCTCTCCTCATTCTCGTAGACTGGATACTATGTATCGAGTCCCTCCTTGTCCTGGATTCCATAAGACTCAGCTTCCTCACCACTCTATTGTAGTGGAGTCAGCTATGAGAAGGATCAAGAGTGCAAAAAGACATGCCTCTAATCCTCCAGGACGTGAGTGCAGAACTCTGGATGCTTTTGGACGTCGGGTCTTCCAAGCTTCCATGCTTTCTGCCAGGATCAGTTCCTATAGTCTCTATATGGGAATGTTCCTGAAGGAGGTCACAGATGATTTAGAGACTTTAAGTCCTTTTCTTCCTGAGGATAAAAGACAAATTTTTCTCACTTTGGTCAAACATGCCCAAGATGTTTCAAAATTTTCCAACCGTGCAGCCTTTGACTGCTTTGAGTGCATAAGCAGAACCTCGGCTATGGCCATAGGTGCATGTAGAATTACTTGGCTCCAGGCATCTGATTTAGAGCTCTGGGTACAAGACAAATTGGGAAATATCCCTTGTACTGGTGAGAACCTGTTTGGTAAAGATTGGCAGGAAAAAGCCAATGAAATGGATGCTGAAAATTCCACCTTGGATAGATTATCCAAGTCTGCTGCTGATCCTGCTAGAAGAAAATTGTTCAAGAAACCATTCTTTTCTAAAAAGAAAAAATTCTATCCTGCTTATGTTCAGCAGGGACGTTCTGCAGGTCAGCTTGCCAGGAAAGGTCAGCAACCACCCAAACAGAAGAAAGTAAAGGCTGCTAGGCCTCAACCGGCCCAGCAGGCTCAGCCTCCACAGGGCCTTTGACTCTCATCTAGAGAACTTAGCCTTCCTGGTTCTGGAGGGACCAGAACCTTCCACTATTCCAGGAAGGCTATGTCATTTTGCCCCCAGACGGGGGCAAATAACAGCAGAGCATTGGACACTCTCCATTATAAAGGAGGGGGTACAAGCTTCATTTTTCAAGCATGCCCCCTCACACAATAGTAAGGCAGTTCAATTCTCCGACCTCTCTCATCAACCTGTTAGGTCAGGAGGTCGCTATCCTTCTTGCCCAAGGGGCAATAGAAGAAGTACCCCTTCATCAACAGGGTACAGGGTTCTATTCCCCTTATTTTCTTATTCCAAAGAAAACAGGGGGTTACAGACCTATCTTAGGCCTCAGAGAATTGAACAAATTCCTTGTCAAGGAGAAATTCAAAATGATTTCTCTCGGATCTCTGCTGCCATACCTTCAGAGTCAGGATTGGCTTTGTTCTCTAGATCTCAAGGATGCATACACCCATGTTCTCATCCCTCCAACTCACAGAAGGTTCCTTCGGTTCCTTTTTCAGGGAAAGCACTACCAATACAGGGTGCTTCCATTTGGCCTGGCCTCAGCAGCAAGGGTGTTCACGAAATGAATGGTTGTTGTAGAAGCATTTCTCCGCACTCTAGGGATATTCGTCTTCCCTTACTTAGACGATTGGCTCATTCGAGCCCCAACAGAGTCAGAGGCCAGGACTTCTCTATCCTGCACAATGCGTATCTTTCAGTATTTAGGGCTGGTAATAAACATCCCAAAATCCAGTCTGACTCCCACTCAGTCTTTGGAATTCATAGGAGCTTTCCTGGATATCACAAGGGCAAGGGCCTATCTCCCCCAGGCCCGTTGCCTTCGCTTGGTGCAGTTAGCTTCTCAAGCAGTGCTAAAGCCTCATCTAACTGCTCGAGAAATGTTAAAACTACTAGGCCACATGGAATCCACCGTGCATGTGGTTCCCTATGCTCGCCTCCACATGAGGGCAGCTCAGTGGACTTTATCCACCAAATGGACCCAGGCATCAGGATGCCTGTCAGACAAAATAGCAAACACAAGTCGCCTCATTTTGTCCCTCCAGTGGTGGAAGTCCACTCAAAACGTGTTGCTGGGGTCCCCTTTTCAGCAACCCTTACCCCAAACAACTCTCACAACAGATGCTTCTCCAAAGGGTTGGGGAGCTCATCTGCAAGACCTCTCCACCCAGGGCACCTGGTCTCCACAGGAGAGTTATCTACATATCAATCTCTTAGAGCTCAGAGCAATCTTTCTTGCTCTGCGAGTGTTCCACACCCTGCTCAGCTACAAGACGGTCCTCATTCATACGGACAATCAAGTAGCCATGTTCTATGTGAACAAGCAGGGGGGAACAGGCTCTCTGTTGCTTTACAATGAAGTTTTGCGACTATGGGCCCTCGCCAGAGAGCATCAGATTCATCTTCTGGCAGTGTATCTTCCAGGCATTCAAAACTCTTGGGCAGACAGACTCAGTCGAGTTCTGCTTCCACACGAGTGGTCTCTGCATGCAGACCAGGTGACCAGGATATTTCAACTTTGGGGAACCCCGGACATAGACCTCTTTGCAAGTCTGTGGAATGCCAAACTTCCCCAGTTCTGTTCCAGAATTCCGGCTCAGGAGGCTCAGACCAGGGATGCTTTCCTCCTTTACTGGGGTCAAGACTTCCTGTATGCCTTTCCACCCATTCCCCTAATTCCCAAAACCCTGTTCAAGCTTCAGAGAGATAGAGGCCATATCATTCTCATAGCTCCACATTGGCCATGGCAAGTGTGGTACCCTCTGCTTCTACATCTCTCTCAAGCTCCCTCCCTGGAGTTAGGGTCTGCTCCAGATCTCCTATCCCAGGAGGATGGACTGTTATGGCATCCTAATCCACAGTCTCTGCATCTCAGGGCTTGGTTGCTGAAGGCCTAGATCTCCATGATCTTAATATCCCTCAGCCAGTGAAAGTTATTCTTCTTGCTTCCAGAAAACCTTCCACAAGATGCTCTTATGCTTTCAAGTGGAAAAAGTTTACAATATGGTGTTCGCAAAAGGCTCTTAACCCCCTGGCGATACCTCTGGAATCATTGCTGGAGTATCTCCTTCATTTATCCAATGCAGGTCTTAAGACTAATTCAGTAAGAGTCCATTTGAGTGCTATTGCAGCTTCCCTTAAGCCTCTAAATGGACAACCTATTTCCTCTCATCCTCTTATAGCAAGATTTATGAGAGGCCTTCTCTTAACTAAGCCTCCCATTAGACCACCACCGGTGGCATGGGACTTAAACCTGGTTCTTGGGCAGCTCATGAAGCCACCATTTGAACCTTTAGCTATTACCTCCTTGAAATTCATTTCTTGGAAGGTTATCTTTCTCATTGCAATCACATCAGCACGCCGCATTAGTAAGTTGCAAGCGCTAGTAGCTGATTCACCTTATACAAGGTTCCATCAAGACAAGGTAATCCTCAGGACTCATCCACACTTTATGCCAAAGGTGGTCTCGCCTTTTCTTCTGAACCAAGCGGTCTACCTACCTGTGTTTTTTCCAAGGCCTCATGCATCATATGCAGAGAGGAATCTTCATACCTTGGACTGTAAAAGAGCTTTAGCTTTTTATTTACAAAGAACACAGCAACATAGAAAGTCCTCTCAACTCTTTGTTGCTTTTGATCCTTCTCATTTGGGACTTCCAGTCTCCAAGAGAACACTGTCTAACTGGATTGCTCAGTGTATTTCCTTCGCCTATCAGAGTAAGAACCTTTCTCTGGAGGGCCATGTCACTGCTCACAATGTGAGAGCCATGGCAGCCTCAATGGCTCATCTGCACTCTGTGTCTATCGACTACATCTGTCGAGCAGCCACTTGGGCCTCGGTTCATACCTTTACAGCCCATTACTGCTGGGACAAGGACTCCCGCCCGGATGCCTTGTTTGGTCAGGCTGTTCTCCAACACCTGTTCCATACCTAATCAACTCCTACCCACCATCCCTGGTAGGATGCCAGAGATCCATGGGGGGAAGTGGAGCCCTGTTCAGGGACACACAACTTGTGGGGTCTCTCCCTGGCACCTAAAGCTAGGGAGTCCCCATATGTGATGACTACATTCCTGCTTGTTCCTGGAGATAGCATAGTTACTCACCTTTAACAGGTGATCTCTGGGAACTGCAGGAATTTAGTCCTCACAACCCACCCACCTCCCCTAGGAGTTGTATCTCTCTATCTATCTCTTTCCTTTCCCTCTCTCTCTCTTTGTCTCAGCTTTAAAACTCAACTGGAGAGAGGCAGTTGGGAAAGGTGGGAAGGCAGCATGCAGGCGCTGTGGGATGCTCCCAAAAGCTTTCTGATTGGACGCTGGGGAGCGTTCCCGCGCAGGCTCCGTCGGTACAGACGATACCCATATGTGATGACTAAATTCCTGCTGTTCCCGGAGATCACCTGTTACAGGTGAGTAACTATGCTCTCTCCGCTATGGCCTTGTCCCCTCTTAGTGCCCCTTTTACTCCTCTATCATCTAATGGTCCAACTGACTCTCTCACAGGTTTTTTGCTACGAATGTACTTGAAAAAGTCTTTATTATGCGTTTTTGCTTCCACAACGAGCTTCTTTTGCCTGCCTTATCAATGCCTTGCATCTAACTTGCCATTGCTTATGTTTCCAGTTTATTGGACCCTAATACACTCAAGAGGGAAATTGCTCCCATGGAGACCAGTGTCAATTTCAATTGACACCTCAATGCAGCTGCATCGATTGGAAGAGCATGGGTCTAGAGAATCAGCTGCATGATCTGTGGTGATGATGCCCCTGGCACTGAAGGCTCAATTCTGTTGCTTGGCAAGCACTACCATCATTTGGGCATCGAGGACCCAGAGGCACTCCTTACAGACTGCCATTTCCAAAGGCTGTAGGGCTGGAAGAACCACTTCAGCCACTTCTGGCACCACCGTTGTGGAATCGCCAATGGTAGGGACATTGGGGGATGAACAGCATACCTAATGCACTCTGGTACACACTGGGTTACTTTGGTGGACTGTTCCCTGCCATTGCTTCATAAGAACATAAGATATGCCATACTGGGTCAGACCAAGGTCCATCAAGCCCAGTATCCTGTTTCCAACAGTGGCCAATCTAGGTCATACGTACCTAGCAGTTTCCCCAAAAGACACAGGTTCCGCAATGCTTGTACTGGGTCAAGCATTGATATCCTGGGTCCCTTCTTAATAATGGTTTATGGACCTTTCCTCCAGGATCTTGTCCAAACCTTTTTTAAACCCATCTACACTAACAGCATTTACTACATCCTCCGGTAACAAATTCCAGAGTTTGATTACACGTTGAGTGAAAAAATATTTTCTTTTATCAGTCTTAAATAGTTTACCCTGTAGCTTCATTTCATGTCCCCTAGTCTTTCTATATTCTGATAACGTAAACAATCGATCTACGTTTACCCGTTCCACTCCGTTCATTAATTTGTAGACTTGTATCATATCTCCCCTCAGCCGTCTCTTTTCCAGGTTAAAGAGCCCTAACCTTTTTAGCCTTTCATCATAGGAGTATCCTTCCATCCCCTTTACCATTTTGGTGGCTCTTCTCTGAACCTTTTCTAATAACTCTATATCCTTTTTAAGATACGGCGACCAGAATTGCACACAATATTTAGGGTGCGGTCTCACCATGGAACGATAAAGAGGCATTATAATATCTTTTATTTTATTTTCCATTCCTTTCCTTATGATACCTAGCATTCTATTTGCTCTCTTGGCTGCTGCTGCACACTGGGCCGAGGGTTTTAACATGTTATCCACAATGACGCCTAAATCTTTTTCCTGGGTGGTGGTTCCTAATGTGTAACCTTGCATTGTGTAACCATAGTTTGGGTTGTTCTTCCCTAGGTGCATAACTTTGCACTTGTCCACATTAAATTTCATCTGCCATTTTGATGCCCAGTCTTCTAATTTATCAAGATCCTCTTGCAATTTTCCACAATCCTCTTGGGTTTAACAACTTTAAATAGTTTTGTGTTCTCCAGGACCAAGCAGGAAGTCAGTCCTCACATATGGGTGACGTCGGCGCCGACGGAGCCCTCGCGGAGCAATTTTCCCCAGCTTTCAAAGAAAGCCTTTGGGAATTGCAGCGCGCATGCGCGGTCCCCTTCCCGCCCAAGGGTGCCATCTTAGCCAGTCTTCTTTTTTACGCGGAGCCCTACAGACGTGGTCTTCCAGTCCCCGCAGAAAAAGTTGATTTTCTTCATTATTTCTATTTTTTCTTCGGTTCGACGCCGGTCTCTTTCCTGCCCGGACTCGCGACGCCGTTGCGAGTCCTTCTCTTATTTTTCGGTTTTTCTGATTTTCTAGTCAGTTTTCGTTTTTCGGTTTTTCGCTGGCAGCCCGGTCCTTTGACCTTGCAGGGGCCCTTTTTCCCCCGATGGCTGCCAGTGGCTTCAAAAGGTGTGTTCAGTGTGACAGAAACATGTCTCTCACTGACACACATGATAATTGCCTCCGCTGCCTCGGCCCAGATCACGAGGAACTGATCTGTGGGGCCTGCAGCAAAATGTCCTCCAAAGCCTTACGGAGTCGGCGGCATCAGCGGGAAAGAATCTTCACAGATCCCACCCGTACCCGGACCTCGTCGGAGGCTTCGGCGTCCAGAGGCTCCAGCTCTGAGCATCGCCGGAGTTCCTCCGACAGGGGTTCTCCCTCGGGGGATCATCATCGGAAGACGAAACCCGCGAGGGCGTCGTCGGTGGACGCTCCTGGTTCCGCGAAAGCCAGGTCGCATAGCCCCGATAGCCGTCCCGGGTCTTTGGAGCAGGATCGTCTCACGAAGCGACCTCGTCTGGAATCGGAATCGCCTGCTCGGGTAAGTCCTGTCGTCCTCGTGGACTCGCCTCCGAGGGGTCCGACGTCGGGCCCGACGCCGTCGGGGCCCGAGTCGGGGGCTGCTGGGTCACCTGAGGTCGGACTCAGGTTGACGGCCTTGGAGAGCAGACTGTCTGCCTTCATGGACCAGCAGCGGGCACTGATCGCTAGCCTCGCTGGTGCCTCTGCCCCGACCGCCGGGACGTCGACGTCTAAGTCGACCCCGGAGACCGAGCCGATCCTCGAGTTCATGCGGGCTCGAGTCGATCCTCGGTCGAGGTCTCCCTCGGCCTCCCGTTCGGGACCGAGGTCGTCGACGCCGACTCCCTCGGCATCGGGGCGGCCGACGCCTCCGCCCGCCCGAACTGACCCCACCGATTCCTCCTCGGAGTCGGCCAGGGAATCTGAAGTGGAAGAGTCACTTGATTCCTTTCGGACTCGGTGTGTCCCCTCGGACTCCCCTGAGTCCGAACCTCGGAAGCAGTCCCCCCCGGAGGATGCCCGGTTCTCGGACTTCGTCAGGGATATGGCCAAGGCTTTGGCCTTCCCTGCGGATCCTGAGGAGGAGCCTCGAGCCGAAGAGCTCGACGCCCTCCAGTATGACTCTCCAGCGAAGGAGCACTTTACTGTACCGGTTCCTCCCATGCTGGAATGACTACTCTTCCGCATGTGGGAGAGTCCGGCATCGTCGCCGGTATTAAGCAAGCGGGTCGATTCCATCTATCGAGTCCGAAAGAGCCCTGGCTTCCAGAAAGCACAGCTACCGCACCATTCCATGGTGGTGGAATCGGCCATGCATAGGCTCAAGAGCCAGAAGATGCACTCCTCGGTGCCTCCCGGCAGGGAGGCCCGCAACCTGGATGGCCTCGGTAAGAAGTGTTTCCAAGGCTCTATGCTTGCTTGTCGGGTCCAGACCTACCAGCTCTACATGGGCATGTACCTTAGAGACCTGGCTAAGGAGATAGCCGGATTCTCTGCTGGACTTTCCGAGGAACCTTTGCGGAGGTTCCTAGCCTTGACCACTAGAATTCGAGAATGCTCCAAGTTCATTTCTCGAGCAGCCTATGATGGCTTTGAAGCATCGGCTCGAGTAGCCGCAGCCGGCATCGGTGCCCGCAGAGAGGCTTGGCTTCAGTCGTCTGACCTTGAACCCTGGGTGCAGGACAAGTTGGTCGATGTCCCCTGCCGAGGTGAGAACCTATTTGGCAAGCCCATGGCTGAAAAGGCTGCGCAAATCGAGACGGAGACTCTCACCAGAACAAGGCTCTCTAGAAAGACCTCTGCCCCTTCCCAAAAGAAGAAGGGCTCGGGAAAAAAGTCCTTTTACCCGAGGAAGGCGACTGCCTATAAACACTACCCTCAATATCAGGCCTCAGCAGCTCCCCAACAGGGTCAGCAGGCCAAGGGACGGGGTAACGGGTCCCGTAGGCAGCAAACCCCCAAGCCTGCGCCACCGGCCCCTGCTCAGCAGGGTGGGGGTTTTTGACTTCATCGACATAGCCTCTCCCCCTCAGCTGGTTTCTCCCAGCACAGGAGGCCGGCTGGTCCACTTTGCCCACAGGTGGTCCAACATCACATCAGATGCCTGGGTGCTTCATGTTGTGCGAGAAGGCTATCTTCTCCACTTCCACCAGGTCCCTCCCTCCTATTTTCCGGGAGAGCCTCCACGACTCCCTCTGCACAGGGACTTACTCCTTCAGGAGTTAGCAAGTCTTCTTCAGGAACAGGCTGTGGAACCGGTGCCCCACCACCTGAGAGGTCAAGGCTTTTATTCCAGGTATTTCCTAATACCAAAAAGAACAGGAGGCCTCAGACCCATCCTGGACTTGCGCAACCTCAACAAGTTCCTCGTGAGGGAGTAGTTCAAGATGCTTACCCTTGGAATCCTTCTGCCCTACCTCCAGCAGGGAGATTGGCTATGCTCCTTGGATCTAAAGGATGCTTACACGCACATCCTCATCCACCCCAGCCACCGCCAATACCTAAGGTTTGTGGTGGCAGGAAATCATTACCAGTACAGAGTACTGCCCTTTGGCCTATCCTCCGCACCACGAGTCTTCACAAAATGTCTCGCGGTGGTGGCGGCTTATCTCCGGCTTCAGGGCCTCTATGTCTTTCCTTACCTAGACGACTGGCTCATCAGAGCATCGTCCCCTCAAGACGTCACACAAGCCACGCACCGCACTGTGACTCTTCTCCAGTACTTGGGCTTTGTCCTAAACTTCGCAAAGTCCACTTTGCTCCCCTCGCAAGATCTCGAGTTCATCGGCGCAAGGTTGCACACTCTTCAGGCGCGAGCTTTCCTGCCTCTCGACAGAGCTCAGCGGCTAATGGACTTAGCCGGCCGTTTTCACAGCCAGTCCCTGGTCTCGGCCAGGCGCTTTCTGAGACTACTCGGCCATATGGCTTCCACCGTCCACGTGACCCCCAACGCCCGCCTGAATATGCGGCCTGCTCAGTGGTGCCTTCGCAAGCAGTGGCAACAGGCCATGGGCGGCCTCGCCGACTTAGTGCGGATCTCCAGCCCGCTGGCCTCTTCTCTGCAGTGGTGGCTTCATCAGCCGAACCTAGTACTCGGAATGCCTTTTCAATCTCCTCTGCCTGCTCAAGTGCTGACAACCGATGCTTCTCTCCTGGGATGGGGAGCGCATTGCCAAGGGGCACGTACTCAAGGTCTCTGGACCTCGTGGGAGTCTGCGCAGCAGATCAACTTCCTGGAGCTCAGAGCAATCCGTCTGGCTCTCAAGGCTTTCTCCCACCTGACTTCTCACCGGTCCGTCCTTGTCCAGACGGACAATCAAGTTGCCATGTTCTACGTGAACAAACAGGGGGGCACGGGCTCCTTCCTTCCCTGTCGGGAAGCGCAGAGGCTCTGCTCTTGGGCCGTCAGCCGTGGCATTCTTCTCAAGGCGGTTTATCTCCCAGGCCAAGAAAATTGCCTGGCGGACAAACTCAGCAGAATCCTCCAGCCACACGAGTGGCGACTGGATCCCTTGGTAGTTCAGAAACTTTTTCTGAAGTGGGGCCTCCCCACGCTGGATCTTTTTGCCAGTCCTCTCAACCGGCAACTTCCTCGTTTCTGCTCTCGGCAGCCGCATCCCCTCCGGGTAGCGGCGGATGCTTTTCTGCTCTCATGGTCGAAAAGCCTTCTGTATGCCTTTCCTCCCATACCGCTAATCTCTCGGACTCTTTTCAAGGTTCTCCGAGACAAAGCTTCCATAATCCTGATAGCTCCTCGGTGGCCCAGACAGCCGTGGTTTCCACTCCTGCTGCAACTGGCGGTGGAGGCTCCGTTCCCTCTGGGGTTTCAACCAGATCTCCTAACACAGGATCAGGGGTCCTGCTACACCCCAACCTCAGATCTCTACATCTGATGGCCTGGCTGCTGAAAGGGTAGTCCTTGCTCCCCTTCTACTGCCGGCAGAGGTGGAAGAGGTCGTCCTAGCTTCCCGGCGACCTTCTACCCGCAAATGCTACGCCCTTAAATGGCGTCATTTTTCCGTTTGGTGTACCCAGCAGTCTCTGGATCCCTTCTCCTGCTCGGTGTCGGTGGTCTTGCAGTTCTTGCTCTACCTCTCTAATCTTGGACTTAAGTCCAACTCCGTCAAGGTTCACCTCAGTGCTCTTTCAGCACATCATGTGCCGGTGGACGGCAGACCTCTTTCCAACGACCCACTCGTAGCAAGGTTTCTCCGAGGTCTCCTTCTCCTTAAACCACCTCTGCACCCGCCAGCGCCTGACTGGGATCTCAATGTGGTTTTGCAGCGGATCACCTGTCCGCCTTTTGAACCTATGGCTACCTGTCCTCTCCGTTTTCTTTCTTGGAAAACTTTATTCTTGATAGCCCTCACTTCCGCTAGACGCGTAAGTGAACTACAGGCCCTCGTGTCTGATCCCCGGACTCACCCTAAATTTCTTCCAAAAGTGGTCTCCCCTTTTCACATCAATCAGGAGGTGGTACTTCCGACCTTCTTTCCCAGGCCACACTCCAGCCGAGCTGAAATGGTCCTGCATACCCTGGACTTGTAGAAGGACGTTGAACTTCTACCTTGACCGTACGCGGGAGCATCGCAAAGCTGCTCAGCTTTTCGTGTCTTTTGACCCCAATAAATTGGGGCTCCCTGTCTCCAAGCGTACTCTGTCCATCTGGGTTGCTGACTGTATCGCTTGGGCTTATAGAGCAGCCGGACTCTCGTTAGAAAGTTGGGTCACGGCTCATTGTGTTCGGGCGAAGGCTACGTCAGTGGCTTACCTCCGCTCTGTTCCATTGGCAGACATCTGCCGGGCCGCTACTTGGTCTTCGAGCCAGACTTTTGCGGTCCATTACTGCCTTGAGAGGGAGTCCCGCAGGGACAGTGCTTTCGGACAGGCAGTCCTCCGAAATCTCTTCGAGGTTTGAGCAACTCCTACCCTCCATCCCGGATGTTGGGCTACCGGTGGGTAATAATTCAGTGAAGATTCCTTCCTTCTGTGCTGCTGAGCTAGAGGGAGCTCATTTTTGTGCTTAGGGTCTCCGGTAGCCTTAAGCTTGGGAGTCCCATATGTGAGGACTGACTTCCTGCTTGGTCCTGGAGAAAGCGTAGTTACTCACCTGTAACAGGTGTTCTCCAGGAGCAGCAGGAATCAGTCCTCACAACCCTCCCTCCTCCCCTTGGAGTTGCAATCATCTGCTTTAGTTTTTGCAAATTTTTATGCTGTCTTTTAGCTATGTCATCTGACTGGCTAAGATGGCACCCTTGGGCAGGAAGGGGACCGCGCATGCGCGCTGCAATTCCCAAAGGCTTTCTTTGAAAGCTGGGGAAAATTGCTCCGCGAGGGCTCCGTCGGCGCCGACGTCACCCATATGTGAGGACTGATTCCTGCTGCTCCTGGAGAACACCTGTTACAGGTGAGTAACTACGCTTCATCTGCAAATTTGATAACCTCACTCGTTATTCCACTTTCCAGGTCATTTATGAATATGTCAAAAAGCAGCGGACCCAGCACAGATCCCTGGGGTATACCACTATTCACCTTTCTCCATTGGGAAAATTGGCCATTTTGCCCAACCCTCTGCTTTCTATCTTTTAACCAGTTCTTGATCCACAGTAGTACACTGCCTCCTATCCCATGACTCTTTAGTTTTGCCAAAAGTCTCTGATGAGGGACCTTGTCAAAGGCTTTCTGAAAGTCCAGATACACTATATCAACCAACTCACCTTTGTCCACGTGTTTATTCACACTTTCAAAAAAACACAATAGATTAGTAAGACAAGATCTTCCTTGTCTAAAGCCATGTTGGCTGTCTCTCATTAGGCCATGACTATCTACATGCTGAGTAATTTTATTCTTTATGATGGTTTCTACCATTTTTCCCGGTACTGACGTGAGGCTTACTGGTCTGTAGTTTCCCGGATCACCCCTGGAACCCTTTTTAAAAATTGGTGTTACATTGGCGATCCTCCAGTCTTCAGGTATTACAGATGATTTTAATGATAGTTCACAGATTACTAATAGCAGGTCTGCAATCTCATATTTCAGTTCTTTCAACACCCTTGGATGTATACCATCTGGCCCAGGTGATTTGCTACTCTTCAGTTTATCTAATATTTTATGGGTTTGGCTGACTGGGCCGGGATATGGGCCGCCCCCGTGCAGCGTGTGGGGGGGGGGGGCGCTCGCAGCGGCCCATGGAGGATGGGTTTGTGGGGCCGCTGTGAGTGCTTCCCATGGCTGGGTCCTCTTGGGGGCTTGCGGGGTTTACTGGAACGTGATCCCGGTCCTGCAATGGCTGGAGTTGCTCCCTCCCACTGGGGGGTGTCCCAAGCTATGGGGGTGTGCAGGGTGGTAATCGGGGGATTGGCTGGGAGATCGGTCACCCATGGCTTGGCATTCCCCTGGGGGGTGCGGGAGGGGAGGACAGTACCCTGTGGGATGGTGACTGTATATCCCTGCTCAGCCTGCTTAATGTGTATGCTACATGTGTTGATCTTTGCTGTCTAGTGGCCTCCGGGGTGCGGGGCAGCGCCCCTGGGGCTGGTTCCCATTCTTTGTATTTGTTTGTGCTCGGAGTGGAAGGCTGGACAGTGGGGCGGGAAGATAGAGTTTGGGGTCTGGCCTTATCTGGGATAGTGGGGAGGTTCCTGATCTGTCCGGGGGGGGGGGAGGGGTTCTACATGCATCGGAGGTCATGGAGTGGCCAGCGGTTGAGGAGGGCTGGGTGTTGGAGATGGCTGGGATAGGGGGGGGAGGCAAGGAGGTGTGGTGGGACTGGGTGGGTTGGGGGGGTAGGGGGCTGTGGAGGGACAGGGGATGGGGGGAGGCGGGTTTGGGAGGGGGGCATGGCTGGTATCGGGTATGGTAGGTGTGCTGGAGCAGGATGGTGGCTGTTTGTGTGTGAATGAGTGGATACGACTGTTGTGTGTGGCATGGTTGTGGTTGGTGGGGGAGACCCTAGGCTGGGGGGGTCTCCACCTTCTGGAAGATTGGTTTGTTGCTTTGTTGTGGTTTTCTGGACATAGTCTGTTATGAATGCTGGTGCTTAGATAGCATCTTGGAATGTCTGTGGCCTAGGCTCCCCGATAAAGCGCTATAAAGTGCTTCAGCTTTTGAAACGTAAACAGATTGGGGTGGTCATGCTACAAGAGACACACCAGTCTATGGTGGAACACGAGAAGTTATGTAAAGGTCATGTTACTAAGGTTTACGGGTCCCCGGCAGTAGGAAAAAAGAGGGGGGTGGCTATCTTGATCACCCGCTTAGTGAATTGGGTGGAAGAGCGTGTGGAGACTGACCCCAAAGGTCGGTATGTGTGTGTGGGGGGGCTGTTAGCGGGAATGAAAGTGGCGCTGTGCTCGGTTTATGCCCCTAATGTATATGATGCCCGCTTTTTTCAGGCTCTCACCCGGGTTCTGGCGGGCACTACCGGATATCAGGTCATTCTCGGGGGGGACTTCAATGAAGTGCTGGATGTCGGTATGGATCGGTCCGGGCCAGCTGGGGGTCGGAGCCAGCGGACCCGCCGGCGTTTGTGGGGGCTGTGTGAGGGTCATCAGCTTTTAGACATTTGGCGGGCTCTACACCCGGGGAGCGGGAATATACTCATCAGTCTCGGGCGCATGGCTCGTGGTCACGCATTGACTATTTTTTGGTCTCGGCTTCATTATTTAGTCGGATTCAGGGTGCAGAGGTTGGTCCCTCCGTCCTTTCCGACCACGCGATGGTGATTTTAGAACTTCAGGATTGTAATCCGGGTCGGGGACGGTTATGGCGATATCCCTTGGAACTCTGAGGGGACCGGCACTTTGAGCAGTACCTCCGGGACCGTTGGAAGGACTACGCTGCCCTTAATGACCAACCTGGGATTTCCCCCGCTCTCTTCTGGGAGGCTGGCAAGGCTGTCCTCAGAGGCGACATTATCAGCTATACTATTCAGTGGCGTAAGCGGCTAAACCAGCAGATCCTTAGGTTGGAGCGGGACTTGGGGAAAGCGCAGCGACTGGTGGCTGACTGCCGGACTGTGGAAAACCAACGTAAGCTGCGGGAGCTTCAGATAGAGCTGGAGATGCTCCTTCATAGGAGGGCACAAAAGTCACTGTTGTACTATCGCTATAGGCTTTATCAACACGGGAACTAAGCTGGCAGACTGTTGTCTTCCTTGGTGAGACCTGCGGGGGGGTCACGCACTATTGGGGCTGTGCGGCATGCGGATGGGACTCTCCGGCGGGAAGGTGCAGATATTGAAGCGGTCTTTACTGACTTTTTCAGGCGACTCTACGCGGGGGAAGGGGCTCCAGCGGTGGCGGGTCGGGACTTTCTCAAAGATTGTCGTTTGCCCCAGCTTAGTGAGGAGGGTAGGCAGGCTCTGAGTCAGCCGTTATCGGGCGGGAGGTTCAGGAGGGGATCAAGCGTTTAAAGCTGGGCCGGGCACCCGGGGTTGATGGTTACAGGAGCGAATTTTACAAGGTCATGGGCGAGGAGGTGGTAGCACCGCTCGTGGGTTATTTTGAGGATTTGGTGAGTATGGGGCGGTTTCCCTATGAAGCCAATAAGGCATTGATCACCATACTGCCTAAGCCCGGACGAGACCCGCTTTTGCCTGGTTCATACCGCCCCATTTCGCTTCTTAATGTCGATATTAAGTTATTGGAAACACAAGGAGGAGCTGGCCTCCTGCGAGCAATATAAGACGACACAAGAAGCAGGAGACGTTGGATGAACAGTTGAGTCTTTATTTGATAGGGACCCCAACGCGTTTCGGCAACGCCTTCCTCAGGGGGATTACAACTTGAACAAACAGTAAAACAAAAATGAGAACAATTAAAAACAAATAAAAACAATAGGCATGATGTTAAATATATACAAAACTTCAAAATTAACAACCACATAAATGCTCTATATAAAAAAACAGTTAAAGTAACACGGACAAACGTAGGGCTGGAGAACACAACATAGATAATTAAAATGTAGATGAATTAAAATATACTAATCATCACTATAATTGAACAAATATAGCTTAAAAACGGAAAAAACAAGTAAGAGACAAAAAATATTTTATATAAATATAATAATAATAAATAAATATATATATTACCATGTCTATAATATAGCAGATAAAGTAGTGATAATACACCATATAGACTCATTTACATCATGACAGTTGAAAGAAGAAGAGATGAATGTGTGACAAATAGAGGAATATTAATGTTTGAAGTGGATAAAACATAATGGTATACTATTGTATAATTAAATACGCTAAAATACCCACTGGTGGAATTTGCCACATATTTGGCCACATATAAATAAGGTTAAAAAAGGAGTTAAAAAATTATTGTTGGAAGAACCAGGTATAAATCGAAAGTGAACAAAACTTTTTGGAAATAATATAGAACCAATCAGAAGCATGATATTGTGTATCTAACGTTTGGGCACTAGACTAAAGCAACGTTCATCGTATTTATCTGTTGAATGAAAACGGCAGTCCTCAACGAACCCGTTGTGTTTTAAAGCTATAAAGAAGATAAAATACTAATTCTAAACGGTCCATAAGTATTACCACCC
Organism: Ichthyophis bannanicus; assembly: GCA_033557465.1. Classification (NCBI taxonomy): domain Eukaryota; kingdom Metazoa; phylum Chordata; class Amphibia; order Gymnophiona; family Ichthyophiidae; genus Ichthyophis; species Ichthyophis bannanicus. The sequence goes on from CM066040.1 coordinate 54,000,477, forward strand.
CTTTATGTGAGAACTTCATGAGTATACACAAACAGATGAATGAATACGTATAAAATTAAATACCGTTCAAATGCTCAACTACGGGAATGTTTGTTATATATATCTCTCTCTCGTTCTTGTTGTTCGAGTAGGTAAGTTGGAACAAACACGTTTGTTCTACAGCTATTTAAAAAAAAAAAAAAAAACAATACATGTGTAAAGATAATCGCTAGAAAAAAGAATATTCTATAAAATGAATAGAGAACTTCGTGGTACACTCACAAACCGGTCTCTCAAAATAACGTGAAGTGCAAGTAACAGGAACTCTTCATGCGCATCGCAAAGCATTGAAAGGAAAACATTCAACCGGGCCGACTTATAGCTGTGGTAATTGTTCAGTGTGCACACATGTTATCACAGTCAAAAAGGATTTCATTCACGTTCCCTCAGGTATCAGACACTTTCTTAATCATTTTTCAAATTGTAAGACCACTCATGTTATCTATTTAATTCAGTGTCCCTGCAATAAACTATACATTGGTAAAACTTTAAGACAAATTCGCACCCGCATAATTGAACACCGGAGTAATATACAAAGAAAGCAGTCAGACAAACCTTTAGTGGCTCACTGGTTAGAGAATAACCATAGCATCAGTGATATCAAATTTTTAGTTCTAAAAACAGTAGTTCCCCATTGGAGAGGTGGCAATATAGACAATACAGTGCAGCATTACCATTCTACTGCAGTCAGTATTTGTTACTATTGTACTGTAGTCAATAATTCCTTACCGCTATCTAACCACTGTATTATTGTCAACAACTCCTAATATTATCTAGCTAGTTACCATTGCACCGTTGTCATTAATTCCCACAATACATGCCCACAATTACAAGTATTTCTGCCCTAACCTACCCATTTCACAATTACTCAGTACCTTGCCACAATGGGTTCCCCTTTCCCCACCTTAATAGGATGTTATATCATCCTTGCTAGTTGGTTCTCTTGCTCTCTCACCTTAACCCCGCCTTCCAATAATATCCCAATATTACGAAGCCATGGAAGGAGATGGTCTGGTGCATCCCATAACAATGTAAATTGGGATACCCGCGCACATCACCCACATCTGCTACACATTGCGCTTCAGCACTCTGTGAATTCCAAGAAAGTGGAAAACTCCTATCCTCATAACCTAAAATGTGCCCTCATTAATGCCCGTTCTATCCGGAAGAAGTGGCCAGTTGTCACCGATATGATTTCCCTCCACGACCTTGATATACTCTTGGTCACTGAGACATGGCTATCCGACGAAGACAACGTCATACTCAACCAGCTCCTACCACCGAACTTCACAGCTCATACAAGTCATAGAAGAGACAAAAGAGGAGGAGGGGTGCTCATCCTCACCAGGACAGACCTTCATTTCCAGACGGTTGACGCCACCAACACTAATCTCCTTGAATCCGTCACCATCTCAAATAAACGATGCTCAATCAACCTGATTTACAGAGCACCCTCAGCTTCCCCGGATGATCTTGCTGCAATAATTGATCTCGCCTCCAACACGCAAAACCCAAACGTCCCAAACTGGATCCTAGGCGATTTCAACCTGCCGACACTGCAGGACAATCAAGTGTTATCCTTCCTTGAGGCCCTCACAAATCTCGGCTTCAAGCAACTAGTAATAGAACCGACCCATACTAAGGGAAATATTCTGGACTTAGTATTCGCCCCTCAGTTATACCTTAACCCATCACATGACCCCATAATGTCCGTAACTCCTGTGCCATGGTCAGATCACAAACTGATCATCCTCCAGATTCCTTTGCACAAAAGCGATTCAAAGCTCAATAAGATACCAAACAACACTACAAGACCTCACTCCAGATGTTTCAAGCCTTTCAACAGAGACCTTATCCTCACCGAAACGCAACAACTCATTAGCGAAACCACCTTGAACCTTGACGACCTGGTTACTCACTGGAACAATTGCCTCAGTACAATCGCCCTACGCACACCAACCGACAAGCCCCTAGGGAAAAGAACGAGCGCTCCATGGTACACAGCAGATCTTAGAGTTTCTCTTACCCAATTACGGAAACTCGAGAAGCGCTGGCGCCGATCCCACTCTACAGTTGACCAGACAGCATACAATTGTCATCTGGCTGCACACCGCAAGGCAATCACTGATGCAATGAAACAACACTACTCAGAGACCTTAAAAAGATCACTTAATAAACCCCACGATCTTTTTGACCTAGTCAAGACGCTATCAAAGGAACCAACCTCCGGACCTCAATTTGAGATTCACCCACAAGATTTTGCTAACTATGCACAATCCAAGACATGCCGGACTATCAATATCTTGACTACAACCACCACCCCAGAACGAGACTGCCCTGCAACCCTAACCGTATTCTCTACCCCTACCAAGAAAGGAATTGAAGACTCTATTATGGCCCTTAACACCACCACATCTCAGTCCGATCCTTGCCCAGCCTTCTGGATTAAGGAGCTCCGCAGCCACTTCAGCCCAATACTATCCAATATAATGAACCTCTCCTTCACAACAGGTTCCTTCCCCTCAGCGCTTAAGCACACCTCTATCAGACCTCTTTTGAAAAACTGCAAACTCGACCCCCAAAAAGTAGATTCATACAGACCTATATCCAGTATACCTCTGCTTGCGAAGATCATCGAAAAAGAGGTACAACGACAACTACAAGATCACGTCGACACTGCCGCACCATTAGACCCCTGCCAGCATGGTTTTAGGGAATCCCACGGAGTGGAAACTCTTCTTACCACCCTCTTCTGCAAGATAATCACTGGCATCGACGACATCCGTCAAGGCTTTGCTCTCATCTTTCTGGACATCGCTGCAGCTTTCGATTCAGTAAGTCATGAGCTTCTCGTAGGTCGACTAATTGAAAAAGGCATTACTGGTAGAGCTCTTGAATGGTGCAGATCTTACCTGTCCGGAAGATGGCAACATGTGCGTTCTGGAGGCATGACATCGGAACCTTTCCACCAAAGCCAGGGAGTCCCACAAGGTTCCTCCCTTTCAGCCCTCCTGTTTAACATTTACATGCAGCCAATTTGCAAGATCATCCGATCCTTCAATGTCGACTGCATGCTATACGCTGACGATGTCCTGTTGTACATACCCTTCTCTACTGAACATCAGGACCTCTCCTCATTGACGAGCTGTTTCAACGCAATATCTGACTGGCTTTCCTCCCAAAACCTCAGAATACAACATAAGAAAACGGAAGTACTCTTCATTACGAGGAACCCCAACTTCACCCCACCACCATTCCTTAAGGTAAAAGGAGCAGAGTTACATTCTAAACCTTCAATACGCTACCTAGGAGTCACTCTGGATCAACGCCTGGACATGAAAGCCCACATAGCGAACACTGTCAGAGCAGTATACTATAAGATCCGCTCACTTAGGCATTTACGATCCATGCTAGAACCAAATGACTTCAGGACTATATACCAGGCGTTGATCATACCTCATTTTGACTACGCCAACGCCATCCTTCAAGGCCTGCCCCTATCCACCTTACATCCACTACAGCTCGCCATGAACACTGCAGCAAGGGTCATCCATGGAGCCTCCAGAAGTGACCACGTGACACCTCTGCTGATACAATTACATTGGCTACCTATCCAGGCTAGAATTGTCTTCAAGACACTGGTAATCACTTTTAAAGCTATTAACAAGCTCTCCCCTGAATCAATAATGGCCCTCATCCATATCACATCTCCTAATAGAGCAAGGAGATCCACAGCTACAAACACCTTAAAAGTCCCGAAAGCATTAACAGCGTGCACAACATCTACAGCCAATAGGGCGTTTAGTATCAGTGCACCAAGATGCTGGAACGCATTACCTCCAGATATCCGGGCTATTAAGAGCATCACACAGTTTAGGAAAGCCCTTAAATACCATCTTTTCAATAAGTATCTCATAGAACCCATCCTCACCCACTGAGACAGAGATGCAACCCGCTAAGCAATTATATGGTTCCCCAACAACATGCCAAGAAAGATTCCCTAACCCTTAGTGGTGCATTAGTTTCTATGGTATTCAGGATCATACGACTTTATGTAACAATATTTGTAAATAGTTTGCCACTGTTATACAAATTTATGTAGCAAATGCTGTAAATAGTTTACCCCTGTTATCCAATTTACTTGCCCTGTTATCTGTAAACTCTTACATGTTAATTGTACTGAGCATTTTTTGTTCCATGTGAACCGCGCTGATGCTGAATAGTGCGGTATATAAGAGACTGTAAATAAATAAATAAATAAATAAAATACTCTTCTGAAGTTTGAACAACGTTTTATCTATGAGTTTAAGTCCTTAGAACCATATGGTTTGAATCAAGAAACGGATCTTACAGTTTTTTTTATAATTATTTATTTATTATTTATCTATTTTTATAATTATTATTCATTTTTTTAATTACAATGCAGTCAGATTTACTCATTAGTAATGTCCAGATTAGATCGAATTCACATTATAACATTTTTTAGTAATTTCATTCGCTTATTAATATAAAAATATTTTTCATGTGTAAGATACTTTGCTAAGGTTTTGGTTCTGCGCAACTATTATTTACTAACTATTAATTATTTAATGGTTATTTATTTTTTAATTTTTTAAATTATTATCATCAACATTTATTAATTACAACTTTTATCCAATAGTCTTTTTTTGATATTTATTATGGTTTGTCAGATTTTTATATTTTATATTTTACATCATTATGGTTCAAAATATTCTTACCCCCCTTTTTTTTTAGTATTATTATTTTATTATAATATATTATTTTATTTTATTTCATAATCATAGTTCATTTTTATCTATTTATTATTATATTATTATTTTTTATCTATTTATTTATCTTTATTTTTTAATTATGTTTCTGATCTGTTTCTTTCAATGTTTATATATAATTTTTATATTTATATATACATATCGAATTCACCTTTTCACATGTTGATACATACAATGTAGTGCTATGGAACAAGTCTAAGTAAAGTATCTTTAAAGCATCTTTTAAGGTTGTAAATATAAATTTAATTACTTAATATTCTTTGAACTTCATAACATGGTTTTATTTGACTTATTTATTTTTTATTTGTCTCTGTTTAAGAGCCCTACTCTAACTTGTAAAACACATTCAAAGATCGTTACACAAATCGATCCATCAGTTGGTGCAGAGTTCTCTTCCACAATCACATCTAGACCTTTTTTTGTTTTTATCATTCTGTTCCCAAACTCAGGTGAGCTTAATTTTGGCGCCAAAAGTGGCGTTCTTAAGTCGGCCCGGTTGAATGTTTTCCTTTCAATGCTTTGCGATGCGCATGAAGAGTTCCTGTTACTTGCACTTCACGTTATTTTGAGAGACCGGTTTGTGAGTGTACCACGAAGTTCTCTATTCATTTTATAGAATATTCTTTTTTCTAGCGATTATCTTTACACATGTATTGTTTTTTTTTTAAAAATAGCTGTAGAACAAACGTGTTTGTTCCAACTTACCTACTCGAACAACAAGAACGAGAGAGAGATATATATAACAAACATTCCCGTAGTTGAGCATTTGAACGGTATTTAATTTTATACGTATTCATTCATCTGTTTGTGTATACTCATGAAGTTCTCACATAAAGGGGTGGTAATACTTATGGACCGTTTAGAATTAGTATTTTATCTTCTTTATAGCTTTAAAACACAACGGGTTCGTTGAGGACTGCCGTTTTCATTCAACAGATAAATACGATGAACGTTGCTTTAGTCTAGTGCCCAAACGTTAGATACACAATATCATGCTTCTGATTGGTTCTATATTATTTCCAAAAAGTTTTGTTCACTTTCGATTTATACCTGGTTCTTCCAACAATAATTTTTTAACTCCTTTTTTAACCTTATTTATATGTGGCCAAATATGTGGCAAATTCCACCAGTGGGTATTTTAGCGTATTTAATTATACAATAGTATACCATTATGTTTTATCCACTTCAAACATTAATATTCCTCTATTTGTCACACATTCATCTCTTCTTCTTTCAACTGTCATGATGTAAATGAGTCTATATGGTGTATTATCACTACTTTATCTGCTATATTATAGACATGGTAGTATATATATTTATTTATTATTATTATATTTATATAAAATTTTTTTGTCTCTTACTTGTTTTTTCCGTTTTTAAGCTATATTTGTTCAATTATAGTGATGATTAGTATATTTTAATTCATCTACATTTTAATTACACAGGTACACTACCAAAAAACTGCCTCCAGTTTTGCAACTGATTCCTATAGATTTTGGGGTGCTGAATCCAGGAAAAATAGCCAAAATGTTCCATCACGTCACGTTTTCTTGCAAAATTAGATTTCTTACCCATATAAGGAATGTTCACATAATTTCTTTTTAGCCGACTGCAGTTTATTTTCTTGGCCCAAAATAGAGGTTGTAATGGTTAACTAACTAGAAACACTCCCTCATGATATTTTAGAGTGTTTTGTATTCATTTTATACATTAACAGGACAATTGGGAGGCGGGGGGCTAAATCCAGTACTCGCGCTGGCGCATGTTCTTTCCTGTTTGCCTCGCCTCGTTCGCTCGCTCGCTCAAACACGGTGGTTGCGACATGAACGTTCCTGTCAAATTTCAGTTTCTTGCAAGTTCATTATTACCTTTTGTTTGCTCAGTCGTAATCCAGCTTTATTCCGAAGTGGTTCACTACAGTTGTAGTTTGCAGTGCTGTGTATTTGTGATGGCTCACAGAGCCAGAGGTTGCGTCAACTCTCCGGACAGTTTTTGTTTTATTTGTGGGGAATATACCGTGAAAAAGCGGCAGAGGAACATTTCTGCATTTATTAAAAAAGTATATTTCGCCTATTTCGGTTTGAAGTTAGGCGATCAAGACAAACCGTGGGCTCCTCACAAAGTGTGCAAGACATGTGAGGAAGATCTACGCTTATGGATGAAAGGTAAAAAACAAGCATTTCGTTTCGGAATACCTATGATGTGGCGTGAACAAAGAGACCACAGCAGTGACTACTATTTTTGCTCTTGCATTGTGAAGGGATACAACTTAAAAAATAAGAATGTAATAAGTTATCCCAACCTTCCCTCAGCAATTAGGCCTATGCCTCATAGCAACGAAGTATCTGTGCCTGAACCACCAAAATCTTTGGATCATATTTGTGTGGACGGTTCTGATCATGATGAGACTCATCAGATGGCTTTTCCCGATGAGTCCAGTACTTCCGAGTTTGAAACTGAACCAGATCCGAAACCTGAACTTTTCTCTCAAGCTGAATTGAATGATTTAGTCCGGGATTTAGGACTCCCAAAAGATGCTGCCCAACTGCTAGGTTCTCGGCTTAAACAGAAAAATCTATTGTCACCAGGAACAACTTTTTATTGGTACCGCAACCGCGAGACACAATTTTTGAAGTATTTCAGCAAAGAGGAAGATTTGGTATTTTGCAACGATATATACGGAGTGATGGAAAAGTTTAAACTCAAGTATGATCCTGCTGAATGGCGGCTGTTCATTGATTCGTCAAAAGACAGCATAAAAGGTGTTCTTCTTCATAATGGCAACACATTCGCTTCAGTTCCTATTGCTCACTCTGTTATTCTCCAAGAAAAATACGAGAATTTGGCCCTGATTCTTCAGAAGATTTGTTATGATGAGCATAAGTGGATGATTTGTGGAGACTTTAAAATTCTATCCATGCTATTAGGGCAGCAATCCGGTTTCACCAAATATCCCTGCTTCCTTTGCTTGTGGGATAGCCGGGCCTGCGACCTACACTGGGGGAAAAAAGACTGGCCAATTCGGGAGTATTTGAGACCCGGTGAGAAAAATGTTCTTCATGAGAGCTTGGTACCTCGTGATAAAATTCTATTACCACCTCTCCACATTAAGTTGGGTCTCATTAAGCAATTCATCAAGTCCCTTCCAAAAGATGGTGAGTGCTTTCGGTACCTTTGCTCAAAGTTCCCCCGACTTTCTGAAGCAAAGCTAAAGGAAGGAGTGTTTGTTGGCCCTGATATAAGGAAACTCATTTCAGATGGAGCATTCGCTGAAACGATGTCTGAGAAGGAAAAAGAAGCCTGGGATTCTTTCAAGGACGTTGTTCTCAAATTCTTGGGGAACAGGCGGGATGAGAACTATAAGGATATTGTTGCCAGGATGCTCAATGCCTTCAAAGAACAAGGCTGTAACATGAGCCTGAATGTCTATTTCTTGCACTCCCATGTGAACTACTTTCCCGAAAACCTGGGGGCGTACAGTGAAGAACAAGGTGAAAGGTTTCACCAGGACATCAAGGACGCAGAGAGAAGGTACCAAGGAAGATGGAACACCACTATGATGGCTGATTTCTGCTGGTTGCTGCTGCGGGAAACCCCAGATGAAAAATACGCCAAGCAGCGCACCAAGAGAAGCATTCGGGGGAAGAAGAAACGGGCCCACCAGGAGATTGATTGACCCAAGAATGACTTTAAAATCTAAACTGTGTTGACAAATATCGTGTTTTTACTAAACTTTGAAATAAAAATTTGCTAGTTATTACCACAGTGTCGGATCTCATTTATTAGAATTTTATTTTCACACCATCGGGTGTTTGTCTTCATGTATTGCAATGGTGCGGTTTGCGTTTTCTATTCTTACATACATACCTGTACATTTTTTGCACATTTCTTTGCTTTGCTTTGTGCCTAACCTCGCTCTTATATGCTCAATGTTTGTGCACATGTATGTGGCTGTTTTAAGTGCAGACAATTTTGCTACCATCACAGTGTGTTTTGTTGACATTACTCTATTCTTATGTGCTGCCTTGTTACAATTTTCTTTATTCTTATTTGAATAACTACTAAACAATTAGTATAAAGAATTCATCCAAGAAACTTTTATCTCGATCGCACTCAATCTGAAACGTTCACCTCAAACTGCTAACCCAATGTAGCAAAAAATCTGTACGTGATGGAGCAAATTGGTTACCAGATTTGGATTCAGCGCACCAAAAAACGTAAAAATCAATCGAAACATTAGAGGCAGTTTAAAAAAAATTTTTTTTAGTGTACCTGTGTTATCTATGTTGTGTTCTCCAGCCCTACGTTTGTCCGTGTTACTTTAACTGTTTTTTTATATAGAGCATTTATGTGGTTGTTAATTTTGAAGTTTTGTATATATATTTAACATCATGCCTATTGTTTTTATTTGTTTTTAATTGTTCTCATTTTTGTTTTAATGTTTGTTCAAGTTGTAATCCCCCTGAGGAAGGCGTTGCCGAAACGCGTTGGGGTCCCTATCAAATAAAGACTCAACTGTTTATCCAACGTCTCCTGCTTCGATATTAAGTTATTGGCCAAAATAATGGCGGATCGGTTAGCACGGTTTTTGCCGGATTTGATTCACAAGGACCAGGTGGGCTTTGTATGGGGCCGTCACGCTGCCTTTAGTGTGCAGCGAATCCTGCTCTCTATGTGTGCCGAGCAAGTGGCGGAGCATGGCTCCATGCTTATTAGCTTTGACGCTGAGAAAGCATTTGATAGGGTTAACTGGGACTTCATGTATCAGACCCTGGACGCGATGGGTTTCTCGGGTTTCTTTGTGGATGCTGTCCGCCTACGGTATGCTGAGCCACAGGGAGCGCTTCTGGTGAATGGCAACATGACAGAGGTGTTCGACATTCAGAAGGGCACTCGTCAGGGCTGTCCGCTCTCTCCGCTCTTATTTGTCCTGACATTGGAGCCTCTATTAATTCGGATCCGGGCTGCCACGGGGTTCCGGGGCGTCACTGTGGGGAAGACCGAAGTTCGGGTTGCAGCTTTCGCCGATGACTTACTAGTGCACCTGAGTAGTCCTCGGGAGGGGTTGCCCCAATTATTGCAGCTTATCCAGGAGTATGGGGTGCCCTCGGGGTTCCGTCTGAATCTAGACAAATCTGAAGCGATGTTGTTAGGCCCTGCGGCTCAGCGGGAGTGGCCTGGTGAATTTCCGTTGAAGTGGGCTGTGGGTCATTTCAAGTACCTTGGTATATATTTGCCGGCGCCTACGGGACTTGTATTCTCTCAATGTTTCTAAGTTAGTTGCCGCCGTTTCGGTGGCGGTGGACAAGTGGCGGGATCTGCCATTATCCCTGGGGGGACGGGTAGCGTTGTATAAGATGGCTCTGTTTCCCAAGATTCTTTACATGCTTCAGATACTCCCGTTGTTTCTCAAGCGCACTGATCTTCGGAAGTTACAAGTTCTAATTAATCGCTTTCTGTGGCGGGGGCGGCGGCCACGGCTCTGCTTAGCAGTCTTACAGCAACCGCGTCCTTTAGGAGGCCTTGGTCTCCCGGACCTTCGAAAATATAATGTAGCTTGTCTATTGCGTATTGCGAGGGATTGGCTCTAGGACCTCGAGGATTGCTCGCCTCTGGAGCTGTTCCGGGGGGCGATTAGACCCTTTCACCCACGGTTTCTTCTCCATGCTCGGCGGCTGCGGGGACTACATCGAGTCCTTCGGGAGGTGGTGGTGGACCCTGTTCGGAAGGCCTGGCGACTATTTTGCAATGCGCGACGTCTGTCGGTGCATTATTCTCCTTACATTCCACTACGGGGAAATGATGACTTTTTGCCGGGTCTGGGGGGGTCTTCCTTTGAAAGGTGGGCTCAGCTGGGGATAGAGAATTTGGAACAGGTGGTCACTCTGGATGGGGCGGTGGAGGACTTCTCTCGGCTCCGCCGGCAATATCCTTTGGAGCCGCGGGATATCTTCCCATACTTGCAGGTCCGTAGTTATCTTCGGAGGGTCTCTAGGGAGGCTTTACGGGGAGAAGTCAGTTCTGCCCTTGAGGCGGCACTTCGGGGGGCGGATCTGGGTGTGAGGGTCTCATGTCTCCATCAAATGCTCTGGGAGACCGTTGAGCCGATTCCGGTGGATGAGCTGGCTAGAGCTTGGACTGCGGAATTGGGGGTAGTGGTTCCCGCGGAGGGGCTGCTGCGTGCTTTGGCAGACCTTACTAAGCTAAGCGTGCAGGTGCTTCATCGTGATGTCCAATTTAAAATATTGCGCCGTCTATATTTTGCTCCGCATAGGGCGTGGCGGGCGTGGCTCGTCGGCACCCCTGGCTGCCCCCGGTGTGATGATGCCCGGGCCACGTTGGGGCATATGTTTTGGACTTGCCCGCGGGTTAGGATATTCTGGGAGAGGGTGGTGCTCCATTTGGTTCAGTATCTGCAGCGGCCCCTACCCTTGAGTGCTGACAATGTGATATTGGATGTGTGGGATGATACGTGGATGGCTGACTTTCGCCCAGGGGCGATGCACTGGCTGCGCTTGGTGTTGCTGCTTGCCCGTTTGACAATCCTACAGAAGTGGCTGGATGCCTCAGGGCCTGTGTATGGTATTTGGAGAGTGAAGCTTCACGAACTACTGCTCTTGGATCGGCTGTATGCTGCTGGGCGCCCGAGGCGCTGGCAGCGGTTTCTGGATGGTTGGGGGCTCCATCTCTCTCTCCTGCCAGTTCGAGTGCGTAGTAGGGTCCTGGGCGGTCTTTGATGGATAGGTCGCATCTGCTGGTTGGGGTAACTGTCTACCCGTTTTGGTGATGTGAGACGTGTTATGCTTATGGGGGGGGGGGGGGTAAGGGAGGGGGGGGAGGTAGGGTTGTAAGGCTGTAGAGTATGTGAGGAAGTGAATGTTGTCCAATTGCGGGAGGAGGTACGTCTCAGCTGTTTGGCTTGTGGTCGAGCCTGGGAGAAGAGTTCACCCTGGGCTTGTCCAGGTCATTGGGCTGGGGCTGCCGTACTGTGTCAGTGGGGGGGGGGGGGGGCGGGAGGCACATGGTGGGGGGGTTTCTTGGTTCCCCCCCTTTGGGGGCTCCCAATGTCTGTACTCCGCTGTCCTTTGAGGTTGTTGTACAGTTTCTATTATACTGCCGTTTGGGGGATTGGGTTGCTGGTGTCTCTCGGCCCACCCCTGGGGGTTTGCCTCCAATGCCTGTCTGTGTGTCTCCAATGGTTGCCACCAATGTTTGCCTCCATTGTCTGCCTCCACTGTATTTTCATTTGTGCGCACATTCCTGATCTTCATACCTGTTTGGTTGTATTATTTCTGTATTCAGTTGACTGTTGTATTTTGCTGGTGGAAAATCAATAAAACAAATTTGAACTAAACCATGCTGGCAGTTTTTTGGACTTCCTTCCACTTTTCTTAAAGTGTGGAATACAGCTGGTCTGGGCTGCCAAGATAGTATTTTTCAACAACACCCAAGCTTGATGCTTCCTGTTGCTTGAAGCCTAGCCATTTTTATCCCAGTGCTCAGATGCCCCCTTCTATGTTAACTGTGTCAATACAGAGTTCTTCCTTTATTCCCAAAGGCCTATCAAGGGCCGTTGCTCTGGGCCACCGCAGTCTCTTCGTTCCGAGTGCCCTCGGGCACCTCTTGATCTCCAGGAACAAGCAGGAATGTAGTCTTCACATATGGGTATCATCGGTACCGACGGAGCCTGCGCGAGAACGCTCCCCAGCGTCCAATAGGAAAGCTTTTGGGAGCATCCCTCAGCACATGCGCGCTGCCTTCCCGCCTTTCCAACTGTCCCTCTTCAGTTCTTCGTTTTCCACGGAGCCGACAGGATCCATACCCTGTCACCGCAGAAAATTCCGTCTTTAAAATAGTTTTCGTGTGGTCACGTTTGCCTGCCGCACGACGCTTACCGGTACCACCGGTTCTTTTCTTTTCCAAAAAACAAACAAACCGTATACTTTGACCTGTTTCTCTTCAGAAACTTTTCTTTTTTTGGTGCTAGGCGCCATTTTGGGCACTAGGCCCCATATTCCTAAAACATGGAAAAACCAACTAGTGGTTTTAAAAAATGTACTGTGTGGCGGTACTATTTCTGTCACTGACACCCATGATTAGTGTCTTAAATGTTTAGGGCCTGAACATTCTCCATCTGAATGTCTCTCCTGTATGGGGATGACTAAAAGAGGAAGACAGAACCGGGCTGCGAAGCTCGGTACCCTTTTTTCTTCGGATGCCAGATCCATTGCATCGACATCTTCAAGGGCCTCCTCTTCCGCTCATGGATCTCAGGTAACTAAACATAAAAGCCGGTCCTCAAAGGGTAGCTCTCCTGCTAAGCATCGAGAGGCCATTGGCATTGCCCTTGAGGGAACCACACCGGCAAAGCAGCTCCGGCAGGAGGCTTCGGCTTCCAAAGCATCAATGGGGCTTCAGGATGTTCTCGAGGCCCCGACCTCGCAAGAACTACCTGTGCCATGCTCAGGGGTCCCGGCCGTTTTCACCGGTACCAATACCCAGGCATCGGCAGTGTCAATAGACCAGAGATTCCTCGCTATCGAACGCAGCATCGCAGCTCTTCTCTCAGCTGCGGTACTGTTGGTCCAACGGGCAGTGACATTGACACCGATGCCGGTACCTACACGGGTACAGACACCGGTACCAGTACCGACGGTACCGGCCCCGGTGGGAATTCTTTCCACGCCATCTTTGACTGGAATCGACAGATCGGTACCGGATCAACTCGGAACCGACTTCGATCGATACCGGGACCGTGCTTTGCATGAGCATCGTGGTCAGGAATACTTCGAATCCTCCAATTCCGAAGACTTTGACAATTCTGCTGGTACTAGAGGGTTTCTCCCAGAGGATCCCTTTTCTCCCCAACACAGAATGTCACCTCCAGAAGACATGTCTTTTCAGGATTTTATTCGTGATATGGCCAAGGGCATTTCAATTACGGTGGCTCCTGAAGAGGAACCCAGAGCAAAGGAATTGGAAATTCTCCAATATCCTAAAGCTCCAAAGAAGGCAGCCACTCTGCCCATTCATGAAATTCTGCATAACTTGATGCTCAGAATATGGGAGACACTTCTGGCTACATCTCCTCACTCTAGGAGACTTGATACTATGTATCGAGTCCCACTATGTCCTGGATTTCAGAAAAAACTCAGCTGCCACACCACTCAATGGTAGAGGAGTCAGTCATGCGTAGGATGAAAAGTGCTAAAAGACATGCATTACAGGAGATTTGGAGCTTATGATCCCATTTCTCCCAGATGACAAGAGACAAGACTTTCTTGCTCTAGTTAAGCATGCTCAAGATGTCTCCAAGTTTGTAAATCGTGCAACCTTTGACTGCTTTGAATGCATCAGCAGAACCTCTGCTATTGCCATTGGCGCACGACGGATTGCCTGGCTTCAGGCATCAGACGTGGAGACTTGGATACAGGACAAGTTAGGCAACAGTCCTTGCACGGGAGAGAATCTCTTCGCCAAGAACTGGCAGGAAAAGGCTAATGAGTTAGATGCTGACAATACTACTTTTGATAGATTGTCAAAATCTACAGCCACTCCAGCCAAAAAGAAGTCTTATAAAAAACCCTCTTTCAGCAAAAAGAGGAAATTTTATCCTTCCTATACCCAACAGAGTCAATCTCAGGGTCAGGTTGCCCAAAAGGGACATACTAGACAGCAAAAGAAGCCAAAAAGCCCCAGAGCCCAACCAGTTCTGCAGGTTCAGCCCCCTCAAGGGCTTTGACTCCTTCCTAGAGAGCTTAGCCTTCCTGCCTCTGAGGGGTCCCCAACCCCCCAATATCCCTGGCAGTTTATGCCACTTTGCCAACAGATGGCATCAGATAACAGCAGAAGATTGGGCTTTGTCCATTGTAGGAGAAGGGTATAAGCTTCATTTTCACAGCATGCCCCCTCCTACAATTCTAAAGCAATTCAATTCTCAAACTTCCGCAAACAGTCTGTTAGATCACGAGGTCTCAACACTTCTTGCCCAAGGGGCAATAGAGGTGGTACCCATTCTTCAACGGGGTGCAGGGTTCTACTCCCCCTATTTTCTTATTCCAAAGAAAACAGGAGGGCACAGACCCATTTTAGACCTCAGAGAATTGAACAAATACCTGTTTCGAGAAAAGTTCAAAATGATTTCTCTAGGAACTCTTCTGCCAGGATTGGCTTTGCTCTCTAGACTTAAAGGATGCATACACTCACATTCTGATCCATCCAGATCACAGGAAAGTCTTACGATTCCTTTTCGGGGGAAAACATTTCCAGTACAGGTTCTTCCCTTTGGTCTAGCTTCAGCACCAAGAGTATTCATGAAATGCATGGCAGTAGTAACTGCATTTCTACGAACCCTGGGGATATTCGTCTTCCCTTACTTAGACGACTGGCTCATTCGAGCCCCTACAGTTGCAGAGGCCAGCACTGCACTGTCTCGCACAATGAAAATCCTCCAATACTTGGGGTTGGTAATAAACTTCCCAAAATCCCAAATTGTTCCTTCCCAATGCCTGGAATTCATAGGAGCCTGTCTAGATACCAGACAAGCAAGGGCTTTCCTTCCACAGGCCCGGTGTCTTCGCATAATGCATCTAGCTTCTCAAGCAGCAGGGAAATCCTCCCTAACTGCTCGAGAGCTACTACAGTTGCTGGGACATATGGCATCCACGGTTCATGTAGTCCGATATGCTCGCCTCCACATGCGAGCAGCTCAGTGGACCCTATCCACACAGTGGACACAGGCCACAGGTCATTTATCGGACAAAATAATAAACTCTCAATGACTAATTTTGTCCCTCCAATGGTGGCAATCCCTAGAAAAATCTAACAATGGGGTCTCCTTTTCATCAACCCCTTTTTCAGGCCACCCTAACAACAGATGCATCGCAGGTGGGTTGGGGAGCACACCTGAATCATCTCTCTACCCAGGGAACCTAGACTCCACAGGAGGCTGGTCTGCACATAAACCTCCTGGAATTAAGAGCAGTCTATTTAGCTCTTCGAGTATTCTATGCGCAGCTCAGCTACAAGACAGTCCTAGTCCAGACTGACAATAAAGTAGCAATGTTCTATGTGAACAAGCAAGGCGGGACAGGCTCACTGTCGTTATGCAACAAAGGTTTATGACTGTGGGCCCTCGCCAGAGTGTATCAAATTCACCTTCTAGTGGTATATCTTCCAGGCATTCAAAACCTTTGGGCAGACAAACTCAGTCGAGTACTACTGCCTCACGAATGGTCCCTCCACCTGGACCAGGTGGCAAAGATATTTCATCTCTGGGGCACTCCAGACATAGACCTCTTTGCAAGTCCACTGAATGCCAAACTTCCCCGGTTCTGTTCCAGGATTCCGGCTCACAATTGTCAGGCAAGGGATGCCTTCCTCCTTCACTGGGATCAGGGTTTCCTTCCCACCCATTCCCCTCATCCCCAAAACACTCTTCAAGCTTCAGAGAGACAGGAGTCGCATGATTCTCATAGCGCCACGATGGCCACGCCAAGCGTGGTATCCCCTGCTTCTACATCTCTCTCAAGCTGCACCTCTGGAGTTAGGGCATGCTCCAGATCTCCTTTCCCAAGAGAACAGGACACTATGGCACCCGAATCCCCAGTCCCAGCATCTCACGGCCTGGTTGCTGAAGGCTTAGACCTCCAGGATTTCAACCTGTCTCTACAGGTAAAGGATATCCTTCAGGCTTCTAGGAAACTTTCCACAAGAAGATCTTATGCCTTTAAGTGGAAACGTTTTGCTATATGGTGCTCTAAGAATTGATTAAACCCCCTTGGCATACCCTTAGAATCGATACTAGAGTATCTCCTTCACTTATCGAATTCTGGTCTAAAGACCAATTTGGTAAGAGTCCATCTTAGTGCAATTGCAGCTTCTTATAAGCCTCTGAATGGACAACCAATTTCCTCTCATCCACTCATATCCAGATTTATGAGAGGTCTTCTATTAACCAAACCTCCCATTAAGCCACCACCAGTGACATGGGATCTAAATCTAGTTCTCGGGCAGCTCATGAAGTCGCGTTTTGAGCCTTTAGACACTACACCCCACCCCCACTTTCTGCACATCACACTTCAGCACACCAAGAAAGCCAAACAGGAGGAAAGACCTCGTCTCCAAGATCTAAAATGTACCTGTAATAGCGAAGGGCCCGCAACCCCAATAATACCCGGAGTCAATGGACGAGGATTCAAATCCCCAAGGATTATGTTAGCCACTTTCACTGCTTGAAAGGGTGCAAGGGTTCGGTTAGATTGATAGGCAACTGGTCCTGCACCCAGGTATGAAGACCCTGCAAAACAGAACTTAAAGCCAACAATTCTTGCCTAGTGATTTGTGCTCCAATTTGGTTCATACCCTCATAAATGCGTGCTCAATACGCAAGAAATGGCCAGTTATCGCGGACATGGTATCCCTCCACGACCTCGACATACTCTGTATCACTGAGACATGGCTATCCAGTGATGACTCTGTCCTCCTCAACCAACTCTTACCCACCGGCTTCTCAATACACACCTGCCATAGAGATAGCAAAAGGGGTGGCGGAGTACTCATCCTTACTAAAACAGATCTCCAATTCCATCTGAGCAGCGCCACTAGCACAACCCACCTCGATACAGTCACCATAGCCAACAAGCACTGCTCCATCAACCTACTGTACAGAGCCCCATCAACCTCCCCTGAGGACCTATCAACAATCGACATTGCCTGCAATGCCCCAAACCCACGCACCCCAAGCTGGTTACTAGGTGACTTCAATCTACCAGCCTTGCAGGACACTCAAGCCGCAGTCTTCCTCGAAGCCCTAAAGGAATTTGGATACAAGCAACTAGTAAATGAGCCCACTCACGTGAAGGGAAACATATTGGGCTGGTATTCGCCCCACCAACAGCATTTGACGTCGCCTACATCCCTATGCTGTCCACCACCACAGTACCATGGTCTGACCACAAACTAATCAAATTCCAAATTCCTGTGTCTGATCGATGCCAGAGGAGCCCTAGAAGCTTGAGCAGCACCAACAGGACACCCCCACGAAGTTTCCGACCTTTCGACAAGGAAATTATCCTGAGTAAAACCCGACCGCTCTTCACCTTGACATCACCCAGCATCGACGAGCTGATCACCAGCTGGAATAACAGCCTTAGTACCATTGCACAACGCCCACCACCAAACAAACCACCAAGGAAATGAGCCACCGCATCCTGGTACTCCACTGAGCTGCGTACATCTCTCCTCTACCTAAGGAAGCTGGAAAGACGATGGCAGCGATCACGATCTTCAGAAGACCAGAGAGCATATAACCTTCACCTGACATAACACCGCGAAGCAATAACAGAGAAAATGAGGCAATCCCACACGGATACTCTAAAACGATCGCTAAGCAAACCACATGACTTGTTCAATCTCGTCAAGAACCAAACAAAAGAACCAGGTCCTGATCAAACAAATGGGATCCACCCTCAGGAATTTGCAGACTTCCTGCATTCAAAACTATGCCAGACCAATAAGTCCACAGCACCCACCACCGTGCAGGAGCCAACCTACCCAACACTATTAACCACCTTCTCTACCATGTCCAAGAAGCACATTGAAGACACCATTGCCACGATCAACACCTCCACAGCACAAACCGACCCCTGTCCTGCCTTCTGGATAAAGGAACTATGTACCGAATTTAGTCCATTCATAGCCAGACTCATGGACCTATCTTTCGCAACAGGCTCGTTCCCCCAAAGCCTCAAACACATGTCCATCAGACCTCTGCTGAAAAACAACAAGCTCAACCCCCAGAAGGTTGACTCATACAGACCCATATCTAGCATACCTCTACTAGCCAAGATAATTGAAAAAAGAAGTCCAATGCCAAATACAACTCCACATCAATGACACCGCCCCGCTGGACCCCTGCCAACATGGATTCATGGAATCCCATGGTGTGGAAACACTCCTCACCACCCTTTTCAACAACATAATTGCTGGAATCGATAACACCCGTCGTGGATTTGTCCTCATCTTCATGGATATAGCCGCTGCATTTGACTCAGTAAGCCATGAACGTCTCCTGAGGCGACTTGAAGAGAAGGGTATTTGTGACACAGCACTAAACTGGTGCAAATCATACCTGTCTGACAGATGGCAGCATGTACGAGCTGGGTCCGCAACATCGGAACCGTTCCACCAGAAACAGGGCATACCACAGGGTTCCTCCCTCTCCACCCTGATGTTCAACATATACATGCAGCCCATCTGTAACCTCATCCGTTCATTCAATGTTGACTGCTTGATATATGCTGACGACGTGCTACTCTATATTTATTTATTTATTTATTTACATTCTCTTATATACCGCGCTATTCTGCATCAGTGCGGTTTACATTGAACAAACTGAAATTACATTGAACAGGGCATTATAACTTGGAGATAACTATTTTACAGGGAACATGGGCTATGGAGAGTTAAGTGGCTTGCCCAAGACCACAAGGAGCACCTGTGAGACTAGAAACCCCAGTCCTTCCGGCCCAAGGTTGCTGTCGTCTAGTGGGATTTGAACCCCCGACCTTCCGGCCTGAAGTACCTTGCCCCAACCACTAGGCCACTCCTCCACTATATGCCTTTCTCAACCGACCAGCTTGACGTCTCTCCACTGACAGACTGCTTTGACGCAGTGGCCAATTGGCTCCAGACCCGAAACCTCCGAATACAGCACAAGAAAACAGAAGTTCTCTTCATCACAAGGAACCAGAACTTCTCCCCTCCAACCTACCTAAAGGTCAAGGAAGCAGAGCTGCAAACCAAATCTACAATCCGATACCTTGGAATCACATTAGACCAACGCCTGGACATGAGGGCGCACATAAGCAACATGGTAAGAGCAGTCTACCATAAGATCCGGACACTCAGACACTTATGCTCCCTGCTAGAACCAGACGACGTCCGGACAATCTTTCAAGCGCTGGTTATCCCACATTTCGATTATGCCAATGCAATTCTACAAGGGCTCCCACATTCCACCCTGGGTTCACTCCAGCTCGCAATGAATACAGCGGCTAGAGTTCTATATGGTGCCTCCATGCGTGACCATGTGACACCCATCCTGAAACAGCTCCACTGGCTCCCTATTCATGGTAGAATTTCCTTCAAGACCCTACTGCTGACCTTCAAGGCCATCAACGGGCTCTCCTCCGCCTCACTCTCAGAGCTTATCCACACTACTCCCCCCAACAGAGCCAGAAGATCTGCAGCAATCAACACACTAGTAATACCGAAAGCAGTAACACAATGCATCCAGGCAACAGCAAGCAGGGCATTTAGGTTCTGCGCGCCCAGATGCTGGAACACCCTTCTACCTAGCATCCGGGCAATCCCTGACCTAACACAATTTAGGAAGGCTTTGAAGCACCACATCTTCCTCAAACACTACCCGGACGATTGCGCACCATTAACCGCTCCCCCTTCTAGTTCCAATGCACTATGAATACTCTTTGATTTGACTTGATGTGATGCCTATATGTAAATAGATTCCCCGGTTTTACCCAAGTTTAAGCACCTGTTCTTTGTAAATGCGGAGCAGATTCCGGCACCGTATAAGCTTTCTGTTGTGATGCAAACCGCACTAATGTTGAATAGCGCGGTATAAAAGAGACTGTAAATAAATAAAAAATAAATACAACCCTTATGTTTTTGACCTGGAAGGTCATCTTCCTAATTGCAATCACCTCTGCACGTTGCATTAGTGAACTGCAAGCTTTAGTGGCTAATCCTCCTTATACTAGGTTTCACCATGATAAGGTTGTTCTTAGAACTCATCCACACTTTATGCCAAAGGTGGTTTCGCCTTTTCATTTAAATCAATTTATCTTCCTGTATTTTTTCCGAGGCCTCACGCCTCTAATGCAGAAAGAAACCTTCATACTTTGGATTGTAAAAGGGCCTTAGCCTTTTACCTACAGAAAACACAGCAACATAGAAAGTCCTCGCAACTTTTTATAGCTTTTGACCCTCCTAGTCATTTGGGACAGCCGGTCTCCAAAAGAACTTTATCTAAATGGATTGCCCAATGCATATCCTTTACTTATGAGAGTAAGGGTCTTCCTCTTCAGAACCATGTCACAGCTCATAACGTGAGAGCCATGGCAACTTCCATGGCTAATCTCCACTCTGTGTCTATTGATGACATTTGTCGAGCAGCCACCTGGGCTTCGGTACATATCTTCACAGCCCACTACTGCCTGGATAAAGCCTCCCATCGGGATGCCTTCTTTGGCCAAGCAGTTCTTCAAAATCTCTTTCAGACCTAATTCAACTCCTACCCACCAACCCTGGTGGAATGCCAGAGATCCATGGGAGGAAGGAATCCCACCTTTCCAGGGTGGCACCTTCCTGGGGCAATCTCCCTGGCATCTTCAGCTAGGGAGACCCCATATGTGAAGACTACATTCCTGCTTGTTCCTGGAGATAGCGTAGCTACTCACCTGTAACAGGTGATCTCCGGGAACAGCAGGAATTTAGTCTTCACAACCCACCCACCTCCCCTAGGAGTCGTCTCTCTATCTCTTTGTCTCTTTCCTCTCTCCCTCTATCCTTTCACTCAGCTACAAACTTAACTGAAGAGGGACAGTTGGAAAGGCGGGAAGGCAGCGCACATGTGCTGAGGAATGTTCCCAAAAGCTTTCCTATTGGACGCTGGGGAGTGTTCCTGCGCAGGCTCCGTCGGTACCGACGATACTCATATGTGAAGACTAAATTCCTGCTGTTCATGGAGATCACCTGTTACAGGTGAGTAACTACGCTATACCGATGTGAGGTCACTGGGACAAACGACATCAAAGTAGCCAAATCAGAAGGCCCGAAGAGTGACCCCCTCTGCTTTCCTGACCCTTCAGGTCCCTCCTTATTATCTGCAGAGACAGGTTACAAGAAGGGGGCTAGTTGTCGGGACCCATGCACTGAAGACACCAGTTGTGCCAGCTGGTGATTGAGATGGTCTGGCACTTTTGGTGCAGTTCCTAAAATCGCTGACTGACTTTTGGGACATGTCTGGGAACATGGCGGTGGCAAGGTGGCTCTATGGTGCCAGCTGTGGTAGGGAAAAGAAAAAGGAAAGAAAAAAGGGGAAAATAAAATAATCACTAACAATGAGCATTGGCGGGGAGCCAACACTACTGATGACAGGTGGGCAATGAAAAATTGAGAAAAACAACCCCCCCAAGGGGAAAAGCGATACATTTGCCAGATGCAGACACACTTCTGAAGGGCTCCGTGGAAAATGAATACTGGAGAAGATGGCATGCACGGTGGAGCCTCCCGAAAGCTTCCAATGGATGCTGGGGAGTGTTCCCATGCGGGGCTCTATTGGTGACATCACCCATATGTGAGGCCTTCATCCCTGCCTGTCAAAAGAGAAGAAACCAAGCTTGAGCTCTTTGGCAATGCAGACCAATATACATTTATGGACAAAGCAATGACACTTATAAGGAAAAAAAACACCCTTCCTGCAGTTAAATATGGTGAAGGTTCTATAATGCTGTGGGACTGTTTTGCTGCCTCAGGAACTGGAGGCCTGGAATGTATTAAAGGAATCATGAAGTCAGAGGACTACCAAGGTATTTTGGTGCAAAATGTGCTACCTAGTGTCAGAAAGCTAGGTCTGGGTCAAAGGTCATGGGTCCTCCAGCAGGATAATGACCCAAAATGTACATCCAAAAGTACAAAGAATGGTTAAAAAGGAAAAAATGGACTGTTTTAAACTGGCCAGCAATGAGTCCTGATCTCAATCCAATTGAGAACCTTTGGAAAGAGCTGAAATCTACCATTGGTAAAAGGAATCCAGGAAACATTCATGAGCTAGAACAAATTGCAATTGAAGAGTTGGAGAAACTACCAGCAGACAGTTGTAAGAAACTTATAGATGTTTGGAGGCTGTCGTCACTGCCAAGGGTTGTGCAATCAAATATTATGAGAGTAATAATCGAGGTGAGGAGTGGTCTAGTGGTTAGGACAAGGTACCTCAGGCCGGAGGGCCGGGGGTTCAAGTCCCACCTGGGGACAGCAATCTGAGGCCGGAGGGACTGGGATTTCTAGTCCTATAGGCACTCCTTGTGGTCTTGGGCAAGCCACTTAACCCTCCATTGCCCATGTTCCCTGTAAGTATGAGCGTATATGTCTCATATCCCCTCGTGTTAAATGTACCCCCCAACTGACCGCTTTGACCCGGTGAAAAGCGGGATATAAATACAGCTAAATAAATAAATAAATAAAATAAATTAGTGAAGGGTGTCATTAATCCTGTCCAGGTCAGATTTTGTTTTTTTCTCAGAAATTGCTATGTCTAAGTTGCACAGACATCTTTTTTTTGTTGTTGTATACCTTTGAACATACTATTAAAATATTTTGATGACACACAGTTGGAATATTTCCAATTATTTCTCAAGATATTGTACACAACATACCTAAAATGCAGGTACCACAACTATAATTTGTAAGTGGGTCTATAAAGCGTTGATTTACTACTAGTACTATTTATCAGACAAACCACACAACACCTGGGAACTAGGGAAATTCAAGGGGAATGGCAAGATACAGCTAGGTGATAAGCAGGAGAATAAGTGGACAATATCCAAACACAGCCTCGAAGAGGTGGGTTTTAGCCTGGATTTGAATAGGGCCAGAGAAGGAGCCTGGCATATTAACTCTGGGAGTTTGTTCCAAGCATATGGAGCAGCATATTAAGTCTGGAGTTGGCAGTGGCAGGAAAGGGCACAGATACTAGAAAAGGGATCTGCCAGAGGAGTGAAGTTCCTGAGGAGGAGTGTAAGGAGTGATAAGAGAGGACAAGTAGCCAGGAGCTGCAGATGTGGGTGGAGGAAAAAAGAAGCCAAAACTTCTGAAGTGCCCTAACTTCAAAGAGTATTATTAGCCTTCCTCCCTTTTGAACTAGATATAAAAGAGAAAGCCCCAGAGCAAACAATAAGCTCTTAAAGAACCCCCCCCTACTAAAATAAAATAAAAAAGAAGCTAACCCAGCAATATAAAATTGTAATTTAAAAAAATCTCCTGTTTTAAAGAAATCATGCAGAGCACTTGATATAAAAAAGTCAGAAAAATTACCTGAGTTTGTTATGAGTTCCTCTTAGGATGCCCACACCTTCTTTGTACATTGTACTATGAGATGCAGTATGGCATCTTGGACTCCTACATATTACCTTATGTAGTCCCCATGGTTTGAGATCCCTCACTGGGCATGGATAAGTATACAGGGAGATGTGTGGTATATTTTCATGTCTATGTAGGTCTTCCACCTGTGGTATTTGGGATTCTAGGATGGGACCAGCTAAGGTTGGGAGGTAATTGGTCTCTGGGATCACTCTCTCTGCCACTTACTTCCACTTTCAAAAATTCACAGTCCAGGGTTTATTCTGAACCAATAAAGTTTACTGAAAGTTCTCAAGTGGTCAAAAATAAATATGCAGAGTATAAAAAGTGTAAAAAATACAGTTCACATTTGCTCTTTCCCTCTCTCTCTTGGGATAGAAAAAAGTTCCTCTTCACTTATTATTACGATCATTTTTATTTATTACATTTTGCATCTGCCTGTCATTACATTTCTGAGTGGTATTACAATAATACATACATAATACTCACAATGGAGAGGAGGAATAGCATAATGCTTAGAGCACTGGCTTGGTAGCCAAGAGACCAGAGTTCAATTTCCACTAGCACTCCTTCTGTCCTTGGGAAAGTCACTTAACCCTCCATTGCCTCAGAAGAAAGGCCTGGCAATCTACTTCCAGTGATGCTGCCAAGAAAACCCAGGAGCTGCTGGGTTGCCAGGAGTCAGCACTGACTCAAAGACACACATTGCATTTTGCAGTACTCTCAATAACATACATTTACAAATTCATCATCATAACACAATTATTTCAAATTAAAAGCAGACTGAAGCAGATATGTCTTTTAGGCTGATCATAGGTACAGGCTGCAGGTGCTCCTTCCCTTGAACCTTAAGCCTTCCTGGATCCATCTTCTGGCTGATGTCTTGTATTTCTGAAAACTGGACCCAGTCATGGTGGCAAGCACTTCTGTATTGGCCCTTTATGTCTTATCTTCAGGGGTTGTCCTCTGAATCCTCTTTTTCACTTTCAGGATCAGTAAAAACTTTTCACTCGCTTTCCATCAGAGGCCTCCACTTGCCCTGACTTGTTAGTGTACTTAAGCAGCACTAGTGTTGGCTTCAACTCAGAAGCAGACACTTTGAAGTGCAGTAGCCTAAGCAACCCTTGTCACTGTACAAGTGTTGATTTGCTGGCTTAGACTCCAGGGCTGGTGCTACCAATAGGTGAACTAGGCAGTCATCTAGAGTGCTGGCCTTCTGGGGATGCCCATTGCTGCTGCCACTGCTGCCCTTCTCCGGCAAATGAACTGCAATGCAGTGCTTACCAAAGGTTCTGGTGCTGCATTGTGGTTCCTGGCTGCTATTATGGGCCTCTTCTGCCCCCTCAAATGCAGACTTTCAGCTTGCTGCAGGAGAAGCTAGTAGTGGTGGTGGAGGAGATTCAGCAAGGGCCACTCCATCCAGAGGCTGCTGTTCTCCATCTTCTCTTTCTCTTCCTGTTCTTCAGCCTCCAATTCTTCCTATTCTGCAATTTCCGCTTCTTTGCCAGCTGCAGCTGCATACAGTGAAGAGAAAAGATGAAATGTAAAGCCATCAGCAACAGGCACATAATGAAGAAACATACATGTGGGTACCATGATATATGGCCAGTGCTGTAGCACAAATGCACACTATCTTGCTCTGACATTAACTCCCAATGCAGTTGTATTTGGAACTTAGTGGATACAGCTCTGTGCAACATACCCAGTTCTTTCTTGCCTAGATGTTATGGGACTGTTCCTGACTATAGTGTGTGTGTTACATAATATTATGAGCATAAAGCATATTTGCTTTTGCTGTATAAAATCTTATCAAGTGACACAAAAGTGGACAATTGCAGATAGCTCAAAGTATGTAACATTTAAGAGTAGCTGTGCAGATGTAAGAAAGAAGCACAACAATTTTGTTATCACTAATAGTGTACCTATGACGTGTGCAATATGCAAGCCCAATTCTATCATATTGCTTACTACAGGGGCGGCTCAAGGCAATCTGCTGCCAGAGGCGAAGGATGAGATGGCGCCCCCTCCCACCCATAGAGGTGGGCGGGGCTTTTTCAGAGCTCCAATCAGGGACTGAACCAAAACAAAAAGACGATTAGATTATATGGAGGAAATGCAAGATGTTTGCACACCAAGGAACTAAAAGAGAGCGAGTACCAACAGAACAGTTTATAAAACCAAATTATAACTCATTTTTATTTTGTTGTTATAAACTGCGTTATGGTTCTTGCTTTTTCTTTTTCAACATATTGTCACAGAGCAGATTCACCAGAGCCTAGGAAGATAGACAGAGAAGTAGCAGATCAGGCTGACACTGACGTTTGTAGAAAGCACATGTCAGGAAGTTGCTATGAGCAACGAAAACAAATGAGGTCACGAGCCAGAGAGACACACCCAGCCAGCAGGGAAGCTAGGTGGTTATCACCTGATACAAGTCAGCTGGGGGGAGGTGCTGCTCGGAGATACCTAGATAAGCACAGCTCACAAACAGTTAGGCAGAGCTACAGGAGGAGCGGCAAGAGCAGAGAGAGAGCTGTGGAGAGAGCGTGTCTGACAATCACTACGGAAGCCTGAATGGAAGTTTGAATGATTACCATGAGTGCTTGAGTGAGAAGCCAAGACAGCTGGACTCAGAGAGTGAAAGTGAGGATAACGGCAATTGTGGAAAGAGCTACAGAGGAGGTAGCAAAGCCAGGAGAGGAAGCCTCAGTTACCAGAGGAGCCCAGAGAGTGTTGGAAACAGCCCAGGTTGGAACGGAGCTGGGAGGAGAAAGGTAAAAGCTGAAGAGTTTTATTTTTAACCTGAAAGGGGAAGCATAGGGCTTGGCTATAGGAAGCAGTCCCCTGAAACAGAGAAGTTTCACTACCCTTATGCCAGGCATGAAAAGGTTAAATGCTTTTTACCTGATGAAGCTAATATCTCTGGAAGGAATGTAAGGAGCAGAGTCTCTGAAAAACTGCCGTTTCAAACTCCAGCCATACACAGAATCCTGAGCCAGGCAGAGGCAAGTGGTAAGCCAACTTCCTCTAATAGAAGTGCAGGAGAATACTATAGTTTACCTAACAACCACCATCAGGGGAAAGGCTCTTACCCAAAGAAGTTCAGTGAATGTGGTAATAGCAGTCAGTCTACTCTCACAGAGAGAGAAAGAGAAGTACGTCAGAATAGAGAGAGACTGTTTGAAGTGGTCCCACATGCTGAGAGGAAGGAGATATTAAGTGCTGGTGAAGAAGCAATGCAATGTGAACCATCTGAAGCTGATATAAGCACGGAGTATATGGATTGTACAATTTCTATAGCAGACAGCATATCCTCTTTAAGGTAAAAAGGGAATTAAGAGCTGTTGAAGCCTGACATTGTAAAGGAAGGCTTGTATCTGCTTGTGAAAGACTGTTTGGAGATACATTTGTTTTACCGCTGAGAAGAAGCTATTTTTGTTACATTTTTCCTTTTGTTATATGCCCAGGAAGGGTTGTGTTTTCCTTTTGTTTGTACCACAATAAGAAGTCCTTTTGGAAGGGGAAATAAAGCCCTCATTAACCTTACCATCGTTCCACGACTGATTTTTAACTGGCAGCACAACTACAACTACCAGAAGGCCAGTTACACTGAAGCCCCAGTGCAGTGCCCTGCCCAACCAACAGGTACACAGCACGGACGGGTGACATAATGGCGTAGTATTTTAGGATTTTTTTGTGTACCACGTGGTTTTTCCTGAGAGAAAAAGGAAGAAACAAAGAGGAAAAGGACATCTCTGGAGGAACGGTGACCACACAGAAGTACTGCCTAAGGAGGATTTCGCTGGCAGGTCGGCCAGAAAAGCAAAGACCTTTCTCACATGCTGAAGTCTGCCAGGAACCTAAGGTAACGGTAACCTGGGCGGACGGGTAAAGGATACCAGTGAGAAAGGGGGCGCTATACTTAGACAGGGATTGTGCAAAAGAAATACCGCACTTGGTGGGTCTTTCTTTTCTTTTCACAGGTGGTTCAACTCCAGGAAGAAGATGGATCCACGTGATGTCCAAAGGTGGATGCAAGTGCAGTGGGACAGACAAGCAGAGCTTGTTCAACGTCTCCAAGAACAATATGTGGATGCTATGAAAGAGCAGCAGCGACCTTTATTGGAAGCATTGGAAGCTCTCATAAAGAAACCCCAGGAAACTGGAGCAGCAAATTTGCCTATGATGCCGCAAGTAGAACTGAATAGTTGCCATAATTTTTCTATGGGACAGCTAACGCAACATGATGATTTAGATGACTACATTGAGTCATTTGAAAGGATAGCAGAGACCCTTAAATGGCCTACAGAGCAATGGGCCATGCGCTTTGCCATGACTTTGACTGGCGAGGCTCTGTCACCATTTAAGGGAATGCCTGCTACTCTAGCCACTAATTATTTAGAAATTAAAAAGGCTGTAAAAGATAGGTTGGGCCTTACACCCAGACATTATAAACATCTGTTTAGGGAGGCAAGGATACAAAATAAGGAGACTCCCAGAGCCTTATACCAGAGGTTAAAAAGTCTGGCGTATAAATGGCTGAACCCCGAAGGGAGGTCATTAGACTCCGTTATGGACGATATAATATTGGAGCAGTTTATGCAATCTGTATCCCCTGAACTAAAGACCTTCCTCACCTTACAGGATTGCCGTAATGCGGAAGAGGCAGCCAATATGGCAGATGTATTTTACGAAGCAAAAAGAGCTGATACCTCTGGAATTGGCATGTTAAAAATGACTGGCGGTGAAAATCCTGATAAGATGAGGAAAGGTGAAAAAGTTAAGATACATAAAAGGAATGTGTATGAGGATAATGTTGATGATATATCTGTTAATAGGAAGTGTTACAGATGTGGAAAGCCAGGTCACTACCAGAAAAATTGTAGGGTAAAAACGGTCCTTGTAGCCGGGGCTGAGAAACAAGCCCCGAAAGGCATTTTTCTCCAGGTCCTAGTAGAAGGGGTAGACGCCTTGGCTTTACTCGACTCAGGCGCAGAACAGAGCATGGTCTCTCAGAAGTTTTGGGAGACCATGGAACAGTCTTGCCCTGCAGCCTCAAGTCGGGTAAAAGACCAAGTACAAATAAAATGTGTACATGGCACCCGTCTTCAGTATCCCCTGCATAAGGTGCGTGTCAGGGGGATGGGCCTAGAAAGAGAAATACAAGTGGCAGTAGTCCCAGGGCTGCCTCAGGAACTCATCCTAGGGCATGACTGGCCTTCATTTAAGGGAGGATTGATGCAAGGCTTATGTACAAAGACAGGCCTCGTTTCAACACGATCACAAGCGGGAACCTCAGGAACCCAGGGACCATCTGTGGAGAGGACAGAGGAGCCTAGGGGGGAGGAAGATAAGGAAAGGCCTGAGGAAAAGGTAGAGGAGGTTGAGGCTAACATACTCCCCAATCATGATGAGTTAGTTCAGGTTCCAAATAAAGAAGAGAAAAAAACAAAGGCTAAGAAGCGCCAAGAAAGAAAGAAGAGAACCCGAGGAAGGGCAGAACTAGAGGCAGGGGAAGGGTTACCGTGGGTACCTGCAGCCCTAGTTCAGAAGTTCCCTTCTTTCCCTATGGAACAGAAGGCAGACCCAGCACTCAAAAGGGCGTTTGAATGGGCACGAGAGGATCGACCTATACTTCCCAGATTCCTACTGGATAAGGATATCTTATTTAGGGAAAGTATAGATCCTTATACTGATGCAGTCCGGAAACAACTGGTAGTACCGGTAACTTTTAAGGCTATTGTTTTACGCCTAGCACACGACCACCTGATAGGCAGTCACAAGGGTGTTCAGGGAACACTAGATCAGATACTGGCGCGGTTTTATTGGCCAGGAGTCTATAAAGAAACTAAACAGTATTGTGACTCCTGCCCTACCTGCCAGAGGGTCTCGATAGCACGACCAAAGGCCGTACCTATGGTGCCTTTGCCTACCATCTCGGTACCAATTAGATGCATGGGGATGGATATAGTAGGCCCTCTAATAAAAACACCCAGGGGTTACCAGTATATTCTGGTAATTGTAGACCACGCTACGCGGTTCCCGTGGGCGATTCCCCTTAGGAACATCTCAGCTAGGATTATAGCGCAAGAACTAATAAAGTTATTTTGTGAAGTGGGGTTTCCCCAGGAGATCTTAACAGATCAGGGAAGCAACTTCGTATCACGATATCTTGCTAGAGTATGGGAAGCATTTGGCATTCGCCATATTAAGACTGCGGCGTACCACCCCCAGTCAAACGGGTTAGTGGAGCGCATGAACCAGTCCATTAAGCACCTATTAAGGAGGGGTTTAAGGAAGGGAGAAATGGCAGAGTGGGACACCTTATTTCCCTTCGTGTTATACGCATGTAGGGAGCGTATTCAGACATCCTTGGCATCCCCGTTCGAACTATTGTTTGGTAGGGCCCCGAGGGGTATTTTGGACATTCTGCAAGAAGAGTGGGTGGAGCCCGAAATACCGGAGGTAGGGGTACCACAATTCCTAAACAATTTAAGAACGCGCTTGGAGAAGACATCCAAGGCCTCAGTAGAAAATCTCAAGGTTAGTCAGCAGCGTCAGAAACGCTATTATGATAAGGGCACACAACCCAGACAATTAGAAGTCGGGGATAAGGTCCTCATCCAGGTAGCGGACCCTGGTCCCAAATTTGAATCCCACTGGAAGGGGCCAGGTACGGTGATAAAAAGAATTGGGCCCGTTTCCTATCTGATAGAAAATGACAGGGGACGTAGGCAGGTCTATCACCTTAATGTGTTAAAACCTTGGAAGGAGAGGGAGGCCACTGCTAATTTAGTTTATAGGGAGCATTACAGTCGCACCCCGGACAGAATTACGTGCTGTCCGCTTAGATTTGCGGCAGCCCGTAATATTTTAAGGGGGGGAATGTGTCACAGAGCAGATTCACCAGAGCCTAGGAAGATAGACAGAGAAGTAGCAGATCAGGCTGACACTGACGTTTGTAGAAAGCACATGTCAGGAAGTTGCTATGAGCAACGAAAACAAATGAGGTCACGAGCCAGAGAGACACACCCAGCCAGCAGGGAAGCTAGGTGGTTATCACCTGATACAAGTCAGCTGGGGGGAGGTGCTGCTCGGAGATACCTAGATAAGCACAGCTCACAAACAGGCAGAGCTACAGGAGGAGCGGCAAGAGCAGAGAGAGCTGCAAGGGCTGCAAGAGCTGGAGAGAGAGCTGTGGAGAGAGCGTGTCTGACAATCACTACGGAAGCCTGAATGGAAGTTTGAATGATTACCATGAGTGCTTGAGTGAGAAGCCAAGACAGCTGGACTCAGAGAGTGAAAGTGAGGATAACGGCAATTGTGGAAAGAGCTACAGAGGAGGTAGCAAAGCCAGGAGAGGAAGCTTCAGTTACCAGAGGAGCCCAGAGAGTGTTGGAAACAGCCCAGGTTGGAACGGAGCTGGGAAGAGAAAGGTAAAAGCTGAAGAGTTTTATTTTTATCCTGAAAGGGGAAGCATAGGGCTTGGCTATAGGAAGCAGTTCCCTGAAACAGAGAAGTTTCACTACCCTTATATCAGGCATGAAAAGGTTAAATGCTTTTTACCTGATGAAGCTAATATCTCTGGAAGGAATGTAAGGAGCAGAGTCTCTGAAAAACTGCCGTTTCAAACTCCAGCCATA
The DNA here is from genome assembly GCA_033557465.1 of Ichthyophis bannanicus. Lineage (NCBI taxonomy): Eukaryota > Metazoa > Chordata > Amphibia > Gymnophiona > Ichthyophiidae > Ichthyophis > Ichthyophis bannanicus. The sequence goes on from CM066040.1 coordinate 54,032,110, forward strand.
CACAGAATCCTGAGCCAGGCAGAGGCAAGTGGTAAGCCAACTTCCTCTAATAGAAGTGCAGGAGAATACTATAGTTTACCTAACAACCACCAGCATGGGAAAGGCTCTTACCCAAAGAAGTTCAGTGAATGTGGTAATAGCAGTAAGTCTACTCTCACAGAGAGAGAAAGAGAAGTACGTCAGAATAGAGAGAGACTGTTTGAAGAGGTCCCACATGCTGAGAGGAAGGAGATATTAAGTGCTGGTGAAGAAGCAATGCAATGTGAACCGTTTGAAGCTGATATAAGCACGGAGTATATGGATTGTACAATTTCTATAGCAGACAGCATATCCTCTTTAAGGTAAAAAGGGAATTAAGAGCTATTGAAGCCTGACATTGTAAAGGAAGGCTTGTATCTGCTTGTGAAAGACTGTTTGGAGATACATTTGTTTTACCGCTGAGAAGAAGCTATTTTTGTTACATTTTTCCTTTTGTAATATGCCCAGGAAGGGTTATGTTTTCCTTTTGTTTGTACCACGATAAGAAGTCCTTTTGGAAGGGGAAATAAAGCCCTCATTAACCTTACCATCGTTCCACGACTGATTTTTAACTGGCAGCACAACTACAACTACCAGAAGGCCAGTTACACTGAAGCCCCAGTGCAGTGCCCTGCCCAACCAACAGGTACACAGCACGGACGGGTGACAATATATTTTGTATCCACAGTGGGTGCAGAGCAGAAAAAGGACATTCATCCATAGAACTCAATATCTTAATAAAAAAAAAAATCTGATTCTGATCATCTCACTAACAACAAACATGCTCCATTACCAGGCATATTGTGAACTAATACAAAACCCTACAACAAAGAGCACATCTATCATACCGTACCATATCAGCACCAACTTCCAAAACTCACATAAGGAGTCCATGTAAAAAAAGGTCACTGTAAATACTTCAGTGGGCCCTGGAATATCCATACACCTATTTGAAAAGCTGAACAAGTCATATTACTACAGTACAGTATAGATCTTTATGTACAAATGCCATGTTAACAGAACACCTGGCCTCAGTCACACACTCAGAACACAGACCCTCACCAAGTACAGAATAAGTAACCACAATCTAAAGTAAAAATAAAAATATGTAGAGAAAATTTAAACTGAAACCCCAAGAAGCCAGACTCCACATGCAGTGCAACATTAGATAAATAAGAGATGCAGTTACCCCATACTGTGTAAAATATAAAGATAGCACAGTCCAATCACTAAAGTTAAATAAAATTATTTTTTCTACCTTTGTTGTCTGACCATTTTATTCTCTGATCATGCTGGTCATGATCTGAGACATCTGCTTTCCAGTCTTCTCTTATCTCTCTTTCTGTGGTCTATGGTCCATCTGCCATTTCTTATCTCTTCTTTTGTTTTCTTTACTTTCTTCCATCAGCCTATTTCCAGTTCCAGTAACCCTCCCCAGTATTGACCCCCTTTCCAGTCCTCCCCTCCCAGTACCCTCCAATGTCAACTGCCTTGCATTCCCACGACTGCCACTGGTGTCTATTCCCTTCCAGTCCCCCTCCTTCCCCACTGTCCAACCCCTTCTAGTCCAAATACCATCCCGGGTATCAGCTCACGTCCCCCCAAATCAGGTCCCTTTCAGTCACCCTACCCTCTGTCCATCCCCCTTCCAGTGCCATTCACACATGTCAGCTCCCTTCCAGCCTCCTCCCCATTACCCAGCCACCTATCACTCCCATCCCCAAGTGTCAGCTCCCTTCCAATCCCCTTTCAGTACATCCCAGGTGTCAGTTTCATTCCAGCCTCCTCCTTCCCCCGCCATATCTGCTCCTTTCCAGCCCCCTCCTTCCCCCTTGTCAGCTCCCTTCCTGCCCCATCCTTCCACTGGCAGGCCTTCTCAGTATCCGCTTTCTTCCAGTCCTATTCTCCCATCCCCCCGCATCAGCCCATTTGTAGCCCTAGCCCCTAGGTTTCTTCCAGGATCAGCAGCACTCTCCTCCCCTTCCCCATTAGCCCATTTGTAGTCCTATCCCCCTTATCAGCCCACTCCAGTCCTAGCCCCCCTTCAGCCCATTACCAGTCCTAACCCCTCCAAATAAGTCCATTTCCAATCCTAGCCCCCTAATCAGCCCATTTTCTGTCCTAGCCCCCCTAATCAGCCCATTTCCAGGCCTAACCCCACCAATCAGCCCATTACCAGTCCTAGCCCCCCTCCCGATCAGCCTATTTCCATTCCTAACCCCCCACTTTAGCCCATTTTCAGTTCTAACCCTCCCCACCAATCAGCCCATTACCATTCCTAGCCCCCCTCCCTATCAGCACATTTCCAGTTCTAACCCCACATCAGCCCATTTCCACTCCTAACCCCCCTCCCAATCAGCCCATTTCCAGTACTAAACCCCCCCATTAGCCCATTTCTAGTCCTAGTCCCCCCTATTTCCAGTCCTAGCTCTCCCCCATCAACCCATTACAGTGCTACCACCTCATCCCAGCGCAGCCCAGCCCAGCCCGCCCTTCAAAGGGGGAAAAAAAAAAAAAGATCAGAGGAGCCGGAGCCGCTGCCGCTGCCACCGCAACAGCAGCAGAATGAAGTGCACCGCAGCCCCCCGCCTCCCCGGCAGAGCCCTCCATGTATTTTCTTCTGCACCAGCTGCTTTCAGAGCTGCGAATAGAGCGTTTCCCTTTCCTGTGGCTCTTTTAGTTGAGCCTGCCGACGCTGATGGGAAACAGAGCCGTGAGAAAGGGAAACTCTCCCTTTGTGGCTCTGAAAAGCAGCTGGCGCTGAAGAAAATACAAGGAGGGTTCTGCCGGGGCGGCGGGGGGCCGCGAGGCACTTCATTCTGTCATGGCTCTGGCTCCTCTGATCTTTTTTTTTTTGTTTTGTTTTTGAAGGCCGAGTGAGGCGGTCTTTTTGTGGGAAATTTTGCCGCCCTCAAAAAGTTGCCACCTGAGGCCACCGCCTCACTCGGCCTCATTATAGAGCTGCCCCTAGCTTACTATGTCTTACTAGTAGAAAAGCTGAGAGACAGTTTCAAGTCTGTACAACTATGTTCCACTTAGATCCCTCAGAACTAATAGCTCTGAAAGTACTAAGTTACTAGTTGAAAGTAAAGATCATCAATGTATGTTGACACCCTTGCTACCCTGGCATGCACTTTTCTTAGAAATGTATGCCATGTTGTATAAATGTATATAGGGCTTCTCCCCTCTTGTTTTGGATAACCTCCCAAAATAAAGGATTGGATATATCAGAGTTTCTCAAGCTAGTCCTGCTGAACCCCCTAGCCCAGTGCTTTTAAACTTTTATCCTGTATGATCCCATTTTAACAACTGACAATTCAAGTGACCTCAGATCATGATGAAATAAAACTGGTAGATCTCCAATCTCCTTCCCCTCCCTCCACTCATCTAAAGCAGGAAGGCAGCAGCAGTCAGCACAGGGTCCCTTGTGTCAGTGTGCGTTGTGTGCATGCAGATCCCAGTACTCAGTATGGATTTGAGCCTAACAGGAAGTTTACCCAGGAGAGGGCAATGGCCTATGAATGTTCACTGGTTCACAGGCCACATACTGACACAGGTAGGTCACAGTGAAAGTCCAGAGAGAAGGGGAAATGGCTATGTTTCTGTAACCCCATCCACTAATGATGTGACTGCTCTAGCCAGTTTAGTTTTTAAGAAATCCACAATGAATATGCATGAAACAGATTGGCACGCAGTGGAGGCAGTGTATACAAATATATCTCATGCATTGGCCCTCACTTGGTTTGCAGCTTGTCATGCTGTAAGGGCTTGTGTGCATCAGTGATGCTGAGAACTAAGCTATCAGTAGCTTAACCACTGGCAGGGTCTCCCAAGATGGACAGGTTTCAACTGAGGTGCCAGACCAAGACAAACCACTCATCTGGGCAGTAGCAGAGTGGGACGGTGTTGGCAGCAAAGGATCACATGTCTGTGACAACAGCAACACTAGAATTAACTGCGCGGAAGAAAGGCCCGGCAATCTACTTCCATATCTTGCCACAAAAACCTAATGGATAGTCACAACAAAACCAATTGCACTATAGTGCTGGAAGATGAGACCCCCAGGTCGGAAGACACTCAACTGGCTACTGGGGAGGAGCTGAAGACTTTTCAGAGTAAAGCCAGCATTTATGACGTGGTTGGATCAAAGCCCTCTGAACATCTGACTGCTGATGTAGCTGCACATGAAATGAGTCAGAAGCTGCAAAGATGTCTTACATATACATGGAATGTACGAAGCATGAACCAAGGGAAGTTTGAGGTGGTCAAGAATGAAATGGAACGTTGGGTGTCAGCGAACTGAAATGGACTGGCATCGGGCACTTTGCATCAAATGATCACATGGTCTACAATGCTGGAAATGAAAGATAAAGAAGAAATGGTGTTGCATTTATAATTAAGAAGAAACTTGAAAGAACTGTAATGAAATGTAATGCAATTAGCAAATGCTTAATTTCTATTCGTCTACAAGGAATGTCCATTAACACAACTGTAATTCAAATATATGCCCCAACAACAGCTGCAGAAGAGGATGAGGTTGATGAGTTCTATGAACAAGTACAAGCTGAAATTGACAGAACATGCAAAAAGGATATCCTGATAGTCATGCGTGACTGGAACGCAAATGTTGGCACCAAAGAAGAAGGTAAAGTGGTTGGAAAATATGGACAGCAACAGAAATGAAGCTGGAGATAGACTGATAGAATTCTGACAGATCAACAATCATCTCAAACACCTTCTTCCACCAACACAAGCAGCGATGTACACATGGACTTAGCCCAATGGATTGTTCAAAAATCAAATTGATTATGTTTGTGGAAGTCAACGATGGAAACACTCTATAACATCAACGAAGACAAAACCTGGAGATGACTGTGGTACAGATCACCAACTACTAGTATGCAAACTCAAGCTAAAGTTGAAAAAGAGCAAGCCACTTATAAATGTAGCAAAATATGACCTTGAGAATATAGTATATAGTTCCCCATGTTTGTATATAGTTCCCCAGTTTGTATATAGTTCCCCATGTTACCCAAGTTTGTATACCTGTTCTCTGTAAAATCAGAATAGTTTGTTCTGGTTATTTTGTTCCATGTAAACCGCGCTGATACCAAATAGCGCGGTATATAAAAGATTGTAATAAATAAATAATAATAAATAATAAATACCACCAGAATTTAGAGACTGCCTGCAAAATCGATTTGCTGCTTTAGATACAAATGACAGAGCTCCAGAAGAGTTATGGGATGACATCAAGAAGGTTGTGTTGGAAGACAGTAAGAAGTCTCTACAAAAGGTGAAAAAGCAAAAACGGCCAAAATGGATGACCGAAGAAACTCTGAAAATTGCCCAGAAATGCAGAGAAGCTAAAGCGAGAGGAGAAAGAGAGGCAATCACAGAACTCGACAGAGATTTCAAATGTGCAGCAAGACAAGAAAAGGAGAAGTACTACAATGCTTCATGCAAGGAAATAGATTCAGAAACTATTAGAGGAAGAACAAGATCAGCTTTCCTAAAGCTACAAGAGTTAAAGAAAAAATTCCAGCCTCGAATTGGAATGATACAATATGGTCAAGGATCCATGTTGAATAATGCTGAGAAGATCAAGAAAAGAAGGAAAGAATATAGAGTCATTATATGATAAAGATCAAGTGGACCAACAGCCGTTTCAGTCTGTACCTTATGATCAGGAATCATTGGTGATGAAAGAAGTCGAAGCAGCATTAAAAGCCTTATCAAAAAACAAAGCACCGGGCATTGATGGTATTCCCATTGAAGTATTACAGCAATGCAAATGCAGCTGTTAACATACTTACAAGGCTCTGCCAGGAAATTTGGAAGACAAAATCATGGCCACCAAACTGGAAAAGATCTGTGTTTTTACCAATACTAAAGGAAGGTGATCCAAATGACTGTGAAAATTATCCCACAATTGCTCTGATCCCCCATGCCAGCAAGATTCTACTCAAGATCATTCAGCAGAGACTACAACTATACTTGGAATGAGAACTGCCTGAAGTGCAAGCACAATTCAGGAAAGGGCAGCTATGTGTGCCACCCTGTCAACAATGAGCCGCCTGACTGAAGACCAAACCCAGTATAGGACAACTATCCAGATGGTTGACATGAGTCAACACCAACTCAACGGTACTTAACAACAGCAATGTGCATATGGATTGTGGGTATCCTGAAAACCAAACTGGCTGGGAGGTACACCCAGGACCAGTGCTACAACTAGGTGATCACCTAGGGTGCTGGCCCTCCAAGGGTGACCGCTGTCACCCCTCTCCGGAGCTGGCAGAGGTGGCAGGAGTCCTCAAACCATGACGCAGCACTTAATAACATTCTGGCATTGTGTCATAGTTTCCTCCAGTTCAGAATTACTGTTTGTATATGAGGACTGATTCCTGCTGTCCCCAGAGAAATACCTAAGTAACTACACTTTCTGATGCATGTACAATAGCTAGTTCTTCCCCAAATCCACAGATCCCATGTTCTTATCAGGGCCTGCCCTGGACTGGCAGGATATCTGGAAGCAGGAGCGGCCCAAGGGGGGTGCGGGGCCATGTACAGAGACTCGGTGCGGGGCCTCATTTGCATAAATATTTGCATAATGTTACAATACACTAACTTTTAGTAAACATGCCTCTTAATGAGTGTATGGATAAAGAAAGACTAAAAGATTTCTACATTACTATAATCCAGTGCCAACTGCCAGGCACATTAGAAACTACTACAAACACTGCCCATTTAAACCCATAGCAAACCCGCCGTATCATAACAGCACTACCAGGACTCACAAAGCACCATACTCTGCCTATCAAAAGGCAACACTGCAAATATTGAAAACCAATACATTTCAGAGAATAACAATACATGACCTACTGGGGAAAGAGAACAAGTGGCAATGTCAAATAGGAATTACATAAACAGAATACCTCAGCTCAGTTACACATGCAGAACATAGACCATCACTAAACAAGGATTCACAATTTAGAAACAGGAAGACAATAATTAAATTGTGAACCCCAAAAGCCAAACTTGGAATGTACAACAACACTTTAGAAATAAAACTATAAATTAATTTCATCTTGTACTAAACAAAGCACAGACGTTAATGATGCACATTTCCCAGAGCTGACATATTCCAGTTAATAAATTCAAAATAAAGAGATATTTTTCTACCTTTTGTGCATTTCTTTTTCAGTTGCAATTGCTCCAGCCACTTTCTTCTGGTTTCTTTGTGTCTTCTGCTAACTCTCCATCATCTGCTGTCCATTTGTCCTTTCTTCTCTCTTCTAGTTTTTTTCCATTCTCTCTCTACATCTGCTTTAACATACTAATCTTTCTCCTTTTGCTCTTTGCTCATTCCTGTTTCATCCACTCAAATTTTACCCCTCCATCCTCAATCCCCACTACTCTCCCAATACCCGGCCAATTGTAGATTTGTCTTCCCTCCGACACAAAATATTTTTCCCTCTCCATTTCACTCTCCCAGCTCCATCCCATTCTAATCTTCCCCCAACATCAGCTCCCTTCTAGTTCCAGCATCCGCTCCCTTCTAGTCCCCGCATCAGCCCATTTCCAGTCCTAGCCCCCCATAAGCCCATTTCCAGTCCTAGCCCCCCATAAGCCAATTTCCAATCCTATCCTAGCCCCACCATAAGCCATTTTCCAGTCCTAGTTCCCCCATCCATTTCCAGTCCTATCCGAGTCCCTCCATCATCTCATTTCCAATCCCAGACCCCCACTAGCCCATTTCTAGTCCTTTCCTAGCCCCACCATCAGCCCATATTAAATACTAGCTCCCCTCCACTCAGCCCATTTCCAGTCCAAGCCCCCCATGAGCCTACTTCCAGTTCTAGCCCCTCCATGTCCATTTCAATCCAAGCCCCCACAACAGCCCATTTCCAATCTTAGCACCCCCCAACAGCCCATTTCCAGTCCTATCCTAGCCCCTCCATCAGCCCATTTCCTGTCCTAGCCCCCCCTACTCAGCCCATTTCCAGTCCTAGCTTCGTCCCCTCACAGCCCATTTCCATTCCAAGCACCCGTCCCCAACAGCTATTTGCAGTTCAAGCTCCCCTTCCACTCAGCCCATTTCCATTCCAAGCCCCCGTCCCCATCAGCTATTTGCAGTTCAAGCCCTCCTTCCACTCAGCCCATTACCAGTCCTAGCCTTCCCATAGCCCATTACCAGTCCTAAGCCCCCATCAGCCCACTTCCAGTTCTTACCCCCCCATCAGCCCATTTCCAGTCCTAGCCCCCCCATAGCCCATTACTAGTCCTAACCCCCCATCAGCCCATTTCCAGTCCTAGCCCCCCTCATAGCCCATTACTAGTCCTAACCCCCCCATCAGCCCATTTCCAGTCCTAGCCCCCCCATCAGCCCATTTTCAGTCCTAGCCCCCCCATAACCCATTACCAGTCCTAACCCCCCCATCAGACCACTTCCAGTCTTAGCCCATTACCAGTCCTAACCCTCCTCCCCCATCAGCCCAGGTAGATTAAAAAAAAAAAAACCTGGCTGTGGCTACTGCCTCGGCGGCAGCGGCAGAATCAAGCGTCCCGCGGGGCCCCCCCTGCCTGGCAGAGCCTCCCTGCAGCATCAGCTCCTGAGTCCCAAAGCGCGGGCTTTCAGAGCCGCGAGAGTTTCCCTTTCTTGCGGCTCTGTTAATCCCGCTGGGGCTGATGGAATTTCCCCGGGCGGCATTAACAGAGCCACGAGAAGTCAGAGAAGCTCTCACGGCTCTGAAAGCCCGCACTAATTGGGACTCGGGAGCTGATGCTATAGGGAGGCTCTGCCGGGCAGGGGGGGCCCCGCGGGACGCTTGATTTTGCCGCTGCCATGGAAACTCTGGGCTACATTAAGAAGCATGGGTATACCAGAACACCTGATCGTTCTCTTGCGCAATTTGTACATTGATCAAGAAGCAACAGTTCAAACGGAACAAGGAGAAACAGAATGGTTTAAAATAAGCAAAGGTGTAAGACAAGGCTGCATACTTTCCCCCTACCTGTTTAATTTATATGCAGAACAAATCATCAGAGAAACAGGATTGTATGAAGACAACAGAGGTGTGAAGATTGGTGGAAGACTCATCAACAACATTACTGGCTGAAAGTGAAGATGATCTGAAACATTTGCTTCTCACAATCAAAGAACATAGTCTCAAAATGGGCTTGCACCTTAATGTAAAGAAGACAAAGATCATGACAACTGGCATAATCAACAGGTTCATCGTTGAAGGAGGAGAAATTGAAATTGTGAACAACTTTAACCTACTTGGATCAACTATCAATAAAGAAGCAACAAGCAGTCAAGAAATCAAACGACGCATTGCTCTTGGCAGAATGGCTATGAAAGACCTAGATAAGATTCTCAAGAGCAGAGATGTCTCTCTCCATACAAAGATTCAACTTGTTCAAGCTATGGTATGTTCAATAACATCATATGGATGTGAAAGTTGGACAGTGAAAAAGACAGGAAGAAAATTGATGCCTTTGAATTATGGTGCTGGCGGCGAATACTGTGTATACCATGGACTGCCCGAAGAACAAACCAGTCGGTACTAGAGGAGATCAAACCTAAGCTTTCTTTAGAAGCTCAGATAACAAGACTTCGACTTTCATACTTTGGACACATCATGCGAAGAGAGAGATCATTAGAGAAAGACATTATGCTTGGCAAGATAGAAGGTCAATGCAAAAGAGGAAGGCCAGCAATGAGATGGATCTATACAATAACAGCAGCTACGGGTACCAGTCTGTCAACAATGAGCCGCCTGACTGAAGACCGAACACAATTTAGGATAGCTATCCAGAGGGTCGCCATGAGTCGACTCTGACTCGACGGCACTTAACAACAACAACAATTCTTTTGAATAAAGAAGTCTTAGGATTTTTTTTTTTGGAAATGTTCCTGGGTGATTGATTGTGAGTGAAGTATGGTGTCTAAGTGGGGTAAGGTGGTTAATTTATAGAAGGTGGCTAGACTGATTGTGGGTAGTAATACTTCATGTATGCTTGCCGTGTAAGATGTGTTATGTCAGGTCAACATTTGAGGTTACTTCATGATGTCCAAATTAGTGCTATATCAATCTGATGACTTGGGCCAATCCCATCTGCCGCAAAATGCATCTAACGCCTATTAAAGATATTGGGTAAGGCCTTCACAGTTCACATACTTGTCTAATGGACCCTCATGGCACCTACAAGAGAATGGAAATAGGTCCCAGGAAAGCAGTATTTTACCTCTGCTGTGCGTAATGCAACATGAGCCTTTGAATCAATGCTCACTCCTGGTGATCCAGTAGCTCCTGGGTTTTCCTGGCAGTGTGACTAGAAGTAGATTGGCAGGCCTTTCTTCCAAGGCTATGGAGGATTAAGTTACTTGCCCAAGGCCACAAGGAGTGCCAGTGGGAATTGAATAGTCTCTTGATTAACAAGCTAGTGCTCTAAACACTAGGGTACTCCTGCACTCAACCTCTGCTGTACCCTTTGGATATTTCTCCAAATAGGACCAGAGTATGTGAGTCTGCCCCATCTCTTCTCGTCTCTGTAGAGGGCCCTCCTCTTTCTCGAGGATCAGTCTGGCTAGGAGGCTGGTTTACTACTGATCAAAATTTCCCTTCCTCCTTGGGGCACCATTTTGGAAAGATAATATCTACATTAGTAAATAGTGCTAGTCCCAAGAGGGAACCAATCAGTAGCATTTCTGTCACTTCATAAATATAATGCCACACAATACATATATTTCAACCACATGCATATACCCATGTGCTTGTTGTACTAGAGACTGGAGGTGAATGTGGGTGGTGTACTATATGTATGCTCAATCCTGACCGCTGATTTGGCTCACCAACACCAACACCTTTACTGCAATTTTTTGGCTAGGGGATTTTACACACAGACCCCTATATATTTGGATAGTGTAAGTATAACTTTTGTTGCTTTGAAAATTCTAGCTCTTTTTTGCTGTTTTATATGTATAAGTTATTACTCAGTAGCTTGCTGAATAATGACTCATCAGTTTTTCCACATATTCATGTCATTACAGCTTACATTTAGCTGAAGGAATTTTTCTTATTTGTTTTTAATTTAATTATTTATTTAAGCTCCCTAAGATAACTGTTAAACCAGACATTATTAATGTATTACCTTTCGATATGGCCCATAATTTAGTGCATGGAATATATATCCATTAATTCGAAGGAGTTTATTAACCATATGAAATCTCCTAACATTAGCTAAAATGGACTTCTAGAGCCTAGTAAATGTGCATGGAGTCACTTTAATGACAGAATGCCTGGCCAGGAATTTCCACAATAGACTGAGGAGACACTCAGATTGTTAACTTTTTGGGCGATGAGATAGATATGTTAAAACAGCTGACAGAAGTAACCTGAGAAAGACTGTTTAAAACCTCAGCAAGGGAGTCTCAACCATCACATAATAGCAATACCTACGAGCTGCCCTAAGGTTATACTTGTACTAGGTTCCGGAAGGAACCATCCACACCCCTTATCTGGAAGATTGCTCTTGCACAGGCTAAGTTAGACTGGAGAGGAAGTGGTATTAAAAAGACTGGAGAAATCTGTGGCTGGGGGCCAATGGGTACATCACACATGGACCTCAGATAAACTTAAATACCTGATTGTGACTTTTCTTCAGCTGGATTTGGAAAAAGTGAATTATTTAATCTAAAATCTAAACCCATCATAAATGGCAAAAGGTGAGGTAGGAGCATGTTCTAAATTGACTGGAGGCACAAGCAGTAGAAGTTTGACTTACAATAAAGAACACAAAAATCCTCTAGATTCACTCCTAGTTCTCGAGGGTTGCTAGCAGGGCAGGTTTGCAGGATATCTCAAGTGTGCATGACAGAGATTTACATACAATAGAACTAGTAGGCATGCACATTTCTCTCATGCATAGTCATTAAGGATATCCTGAAAACCTGATTTGTTGGAAGTGCTCAAGGACGGAGTGAATGTCAAGGCTCTAGATCAGGGGTTGCCAATTCTGGTCCTAGTGTACCATGATCCAGCTTGGTTTTCAGGATGTCTCTAATGAATATGCATAAGGTCATTTACATAAAACCGGTCATTTACATAAAACCGGTCTGCAATATGGTCCTAGTGTACCATGATCCAGCTTGGTTTTCAGGATGTCTCTAATGAATATGCATAAGGTCATTTACATAAAACCGGTCATTTACATAAAACCGGTCTGCAATATCTTTAAAAAATTTGGAGTACAATATCACCTCTATGCAGACGATATTATGATGTACATTCCATTTACTATCCCTAACCTACCATTACAACTCCTCTCAGACTGTTATAACGAAATCACAATTTGGCTAAAAACTCAAAACCTCCATATAAACCATGCTAAAACCGAAGTCCTAATTGTAACAAAAAATCAATCATTTATTCCCCCAACCCATATAACACTACAAGATCAAGAAATTAAAATAAAAAATGAAATAAGATATCTAGGTGTTATAATAGATACACACCTTACAATGGAAACACACATTAGAAACACCACAAAGAAAATCTATTTCAAACTTAAAATTCTCAAACAACTACGCCCGCTAGTATTTGTACAAGATTTCATTAATATAACACAAGCTATTATAACCCCTCACTTTGATTTTGCCAACCTAATACTTATGGGCATTTCAAAACAGAACATTAAAAGAATTCAACTAGCCCAAAATGCAACGGCAAGGATTATATTAAAAATAAACTCACTCCAACACATAACACCAATACTAGCATCCCTTCATTGGTTACCAATACAGAGTAGGATAACATACAAAACAATAATTACCTCATTCAAAGCATTAAATGATATGGCCCCAACTACACTATGTAATTTAATATGCAAAGAAACACCTAAGACTACCCACAGAAAAGAACAATTAAATAAACTAAAGATTCCGAAGGACTTCATAAAAGCACATAAATTAACCAACAATAGAGCCTTCTCTCATATAGCTCCTACTATCTGGAACTCCCTACCAGAGGATCTACGATCTCTAACAGAGATCATGGAATTCCGCAAAAAATTAAAAACTTATCTATTCACCAAACACTATAACACCATGGAAAACCTTACACTCAACTTAGATAAAGGCTAAACAAGTAACTGACAACATAAAGCACAACCCTTCCACATAAATAGACCTCACACATAGCGCAAATGAAAAGACTTTCCAATCTCTTATGCCCTAATACCTTCCTCTTGTATATAGTTGTATCTGTTATGTACTATATTATGTACGTTAACACCATTTTCTGTTAGTTAATTGTTTTAACTCAGTTCCAGTTAAATTTGTTTAATTTATGATACTTTAAGATGTTCTATGTATATCTAAGATGTTCTATGTAAAACAAATTTCGATTTGTTAATAGTTGTTATTTGTACACCGCAACTGATCTCTGGAAGATGCGGTATAAAAATGAGGGAGAGCTCTAGATGTGGTGTATTTAGATTTCCGTAAAGCCTTTGACACTGTTCCTCACAGGCGACTTATAAACAAACTGAGCACCCTAGGGATGGACCCTAAAGTTACTGCTTGGGTTAGAAGTTGGTTGGGTGGGAGGCGACAAAGAGTACAGGTAAATGGAGCTCACTCTGAGGAGAAGGATGTTGCCAGTGGTGTGCCCCAGGGATCTGTCCTTGGTCCGATTCTTTTTAACATCTTTGTTAGTGATATAGCGGAAGGGCTGTCGGGTAAGGTTTGCCTCTTTGCGGATGATACCAAAATCTGCAATAGAGTAGACACCCAGGAAGGGGTAGATAACATGAGGAGGGATCTAGCTAAGCTTGAAGAATGGTCTAGAATTTGGCAGCTGGGATTTAATGTTAAAAAATGTAAGGTCATGCATTTGGGCTGCAGCAATCCAAGGGAGCAATACAGTATAGGAGGTGAAGTACTTTTGTCCACTAAAGAAGAGCGGGACCTAGGCGTGGTTGTGTCTGATGATCTTAAAGTAGCTAAACAGGTGGAAAAAGCGACAGCAAAAGCTAGAAGGATGCTTGGGTGCATACGGAGAGGAATGGCTAGCAGAAAAAAGGAGGTGATAATGCCTCTGTATAAGTCTTTGGTGCGACCTCATTTGGAGTATGGTGTGCAATTCTGGAGACCGCACCTTCAAAAGGATGTGAACAGGATGGAGTCGGTGCAGAGGGTTGCTACCAAAATGATTAATGGGCTTCATTATAAAGCATATGAGGACAGACTTAAGGATCTTAATATGTACACCTTAGAGGAAAGGCGGGATAGAGGTGATATGATTGAGATGTTTAAATACCTCCGTGGCATAAATGTTCAGGGAGAGAGCCTCTTTCAATTGAAAGCAAGTTCTGCTACGAGTGGACATGGGATGAGGGTGAAGGGAGATAGATTCAGGAGTGATATGCGGAAATATTTCTTTACGGAAAGAGTAGTGGATCCGTGGAATAGTCTCCCAGTGGAGGTGGTAGAGATGAGGACAGTAACTGAATTCAAGAAAGCATGGGACCAACACAGAGGATCTCTAAAGGCAAAAAGTGGACTGTTGTAGTTGTTATGGAAGGACAGACTAGATAGGCCATGTGGTCTTTTTCTGTCGTCATATTTCTATGTTTCTATGTTTCTATGTTTCTATGAATGTTAAATAAATAAATAAATAAAGGTATATTTGCATTCACTGCCTCCCATTGTATGCAAATATATCTCATGAATATTCATTAGGGGCATCCTAAAAACCAGGCTGGATCGTTGTGCTCCAGAAGCAGAGTTGGTCACCCCTGCTCTAGATGGTATGATGGAGGAGTTTTTTATATAATACTGCTTTTATTTATTTGTTTGTTTAGTTACTTAACAGGTTTTATGGAGAGGAGGAGTAGCCTAGTGGTTAGAGCTCTGGCTTGGGAACCAAGAGACCAAGGTTCAATTTGCAGTAGCACTCCTTGTGGCCTTGGGCAAGTAACTTAACCCTCCATTGCTCAGAAAAATCCAAGTTATCAATGTCCCTGTTTAATGTACGTTTACCAAATTTAAGTTACAATGTAAACCGCTTTGATTGAAATGATAAAGCAGTATAAAAAACTGTTAAATAAATAAAATAAATATACTGCTTTATCAATTCAATCAAAGCAGTTTACATTGAAACTTAAACTTGGTAACGTACATTAAACAGGGACATTGATAACTTGGATTTTTCTGAGGCAATGGAGGGTTAAGTGACTTGCTCAGGAGAGATGATATGTATGTACTGGATGTATGAACTGATAAAAAAAACCCCTGCATTTCCCTACTTTATGATTTTGTTGGTGGAGACTTTTCATTTTGTTCAGATTTCCTAGTTCAAAAGCATATCCTTATGAAAATTTCTGATCTCAGTTGGTTGATGTAAACAGTAGATGGTTAGGATCAGTTTTGAACACACATATCAAATATAATTTTGAAGGGTATGTTTTTTTTATCTAAAAGTGACACAACATGGCAACTAGTATATTTACTGGTAAGGCTATCAGAATGGGTGGGCAAGAAGAGCAATCAGCCCAGATGCCAAGCCAGTTGGGGGTGGGGGTATCAAATACCATGCTACCCTTTTAAGCCAGTCTGCAAGCCTGTGATCATGTCCTATGTGTGGAATGCAAACTATATTACTGTAGTTGATGTTTTGTAAGGATTTTAATTAGTTTTTCCTTCTCAGATGTAAAATGCCATTAAGTGCTTGCTGCCCTACTCCCAAGTTGCTTGTACCCATACTTCCCTGTTGATGTTGTTCCTCTGTGTTTGATGTAAACCTTAACTTCTTCAGTTAGGTCATTTTTGTTAACTGTAAATTGCTTTGAGACTAAAGAAAGTGGTATATAAGACATGCTAAATAAATAAAGAGAGGCTATGGGAATTGAAAAGATATTCAGTAAGGCATGAGCAGGAGGTATCCTCTGCTCTACTGAAGATCCACCCCTAAACTTTATTCACCTTGATAGCTTCTGGAGCCCTTCAACCTAAATATGTTTACTGCTGCCTGGGGCCAGAATATTTCTGGAAAGCCCCTTGTTGCCCCTGCTTAGCTTCCAGTAGAGTCTATTGGAGAAGTTTTGCCACATCTAAATTCTTTCCCTCTTGTGGCAAAATCAGCAAAGCTAGCTCAAGCAAGCCAATACCGATTTACTCAAATACATGTCATGGGAGGAAAAGGTGATAAAAGTTCAGCTCTCTTAAAAATCACTGGTTGCAGTGCACTTTAGTATGATAAAAACCACATGCACTATATAAAGACACATATACAACAATGGAAGTAACAAAAATGATGTGCTTATGCTATTGAATGCTATTGTACACTCAAACAACCACAGCCTACTCCCAAGCTACTGTCCCGCTATTGACATTCCCCATCCCCGCCTATTTTCACCACCTTAGACAAAACCGCCATATCACATCCTACAGAACTCTCCATTATAGCATGCCCTCTCCAAACTGGAAAAAGCTCCAAAACAGACTAATCCAAATAAACACAACACCAAACGCAATGGTACACAGCACTCCCTTAGTAGAACCACTAAATTTTATACTAGTCAACGCCAGGTCCATCAGAAATAAAATCCCTATCATATAGGACCTTATCAAAGATGAGAAGCCGGATGTAGTATGTATCATGGAAACATAGATAACAGACACTGACACAGTTCTTCTCAACCAATTAAGAATCCCAGGTTATAGCCTCTTTAACTGCCCTAGAGACAAGAAAAGAGGTGGAGGAGTAATTGTAATTGCCAAGGAAGCCCTAAAAGTATCCCCCAGTGCATACAACAATTATGAAGGAATTGATATCCTCAAAATAGAAAACAGAAATATAGCAGTTTGCTTACTATACAGACCCCCCACAGCTGATCATGAAAGCATGTCATCTGTCCTGGAAGCAGTATGCACCTCACCTATAAGAAAGCCTCAAATCGTCTTAGGTTATTTTAATCTATCATCTCTCCCGCTAGCACATGCAAACTCTTTCTTAGAGTAAATGGAACAGATGGGTTTCCAACAAATAATACAACATCCCACACATAATAAGGGAAATATATTAGACGTGGTGTTCCTTCCAAGTTCTACACCAGCCTACGCAACCTCATCCCACCCTAATATAACACAGGTCCCCTGGTCAGACCACTTTCTGATCCGATTTACATTTAATTTACCATTATGCCACCTTGTCCATACCTCACAACCGAACCCCCAACAAATACCTTTCCTTGCTTTTACCTATATTTGTATACCTTGTCTTGTAACCACTTTGACTGAAAGATAAATGGTTGAATAAATAAAATAAATAGCTCGATTTAGACCATTTGATAAAGACACATTCTTAAAATCGATTATTATCCATCGTAGCCCAGCCCAAACTGACCTTGATGAATTTATTATAGAATGGAACACAAGAATTGCCTCATCTGCTAAGCGAACACACAAACACCCAAAACCCTCACACAAACCATCGGAAAAATGGTACACTCCAGAATTAGCCAAGATAAAAAAAGATCTCAGAAAAATGGAACGTAAATGGAGATCCAAAAAGACTACAGAAAACAAAACTCTTTACATGATAAAACTTAAAGTTTACAAAGATGTAATAAATGCAGCAAAAAAGATCTACCACTCAAAAATATTAAATAATGCCATCAATCGCCCAAGAGAGCTTTTTGAACTTGTAAAAACGATTATTAAGCCCCCGCAAGATGCATCATTCAAAATCGCAATCCAGCCCCAAATTCTATGTCCCACCGCTTTGACCCGGTGAAAAGCGGGATATAAATACAGTTAAATAAATAAAATAGCAAGCTAAACTCCAAAGACACGCCAGGTCTCCCCCTGCTACTATTAGACCCGGTTAATACAACCAGCTGGCATTTATTTCACACCATTGACATGCGACAAATCATAGATATAATTTCAAATATAAACACAACAGCCTCCCCACTGGATCCATGTCCAGTTTCATGGATCAAAGTGACAGAATCGGAAATTGCCCCCTTCCTTATAAACATAGTAAACCAATCACAACAGCAAGGAATCATGCCAAGCGCACTCAAAAGATCTGTAATCCGACCTATACTAAAAACCAAAAACCTAAACAAAGATGATCCTGCCGCATATAGACCAATTTCAAGCATCCCTTTTGTAACTAAAATCGTCGAGAAAGCAGTTCAACGTCAGCTTCAGGATTTCATAGGTTCAATAGCCGCACTAGATGAACAACAATATGGATTTTGACCATTCCATGGAGTCGAAACGCTCCTTCTAGTACTGTTTGACAAAATTATCCAGGGAATGGAGAACGCCAAAAAAGCGTTCATCCTTATTTTCCTGGATATAACTGCGGCGTTTGACAATGTGAATCACAAGACCCTCATCTCAAGACTCAGCTCCATAGGCATAAAAGGACACATCCTCAAATGATTCACATCATACATAACTGACCGTGTCCAATATGTTCAAATTGATCAAAAAACGTCATCTACTTTCCCCCAAACCCAGGGAATACCCCAAGGATCAGCACTTTCTGCCCTTTTGTTTAACTTATACATAAAACCAATCTACTCAATATTCAAAAAACATAAAATAAATTATGACATATATGCTGATGACATTATGTTGTACACCCAATTGGACATACGTAATCCGAACTATGATATAATTTAGCAGCCTGCCTAAAAGAAACTCAAACCTGGCTAAATAAGAATAACATGAATATCAATTTCAAGAAAACTAAACTTATGTTCATATCAAAAAAACCAGAGTTCAACCCTCTAACAACAGTCTATCTAAACAACAATCAATTTCCAGTTAAACAGGAAGTTAAATATCTTGGAGGTACCCTGGATAAAACACTCAGCATGGAACCCCACTTAAAACTTCTAAACAGAACCATATTCTATAAGTTAAGGATCATACAACCACTGAGAAACCTCATAGAGCTGTCTGACTCCAGAACAGTAGTCCAAGCACTCATAACATCGCACTTCGAATACTGCAATAGCCTTCTGTAGGGAATACCCAAAAAACATTCAATATATTACAAATGGCCCAAAATGTCACAGCCAGAGTTATAATGAAAGCACGACTCTCTGACCACATAACACCTATTTTATATGAGCTCCACTGGCTTCCAATTTCTTCAAGAGTAAGATACAAAATAATAATGACCACATTCAAACTGATAAATAACTTAGCCTCCTCTCACCTCTCAACACTCATCCAAATACAACCAACCAATAGACTCAGAAGAACCCCCAACCAAAACTCTCTAAGGGTACCCCCTACAATATGCAAAACTAAACAATTCACTAGCAAAAGGGTATTTACATACATAGCACCCTCGCAGTGGAACTCCCTCCCCAAGGCGCTAAGAGGAATTAAAGTCCTGCAATCATTCCGTAAAGAATTAAAAACACATCTATTCAAAGAACATTTTACCAGCTCCAACACCAACAGCACATAAGGTCCCCCCTCCTCTCCGCCTTTCCCGTCTCCCTTCCTTACTCTTTCCCCCCCGTTCTGCTCCACTCCCTACCCCATTTACAACTGCAACCCCCAACGGTTTTAGATTTGAATCTGTGGATTTAATTGCTGATATCAATCAATGTTCACACTAATAAGAATGCCATTTACGAACTTTAATCCACCTGTACATAGCTTGTTGTAAATAGTTAGAAGTTGTACATTCAGTACCACTCTATGTAAATACTTAGAGGTTGCACCTCACTCACTCTGTTCTTTGTATAAAGTTCACTAATACTGTTCCATGTAAAAGTTTGGTTTGTTATGATGTAAACCACCCCTTATCTCTGGAAGGGGCGGTATAAAAATATGTTCAAATAGATAAATAAAAATAAATGCACTGTAGCATTTTCCAGCATTTGCTTTTTAAAAATTTTTTTTTGATGCTGACCTTAACCACCGACAGTACATTTCACAGCATGCACACAATCTCTGGTCTCTTAGTCACTTCACTCCAACTCCCCCCTTCTCTCTTACTTTTTCTCTCCCAGACAGAAAGACGTTGACTACTCATTTGTCACTTTAATATTGTCTGCAACACAAATCCATACACGACTTGTTTTATATGAGAAATAAGAGTCATGCAATAAAAAAAGTCTTCATCTGATTGGGGGCCGATTGCCTTTTATGGGATCAGACATCCCCCGGTGGGCTGCTAATGTAAACCAACTGCAGCAATAAGTTCTCTTAAAGGGGTTTGCAGATCCACAGTACAGAAATTATTGCCAGCCCATGCCTTTAAAAAGGTAGACTGAAGAGAATGTAGGGCTGCTGCAGTTTACATTAACCACAGGCATTATTCATGCAATGTTAAAGATGGGGCATGGAGCAATAGAGGATTCATCATTAAAGTTTGAAGGGTGAGGAAGAGAGAAACTGAGGCTAGAACAGGGGCTGGGGACAGGATTCTCATGCCTGGGCCGATTTTTAGCCATAATCTATCTTGCCTCTGATGCAGTGTGTAGATTTTAATGCTACTCTCTCAGTTCAGGATTCCTTGCCCTTGTGTAAAATTGGAAGAGTATCAGGCGTATTTTGTAATGTGCTTTACCACGTTAGCAGGCATTAACACCATTAATTCATATTACTGCTACTACTTATCATTTGTATGGCGTTACAAGGTATGCGAAACTTTGTACAGAGACATGTAAGAGACAGCCCTAGATCATCAGAGTTTATAGTCCATTAGACAACACAACTTTAAAGAGCAGTGTTTAAACTTTAAACTTTAAAGAGCACATAAGCCACACAGTAAAGTCTGTCTATTACAAAATCAAGACACTTCGCCACCTGAGGCCCATGCTAGATCCTGACAACTTCCGCACAATATTCCAAGCACTTGTCATACCCCACTTTGACTACGCAAACGTTATACTTCAGGGCCTCCCCAAAAACACACTTAAGCCTCTTCAATTGGCAATGAATGCGGCCGCCCATGTATTGTGTGGAACATCAAGAAAAGACCACATATCCCCCATCCTAAGAGACTTACACTGGCTCCCAGTAAGCTGTAGGATCTCCTCAAGGCCCTCTTAATCACTTTTAAGGCCATAAACAACATAGCGCCCCCCTCAATCTCCATACTCCTCTCCCAACCCCCCAACTACAGATCCAAGAGGTTGCATTCCGCCAACACACTTATTATTCCAAAAGCCTCCACAAAATGGGCACAATTAACCAACAAACGGGCATTTGTATCCTACGCTCCCAGATCATGGAACAACCTCCCGCATGACATCAGAGCAATCAAGGACATCACTCAATTTAGAAAGGCCCTCCAACACTTGTTCATTACTCACTTTCTACAATACAATAATTCCTTCACGCCTCATACCATCACACACACCATCCCACAACCTGACAGCTTATCAGCAAACACAAGTTTGACAAGAGGTGATGGTCTGTAAATGGAGGACGGTCTATTCTGATCACACTCCCCTGTTCTACCCTTGTAACATTACTTTCTTAACATAGCATCATGTAAACTGTACATAGTTTCCCCTGTTCTTTCCAAGTTGCTCTCCCTGTTCGATGTAAACTCGGGAGTGCCTCGAGTCGTTTTGTTAACTGTAAACCGCACTGATGATAAAGAGCGAGGTATAAAAGAAATGCTAAATAAATAAACAACAACTGGAGAGTAAGGTATATCTAGGGGAATGGTAAAGATACATATACAGTAGAGGTGAAAAGGAGACTAAGGGAATTAGGATCCAAAAGCAGTTTCAAGATGAGTTTTTAGCCTAATTAATTAATAACTAGGTCCCACTGGATAAAATTGTGCTTGTGGTAAAATAACATAAAAACATAAGATATGTCATATTGGCTCAGACCAAGGGTCCATCAAGCCCAATATCCTGTTTCCAACAGTGACCAATCCAGGTCACAAGTACCTGTAAAATTCCCAAAATGTACACAGATTCCATGCTGCTTGTCCCATGGGTAAGCAGTGGATTTCCCCGGTCTTCTTTAATAATGGTTTATGGACTTTTCCTCCAGAAACTTGTCCAAACCTCGTTTAAATCCAGCTACACTACTACATCCTCTGGTAACGAATTCCAAAGTCTGATTACACTTTGAGTGAAAAACTATCTTCTCAGATTAGTCTTGAATGTGCTACATTGTATCTTCATTAACCGTTCTACATTTACCCATTTTATTCCATTCATTATTTTATAGACCTCCATAATATCTCTCCTTAGCCTTCTCTTTTCCAAGTTGAAGAGCTCTAACCTAAGCCTTTCCTTGTAGGGATATCCTTCCATCCCCTTTACCATTTTTGTTGCTCTTCTCTGTACCTTTTCTAATTCTGCAATATCTTTTTTAAGATATGGTGACCAGAATTGCACAAATATTCAAGGTGCAGTTGTACCATGGAGTGATATAGAGACATTATAATCTTCTTTGTTTTCATTCTCCATTCCTTTCTTTATGATTCTTGGCATTCTATTTGCTTTCTTGGCCACCAGTATACAATGGGCAGAGGATTTCAATATATTATCCATGACGATGCCTAAATCCTTTTCCAGGGTGGTGGTCCTAATGTGGAATCTTGCATCATGTAAGTGTAATTTAGGTTGTTCTTCCCTAAGTGCATAACTTTGCACTTATCCACATTAAATTTCATCTGCCATTTGGATGCCCAGTCTCCCAATTTATCAAGGCTCTTTTGCAATTTTTACAATCCTCTTGTGTTTTAATAACTTTGAATAATTTGGTGTCATCTGTAAATTTGATCACCTCACTCGTTATTCCCATTTCCAGGCCATTTATGAATATGTTAAAAAGCAGTGGGCCCAGCACAGATCCTTGGAGTACTCCACTATTCACCTTTCTCCATTGAGAAAATTGGCCATTTAGCCCTGCTCTCTATTTTCTATCTCTCAACCAGTTCCTAATCCACAATAGTACATTGCCTCCTACCCATGGCCTCTTAATTTCCCCAAGAGTCTCTCATGAAGGACTTTGTCAAAGGCTTTCTGAAAATCAAGATAGTGTATCAACTGGCTTTATCTACCTGTTTATTCACACCTTCAAAAAACATATGAGATTAGTGAGACAAGACTTTCCTTGGCTAAATCCATGTAGGTTTTCTGTCATTAAGCCATGACTACCTACATGTTCAGTAATTTTATTTTTTTATAATGCTTTCTACTATTTTGCCCCATACTAATATCAGATTTACTGGTCTGTAGTTTCCTGGATCACTCCCGGAACCCTTTTTAAAAATTGGTGTTACATTGACCACTCTCCAGTCAGGTACTACGGATCATTTTAATAATAGATCACAGATTATTAATAGTAGTTCTGCAGTCTCATATTTCAGTTCTTTCAGCACTCTGGGATGTATGCCATCTGGTCCAGGTGATTTCCTACTCTTTAGCAACAGAATGGACTCCCCTGAGGGAGTTGATAACATGAGGAAATATCTACAAAAGCTGGAAGAATGGTCTAATGCTTGGTAATCAAGATTTAGGGGTATGTTTACTAAACCAGGCTAATGGTTAACCTGGGCTATCTGCCACTAGGTCCCATATTATTCAATGGGACCTAGTTGCAGATAGCCCGGGTTAACCGTTAGCCTGGTTTAGTAAACATACCCCTTAATGTAAAAATGTGCAGTGTCATGCACTTGGGATGCAGAAATCCAAGGGAACTGTATGTGATAGGGTACAAGAGGTTGGCGTGCACAGACCAGGAGAAGGACCTCAGAGTGATTGTTTCTGAGGATCTCAAGGTGGGGAAGCAGTTTGACAAGTTGGTGGCCAAAGCCAGAATGATGCTGGGTTGCATACAGAGAGGAATTATCAGTAGAAAGGAGAAGGTTCTAATGCCACCGTACAAGTCGCTGGTGAGGCCTCACTGGAATATTGTGTTCAGTTTTGGAGACCATATCTCACAAAGGATACAAAAACACTGGAAACGGTTCAGAGGAAGGTGACCAAAATGATTTGGAGTCTGCGCCAGAAGATTATGAGAAGAGACGTGAAGACCTAAATATGTATACGTTAGAGGAGAGGAGGACAGGGGAGATATGATATAGACCTTTAAATACTTAAAGAGCATTAATGAACAAACAAACCTTTTTCAAAGATGGGGAATCTGTAAAACTAGAGGGCATAATATCAAGGGCGTAAACTGAAAGGCAGTGTCACTTTTTCACTGAAAGGGTGGTGGAATGCCCTCCCGATGGAAGTGGTGGGGGCAAATACAGTGACAG
The DNA here is from genome assembly GCA_033557465.1 of Ichthyophis bannanicus. Classification (NCBI taxonomy): domain Eukaryota; kingdom Metazoa; phylum Chordata; class Amphibia; order Gymnophiona; family Ichthyophiidae; genus Ichthyophis; species Ichthyophis bannanicus. Next base: position 54,056,409 of record CM066040.1, read on the forward strand.
AATTCAAAATGGCATGGGACAGACACAGTGGATACCTTTATAGCAACAGGATAGAATCAAAATAAACTTAACTATCTCTTATATCTCAACAAATAGAAGAGACCTGTACGGAGCGGTGGGTACACCCCTAAACAAAGGCATGGGGAGGGGGTGACCTGCACAGAGCAGCAGGTCCATCTACTCTTGCCATCTTGCTGGGCAGAGTAGATGGACCATGATGGTCTTTATCTGCCATCATATACTATGTTACTATTTGCTTTATTATATCTTTCCGATTTATCGAGATTTAGTTCAGTTCCAGTGATACGTCACCTTTAAATATCACTTCTGGCATGGGCAAGTTTCCTACATCATCTTCAGTAAAGACTGAAGCAAAAAATTCCTTTAGTCTCTTCGCCATGGCCTTGTCCTCTCTCAGTGCACCTTTCTGAACACTGGTTTATTGTACTTGGTTATTCACCACCTATATACCATAAAACAATCAGGGGTATATCTGTTTTTGTGTTCCCAGGTCAATGTTTCTTTACTTGTGTTTCTATACTTTTAGGCAAACAACTTTCTCCATGGACAAGCAGGAATGAAGTCCTCACATATGGGTGATGTCATCCGACAGAGTCCATGCAGAAACGCTCCCCTGCTACTATTGGAAGCTTTTGGGAGGTTCCATTGTGCCTGCGTGCCCTCTTTTCACCTGCCTCCGCGGCACCATCTTGGAGTTGTTGTTTTTTTCCACAGAGCCCAATAGACGTGTTCCAAGTCTCCTCCGTTTGGTAATTCATGTTTCCCCTCCTGTGCCTTCCAGTTCTTTCACTAAATCACCTGCCATTGCAGTTCCTCTTTTTTTCCCTTTTGTTTTCTGCCCTTTTCAGTCATTTTCTTTTCTTTTCTTTGCTACGGCACCCCTGCCTGCTTAGGCGCCAGTGCATCAGCTGGGCCCTCCTGCTTTAAAAATTGAGCTCTTTGATTTTACCACAGCTATCTTCCTGGATGACATGTAGCAAAAACTGGCCTGTGGGTTCAAAAAGTGTTCCAGGTGCACAAGAACCATATCTCCCCATGGATACCCATAATTGGTGCCTTCAGTGCCTGGGACCCAATAATCAGCCCTCTTCTTGTAATTTCTGTTTGCGGATGACAAAGGGTTGAGAGAAGCAGTGCAAATCACTCTTTGGCACTCAGATGTCCAACCAATCGGCATTGGCATCGGTGGCACCGGTCTCCAAAGGTTGGTGGTGCATCAACATTGAGGAATTCTCAAGCTTACTCAGAGCCATCAAAGAGCCTCAGTGCCCTGGAGCATTGGCCATCGATTGATGTCCACCTGAAGATGAGAAGGGATTCATCTTCGTCTTCATAAACATTGGTGATAGCACCGAGCTTCGAGTGAAGACTCTGGTTCATCAGTGTCTCAGCCCCTCGAGGCATGGCACCGAGAGCAATGAGGGTCCACAAAAGCACCCCTTGAAGCTATCCCAAAGGGAGGAAAGCTCATCCTCCAGAACACTGGAGGGGCAGCATCAGCCTACCGAGTGCCGAGACTAAGCTGCCAATAACCTTGTTCATATTCCAGATAAATTGGTTGCTGAGGCCCTGCAGCCTTCGGAATTGGCAACCATGGAGAAACACTTTCTGCAGGCTCTTGAAGAACGAATTGTGGTGCTGTTGGTCATGCAGCACACTGGGGCCTTGACATTGGCCTCCATGTAACAATTCTTGAGATGCACACCTTGCCTTTGAGAGATGCACCATCATCAGGGCATCGAAGGGCCCAGACACCAGTGCCTGCCTAGCCGATATAACTTTCTAGAGTTTCGGGGGTCTAATGCACCCTTGAAAACTAGACGAGCATCAGTGCATCATTATTCCTGATCCCCCTAGGTCCGGACAGAGATCCAGGCAGAGACTCAGAAGTACTTTGATTTCCTCTCTGAGTCAGATTTAGGAGGCCGAGTTACTGATGTGGATTTGTTAGAGGAAAGGTCCCCAGAGCTTCTGTTGGACCTTTCTCCACCTCATGAGTGGTGCAGGTCCTTGCCTGAGGATATGACCTTCCAGGATTTTGTCAGGGATATGGCCAAGGCCATACTATTTTCTTTGGGGACTGAGGATGAACCCAGGGCAGAAGAGTTGGAGATCCTTCAGTACTCCTCGGACCCTAAGGAAGCTGTGACATTGCCTGTACACTGCATCCTATAGAGAGTACAGATGAGAATGTGGGAGAACCCCTTCATTGTACCTCCAGTCAGTAGAAGACTTGGCTCCATATACAGAGTTCAGAAGGCTCCCAGATTTGAGAAGCCTCAACTTTTTCACCATTTTTTGGTGGTCAAATCTGCCCTTAAGAGGTCCAAGACTCATTCTTCGGTACCCCCAGGGAAGGAGGCTCGGACATTGGGCTCTTTAGAGAGAAGGAATTTTCAGACTTCCATGTTCATAGCCCACAAGGCCTCTTACCAGCTTTACATGGGCATGTGTCTGAAGAACAACATGTGTGACCTCACTGATCCGTCTCAGTTTGTTCCTCCAGAAAAATTGGAACAGCATCATTCCCTTGTGACTCACAGCAAGGACTGCTCAAAGTTCATGGTCCGGGTAACCTATGACATCTTCAAAATGGTGAGAGCTTCTGCCTTGGGCATTGATGCCCAGAGACTTGCCTGGCTCCGGTCTTGAGATCTGGAACAATCCATGAAGGACAGGCTTTCTGACGTGCTGTACTGTGGAGAGAATCTTTTTAGAGAACAAGTTGAAGAGAAGGCTGGCTTCATTGAAAAGCAGCATGTCACCTTCATAATCTCTGAAGGCGCCTGTCCGAGCCGGCCTCCTATCACAGGAGGTACCAAGGAGGGAACCAGAAAAAGACCTATTACTCTCTACTACTACAACTACTGAACATTTGTATAGCGCTATAAGACACATGCAGCACTGCACAGACACATGTAAAAGATGGTCTCTGCTCATCAGAACTTACAATCTAGTCAAGACAGACAGCACAATAGCTGTAGACATGGTAAGGAAACACAAAGGAGATTGGGTGAGTCAAGATACGAAAGCAGAGGTGAAGAGGTGAGTTTTCAGCCTGGATTTGAAAGCGGTCAGAGAAGGCGCCTGACATACAGACTCAGGTAGTATGTTTCAGGCATAGGAGCGGCAAGGTGAAAGGAGCAAAGTCTGGAGTTAGCACTAGAAGAGAAAGGTACAGATAGAAGCAATTTGCCAGAAGAACAGAGTTCCTGAGAAGGGGTGTAGGAAGAGATAAGGGAGAAATGGTAGTGAGCTGCTTCAGAGTGAATGCACTTATAGGTCAGCAGGAGAAGTTTGAACTGGATGAGGAAATGGTAGGTATTTTCTTGGGTCCCAGACCTCACAACCCAAACAGGCTTCTTGCTTAGAACTGCGATGAGAGAAGCCTCAGAAAGCCCAGACTGCTCCTCAGCCAAAGCCACGGGTGGGGTTTTGACTGGTTCCTTCACAGCATAGTCAATCTACTGATAACTGCAGTGGATGACCTTCTGGTCGGGGGAAGGTTCACACTTTTTGCCCAAAGGTGTCCCCTCATAACCTTGGACACGTGGGTTCTGCAGATTGTTCACAGTGGTTACAAACTGCATCTATTGACTTACCTCCAAATTGCTCACGAGGGTATATTGCATCGACCCTCTGCATCAGGAACTTCTTCAGAAAGAAATCACTGCATTTTGAGGGATCTCGCAATCGAGCTTGTGCCACTGGAGCAAAGAGGGTGAGGATTTTATTCCAAGTACTTCCTGATCCCCAAGAAAACAGGGGATACCATCCTATCTTAGACCTAAGAGAACTGAACACATACTTGGTAAGAGAAAAGTTCAGAGTAATTTCTCTGGGCACCTTGTTTCCTTACCTTCAAAAAGGAGATTGGTTATGCTCCCTGGATCTGAAGGATGCGCATATTCACATAAGATACATCCTGCTCAGAGGAAGTATATCTGATTTGTCCTGGGGGGACAGCACTTCTAGTATCGAGTGTTGCCTTTTGCAGTAGTAGCAGCTTTGTGTTCCTCTACTGGACGATTGGCTGATTGAGAGGACCACTCAGGAAGGGGTTCAAGAATCAACATGATTGACCATTCGGGTGTTGGAACTGATAGGGTTCATTATAAATTACCCCAAGTCCTACCTGCAACCCACCCAGCAGTTGGAATTTATAGGAGCCATGCTCGACACGACTCAGATGAGAGCCTTTCTCCCGCATGACCGACTTCACAGACTGACAGCACTAGTGCAGGAGACTCAAGTCAGCAGGTAACAGCTCACAGGATGTTAACTGTGCTAGGCCACATAGTCTCCACTGTGCATGTCACATCCTTGGCATTTCTCCATATGAAGCAGGCTTAGTGGACTTTGAGGATTCAATGGACGCAAGCCACAGGTCAACTCAGGGATTGTCTATATGTCACCAATCCTCTTGTTCAGTCATTGCAATGGTGGACATCCACCAGAATTTGCTCGGAGATCTCCCCTTCCAAATTGCACCACCCCAGAAAGTTTTGACGATAGACACATCCAAGCTGGGTTGGGTAGCTCATCTTGAAGGGTTTTGGAGCTCATCTCATGGGTTTCACACTCAGGTCCATCCAAAAAAGTCTCAACCAGATCAACCTCTTGGAATTAAGAGCTATGGTAAGTGCTCTAAAGGCTTTCTGAGATCAGCTTGCCAATCAAATTGTTCTGTTTCAGATTGACAATCAAGTCGCAATGTTTTGAACCAACAAGTAGGGAGGAACCTGCTCATACCTCCAGTGTTGGGAAGCAGTCAGGTTGTGGAAGTTTGCCATTGCAAATGGGATGGACTTGAGAGCCACATACCTGCCAGGCAGACACACTGGCAGACAGACTGAGTCGAGTCCTTCAACCACATGAATGAACACTAGACAGGGAGGAGGTGGCCCACATTTTTCAGGAGTAGGGGCACTCTCCTCGATAGATCTTTTCATCACGCTGCAGAATGCCCAGGTAGACCAGTTCTTTGCAGGGTAAGATCACACAATAGGCTAGCCTCGGATGCTTTCCTCCTACATTGAGGGAGAGTCTTCTGTACGCATATCCTCCAGTACCTCTCATTACAAAAATGGTCCTGAAGGTCAAAACAGATGTAGGCACAATGATCCTCATTGTTCATTACTGGCCCAGGCTGCCTTGGTTTCTTCTCCTCCTATAGCTATCCAGTCACGAGCCACTCTGACTGGGTCATGCGCTGGATCTGATTTTGCAGGAAGACGAGATGTTGTTGTACCCCATCATCCAGTCCTTGTCTTTCACAGCGTGGATGTTGAGAGGCTAATGTTGTCTGACCTCAACTTGCTGACCAGCAAGACTGAAGTCCTTTTGGCCTCCAGCAGGGCCTCAACAAAAGAGTTTTATTCTTGAAATTGGCCAAGGCCATGGGACCGGATCGGATACATCCCAGGATACTGAAAGCGCTCAGAGAGATTTTGGCAGGGCCTTTAAAGGATGCTTTAAATAGATCCTTGGAAATGGGAGAGGTTCCACAGGATTGGAGAAGGGCTGATGTAGTACATCTTCATAAAAGTGGTAATAGGGAAGTGGTGACAAACTGTAGGCCAGTAACCCTTAACTCTGTGTTTGGAAAAGTAAAGGAGGTGCTCCTGAAAGAAAGAATAGTGGACATTCTAGAAAACTATGGATTGCATGACCCGAGGCAACATGGTTTTACCAGGGGAAGATCATGCCAAACAAATTTGATAGAGTTCTTTGACTGAGTGATCTACCTAGATTTCAGCAAAGCCTTTGATACTGTTCTTCATAGGAGGTTTATCAATAAACTGAGCAGCCTGGAGATGGGTTCTAAGATGGTGATCATAAATTGGTGGTGGTAAATGGAACTCACTCGGATGAAAGGAAGGTGAGTAGTTGCATGCCCCAAGGATCAGTCCTGGGACCGGTACTGTTCAATGTTTTTGTGAGTGATATTGCTGAAGGGAAAAGTCTGCTTTTTTGCAGATTTATGAAAAATTGCCACAGAATGGACTCCTCTGAGGGAGTGGACAACATGAGGAAAGATCTACAAAAGCTAGAAGAATGGTCTAGTGCTCGGCAGTTAAGATTTAATGTGAAAAAGTGCAGTCATGCACTTGGGGTGCAGAAATCCAAAGGAATTGCATGCGAGAAATTGGTGTGCACAGAACAGGAAAGAGACATTGGAGTGCTAGTGTCTACGAATCTCAAGGTGACGAAACAATGTGACAAGGTAGCCAAAGTCAGAAGGATGCTGGGCTGCATACAGAGAAGAATAACCAGCAGAAAGGAGGAGGTATTAATACCCCTGTACAAGTTGTCGTTGAGGCCTCACCTGGAGTATTGTGTTCAGTTTTGGAGACCGTATCTCACAAAGGATATAAAAAGACTTGAAACAGTTCAGAGGAAGGCAACCGAAATGATTTGGAGCCTGCGCTAGAAGATGTATGAGAAGAGACTTGAAGACCTAAATATTTATACTCTGGAGGAGAGGAGGAACAGGGGAGATATGATACAAACCTTTAAATAATTAAAAGGTATTAATGAGCAAACAAACCTTTTTCAAAGAAGGGGAAGCTGTAAAACCAGAGGGCATACAATGAAGCTACAAGGTGGTAAACTTAAAAGCAACATCAGGAAATACTTTTTCATTAAAAGGGTAGTGGATGCTTGGAATGCCCTCCGGATGGAGGTGGTGGGGGCAAATACAATGATAGAATTCAACATAGCATGAGACAGACACAGTGGATCCCTTTATATCAAGAGGATAAAATGAAAGCAAACTTAAATATCTTTTATACTTCAGTAAATAGAGGGGGGCTGACTTTCATGGAGCAGTAGGTACAACCCTAAACACAGTCATAAATGGGGCAGAATCAGCCCTTCCATTATGTGGGAATGTTGCCCACACATGGCCCCGCACCTTGAGAGACCCCATGCCTGACCGGCTGCAGAGGGAGTCGGGGAGGCATGAAGACCCGACTGACCTCTGAACAGCCGCGGGAGTAAAGAGTGGTATTTGTCTTCTCTCCCATGGCTGTATAAAAAGGAACCCACAGGCGCACTGAGTGCTGGGAGGTTAAACAGGGGCATGGGGCCCCTTTTGTTGTGTGGCTGGGGGGGGGGAGAGGACTGGAAATGGGCTGATGTTGGGGAATGGGGGACTGGGACTGGAAGGGAACTGATACTGGGGGTTAGGACTGGAAATGGGCTAATCAAACTCTGGAATTTATTACCGCAGGATGTAGTAAAAGCTGTTAATGTAGCTGGGTTTTAAAAAGGTTTGGACAAGTTCCTGGAGGAAAGGTCCATAAACCTGGGTCCATAAACCATAGGGACCCAGGATATCACTGCTTGACCCAATACAAGCATCCAAGAACCTGTGTCTTTTGGGGAGACTGCTAAGTACTGTGATAAGGAAGCTTATCATAGCTCAGGAAGGAGCTATAGAAAAGGTGAAGTGACTCTGAACAAGCAACCTGTCAGTTCTGGTAGAAATATGAAAACAGAATTTTACCATAAAAGACTACCAGTCCCAGAATGCACCAGGTTTCCAACAGCCATTAGAGGAGCTGAAGTGAGGAAACGTGTGTTCAATCAGGAGGGCTATGAGGTAATCCCTAAGCACTCATCTCAAAGGGCAGGGCCTGATTCAGCACAGCTGCGCTGTGTTAGGGAGGATCACTCATCTAAGCAGAATAAGAGTAGAGTTTATTCTACAGATGACCATCTTCATGATCACCTTGGATATCCAGAGAATTATCCTCAGTTTCATCTGAAGGATCATCAGAAGCAGAAGCCAAACCGGACGGACAGAGAGGGAAAGAGACCCTTTGGAAGAAGGAAGAGAAAAGCCTTTGAGGTCTAGAAGAGTCCAAAGCAGTACGTATACTGGGAGGTATTCCAAGGGCCAGCATACACCATTGGACTGGGGAAAGCCAGAGGAATGGTGCTGCAGAGCTAGGAATCACCAGAGGCTACCTGTGAGGGAGACGGCTGCACGTGGAAGGGACCCTAAGACCTGTGCCAGAAGGTATGTGAAGAGAGATCCAGTGTCCAGGGATCTGGATTGGAAGGCTGGACATAAGAACTGGACTACATACTGGCCAGGCTATATAGAGAGGAACTCTAGCAGCAATGGAAGCTCAGGTATGAACACTGATCTATGCCCTAGCTATAACCTTGAAAGACAGCAGGGAAACAAGTATTCTCCTGAAAATGCTCCATTGAGAGATTCATCTGTGCCAATCCATGATATTGAACCCATGCTTGTTGAACAAGGGGGAATAATAGCAGATGAGGATCCTGTTTATATAGACTGTTCTCTATCTAAACTCCGTTGGTAACTTTCTGTTATAAAGTACAGCAACCATCACAAAGAAATACAAATTTGTTCTTTAATCTACTCAGAAAAGCTCTTGAAGCAGGATTTGACCCACACAGTGGAAGGCAAGCCAGCTAAGGGGTTTCAGCTGGTAACTGCTAGCAATTAAGCCTTACCTAATTGCTTGTGAGCTAGGAGAGAATCACTTCTGTATCTATGTGGGAAGTAATCAGAAGTTAACCTGAAAAGAACAGTTTGTTTCTTGCTTTGTGGCTTTTCATTTGTTGTTTTCCTGATTTTAACTTTGTTTTTCCAAGTTAACACTGAAAGCAAGTAACCTAATTTATGTGCTACCAAGCATATCTGTGTTGGGAGAAATAACCCCATAAATAAAAATCTTATTGGCTTTACCCAAGAGCACAACTAAATTATTGTCAGCAGCTGTGTCTGGTGTGAATGAACTACATTGCCCACAATACCTTGCAAATCATATAGATATATGCACTTGTCAAGACTGTGAAGATTCTCACCCAGGCAGCCGTCTGACAGTACTTATGACCTAGATTGGCCATTGTTGGAAACAGGATACTGAGCTTGATGGACCTTGGTCTGACCCAGTATGGCATATCTTATGTTCTTATGGCTGATGCTGGGGGACTGGAAGGGAGCTGATGCTGGGAGGGACTGGAGGAGGATTGATACTGGGGGTTAGGACTGTAAATGGTTTGGGGATGGGGGACTGGGACTGGAAGAGAACTGATGCTGGAAGGGACTGGAAGAAGACTGATACTGGGGGGGAGGGGCTAGGACTAGAAATGGGCTGATGCAGGAGGATGGGTGAATGGGACTGGAAGGGAGTGGATGCTGGAAGAGGCTGGAACTAGAAGGGAGTTGATACTGGGGGAGGACCAGAAGGCAGTGGGGCTAGGGATGGGACTGGCAGGAGGAAAAAGAAAGCTGGGGGGTGAAGGTGGGGAAGGGAAAAGATATTTTGTGTGGGAGGGAAGAAAAATCTATGATTAGCTGAGTATTGGGAGAGTAAGTGGGAATTGAGGATGGAGGGGTGAAATTATTTTGAATTTATTAACTGGAATATGTCAGCTCTGGAAAATGTGCATCGCTACCGTTTTGTGTTTTGTTTAATACAAGAAGAAATAAATTTATAGTTTTATTTCTCCAGTTTTATTGTACATTCCAAGTTTTGGGGTTCCCAGTTTAATTATTGTCTTCATATTTCTAAATTGTGATCCCTTGTTCTTGTTTGGTGGCGGACTGTTTTGCATGTATAACCGAGATGCAGTATTCTGTTCATGTAGTTTCTATGTGACATTGCCACGTGTTCTCTTTCCCCTGTAGGAGATGTATTGGTATTCTCTGAGATGTGTTGGTTTAATATTTGCAGTGTTGCCTTTTGATAGGTAGGGTATGGTGCTTTGTGAGTCCTGGTAGTACTGTTATGATATGGCGGGTTTGCTATGGATTCTAAATGATCGGGGGAAATATTACAACTAGTCAAAAAATGAACCCCCAACGGTAATCAATAGAAATGGATTCTAAATGAGCAAAGTGTATAGTACTTCCTAATGTGCCTGGCAGATAGTATCTTCTATACCATCTCCATCAGGTTCCACCTCAGTGCAACTGGAGCTTATCATTGAAGTGTGAAAGGGAAAGTTCATCTCAGTACAGCCTTTATTTGTTGCTTTTCTTGAAGCCTCCTGCAGTGTTTTGCACAGCTCATGAAAGCTCCCTTCCAGCCACTCAAGTCCTGTCCTCTGAAGTATTTGATCTGGAAAGTATTGTTTTTGGTGGCAATTACTTCAGCACGCAGAGTGAGTGAGCTTCAGGCTCTAGTAGTTCATCCACCTTGCACCAAATTCCATCATAATGAGTGGTCATCCATACTCATCCTAAATTCCTTCCAAAGGTGATATCTGATTTCCATCTTAATCAGTCAGTTCTTCTACCAACATTTTTCCCAAGGCCTCATGCCCACAAAGAGGAAGCTGCTTTGCTCATTTTGGACTGCAAATGAGCCTTGGCCTTCTACTTGGAGCGGACAAAAGCCCATAGAAAGTTCATCCAGATTTTTGTTTCTTTTGACCCCAGGAAGCTAGGGTCTGCTGTTTCTAAAACGCTCTCTTTCAATTTGGCTAGCAGACCATCTCTTTTGATTATGCCCAGGCAGGCCACCACCTGAGCCTTGTTGGTCATGTCACACCTCACAATGTCAGAGCAGTGGCTGCGTCAATGGCCAACTTATGTTTGGTCTCCTTGGATGAGATCTTGAGGGCTGTGATGTCGTCTTCTGTCCCCAAATTCACATCTCACTACTGTCTGGATGGGGATTACAGATGCAACAGCAACCGGGCCAATCTGTACTTTGGAAGCTACTACTAATAATAATCATTTATATAATACTACAAGGTGTACGCAGTGTTGTACAAGTACATATTGAAGATGGTCCCTGATTGTTAGAGCTTACAATCTAATCAAGACAGACAGTACAATAAAAGAGAAATAAGGGGTTTAAATAGGGAAAGGAGACACAAGGAGAACAAGGGATTAGGATCCTAAAACAATTATTCCCGGCTCCCAATAATTCACTGCCGCTCAAATGATCACGTGGTCAAGAGAAAAGCCTCCCTGTCATTTTTGCAGGCTGGCACCATTGCTACTAGAGCCCTGCAAAGCTCATCACACCTGCTGCCTTTATTCCACAGCAGTTTATTGCCGAGAGTAAACCGAGGGGAGACCACATCAACCAGGACACAGAGAAATGCCCTCAGAGGTGAAGGAACAGCTAGCCTGATATCTGCACACCAGGAGAGTGTGAGCACCTGAATCCAACTCCATCCTCCCCAGTTCCATTCTATTTTGTCCAGCCTACCAAAAAAATAAAAGGGAAGAGAGAACCATTTCTGTTGTACATAGTTCTTAATCTGAAATTGTTAAGGCTTATTGCCATTAAGCAGTCGAACTGTTGCTTGTCTGCTTTCTCATCGGGTTTTGGTAGCCTGTAACTAGGGACTTCATTCCTACTTGTTTATGGAGAAAAGGAAGTTACTCACCTGTAGCAGGTGTTCTTTGTGGATAGCAGGAATAACCCTCCTACCTCACCTGGGAGTTGTATTCTACTATAACTATAGTAACAGACTACTTCAAGATGGCACTGCTGTGGCAGGCAGGAAGAAGGTGTGCAGTTGCAGTAAAACCTCCCAAAAGCTTCCAGTAATAGCTGGGTAACATTCTCTCATGGGCTACTACTACTACTACTAATCAGCACTTACAGAGCGCCACACACGCAGCGCTGCACAGCTGACCTACAAGAGGTAGCCAACATACAAAAGACAGTCCCTGCCCATCAAAGTCATGCTCATCGGAGCTTACAATCTAGTTAAGAGAAAACAGTACAGAGCATTAGTCAGTTCTGCGCAAAGGTGCGGTGAGGTACAGTTTGATCTATAGTTTGGTCATAAACGTTGATGGGGGTTAGGGTAAGATGAGGATGGCATCAGGATCTAAATGCAACGGTAAAGAGGTGGGTCTTCAGCCTGGATTTGAAGAGGGCCAGGGAGGAACATAAGATCATAAGAACATAAGATATGCCATACTGGGTCAGACCAAGGTCCATCAAGCCCAGTATCCTGTTTCCAACAGTGGCCAATCTAGCTCATACATACCTAGCAGTTTCCCCAAAAGACACAGGTTCCATAATGCTTGTACTGGGTCAAGCATTGATATCCTGGGTCCCTTCTTAATAATGATTCATGGACCTTTCCTCCAGGAACTTGTCCAAACCTTTTTTTAAACACAGCTACACTAATAGGCTTTGCTACATCCTCCGGTAACAAATTCCAGAGTTTGATTACACGTTGAGTGAAAAAATATTTTCTTTTATTAGTCTTAAATAGCTTCACCCTGTAGCTTCATTGCATGTCCCCTAGTCTTTCTATATTCTGATAACGTAAACAATCGATCTACGCTTACCCGTTCCACTCTGTTCATTAATTTATAGACTTGTATCATATCTCCCCTCAGCCGTCTCTTTTCCAGGTTAAAGAGCTTAACCTTTTTAGCCTTTCTTCATAGGAGTATCCTTCCATCCCCTTTACCATTTTGGTGGCTATTCTCTGAACCTTTTCTAATAACGCTATATCCTTTTTAAGATACGGCAACCAGAATTGCACACAATATTCAAGTTGCAGTCTCACCATGGAATGATATAGAGGCATTATAATATCTTTTGTTTTATTTTCCATTCCTTTCCTTATGATACCTAGCATTCTATTTGCTCTCTTGGCCGCCGCTGCACACTGGGCCAAGGGTTTTAACATGTTATCCACAATGACGCCTAAATCTTTTTCCTGGGTGGTGGTTCCTAATGTGGAACCTTGCATCGTGCAGCGGCGGCCAAGAGAGGATGCCTGGCGCACAGACGCAGGTAGGCTGTTCCAGGCATATGGTGCCGCAAGGTGAAAGGAGCGCAGTCGGGAGTTTGCGGTGCGGGTGAAAGGCATTGATAGAAGTAATTTGTTAGTGGAGTGCAAATTATGAGAGGGGACGTAGGGGGAGATAAGAGGTATTGAGGGGCCATAGAGTGCGTGCATTTATAGGTCATTAGGAGAAGCTTGAATTGGATGCGGAATTGGATAGGGAGCCAGTGAAGCGACTTGAGAAGAGGAGTAATGTGGGCATGGCGAGGCTGGCAGAAGATTAGACAAGCAGCGTGATTTTGTATGGATTGAAGAGGGAGGAGGTGGCTCATGGGGAGACCAGCGAGGAGTAGGTTGCAGTAATCGAGGTGAGAGGAGATCAAGGAGTGGACGAGCGTTTTGGTAGTGTGTTCTGTTGGATGACATCACCCATATGTGAGGACTTATTTCTGCTGTCTACAGAGAACACCTGCTTCAGCTGAGTAACTAGCTTTTCTATAGGCATAATTTTCAGGTACAGTCTTTGGTTGACTGTTTCAAGGCAATGTTTAGATGGAAATACTTACATCTTGGAGTAAAAAGGTGTTCTCTAAATACCTTGCACTTCTAGTTGACTCTTCAGACATCTTTTAAACCATTGTTTCTCAACTCCTTGTATGCAGGGCTGGCCCATCCATTTTGTAAGAACGTTGTTCGCACAGGGCCCCGCACTTCAGGGTGCTCTGTGTCAACTTCATTCTGCACTTGGTCAGTTTGCAGGGCTGGCTCAGAGGGAGCTGGGAAGGCCTAAGGCCCTGGCTCACCTCTGCACAGCTGCTGGAATGAAGAGCGGCGTGTTCCTTCACTCTGGCAGCTGTGTTCTCGTGAAGCATGCAAGGGCAGGGAAATAGGAAATACCCTTTAACCTCCAGCACCAGTGGGCTTCACGAGAATACAGCTGCTGGAGTGAAGGAACACGCCATTCTTCACTCTATGCAGAGGTAAGCCGGGGCTTTAGGCCACCCAGACTCCCTCTAAAGATGGTTAGACAGGCACAGGGCTCTTCAGGGGAGGGGGGGGCTAGGATAGAACTGGAAATGGCTGATGGGGGGCTAGGAAATGGGCTGATGGGGGGCTGAGACAGGACTGGAAATGGTTGATGGGGGCAAGGACTAGAACTGGGCTGATGGCAGAGGCTTGGACTGGAAATGGGCTGATAGGGCGCTAGGATAGGACTGGAAATGGCTGATAGGGGGCTAGGACTTGAAATGGGCTGATGGGAGAAGCTTGGACTGGAAATAGGCTGATAGGGGGCTTGAACTTGAAATGGGCTGATGGGGCGCTAGGATAGGACTGGAAATGGCTGATGGGGGGGGGGGCATGGACTGGAAATGGGCTGATGGGAGAGCTAGGATAGGAAATGTGCTGATGGGGAGGCTAGGACTGGAAATGGGCTGATGCGGGGGTGGGGGTGGGAGAATGGGACTAGAAGGGAGCGGATGCTGGGTGGGGCTGGAACTAGAAGGGAGTAGTAGAAGGGGAGGGGGCTGGGGGAGTGAGGATGCCTGTGAAGCAGGGAGATTATTAAATTTGCACTGGAGGCTATTGTTGCTGCTTGGCTGGGTGCCAGGATGAAGGGGCGGAAATACTACTAGCCCTGGAGTGGTGGGGGAATGAGGAAAGGATGATGAGAAAAGGGTGGGAGGGCATGGGTAATAGTGAGGAGGTAAAAGAGATGCAGAGTAGCAGAGAGAAAGAGAAAAAGGAATGCTGGGCAGAAGGTGAGGGGAGATGGGGTCCGAAGGATGCAGGAAAGGAGGCAGAGAGAGAGAGAGAGACAGTGGGAAGCTGAGCAGAGGCATTAGGCATGGCAGAGGGATACAGCCAGGGGGATGTTGGACAGATAGAGTGACAGAGGGATGCTGCATAGAGGGTAGGAAGGGTCAAAGGTATGCTTGATGGGGGCAGAAAAAGGGAAGTCAGAGAATGTTGAAAAGAGGGTAGGTGTACTTATTTCATTTTCCAGAAACCGGGAATACTTTACACTTAAAAATTTGGGAAACTGCTTTAAACCACTGCAAGAAGTAAAGCCCTTTGGAGCTTAATTCTCTTCCTGCCCATTAGTTCAGTTCCTTCTCATCCATAACTTCAGTACTCTGTGTTAAATGTAAATCCTGTTTCCTTCCTATTGCACTGACTCACTTTATTCTTAACTCCTTGTTTGCACAAGGGGTGATCTATTTGCATATTCCTAGGAATATATTTTTCTTTAAGTTAGGGGTATAGGCCTTACAATGCCATCCGAGACACAAATTCATGATGAATGCATGGTATGACAAACAACATTCATCCGTAACAAGCAAGAAAGTGAATACTCTGGCACCCAGTAAACCTTGTGACAGGCAGAATGCCAAAGTTCCAGTTTTTACATAGTTCACACTTGCTGGCAGGCACACTGACACATATAGCCAAGCAAGCACTCAGCACAATAGAAATAACTGTAGTCAGGGAGCAGCTGTAAATCACTCTTCCTTGAAGATACTATATGGAGACCTACAGCAGCAAAAACATCCTGCTGTCCTGTTGGTCTTGAGCCTTGTATCCTCAAGGGAGGGCAACCTAGCTGCTCCCCCAAATCAACAAAAAAACATTTTTCAACCAGTCCTCCATGTTTTTCCATAGTCAGCTTATCAGCTAGTATGAATATTTTCCATTTAAAGCTGTGGAGATGTTTTGATGAGTTTTGAACCAAAATTCTGTGATTGTGATTATAATCCCTATTCTGTAAAAAGTAGCACAATTTTATTTACAGATTTTATAAATTTGTTTATGGAAGCACTCCTGCAAGAGCGAATAGTGAACTTTCTCAAAATCAACAGGTTGCAAGATCCGAGGCAACATGGTTTTACCGAAGGACGGTCTTGCCAAACAAATCTGATTGAGTTCTTTGACTGGGTGACCAAGGAACTAGATCAGGGGCATGCAATGGATGTCATCTACCTGGATTTCAGAAAAGCCTTTGATACTGTTCCTCATAGGAGGCTTGTCAGTAAACTCAGTAGCTTGGGTATGGGTCCCAAGATGGTAAACTGGATCAGAAATTGGTTGACTGACAAACGACAGAAGGTGATGGTACATGGAGCTCACTCAGATGAGAGGAAGGTGATTAGCGGGGTGCCCCAGGGTTCGGTCCTGGGCCCGGCACTGTTCAGTGTATTTGTGAGTGATATTGCTGAAGGACTGAATGGAAAAGTCTGTCTTTTTGCAGATGACATGAAAATTTGCAACAGAGTGGACTCCCCCGAGGGAGTGGTTAACATGAGGAAAGATCTACAAAAGCTGGAAGACTGGTCTAATACTTGGCAACTACGATTTAATGTGAAAAAGTGCAGTGTCATGCACTTGGGTAGCAGAAATCCAAGGGAAATGTACACGATAGGGGGCGAGAGGTTGGTATGCACGGTTAGGAGAAAGACCTTGGTGTGGTTATATCTGATGATCTCAAGGTGGCAAAACAGTGCGACAAGGCAGTGGCAAAAGCCAGGAGGATGTTGGGCTGCATACAAAGAGGGATTACCAGCAGAAAGGAAGAGGTACTTATGCCACTGTACAAGTCACTGGTGAGGCCTCACTTGGAATATTGTGTTCAGTTTTGGAGACCATATCTTGCAAAAGATGTAAAAAGACTGGAAACTGTTCAGAGGAAGGCGACCAAAATGATTTGGAGCCTGCGTCAGAAGCCTTATGAGAAGAGACTTGAAGACCTAAATATGTACACTTGGAGGAGAGGAGGGACAGGGGAGATATGATTCAGACCTTTAAATACTTAAAGAGAAATGATGAACAAACAAACCTCTTCCAAAGACTGGGAAGCTGTAAAAGTAGAGGTCATAACATGAAGCTGCAAGGTGGTAAATTGAAAGGCAATGTCAGGAACTATTTCTTCACTGAAAGGATGGTGGATGCTTGGAATGCCCTCCCGATGGAAGTGGTGGGGGCAAACACGGTGACGGAATTCAAAACGGCATGGGACAAATACAGTGGATCCCTTTACAGCAACAGGATAAAAACAAAATAAACGGTACCATCTAACTTCTGTATGTGTCAGAGAAACATTTAACACAAAGTTTCCTCTGATTTCAGATTCAGGATAGCTGCTAACTATTGACTCTCTGACAAGTCCACCTCTACTTTTCTCAGTGAATTAGACTCATGGCTTTCCATCTTTCTGGATACTTCTTCCCCTTTACTTACTCTCAGTGACTTTAATATTCATGTTGATATCCCTTCTGACCGGTATGCTTTAAAACTCCTTTCCCTTACCTCCTCATTCAACCTCCAGCTTTTCTCTACTGCCCCTACTCATCAGCATGGTGACTGCCTTGACCTTGTTTTCTTCTCTAATTTACGCTCTTATTTCTGTACCTCAGTTCTTCCCTTATCTGACTATCACCTGCTAAGCTTCACTCTTCATCACTATCTGCTTCAATCTCCCCCTATATCCCCCTACCTCTTTAGAAATCTTCATGCTATCAATCCATCGGCTCTCTCCACTATTGTCTCATCACCTCTTTCTTCCACCATGTCTTCTAAGTCCGTTGATGAGGCTGTAGTATCCTATATTACTGCACTGTCCTCTGCCCTGGATGCTCTTGCTCGCCCATGCCACGTCCAGTGAGGCATGCTGTACCTCAGCCCTGGCTGTCTTCAATTACCTGATATCTACGCTACTTTGCCCATTCAGGTGAATGCATTTGGCTCAAATCCCTCACCCTTGTGACTTTCTTCACTTCAAATTCATGCTTGCCGCCTTCCAGTCAGTCATAGCACTCATCAAACAAAACTACTACAGTATGTCCATCTGACTAACTCTCTTGCCACTGACTCTCGCCGTCTCTTTACAACTCTCAACTATCTCCTCAAAGTGCCTCCACCTCCAACCCCTCCTTCCCTTTCTGCCCAAACCCTAGCTAACTATTTCCATGACAAAGTCACAAGATTACACTTCAATTCCTCACAAGATATGCTTCATCCCCTCTTCAATACCAACTTTTCCCCTCAACCTCTGCTACCCTTTCTTCCTTTTCTAAGATCTCCGATGAGGAAGCCACTTGTCGTCTTTCCTCCTCCAAACTTACTACCTGCTCCTCTGATCCTATCCCCACTCATCTCCTTAACTCCATCTCCTCCACTGTCATCTTTTCCATCTCTAATATTCTCAACCTATCGCTCTCCACTCCATTGTTTCCATCAGCACTGCAGGCTCAGCTTTAACAGAGCCGTGCGAAAGGGAAACACTCTCCCTTCACCGCAGCTTTGCAAAAGCTGAGCCGGCGCAGAGTAGAAACGCTGCCTGCACGGTTCTCTGGGGAGATGGGGGCGCGGGGCTCTTCATTCTGCCACTGCTGCTGCTGGAGCAGCAGTGGCAGCTGCTTCTTAAGCCAGAGGTTTTTTTTAAATTATTTTTTTCAATTTTCCTGGGTTGGGGGGTGGGGGCTAGGACTGGAACTGGGCTGATGGGGAGGGGGTTAGAACTGGAAATGGGCTGATGGGGGTTAGGACTGGACATAGACTGATGGGGGTTTAGAACTGGAAATGAGCTGATCAGGAGGGGGGCTAGGACTGGTAATGGGCTATCGAGGGGGGGGGGTAGAACTGGAAATGGGCTGATGGGGGGTTAGAACTGGAAATGGGCTGATCGGGAGGAGAGCTAGTACCGGTAATGGGCTATTGGGGGAGGTCTAGAACTGGAAATGGGCTGGGGGGTTAGGACTGGTAATGGGCTGGGGGGGGGGGTTAGGACTGAAAATGGACTTATTGGAGGGTTACGACTGGTAATGGGCTGATTGGGGGGCTAGGACTGGAGTAGGCTGATAAAGGGGATAGGACTGGAAATGGGCTGGGACAGGAAATGGGCTAATGGGGAGAGGGGAGGAGAGTGCTGCTGGCCCTGGAAGAAAACTAGGGGCTAGTGCTACAAATGGGCTGATGCAGGGGGATGGTAGAATAGGACTGGAAGGGAGTGGATACTGAGAGGATCTGCCAGGGGAAGGAGGGGGCAGGAAGGGAGCTGACACCTGGGATGTGCTGAAGGGGGACTGGAAGGGAGCTGACACTTGGGGATGGGAGTGGTAGGTGGCTGGGTAATGGGGAGGAGGCTGGAAAGGAGCTGACATGCGAATGGCACTGGAAGGGAGATGGACAGAGGGTAGGGCGGCTGGAAGGGAGCTGACTGGGGGGGGGTGGCACTGAGAGTGGACCTGAGCTGATACCTGGGATGGTATTTGGACTAGAAGAGGATGGGCAGTGGGGAAGAAGGGGGACTGGAAGGGAATGGACACCAGTGGCAGTCATGGGAATGCAAGGCGGTTGACATTGGAAGGTACTGGGAGGGGAGGACTGGAAAGGGGGCTAATACTGGGGAGGGTTACTGGAACCGGAAATGGGCTGATGGAAGGAAGTAAAGAAAACAAAAGAAGAGATAAGAAATGGCAGATGGACCATGGACCATAGACCACAGAAAGAGAGCTAAGAGAAGACAGGAAAGCAGAAGCCTCAGATCGGGACCAGCATGATCAGAGAATAAAATGGTCAGACAACAAAGGTAGAAAAAATAATTTTATTTAACTTTAGTGATTGGACTTTGTGCCATTTTTATATTTTACACAGTATTGGGGAATTGCATCTCTTATTTATCTGATGTTGCACTACATGTGGACTCTGGTTTCTTGGGGTTTCAGTTTAAATTTTGTCTACATATTTTTATTTTTACTTTAGATTGTGGTTACTTATTCTGTACTTGGTGAAAGCCGATGTTGTGCATGTGTGACTGAGGTCAGGTGTTCTGTTAACATGGAGTTTCTATATAAAGATCTATACTATACTATAGTAATTTGACTTGTTCAGCTTTTCAAATAGGTGTATGGATGTTCCAGGGACCACTGTAGTATTTACAGTGACACTTTTTTTGGATGGGCTCGTTATGTGAGTTTTGGAAGTTTGTGCTGGTATGGTATGGTAGGTTTGCTCTTTGTTGTAGGGCTTTTTATTAGTTCACAATATGCCTGGTACTGGAGAATAGTGGTTGTTGTTGTTGTTGTTATTGAGATGATCAGAATCAGATTTTTTTTAAAATACTGAGTTCTGTGGGTGAATGTCCTGGTTCTACTCTGCACCTACTGTGGATGCAAAATATATGTTTATGTTTATTTACTTTATATACCGCTAACAATGACATCATAGTGGTTTACATAGAATATAATACAATACAGAAAGCCGTTGGCAGAAAAAGGAAAGGAAGTTACAATAATGGATAGGAAAGCAAACCAGGAGAGCTATACAATGAGACAGAAGAGAGGAAAAGAAAGAGGGAAAGGGAAGTAGATTTACACAGAGGGGTCGGGGAGGTCAAAAGCAAGGGCAAAAAGGTGGGTTTTCAGACTGCTCTTAAAGGGGGTGTGTTGCTGTTCAAGCCGAATGGAAGACGGGAGGGAGTTCCAAAGGGTGGGGTCGATAAAAAAGAAGGCAGAGGAACGTGTGGACTGAAGATGGGTGCGTGAAGGGGAAGGCAGATATAAGTGATTAAGATGTAGAGATCATAAGGAGCAGGTAGGGGTATGAAAGTGGATGAGATCGGCCAGATACTGAGGCGAGTGTGTGTAGAGTATGTGATGGACAAGTGCGAGAATCTTGAAGTGAATGCGGAATTTGACAGGGAGCCAGTGAAGATGAATAAGAAGGGGTGTAATGTGATCACGAAGAGAAGAATGGAAGATAAGCCGAGCAGCAGTATTCTGAATACGTTGTAGACGGTGAAGTTGTGTAGAAGAGAGACCAACCAGAACGGAGTTACAAAAGTCAACGCGAGACATGACCAGGGATAGGAGGAGGGTAGTAAGAGCCTGTGCGGTGAGGATGGGCCGGATAGCACGAATTTAACGTAAGAAGAAGAATGACGTTTTGGAAATATGAGAGATGTGATCGCGAAAAGACAGGTCGGAGTCAAAGAAAACGCCCAGAAAAAGAAAAAGCAAGAACCATAACGCAGTTTATAACAACAAAATAAAAGTGAGTTATAATTTAGTTTTATAAACTGTGCTGTTGGTTCTTCCTGTCTTTTAGTTCCTTGGTGTGCAAACAGGACCGTACCTAGCCCTGTGCAAGCAGTGCAGCCGCCCAGGGCACAAAGGCTTGAGGGGCGCATTTCAGCTGTCTGCTTTTGCCCTGCCGCCACTGGCAGGACAATAGCAGGCAGCCGAAATGCGCCCTCCCCCAAGCCTTTTCGCAGCACTTTAAGTAGGTCTGGTCCCTCCCTCCTCTGACGCAATGTCAGAGCAGGGAGGGACAGATCTGCTTAATGTGCCGGCGCCTTTCAGATCGGGCGCATGCCTCTCCTCCTCCTCCTCCCCATGCCTCCGTCCAGCGCTGCCTGCTCTTTCCCTGCTGCCGGCGCCGCCATGAAAAAAATAGAGGGCGGCAAAAGCAGGGAAAGAGCAGGTAGGTATGAGGGGGGAGAGGGGGGGGGGCGTGCACCCGAGCTGCAAATTGCACAGGGCACGATTGCAGCTCGATACGGCTCTGTGTGTAAACATCTTGCATGTCCTCCATATAATTTAATCAGCTTTTTGGTTTGGTTCAGTCTCTGATTGGATTTCTAAAAAAGCCCCGCCCCCTCTAAGGTGGGGGGGGGGGGAAGGGGGCGCCATCTCATTTTTCGCCTCAGGCAGCAGATTGCCTTGAGCCGCCCTGGTGCCCAGGTCCCACTCTTCTTTCGTGGACAGAAGTACTTCATCCCCTACACTGTACCACTCCCTTGGATTTTTGCAGCCTAAATGCGTGACCCTGCATTTTGTAGCTTTAAATCTCAGCTGCCAAATTTTCGACTATTCTTCAAGCTTTGCTTGATCCATTTCATGTTAAATACTCCTTCCTGGGTGTCTACTGTATTGCAGATTTTTTTGGTATCATCTGCAAAGAGGCAAACTTTACTTGATAGTCTTTCTACAATATCACTAACAACATTTTTTAAAAGAATTGGACCAAGGACAGATCCCTGCGGCACATTACTGGTAACATCATTCTCCTCAGAGAGAGCTCCATTTATCTGTACCTTTTGTTGTCTCCCACTCAACAAATTTCTAACCCAGTCACTCACTTTAGAGTCCATCTCTAGGGTACACAGTTTATTTATAAGTTGCTTGTGTGGAACAGTGTAAAAGGCTTTACTGAAATCCAAGTAAACCACATCTAGGGCTCTGCTTTGCACCAACTCTCTGATCGCCCAGTCAAAGAAATTAACTAGATTTGTTTGACCCTACCTGTAGTAAAACCATGCTGCCTCAGATCCTGCAATCCATTGGAGTCCAGAAACCTCACCTTTTCTGTTTTAGCTGTTTTAGCAGTGTCTCCATCAATTTACTCACCACGGAGCTCAGACTAACCAGCCAGTAAGTTCTCAACCTCATCCTTACTTCCATTTTTGTGTAAAGTGACCATATGCACCCTTCTCCAGTCTTCTGGGATTGCTCCAGACTCTAAAGTAGCATTGAAAAGGTCAGACAGTGGAGCCGCAAGAACTTCCTTAAGTTCCTTCAGTACTCTCGGATGTATCCTAGCCGGCCCCATCGTTTTGGTGATATTTAATTTAGTAGCTCCTCACGAATGCAGTCTTTCAAAATCCCCCTCCCTTTTGTTCTTATTTGTGGGCGTTTGAGGTCCTGCTCCTGACCCTTCATCTGTGAACACAGAACCAAAAAATGTTAAGCAATTCCGCTTTATCTTCAACAGCTTCTACATATTTCTCCCCTTCACCCTTCAGTCTGACAATACCACTTTTGCACTTCCTCCTCTCACTAACATAACCGAAAAATGTTTTGTCTCCCCATTTTACTGCATTGCCTATTTTTTTCTTCCATTTGTATCTTTGCTTTCCCAACTCCTTGCTTAGCTTCTCTTAGCTTTTCCAAATATTGATACTTGTCTTCCTCTTTCTGTATTTTATGAAGGTCCCTCAGGGGTGGCTCTATAATGAGGCAGTGTGACGCAGCATCCTCAGGTGGCAAACTTTTGGGGGTGGCAAAAAATGCCCCCAAAACAGCTGCCACACTCCACCTTCAGATTTAAAATAAAAAAAAAGTGGACAAGCTGCTGCCGCTGCTCCAGCCACAGCTTCTGCATCCTACAGAGCCACGGCTGTGATAATGCTAATAATTTAAAATAAAAATGAAACTCCTGTGGAGCCTTCCGGTTCTATGGAACCCCTGCTGCTGCATCCTGCTCTAGTGTCACTTCCTTTTGAGGGTGGGATGCAGCAGCAGGGGTTCCATAGGTCTGGAAGGCTCCGCACTGGTTTCAATTTAATTTTAAATTATTACTGCTATTGCAGCCACTGAGGGATGCAGGAGCCACAGTTGACAGGGGAAGGAGGGGGGCAGGAATAGAGCTGATACGGGGGGGGGGAGGGGGAGGAGATGGTTGGAAGGGAGCTGACAGAGTGGGAAAGAGATGGCTGGAAGGAAACTAACAGAAGGGGAAAGAGATGGCTGGAAAGAAACTGACAAAGAGGGAAAGAGATGGCTGAAAGGGAGCTGACATGGGGGGAAAATGGGGGCTGTAAGGGCACTGACAGAGGGGGGAAAGAGAGGGCTGGAAGGGAGCTGATGCCCGAGGATGGTACTGGAAGGGGACTGGAAGAGTTATGACACTAGGGAAGGAAGGAAAGGGATGAAGTAAGCTAACACCTGGGGATGGTACTGTAGGAGGACTGGAAGGGTGATGACACCTGGGGATGGGAATGGTAGGTGGCTGGGTAATGGGGAGGAGGCTGGAAAGGAGAGGGCACTGGGACTGGAAGAGAGCTGACACATGGGGAGGGCACTGGAAGAGGGATGGACAGAGGGTAGGGTGACTGGAAAGGTGCTGACACAGAGGGGGGGGGGGGTTTGCAACACTGGGACTAGAAGTGAGCTGATACCTGGGATGGTATTTGGACTAGAAGGGCTGGACAGGGGGGAAGAATGGGGACTAGAAGGGAATGGACACCAGTGGTAGTGCTGGGAATGCAAAGAGGTTGACATCAGAAGGTTCTGGGAGGGGAGGACTGGAAAGGGAGCTGACACTGGGGAGGGTTACTGGGACTGGAAATAAGCTGATGGAAGGAAGTAAAGAAAACAAAAGAGACAAGAAATGACAGATAGACTATAGACCATAGAAAGAGTGCTAAGAGAAGACAGGAAAGCAGAAGCCTCAGATCATGACCAACATGATCAGAGAATAAAATGATCATACAACAAAGATAGAAAAAAATAATTATCTCCAGGAACAAGCAGGAATGTAATCTTCACTTATGGGTGGCGTCGGTACTGTCGGAGCCCGCGGGGAATGCTCCCCATCATCCAATAGGAAAGCTTTTGAGAGCATCCCACTGCGCCTGCGTAGCTGCCTTTCTCCAGGACCAAGCAGGAAGTCAGTCCTCACATATGGGTGACATCGACGTCGATGGAGCCCCCGCTTTCTAAGAAAGCCTTTGGGAATACACCCACGCATGCGCGGTCCCCTTCCCGCTCAAAGGTGCCATCTTGCTCAGTCTTTCTTTTTCCGTGGAGCCCAACGGACGTGTGTCCGTGTCATCCGGAAAAGTTTGATTTTTTCTGCGATTTTTCGCTCTCTTTTTGTCCGGTTCGATGCCGGTTCCCCTTCCCGCCTGGGTTCGGTAAGCCGGTATCGACCCAATCTCTATTTTTCGTTTTTTTACCCTTCGTGGCACGCGTTCGTGCTCTTTTTCTTTTTCCCTGGAGGGCCGGTCTTTTGACCTCGCGGGGGCCCTTTTTTCCTCGATGGCCTCCAGTGGTTTTAAAAAGTGTGATCGCTGTAAGAAGCTCATGTCTCTTACCGACACACACAACTGCTGCCTGCGTTACCTCGGGCCGGACCATGATCCCAAGGTCTATGTCCCGTGTGGTAAGATGTCTACTAAGGCACTCCGAAGCCGGCAGCATCAGGAGAGAATTTTTTCTGACTCTGCCTCCGGTCGAGCCCGGACCTCGTCAGAGGCCTTGACGTCTCGGGAGTCTGACCCCGAGCTTCGTCGGGGTTCCTCTGAAAGGGGGTCCCCCAGTCGGGAGCATAAGAGGAAGAAAAAGCTCGTGAGGGCGGTGTTGGAGGATGCCCCTGGTTCCTCGAGGGCCAGGTCTCGGACCCCTGACCGCCGCCCCGGGCCCTTGGAGCTGGAGAAGCCAACTAAGGTATCCCGTGTAGAGCCGGAGTCCGTAGAGCACGTAAGTCCTGTTGTCCTCGAGGATTCTCCTCCCAGGGAGCCGACGTCGGGCCCGGCGCCGCCGGGGCCTGAGTCAGTGGCTGCTGAGTCTCCTGAGCTTGGACTCAGGCTGACAGCCTTGGAGTGCAGACTGTCTGCCTTCATGGATCAGCAGCAGGTGCTGATGGCCAGCCTGACTGGTGCATCTGCCCCGACCACCGGGACGTCGACGTCTAAGTCGACCCCGGAGATCGAGCCGGTTCTCGAAGCCATGAAGGCCCGAGTCCGGACTCGGTCACGGTCTCCCTCGACCTCCCGTTCGGGACCGAGGGCGCCGACGCCGATGGCCCCGGCGTCGGGGCAGGTGTTGCCGGAGCTTGCACGGTCGGAGCCCCTCGACTATTCCTTGGATGAGTCTGCGTGGGAGACGGAGGATGAGGAGTCCCCCGATACCTTTTGGACTCAGTGTGTCCCTTCGGACTCACCGCAGTCCGAGCCCCGGAGTAGATCCCCACCGGAGGACACCCGGTTCTTGGAGTTTGTCAGGGACATGGCCAAGGCTTTGAATGTTCCTTTGGATCCAGAGGAGGCGCCTCGAGCCGAAGAACTCAATGCCCTACAGTACGACTCTCCCCCGTGGGAGGCCTTTACTGTGCCGGTTCCTCCGATGCTGGAACGGCTCCTCTTCCGAATGTGGGAGGCACCGGCCTCGGCGCCGGTTTTGAGCAAGCGGATCGATTCCATGTATCGAGTCCGAAAGAGCCCTGGGTTTCAGAAGGCGCAGCTGCCACACCATTCTATGGTTATGGAATCGGCCATGCATCGTCTGAAGAGCCAGAAGATGCAGTCCGCGGTGCCCCCCGACAGGGAGGCCCGAAGCCTAGATGCCATCGGCAGAAAGTGCTTCCAGGGCTTGATGCTTGCTTGCCGTGTCCAGTCCTACCAGCTGTACATGGGCATGTACTTGCGGGACCTGGCTAAAGAGATAGCCGGGTTCTCGGTTGGCCTTTCCGGGGAACCTTTGCAGAGGTTCCAGTCCTTGTCCTCGGGGATCCAGGAATGTTCCAAATTCATCTCCCGGGCGGCCTACGATGGCTTCGAGGCTTCGGCCCGCGTAGCGGCGGCTGGCATCGGGCACCTCAGCACAGGAGGTCGGTTGGCCCTGTTTGCCCACCAGTGGCCGCCCATCACAAAGGATGCTTGGGTACTGAGCATAGTCCAGAAGGGCTACCTGCTCCATTTCCATCAGGTACCACCCTCCTACTTTCCAGGGGAGCCTCCAAGGCCTACTCTGCATCGAGAACTCCTTCTCCAGGAACTGCAAAGTCTCCTTCTAGACAGGGCGGTGGAGCCTGTGCCTCCCCACCTGCTGGGTCAGGGCTTCTACTCCAGGTACTTTCTTGTGCCAAAGAGAACTGGAGGTCTCCGGCCCATTCTGGACTTTAGAAATCTCAACAAGTTCTTGGAAAAGGAAAAGTTCAAGATGCTTACTCTTGGAACACTGCTGCCCTACCTCCAGCAGGGAGATTGGCTATGCTCCTTAGATCTGAAGGATGCGTACACTCACATCCTCATTCATCCAGACAACAGAAAATACCTAAGGTTCGTGGTGGGAGGAAACCACTTTCAGTACAGGGTACTGCCCTTTGGCCTAACTTCCGCCCCATGGGTCTTCACAAAGTGCCTGGCCGTGGTGGTGGCCTACTTGAGAAACCAAGGTATTTTTGTCTTTCCCTACCTGGACGACTGGCTCATCAGGGGTCAGACTCTCCAGGAGGCCAGACATGCCACCCTCCACACTGTCTCTCTCCTTCAGCAACTAGGTTTTGTCATAAACTTCGCAAAGTCCACTTTGCTCCCTTCCCAGAACCTCGAGTTCATAGGAGCATGGTTAGACTCCCTGCAAGCAAAGGCTTACTTGCCAGCAGACAGAGCGGGAAGGCTGATGGACTTGGCCAGCCAGTTCCTATACAACCCACTGGTTTCCGCCAGACTCTGTTTAAGGCCCTGGGCCACATGGCATCGACAGTACATGTGACTCCCAATGCTCACCTGCATATGAGGCCTGCACAGTGGTGTCTCAGGATTCAGTGGAGGCAAGCTACAGGAAGCCTAAGGGACAAAGTAAGGGTGTCCAAACCCTTCCTGAACTCCCTGCAGTGGTGGCTACACCCCCCCAATCTTCTACAGGGAATTCCTTTTCAGGTACCTGTTTCCACTGTGGTACTCACAACCGATGCCTCCTTGCAGGGCTGGGGTGCACATTGTCTGGACAAGTGCACACAGGGCCTGTGGTCTCCATGGGAGGACACGCAACAAATCAATCTCCTGGAACTCAGGGTGATATGCTTAGCCCTCAAGGTCTTCTCTCACATCCTGGCCCACCAGTCCATCTTGGTGCAGACAGACAACCAGGTGGCGATGTTCTATGTGAACAAACAAGGGGGCATGGGGCCCAGGCTCCTGTGTCAGGAGGCACAGGCTCTCTGCTCTTTTGCACTTCGACACAATATGCTGCTCAGGGCAGTCTATCTTCCTGGCCACGAAAATTTCCTGGCAGACAGATTGAGCAGGGTTCTACAGCCTCACAAATGGCAACTGCACTCTTTGGTGGTTCAGAACATTTTCCTGAAATGGGGACTTCCATCCATAGACCTCTTTGCCAGTCCCCTGATCCAGCAGCTGCCTCAGTTCTGCTCCAGGCAGCCGCATCCCATGAGATTGGCAGCGGATGCCTTCCTGATATCATGGTCCAAGGGCCTCCTGTATGCGTTTCCTCCCACGCCCCCTGGTGGCCCGCACCTTGTTGTTGACCAAGAAAGGTCAACGCATCTTTGGTAGTAGACTGGCTAATCTACTGAAGAGGGCTTTAAACTAGATTCGTTGGGGATGGGTGAAGAAAGCCCCCAGGTAAGTGAAAGCCCCCAGGTAGGTGATACATTAAATACCTTTATGGAAATGGGTAACAGGGGTAACATATGGAAAGCAGTGTGTATTAATGCCCGTAGCATGGGAAATAAGATCCCTGAAATTGAAGCTTTGGTGGGAGTGGCTGACTTGGATTTAGTGGCAGTTACAGAAACATGGTTCACAGAAAACCATGACTGTGATGTAACTATACCTGGCTATACTTTATTCAGAAAGGACAGGGTAGGAAGAAGGGGAGGAGGAGTGGCACTATATGTAAAAACCACTATTAAAGCTTTGGAATTACAGAGCTTAAAAGGGAGAGAGGAAGCATTGTGGGTTAAACTAGAAAGAGGGAAAGAGAAATCTATTTGCATTGGTGTGATATACAGACCTCCCTCACAAGAGGAAGAGGTGGACAGAGAGTTAATTGAAGACATACGCAGCATTGCTAGGAAAGGGGAAGTGCTACTGCTAGGAGATTTCAATATGCCAGATGTTGTTTGGCACATTCCTGCTGCAGTATCATCTAGAAGTAAGGAGATCCTGGATTCTCTACAGGGAGAACTATTCAGGCAATTGGTAACAGACCCCACACGTGAAGGGGCCATACTGGACTTGGTGCTTACCAATGGTGAAAGTGTTTCTGATGTTGTAGTGGGAGATCATTTTGCATCCAGTGATCACCAGATGGTGTGGTTCAGTATTAGGACTAGGGCTGTTAGAATCCATTCCAAGGTGAAGATCTTAGACTTTAGGAAGACTAACTTTGCGAAGATGGGCCAATACCTCAGGGAGTCGTTAGTGGGATGGGAACAGCTGGGGGATGTAGAAAAACAGTGGGCAAAACTGAAAGGGGGTATTTTAAAGGCAACCAACCTTTTTGTTAAAATGGTAAATAAAGGCAAAAGGAACAGGAGACCGCTATGGTTTTCAAAGGAAGTAGCTGAAAAAGTAAAGAAAAAGAGGGAGGCCTTCATGAAATACAAGAGATCACAGAGAGAGGAAGACAGGCATCTGTATTTGGAAAAACTTAGAGAAGCTAGCAAAGTAGTCAAGAAGGCAAAGATTCAAAAGGAGGAGGAAATAGCCAATGCAATAAAATGGGGGGATAAGACATTTTTCAGATATATTAGTGAGAAGAGGAAGGGCAAAAGTGGTATTGTCAGACTCAAGGGTGCAGGGGGGGGATATGTAGAAGCTGATAAGGATAAAGCGGAATTGCTTAACAAATAATTTTGTTCTGTGTTCACAGATGAAGAACCAGGAGCAGGACCTCAGAAAACACCCACAAATAAGAACAGAAGCGAGGGACATCTTGAACAATTTTCAGAAGACTGTGTTCGTGAGAAACTAGCTCAACTTAAAGTAGACAAAGCGATGGGACCGGATGGGATAGACCCTAGAATACTGAGGGAACTTGGGGACGTTCTAGCAACTCCACTGACTGACCTTTTCAATGCCTTGTTGGAGTCGGGAGTGGTGCCAAAGGACTGGAGAGAGGCTCATGTGGTGCCTTTACACAAAAGCGGAAGTAAGGATGTGGTTGAAAACTACAGGCCGGTTAGTTTAACTTCGGTGGTGAGTAAATTATTGGAAACGCTGCTGAAAGAGAAAATAGTGAGGTTTCTGGAGTCCGGCAGTTTACAGGATCCGAGGCAGCATGGATTCACCAGAGGCAGGTCTTGTCAGACAAATCTGATTGATTTTCTTTGACTGGGTGACCAGGGAGTTGGACCGAGGGAGAGCTCTAGATGTGGTGTATTTAGATTTCAGTAAAGCCTTTGACACTGTTCCTCACAGGCGACTTATAAACAAACTGAGCACCCTAGGAATGGACCCTAAAGTTACTGCTTGGGTTAGAAATTGGTTGGGTGGGAGGCGACAAAGAGTACAAGTAAATGGAGCTCACTCTGAGGAGAAGGATGTTACCAGTGGTGTGCCTCAGGGATCTGTCCTTGGTCCGATTCTTTTTAACATCTTTGTTAGTGATATAGCGGAAGGGCTGTCTGGTAAGGTTTGCCTCTTTGCGGATGATACCAAAATCTGCAATAGAGTAGACACCCAGGAAGGTGTAGATAACATGAGGAGGGATCTAGCTAAGCTTGAAGAATGGTCTAGAATTTGGCAGCTGGGCTTTAATTTTAAAAAATGTAAGGTCATGCATTTGGGCTGCAGCAATCCAAGGGAGCAATACAGTATAGGAGGTGAAGTACTTTTGTCCACTAAAGAAGAGCGGGACCTAGGCGTGGTTGTGTCTGATGATCTTAAAGTAGCTAAACAGGTAGAAAAGGTGACGGCAAAAGCTAGAAGGATGCTTGGGTGCATACGGAGAGGAATGGCTAGCAGAAAAAAGGAGGTGATAATGCCTCTGTATAAGTCTTTGGTGCGACCTCATTTGGAGTATGGTGTGCAATTCTGGAGACCGCACCTTCAAAAGGATGTGAACAGGATGGAGTCGGTGCAGAGGGTTGCTACTAAATGATTAATGGGCTTCATTATAAAGCATATGAGGACAGACTTAAGGATCTTAATATGTACACCTTAGAGGAAAGGCGGGATAGAGGTGATATGATTGAGATGTTTAAATACCTCCGTGGCATAAATGTCAGGGAGAGAGCCTCTTTCAATTAAAAGCAAGTTCTGCTACGAGGGGACATGGGATGAGGGTGAAGGGAGATAGATTCAGGAGTGATATGCGGAAATATTTCTTTACGGAAAGAGTAGTGGATCCGTGGAATAGTCTCCCAGTGGAGGTGGTAGAGATGAGGACAGTAACTGAATTCAAAAAAGCATGGTACCAACACAGAGGATCTCTAAAGGTAAAAAGTGGACTGTTGTAGTTGTTATGGAAGGACAGACTAGATAGGCCTTGTGGTCTTTTTCTGTCATCATGTTTCTATGTTTCTATGTTTTTATGTTCAGGATTCAAAGGACAGGGCCTCGGTCATATTGGTAGCCCCCAGATGGCCGAGGCAGCCCTGGTTCCTGCTTCTGTTACAGCTGGCGGTGGACATTCCCCTCCCTCTGGGGTTGCAACCCGACCTTCTTTCTCAGGATAAGGGTTCCCTTCTGCACCCCAATCTCAAAACTCTCAATTTGATGGCCTGGAGGCTGCAAGGGTAGTGCTGGCTCCCTGGGGCCTGCCTCAGGAAGTTGAAGAGGTGTTCTTGGCCTCTAGGAAGCAATCCACCAGAAAGACCTATGCCCTGAAGTGGAAATGGTTCTCCTTGTGTTGTGACCAACACCAGGAGAACCCTTTCTCCTGTCCTGTGTCAGTGGTGCTGCAGTACCTGCTCCACTTGTCTAATCAGGGTCTTAAGTCCAATTCTGTTCAGGTACAGCTTTCTGCTCTGGCAGCCCACCACTCACTCGTGGAAGGGCACTCTTTATCAGTTCACCCCTTGGTGTCCCGGTTCCTCAGAGGCTTGCTCTTGCTAAAGCCTCCTCTCCGTCCGCCAGCCCCTGAGTGGGAGTTGAATGTGGTCTTGCAGCGGCTTACTCGCCCTCCCTTTGAGCTGATGGCTACGTGTCCTCTTCGCTTCCTTTCTTGGAAGGTTCTTTTCCTAGTGGCACTGACCTCGGCCAGGCGAGTGAGTGAGCTTCAAACCCTGGTCTGTGACAGGCCATACACTCATTTCTATAGGAACAGGGTAGTCCTTAGGACTCATCCTAAGTTCCTCCCGAAGGTAGTCTCCTCTTTCCACCTCAATCAGGAGGTGGTTCTTCCAACATTCTTCCCTAGGCCCCATGCCAGCCGGGCTGAGGAAGTCCTGCATACCCTGGACTGTAGAAGGGCCTTGTCTTTCTACATTGAGTGTACTAAGGGTCATCGAAGGGCTACTCAGCTCTTCGTCTCCTTTGACCCAAACAACATGGGGTTGCCTGTCTCCAAGCATACCTTGTCCATATGGGTGGCGGACTGTATCACCTGGGCTTACAGGGCAGCAGACCTTCCCTTGAAGGGTCGAGTCACAGCCCACCGTGTCCGGGCAATGGCTGCATTAGTAGTTCATCTCCGTTCTGTACCGTTGGCAGACATCTGTAGGGCTGCAACTTGGTCCTCAAGCCAGACCTTTGCAGCCCATTACTGCCTGGAGAGGGAGTCCCTTAGGGACAGTGCTTTTGGTCAGGCAGTACTCCGGAATCTCTTTGAGATTTAGGCAACTCCTGCCCTCCAGCCCTCTTGTTGGGCTACCGGTGGGATCTCTTCTCAGTAAAAATTCTTTCCCTGATGCTGAGGCTTTACAGAGGGAGCTCTATTTTCAGCCTGGGTTCCTGGTAGCCCAGAGCTAGGGAGTCACCCATATGTGAGGACTGACTTCCTGCTTGGTCCTGGAGAAAGAGTAGTTACTCACCTGTAACAGGTGTTCTCCAGGAGCAGCAGGAATCAGTCCTCACAACCCTCCCTCCTTCCCTGGGAGTTGCAGTTGTATATAGTTCATTTTGTTTTTTGTGCTGTCTTTTAGCTATGTCATCTGACTGAGCAAGATGGCACCTTTGGGCGGGAGGGGGACCGCGCATGCGTGGGTGTATTCCCAAAGGCTTTCTTAGAAAGCTGGGGAAATGCTCCGCATGGGGGCTCCATCGACGTCGATGTCACCCATTTGTGAGGACTGATTCCTGCTGCTCCTGGAGAACACCTGTTACAGGTGAGTAACTACTCTTTCCAGCTGTCCCTCCTCAATTCTTTGTTTTCCGTGAAGCCAACAAGAAGCAATTCCTGTCTCCGCAGAAAATTTGTCTTTTTCTTATTTTTTTGTGGTCGCGTCTGCCTTTCCGTCAACACCGGTACCGACCTCTGTCAGTGTTTTCTCTTTCTTTCCTTCTTTCTAAAAAAAATAAATAAATTCTGTGAGGGAAAGGATTATTTCTTTCCTTCAGGTGCATCGATGCCATCTTAGGCTTAGGCCTCCCTTTTTGTCACAGACCCATGACTGGTGTCTAAAATGCTTAGGATCGGATCATCAATCATCAGAATGTCCTCTTTGTAGGAAGATGACAAAAAAAGGCCTACAGAATCGAGCTGCAAAGCTAGGCACTATGCTCAGTATCTTTAGCATCGACATCATCAAGAGCTTCATCTTCCTCCGAAGGATCTCAGCTATCGAAACCTAAGTCTTCATCGAAGGCTGGCCAGCCCTCCAAGGGTAGATCTCCTTTTAAGTATCGAGATGCCTCGGGTGTTGCCCTGGAGGGGGACACACTGGCCAAACAACCCCAGCGGGAGGACCTTACCTCCAAAGCCTTAGTGGGGTCCCAGGATGCTCCTGAGGCTTCCACTTCTGGAGAGCTCCTGGTGCCATGCTCAGAGATTGTGGCCTACAATTCCAGTACCGATACCCAAGCATCGGCAAGCTCTATGGATCAACGTATCCTGGCCATCAAGTGGAGCTTAGCAGCCTTACTGGCGGCCTCGGTACCAGTAAAACCTTTACAGTCTGGTCCGCAGGCATCGGTACCGGCTCCAGTACTGATACAACCAGCATCGACTTTTTCCCCGCTTACCAATCTTCCGCCCATGCTGGCCCTTGAATCCATTTCCGGTACCAAGGTTCCAGCACCATAAGCCTCTGCTACCGGTTTTGATCGGTACAGAGTATGTGTGGAGCGGGAACACCCTGCCCGTTGATACTTCAAGTCTTTGGATTCCGATTCATCGAATGATGAATCGGCCAATACCCAGGACATGAGAACTATCCCAGAAGACCCATCTCCATCCCCACAACATCACATGTCCCCTCCAGAGGACATGTCTTTTCAAGACTTTATTCACAATGTTGCTAGTGGGTCTGTCCATAACAGTGACAATGGAGAAAGAACTTAGGGCTGAAGAACTTGAAATTCTTCAATACCCTACAGCCCTGAAGGAGGCTGCTATGCTCCCTATCCATCGCATACTGCATGACCTTATGCTTCGTATGTGGGAGACACCCCTTACCATCTCTCCCCATACTCGACGACTCTATACCATGTACTGGGTACCGGAGTGTCTCGGTTTCCAAAAGACGCAATTGCCACACCATTCATGGTGGTGGAATCGGCAATGCGTCGAATAAAGAGTCCTGAGACACATTCCTTGAACCCTCCAGGTAAGGCATCGAGAACCCTCGACGCCTTTGGTTGATGTTTTCAGGCCTCCATGTTATTGGCCAGGATCAGTTCCTACGTACTCTATATGGCTATGTTCCTTAGAAAGGTGGCTAAGGATTTAGAGTTAATGGCTCCTCTTCTCTCTGATGACAAGAGAGCCAATTATCTTACCCTAGTAAAGCATGCTCAAAATGTTTCAAAGTTTGTTAACAGGGCAACGTTTGACTCTTTTGAGTGCATCAGCAGAACTTCATACATCTGTATCGGTGCAGGCAGGATTGCTTGGCTCCAAACATCGGATCTTAAACAATGAGTTCAAGATATGCTGGGTAATATCCCTTGTACCAGTGAAAACCTTTTTTGGCAAGGATTGGCAAGATAAGGCCTCTCAATTAGAATCCAAGACCACTCTTAATAGGCTATCTAGATCTACTGCCAACCTAGCTAGGAAAAAAGCATCAAAGAAAGCTTTTTTGAATAAAAAGAAGTGCAATCTTTCTTACTCTCCTGCTATACAGTGTCAACACCATGCTTCTCAAAAGGGGCAACAATCATTAAAGCAGCAAAAGAAGGCTCAGACTTCTAAGTCATAGCCACCTCAGCAGACCCAACCTACTCAGGGTCTTTGACTCTTTTCTAGAGAACATAGCTGTTCTGCCTCTGAAACTTCCAGATCCCGTCCACATCCCCGGCAGACTCTGCTCACATGTGGCATCTTATCACATCACGGCAGTGGACATTGTCCATAGTATGGGAAGGGTACAAGCTTCATCTATGAAGTCTACCCCCAGGCTCCTCCAAGAGTTCCGTTCTCAGTCCCCGCTCACTGCTCTGTTGCTGTAAGAAGTCACCTCCCTTCTTTTGCAGGGTACAATAGAGGAGATTCCACCATCCCAGCAGGGAATGGGTTTTTCTTCTCCATACTACCTCATTCCAAAGAAAACAGGAGGGTACAGGCCCATTCTGGACCTCAGAGAACTGAACAAGCACCTACTACGGGCGAAGTTTAAAATAATCTCCCTAGGGGCCCTTCTCTCCTATCTCCAGAATCAGGATTGGCTCTGTTCTCTAGATATAAAGGAGGCATACACTCACATACTTATTCACTCAAAGCACAGAGTTCCTGCACTTCATGTTCCAGAGGAGACATTATCAATACAGAGTCCTGCCTTTCGGCCTTGCCTCTGCCTCAAGGGTCTTTACAAAATGCATGGCGGTGGTAGCTGCATTCCTAAGGACTCTCGGGATATTTATGTTCCCTTACTTAGACGACTGGCTTATTTGAGCAAGCACCCCTCTAGAAGCTAGCCTTTTCCTCTCGCGTACCATGCAGGTGCTGTAACACTTGGGATTTGTAATAAATCTTCCAAAGTCCTAACTCAACCCCTCTCAAACTCTAGAGTTTACAGGGGCTCTCCTAGATACTCAGCAGTCAAAAGCATTTCTGCCCCAACTCTGCTGTGCTTGACACAATCAGCATTTGAGGCATGCCTCAAGACCTTTCTCACTGTTCGAGAAATGGTACAACTTCTGGGCCATATGGCATCAACAGTTTATGTTGTTCCATATGCTTGTCTACATATGCGCACAGCTCAATGGACACTGGCTTCCCAGTGGTCTCAGGCATCGAGTCTCCTGGGAGACAAAATAATTGTCTCTACCCATCTAATCTCATCTCTCCAGTGGTGACAATCCCCAGAAAACCTCCTGGTAGGGTCACCTTTTCAGATGCCAGTATATAAATGTACCCTGACAACAGATGCGTCCAGGTTGGGTTGGGGAGCTCATCTGGACAATCACTCCACTCGGGGGCTTTGGTCTCATCAGGTGTCACAACCCCACATAAATCTGCTGGAGCTCAGAGCCATTCACATTGATCTCAAAGTCTTCCAGGACCATCTTCAATTCTACACAGTTCTAGTTCAGATGGACAATCAAGTAGCCATGTTCTACTTGAACAAGCAGGGCAGAACAGGCTCTTGGACTCTCTGCAGAGAGGCTCTACATCTGTGGTCCTTTGCCATACAACATCTCATTCACCTGAATGTGGTGTACCTTCCGAGCAAACACAATGTCTTGGCGGACAAACTGAGTCGAGTCTTCCTTCCCCACGAGTGGTCTCTCCATGTAGACAAAGTTACTCACATTTTTCAAATATGGGGAACCCCAGAGATAGACTTGTTCGCAAGTCCTCAGAATGCAAAGCTTCCTTGCTTCAGCTCCAGGACTCCTGCACAGGACAGCCAGCAGGTGGATGCTTTTCACCTTCACTGGGGTCAAGGCTTCCTATATGCCTTCCCTCCCTTCCCCCTCATTCCCAAGACTCTTTTCAAACTCCA
The DNA here is from genome assembly GCA_033557465.1 of Ichthyophis bannanicus. Taxonomy (NCBI): domain Eukaryota; kingdom Metazoa; phylum Chordata; class Amphibia; order Gymnophiona; family Ichthyophiidae; genus Ichthyophis; species Ichthyophis bannanicus. Next base: position 54,092,754 of record CM066040.1, read on the forward strand.
GAGAGACAGGGACTGCATGATACTCATAGCCCCACACTGGCCACGACAACTGTGGTATCTTCTCCTTCTACGTCTGTCTCGGGCTCAACCCATAGATCTGGGGTCTGCTCCAGATCTCCTCTCTCAGGAGGAGGGGATGCTGCTCCATCCCAATCTGCAGTCCCTCCATCTCACAGCATGGCTGCTGAAGGCATAGCCTTCTAGGGCATTAATCTCTCTCAAAAGGTTAAGGACATCCTCTTAGCTTCTAGTAAGCCATCCACCAGGTGATCCTACGCCTTCAAGTGGCATAGATTTTCTCTCTGGTGTTCGCAGAGGGTGCTTAACCCCTTCTCAGCTCTGGTGGAGGCATTACTGGAGTATCTCCTCCACCTATCTTCTTCTGGACTCAAAACCAATTCTGTAAGGGTACACCTACGTGCAATCGCAGTCTCTCACATGCCCTTGGATGGCCAGCCCATCTCTTCTCAGCCGCTTTTAGCACGCTTCATGAGGGGTCTTCTTTTAACTAGATCTCCCATTAAGCCTCCTCCAGTGGCATGGGATCTTAATGTTGTTCTAGGACAGCTTCTCAAGCCTCCCTTTGAATCTCTAGCCACTACTTCTCTGAAGTTTCTCTCATAGAAGGTCATCTTCCTTATTGCCCTTACTTCAGCAAGGCGCATTAGTGAGCTCCAGGCTTTGGTAGCTGACCCTCCTTATACACGATTCCACCATGACAAAGTAGTCCTTAGGACTCATCCTCACTTTATGCCAAAGGTGGTCTCGCCCTTCCATTTAAACCAGTCAGTCTACCTTCCTGTCTTTTTCCCTAGACCTCATTCCTCTAGGGCAGAGGCAACCCTCCATACTCTGGATTGCAAACATGCCTTGGCTTTTTATCTCCAGAGAACTTGAGAGCACTGAAAAGCTTCCTAGCTTTTCTTCTCCTTTAACTTGAGTCACCTGGGTTTGCCAATATCCAAACAAACTCTTTCCAAATGGATAGCGGACTGCATTTCCTTTGCTTATGAAAAGGCAGGATTCTCTTTCGAAGGTCACGTCACTGCATATAATGTTCAAGCCATGACTGCCTCTATGGCAAATCTACGCTCTGTAACTATTGATGAAATATGCAAAGCAGCAACTTGGTTTTTGGTCCACACATTTGCTGCTCGCTATTTCCTGAACAAGGACTCCTGCCAGGATGCCTTGTTTGGCCAAGCTTTTCTCCAGCATCTCTTTCAAACTTAGAACAACTCCTACCCTCCGTCCCGGGTTTTGATACCAGACATTCTTGGAGGATACATGACCTCTTAAATATACCGCTGATTACACAGTCGACTCGGAGGTCATCTCACTGGCATCTCCGAGCTTGAGAGGTCCCATATGTGAAAACTACATTCCTGCTTATTCCTGGAGATAGCGTAGTTACTCACCTGTAACAGGTGATCTCCGGGAACAGCAAGAATTTAGTCTTCAAAACCCACCCTCCTCCTCTAGGAGTTGTAGTTCTTCTTCTTCTCTCCTTTTATCTCAGCTACAAACTCAAATGAGAAGGGAGAGTTGGAATAGTGGGAAGGCAGCTACGCAGACGCAGTGGGATGCTCCCAAAAGCTTTCCTATTGGATGCTGGGGAGTGTTCCTGTGCAGGCTCCATTGGTACTGATGTCACTCATATGTGAAGACTAAATTCCTGTTGTTCCTGGAGATCACCTGTTACAGGTGAGTAACTATGCTTTATTTTCAATTTAGTGATTGGACTTTGCCCTATCTTTATATTTTACAGAGTATGGGGAACTGCATCTACTATTTATCCGATGTTGCACTGCATGCGAATTCTGGCTTCTTGAGGTTTCAGTTTAATTTTTGTCTACATATTTTTATTTTTACTTTAGGTTGTGATCACTTAGTCTGTACTTGGTGAGAGTCTATGTTCTGAGCGTGTGACTGAGGCTGTGTGTTCTGCTAACATGGAGTTTGTATGCAGGGATCTGTACTGTAGTAATTTGCCTTGTTCAGCTTTTCAAATAGGTATTAGATGTTATAGGGCCCACTGCAGTATTTATAGTACTATTTTTTTCTGGTTAGGCACCTTGTAGATCTTCGGTGACTTTTGTAGGGTTCTATATTAGTTCCCAGTATGCCTGGTACTGGAGAATGTTTGTTGTTAGTGAGATGATCAGAATCAAATACATTTTTTAAAATATATTGAGTTCTGTGGGTGAATGTCCTACTTCTGCTCTGCACACATTGTTGAGGGAGAAATTTCTGTGGATGCAAAATACTCGTATTCAAAAAGAAAAAGTGAGAACCATAATGCAGTTAGTTTTTAGCAGAATAAAATGAGTTATAATTTGGTCTTATAAACTGTGCTGTGGTTCTCACTTTTTCTTTTAGTTCCTTGGTGTGCAAGCATCTTGCATTTACATTTCCTTTGTTTTTTATGGAATATATATTTACATTAACACCATGCTGGTCCAGTGCGCTGTTTCAGGAGTTATGTTGGGGTTGCCAAGCCCTTCATGGTGTTTATGTTGGAGTGGGAGGTGTTGTGTTGGGGTCACAAAGTCCCTCTTGTATTTCAGAGGGGGGGAAGCGCTGTGTTGGGGTGCCACATGGCTCTTGTTTTTGTGGAAGTGGGAGATGTTGCATGGGTGCTGTTGAGCCCATCTTGTTCGGCATATTTAACGGCATGTTTCCTAGGCTCTGCCTTTGTAGCATATGAATATAAGAACAAAGGAAATGCCATACTGGATCAGACTAAAGTCCATCAAGCCCAATATTTTGTTTCCAACAGTGGTCAATCCAGGACACAAGTACCTGGCAGGCTCCCACAAAGGCACACAGACTCCACAATGCTCGTCCCGGGGTAAGCAATGGATTTCCCAGGTCCTCTTTAATAATATTTTATGGATATTTCCTCCAGGGACTTGTCCAAACCTTTTTTAAACCCAGCTACACTAACAGCTTTTACTACATCCTCCAGTAATGAATTCCAGAGTTTGATTATGCAGGGTCATAGACTAACTGCAGGGAGGCAATTATATCCCCCTGCAGTTACTGCATTTCAGCATGGCAAAACAGCTGCCAGTATAACTAAGGCCACTCACTAAGGTGGCATTAGTTGCACTCATGTTACTTGGGCTGAGCCATTATGTTAGTTTCTGCTGATAATGCAGATGCCTGTGTGTGAGAATTTTTTCTCTTGCCTTACTCTGCAGTAAAGTATAATTTTGGGAAAGAAATCCTGTAAACCTCATAGTAATGGGTAAAAGCATTTTTGACTACATATGTCTGTTTTTAGTTTTCACTGATATATTCCCTACTTGGTGAAGATCTATCTCTGTTATGTATATGTGTGACTGAGGCTACATGTTGTGATAGCATGGAGTTTCTATGTAGAGAGCTGTAGTAATCCTGCTTGTTCAGTTTTCTGAATAGGAATATGGATTTTCTAGGCCCACTGCAATATTTATGGTGCTGTCCTTTTCTGGGTACACTCCTATGTTGTGTGAGTTTTGGAAGTTAGTGCTGTGTTTGTGAGAAACTAGCTAAACTTAAAGTAGACAAAGCGATGGTATTAGATGGGATACACCCTAGAATACTGAAGGAACTTGGGGACGTACTAGCAGCTCCACTGACTGACCTTTTCAATGCCTCATTGGAGCTGGGAGTAATGCCAAAGGACTGGAGAGAGGCGTATGTGGTCCCTTTACACAAAAGTGGAAGTAAGGATGTGGTTGAAAACTACAGGCCGGTTAGTTTAACTTCGGTGGTGAGTAAATTATTGGAAGCGCTGCTGAAAGAGAAAATAGTGAGGTTTCTGGAGTCCAGCGGATTACAGGATCAGAGGTAGCATGAATTCACCAGAGGCAGGTCTTGTCAGACAAATCTGATTGATTTCTTTGACCGGTTGACCAGGAAGTTGGATCGAGGGAGAGCCCTAGATGTGATGTATTTCAATTTCAGTAAAGCCTTTGACACCTTTCCTCACAGGCGACTTATAAACTGAACACCCTAGGGATGGACCCTAAAGTTACTACTTGGGTTAGAAATTGGTTGAATGGGAGGCGACAAAGAATACTGGTAAAGGGAGTTCACTCTGAGGAGAAAGAGATTACCAGTGGTGTGCCCCAGGGATCTGTCCTTGGTCCGATTCTTTTTAACATCTTTGTTAGTGATATAGTGGAAGGGCTGTCAGGTAGGGTTCGCCTCTTTGTGGATGATACTAAAATCTGCAATAGAGTAGACACCCACGAAGATATAGATAACATGAGGGGGGATCTAGCTAAGCTTGAAGAATGGTCTAGAATTTGGCAGCTGAGATTTAATGTTAAAAAATGTAAGGTCAGCATTTGGGCTGCAGCAATCCAAGGGAGCATTATAGTATAGGGGTGAAGTACTTTTGTTTACTAAAGAAGAGCGGGGCCTCGGCATGATTGTGTCTGATGATCTTAAAGTAGCTAAACAGGTAGAAAAGGCGATGGCAAAAGCTAGAAGGATGCTTGGGTGATCTGAGAAACTACAGACCGGTGAGCCTGACGTCAGTACCGAGAAAAATGGTAGAAACCATTATAAAGAAAAATATTACTGATTATGTAGATAGTCATGGTTTAATGGGAGACAGCCAACATGGCTTTAGACAAGGAAGATTACTAATCTGTTATGTTTTTTTGAAGGTGTGAATAAACAGATAGACAAAGGTGAGTCAGTTGATATAGTGTATCTGGACTTTCAGAAAGCCTTTGACAAGGTCCCTCATCAGAGACTTTTGGCAAAACTAAAAAGTCGTGGGATAGGAGGCCTATACTGTACTATTGTGGATCAGGAACTGGTTAAAAGATAGAATGCAGAGGGTAGAGCTAAATGGCCAATATTCCCAGTGGAAAAAGGTGAATAGTGGAGTACTGCAGGGATCTGTGCTGGGTCCGCTGCTTTTTGACATATTCATAAATGACCTGGAAAAGGGAATAATGAGTGAGGTTATCAAATTTGCAGGTGACACAAAACTATTTAAAGTTGTTAAAACTCAAGAGGATTGTGGAAAAGTGCAAAGTTATGCACCTAGGAAAGAACAACCCAAACTATGGTTACACAATGCAAGGTTCCACATGGTGGATAAAGAGAAATTAGACGTACCTGCTAATTGTTGTTCCTTGAGGAACTCCAGTTCAGTCCTTCACCTCTGGGTAGTGTACCTCCTCCTGCAGCATGGAGACTGGGCATGTCAAAACTGTGACATCACTGGATGTACCCTGCTGGTTTCTCCCATCAGCCCCAGTGAACTATTGACAAAGCAGACTCAAAGGAGCAACAAATAAGTAGCTATAGCATTAAATTCAGCATTTAACATTTAACTTTTAAATCTTAAATCTAACGTCCCCTTTATTAAGAAGGAAACTTCTTCTCTCACTTTCTCTTTCTTCCAAGAACCAAATGAGAAAGAAAGAAAGGCTCGGTTAAAAGAACCACAGTGATCCCGAGACTAGTAAAGGTTATTACACTCTTTGTGACTGGTGCTCCCCCACCAGACCGAACTGACCTTTGAACTAATCATCCCCGGGCGGGAATCAGGACTGAACTGGAGTTCCTCAAAGAACAACAATTAGCAGGTAAATCTAATTTCTCTTTCCTTATCGTTCCTCCGGTTCAGTCCTTCACCTCTGGGATGTAACAGAGCAGTAATCATTTGGAGGGACCTGTCCACCCGGATCGCAACACCGCCGACCCAAAACAGGCATTGTTCACCGCCTGAACATCCAGGCGGTAGTGTTTATTGAAGATATGAAGAAACAATCAAGTGGCTGCTCTGCAAATCTCTACTGGCGGAACTAAACTGTGCTCTGCCCAAGACGTCACTTGCACTCTAGTAGAGTGAGTCCATAACCCCATGGGCACCTGACAACCTTGCAAAATATATGCGGACGCTGTTGCTTCCCGGACCCATCTGGAAATTGAAGCTTTGGCTGCCGCTTCCCCTTTAAGGGGACCTCCAAACGGAACGAATAGGCGTTCAGTCTTACGAAAAGTTTCTGAAACCTTTAAGTATTGACGCAGAATTCTCTTTATGTCCAAGCGACGCAGACTACGGTCAGAAGCATTCTCCTCTGTAGATCCAGTCTAGAAGAGCTAGAAAAAGGGACTGCTACTTCTGGAGAGAGATCTGCAATTGTGAGTATATATTTCTGGGAATTTTCTGAAAGGACATTTTTGTATTAAAGCTAATTAATCTGTGAACCCAGTGTTTTTTGTTAAATCAGTCTGGGCCTAGTAGCAGCAGTTTAACTTTAACTTTAAAACACAAAAGAGAACTTTCTGGTTTCATTTCATACCCAGCAGAGAGCTTATAGTTTAAATTTAATAGTCACTCAGGGCCTAGTATCAGCCAAGTACTTTTAGTTTAAATTTAAAACACAGAAGAGAGCTTGTAGTTTAAATTTAATACTTACTCGGGGCCTAGTATCAGCAAAGTACTTTTAGTTTAAATTTAAAACACAGAAGAGAGCTTTCTGGTTACATTTAGAACCCAGCAGAGAGATTGTAGTTTAAATTTCATAATAAGTCAGAGCCTAGAAGCAGCAAAGAGCTGTAATTTAAATCAAATCAGAATATAACTTAGCATAAAAGGCAAAACAGGGTCAGTACTCTTTGAGCAACAAATATAGTCTTCAAGAGACCTTTACAAAGAGGCCTTCTACCTAGGGGGCAAGAGACCTGTGAAACTTTTTCAATAGGTGTTAACACCAGGTGGCAGGTAAAAAGGCCATTTTGAAAGAGTCCTTCTATCCAAGCAAGGACTGTTAATCACCCAGGAAGTTGGTCACAGCTTACCTCAGCAGCACAGGACAGGGTACTGTGTAGCAGTCCTCTTTTAATAAGTGTAATATCCCTCCCTCCCTCCCCAACACCCACCCACCCCTGGGATAATCATAGCTTTATAGGTACTTACACATCTTAAAGTAAAGGAGGTGCTCTCAGGTGAAGCTCATTATCCAAAATCAGTCATACACTAAGGACCTGAGATTAATTAAGCTTCAGGTGAACAAGATATATTAAACGTATTAGGTACAGTTTTATTAGTATAAATATCAATAGCAACCCTTAGTAAGTAAATAACTTAAAGATCTAAACACAAGCTTAAAACTAAGATGCAGACAGCAGTCCAGCAGCAAGATGGGGGCTTTCCAGTCTTTTACATTGAGTGTCACATGTATGATTTTCTCCCAGTTGGTGAGAGATCTTATGTGTGCACTAGGTGCCAGGAGCTCTTTGATCTCAGGGAACGAGTCCATTCTCTAGAGGCTAGAGTAGCAGACTTGGAAGACATAAGAAAGACAGAGAGGTACATAGATGAGACCTACAGGGATATAGTCCTGAAGTCCCACCTCCAGTCTGGCATCATCCCTGTTGCCATGGAGGAGAGAGGTCACGTGACAGGAGAGCATCACCCCGGTGTGGCAGGAAGTGATCCTGTAACTAGGACCTGTCCTCCAGGTGATGTAAAACCCTCTCACACCGAGAAAGTTTCTCCAGGACCATGTGCCCATGAGGGAAGGATTAGGACAGCCATTATAGTTGGTGATTCGATCATTAGGCATGTAGATAGCTGGGTGGCTGGTGGATGTGAGGATTGCCTGGTAACATGCCTGCCTGGTGCAAAGGTAGCGGACCTCACGCGCCACCTAGATAAGGTCTTAGATAGTGCTGGGGAGGAGTCTGCTGTCTTGGTACATGTCGGTACCAATGACATAGGAAAATGTGGTAGGGAGGTTCTGGAGGCTAAATTTAGGCTTCTAGGTAGGAAGCTGAAATCCAGAACTTCCAGGGTAGCATTTTCCGAAATGCTTCCCGTTCCATGCGCAGGACCCAAAAGGCAAGCAGAGCTCCGGAATCTCAATGCGTGGATGAGACAATGGTGCAGAGAAGAGGGTTTTGGATTTGTTAGGAACTGGGGAACATTCTGGGGAAAGGAGGGGCTCTTCCGAAGGGATGGGCTTCACCTTAACCCGGATGGAACCAGGCTGCTGGCATTTAACCTTTAAAAAGGAGATAGAGCAGCTTTTAAACTAGATAATAGGGGAAAGCCGACAGTCGCACAAGAGCACATGGTTCGGAAGAATGTATCCTTGAAGGATACTACCAAAAGGAGAGAGGTTCCAAAAAAGAGTAATGTAGCACAAATGCCCTCGAGTATGGAGCAGACAGAGCTTAAAGATCCCAAATTACCCATGCCTACCAATAGCCAGATTAATATGAATAAAATACAGTCTTTAAAATGCTTGTATGCAAATGCTAGAGGTCTAAAAAATAAGATGGGAGAGTTAGAATATATAGCACTAAATGAGAGGTTAGATATGATTGGAATATCAGAGACATGGTGGAAGGAGGACAACCAGTGGGACACTGATACCTGGGTACAAACTATATCGTAAAGATAGAGCTGATCATATTGGTGGAGGGGTTGCACTCTATGTTAGAGAGGGCATTGAGTCAAAAAGGATTAAAGTTTTGCAGGAAACAAAATTTGCTGTAGAATCTCTATGGATTGAAATTCCATGTGAAAAGGAGAAGGCGATGGCAGTGGGGGTGTACTATCGACCGCCTGGCCAGAATGAACAAATGGATGATGAAATGCTCAAAGAAATCAAGGAAGCTAACAAAAGTTACAGCACAGTAATAATGGGTGATTTCAATTACCCTGGTATCGATTGGGTCAGTGTCACAGCAGGACATGCTAGGGAGATAAAGTTCCTAGATGAAATAAATGGCTGCTTCTTGGAGCAGCTGGTTCATGAACCGACCAGAGGGGAAGCCATATTAGACCTAGTCCTTAGTGGAACACCAGATCTATTGCAAGAGATAAGGGTGCTGGGGCCACTTGGCAGTAGTAATCATAGCATGATTGCATTTGATTTAATTAGTGGAGGAGGGATAGTAAGGGAATCCACAGTACTACCTTTTAACTTTCGATAGGGAGACTATGATAAAATGAGGAAAATAGTTAAGAAAAAACGAAAAGGAACAGTTGTAAAGCTTGGGTGTTGTTGAAAAATACTACCTTGGAAGCCCAGACCAGCTGTATTCCACGCTTTAAGAAAAGTGGAAGGAAGTCCAAAAAACTGCCAGCATGGTTTAAAGGTGAGGTCAGAGGGGCTGTTGTTGCCAAAAAAGCATCTTTCAGGAAATGGAAAAAAGAGCCAAATGACGAAACCTGGAAACAGCACAAGCACTGGGAAGTCAAATGCAAGGCTTTGATAAGGCAGGCAAAGGGAGAATTTGAGAAGAAGCTTGCTGTGGAAGCGAAAGACTTTTTCAAGTACATTCATAGCAAAAAACCCGTGAGAGAGTCAGTTGGTCCATTAGATGATAGAGGGGTTAAAGGGGCACTAAGAGGCGACAAGGTGATAGCGGAGAGACTGAATTAATTCTTTGCTTCGGTCTTTACTGAGGAAGATGTAGGGATGTTACTCATGACTGAAGTAGTATTTAAAGGTGCGGAAGAATTGAAGGAAATATCGATACATCGGGAAGATGTATTACAACTATTAGATAAACTGAAGAGAAGCAAATCACCTGGGCCAGATGGTATACATCCAAGGGTGTTGAAAGAACTGAAATATGAGATTGCAGACCTGCTATTAGTAATCTGTGAACTTTCATTAAAATCATCTGTAATACCTGAAGTTTGGAGGATCACCAATGTAACGCCAATTTTTAAAAAGGGTTCCAGGGGTGATCCGGGAAACTACAGACCGGTGAGCCTGACGTCAGTACCGGGAAAAATGGTAGAAACCATCATAAAGAACAAAATTACTCCGCATGTAGGTAGTCATGGCCTAATGGGAGACAGCCAACATGGCTTTAGACAAGGAAGATCTTGGCTTACTAATCTCTTATGTTTTTTTGAAGGTGTGAATAAACAGGTGGACAAAGGTGAGTCAGTTGATATAGTGCAGTGATGGCTAACCTTTTTGAGCCCGAGTGCCCAAACTGCCGCACAAAACCAAAGAATTTCCTCAAAGTGCCAGCACGTCATTTGCATAAGTGGTCTTATTTGCATAAATATTTGCATAATGTTACCATACACTAACTTTTAGTAAACATGTCTCTTAATGAGTGTATGGATAAAGAAAGACTAAAAGATTTCTACATTACTATAATCCAGTGCCAACCGCCAGGCACATTAGGAACTACTACAAACGCTGCCCATTTAGAACCCATAGCAAACCCGCCGTATCCTGACAGCATTACCAGGACTCACAAAGCACCATACCCTACCTATCAAAAGGCAACACTGCAAATATTAAACCAATACATTTCAGTGAATACTGGGGAAAGAGAACAAGTGGCAACGTCAAATAGGAATTTCCTCTTGTACCAAACAAAGCGCAGATGTTAATGATGCACATTTCCCAGAGCTGACATATTCCAGTTAATAAATTCAAAATAAAGAGATATCGTTCTACCTTTTGTGCATTTTTTTTCAGTTGCAATTGGTCCAGCCATTTTCTTCTGGTTTCTTCATGTTTTCTGCTAACTCTCCATCGTCTGCTGTCCATTTGTCCTTTCTTCTCTCTTCTAGTTTTTTTTTCCATTCTCTCTCTCTCTACATCTGCTTTAACATACTAATCTTTCTCCTTTTGCTCTTTCCTCATTCCTATTTCATCCACACAAATTTTACCCCTCCATCCTCAATCCCCAATTACTCTCCCAATACCTGGCCAATTGTAGATTTTTCATCCCTCCTACACAAAATATTTTTCCCCTCTCCATTTTACTCTCCCAGCCCCATCCCATTCTAATCCTCCCCCAACATCAGCTCCCTTCTAGTTCCAGTCTCACCCAGCATCCATTCCCTTCTTCAAGCCCCCCACTTCCCCTCAGCCCATTTCCATTCCCAGCCCCGTCCCCATCAGCTATTTGCAGTTCAAGCCCCCCACTTCCCCTCAGCCCATTTCCATTCCAAGCCCCAGCCCCAACAGCTATTTGCAGTTCAAGCCCCCGGCCCCTCCGCCCCGGTCCCGTCCTAGCAACCCCCCCAACCCATTACCAGTCCTAGCCCCCCATAGCCCACTCCCAGTCCTAATCCCACCAGCCCATTTCCAGTCCTAACCTCCCCATCAGCCCACTCCCAGTCCTAATCCCCCATCACTCAATTTTTAGTTTAAGCCCCCCCAGCGCCTATCACCTAACCCCCCCCCAGCGCCCATCACCACTCCTACCCCCCAGCCCAGCGCCCATCACCACTCCTAACCCCCCCAGCCAGCCCAGTGCCCATCACCACTCCTAACCCCCCCCAGCCAGCCCAGTGTCCATCACCACTCCTAACCCCCCCAGGCGAGTGCCAATCTCCACTCATAACCCCCCCACCCCAGCCCATCACTACTCCTAACACCCCCCAGCCCAGCCCAGCCAAGCCCATCACTACTCCTAACCCCCCCCCAGCCCAGCCCAGCCATCACCACTCCTAACCCCCCCAGCCCAGCCCAGCCCAGCCCATCACCACTCCTAACCCCCACCCCCCCCAGCCCAGCCCAGCCCAGCCCAGCCCAGGGAAAATTAAAAAAAAAAACAACCCTGTCTGCTGCCGTTGTCGGGGCCGCCGCGGCAGAATCGAGCGTGCCGCGGGGCCCCCCTGTACCCACCCGGCAGAGCCTGTCCTCCCCGTAGCAGCTCTCTCTTTGGAGCTGCAGTCAGACGCGCCGGCTTGCAGAGCGCGAGGGAAGAGTTCCCTCGCTGCTCTGTTAAGCCCGCGGGGGCTGATGGGAACCATCAGCCCCCGCGGGCTTAACAGAGTCGCGAAAGGGAAACTCTTCCCTTCGCGCTCTGCAAGCCGGCGCGGTCTGACTGCAGCTCCAAAGAGAGAGCTGCTACGGGGAGGACAGGCTCTGCCGGGTGGGTACAGGGGGGCCCCGCGGCACGCTCGATTCTGCCGCGGCGGCCCCGACAACGGCAGCAGACAGGGTTGTTGTTTTTTTTTTCGATTGCGGACCTTCCCGCGTGCCAGCTGCAAGGCCTTCGCGTGCCACAGCTGGCACGCGTGCCATAGGTTCGCCATCGCTGATATAGTGTATCTGGATTTTCAGAAAGCCTTTGACAAGGTCCCTCATCAGAGATCTTTGGCAAAACTAAAGAGTCATGGGATAGAAGGCAGTGTACTATTGTGGATCAGGAACTGGTTAAAAGATAGAAAGCAGAGGGTAGGGCTAAATGGCCAATTTTCCCAATGGAGAAAGGTGAAGAGTGGTGTACCCCAGTGATCTGTGCTGGGTCCGCTGCTTTTTGACATATTCATAAATGACCTGGAAAAGGGAATAACGAGTGAGGTTATCAAATTTGCAGATGACACAAAACTATTTAAAGTTGTTAAAACCCAAGAGGATTGTGGAAAATTGCAAGAGGATCTTGATAAATTGGAAGACTGGGCATCAAAATGGCAGATGAAATTTAATGTGGACAAATGCAAAGTTATGCACCTAGGGAAGAACAACCCAAGCCATGGTTACACGATGCAAGGTTCCACATTAGGAACCACTACCCAGGGAAAAGATTTAGGCGTCATTGTGGATAGCATGTTAAAACCCTTGGCCCAATGTGCAGCAGCAGCCAAGAGAGCAGATAGAATGCTAGGTATCATAAGGAAAGGAATGGAAAATAAAACAAAAGATATTATAATGCCTCTATATTGTTCCATGGTGAGACCGCACCTGGAATATTGTGTGCAATTCTGGTTGCCGTATCTTAAAAAGGATATAGTGTTATTAGAAAAGGTTCAGAGAAGAGCCACCAAAATGGTAAAGGGGATGGAAGGATACTTCTATGAAGAAAGGCTAAAAAGGTTAGGGCTCTTTAACCTGGAAAAGAGACGGCTGAGGGGAGATATGATAGAAGTCTATAAATTAATGAACGGAGTGGAACGGGTAAACATAGATTGATTGTTTACTTTTTTCAGAATATAGAAAGACTAGGGAACATGCAATGAAGCTACCGGGTAAACTATTTAAGACTAATAAAAGAAAATATTTTTTCACCCAACGTGTAATCAAACTCTGGAATTTGTTACCGGAGGATGTAGTAAAGGCTGTTAGTGTAAGCTGGGTTTAAAAAAGGGTTTGGAGAAGTTCCTGGAGGAAAGGTCCATAAACCATTATTAAGAAGGGACCCAGGATATCAATGCTTGACCCAGTATTGTGGAACCTGTGTCTTTTGAGGAAACTGCTAAGTACGTATGACCTAGATTGGCCACTGTTGGAAACAGGATACTGGGCTTGATGGACCTTGGTCTGACCCAGTATGGCATATCTTATGTTCTTATCCTAATAATGGTAATGAAACCGATTGGTTCATGTGAAAAGGAGATACTACCTTGGGGAGAAAAGACGGTGCTGGACGCAACACCACCTTTAGAAAAAGACAAAAACGGCTCCCCACAGAATAAGGCCTGCAATTCCGAAACCCGGCGTGCCGAACAAATGGCCACTAAAAACACTGTCTTTAAGGTTAAATCTTTGATTGAAGCCTGGTGCAAGGGTTCGAAAGGTTCCCTAGTCAATGCCCCCAGAACCAAGTTGAGATCCCATGGAGGCACCACCATTCCGCGAGAAGGACACAGCCTAGATACCGCTTTTTAAAAAACTAACCACGTTGATGTGAGAACCCAAGACCACCCCCTGCACTTCACCTCTATTGCAAGAAAGAGCCTGCAGCTGGACTCTTAAGGTGCTGGCTGCCAGACCCTTACCAAACCCGTCCTGTAAGAAACTTAATACCATAGGCACAGAAACCATGGAAGAACGGATCTGCCACTGAGAGCACCAGTCCTCAAATATATGCCATATTCGCACATCTGCTAGGGATGTGGACCTCTTTCTGGCCCAAAGTAAGGTTGCAATTACCGCTCCAGAATAACCTTTTTTCTTTAACCTCGCCCTTTCAATGGCCAAGCCGTAAGCGAGAACCGATCCACCTGAGGCATTCAAAGTGGGCCCTGAATCAACAGATTCTCCGTTGCCGGTAATCTCCAAAGATCCCTGTTGAGAAGTCGGACTACTGTAGATTGGCACACCACGGACGTCTCGGCCATTCTGGTGCCACTAACAGTACTCTCTCCCGATGAGCTTCAATGTGCTGAAACACTTGTCCTATGAGCGCCCATGGGGGGAAGACATAGAAAAGACTGGGTGATGGCCAATGTTGCATAAGGGTATGGACCCTCTCCGATATCCTTTCTCGTCTTCTGCTGTAAAAGTGACTCACCTTGGCCAAACGAAAAGTTGCCATGATATCCATAATCGGAAGACCCCATCTGCGGACTATCTGAGCAAAACAATTCCAGATGAAGCTCCCATTCTCTGGCATCCACCCGGATTCTGCTGAGAAAATCTGCCATCACATTCTCCATTCCCGCAATGTGCACCGCCAATTTTGCCTGTAGTCGAGTCTCCATCCAGGCGAACAGCGCCCCTGCTTCCTCTTCCATGGCAGCGCTTCATGTTCCGCCCTGCCAATTGATGTAAGCCACTGTCGCAGAATTGTCTGAAAGCACTCGCACCACTCGACCTTTCACTGCGGTTTCGAACGCCTGAAGTGCTAGAACCACTGCTCGCAGTTCGAGATGGTTGATCGAACACTGGACTTCCTGTTTGTTCCAAGTTCCTTGTGCGAAGAGATCCCCGCAATGCACTCCCCAACCTGTGAGACTCACATCTGTCAGCAACAGAAGCCATTGCGGCTGTTCCAGTGGCAAGCCTGCCACCAGATTTCCTGGGCAAAACCACCACTGAAGGGACCACATGACTCGAAGAGGACAGGGGAGACGTTTGTTCAGGGAATCGTTCTGGTGCGACCAACACCGGAGTAACGTCTTCTGCAGTAGCCACATGTGAGCTCTGGCCCATGGGACTACCTCCAGGGTTGCCGCGATTGTTCCTAGCACACGAAGATAGCTCCACGCCGATGGAGCTGGAGTTGGCATGAACTTGCACACTAGTTGCTGGAGAGCTTGAGCTCACCGATCCGGCAGAAACACTGCTTCCACTCGCGTGTCGAAGTGCACTCCCAAGTACTCTAGAACCTGGGACGGAACCAAATGGCTCTTGGCAGCATTGACTACGCAGCCGAGACCCTGCAGGAACTTCACCACTTTGTCTGTAACCTGCACGCTCTTGACCTTGGATTTTCCCGATATGCCAATTAATATCTGGCATATTTGCCCAAATCAACCAATCGTTGAGATAAGGATGAACTAAAATACCTTCCTTTCGCAGCACCGCCGCTACCATCACCATAACCTTGGTGAAGGTACATGGAGCTGTCGCTAGACCGAAGGACAATGCTTGAAAATGGTAATGTCCCCAAGGAAGAGTGAACCTTAGAAACTTCTGATGAGCTCATCTGATAGGGATGTGCAAATACACCTCGGTAAGATTGAGGGAAGTCAAGAACTCTCCCTGTCAAACCGCCACTATTACCAAATGTTATATTTCCATCTGAAAGTGAGGCACTCGGAGTCAACGATTCACCCCTTTTAGATCCAGTATAGGCCGGAGCAATCCATCCTGTTTTTGTACTACGAAATAAGTAGAGAAACGACTGATGTCATAACACTCCTGCGGAACTGGCACTAGAGCTCCTAACTGTAAGAGGCGATCCAATGTTCCTTAGCGTCCCTCCAGGCTAGTCCTGAACCTTTGGGGTCTTGCTCCTCCTCCAGCAGCTTTGGAGATTGAGAAAACGTCACTTCTTTTGATGTCACCGGTACAAGTAGCCCGGATCCGCCCCCTGACAACAGTATTCTCGGTCTCCAAGCAGCTTGGAGGGCTGGTGAGCCCGGGTTTAGGGCTCACTTAGAGGAGCAATTAAGGCAGTGAGATTCAAGTTTTTTGTGAGAGTTGGGGCTTTCTAGTTCTGTTGAGGATAGTGCTGTTAGGGGCAGTCTCTGTGCTGAGCTGTTTATTTCTGTCTGTTTTCTTCAGTTGCCTTTCTCTTTTTCCCCCTCCCCCTCTCCTTCCCTCCTCCTGTCTCCCGGTCTTACTATTTTTAGAAGAGTCTTCGTAGAGCAGAGGGTTGGGAGGTGTGCTACCTCCGGTTCCCGAACCCACCAATTGGGTGAGGAACTGGTAGGGTACGTCCAGGAACAGCCGGGAGCTAGCCTGCCAGTCGGGGGCCGAAGTTCTTGCCGGCGTGACTCGGCAGGCTGGACGGAAGGTCGGCGGCTGATCTTAGTCCCGGGCGCCGAAGCCGCGATCACGGCTGAGCGCAGGGGAACTAGCGTTCATGCACAACAGTGCCTCTGCAAAAGGTAAGGGGGCCGGAGTTGTCGAAATTATCTTTGCCGTCACGTGGAGAGCTCGAGCCGCGTGTGTGTCCCGCGGTAGGCTGCGCTTCAAGAGAAAAGCGCGCGGGCGGGAAAGCCTGATCGGGTGAACGACTGGGAGTTTCTCGGCCCATTTTTTTCAGTGAAAAAAGCCTCGTTTTCATTTTGCCTCATGGAATTGAGGTGCAGGTAGTGAATAGGAATTGACTGTGAAAAAAAAAGATAAAAATAAAGCAGAGCTTCTGGATTCAGTTTGAAACAGGAGTTGAAGGTTTTTTGCCTGCTCTCTGGACATGCCGTCAAAATCCCTCTGTTTGCTGTGTGAGTCCAAGCGAGGGGCTATTTCAGAAACAGGGGTCTGCAAGAGCTGTTTTAGGGAAGCAGCGGCCATGGAACAGGGCCTTGCAGAGAGGGGTGGGAGTCCAAGGGAAGGGGCTTCGGACCTCTCTGAGTCACGGGGGCAGGGGGAGACCTCCCTTGAGCCAGTGCCAGGGCCGTCTGCCCTTCAGGAGACCTGGGAGTTGCCGGCACCAGTCCCAGGGGGCCTGGAAGCGATCTTCTCCCCACAGTTTGTCACTCTCCTTCAACAAGCGTTGGCAGGGACGCAGTGTAAGCCCTTCCCTAGTTTGGCAGAGGGCTGTTTGGGAGAAAAGTGCCCGGGTACCCCGCTAAGCTTGGGGGGACTAGGAATCCCAGCTAAGAGGTTTCGGTCAGGGAAGGAGCCATCGGGTCAATCCTTGTCGTCTGAGGGCGTGGAGTTAGAAGACCTAGGACAGGATTTAGAGTTAGAGGTGGACTTGGAGGAAGGAGAGATTACCGAACAGGAGGACCAGGCCCGAGTGGTTCGCATTTTTCGGAGGGAGGAGTTACCAGCGCTCATAGCTGAGATGCTTAAGGCGCTCAGTATGCCAACCGGCGGTCCGGCAGCTGAGGCGGAGTTGGAGGACCCCTTGTTGCCGGCTTTTCGCAAATCGCAGAAGGTGTTTCCTGTGCACAGAGTGTTTAAAGAAATAATACAAGGTGAATGGGATATGCCTGAAGCCGGACTAGAAGGATCCAGAGTTATGTCTCAACTCTATCCTTTAGCAGAGCAGGATCAGGAGCTGTTCAAATCTCCCAAGGTGGATACCACAGTCTCGGCAGTTACAAAGAAAACTACTATTCCGGTTGAGGGCAGTGCTGCGTTGAAGGATGCACAGGACAGGAAATTGGACACCTTGTTGAAGCAGGTCTTTGATGTTAATGCGTTGTCCCTTCGGGCGTCCATTTGTGGTGCTTGGGTAGCCAGGGCTCTTCTGCGTTGGGCTCAGGGTCTACAGTCTGGACAAGCGGTAGATTCGACAGCTGAAGCAGCCTGGATAGAGACAGGGGCGGCTTATTTGGCTGATATTCATTATGATCTCATTCGAGGTTTGTCCAATAGCATGGCGTCAGCGATAGCGGCCAGGAGGTCTCTGTGGTTACGGAATTGGGCGGCGGATACTTCTTCGAAGTCTCGGCTTAGCAAGCTACCATTTAGGGGTAAGCTTTTGTTTGGTGAGGACCTGGAGAAGCTCGTGAAGGATCTCGGGGAGTCGAAAGGGGGCAGGCTCCCGGAGGATAAGCAGAAGCAAGGTCGTTCGGGGCAGCCGGCTAAAGGGCCACAAAGGGAGTTTCGGCATTTTCGTTCCCCTAGGTTTGGTCAGGCACACCGAGGTCGGTTTGCCTATCGTAGCCAGGGGTTTTGAGGCTTTAGAGGAGCGAGTAGGGGGTTTGGATCTCCGGCCTCCAATCCCAGAAAGTTGCAATGAAGCCAGGGGGGTCCAGGCGGGGCAGGAGTCGATAGGGGGGCGCCTGCGGAAGTTTTATCCTGCCTGGACCCAGATCACGTCCGATCAGTGGGTGCTGGAGGTTATCCGGGAAGGTTATGCCTTGGAACTGCTGCGTCCAGTGACCGAGTCGTTTGTGCTTTCTTCGTGCAGGGCACCGTCCAAGTACGCTGCAGTGGAGGAGACCCTGAACTGTCTGCTTGTTCTCGAGGCAGTGGTTCCGGTGCCTCCAGACCAATGCGGCTGCGGTCGATACTCCATTTATTTTGTGGTGCCAAAGAAAGAAGGAACTTTTCGGCCAATTTTAGATCTCAAACGTGTCAACTGCTGTCTGCGAGTGTCTCATTTTCAGATGGAGATGTTGAGGTCCGTCATAGTAGCGGTGCACAAGGGCGAGTTCCTTACCTCGCTGGATTTATTGGAAGCGTATCTTCACATTCCGATTCGGCAGGAGCATGAGAAGTTTTTGAGGTTCGCAGTTCCGATGGGGCACTTCCAGTTTCAGGCGTTGCCGTTTGGTCTGGCGACCGCGCCGTACACCTTCACCAAGGTGATGGTGGTGGTGGCCGCGGCACTAAGGTGGCAAGGAATCCTAGTACATCCGTATCTGGACGATTGGTTGATTCGAGCGAAGTCTGAAGAGGAGAGCATCAAGGCCATGGGCAAAGTGGTGGCGTTCTTGGAGTCCCTCGGTTGGGTAGTCAATCGGGCCAAAAGCAGGTTAAGACCTTCTCAGACCCTGGAGTATCTGGGGGCTCGGTTTGATACAGCGGTTGGGAAGGTATTTCTGCCACAGAGCCGGGTGCAGGGTTTGAGGTGTCTCATCCGCAAGTTTCTCCGCAGCAGGTGCCCGACGGCCTGGCACTACCTGCAGCTGTTAGGGACCATGGCGGCAACGATCGAGGTGGTGCCCTGGGTGAGGGCGCACATGCGACCTCTACAGCGTGCGTTGCTGAGACGTTGGTCCCATCAGAACGACAGTCTTTCTCGGCGGTTGCCCTGTCCGCTGGAGACGCGCCGATCTCTGCTATGGTGGTTACGAATGGAGTCGCTGGAGAAAGGGATGCCATTGGAAGTGCCCGAGTGGATCACCCTGACGACAGATGCCAGCCTGTCAGATTGGGGAGCGCACATCCAAGGAAGGTTCGCACAGGGAGTGTGGTCCGTTCAGGAGAAGACGTGGTCCATCAAGCGGTTGGAGTTGAGAGCGGTATTTCTGGTGCTGGAGGCGTTTCGAGAGTGCCTTCACGGGAAGGCCGTCCGGGTATTCTCCGACAATGCCACGGCGGTGGCCTACATCAACTGCCAAGGGGGCACAAGCAGTTAGGCGTTAGAAGCCGAGGCCGACCGGTTGTTTGTGTGGGCCGAAAGGCATCTGTTGGCGGTGTCAGCAGCGCATGTCGCTGGAATGGAGAATGTCCAGGCCGATTTTCTCAGTCGGGTGAGAGTGGATCCGGGGGAGTGGGCTCTTCACCCGCAAGTATTTCAGATGTTGGTTCGGCGGTGGGGCGCCCCGGTCATGGATCTCATGGCGACCGTTCACAACGCGAAGGCAAGTCGATTCTTCAGCAGAAGGCGAGAGAGGATGTCGGAGGGCCTGGATGCTTTGGTTCAGCCGTGGCCGCAGAACTGTCTGCTCTATGTGTTCCCGCCGTGGGTCTTAATCGGCCGGGTGCTACAGCGCATCGAGCTCCACAGAGGCCCAGTGATTTTCATTGCGCCGGATTGGCCGAGGCGGCCGTGGTATGCGGATCTTGTCAGGCTCCTGGGGGACAAGCCTTGGAGGCTACCGGCTCGGAAAGACCTCCTTCTTCAAGGTCCTCTGTTGATGCCTCAGGTGGATCGGTTCTCACTTACGGCTTGGCTCTTGAAAGGGCAAGGTTGACGGCGAGAGGGTAATCACCAGCTGTGGTGTTCACTTTATTGCAGGCTAGGAGGACGTCAACTTCTGTGGCGTATGTTCGAGTTTGGCGAGTGTTCGAGGCTTGGTGTGCCACCCACATGGTTACAGCTTTACAGGCTTCGGTGCCACAGGTGTTGGCTTTTCTGCAGGCTGGATATGAGAAGGGTTTGGCGGCTGCTTCTCTGAAGGTGCAGCTAGCGGCGTTGTCTTGCTACCGCGGTAAGGTCAAAGGTCAAGCGCTTGGGGGCCACCCAGATATCAAGCGATTTTTGAGAGTGGTGGTACTTTTGCGCCCGCCTTGTAGGCAGCTAGTTCCGAAGTGGGACTTGCGTTTGGTTCTAGAGGTTTTGGGGCAAGCACCGTTTGAACCGTTGGCAAGGGCGTCGTTAAAGGATCTGACCTTGAAGGTGGTGTTTCTGGTAGCAATTGCTTCTGCCAGGAGGATTTCGGAACTGCAGGCGTTATCCTGTAGGGAGCCTTTTCTGGTTTTTAGTGAGTCCAAAGTGGTTTTGAGGACGGTGCCTTCCTTTTTGCCTAAGGTGGTGTCACCGTTTCATGTGAATCAGGTGGTGTCACTGCCGGTGTTTGCAGCTGGCGAGGAGGCTGCTGCAGGCCAACAGTTACATAGATTAGACGTTAGAAGGGCCATGAAGAGGTATTTGAAGGCTACCGCTTCCTTCCGGAGTTCGGATAGGCTGTTTGTATTATTTGGGGGGCCTGCCAAAGGTCAAGCGGCATCGAAGGCTTCCATTGCTAGGTGGCTTAAGGAGGCGATTGCGTCGGCATATCTGTTGAAGAGTAGACCAGTTCCGGAAGGTTTGCAAGCGCATTCGACTAGAGCGCAGGCTACGTCTTGGGCGGAGCGTAGCTTGGTTCCGCCGGTGGAAATTTGTCGGGCGGCTACGTGGTTTTCCTTGAATTCCTTTATCAGGCATTACCGGCTGGATCTGCAGGCTCAGAGAGATACCTGTTTTGGCTCGGCAGTGCTTCAGGCGGGGTTGGCTGGTCCCTCACATTGATTCTGTGCACTGCTCTGTTACATCCCCAAAGGTTCAGGACTAGCCTGGAGGGATGCTAAGGAAGGTGAAATTAGGCTTACCTGCTAATTGTTGTTCCTTTAGGAACTCCAGGCTAGTCCTGTATCCCTCCCAGTTTTTTTAGGTGGACTAGCACCTGAAGCAATGCAAGTATGACAGGTAAGCTTCTCGGGGAGGCTGTTCCCGAGGGTGGTCCATTGGGGGGTTTGATTCTGGGGTTGAGTATACCTGCAGGCACTCTTGTTTCTTTCTGTCAGGAAATGGGCATCTCAGCACATGAGATGCTAGGTCTGGGGGGGGGGGGGGGTCCAAAGGTTTTCTGTATAGTGTCGCCCCTCTTGGTTTTCCTATTGCTTCAATTGAACATAGTTTGTTAAAGTTGCTACTTAATTGTTGCTCTGGTGAGTTTGCTTTGTCAATAGGTTACTGATGTCAGGGGGCGGATCTGGGCTACTTATACCGGTGACATCAAAAGAAGTGACGTTTTCTCAGTCTCCAAAGCTGCTGGAGGAGGAGCAAGACCCCAAAGGTTCAGGACTAGCCTGGAGTTCCTAAAGGAACAACAATTAGCAGGTAAGCCTAATTTCACCTTTGTCGTACTACCAGCAATTTCTGCTGCCCTTTGCACGGCGAAAGCACAAACGAATCTAGTACAGGATGATCAAATTCAAGAGCATAACCCTCACGTATTATCTCTAAAAGCCATTGATCAGACGTTATTTGGACCCAGGAAGGAAGAAATTCCCGAAGTCGACCCCCAATCAGTTTAATTCCTACCCGGGCCCATCTCACTTCATTGGGGCTTTCGTACCGACACGGCTGAGGAAGCTGCAAAACCTCTGCCTGCTCCTCAGAACCCACGAAACCCATGGGCTCTTGAAGCAAATCTTCCTTTTTGGAAACCTCCCAATCGAGAGGTACGAAACTTCCTGAAATCTCTAAACTGGCCTCACGAGGCCGGAAGGGACCTCCCCTGTTAGGTTTGTCTTCCGGGAGCCTTCCGCCTTTGGACTCTCCCAAATCCTTAACCAACTTATCCAGATCTTCACCAAACAACTTTCCTTTAAAAGGAAGCTTACTGAGACGCGACTTAGAAGAACCATCCGCCGCCGAATTTCTTAACCACAGATAACGGCGAGCAGCTACCAAGGACACCATATTATTCGCCAATGCCCTAATCATATCATAGTGGACATCTGCCAAATATGCCGAACCTGTTTCCAGCCGTGTCACATCCATTAAGCACTCCTGTGCCTGTTAAGTGGGCTGCTGTAGGGTTGGAACCATTGGAGGCAAGCTCTCGCCACCCAAGCCCCGCAAATGGAAGCCTGCAAGAAAAGAGCATTAACCTCACAGGCTTGCTTCAACAATCTGTCCACCTTCCTATCTTGTGCATCCTTCAAGGCTGTGCTGCATTCCACTGGAATAGTCGTCTTTTTTGTGACCGCTGACACTGCTGCATCTATACGCGGAGAACAAAACCTCTCCTTTTCTTTGTCTGCTAAGGGGTAGGTTCTATTCATAGCCCTAACACCTCTTCATCCAGCTTCTGGTAAATCCCATTCATCTTGTATCATCCGGTCAACTACCCGGTGAACAGGAAACACCGCCTGAGTTTGCCGCACTGCCTGAATGAGAGGATCCTCCAGACCCTCTTCCTCCGACGGCTGGATCAAAGCCAGGTTGAGCGCCTGAAGGGACTCAGTAATGAGCGCCGTAAGCTCTTCCTTCCGGAATACTTGAATGATTCTCGCCTGATCCTCAGGCTCTGGAATCTCCCCTTCTTCAAGTTCTTCCATTCCTGATTCAGGTTCCAACTCTACATCTTCCGCATCGGGCCACTCCGAATCCAAGGGTTGATTCTCTAGAGGTCGCGCCCTCTTAAGAGACCTCCCCAGATTGCTACCAATCATTTCTGGTCCGGATTGCTGTACCGTAGCAGCAAGTGGCAACAGATCTGTCACCGCCCCCTGCTGTCTCAAGCAATACGCTTGATGCATTATTAGTACAAAATCTGGAGAAAAACCTCCCTGAGCCGCCCCCGATGCTATCGATGCCACAGAATTAGCTGGCCCTGCTTGGCCTTCCAGAAGAGTCAAGGCCGGAACCTCGAGCAGTGACTCACCTTCGGCTCTTGCCGATGGACTCTGAGTCCCCTCAACAGCTTTATCCTGAATCTCCTGCTCCATACTGGTTGAAGCCGCAGCGCAACCCTGGCGCATCTGAGACTGCGCCTCTGCATGTGCCGCACACCAAATACTGGGGACGTGAAGACATTAGCTATTGGCTCCAATAAATTATCTTTCAGTAAAGATCTAACTAAAAATAAATAGATCTGCTCTCCTTCTACTATTCTGTTTTTTTTTCCAACCTTCAAGGCCCGAGGGTCTAAAGAAAAACCCAATGCATCACCAAACAAACTAAATTAAACAAAATGGACTCGCATTAAATAAATAAACTTAAATTAAATCACCTGCATTCATCCCACAAATGAATCTGTCTTTCTTTCCCCCACTTGCGTGACTAGCTCCGCTGTAGCTGCATTGCGGCTTAAAAGTGCGGGAAGAGATGGCCGTGAATGCAGCCAGTTCTTTTTGGTGCCGAGAAGCCCAAAACCGGCCCCAAAACCTTCCTTTCAGCTTGCGCGGCTGCCGAGCACTCACCTGTGCTGCCGACTCTTAAGTGCCCCAAAAAAAAGCTTCTCTGCTGCACCGGCCCGATCCGCAGCCCTGCAATCCGCGACGCCGCTCACCGACAAAGTGAGCATCGTCCGCAGAGAGGGCTTTTCCTCGGCCTCGACTGCCCGCCCAGACACCCCACGGCAATCCGGAGCAGATGGGCAGAACGATCTCCGTGCTGCAGAACTCCCCTCCGTTCAGACCAGGAGGGGAGAGCAGCTGAAGTAACTGGAGCCAGTTTTAAAGGTGAGAAAAGAAGAGAACCCTCAGACCGGATCAAATCTTTAAATGTATATATATATATATATATATATATATATATATATATCAGGGGCAGTTCCAAAAAAATCAAATAAGTGATAGGGAAGAAAGAAAATTTTAAATCTATCCTAAAATGTGCTCCTTATGTGTTCCTCAAGTGAGTCCAGCACCTAGGCTCACTATGTCCTCCTGCTGCATGGAGACTGGACACACTGGGACTGATGGGAGAGACCAGCAGGGTACATCCGGTGATGTCACAGTTTTGACATGCCCAGTTTCCATGCTGCAGGAGGAGGTACACTACCCAGAGGTGAACTGGAGGAATGATAAGGAACATGTTCAAACCCTCTGCCCAGTGTGCAGCGGTGGCAAAGAGAGCAAATAGAATGCTAGGTATCATAAGGAAAGGAATGGAAAATAAAACAAAGGATATTATAATGCCCCTGTATCGTTCCATGGTGCGACTGCACCTTGAATATTGTGTGCAATTCTGGTCGCCGTATCTTAAAAAAAAGGATATAGTGTTATTAGAAAAGGTACAGAGAAGAGCCACCAAAATGGTAAAGGGGATGGAAGGATACTCCCTATGAAGAGAGGATAAAAAGGTTAGGGAGGTTCAACCTGGAAAAGAGACGGCTGAGGGGAGATATGATAGAGGTCTATAAATTAATGAATGGAGTGGAACGGGTTAACGTAGATTGATTGTTTACATCATCAGAATATAAAAAGACTAGGGGACATGCAATGAAGCTACAGGGTAACCTATTTAAGATTAATAAGAGAAAATATTTTTTCATTCTGGAATTTGTTACCGGAGAATGTAGTAAAAGCTGTTAGTGTAGCTGGGTTTAGAAAAGGTTTGGACAAGTTCCTGGAGGAAAGGTCCATAAACCATTATTAAAAGGGACCCGGGATATCACTGCTTGACTCAGTACAAGCATTGAGGAGCCTGCGTCTTTTGGGGAGACTGCTTGGTACTTGTGATCTAGATCGGCCACTGTTGGAAACAGGATACTGCGCTTGTGGACCTTGGTCTGACCCAGTATGGCATATCTTATGTTCTTCTGCTCTATAGATCCTCAGTGACTATTTTGTAGAGTTTTGTATTAGTTCACAATGTGCCTGGTACTGGAGAATGTTGTTGTTGTTAGTGAGATGATTTTTTTTTTTAAGATATTGAATTCTGTTGGTGAATGTCCTAGTTCTGCTCTGCATCCACTGTTGAGGGAGGGGGTTCGGTGGATGCAAAATATACGTTCAAAAAGAGAAAGCAAAAACCATAACACAGTTTATAACAACAAAATAAAAATGAGTTATAATTTAGTTTTTTAAACTGTTCTGTGGTTCTCGTTCATTCTTTTAGATCCTAAGTGTGCAGACATCTTGCATTTCCTCCATATCATTTAATATGCTTTTTGGTTTGGTTCAGTCCCTGACTGGAATTTTGAGAAAGCCTCCCCCCTCCTTCATACTGCGGTGAGGAGGGGGCGCCATCTCATCCCTCACCTCAGGCAGCAGATTGACTTGAGCTGTCCCTAAGGCCACCCTCTTTTTCTTCACTTTTTCAGCTACTTCTTTTGAGAAACATAGTGGCCTCCTTTTCCTTTTACATTTATTTACTTTCCTAACAAAAAGGTTTGTTGCCCTTAAAAATATCCTCTTTCAATTTCACCCACTGCTTTTCTACATCCCCCAGCTACTGCCGTGCCACTAATGACTCCTTAAGGTATTGTCCCATCTTGACAAAGTTAGTTGTCCTGAAGTCTAGTACCCTCACCTTTGAATAAACTTGATCAGCTCTAGTCCTAATACTGAAACACAATGGATCAGTGAATGTGAGATGATCACCCACTGTAACATCAAAAATACACTCCCCATTGGTAAGCACCAGGTCCAGTATGGCCCACTCACGTGTGAGTTCCAATACCATTTACTGGACTAGCTGTCCCTGTATAGAATCTAGGATCTCCTTACTTTCAGATGACACTGCAGCAGAGATATGCCAATTAATATTTGGCATATTGAAATCACTACTACTACTGCTCTTAATCATTTATATAGCACTACAAGGCATACAAAGCACTGTACAAACATATGAAGAAGACAGTCCCTGCTCGTAGAGCTTATACTCTAATCAAGACAGAATAATATAAGAGAAACAAGGGGGTTCATAAGGAGGGAGACAAGGAGAACAAGGGATTAGGATCCAAATGCGGCCTCAAAGCGGTAAGTCTTTAGCATGAATTTGAAGAGGGGAAGAAAAGAGACTTGACGTAAAGATAGTTTGTTCCATGAATAAGAAGCAGCAAGATTAAAAGATTGAAGTCTAGAGTTTGTAGAAGACGAAAAGGGTATAGAGAGAAGAAAGCTAGAGGAGGAGCAGAGTTCATGAGGAGGGGAGTAGGGAGAGAGAAGAGAGTAAATGCAGTAGAATGAATGCATTCATATGTTAGAAGGAGAAGTTTGAATTGGATACGGAAATGGAAGGGAAGCCAGTAAAGTGATTTTTGAAGAGGGATTATATGAATATTGGTGCTGGCAGAAGATTAGTTGCACAGTGGAGTTCTGGATAAATTGAAAAGGAGAGAGATGACTGAGGGAGACCAGGAAGGAGGAGGAGGTTGCAATAGTCAAGATGGGAGGTGACCAAAGAGAGGACAATAGCCTTAGTAGTGTGTTCAGAGAGGAAGGGACGAATTTTGTTAATTTTCTAGAGAAAAAAATGACAGGTTTTAGCTATATGTTGAATATGTGTGGAGAATGAAAGGGTCAAAGATGACTCCAAGGTTGTTGGCCAAGGAAACAGGAAGAAGAAGAGGGTTGTCAACAGTGACTGGGAAAGGATGAAGGGAGGAGGAGGGATTGGGGGAAAAATAAGAAGTTCAGTTTTAGCCATATTCAATTTTAGTCGGCCGTGAAACATCTAGTTGGCAATGTCAGCTAAGCAAGTAGAGGTATGAGTTTGGAGTGAAGGAGAGATGTTAGGTGTAGATAGATTTGAGAGTTATCAGCATAAAAATGATACTGAAGGACATAGGAAGAGATGAGGGCACCAAGGGACTGGGTATAGAGAGAGAAAAGGAGAAGGCCCAGAACAGATCCTTGAGATACACTAGCTGAGAAAGGGATGGCAGTAGAGGAAGAAACTCCAGAACAAACACTGAAAGAGCAATTGGAGAGATAAGAAGAGAACCAAGACAGTACAGGGCCTCTAAAACCAAGTGAGGAAAAAGTGTCAAGGAAGAAGTGGTGGTCAAAAGTATCAAAAGGAGTAGAAAGATAGAGAAGAACGAGAACTGAGTAAAGACCTTTGGACTCAGCGAGTAACAGACAACTGGAGACTTTGGCAAGAGCCATTTCAGTAGAATGAAATGGACGAAAACCAGATTGAAGTGGATCAAGGAGGGCTTGAGAGGAGAGAAATTTGAGATAGCGACGAAGAACTGCATGTTCAAGAATTTTGGAAATGAATGGGAGAAGGGAGATGGGTCAATAATTAGAAGGACCAGTAGAGTCAAGTGAGGAGTTTTTGAGGAAAGGAGTGATTACAGCATGCTTGAAGACTGCAGGAAAGGTTGCAGCGGAAAGCGAAAGGTTGAAAATATGTGAGATGAAAGGGATGACAGAGTAGGAGATGGAGTTGAGGAGATGGGTGGGGATAGGATTAGAAGAACAGGTAGTGAGTTTAGAGGAGGAAAGAAGAGAGGTTTCCTCAACTGAGATTTTAGAAGAGGATGAAAGGGTGATCAAGGTCGCAGGGAAAAGTTGGCAATGGAGAGGGGGAAGAGGAGGGTGAAGAAGATTTTGTGGGGAATTGAAGAGTTATCTTATGCACGTTATCATGGAAATAGTCTGCTAGGGTTTGGGCAGAGAGAGAAGGAGAGATTGGAGGTGGAGGTTCCTTAAGAAGAGAGTAGAAAAGAGACAGCGAGGGTTAGAGGCAAGATGGATAGTCAGATGGAGAAAATAGTTTTGCTTAGCGAGTGCAATGGCGGACTGGAAAAAAGAAAGCATGAATTTGAAGTGAAGAAAGTCAGAGATAGAACAGGATTTAACCAAGTGCGCTCAGCTGAGCAGGCACAGGAACATAGGTAGCGGGTAGTTGAAGACAATCAGGGCTGAGGTGAGGTGTGCCTCACAGGACATGGAATGGGCGGAGCAAAGGTATCCAGAGTAGAGGAAAAAGCAGTATTATAGGAATCTATGGCTTCAGAGGACAAAGTGGAAGAGAGAAGAGATGAGAGTAGTGGATAGAGTCAGTGGATTGATAGCATGAAGATTCCTAAAAAGATAGGAGGAGACTGGGCGAGATTGAGGGGGGGGGGTAGTAATGAAGACTGAAACTTAACAGGTGATGGGCACGTAAGGGAAGAGCAGAGGTATGGAAATTAGAAGGTAAACAATTAGAGTAGAAAATGAGGACAAGGCAGTGAACAAGCTGATGGATGGGGGCAGAAGAGCAAAGCTGTAGGTTGAAAGAGCAGGTAAGGGAAAGGAGCTTGGACACATAGGGGTCAGAGGGGTTATCAATATGAAAATAAAAGTCACCAAGAATAAAGGAGGGGTAAGAAGAATCCAGGAAAAAAGGAGAGCCAAGAGTCAAAATCAGTGAGGACTTGTCAGGGGGACAATAGATGACAGTGATCTGGAGAGACAGGGAATTAAAAAGATAGATGGAATGAACTTCAAAGGAGGAAAAGGAATGAGATTTATTTATTTATTTATTTAACTAGTTTTCTATACTGCCTTATCCCTCAATCAAAGCAGTTTACATTATGTAATCACTACAAACAGGTACTGGATACATTCACTTGTGCCCAAAGGGCTCACAATCTAGATTGTGGGAAAAGGAGGGGTTGAATTTGGCAAGAAGGAGAAAGTAGAAACCCAACACCACCGCCATGGCCATTGGGTCGAGGAGAGGGGAGAAATGATAGTCACCATGGCAAAGGGCAGCAACAGAAGCAGAATTATCAGGGAGGAGCCAGGTTTCAGTAAGACTGAGAAGATGGAAAGCGTGAGAGATAAAGAGATTATGGGCAAAGGGAAGTTTATTATAAATGGAATAGCATTCCATAAAGCACATGAGAAAGGGAGAGAAGAGGGGGAAAGGAGAGGGATGTGGATGAGATTAGGGTGGTGGACAGAGGAACTAATATGGGAGTGAGAGAGAAGAGAAGGGAGGCCAGCAGCACTTCTCCTTTCATAGCAATACTGTGAATGTCTTCAATTATATCTCTGTCCAGTTCTTCTGCCTGTGAAGGAGGTCTCTATATCACACCAAAGCAAATAGATGTTCCATTCCCTCTTTCCAATTTAACCCACAGTGCCTCCTCCTTCCTTCATAAATCCTGTAAGTGTATAGCTTTAATATTATATTTTTATATAGTGTGCAACTTCTCCTTCCCTTTTTCCTACTCTTTCCTTACTGAATAAAATTATAGCCTGGTATAATTATATCCCAGTCATAGTTGTCCGTGAACCATGTTTCTTGTAACCACAACTAAATCCAAATCAATCTCTTCCATTAAAGCCTCATCATCTGGAATCTTTTTTCCCATACTATGGACATTAACACACACTGCTTTCCACATATTGCCCCTTTTATCCATGTCTACAGAGATATTTAATGTTTTACTTACCTGGGGGCTTTCTTCACCCATCCCCAATGAATCTTCAGTAGGTTAGCCAGTCTGCTACGGAAGACTTTGACCCTTCTAGGATAGGTATTCAGCAGCCCTTGGAAAATCATCCCATGGTCCAGGAAACCAAAATGCTCACAATGATACCATTCAATCAACCATGCATTCATCTCTAGGATGTGAGCTTCTCTGCCTCAACCTTTACCCTCAACAGGGAGGACTAGGAGAAACCACCTGCACACCTATCTGCTTCACCCTCTCGCCCAAGGCCATGAAATCACTCTTGATACACTCGGAGGGATACATAGCAGTATCATTCGTGCAAACATGGATGAACAGTATCGGATAATAGTTGGTAGGCTTGAATGCCATTTACACATACAATAGGGTTACTGGATAGCTACATGACTTCTCTCCAGTGCCAATTGCCATGTACATTATGAAGTACTGGAAAACCCTGCTCATTTTAAAGCCCACAGCCAACCTGC
Source organism: Ichthyophis bannanicus (assembly GCA_033557465.1). Lineage (NCBI taxonomy): Eukaryota > Metazoa > Chordata > Amphibia > Gymnophiona > Ichthyophiidae > Ichthyophis > Ichthyophis bannanicus. Next base: position 54,122,868 of record CM066040.1, read on the forward strand.
TATGCTGTAACAGCACTGCTATAACGTAACAAATCTGCCAGGACTCACATAGCATTGACCCTATTTACAAAAAAGCAGCACTACACATTATTATATTGGGCCCTGGAACAGCTATACTCCTCCTACTGGGAAAAAAAACAGAACAAGCAGGACTGCTACATACCACTACGCAGAAAGTTAAGAGTAGCAGAATCCTGCATCTCAGTCATATATGCAAAACACAGACAACCCCTCACCAAATACAGAGCAAGGGACCACAAATTAGAAACAGAAATCTGCAGACAATAATTTAACTGAAACTCCAAGAAGTCAGACTCTGTATGTCGTGCCACATTGGCAAATTTATTTATTTGTAACATTTATATTCCATTATATGTACCATTTTGAGTGGATTTCGTCAGAAACATTAGAAATAATCAGAACAAGACATCAATACAAAATTATAAACACAAAACACTATTCCAAAAGGTATAAATCTATGACCCAAACTCCTGAGAACATAAATGGGTCCTAACCTTCTTTTAAAAAGTCAATAGGTCAGTCTCTCTGCATCTCTGATTTCATTCCAGAAAGTAGTACCTGCAACCAAAAAATCTCGGTTCCTGGTTTTAATGCCTGTGACCTGATATTGAGAAAAACTGGTTAAAAGGTTTCCTTGGGAGGAGCGTAAGAAACTTTCTGGATTGTAGGAACCAATTAGTGAACACAGTCCCACAGGAGCTAAATTTATTTGGGCCGTAAACCATAAAATTGCTAACTTAAATTTAATATGCTCTTTGATGGTAAGCCAATGAGGGCATTATAAATAAGTGGTTATCTGGTCCCTCCAAGATTTTGTTGGAGCAAATGAGCAGCTGCATTGTAGACCCTTAGTATAAGAAGAGGGCAGACTGAAATAAAGGAAATTACAATAGTCTAGCAAAGGACATAAAAGACTCTGGAGGACAGTGTGAAAATCTGAATTAGGGATTAAACTCTCCAGTCTACATAATGTTTGCAACTTGTACAAAAAAGTCCTTGTGGCATTTCTTATATGGAGCTTCAGTGATAAACATCAGTCCAAGGTAATGCCTAAGTAACAAATTTCAGGGACAGTTGGGATACATTGCGATCTCCAGAGAATGTGATTTGGAAATAAATCATTTTTCTTTCAAATGTAAGTATAATAGCTTTTGTTTTGGAAGCATTAAAAGCAAGTTTTTTTAAACTGACATTCAATTATCAACCTGAATTAGGCAGTTAAAGATCTTGGCAAAAGAAATGCTTTCAGAAATGCTGAATGGGACATATATCATAATATTATCAGCATACACTCGGAAAAAGAGTGGAAGCAAGAGAGAACACCACGCCCAACTCCCTCTTCTGCCAATCTCCTCTAAGTATTGAAGGGAACACCATATCAAAGGCAGAAGAAGTGTCTAAAAATAGCCTTTGGCACCTTTCATGGCAAAGATTAAGAAAAACACACTTGGGAGTACATTTATATTCACCACTGACACTCTTCCCACCAGGACGTATGTAGTCTCCGCCCTTCCCAATATCCATCTTATCACCACAACTAGTGGCCTATAATTTTGATGAAAGGTTTTCCCAAAGTCCACCCTCAAATTAATCCCCAAATATTTAGAATTACCCCCTGCTCACTTAAGTCGGGGGTAATGTAACCATCTTATTACATAAGGGATGTCTTTTATTAGTAAAGGATACCTATACGGATTTAGAGGGGAGAATTTTGTTGCTGAGGGGTGAATTGTAGGGAAAGAAGGTGACTTTGGTCAATATTTATGCACCAAATGAAGAATAGGTGCCTTTTGGGGGGGGGGGGGGGAGGGGGTGTGGTTGGGAAGATCTTGGGCAGTTGGGCATGGAGGGAGGGGATGGGGGGATTTTAACACTAGAAGCCCCAAAAGGAATTTTACCTAGAAACCCCAAAGTGCGTCAATTGACTCATTATCACGATGACTGCGTTTAGTATGAAATGCAGATGTGAATTAATGTGAAGTTACTTATTTGTTAAATACGTGCAGTATGTGATGTCATTACATGACGTCATCGTGTGTTTATTGTTTGCAATGTCAGAGTAAAACTGTAAACAGTGATTGAGATGCGCCACCTAGTGGGAACATGAATTTATACCTAGAAGCCCCAAAGTACGTCAATTGATGCATCCAAGACAATTGAGTGCGTCAATTGACATACTTTGGGGCTTCTAGGTATAAATTCATTTTCCCGTTAGGTGGTGCATCTGTCATTAATTTTCGATGCACATATTTGAACATCTTGACCTTGCTAACAAAGTCATGGAACATGACTGACATGGTTCTAACAGTGGCGCTGGTATACAACTTCGAAGATGCATTTGCATCAATTGACGCACTTTGGGGCTTCTAGTGTTAACTTAGTCCTAGACTCTAAGTTGGATAAGCAGCCAGAGGGTGGGGAAAAGGGAAAGGGGGATGCAGAATATTGAAAGGATTGATGAAGAAATTTCGCCTGGTGGATGTCTACAGGGCAGATTACCCAATGGAATGGGACTATACTTTTTTATTCTTATCCCAATAAGAATTACAGTAGAATCAATTTGATTCTGCTGGACTGTAATTGGGTAGAAGCTGTTCAAAGAGTTGCAATTAAGAACATTGCATGGTCAGACGATGCTCCAGTATGGCTGCAATTGGACAAAAGGAAGGGGACAAGGGTTGTGCATCTGGCAGCTGAATGAGAGCCTCCTCCGTAGGGATGAGGTTGTTCAGGATGTGTGGCAAACTATTAAGAAATATTGGATTTTGAATGATACTGGAGCAGGCAGAGCAGTAACACTGTCAGAAGAGATGAAGGTGGTGGTAAGGGGAAAGTTTGTGATGTGGGCAGCCAAACTTAAAAAAAAATTGAGACAGCAGAAGGAACAGCAGCTGCAGGATGCAATCAAGAAGCTGGCAGGACAGTTATCAGCAAACTGGCTCAAAGAGGGCATTGAGGCAGCTGACCCAATTGTGCTCAGAATTACAGGGGTTGGAAGTGGAGAGTATTGCTTATAGATTCCTGTTGTTCTGGCAACATTATTATGAGTTTGGCAAAAAGGCCAGCAGGTTGCTGGCCAGAAAACTATGAGAAAAAATTTCCTATAATACCATCCACTGCATCCGGGATCAGAGGGGCGGGCTGGTGGCTAAAGATGCTCAGATTAAAAATCTGTTTTTGGAATTTTATAGAGAGTTCAAACAGGAGGAGATTTTTCTGGAAGAGCGAAATACTTATCATGAGGCTATCACCCTGCAGCTGCTGGATCCTGAAGCTCGTGAGGGGTTGGAGGCTGAGATTACTTGTGATGAACTGAGACAGGTCATTAAGGAGTTGCCCAGGGGGAAATCACCTGGGTTAGATGGCCTAACTGCAAGAGTCTCTAAGGTTTTTGAGGTAGAAATGGTTGGGAGGATGTGGCAGATGTTCAATCAAGTTTTACAAGAAGGTCAGTTGTCCCGTGACATGATGATGGCTGGTATTCCCATTATCTCTAAGGCTGGGAGAGATACTAGCTTGTGCGGGTCCTATCACCCAATCTCTTTATTAAATATTGATGTTAAAATCTTGGCCAAGGCCTTAGATAATACAGTAGATTGGCATGATGGATGCAAACTTTGGTCCACATCAATCAGACAGGGTTTATTTTTGGAAGACAGGCCATTGATAATCTCAAAAGGGTGATCAATATAGTTGGGTGGCGCAATGTTAGCATGAGATGATGTTACTTGATGTGGAGAAAGCAGTTGATAGAGTGCATTGGGAGTTTTTATTTGAGGTGTTATGAAAAATGGCTTTTGGGCCTAATTTTATGAAGTGGGTTTCCGCCTTGTATCAGGAGGATCCTAGAGCTCAGGTAAAAATCAGTGGGAGCTATTCAGAAGCGTTCTCCTTGGCAAGAGGGATATGTCAGGGGAGTCTCTTTCCTCACAGCTTTTTGCGCTGGTGATAGAGCCATTGGCACAGACTGTCCAGGCATATTTTAACATTACAGGGGTGGAGGTAGGAGGGAGAAACAACATGTGGTATCAGTTTTTGCAGATGACATCTTGCTGTCCTTGACAAATCCCCCCCCCCCCCCCCCACTGCTGGAAGTGATGCAGGGGTTACGGGCTTATGGGACAGTTTTTGGTTTTCAGATAAAACTAAAGCTCCTAATATTAATCTGAAGGGGGGGGGGGGTAGCCATATTCTGAAGGGAATATCCCTGTCGATGGGTACCCTTGGTTAAATATTTGGGGGCGAGAATAATGCCTGACTATAGGAGGCTATACCAGGCAAACTACCCACCAATGTTTGGGGTCTTGAATGAAGATTTACATAAATGGCAGGGGGGTGAAATGGTCTGGCTGGGATGGATGTTTTACCCAGGTTGCTTAATCTTTTTCAAGCCCTGCCAGTGGACATCCCTATGCTGGAGCTGAGGGCTCTGCTGCAAAACCTTTTTTCATTTTATCTGGAAAAGGAAACCACCCAGGGAGCCTAGAATGGTGCTTTCTCGTTCCAGGGAAATGTGAGGGTTAGGGGTGCCAGATTTGCAGGCCTATTACTGGGCAGCTCAGCTGCAACATATGATGGACTGGAAGAAGTGTGGGGAAAGGAAGACTTTTGTCTTTCTGGAACAAGAGAACTGACCACCTTGCCCACTTTGGACTCTCTTGAGCTAGTACAGGTTTGTGATGCAGGGGGGGAGGGGCGTCAATCCCTTTGTGGAGCATATTATGGGGATTTGGGATAGGGCATGTAGTTTGGACAGCCCTTTAGGGGCTTTCTCCATATTGCAGCTTTTCCGCTATACAGAGGGCTTTCTGCCCGGGAGGGAAACTGAGGTGTTTACCCGTTAGGAGACAGTAGACTTAAGGTATTTCTATCAGTTTGTGGATGGCTGAGATCTGGTGGAGTTTGCTGAAATTAAGGAAGAATATGAATTAAAAGAGACAGATTTCTTTCAATATGCCCAGGTGCTACATTTTCTCAAGGGGAAATCTCAGAAAGCAAAGCTCCGAGAAGATTTCTTGGAGTTAGACACTATTTGGTATGGGAGGAAAAGATCTCAGATGTCAGTGTCGACCTTATATAAGGCCTTAAGTACCCCAAAGTTTATTAAATTTAAATATATAGAGACTTGAGAGAGGGACTTGGGGGGAGTGATGGACGAGAAACAATGGTGAAAGATTTTTGATAATATCAAGTACTTGTCGCTGTCTATTGTTATAAGTGAAAATGGATATAAAATTCTCTTGCAATGGTATTTCACTCCAGAGAGATTAAATAAAATGTTTCCATCTGTGTCAAATCAATGCTAGAGGGATTGTGGGGAAATTGGTTCACCTTACCATATTTGGTGGAGCTGTCCGAAAATTATAGTTTTCTGGGAAAGGACTGCAGCTTGGATCAAAGGGATATATGAGGTAGAGCTTCCCCCGGACTCCATGCTGTTTTTATTGGTCACTTGGGCCTGGGGGACAGCGCAGAAATTGGCCATTACAAAGTTGTTTAAGTGTAGCCCGCTGTGAAGTAGCATAAAGATGGAAACAGGAGCTGCTTGTGTTGTACGATTAAGATCTGCAGTGCTCATGGAAAGGTCAACAGCGCAAAAACATCAGAGCCTTGATAAATTTGGCAAAGTCTGGTCTATTCTATATAAATATTTGGGGCAATAAGGGTGGGGGAAAGTGTGTGTGTGTGTGTGTGTGTGTGTGTGTGTGTGTGAGGTGGTGAGTTAGTGCTGCTGAATAGCCCACAGCATGCTATTTAGGAAGATTGGTATATTTATTTATTTATTTATTATTTATTTAACATCTTTTATATACCGCACTATTCATAATCAGCGCGGTTTACAAAGAACAAGAAAACATCAGACAAAATACAATTATCTGTTTTTGTTTACATATAACAGGAGCAATAACTTGGGTAACCGGGGTAATTATTTACAACAAATAATAGTCAGTGTAACTATTTACATTTGGAAGACATATTGTATAAAAAGAACCTTGTTAATATGAGAGAGAGGTGTGAAGTGTTGTTGGGTTAACAGAGGTTACGTGGAAAGAACGGGATTGTTGCTGTTTGAGTGTGCCTGTGTTACTATGTTCTCTGGGAAATATTTGATGAAAAGGTGATGTTTCAAGGCCTTTTTGAACTGGAAGAGATCAGCGATGGCCCTAATGTGTGGTGGGAGGGTGTTCCAAAGTTTTGGAGCGCATAAACTGAAGGATCGGTTTACTGTTGTGGAGTTGTATCTTAAGGACTCTTTTGGTACCATTAGCATGTTTAATTCCATGGTTCTTCTTAGCCTGTTGGTAGGGATTGGTTGGATCATCTCTGATAATGATGAGGGAGCGAGTCCTTTGTGAGCTTTAAAGGTCAGGAGCAGAGTCTTGAAGGTGATTCTCGCTTGGATAGGGAGCCAATGTAGTTGTTTCAGGAGAGGTGTTACATGTTCTCTTTTAGGTACCCCGAAAAGCACTCTTGCTGCACTGTTTAAGGCTAGTTGGAGCGGGTTTAAGGTAGATTGAGGGAGCCCTTGTAATATAGAGTTTGCGAAGTCAAAATGGGGAATAATTAGAGCCTGGTAGACCGTACGGAAATCATCTGGATCAATTAGTTGGCGGAGGTGTCTGAGGGAGCGAATCTTGAAATACACTGCCCTTACTGTGTTGGTTATGTGGGACTTTATATCCAGATTCTGATCCAGAGTCACTCCAAGGTATCGGATGTGGGATTTTACTTGCAACTTGGCATCTTGAAACTCAAGGAATGTGGGTTGTGTGAACTTAGAGTTCCTTGAGATAAAAAGAACTTCCATTTTTTTGTGCTGGATTCTGAGATTTTGAGTCAGTAGCCAATTTGAGATGGCGTTAAAACAGCTGGTTATGGGGGTGAGGTTCATATTATCTATGCAGAACGGCATATATAGTAACACGTCATCAGCATAGATCATACAGTTGACATTGAAGGACCTGATAATGTTGCATATAGGTTGCATGTATATGTTAAATAGTAGTGATGATAGAGAGGAACCTTGCGGGACTCCTTGTCCTTGGTGAAACGGAACTGATGTTTCACCGTTTGAGCGAACATGCTGCCATCTCTCTGAGAGGTATGAGTTGCACCATTCGAGAGCATTTCCACAAAGGCCCTTCTCTCTTAGGCGGAAAATGAGAAGATCGTGACAGACCGAATCAAAAGCAGCCGCAATATCTAAAAAGATGAGAACAAAACCCTGTTTGATGTTATCGATACCAGAGTTTAGGCTGTTGAGGAGTGAAGTGAGGAGCGTCTCGACCCCGTGCGATTCTCTGAAACCATGTTGACAGGTATCCAAAGGCGCTTCAGTGTTAATATGGTCTTGTAGTTGTCTGTAGGCTATTTTTTCAATTATTTTTGCAAGAGTGGGTATGCTGGAAATGGGTCGGTAAGGGTCTGTTTTTTGTGGATCTAACTTGAGGTTTTTCAGTAGAGGTCTGATAGATGTCTGTTTGAGGGCAGCAGGGAATGAGCCAGTGTCGAATGATAGCCTTATGATCTTGGATATTATTGGAGCAAGTTCTTTGCGAAGATCCTTTATCCAGAAGGCTGGACAAGGATCAGTATGTGCTGTGGATAAGTTGAGAGATGAGATCGTGTCTTCAATCAGCTTCAAAGAAGGGGTGGTGAATGATACTAAAGGAGCTGGGAGCCCCTGAATGCTCGGGACAGGGGGTATTGTAATTTTATTTGTACAGCACATCTTAGATTGTATGTAAAGAGCGTATTCTTGTGGGTTGATTTCACACTGGTGTTCCGGTGAAGGTTCCTTGGCTAGTTTCTTGACAAGAGTAAATAGGTCGTGGGGTTTATTTAGAGCATGTCTCAGGGTGTCTGTATGATATAGTTTCATTTTTTCTGAAATGGCTTTACGGTGGGCGTCAAGATGTTGCATGTATGTAGTCTGATTGGTATTGGTGCGTGACCTCTTCCATTTCTTCTCGAGCTTTCGCAAATGTTTTAGGGATTCTTTCAGATCTGATGTAAACCAAGGTGCCGTAGCATTTTTTCTTGAGGACTTGTTTCTGGGTGGACGAGATGAAATGCGGTATAGTCTGCAAACTGCCTAAATGGCTTTGAAAATGCTCCTCCCCTCACACACATTTTTACTCTTCAACATTGTATGATTATTTATTATGAGACCCATATTCAAAGGCCCTTACAAGGGTAACTTCCTTAGTTACCCATCTAAGGACCTTATCCGGGATATTCGAAGGGCAACTACATGGGTAGTGCCCTTTCAATATCCTGGATAAGGCTTTAATGCGCCCCGATTCTATCCACATAGCATTGGGGTGTGTTAGGGGCGTTCCGGAGAAGAGCGGGAGTGGAGGAAGGGGCTACACAGGTAGCAGCGATTTTCGTTGCCACCCGCATAGCCCTCTGTGCCTTAAACATAGGCGAGAAAAAACCTTGCCTATCTTTAAGATGCAGAGGTTATGCGGGTAGCAATGAAAATCGCTGCAACCTGTGTAGCCTCTGCAGCTGCCGGGGCATCCGGGCTAAATCAGATAGTCACGTCTGCCGGCGCGGAAGTGAATATCTGGGTAAGGGGGGGGGGGGGGTCGGTGGGCACGCTATGCGCTGCTGTGGCGCATAGCCTGCCCATCTCAATATCGGGCCTGATTTATTTATCTGCTGGACATCCTATATATCTTGTTTGTCTCTTATTCAATCTTCTCTATTAGTACTGTGCGCAAGGGACCTGCCTCCGATTCTTTTGGGATAGATTATTTATAAGCTATAGCCAGCTGAAGAGAGTGATGCCATGGGGTGCAGTAGTGTAATTTGTGGGGATTTCTAGACCTGGTCAGCTGAAGAAGTGAAGGAACTGGTTGGGCTGAGCAATTGGGAGCCTGTACCTCAGCTCCCCACCACTCTTCCTCCTCCTCAGTTCTGGTTACAGGTCAGCTCTTCATAATCTTAGTCATTGAACTGAGGGTAAAAATTACAAAAAAAGATAGTGAGAATCATACATTGCGAATGATCTTGCCACAATCTTTACCCTCTTACTATATAAATTTCAAAGTTTGTATAATTCTTTTTAGACTTTAGACTGTCTGGTGGGCCGATGCAGAAACCTAATATTAGAGCCCTGCACTAAAGTCCAGCATAGTTTCCTAATGCAAGTCTAATGCAGAAGTTTTGTTCTCCATTGTTGTAAGCTAACAGCATGCAAATGAATTTTGTGTAAAATGTCTGCGCTAAACAAAGAGATCAAATCAGATGCATGCACACACGGGTGTGCATTAGCAGCACTTACATCCTTCATACAAAAAAACCCCTGTTTGGCACCTCTGTGCATGTGTTGGAATGCTATCTGGTGCATAAACAGCTATATTTTTCTTCACAAACGTTCTGTTCATAAACACGGACATTATTCTATGCACAATAAGATTGATGTTTATGCGCCAGATAGCATTCCAGCACTCCTACCCACTGTATTTTTGTTACTACTTTCTTCAGCAAAGCCAGAAAAGAGTTGTGGATGCTGTACACTCAACATAGAGAAGAAACAGACATAAATTCTTCACCAGCGCTGATTGCTCTAGAGCTTAACCCCTTAAATCTCCTCAGATCTTGTGTTAAAAATCCTAGCATTGAGCTCAACCTTCTGATCTGCTCTCTTCTCTGCATTTGCACTGAAAGCTAATTGCTTCATGCAGCGAGATGGGGGCTTTCCAGTCTTTTGCATTGAGTGTCACATGTATGATTTCCTCCCAGTTGGTGAGAGGTCTTACGTAAGCACTAAGTGCAAGGAGCTCTTTGCTCTCAGGAAACAAGTCCGTTCTCTAGAGGCTAGAGTAGCAGACCTGGAAGACATAAGAAAGACAGAGAAGTACATGGACGAGACCTACAGGGATATAGTCCTGAAGTCCCACCTCCAGTCTGGCAGCATCCCTGTTGCCATGGAGGAGAGAGGTCACGTGACAGGAGAGCATCACCCTGGTGTGGCAGGACGTGATCCTGTAACTAGGACCTGTCCTCCAGGTGATGTAAAACCCTCTTGCACTGAGGAAGTTTCTCCAGGGCCATGTGCCCATGAGGGGAGGGTTAGGATAGCTGTTATAGTTGGTGATTCAATCATTAGGCATATAGATAGCTGGGTGGCTGGTGGGTGTGAGGATCGCCTGGTAACTTGCCTGCCTGGTGCGAAGGTAGCGGACCTCATGCACCGGCTAGATAAGATCTTAGATAGTGCTGGGGAGGAGTCTGCTGTCTTGGTACATGTCGGTGCCAATGACATAGGAAAATGTGGTAGGGAAGTTCTGGAGGCTAAATTTAAGCTTTTAGGTAGGAAGTTGAAATCCAGAACTTCCAGGGTAGTGTTCTCCGAAATGTTTCCCGTTCCACGTGCAGGACCCAAAAGGCAGGCAGAGCTCCGGAGTCTCAATGCGTGGATGAGACGATGGTGCAAAGATGAGGGTTTTGGATTTGTTAGGAACTGGGGAACATTCTGGGGAAAGGAGGGGCTCTTCCGAAGAGATGGGCTTCACCTTAACCAGGGTGGAACCAGACTGCTGGCATTAACCTTTAAAAAGGAGATAGAGAAGCTTTTAAACTAGAAAATAGGGGAAAGCCGACAGTCGCCCAAGAGCACATGGTTCGAAAGAAGATATCCTTGAAGGATACTACCAAAAACAGTGAGGTTCCAAAAAAGAGTAAAGTAGCCCAAATGCCCTGAGGATGGTGCAGACAGAGCGTAAAGATTCCAAATTACACAGGTACACTAAAAAAAATTTTTTTTAAACTGCCTCTAATGTTTCGATTGATTTTTACGTTTTTTGGTGCGCTGAATCCAAATCTGGTAACCAATTTGCTCCATCACGTACAGATTTTTTGCTACATTGGGTTAGCAGTTTGAGGTGAACGTTTCAGATTGAGTGCGATCAAGATAAAAGTTTCTTGGATGAATTCTTTATACTAATTGTTTAGTAGTTATTCAAATAAGAATAAAGAAAATTGTAGGCAGCACATAAGAATAGAGTAATGTCAACAAAACACACTGTGATGGTAGCAAAATTGTCTGCACTTAAAACAGCCACATACATGTGCACAAACATTGAGCATATAAGAGCGAGGTTAGACACAAAGCAAAGCAAAGAAATGTGCAAAAAATGTTGTACAGGTATGTATGTAAGAATAGAAAACGCAAACCTCACCATTGCAATACATGAAGACAAACACCCGATGGTGTGAAAATAAAATTCTAATAAATGAGATCCGACACTGTGGTAATAACTAGCAAATTTTTATTTCAAAGTTTAGTAAAAACACGATATTTGTCAACACAGTTTAGATTTTAAAGTAATTCTTGGGTCAATCAATCTCCTGGTGGGCCCGTTTCTTCTTCCCCCGAATGCTTCTCTTGGTGCGCTGCTTGGCGTATTTTTCATCTGGGGTTTCCCGCAGCAGCAACCAGCAGAAATCAGCCATCATAGTGGTGTTCCATCTTCCTTGGTACCTTCTCTCTGCGTCCTTGATGTCCTGGTGAAACCTTTCACCTTGTTCTTCACTGTACGCCCCCAAGTTTTCGGGAAAGTAGTTCACATGGGAGTGCAAGAAATGGACTTTCAGGCTCATGTTACAGCCTTGTTCTTTGAAGGCATTGAGCATCCTGGCAACAATATCCTTATAGTTCTCATCCCGCCTGTTCCCCAAGAATTTGAGAACAACATCCTTGAAGGAATCCCAGGCTTCTTTTTCCTTCTCAGACATCGTTTCAGCGAATGCTCCACCTGAAATGAGTTTCCTTATATCAGGGCCAACAAACACTCCTTCCTTTAGCTTTGCTTCAGAAAGTCGGGGGAACTTTGAGCAAAGGTACCGAAAGCACTCACCATCTTTTGGAAGGGACTTGATGAATTGCTTAATGAGACCCAACTTAATGTGGAGAGGTGGTAATAGAATTTTATCACGAGGTACCAAGCTCTCATGAAGAACATTTTTCTCACCGGGTCTCAAATACTCCCGAATTGGCCAGTCTTTTTTCCCCCAGTATAGGTCGCGGGCCCGGCTATCCCACAAGCAAAGGAAGCAGGGATATTTGGTGAAACCGGATTGCTGCCCTAATAGCATGGATAGAATTTTAAAGTCTCCACAAATCATCCACTTATGCTCATCATAACGAATCTTCTGAAGAATCAGGGCCAAATTCTCGTATTTTTCTTGGAGAATAACAGAGTGAGCAATAGGAACTGAAGCGAATGTGTTGCCATTATGAAGAAGAACACCTTTTATGCTGTCTTTTGACGAATCAATGAACAGCAGCCATTCAGCAGGATCATACTTGAGTTTAAACTTTTCCATCACTCCGTATATATCGTTGCAAAACACCAAATCTTCCTCTTTGCTGAAATACTTCAAAAATTGTGTCTCGCGGTTGCGGTACCAATAAAAAGTTGTTCCTGGTGACAATAGATTTTTCTGTTTAAGCCGAGAACCTAGCAGTTGGGCAGCATCTTTTGGGAGTCCTAAATCCCGGACTAAATCATTCAATTCAGCTTGAGAGAAAAGTTCAGGTTTCGGATCTGGTTCAGTTTCAAACTCGGAAGTACTGGACTCATCGGGAAAAGCCATCTGATGAGTCTCATCATGATCAGAACCGTCCACACAAATGTGATCCAAAGATTTTGGTGGTTCAGGCACAGGTACTTCGTTGCTATGAGGCATAGGCCTAATTGCTGAGGGAAGGTTGGGGTAACTTATTACGTTCTTATTTTTTAAGTTGTATCCCTTCACAATGCAAGAGCAAAAATAGCAGTCACTGCTGTGGTCTCTTTGTTCACGCCACATCATAGGTATTCCGAAACAGAATGCTTGTTTTTTACCTTTCATCCATAAGCGTAGATCTTCCTCACATGTCTTGCACACTTTGTGAGGAGCCCACTGTTTGTCTTGATCGCCTAAGTTCAAACCGAAATAGGCGAAATATACTTTTTTAATAAATGCAGAAATGTTCCTCTGCCGCTTTTTCACGGTATATTCCCCACAAATAAAACAAAAACTGTCCGGAGAGTTGACGCAACCTCTGGCTCTGTGAGCCATCACAAATACACAGCACTGCAAACTACAACTGTAGTGAACCACTTCGGAATAAATCTGGATTACGACTGAGCAAACAAAAGGTAATAATGAACTTGCAAGAAACTGAAATTTGACAGGAACGTTCATGTCGCAACCACCGTGTTTGAGCGAGCGAACGAGGCGAGGCGAACAGGAAAGAACATGCGCCAGCGCGAGTACTGGATTTAGCCCCCCACCTCCCAATTGTCCTGTTAATGTATAAAATGAATACAAAACACTCTAAAATATCATGAGGGAGTGTTTCTAGTTAGTTAACCATTACAACCTCTATTTTGGGCCAAGAAAATAAACTGCAGTCGACTAAAAAGAAATTATGTGAACATTCCTTATATGGGTAAGAAATCTAATTTTGCAAGAAAACGTGACGTGATGGAACATTTTGGCTATTTTTCCTGGATTCAGCACCCCAAAATCTATAGGAATCAGTTGCAAAACTGGAGGCAGTTTTTTGGTAGTGTACCTGTGTTACCCATGCCTACCAATAGCCAGATTAATATTAATAATATACAGTCTCTAAAATGCTTGTATGCAAATGCTAGAAGTCTAAACAATAAGATGGGAGAGTTAGAATATATAGCACTAAATGAGAGGTTAGATATGATTGCAATCTCAGAGACATGGTGGAAGAAGGATAACCAGTGGGACACTGTGATACCTGGATACAAACTATATCTTAATGATAGAACTGATCAAATTGGTGGATGGGTTGCGCTCTATGTTAGAGAGGGCATTGAGTCAGAAAGGATTAACGTTTTGCAGGGAACAAAATTTGCTGTAGAATCTCTAAGGCGATGGCAGTGGGGGTGTACTATCGACCGCCTGGCCAGAATGAACAAATGGATGATGAAATGCTCAAAGAAATCAAGGAAGCTAACAAAAGTCACAGCAGAGTAGTAATAATGGGTGATTTCAATTACCCCGGTATCGACTGGGTCAGTGTCATGGCAGGACATGCTAGGGAGATAAAGTTTCTAGATTAAATAAATGACTGCTTCTTGGAGCAGCTGGTTCATGAACCGACCAGAGGGGAAGCCATACTGGACCTAGTCCTTAGTGGAACACCAGATGTGGTGCAAGAAATAAGGGTGTTGGGACCTCTTGGCAATAGTGATCATAGCATGATCGTGTTTGATTTAATTAGTGGAGGAGGGATAGTAAAGAAATCCACAGTACTACCTTTTAACTTTCGAAAGGGAGACTATGATAAAATGAGGAATATAGTTAAGAAAAAACGAAAAGGAGCAGTTGCAAAGGTTAAAGACTTACATCAAGCTTGGGTGTTGTTTAAAAATACTATCCTGGAAGCCCAGACCAGCTGTATTCCACGCATTAAGAAAAGTGGAAGAAAGTCCAAAAAACTGCCAGCATGGTTTAAAGGTGAGGTCAGAGAGGCTGTTGCTGCCAAAAAAGCATCTTTCAGGAAATGGAAAAAAGAGCCAAACGATGAAAACTGGAAACAGCACAAGCACTGGCAAGTTAAATGCAAAGCATTGATAAGGCAGGCAAAGCGAGAATTTGAGAAGGAACTTGCTACGGAAGAAATAACACGAAATAAAGACTTTTTCAAGTACATTCGTAGCAAAAGGCCTGTGAGAGAGTCAATTGGACCATTAGATGATAGAGGGGTAAAAGGGACAGTAAGACGACACAAGACTATAGCGGAGAGACTGAATGAATTCTTTGCATCGGTCTATACTGAGGAAGATGTAGGGATGTTACCAAAGACTGAAGTGGTATTTAAAGGTGATACTGCAGATGAATTGAGAGAAATATCGCTACACCGGGAAGATGTATTACAACTATTTGATAAACTGAATAATAGCAAATCACCTGGACCGGATGGTATACATCCAGGAGTGTTGTAAGAACTGAAATATGAGATTGCAGACCTGCTATTAGTAATCTGTGAACTTTCATTAAAATCATCTGTAATACCTGAAGATTGGAGGGTCGCCAATGTAACGCCAATTTTTAAAAAGGGTTCCAGGGGTGATCCGGGAAATTACAGACCGGTGAGCCTGATGTCAGTACCGGGGAAAATGGTAGAAACCATCATAAAGAACAAAATTACACAGCATGTAGATAGTCATGGCCTAATGGGAGACAGCCAACATGGCTTTAGACAAGGAAGATCTTGTCTTACTAATCTGATATGGTTTTTTGAAGGTGTGAATAAACAGGTAGACAAAGGTGAGTTGGTTGATATAATGTATCTGGACTTTCAGAAAGCCGTTGACAAGGTCCCTCATCAGAGACCTTTGGCAAAACTAAAAAGTCATGGGATAGGAGGCAGTGTACTATTGTGGATCGGGAACTGGTTAAAAGATAGAAAGCAGAGGGTAGGACTAAATGGCCAATTTTCCCAATGGAAAAAGGTGAATAGTGGAGTACCCCAGGGATCTGTACTGGGTCTGCTACTTTTTGAAATATTCATAAATGACCTGGAAAAGGGAATATAACTAGTGAGGTTATCAAATTTGCAGATGACACAAAACTGTTTAAAGTTGTTAAAACCCAAGAGGACTGTGGAAAACTGCAGGAGGATCTGGATAAACTGGAAAACTGGGCATCCAAATGGCAGATGAAATTTAATGTGGACAAGTGCAAAGTTATGCACTTGGGAAAGAACAACCCAAACTACTGTTCCACGATGCAAGGTTCCACATTAGGAACCACCACACAGGAAAAGGATCTAGGTGTCATCGCCGATAATATGTTGCCCAGTATGCAGCAACAGCCAAAAAATCAAATAGAATGCTAGGAATCATAAGGAAAGGAATGGAGAATAAAACCAAGGATATTATAATGCCTCTGTATTGTTCCATGGTGCGACCACATTAAATATTGTGTGCAATTCTGCTCGCTATAGCTTAAAATGGGTATAGTGGAAAAAGAAAAGTTACAGAGAAGAGCCATAAAAATGATAAAGGAGATGGAAGGATACCCCTACGAGGAAAGTTTAAAAGGTTAGAGTTCTTAAATTTGGAAAAGAGAGAGCTGAGGGGAGATATGATAGGAGTCTATAAAATAATGAATGGAATGGAACGGGTAAACGTAGTTCGGTTGTTTACTCCTTCAACAAGTGGAAAGACTAGGGAATGCAATGAAGCCACAATGTAGCCCATTTAAGACTAATCAGAGAAAATATGTTTTCACTCAACGTGTAATTAAATTCTGGAATTCATTACCGGAGGCTGTAGTAAAAGCTGTTAGTATAGCTGGTTTAAAAGTAGTTTGGAGAAGTTCCTGGAGGAAAAGTCTATAAACCATTATTAAAGAGGACCAGGAAAATCCACTGTTTATCCCTGTGTACCTTTTTGGGAGCTTGACAGGTACTTGTGAGCTGGATTGGCTGCTTTTGGAAACAGGATACTGGGCTTGATGGACTCTTGGTCTGACCCAGTATGGCCTATCTAATATAGTTATGTCTTGTTGCAGTGTCACCTTTCGACTCCGTGTGATACTGCAAAAGTCACTTTTGTTGTTTTATTCCCAACACTCATCTCTTAGGATGAGTATATATGAGATATAGCAAGATTGTTGCAGGGTTATGATTTTTGGTTTGTTCCTTAGAGTTGTCCTCATATGTTTTATCCAGCAACAAGCTCTCTAGAGCTTTCCTCTGTATTGGAGTATTTTCTTTTAAAATAAAAATCCCCAAACCATTAGTCATTTATGACCTTTTCAGGAGTTATTTACTACTCCTGTGTTGGAGAGAGTATAGGCTTGTTTTTTTATTTACTTCTTTAACTTTAAAGTACATGAATCACATCTTTCTTACCACGGCTTGCAAAAGTTGCAAAAATGACTTTCGTGGCACTATGGAACTTTATGTTTATGTTTATTAGATTTGATAAAACCGCCTTTCTACAGAAATCAAGGCGGTGTACAATTTTCAAAAAACAAAAGAAAATCAAGGCCGGGGGCCAACGGAAATAGGAAAAGAAGTTACAATTCTTTGACAGGAAAGAAGAAGGGAGAGGAGAGATAAGACGAGACAGAAGGACACATATTCCAGGGTAGAACCAATGGTAAAAGCAAGAAAGAAAATCACACAAAAGGGGAGGGAAGGTCAAATGCCAGGGAGAACCGATGGGTCTTCAGGTTTTGCTTGAAAGTGGTGTGGTGGGTCTCTAAACGTAAGGAGGAGGGGAGAGCATTCCAAAGAGCAGGGCCGGTGAAGAAAAAGCCAGAGGAACGAGTGGATTGCAGGTGGGCAGATGAAGGGGAGGGAAGGGTGAGGTGGTTGAGGTGGAAGGAACGAGGAGTGTGCCTGGGAGAGTGAAAGTTGATGAGGTCTGCTAAATATTGAGGGGTGCTGGTGTAGAGAACTTTGTGGACCAGGGTAAGCAGTTTGTATTGGGAGCGGACAGGGATAGGTAACCAGTGGAGGTGGAAAAGCAATGGAGTTACATGGTCACGGAGGGTGGCGTGGGTAGCATTATCGAACCTCAGGACTTCAGGACCATTGCCCAGGCACTCATCATGCCACATTTCGACTACTGCAACGCCATCCTGCAGGGTCTCCCAAAGAAAACTCTGAACATTCTGCAAATGGCGCAGAATGTAGCCGCTAGGGTCATCACGAAAAAAGGCTTTGCTGATCACATCACCCCGGTATTGATTGAGCTCCACTGGCTCCCCATCACGGCTCGTATAAAATACAAATCACTCACGACCACTTTCAAGCTCCTACATAACATTGCTCCATCCTTCCTCTCCACCTTGATATGCTCACAACCACCCAACAGAAGCAGAAGAACCTGCAACTCCAACACCCTCCTCATTCCAGCTGATATAAGAACTGTTAAAACCATTACTAGTAATAGAGCGTTCTCATACGCAGCACCTACACTCTGGAATCATCTGCCGCCAGAGTTACGAGATTGCAAAGACCTAACTGTCTTCAGGAAAAACCTCAAGACTCATCTTTTCCAGAGTCATTATAATTTGAATTAACCTAAGAGGTCTAAGTCCAGAACATATTTATGTACTCCTGCTCATTTATGTATAATGTATATATGTATATATGTAATTAGTACTCATATACTTAACAAACCCTTCGTGTGATGTGCCTACCCTCCTGATCAACCTGTACACACCCAAATTTTACTGTACTGATTGACAGTCCTCCTTATGTTCTCCTTGTGTAATCAGACCGCTGCTGATCGCTGGAAGCAGCGGTATATAAATGTTTGCTAAATAAATAAAAATAAATAAATAAATAAGAAGACGGGCTGCAGTATTTTGAATTCTTTGGAGCCGAGATAGTTGAGATTTAGGAAGACCAAGAAATACAGAGTTTGAGAAATCCACACGTGACATGACTAGAAATAGTGATAGGGTGGTGAGAGCTGCAGAGGTGAGAAAGGGACGAATAGCTCGGATTTGCCTAAGAAAGAAAAAGGATGTTTTGGAGATGTGTGAGATATGGTCCTGGAATGAGAGCTCAGGGTCAAAGTGAACCCCGAGATAATGAAAGGTAGTGACTAAGGGGACGGAAGTACCAGAAAAGGAAGGGGCGAGTGAAGGAGGTGGAAAACCATATGAGAACCAAATTGCGACGGTCTTAGTGAGGTTGAGATGGAGGCAGTTTTGGGTGAGCCAGTTGGCTACGGAAGAGAGACATGAATTTAATGCAGAAAGGTCGGGACAGGAGGACGAGGTATGGTGTAATAGAACAATGTCGTCTGCATAGTTGAACGCGGAGATGCCAGATTGCTGAATTAGGAGGGCGAGAGGGGCCAGATTGAAGAGGAGAGGGGCCAGCACCGAACCCTGAGGAACCCCACAAGGAAGAGGAAATGGGTCTGAAGGAGGGATAGAGGGAGAAGAGGAGAGAACTGTGCAGGATCGGGAGGAGAGGAAAGAGTGGAACCAACGATAGACAACACTACAGAGCCCTGCATCCCGTAGGCGACAGAGAAGAAGAGAGTGGTCTACCAAGTCAAATGCCGCTGAGAGATCAAGTGCAACCGCCACCGAAATGTCACCATGGTCACGAGCTACATGCAGTGCGTTAGTGAAAGCAAGCAAAACTGTCTCGACACTTCTGGTCTTCTGATCTACTCGATCGTTCCTCGATAAACCTGCACAGGTTACTCTTATTTATTTATAAATTTTTATTTATTTAACATTTTTTATATACCGTCTTTCTACGAATCAAGACGGTTTACATATAACAATAAAGGCAGTATATTTCAACTGTTTACAAGGAACGAATAACTGGATACAGAGTAAGCAACATGAAGTTGCTTATAGTACATACCGTATTATCAAGATTAGACTACTGTAACATTTCATACCTTGGGCTTCCACAATATCAGTTAAAGCATCTACAAACACTCCAAATACAGCATTATGTGTTTTTAACAGAACAAAAGAATTTGAACATGTCACACCACTTTTCATAAAATATCACTGATCTATTACTTCACATATTCTGTTTAAGGCGCTTGTGCTAGTTCATAAAGCTGTGCATAAAATGGTGCCTTCTTACCTGTCCGGATTAGTTACATTATACACTTCAATAAGAATGTTGCGCTTCATCAATAATTTCAGACCGCATTTTCCGTTCTTAACCATGATCAAACATGACTGTACTTGGAAGTTAGTTTACTCTGCAGCAACCCTCCCCTCCTGAACAGTTTACTAGCCATAATTCATATGGAGCATAATTATAAGAATTTTAAAAGAAAATTAAAAATGTATCTTTTTGAGAAAGCTTTTACTATCTCATTATAATGGAGGAATGATATCTTGAATATCGCTGACCTCGAACTGACAAATGCTGTTTTACCTTCCCCATTTTCTTTTCTATAGTCCCTTTACTTAATTTTTCTTTCTTTACTGTACAAAATAATGATGTTCTTATCTTTTTCTTAATCTTATTTTATGTATTTTAAAGCTTGTAAACCACATAGTTTGTAATTACAGTTAGATGGTATATCAAATAAATGGTAACCATAACCATAACATATACTATGAATAAAAGTCCAAAAATACCACTGAGTATATAAAAGGCCTATTCCACTTAGCAGACATGATCTTGCAGTGGTGGAATTTCTTTACCAAGCATCATGATGCAGGCACATTTATTTGCAATGTGCAAGATAAACATATATATAGTAAATCTATGCTTTAGGTCGCCAAAGCCAAATCTCTGCCTCAGCACATAACAAAATGACTGCACTAAAAAAAAAATCACATGTACAATCCTCCCTGCTTTTGACTAGCTGCATTCTGTATGTAGCTATATGGATAATGAAGGGATACTTCAAACATAAATACTGTACCTCTAAGGTTTCTTCAGGGGTTTCAGAGATGGAGTATATAGAATGTCCACTGGTGAAACCGTTGAAGAAGTCTTTTTAGGCAAAACAAAGATCTTTGTTGATGTAGATGCTGAGAAGATATAATGAGGGTATATTATTAAGAATCCTGAAAAGTACTTTTTTGGATGTAGTGTTGAATTTGTGATTGGTATGTTTGGTCCTGCTCCTGGCCCTTCATCTGTGAACAGAGAACAAAAATATTTGTTAAGCAATTCTGCTTTATCATCTTCTACATATTCCTCCCCTTCACCTTTGAGTCTGACAATACTGTTTTTGCACTTCCTTCTCTCACTAACATACGGTATCCAAAAAATGTCTTGTCCACCCATTTTGCTGCATTGGCTATTTTTTTCTTCTCTTTGTATCTTTGCTTTCCTGACTACTTTCCTAGGTTCTCTGTTTTTCTAAATATTGATGTTTGTCTTCCTCTTTCTGTGTTCTCTTGTATTTTATGACAGCCATCCTCGCCTTTGCAGCTATTTCTTTTGGGAACTATAGTGACCTCCTTTTCCTTTTATGTTTATTGACTTTCCTTGATGTATTGTCTCATCTTGACAAAGTTAGTTTTCCTAAAGTCTAGAACCCTTGCGTTTGAATAGACTTTATCAGCCCTAGTTCTAATAGTGAACCACACCATGTGATGATCACTGGATGCAAGATGATCTCTCACTATAACATCAGAAACACTTTCTCCCCTTTGGTAAGCACCAGGTCCAATGTGGCCCCTTCATGTGTGGATTCTATTACCAGTTGCTGGAACAGTTCTGCCTGTAGAGAATCTCCTTACTTCTAGATGACACCACACAGGGTGTTTCGATCACAATCCAGCATATTGAAATCCCCTATCAGTAGCGCTTCTCCTTTCCTGGCAAAACTGAGAATGTCTTCAATTAAATCTCAGTCCACTTTTTCTGTCTGTGAAGGAGATCTGTATATCACACCAATGCAAAGGGATTCCCCATTCCTTCTTTCTAGTTTAACCCACAGTGCTTCCCTCTTCCCTTGTAAGCCCTGTAATTCTGTAGCTTTAATTTTTTACATATAGTGCCATTCCTCCTCCCCTTCTTTTTCTCCTGTCCTGCCTGAATAAATTATTGTCCAGTATAATTACATTCTAGTCATGGTTGTCCGTGAACCATGCCTCCGTAACCACTAAATCCAAGTCAGCTTCTTCCTTGAAAGTCTCAACATCTAGGCTCTTATTTCCCATACAATGGGCATTGATGCACAGTGCTTTCCAGATGTTGCTCCTTTTATCAATTTCTACGGAGAGATTTAATGTTTTACCTCCTTGAGGGCTTTTGCTTACCTGGGGGCTTTCTTCACCAATCCCCAATGAATCTAGTTTAAAGTCTTCTTCAGTAGTTTAGCCAATCTGTTGAGGAAGACTCTTTGACCCTTCTTGGATAGGTGGACACCATCTCTGTTGCTTTTTATTTTGATAGAATTGATTGCAGCATTTATCTTGCTTCCCTTAACCAGGGAACTTAAGTGTTTTCTTTTTCTTTTGGGATTATATATTCTTGGTTTCTTTTTTTTTTTAAGTAATAAGCAGATTTGACCTAAAAACTAAGGGGAGAGGTTTAAAATTTACAGAACAAATAGAAAAGAGAGGACAGAAAATGAGAACAGAAAGGATCAAATGAAGAGAAGAGACATCTTTTAAGGGAAGAGAGATAAACTGTAGCCTGAGAAGGTGGGCAGCTGATGAAAAAGGAGAGAAAATAAAGAAAATGAGAGAAAATTTCAATAAAAAGTAGTATAAACAGAAAGAGCACTGAAATGGAAAAATAAAATAAATGATTAAAAAAAAACACAGAAAAGAAGTTATTCCAGGGGTTCTCAACCCTGTCCTCGGGACCCACCTAGCCAGTCGGGTTTTCAGGATAACCACAATGAATATGTATGAGAGAGATTTGCATACACTGTGTCACAGTGCTGACTCATTAGTGACCCCTATGGAGACAGAAGATAGTGCAGCTCAGGGAAATAATGACATTCTGAGAGAGCACATGGTGGAAAGTTGCCAGGGGCAACGTAAGCAAGTGAGGTCACGGGCTTGAGAGACACCCTCAGCCAATAGGGAAGCCAGGGGATTGTCACCTGACTCTAATCAGTTAGGGTGTGGTGCAGCTAGGAATTACCTAAATAAACCTAGCTCACAAACAGTTAAGCAGAACGAGAACAGGAGCAAGGCTGAAAGGTTTAAGTGCAGGACAAAGGCACAAACCAGGAGCCAAGATAGGAACTGGAGAGAAACCCAGAAAAGGAACTGGTTACAGGAGGAGGACGAGAGGAGCTGTGGAGAGAGCGTGTCAGAGTACCCCATTGGAAGCTTGAATGGACGTCTGTGTGAGTCTGAAGAGTGCTTGAATGAAAGGTACAGACAGCGTGACACAGCTAAGGAAAGTAAATGTAACAGCCCAGCGTGGAGCAGAGATAAGAAAGAAAAGGTACAAGCCAGGAAGTTTAATTCCAGTGCAAGGAGGGAAGCAGAGATATTCCTGTACCCTTTTTATAAGCAAAGTAAAGGCTTTTTACCTGAAGAAGGGACACACTCTGCAAGGTACGTGAGACCTAGAGTTTCTCAAGTACTGCCATCAGGAGTTCCAGCTGGTTCTCAGTTCCTACCTAAAGCAGAGCTCAGGGCAGGGCCAATTCCACCTAATAGTGGGGCAGAGCAATTCCTCAACCTGTTTCACAGAGGTCAGCAGAGGGGAGGCTCCTATTATCACAGCAAGAGAGATTGTGGTAATTACCAACAGTTTTCCTCTAGCAAAGGAGAACGACGTCACTGCCAGGACGGGCTGTTTGCTGAGCCCACACAGAGGGAGAGTGTAAAGGGATTGATTCCTGATGTGGAGCCAATGCAATGTGATTTACCTATAACTGAAGATATTATAGAAATGGACTGTAGTCTTTCTGTAGCAGATGATATAATATCTCTCAGATAAAAAGGAATAAGCAGCCTGCCAAGGCAAAGCAAGGCCTTATTCTCAGTGGCTACCAGCCTAAGTTTAAAGTACATTTCTGTTGCTGAAAGAAAGCTATTTTGTGTTCATTTTTGCTTTCTGTTTCACCCAGGAAGGGTTTTTGTTTGTGTTGCTGTAAATATTTGAATATCCTAATTGGGAAGGGAAATAAAGCCCTATTTACCTTATTTGGTTGTCCACAACTATTTTGGTGTAATCTGGCAGCAGCTACAACTACCAGGAGGCCAGTTACACCGGGGTCTAGTGCAATACCAAAGCTCACCGGTAGGTGCACCAAGAGGGCCCGCGACATAATGGCGTAGTGTTTTAGGATTTTTTTAAATACCACGTGACTTCTTCTGAGGACAAGAGAAGAAATAAAAAGAGGAAAATCATCGCTGGAGGAACAGGTGACCTTACTGAAGCACTACCTGGGGGAGAATTTCACTGGTAGGTCGTCCAGGAAAGAAAAGCCAAGAACTTTCTCACACGCTGGAATCTACCAGTACCTCAGGTAACGGTGACCTGGGAGGGAAAGGTAGAAGGATAAGTGAGAAAGGGGAGAGCTACCTCTAGGCAGGAAGTGGGCAAAAAGTGGTGCCGCACTTGGTGTGCTTGTTTGTTTTCTTGCAGGTGTTTCGCTCCAGAGAGATGGATCCACAGAGTGTGCAGCAATGGATGAAAGCGCAGTGGGACCGGCAAGCAGCGCTCATGCAGCAGATACAAGGACAATACATGGACGCTATGAGGGAGCAGCAGCGACCTTTGATGGAGGCGTTAGCAGTTCTTGTCCAAAAGCCGCAGGACAATGAGTCAGTGAACTTGTCAGCCATGCCGCAAGTACCATTGAACAATTGTGAAAATTTGTCTGTGAGACAGCTCACTCAATATGACGATATTGATGATTACATAGAATCATTTGAGAGGATTGCAGAGACCCTAAAATGGCCGTCAGAGCAGTGGGCCATGCGTTTTGCCATGACCTTAACCGGAGAAGCTCTGGCAGCATTTAGGGGTATGCCGGCTGCTTTAGCCACAAATTACGTGGAGATAAAAAGAGCCATAAAGGATAGGCTAGGCCTTACACCCAGGCATTATAAGCACCTTTTCAGGGAGGCGAGAATACAGAATAGGGAGACTCCCAGGGCCTTATATCAATGGTTAAAAAGCCTTGCATATAAGTGGCTCAACCCTGCAGAGAGAACTATAGAGTCCCTTATGAATGATATCATAATGGAACAATTTATGTATTCTGTATCACCAGAGTTGAGAACCTTCCTCACATTACAGGATTGCCGGGATCCTGAAGAAGCAGCTAATATGGCCGAGGCATATTATGAGGCCAAAAGAGCTGATGCCTCTAGAGTGGGCGAGGTAAAAATATATGGCAGTGAAAATCCTGGTAAAGTGAGAAAGGGGAATAGGATTGTAATGTATAAAAATGATAAGCATGGTGACACTGTTGATAATGTGAATGAAGACAAAACATGCTATAAGTGTGGAAGGGTAGGACACTACCAAAGAAATTGTAAAGTGAAAACTGTTTTGGTAACAGGGGAAGATGGTCAAATCCCGGAAGAATTTCTCCAGATGGTTCAGGTGGAGGGGATAGAAGCCATGGCGTTACTGGATTCGGGAGCCGACCAAAGTATGGTTTCTCAAAGACTGTGGGAAACCATTGAGGACCAGTCTTCGGAGGCCCCGAATCAAGTAGCAGGGCAGGTACGCATACGCTGCGTACACGGAGAGGCCTCCCATTATCCCTTGCATGAAGTTAACATAAAGGGTTTTGGGGTCTCTCAGAAAATATTAGTAGCAGTAGTACCCAAGTTACTTTATGCTGTTGTCCTCGGGAGGGATTGGGCACCCGTCTGTCACGAAATAGAGAAGGGTCTCCCGGAGGTAATAGCCCCTACACCCACACGCTGCCAGCCTGTAGATGTAGAAGTAGGAGCTGAGGCCTTAGCGGCTAGCATTCCTGGTCCTCTGCTTGGGAAGCCGCGTAAAACAGACTCCCCAAAGCAGCCCCCACTCAAGGCAACAGCACCTGATAAACCAAAATTCGTTTTGCAATTTTGTAAAATAAATACTCAGGCTAAGGAACCAACAAGGGCTACCGTGGCAGCCGCGGGATATGATCTCTTTAGCGTGGAGGACGCCCTTGTTAGGAAAGGGGGACAGGCTCTGATAGATACTGGGATCCAGGTAAAAATCCCAGAGGGATGCTATGGGCGCATCGCACCCCGGTCAGGGCTAGCGGTAAAACATTCGCTAGATGTGGACGCTGGGGTCATTGACCCGGATTATCGAGGTCCCCTAAAAGTCTTGCTATTCAACTTAGGGAATAAAGACTTTAAAATACATACAGGTGACCGTATTGCACAGCTGATTTGTGAGCGGGTAGGGTTCCCCTTAGTGGAAGAAGTACCCTCACTGCCACCAACAAAGCGGGGGGCGGGGGGATTTGGCTCCACAGGCGAAAGGGAGGTTAAAAACCTAACAGCCTTAGGGGAAGAAAGAAGCGAGGAGGATCTGGGCCCACAGATTGAGGACTGGCAAAAGCAACCTACCCCAAGGATAGGGACCGAGCTGTCGCCCCAACAGCAGAAAGAATTGATACAGGGAAATTTAAGGATGTGCTGACAACTAGGCCGGGTGAGACCCACCTTGTAGCACATGAAATTATTACAGTCCCCGGGCGAGTAATTCGGCAACGGCACTATAGAATGCCAGAGACTCGCAAACAAGAAGTGATCAAGCAGGTAAAAGAAATGCTGGCCACTGGCATCATTGAAGAATCACGTAGCCCGTGGTCCAGTCCGATGGTGCTAGTGCCTAAGCCTAATGGAACCTTAAGGTTCTGCATCGACTTTAGGCAAGTTAACGAAATTTCGCAGTTCGATGCATACCCAATGCCTCGTATAGACGATCTTTTGGATCGCCTAGGGCAAGCCAAGTATCTGACCACCCTTGACCTAAGTAAGGGCTATTGGCAGATTCCCTTAACACGGGAATCTAAGCCCAAGACAGCGTTTAGCATGCCGATTGGGCTGTTTCAATTTAAAAGGATGCCCTTTGGGTTACATGGGGTGGCCGCACATGCCAGCGGTTGGTGGACCACGTTTTGCGGCCCCACCACGAATATGCCCTTGCTTACATGGACGATGTAGTCATATATAGCACGTCCTGGGCGCAACATCTGGCTAGGGTGGAGGCGGTGCTAAGAGCACTACGGAGGGCTGGCCTTACCCTCAACCCGGAAAAATGCCTGTTTGCTACAGAAGAGGCCAAATATTTAGGCAATATGATTGGTAGAGGGCTAGTAAAACCCTTAGCAAACAAGATAGAAAGTGTCAGGGATTTCCCTAGACCTTCTACGAAAAAACAGGTCCGAAGCTTTCTGGGGTTACTCGGCTACTATCGCCGTTTCATACCCCGATTCGCGGAGGAGAGCATGGTCTTCACGGCCATGTTAAAAAAGAATGCGCCCAACCATGTACAGTGGACCCCAGAGGCAGAAACAGCATTTGAAGCTTTAAAGGGGAAGCTCTGTAGCACCCCGGTGCTGCGGGGTATAGACTTTAATCTGCCGTTTATTGTACAAACGGATGCGTCAGACACGGGATTAGGGGCAGTGCTATCCCAAGTTTTTGATGGGGTCGAGCATCCAGTAGCGTATCTCAGCAGGCAGCTCTCTAAGGCGGAGAAAAATTACGCCACGATAGAGCGTGAATGCCTGGCGATAAAATGGGCCATTGAGGCGCTCCGTTTTTATCTAACGGGTAGGAAATTTTTACTTGTAACGGATCATGCCCCGTTAAAATGGCTCCACTTAATGCGAAATAATAACGCGCGATTAACAAGGTGGCACCTAGCGCTACAAGCTTTTAATTTCACTGTTCAGCATAGAGCAGGGAAAACACATGGCAATGTGGACGCACTTTCGCGTATTACGTGCTGTCCGTCTGAGACTGGGGCAGCCCGTAATATTTTAAGGGGGGGAATCTGTCACAGTGCTGACTCATTAGTGACCCCTATGGAGACAGAAGATAGTGCAGCTCAGGGAAATAATGACGTTCTGAGAGAGCACATGGTGGAAAGTTGCCAGGGGCAACGTAAGCAAGTGAGGTCACGAGCTTGGGAGACACCCTCAGCCAATAGGGAAGCCAGGGGATTTTCACCTGACTCTAATCAGTTAGGGTGTGGTGCAGCTAGGAATTACCTAAATAAACCTAGCTCACAAACAGTTAAGCAGAACGAGAACAGGAGCAAGGCTGAAAGGTTTAAATGCAGGACAAAGGCACAAACCAGGAGCCAAGATAGGAACTGGAGAGAAACCCAGAAAAGGAACTGGTTACAGGAGGAGGACGAGAGGAGCTGTGGAGAGAGCGTGTCAGAGTACCCCATTGGAAGCTTGAATGGACGTCTGTGTGAGTCTGAAGAGTGCTTGGATGAAAGGTACAGACAGCGTGACACAGCTAAGGAAAGTAAATGTAACAACCCAGCGTGGAGCAGAGATAAGAAAGAAAAGGTACAAGCCAGGAAGTTTAATTCCAGTGCAAGGAGGGAAGCAGAGATATTCCTGTACCCTTTTTATAAGCAAAGTAAAGGCTTTTTACCTGAAGAAGGGACACACTCTGCAAGGTACGTGAGACCTAGAGTTTCTCAAGGACTGCCGTCAGGAGTTCCAGCTGGTTCTCAGTTCCTACCTAAAGCAGAGCTCAGGGCAGGGCCAATTCCACCTAATAGTGGGGCAGAGCAATTCCTCAACCTGTTTCACAGAGGTCAGCAGAGGGGAGGCTCCTATTATCACAGCAAGAAAGATTGTGGTAATTACCAACAGTTTTCCTCTAGCAAAGGAGAACGACGTCACAGCCAGGACGGGCTGTTTGCTGAGCCCACACAGAGGGAGAGTGCAAAGGGATTGATTCCTGATGTGGAGCCAATGCAATGTGATTTACCTATAACTGAAGATATTATAGAAATGGACTGTAGTCTTTCTGTAGCAGATGATATAATATCTCTCAGATAAAAAGGAATAAGCAGCCTGCCAAGGCAAAGCAAGGCCTTATTCTCAGTGGCTACCAGCCTAAGTTTAAAGTACATTTCTGTTGCTGAAAGAAAGCTATTTTGTGTTCATTTTTGCTTTCTGTTTCACCCAGGAAGGGTTTTTGTTTGTGTTGCTGTAAATATTTGAATATCCTAATTGGGAAGGGAAATAAAGCCCTATTTACCTTATTTGGTTGTCCACAACTATTTTGGTGTAATCTGGCAGCAGCTACAACTACCAGGAGGCCAGTTACACCGGGGTCTAGTGCAATACCAAAGCTCACCGGTAGGTGCACCAAGAGGGCCCGCGACAACTGCCACCATTATATGCAAATCTCTCCCATGTATATTCATTGTGGTTATCCTGAAAACCCGACTGGCTAGGTGGGTACTGAGGACAGGGTTGAGGACCCCTGACAGACACACCAAAAGTTGGGAAGGTAGTTTAGTTTTTAAAGGAAACATTTTTAATATAAATTAGGCAATGTAAATTCTTTGCAAATATATGGAAATATGCCAAAGAATTGGCACCGGACCTGAATAACCTGCCATCTTTAATCTGCTCCAAGAAACCAGGAGCCTCAACTATAGCAATCAGTAACCCAGTCATTAGTGACGATTATGGTATTTCCTAGGTGGTTAAAATATTAACCTCTAACAGCCTTTGGATCTGCTAAGTGGTGCTTGGCAGGCTTGTCACATTGCCAATTTCCAAGGTATACATTATTGCAAAATGCAGCAGTGATACATGTGTCAACTGTTGGCTAATAGGCAATTTTTTACATTGCTTGCTGTTTGTGCAACAAATTAAATATAATGCATGTTTTTGAGTCAGCGTGGATTTCTGGCGACCCAGCAGCTCCTGGGTTTCTTGGCAACGTGGCCAGAAGTAGATTACCAGGCCTTTTTTCCAGGGCAATGGAGGGTTAACTGACTTGCCCAAGACCACATGGAGTGCTAATGGGAACTGAACCCTTGCTCTAACAATTAGGCTACTCCTCCACTCACACAACAAATGAAAAAAAAAAACCTCTCAATATTTAGGACCAGATTTAAGGATTGCACAAAATTAGGAAAGGGGGGAGGGGGACGGGGGAGTACAAAAGAATTGCAAGTCGGTTTCCTTGAACAATTTTACATAAAACTAAAATGTCAAACAATTTGTACGTGATACATTGTATTGGACACAATGGAGTCAATATTCAAAAGGTTTATGTGGTTTGCAGGACCTGCAAACCAGATAAACCCCAGCAATCCCAATATACAGTGACATTAACCAGTTAGTACCATTGAATATCCCCACAGACTGCTCGAAAAACATCTGGTTTGTTTTGAGGTAATCCATGGGAGGAGCTGGTTTGATCCTGGTCACAATCTGGTTAGTGGTGAGATCCAGCCTCTAACCCGCTAGGCAAATCACATAAAGTTAGAATAGATCAATGGCTGTCCTAACTTTATTCCGTTTTTGCTATCCAGTTAGCAGTTGAATATCGCTGTTAACCGGATAGTGAACACTATGAGTGGTGACACCAGATATTCAGTGCTGGACACTGGATATCTTCCAGCATTGAATATCCAGTCTTAAATGCTGCAGCTGGCACTTAAAAAAAATGCTGGCCATGGAGTTTGAATACTGACCTCAATATATTTGTGACTTTTGTTTGTATGTATCCAAGTGGCAAGCACACCACCTTATTCATAGATAAAGAAATCCTACTTCTTATGTGGTTTCGAAATAGCTCGTTCTTTGGAGATCTGCAGGTCAGCCTATGGCACAAACAGGTCATATGACATTGCGTGGCTCTGAATGGAATATATTTTCACAGCTTTCAGCAAGAAAGCAAATGTCTTTTCTGAATTTAGAAGTATTTCTGAATGTAAGCTATCCCTTCCTAAGTAGGTATCTGTCTTCCATGGACAAGCAGGAATGAAGTCCTCACATATGGGTGATGTCATCCGATGGAGCCCATGCTGGAATGCTCCCCAGCTACTAGTCAGAGCTTTTGGGAGCTTCCTCTGCGCATGTGTGCCATCTTTCCACCTGCCACCATGGCACCATTTTAGATTAGTCTTTGTTTTTCTGTGGAGCCCAACGGACACGTTTTGTAGACTCTCCAGTGTTGGTAAATTTTTCTCTCACTGGGGACTCTCGCCTTCAGTGGCTCTTTTACCTTTTTTCCCACCTGCTCATTGCAGATTTTGTATCTCTCCTGGTAATTAGTTTAGTTTCTTGATTGTTTAAAGTTTCCTTTTATTTTCCATGGCATCTCTGCCCCCTTAGGCACCAGTGCTTTCGCCGTGGGTCCTTTGTTTTTCAAAATTGTGGCTGTTTTTCTGGCTGATATGTCCCAAAAAATTGCCAGCGGGTTTAAAAAAGTGTTTGCGGTGCTCAAGGACCATATCCACTACAGATACTCATAATTGGTGCCCAGTGCTTGGGGACCCTATTATCAACCCTCTTTTTGTAATTTGTGTTTACAGGTGACAAAAAGGGGACGGAAGGGTTGAGAGAAATAGTGTGAATCACTTTTTGGTGCTCACAAGTCCAATCTATTGACATTTGAGGCGCTGGTCTCTATGGCTTCAAAGACTACATTAGACACTGGTGGTGCATAGATATCAAGGAGTTCAAGCCCACTCAGAGCCAAGCACCCAAAGTGCCCTGGAGCATCGGCCATTGATCAATCTCCACCAAAAGAAGAGGAAAGGTTCAGCTTTGTCTTTATCGGTGGCACAGGGTGATCGTGCTGAGCACCAAGTGAAGGCTCTGATGCATTGGCGTCGAAGCCTTCAAGGCATGGTGCTGAGAGCAATAAGGGCCCATGAGAGTGCACCTCTAAGCTGCCCAGAAGAGAGAAGAGATCCATTCTCCAGGACATCAGAGGTGCAGCACTGTCCTACTGATAGCCGAGACCAAGCTGCCAATATCCCCTTGCAGATTCTGGTTACATCGGCCAAGATTGCTAAGGCCTCGCAGACTTCGGAGTCAGCAGCCATGGCGAGAGGCCTTCTGAAGGCTCTCGAGAAATGAATCATGTTGCTGTTGGCCATGCAGCAGACTGGTGCCTCGACATCGGGAGCATCAACATCACCAACCATCCAACTGATCTTTGAGATGCATGGGTTGCCTGCAGGAAAAGCATCATCATCGGGGTATTGAAGGACTCTGACAATGGTGCCAGCACAGCCAATATCTAGCATTTTGGGGTCTGATGCTTCCTTGAAAACTAGATGAGCATCGGTGTATCGTTATTCTTGATTGCCGAGGGTCAGGAGAGAGATCCAGACAGAGATTCAGAAGTGCTTCGACCACCTATTTGAGTCTGACTCAGAAGGCTGGGTCACTGATGTTGAGTCCAAGGACTTGTTGGAGGACAGGTCTTTAGAGCTTCCATCAAACCCTTCTCCTCCTCCTAAGTGATGCAAGTCGCCTCCTGAGGATATGACTTTCCAAGATTTTGTCAGGGATATGGCCAAAGCCATACCATTTGATTTAGAGACAGAGGGTGAGTCCAGGGCAGAGGAATTGGAGGTCCTTGAGTATTCTTTAGCCCTTAAGGAAGAGGCGACAGTGCCTGTGCATCACATCTTTCAGAGAGTATAGGTGAGAATGTGGACGAACCCCCTCAATGTGGCTCCAGTCAGTAGAAGGCTTGACTCCATGTATAAAGTTTAGAAGGCTTCCAGATTTTAGAAGCCCCAACTTCCTCACCATTCTTTGATGGTCAAATCCACCCTTAAGAGATCCAAAAGTTCTAAGACTCACTCCTTGGTGTTGTCATGCAGCGAGGGCTGATGAGAGCCCAGTTGAGAGAAAAGAAGGTGCTTTTCACAGAGAAAAAGACTTGCAATATTCCCAGGAACCAGCTAGAGGGAGCAAGAGTGTCTTCAGGGAGACTAAAGAGCCACGCTCAGCTGGTCACGAGGAAATGCCAACCAGCTTCCAATCCTCAAAGGCAGGAGGGCTTCATAAGGGGAGTGTGGAAGACTGGAAGACTGGAAGAGAGAAAGGAGAAGAGGCAGCACTGGCAACAGACGAAGCAGCAGCCCGAGCAGAAGCAAGGGGCGAATCACTGGCAGCACCAAGAGAGAGAGGTGGAAGTGGAAACCTGACTACTCTAGTGCTAGAGGATTCCCAGGAGGGAGAGGTAATTTCCCAGGAGCTGAGGAAGGACCTAAGGAGGTGTCAGCTCAAGCGAAACTGAGAGCTGTTTGCCCTCAGAGGCAAAAGCATTGCTGTAACTGCAACCCTAAGCCAAACAAGAATCAGCTGGAGAAGCCAAGCCACACTGAGTCAGAAAGCCAGAAGCTGGGCTTGTACAGAGGCAGGCCTTCACCAGAAGGAATTCAAAGGCTACAGGGTAAGCCTAACCTGCATAGAAAAGGATTTCACCAAGCTGCTGCCTGGGAAAGGCAGGCAGTGGAAGAAAGCCGGTTACTTGAGGATTGCTGCCATACAAGGTATGAGAAATGTATGCCTAATAAGAAAGTTGTGAATGGTAAAAGCTATGATAAAGCTGCTATAAGGAGAGAGGGTGCTTTAAAGCCTAACACAGCACGTGGCCGACGCCCTAGGCTAGGCCAAGGACATTGGGAACTGCTACAGAAATTATACAAAACCCCTGAATGTGTTTTACAAGAAACCAGGGATACAGAATCAGAGCTTTCTGATAACGAGCCAATGCAAGTGGAACTGGCAGGAGATTTATCTGACCATGAGATGGACTGTACACTTTGCATTTCTGAAAGTTTAGAGTCACTGCCAGACTTGTGATTGGGTGAATTGCCAGCAGAGCATTCGGTATTTGTTTGAGCACCTCCATTCCTGTGACGTATAACAGTTTTTGCTTTGAACCCTGAGTTTGTTTTCTACCTGAATTAAGGACATTTGCTTTAAAGTTGTAACCCACTATTTAGAACCACTGTGAAAAGGGAAATAAAAGCCTTATTAATTCCCACCACTCAGCTTGATTGTTTCATTGAAGATTGGAGCTCAAGCAATTACAAGGACCCAGAGCCATTTGGGCCTTTAGAAGACTCTCTAATCTTAACCTTATATTTTTGTGTCCCACCTGCCCTGGCGTCCACTGGCCACCAGGGAAGTGTTGCTGACAGTGTCCCCAGGGAGGAAAGCTTGGACATTGGACTCTTTTGGGAGAAGTTGTTTTTTCAGAATTCCATGCTAATGGCCCAAATGGCCTCTTACCAGCTCTACATGAGCATGTTTTTGAAGAACATCATGCCCTAGCTGATCTGTCCCAGTATCTCCCTCTGGAGAAGTTGGAGCAGAATCGTTCCCTAGTGGCTTACAGCAAGGACGGCTCGAAGTTCATGGTCAGAGCAACCTATGAGATCTTTGAAACGGCATTGAGAGCTTCTGCCATAGGTTTTGGCACTTGGAGGCTTGCCTGGCTCTGGTCCTCAGACCTGAAACAATCAGTGCAGGACAAGCTTGCTAATGTGTCATGAGTGGAGAGAATCTCTTTGGAGACCAAGTTGAAAAGAAAGTTGGAATCATTGAAAAGCAACATGTCACCCTTCAGAATCTCTCAAGGCACACATCCAAGTTGGGCCCTACCACAGGAGGTACCAAGGGGGAACCCCGAAAAAGACCTATTACTCTCGTAGGTGTAGCTACTTTCCTGGGTCCCAAGCCTCTCAACTGAAGCAGGCTTCTCGGCCACAGCCATGGCGTAAGAAGCCTCAGAAGCCCCAACCTGCCCCTTAGCCAAAGCCTTGGGCAGGGTTTTGACTGATTCGTTCAGAGCATAGTTCTCTACTGGTAATCTCAATGGAAAGCTCTCCTGTTGGGGGCAGGCTCATTCTTTTTGCCCAAAGGTGGCCCCTTGTAACCTCAGACACTTGGTTTCTTCAAATTGTCCAAAGCAATTATAAGTTACATCTATTTGGCATTCCTCCAAAATTGCCTCCAAGGGTGCATCACATTGACCTTCTGCATCAGGAAGTGCTTCAGAGAGAAATCACCACCCTCTTGGAGGATCTTGTGATCAAGCTTTTGCCACCAGAGCAAAAAGGGCAAGGATTGTATTCCACAAATTTTCTGATCCCCCGCAAAAACAGGAGGATTCTATCCCATCTTAGACCTCAGCGGTCTGAACAGGTACCTCATCAAGGAAAAGTTCAGAATGATTTCTCTGGGTACCCTTCTTCCTTATCTACAAAAGGAGATTGGTTATGCTCCCTGGATCTGAAGGATGCATACACCCATATACAGATACATCCCACTCACAGGAATTATCTCAGATTTGTCCTGGGGGGGGGGACAACACTTTCAATACCAGGTGTTGCAATTTGGCCTAGCCTCAGCACAGGTCTTCATAAAATGTCTGGAAGTACTAGCAATGCTGGGAGTGTTTGTCTTCCCCTATTTGGACAATTGGCTGATCAAGAGTACCACTACAGAAGGAGCTCGAGAATCAACATGGTTGACCATGCGGGTCCTGGAACTACTAGGGTTTATCATAAATTACCTGACATCCCACCTATAATCCACCCAACAATTCGAATTCATTGGAGCCTTGCTCGATACAACTCAGGAGAGAGCCTTCCTCCCGCACCACAGACTTTACAGATTTTTAGCGCTAGTGCGAGAGACTCAATTGAGTCAGCATGTCACAGCTCACAAGATGTTAACTGTGCTAGGGAACATGGCCTCTACAGTACACATAACACCCTTCGCATGTCTGTATATGAGACAGGCTCAGTGGACTCTGATGGCGCATTCAAATTGGGTTGGCGAGCTCATCTCGATGGGTTTCACATTCAGGGCGACTGTTCCTTCCAGGAAAGTCTCCACCAGATCAACTCTTGGAGTTAAGAGCTGTCAAATGCTCTAAAGATTTTCAGAGATTGCTTAGCCAATCAAATTGTCCTGATTCAAACCTGGAAATAACAATGTTCTACATCAACAAGCAGGGAGGAATGGGGTCGTACTTCCTGTTTTGGGAAACAATCAGCTTGTGGAAGTTTGCCACTTCCCATGGGATGGACTTGAGAGCTACATATCTTCCAGATGAACAAAACACTCTGACACACAGACTGAGTCAAGTCCTTCATCCACACGAATAGACACTGGACAGGAAGGTTGCAGCTCGAATCTTTCGAGAATGGGGCACCCCTCAATAGATCTGTTTTGTGACTCCTCAGAATGCCCAAGTAAATCAGTTCTGATTTTATTTATTTAACACTTATTTATATACCGCATCTTCCAGCGATCAGTTGCAGATGCAGAGTAAGATCACACAGCAGACTAGCCTCGGATGCTTTCCTCCTGCATTGGCAGGGGGAAGGGGGAGGGGT
Organism: Ichthyophis bannanicus; assembly: GCA_033557465.1. NCBI lineage: Eukaryota > Metazoa > Chordata > Amphibia > Gymnophiona > Ichthyophiidae > Ichthyophis > Ichthyophis bannanicus. The sequence continues at coordinate 54,158,680 of CM066040.1, forward strand.
CTTCTGCATGCATATTCTCCAATACCTCTCATTGCAAAGATCCTCTTGAAGCTCAAAACAGACAGAGGCATGATGATTCTCATCACTCTCTACTGGCCCTAACAGCCTTGGTTTCCTCTCTTGTTGCAGCTCTCCAGTCAGGAACCACTCCTACTTGGCCAGGCACCAGACCAAATTTCGCAGGATAGCGGGTTGATGTTACACCCCAACATCAAGTTCTTGGCCCTCATGGCATGGATGCTGAGAGACTAATATTATGCAAGCTCAATCTGCCGGCTGGCATGACAGATATCCTTTTGACTTCCAGGATGGCCTCAACGGGAAAGTCCTATTCATGCAAGTGGAAGAGGTTTGCTGTCTGGCATGTGTGCCACACAAAAACTGCTCAAGTATCTTCTACACCTTTCTGAGTCTGGACTTATGTCTAACTCTGTCAGGGTTTACCTCCATGCAACTGGAGCTTATCATTGAGGAGTAGAGGGGAAGTCCATCTTTGTGCAGCCTTTAGTTATTCGCTTTATGTGGGGGTTGCTTCTCTTGAAGCCTCCCTACAAACCTACTGCAGTGTCTTGGGACCTCAGTGTGGTTCTTGCGCAGTTGATGAAAGCTCCTTTTGAGCCACTCAGTTCCTTCCCTCTGATATTTTTGACCTGGAAGGTTTTGTTTTGGTGGTGGTCACTTCAGCAAGCAGGGTGAGTGAGCTTCAGGCTCTCGTAGTTCATCCACCTTATATCAAATTCCATCTTAATAGAGAGATCCTCCATACTCATCCTAAATTCCTTCTAAAAGGTGGTATCAGATTTCCACCTTCAGCAGTCAATTGTCCTACCAAAATGTTTCCCAAAACCTCATGCCAACAAAGGGGAAACTGCCTTACACATGTTGGACTGCAAGCGAGCCTTGGCCTTCTATTTGGAGTGGACAAAAGCCCATAGAAAGTCTATTCAGCTTTTGTTTCTTTTGACCCCAATCAGCTAGGAGCTGTTGTCTCCAAATGTCCTCTTTCAATTTGGCTAGCAGACTTCATCTCTTTCGCTTATGCCCAAGTAGGACTGAGCCTTGTCTCGGCCCATAATGTCAAAGCCATGGCTGTGTCCATGCCTAACCTGTGCTCGGTTTCAATGTTAGAGATTTGCAAAGCTATAACGTGATTTTCAGTCCACACATTTACATCTCACTACTGTCTAGATGGGGATTCCCGACACGACAGCAACTTCGGCCAATCAATTCTATGGAATCTGTTTGGCGATTAGAATCCAACTCCATCCCCCAAGCCCATTCTTTCTGTTCAACCTAAAAAAAAAGAGGAATATTTGAGGTCATGTGATGCACATGGGCAGAGCAGACACAGCGTGAGCTCTCTTTGGGGCCTTCCCACCTGCCCTGCCTTTCTTCTTCAACCTGAAGTACAGTGCAAGTCAGAGAACACAGTGCCAGGAAAGTATAGTTGGGTGGAGAGTGTTGGGAGAGGGGGTGGGGAATCAAAATCTGTGGGGCGGATGTGAGGGGGTGAACAAGAGGGGTTGGGGAAGGGGACTAATGAATGGCTGAGGGGGAAGAGTGAGTGAGTATATGGAGGTTGGGCACGGCTCTTAGTTGGGCCGAGGGGGGCATAGAGATCCTAGATGCAGGCTGAGGGTTGGGATTGTGAAGGATATTGTGCACTGGGGAGGGAAAGGTAGAGGAAGATGGGGATGCATTGGAGGGGCCAGGCTTCTCAACAGCGGGAGAGCCCTAAAGCATCGTAAGGCGTGATAGTTCCAGGGGTTGAGGTTCAAGGGACGGGGAAAGGGTGGGCGGGAGGAAGAGGGGAGGGGGAGGAAGGAAGCCAGACCTGGAAGACACAGATGGACAATACTTTGGGTGTATGGTATTGGATTATGGGTGGATGCAGAGGGCTTAGGCTGGGGGGCTCCCTGTATTCAGAGGATGATGATGATCCGGTTCAATGTAAGGCATAGAATATGGGAGGTCCCCTGAAAATCTTGTCTTGGAATATCTGCAGGTTGGGCTCTCCCATCAAACACTATAAGATCTTGAAGGCATTGGCCAGGCATCAATGCGACATTGTCTTTCTCCAGGAGACCCATCAGACAGCCTATGAACATGTTAAATTTTGTCATAACTGGGTGGGGCAAGTATTTGGGGTTCCAGTGCAGGTGAAAAAAGGAGGAATGGCCATTCTCATACACAAAAGGATATGATTCACATTTGCTACTGAGATCCCTGATGTGTCTGGGAGGGGTTTGACTCTACAGGGCAACTTAGAGGATCTGCCAGTCATTCTGTGTATTATCTACGGTCTTAATGTACAAGATGCACCTCTTTATTCATGGATAGCATCAAGCAATTACTCGATATTCCGCTGGTGATGGGTGGCGATTTTAATAGTGTTTTTGGGCCACCTCCATAAAGAGGCGATGGGAATAGCCAGAGCCTTCGGTGTCTCCGTCCCGTGTGTCGGCCTATTTGCATGGTCTGTCATTAAAGCGACTCATGAGCCAACAGACAAAGCTGTTGGGGGCTCCCATTTCGGTGGCTGAGATGCAAACTGGCATTCAGAAAAATCAGTGTTGTAAAGCCTCCAGGCCGGGTGGCTTCAGAGCTGAATTCCATAGACTTCTCTCTGATTTAGTAGCCCCCCAGATGACAGAAATGTATGGAGAATGGGTAGAAAAGGGATGTTTCTCATGGGGACACAACCAGGCTCGTATTGTTCTTCTGCCTAAGCCTGGGAAAGACCCCCAGCAGATGTTGTCTTACAGACCAATCTCTCTAATTGACTTTGATATGAAGTTGATGGCTAAAACTCTGGCTGACCACTTGGCGCCCTTGCTGCCGGCCCTGGTACATGAGTCACAGGTAGGGTTGTCCAGGGTTGCTATGCCATATGAAATCTCAGGAAAATATTGGCATCTCTTGAGTGAGTCCGCGAACACCAGCTCCCATCCCTGTTGATAAGCTTTGATGCTGAGAAGGCGTTTGATAGAGTAGGGTGGCAATATCTTTTCTAGCTGTTGTCTTGCTATGACCTCGGAGATCAGTTTCTGTGCATGTACTCAGGACCCCAGGAAGTTGTGGGTGTTAATGGGACAATGTCTGAGCTGTTTACTTTGAGTCGAGGGACGAGACAGGATTGTCCCCTGTCCCCGCTATTGTTTGTCTTCTCGTTAGACCCGCTGGCATGGAGATTGGTGGACTGCCGGGCGACACCCTGGGTCCGGATTGGAAAAGGAGAGTTCAAAGTCTTGACCTTTGCCGATGACATGCTGGTGCATTTGACCACCCCAAAGCAGGCTTTGGCCAGAGTACTAGAGGAGTTTGAGCGCTTCGGGGGCCTTGCGGGGCTTAGGATAAATTTTGAGAAATCCAAAGCTTTAGACTTCTTGGGTAAGGCGAGGGACTCGTGGGGGCCGTTGTCTCTGCTACAGTGAGTGGGTGACGCCTTTACCTACTTAGGGATCCAGCTGTCAGTGGACCCTCAGATGCTGAACCAGAGGAATTGCAACAGAGTGCTTCAACAAATGTGACAGTGGATGTGCGATCGGACCCCCAGGATATCAATGCTTGACCCAATACAAGCATTGCGGAACCTGTGTTTTTTGGGGAAACTGCTAGGTACATATGACCTAGATTGGCCGCTGTTGGAAACAGGATACTGGGCTTGATGGACCTTGGTCTGACCCAGTATGGCATATCTTATGTTCTTATGTTCTTATGACATATCGGATGGTGCTGTTTCCTAGGCTACTGTATCTTTTACAGACCATCCTGATGCACCTTTTGCGGAAGGATATCATTAATTTGGATCGGGAAGTTTGCATGTTCCTTTGGCAGGGAAAAAAGGCAAGAGCACCTTTGGTGTGGCTTAAGGGGCCCTGGGAAAAAGGGGGGCTAGGTCTCCTTGACATTTTCAGATATGCGCAAGCATGTCAAAAGCGACATTTGGGAGGCTGTTTAGGATACACAGAGGTGTACATGCCGCAAGCCTTTGAAGAGGCCTTTGTCTCTCCACACTCACTGTTAGCTGTCTTACACATGGGTGGGGGGAGAACTGCCACAGCGCCTGGCAAAGAGTGTTCTGGTGGGACCGATTCAGGGGGCATGGCGCCTCCTATGTTCATAGCGACTGTCTCCAGCTGATTACCGCTTAGGGGCAATATCCATTTTTTGCCAGGTAACGAAACTCAAGCGTTTTGCGTCTGGGCGGCTAAAGGAATTCGAAATTTAGGGCACATGGTGGGCACAAGGTGTTTGTAAACCATTTTGAGATCTACGAGCCAAATATACCTTGTCGAAGGTACACATTTTTGCATATGCTCAGCTGCGGCATTACATGACATCCCTGCCACAGGACTCCTTGACCGCCGAGACGGCAGCTCAGCCCATTCAGTTTTTTGACTTGGGGGGGGGGGGCAGGAAAGGTCATCAGTCGCTCTGTACTCAAGGAAGCTGGCGCAGTGGTCACTCCTCTAGTTTTCACTGGGGTGGCAGGGAAACGAGCAGAGCAACTGGACAGCTTGTTCCTTTCTGAAGCAGTCTTGGGCACTGTCTGATGCATTCCAGGACTGGTCTTATCAGCTGGACTGTGCGAGATGCAGTTTTGAGCAGTTACTCCTTTGCATTTTTTGCCACGCTCACCTTGTGGAGAGGGATAACGCAGGATAGTAGATGTCCTTGCTGCCTTGCATCACAAGCAGATTTCGGTCACATGTGGTGGAAATGTGGGAAGGTTCAGAAATACTGGAGGCACATTCAGGCATATGTCAACTCCTTGCTGGGTCAGCAGGTGGAGTGGATGGAGAATCTTGTGGTATTTAATAGGTTACCGCCTTCGAACCCCAAGGACGGTGGCAAAGGTTGCTGGTCAGGAAGGCATATCTGGTGGGTAAACGGCCTCTTTTGTAGCACTGGAGAGGGGCGGAGGCATCCATGTTTCAAGAGTGGCACAGTTGTTTTTATCAGCTGATGCTCTTGGAGTGTCTTGATGCTAAGAGGGATGCCCAGAAATGAGAGGCCTTCCTAGCCCACTAGGAGTATTACATAGTCACACTGGTGCCTCGTGCGCATAATGAGCTTCTGACAATGTAGAGGGTTGGAAGGGTCTGCCCCTACAATGGGGGTACAAGCTGGCCTCTGGGGAGGTTGGGGGTTAGGTGAGGGAGGGGCAGGGGGTAATGGGGACAGGGTTGTAGGGACCTAAATTTAGGAGGGGGGTGGACTAACTCATAAAACCAAAAGTCCATTGTTATTGTGTGTAGGGAAACAGCAAAACAACAGAAAACAACCAAATTTGTTATATGTGTGTTGAAATTCTGGGTGCTGTGGTGTATGTTGGATTGGTTTAATAAACATTATTTAATAAAAAAAAGAGGAAAACTTTTATTGTGTATATATATATTCCGTATATTCTGTTCTATCTGTTAGTTGATTTTATGTAAATATTCAATTGAGTTTGTATTGTAAATAGTTACCCTTTGTTATCCAAGTTTTTGCCCTGTTATCTGTAAACTCATACGTGTTCAAATGTACTGAGATTTTAATGTTCAATGTAAACCGCGCTGATGCTGAATAGTGCGGTATATAAGAAACTTTAAATTAAAAATAAATAAATAAATATATATATATATATATATATATATATATATATAAAAATATATATATATATATATATATATAAGAATACAAAAGGCCTGTTGCCAAAAAGCAGACCGACTTGGTTATCCCTGTTGGGCTCATCTGCACACTCATTTGCTTACAGTAGCCTGCAGTTAGGGAATACCAGGCGGAAAGATGGCGTGCATGCACAGAGGAAGCTCCCAAAAGCTTTCATTAGTAGCTGGGCAGCATTTCCACGCAGGGCTCCATCGATGATATCACCTATACATGAAGACTTATTCCTGCTGTCCAAGGAGAACACCTGCTACAGGTGAGTAGCTACCTTTTCTGCCTGCATATCAATGAGATCAGAGAGTTAGGGGGTCATTTCAAAAGTCTTAGTCATGATTTGGACGTACGAGGACATGGCAATCATGGAGACGTCTCCGGAGCCATTTTACTAGTTGACATTTAGAGACGTCTCAGGTGCAGGGATGTCCAAGTAGGCAGGGGAATGGTAGAAGCATGTCTAGGGCGATACAGTGAACTTAGATGTCCCCCTTTGCTTTCAGAAAAGTCAGATGTCTGTAGACATGTTCACATTTAGACCTGCTACAAGCATCAGGAAAGTGCTTGCTGTGGCCTTAAAACATCAAAAGGATAAAGAGAAGATGGAGAAGTGACTAGCCTAAGATTACAAAGACCCACACTGGGATTTGAACCCTGGCCACCCTGCTCCTAACCCACTACTTTAACCATTAGGCTATTAGATAACCCTGTTCTGACATGCTATACTGGGGAAATCTATGTAGATGTCTCCATAGACGTCCATTTCTAAAATCATGCCTGAACTTGCACATGGGTAAGATTTGCCTCTTTGCGGATGATACCAAAACCTGCAATAGAGTAGACACCCAGGAAGATGTAGATAACATGAGGAGGGTTCTAGCTAAGCTTGAAGAATGGTCTAGAATTTGGCAGCTGGGATTTAATGTTAAAAAATGTAAGGTCATGCATTTGGGCTGCAGCAATCCAAGGGCGCAATATAGTGTAGGGAGTGAAGTACTTTTGTCCACTAAAGAAGAGCGGGACCTCGGCGTGGTTGTGTCTGATGATCTTAAAGTAGCTTAACAGGTAGAAAAGGTGACAGCAAAAGCTAGAAGGATGCTTGGGTGCATACGGAGAGGAATGACTAGCAGAAAAAAGGAGGTGATAGTGCCTCTGTATAAGTCTTTGGTGCAACCTCATTTGGAATATTGTGTGCAATTCTGGAGACCACACCTTCAAAAGGATATAAACAGGATGGAGTCAATACAGAGGGTGGCTACTAAAATGGTTAGTGGTTTTCATTATAAAGCATATGAGGACAGACTTAAGGATCTTAATATGTACACCTTAGAGGAAAGGCGGGATAGAGGTGATATGATTGAGACATTTAAATACCTCTGTGGCATAAATGCACAGGGGGAGAGCCTCTTTTGATTGAAAGCAAGTTCTTCTCCGAGGGGACATGGGATGAGTGTGAAAGGGGATAGATTCAGGAGCGATATGCAGAAATATTTCTTTATGGAAAGAGTGGTGGATCCGTGGAATAGTCTCCCAGTGGAGGTGGTAGAGATGAGGACAGTATCTGAATTCAAAAAAGCGTGGGAGAAACAGAATATCTTTAAAGGAAAAAAGGGGACTGTTGTAGTTGTTGATATGAAAGGACAGACTAGATAGGCCATGTGGTCTTTTTCTGTCGTCATTTTTCTATGTTTCTATACCTGTCTATTTTTTCAGACGTTCCGCCTTTGACTGAGTTTTTAGTTTTGGTGTTATGGTGGCTTTGAATATCAGAAGAGCAGTTTGTGCTCTGGCAGAGTTCAATCCCATGGAAATGAATTATCAGCAGACTTTAACCTTGACGAGCATGGTCTTGGGGTAATGCACAGGGCTAATAGTAAAGCTCTGTTTGCTGCATGGCTTTCACCTTATGTGTCTATGGGAGTGTTGTAGATGGTGACTCAAGCCCTCTTAATCTCACATTTGGACTACTGCAATGCCCTGTTGATAGAAGTCCCAGGTAGAGTGGTTAAAAAGTTTCAGATATTGTAAAATGCAGCAGTAAGAGTGGTTTTGGGAAAACCAAGAAAAAAAGGAGGACTTTTGATTGCCTTTCATTGGCTTCCGATGGAGGCTAGGATTGGGTTTTCACATTTCAGGCATTACATGAGGGAGAGCTGCAATACTTGGCAAGTAGATTGAAGAGATACTGTCCAAGGTATACTTTAAGAGCAGTGGAGGATTATCTGCTGGTAGTCACCTTGGTGAAGGAATTACAGAGGGAATGTTGGTGGGCATGTATGTTCTCTGTGATGGACCCTGTTTGGTGGAACTTAATGCCTAGGGAAGAAAGGCTGGAGAAAATCTACTCTTTTCACAAGTTGATTAAATCCTGGCTTTTATCCCATTCCTATGAATTCTGAGATTTGGTTGGGGGAGGGAGGTGAGCTGTTATTTTCTGAATTTTATGTGATTTTTATATTTTTATTGTTCTGTGTTTTTTTATGTATGTTGACTTTGGAAACTGCTTTGAACAAACTGAATTCTGTATATGGGATCTATAAGATTTTATAATAAATAAATATAAAACTACTATTACTACTACTTAACATTTCATTCATGAGGTTTTTTTTCCTTTTGTGATAGCTGGGGGGGGGGGGGTCAGGAGGTGGCAATCCCAGACTTTTGAGAGGGATAGATAAATATCTTGGTATCCATTAGGATGCTAAAAGTGAAAGAACTAGAAGCAGTAGGTAGTGACAGAGGCTTTAGTTTCAGGTTTACTCGTATCATATATTACAAATCAAAGGAGAATATCTAAGTGGTTTATATAATCAAAATTAAAGATACAATTCAAAAAGAACGGGGTGGGAGGAGACACAGTGACCAAAGGGAAGCACAATAGGCAAAAGGTACAATATTCCATAAGTAGGACACATGAAATCAGGAGGAAACCACAATTTTAGCAGGGCTGGCCAGCCAGCCAGTGAGTGCACTCATTACACTAAACACTAAATCTGGGGAAAAGCCAAGATAAAATAGTAGATTTTCAGGGCACTTTTGCTTCTTTTATGTGAGAATTCCAGCCTGATATATAGGGGCAGGTTATTCCACAGAGTGGGAACAAGCACACTGAAATAGATAAGTTCCAACCAAATCATTAAGTGTGATGGAATAACTAGCAGATTATGTTGTAAAGAACAGAGGGCATGTGGAGGAGCACAGGAGACTAAAAGGACAGCAAGGAAGAATGGTAAACCAGAATAGTAGACCTGAGATGTGATAAGTAGTACCTTAAAATATGCCATACTGGGTCAGACCAAGGTCCATCAAGCCCAGTATCCTGTTTCCAACAGTGGCCAATCTAGGTCATACGTACCTAGCAGTTTCCCCAAAAGACACAAGTTCCACAATGCTTGTATTGGGTCAAGCACTGATATCCTGGGTCCCTTCTTAATAATGGTTTATAGACCTTTCCTCCAGGAACTTGTCCAAACCTTTTTTAAATCCAGCTACACTAACAGCCTTGACTACATCCTCCGGTAACAAATTCCAGAGTTTGATTACACGTTGAGTGAAAAAATATTTTCTTTTATTAGTCTTAAATAGTTTACCCTGTAGCTTCATTGCATGTCCCCTAGTCTTTCTATATTCTGATAATGTAAACAATCGATCTACGTTTACCCGTTCCACTCCATTCATTAATTTATAGACTTCCATCATATCTCCCCTCAGCCGTCTCTTTTCCAGGTTAAAGAGTCCTAACCTTTTTAGCCTTTCTTCATAGGGGTATCCTTCCATCCCCTTTACCATTTTGGTGGCTCTTCTCTGAACCTTTTCTAATAACGCTATATCCTTTTTAAGATACGGCGACCAGAATTGACACAGTATTCAAGGTGCGGTCACACCATGGAACGATATGGAGGCATTATAATATCCTTCGTTTTATTTTCCAATCCTTTCCTTATGATACCTAGCATTCTATTTGCTCTCTTGGCCGCCGCTGCACACTGGGCCGAGGGTTTTAACATGTTATCCACGATGACGCCTAAATCTTTTTTCCTGGGTGGTGGTTCTTAATGTGGAACCTTGCATCGTATAACCATAGTTTGAGTTGTTCTTCCCTAGGTGCATAACTTTGCACTTGTCCACATTAAATTTCATCTGCCATTTTGATGCCCAGTCTTCCAATTTATCAAGATCCTCTTGCCATTTTCCAGAATCCTCTTGGGTTTTAACAACTTTGAATAGTTTTGTGTCATCTGCAAATTTGATAACCTCACTCGTTATTCCCTTTTCCAGGTCATTTATTAATATGTCAAAAAGCAGCGGACCCAGAACAGATCCCTGGAGTACACCACTATTCACCTTTCTCCATAGGGAAAATTGGCCATTTAGCCCTATCCTCTGGGTTCTATCTTTTAACCTGTTCCTGATCCACAATAGTACACTGCCTCCTATCCCATGACTCTTTAGTTTTGCCAAAAGTCTCTGATGAGGGACCTTGTCAAAGGCTTTCTGAAAGTCCAAATACACTATATCAACCGACTCACCTTTGTCTACCTGTTTATTTACACCTTCAAAAAAACATAACAGATTAGTAAGACAAGATCTCCCTTGTCAAAAGCCATGTTGGCTGTCTCCCATTAAGCCATGACTATCTACATATTCAGCAATTTTGTTCTTTATGATGGTTTCTACCATTTTTCATGGTACTGATGTCAGGCTCACGGGTCTGTAGTTTCCCAGATCACCCCTGGAACCCTTTTTAAAAAATGGTGTTACGTTCGACATCCTCCAATCTTCAGGTATTACAAATGATTTTAATGATAGTTCACAGATTACTAATAGCAGGTCTGCAATCTCATATTTCAGTTCTTTCAACACCCTTGGATGTATATCATCCGGCCCAGGTGATTTGCTACTCTTCAGTTTATCTAATAGTTGTAATACATCTTCCTGATGTATCAATATTTCCTTCAATTCTTCCACACCTTTAAATACCACTTCAGTCATGGGTAACATCCCTACATCTTCCTCAGTAAAGATCAAAGCAAAGAATTCATTCAGTCTCTCTGCTCTAGCATTGTCGCCTCTTAGTGCCCCTTTAACCCCTCTATCATCTAATGGACCAACTGACTCTCTCACAGGTTTTTTGCTACGAATGTACTTGAAAAAGTCTTTATTATGCGTTTTTGCTTCCGCAACAAGCTTCTTCTCAAATTCTCCATTTGCCTGCCTTATCAATGCCTTGCATTTAACTTCCCAGTGCTTGTGCTGTTTCCAGGTTTCGTCGTTTGGCTCTTTTTTCCATTTCCTGAAAGATGCTTTTTTGGCAACAACAGCCTCTCTGACCTCACCTTTAAACCATGCTGGCAGTTTTTTGGACTTCCTTCCACTTTTCTTAAAGCATGGAATACAGCTGGTCTGGGCTTCCAAGATAGTATTTTTCAACAACACCCAAGCTTGATGTAAGTTTTTAAGCTTTGCAACTGCTCATTTTAGTTTTTTCTTAACTATTTTCCTCATTTTATCATAGTCTTCCTTTCGAAAGTTAAAAGGTAGTACTGTGGATTTCCTTACTATCCCTCCTCCACTAATTAAATCAAACGCGATCATGCTATGATCACTATTGCCAAGTGGCCCCAACCCCCTTTTCTCTTGCACCAGATCTAGTGTTCCACTAAGGACTAGGTCCAATATGGCTTCCCCTCTGGTCGGTTCATGAACCAGCTGCTTCAAGAAGCAGTCATTTATTTCATCTAGGAACTTTATCTCCCTAGCATGTCCTGCCGTGACACTGACCCAGTCGATACCGGGGGTAATTGAAATCACCCATTATTATTACTGTGCTGTAACTTTTGTTAGCTTCCTTGATTTCTTTGAGCATTTCATCATCCATTTGTTCATTCTGGCCAGGCGGTCGATAGTACACCCCCACTGCCATCGCCTTCTCCTTTTTACATGGAATTTCAATCTATAGAGATTCTACAGCAAATTTTGTTTCCTGCAAAACTTTAATCCTTTCTGACTTAATGCCCTCTCTAACATAGAGCGCAACCCCTCCACCAATTTGATCAGCTCTTTCATTATGATATAGTTTGCACCCAGGTATCACAGTGTCCCACTGGTTGTCCTCCTTCCACCATGTCTCTGAGATTCCAATCATATCTAACCTCTCATTTAGTGCTCTATATTCTAACTCTCCCATCTTATTTTTTAGACTTCTAGCATTTGCATACAAGCATTTTAGAGACTGTATTTTATTCATATTAATCTGGCTATTGGTAGGCATGGGTAATTTGGGATATTTAAGCTCTGTCTGCTCCATACTCAAGGGCATTTGGGCTACTTTACTCTTTTTTGAACCCTCTCTGCTTTTGGTAGTATCCTTTGAGGATACATTCTTCCGAACCATGCGCTCTTATGCGACTGTCGAATTTCCCCTATCATCTAGTTTAAAAGCTGCTCTATCTCCTTTTTAAAGGTTAATGCCAGTACCTTGAACTGAATCCTGTATCTGATTGGGTGCCAATGTTCTATAGACACATTATTGACTTTCCTGGTACCATGAAGAAATCTCATTGATGTGGTTTGGATTCACTGCAGTCCGCGAGCCCTTGATATAACAAATTACAGGAGTCTAGACAAGGAATTGCCAGTGCAAGAATAAGTGTATGCTTGAAGATCTTATCCAAAAGTGACCTGATTGCATGATTTGTTTTAAAAGTAACAAAACATTTGACTTTTGCACAAGATTAAGTTAAGTATCAAGGATGACACCAAGAACCTTAACAGATTTCTTCAAAGTGAGTGCAGAACTAGCTATAGTTAGTGTAATATCTGCAGGAGTGGTGCTGTAGAACATCGTCAAAATACAGTTGCTTCAGATTTTTTGAGTTAAGTTTCAAGCTGTTATCAGAGAGTTAACTGGCAATTTTGTCCAGTCTTTTCAAAATGTCTAAAATAAAATACTTCTTAGGTGTATGTTTACTAAGCCAGGCTAACAGTTAACCTGGGCTATTTGTAACTAGGTCCCATTGAATAACATGGGATCCAGTTGCAAATAGCCCAGGTTAACCTTTAGCCCGGCTTAGTAAACATACCTTTTTTTCTATACTGAACGTTGTCTTATGTATCGTAAAAAGTGGATGTACTTGCTGGAGTCAAAAGGAGGACTACCAAACTTCTGCAGTACTACAACGTTGCTCCTTGTAAGAGATTTCTAAAACATTTGTATTTATTGTTAGCTCACACTTTTTCACTAGTAACCAAGGCTAGTTATATTCAGGGACCGTAGGCATTTCCTTGTCCCTAAAAGGCTTATAATCTAAGGGTAGATTTAACTAACAATGTTCCACCGCGTAAGTGTGTGCTAAACATGCATTATAAACTACAGAGACCATTGTATGTAATGGGATTTATTTATTAATAGCAGACATAATGTTGCTAGTGCAAGTTAATACAGCATCGCACTTCAGTAAATTGAACTCTAAGGGGCTTGTTTACAAAGCTGCGGTAGCGGTTTGCGATCGTTATCGGAGCCGCGACCCCATTGATTTAAATGGGGCCGTGGCTCCGATAACGACCGCGAATCGCTACCGCGGCTTTGTAAACAAGCCCCTGTCTATACAACAGATAAGTGAAGTGATTTGTTCAAGGTCACAAGGGGTATCAGCAAGATCTGAACTCCTCCCTGGCGCACAGCCTGCTGCTGTGATCACTAGGCTACTCTTCCTTTGCCTCTCTTCAGGAGACTTACATCATATCAATCAGGTAAGAATACAGGGAAAAAAATCCCAAAGAGAAGTAGCTCTAGAGAATGCTGACAGGGAATTAGGAGAAACAGATTCCAAGTGCAGCATATTTCTCTGTGTAACTGTAGTATTTCAATTTAGTGGACTTTTCTTATCTCCAGGAACAAGCAGGAATGTAGTCATCACATATGGGTATCGTCGGTACCGACGGAGCCCGCGCGGGAACGCTCCCCAGCGTCCAATCAGAACACTTTTGGGAGCATCCCACAGCGCCTGCGTGCTGCCTTCCTGCCTTTCCCAACTGCCTCTCTCCAGTTCTTCTTTTTCCGCGGAGCCAGCAGGTTGTGTTCCTGTTACCGCAGAAGAATTTCTTTTTTTTTTCTTTCTTTTTGTGGTCGCGTCTGCCTTCTTCGACGCTCTACCGGTACCGCCGGTCTTTCTTTTCTTTTTTCTGTTAAAAAAAATAATATATTATTTTTTTCTTTTCTTCAGGTGCACGCGCCTTTTTTGGGCCTTAGGCCCAAAAACGTTTTCCTTAACATGTGTGGCGGTACCATTTCCGTCACCGACACCCATGAATGGTGTTTAAAATGTTTAGGTCCTGACCACTCCATCACGGATTGTGTGTCCTGTGCCATGATGTCTAAAAGATGTCGGCAGAACCGAGCTGCCAAGCTCAGTACCCTGTTTCCCTCTGATGCGGCTTCGGTGGCATCGATGTCTTCCAGGGCTGCTTCTTCCTCCCGTGGATCTCAGGTAACTAAACATAAATCTAGCCGGTCCTCGAAGGGTAGATCTCCTTCTACGCATCGAGATGCCTCTGGCGTTGCCTTCGAGGATTCTGTACCGGCAAACTTACCCTGGAGGGAGGCTTCGGCTTCCAAAGCATTATCGGGGTTCCAGGATGTTCTCGATGGCTCGTCCTCGACAGATCTCCTGGTGCCATGCTCTGGGGTACCGGTGTTCTCCACCGGTACCGACATCCAGGCATTGGTGGCGTCAATGGACCAAAGAATTCTGACTATGTAACGCAGTCTGGCGGCTTTCCTTGTGGCATTGACGCCCTTGGTACTGCGACAGACAACTCCACCGGTACTGGCACCGGCACCGGCATCGGTATCGGTATCGGTACTGGTACCGATAGCATTGACATCGGCATCAGTGTCTGCTTTGCCGGTACCCTGTCCTCCGATGCCCTCCGGTACCGATTCTCCAGTACTGGTTATTCCCGGTACCGACCTTGGTCGGTACGGGTATCGGGCTCTACCGGAGCATCCGGACAGGCGATACTTCAAGTCCTCAGAAGAATCTGAGGATTCTGAAAGTTCTTTCGATGCAGCGATGCTTCTTCCAGAGGAGTCCTCCTCCCCTAAACGCAGGATGTCTCCTCCAGAGGACATGTCCTTCCAAGACTTCATCAGAGAGGTGGCTCGGGGCCTGTCCATTACTGTGGCCCCTGAAACAGAGCCAAGGGCCAAGGAGTTGGAAATTTTATAATATCCCAAAACTCCTAAGGAGGTAGCTACCTTACCCATTCATGAGATTCTATATGATCTCATGTTGAGGATGTGGGAAACACCTCTTACCACCTCTCCTCATTCTCATAGATTGGATACTATTTATTTATTTAGACAGTTTTGTATACCGCCTTATCGTTCAATCAAAGCGGTCACAGCACAATTGGGGGATACATTTAACACGCGGGGATATGAGACACATACACTAATACTTACAGGGAACATGGGCAATGGAGGGTTAAGTGGCTTGCCCAAGACCACAAGGAGCATCTGTGGGACTAGAAACCCCAGTCCTTCCGGCCCAAGGTTGCTGTCCTCTAGTGGGATTTGAACCCCCAACCTTCTGGCCTGAAGTACCTTGCCCCAACCACTAGGCTACTCCTCCCACTACTATGTATCGTGTCCCTCCTTGTCCTGGGTTCCATAAGACTCAGCTTCCTCACCACTCTATTGTGGTGGAGTCAGCTATGAGAAGGATCAGAAGTGCAAAAAAACATGCCTCTAATCCTCCAGGACGTGAGTGCAGAACCCTGGATGCTTTTGGACGTAGAGTCTTCCAAGCTTCCATGCTTGCTGCAAGAATCAGTTCCTATAGTCTCTACATGGGAATGTTCCTAAAGGAGGTCACAGATAATTTACAGACTTTAAGTCCTTTCATTTCTGAGGATAAAAGACAGGACTTTCTCACTTGGGTCAAACATGCCCAAGATGTTTCTAAATTCTCCAACCGTGCAGCCTTTGACTGCTTTGAGTGTATAAGCAGAACCTCGGCTATCGCCATAGGTGCACGTAGAATTGCTTGGCTCCAGGCATCTGATTTAGAGCTCTGGGTACAAGACAAATTGGGAAATATCCCTTGTACTGGTGAGAACCTGTTTGGTAAAGATTGGCAGGAAAAAGCCAATGAAATGGATGCTGAAAATTCCACCTTGGATAGGCTATCCAAGTCCACTGCTGATCCTGTTAGAAAAAAGTTGTTCAAGAAAACATCTTTTTCTAAAAAGAAAAGATTTTATCCTGCTTATGTTCAGCAGGCATCTTCTGCAGGTCAGTTTTCAAGCAAACGTCAGCAACCACCCAAACAGAAGAAAGCAAAGGCTGCTAGGCCTCCACCGGCCCAGCAGCCTCAGCCCCCTCAGGGCCTTTGACTTTCAGCTAGAGAACTTAGCCTTTCTGGTTCTGGAGGGACCAGAACCGTCCACATTCCAGGAAGGTTATGTCATTTTGCCCCCAGATGGGGGCAAATAACAGCAGAGCATTGGACACTCTCCATCATAAAGGAGGGGTACAAACTTCATTTTTCAAGCATGCCCCCTCACACAATAGTGAAGCAGTTCAATTCTCCGACCTCTCTCATCGACCTGTTAGGTCAGGAGGTTGCCATCCTTCTTGCCCAAGGGGCAATAGAAGAAGTACCTCTTCATCAACAGGGCACAGGGTTCTGTTCCCCTTATTTTCTTATTCCAAAGAAAACAGGGGGTTACAGACCTATCTTAGATCTCAGAGAATTGAACAAATTCCTTGTCAAGGAGAAATTCAAGATGATTTCTCTCGGAGCTCTGCTACCATACCTTCAGAGTCAGGATTGGCTTTGTTCTGTAGATCTCAAGGATGCGTACACCCATGTCCTCATCCATCCAACCCACAGAAGGTTCCTTTGGTTCCTTTTTTAAGGAAAGCACTACCAATACGGGGTACTTCCTTTTGGTCTGGCCTCAGCACCAAGGGTGTTCACGAAATGCATGACTGTGGTAGCAGCATTTCTCCGCACTCTAGGAGTATTCGTCTTCCCTTACTTGGACGACTGGCTCATTTGAGCTCCAACACAGTCAGAGGCCAAGACTTCTCTATCCTGCACAATGCATATCCTTCAGTATTTAGGGCTGGTAATAAACATCCCAAAATCCAGCCTAACTCCCACTCAGTCTTTAGAGTTCATAGGAGCTTTCCTGGATACCACAAGGGCAAGGGCCTATCTTCCCCAGGCCCGTTGCCTTCGCTTCTTGCAGATGGCTTCTCAAGCAGTGCTAAAGCCCCATCTAACTGCTCGAGAAATGTTGCAATTACTAGGCCACATGGCATCCACCGTGCATTCGAGCAATACGTCCTTTCCTTTCCCCAGCAGCCCTCACTACTTTACTTCTGTCACTGGTCATGTCACGGGTGGATTTTTCCAACTCGGTTCTCATAGGCCTCTCTAAATCCCAGCTTGCCCGCCTCCAGAGGATCCAAAATACTGCTGCCCATCTTCTTACTCATTCCTCTCCCCGGGACCACATCACACCTCTACTCCTTCACCTCCACTGGCTACCTGTTTCTTTCCGCTCTCAATACAAATTGCTCTCCCTAGTGCACAACATCCTCCACACCAATACTCCACAGTACCTAGCTGACCTCATATCTTTCCACTCCCCCAGGCATACACCCTGCTCCTTCCATCTCAATCGCCTCACTCTCCCTTCACCCTCCCTTGCCCATCTACAATTTACACGATCCTCTGCTTTCTTTTTCATAGGACCTGCCTTGTGGAACTCACTTCCCTCATCCCTCCGTCTTGAACCTAATCATAGCACCTTCAAGAAAGACCTAAAAACTCACCTCTTCTCAACAGTATTCGGTCTTCCCTCCCCCTTGTGTGACTTGTCCTAGTTCTTATCCCTTTTGTATGCATCCTCTTCCTGTCTTGTCCTGTTTTTTCTTTCTCTGTTTCTTTTCTCTTGAATCCATTGTAATTTCTTTTCCATTTCTATGGCCTCGAGCCGCCCTCTTTAATTTTGTATATTGTACACCGCTTTGCTTGTTTCAGAAAGGCGGTTTATCAAATAAAACTACCATAACCATAACCATAACCATTTGGTTCCATATGCTCGCCTCCACATGAGGGCAGCTCAGTGGACTTTATCCACCCAATGGATCCAAGCATCAGAGTGCCTGTCAGACAAAATAGCAAACACAAGTCGCCTCATTTTGTCCCTCCAATGGTGGAGGTCCACTCAAAACCTGTTGCTGCGGTGCCCCTTTCAACAACCCTTACCCCAAGCAACTCTCACGACAGATGCTTCTCCAAAGGGTTGGGGAGCTCATCTGCAAGATTTCTCCACCCAGGGCAC
This sequence comes from Ichthyophis bannanicus, assembly GCA_033557465.1. Classification (NCBI taxonomy): domain Eukaryota; kingdom Metazoa; phylum Chordata; class Amphibia; order Gymnophiona; family Ichthyophiidae; genus Ichthyophis; species Ichthyophis bannanicus. The sequence continues at coordinate 54,176,707 of CM066040.1, forward strand.
CTGGTCTCCGCAAGAGAGTTGTCTACATATCAATCTCTTGGAACTCAGAGCAATTTTCCTGGCTCTGCGAGTGTTCCACTCCCTGCTCAGCTACAAGACAGTCCTCATTCATATGGACAATCAAGTAGCCATGTTCTATGTGAACAAGCAGGGGGGAACGGGCTCTCTGTCGCTTTGCAACGAAGCTTTGCGACTATGGGCCTTTGCCAGAGAGCAACAGATTCATCTGCTGGCAGTATATCTTCCAGGCATTCAAAACTCTTGGGCGGACAGACTCAGTCGAGTTCTGCTTCCACACGAGTGGTCTCTGCATGCAGACCAGGTGACCAGGATATTTCAACTTTGGGGAACCCCGGACATAGACCTCTTTGCAAGTCCATGGAATGCCAAACTTCCCCGGTTCTGTTCCAGAATTCTGGCTCAGGGGGCTCAGGCCAGGGATGCTTTCCTCCTTTACTGGGGTCAAGACTTTCTGTATGCCTTTCCACCCATTCCCCTAATTCCCAAAACCCTCTTCAAGCTTCAGAGAGACAGAGGCCACATGATTCTCATAGCACCACATTGGCCACGGTACCCTCTGCTTCTACATCTCTCTCAAGCTCCCTCCCTGGAGTTAGGGTCTGCTCCAGATCTCCTATCTCAGGAGAACGGAATGTTATGGCATCCCAATTCCCAGTCTCTGCATCTCAGGGCTTGGTTGCTGAAGGCCTAGATCTCCAAGATCTTAATCTTTCTCAGCAAGTGAAAGATATTCTTTATGCTTTCAGAAAACCTTCCACTAGACGCTCTTATGCTTTCAAGTGGAAAAGGTTTACTATTTGGTGTTCGGAAAAGGGTCTTAACCCCCTTGCGATACCTCTGCAATCTTTGCTGGAGTATCTCCTCCATTTATCTAATGCAGGCCTTAAAACAAATTCAGTAAGAGTCCATTTGAGTACTATTGCAGCTTCTCTTAAACCTCTAAATGGACAGCTTATTTCCTCTCATCCTTTTATATCAAGATTTATGAGAGGCCTCCTAACTAAGCCTCCCATTAGACTACCTCCGGTGGCATGGGACTTAAACCTGGTTCTTGGGCAGCTCATGAAGCCACCTTTCGAACCTTTATCTACCACCTCCTTAAAATTCCTTTCTTGGAAGGTAATCTTTCTCATTGCAATCACATCAGCACGCCACATTAGTGAGTTGCAAGCGCTAGTAGCTAATCCACCTTATACAAGGTTCCATCATGAGAAGGTAGTACTTAGGACTCATCCACACTTTATGCCTAAGGTGGTCTCGCTTTTTCATCTGAACCAAGAGGTCTACCTACCTGTCTTTTTTCCAGGACCTCATACATCAAATGCACAAAGTGTGATGGCGCAGCTGGGTTAAACACTAGTGAAAGGAGCAGAAATCACTCTTTTTCCCCTGCAGCCTAGAGCAGTGCAGGCAGAGAAAGGGTTAAACCTTCTACTAATGAAAAAAACCCTGTGCTCAGAAAGCAAGAGAGTGAGCCACACCTCAGCTCCATGACAACCAGGGGAGCTGACATGAGAGGAAGGGGGGCGGAGTCAAAGCCCATAGGACAGCCCCAAACATTTAGCCACGAGGAAACAGTTAGAGAGAGAAGAGGAACAGGAAGAACAGGAAGGTCAGAAAGAACATCGGCAGCAAGGAGCTGTATGAGTTCTGGAAGAGACGCTGGAAGGTGTTCTGAGGGGACCTGTGAGAGGAACCGAGATGAGAATTTAAGCAGGAGCAAAGTTCCAAGGGAAAGGCTGCACAGATACTCTGATTGCAGGCAACGTGTGAGTAGCTCTAGTTCAGAAAGAAGCACAGCTGCATATGAGCAAGTGGCTGATTGGAAACTCTGGAGACAGGAGTCAGAGTCAGACCCTGTTGAGCAGGAGAACAGCCGGGAGCAGAGGAAGCAGTCTGGGGACAAGAGGTTGCCTGTAAGTTTGCCAGAAAGGGTACGGAAAGCCAGGAAGAAGGTGAGCCCTTTTAATTCTATTAGCGCAGTACTCAAAGAGTCTGGTGTTTTAAGTTCCTCTTCCACAGCTCAGACTAAAGAAGAGTCCCGTTTGAAACAGTTAAAGGCTTTATTAGAGCAGTGGAAGCCTGTTCAAGAGAAGCCTGTATTGGAAGAAAGCATATCAGACTCAGTGGGAGAGCCCATGCAGTTGGAAGAAGCTGGTGTTGCTAGTGAGGGTTCTGATATGGAAACTGATTGTGCATTTTGCCAGAGAGGGTAAAATCTATGAACTGTGATACTAATTGTAAGTGCTGGAAGAAGCCTGACATTGTGCCAGGAGGATTTTACACGGGAAGAGGCAGAGAGCTGCTGGAGTGTAAAAGCCAGGCCAATTAGGCAAAACCTGGAAGAAAAGAGCATTACTGCTTGTGGTGTTTTAAGGAAGCATTTTTGATTGCTGAAGGAGAAAGCAGTAAAGGTTGTATATCAGGAAGAAGCTGGAAGACAGTGCTGTGAAAGGAACATGCCTGTATGTTTAGAAGCTGAATAATCCTGTTTCAATTAAAGAGACTTTGCTTTGGAGAAGTATCCTTTATTTCTGTTATTGGGATAGTAGGTGAACACTTGTGCAACAATAACAATAAAACTTATTGTTAACCCTATTCCTTGCTGACTCAGTCTGTGCCACAACTACAAGGGAACAGAGACCGCAGCACTTAAAGGGATACAAATAAATATGTGGTCCGCCCACTCCCACTAGGCAGCTGCCTATATAAGGGGTGGACGCGACAAAAGGAATCTTCATACCTTGGACTGTAAAAGAGCTCTAGCTTTTTACTTACAAAGAACACAGCAACATAGGAAGTCCTCTCAACTCTATTGTTTTTGATCCTTCTCATTTGGGACATCCAGTCTCCAAGAGAACACTATCTAACTGGATTGCTCAGTGTATTTCCTTCGCCTATCAGAGTAAGAACCTTTCTCTGGAGGACCATGTCACAGTTCACAATGTGAGAGCCATGGCAGCCTCAATGGCTCATCTGCACTCTGTGTCTATTGACGACATCTGTCGAGCAGTCACTTGGGCCTTGGTTCATACCTTTACAGCCCATTACTGCTTGGACAAGGACTCCCGCTGGGATGCCTTGTTTGGTCAGGCTGTTCTCAAACACCTGTTCCATACCTAATCAACTCCTACCCACCATCCCTGGTAGGATGCCAGAGATCCATGGGGGGAAGTGGAGCCCTTTTTAGGGACACACAACTTCTGGGGTCTCTCCCTGGCACCTAAAGCTAGGGAGTCCCCATATGTGATGACTGCATTCCTGCTTGTTCCTGAAGATAGCATAGTTACTCACCTGTAACAGGTGATCTCCGGGAACAGCAGGAATTTAGTCCTCACAACTCACCCACCTCCCCTAGGAGTTGTATCTCTCTATCTCTTTCCTTTCCCTGTCTCTCTCTTTGTCTCAGCTTTAAAACTCAACTGGAGAGAGGCAGTTGGGAAAGGCGGGAAGGCAGCACGCAGGAGCTGTGGGATGCTCCCAAAAGCGTTCTGATTGGACGCTGGGGAGCGTTCCCGCGCGGGCTCCGTCGGTACCGACAATACCCATATGTGAGGACTAAATTCCTGCTGTTCCCAGAGATCACCTGTTACAGGTGAGTAACTATGCTTTCCATAAGGATTGCATTAGAAGAAAAGTATACTGCCTGTCTAGCTATTCACATCCACCAAGTACTCTAGTAAACAGTTTTGTTTTGGAGCAAAACACATTTTATGTGATTGTGTGGTTCCTTGTGCTGGGAAATATCTGAAGACCTCAACAAGCCCTGAGGGCCTTAAAAATGATCTTCCTTGACATATTCCACTAGAAAAGGACATGGAAGATTGCTGTTTAGTGGCTTTTCAGCTCCCTGTTTTGCCCCCCCCCCCCCAATTTAACAATATAACTCTAACAGTCACATAAAATAAAAAATATAGTTATATGAAATAGAAATGTAAAAAAACAAACTAAATATATCCTGCACCCACCCAGGGCCAGCCCCAGTGTTGGTTCAATGTGTTGGCACCCTAGGCAGACCTTAATTTTTACACCCCCCGCGACTGTCAGTTTAGCATTGAATGTCCTGAAGTTGCTGCACTATGTGACCACCTAGTTTGCCTAATGGTTGGGCTGGACCTGCACCCACTGGACTTGAACCAATGCCAGGAATGTGAAAGTATTTACTATAGAAAAACCATGTGTCACCACAGGTCAGCTCATAAAATTGTGCTATGTGGCATCAGATCCCTGTACATTCTGGGACACCAGTGATCTGTCATCCTCCTGCCTTATATACAAGCAACTGTAGTTATCTACTTTTCTTTAGAAAATATTGTAGCAGCTGATAAACATGCAATAAATAATACCAGGAGTCAGTTCAAGGATCCAAGCCAATTTATTGTGTACAAGGCTCAGACAGGAAAGCATCCAAAAGTGACTGAGCAATGGAGAACAGGAGCAAATTCCTTATATACAATTTTCACAGTTTGATACAGGCAAACTTTCTATTGGTCCCAACGCCCCCTGTAGCTGTCCAATCAGGGACCATCTCTGGGCCTAGCACCCTGTTCCCCCTTCTCAGGCTATTCTAACAAAGGTTCTAGACATAGATACGTTTCTACTGCAAGGTCATTTCTGGCTCAGAGAATGTGAGAATGCAGAACACTGGAACATATCTATCATGAGCATAAAAGAATTTAATAAAGGATTCATACAAACTTATCAAAAGCAGTTTAAAGCAGATTCTCAGACTTTCACAGACTTTGGTTTTTTCTTTTCTCAGCACTACTATTCTCAAGTGGGGGTTGGGATCTGGGCCTAGCTTACAGGCCTCTCATATGTTTACAGGCTATTATAGGCCATAGCCTACCACAATATTAGTGTAATTGGCAGAGACTGCACCTTGTTAAGACGTGGACATTTACACCAGCCCCAGAACTGATGTAAATGCTCACACCAAAAAGTTTCTAATATGCATGTAAATTACAGTATTTCATAAATCTACAGCATGCCTGTGCGCTGAGCCCATGCTTGGCCTCCAACTCCGCCCATGTGCAGGCTCACTAGCAGAGTATATGCCACTGTGTGAAACACACAGGGACATGTTTACTAAAGGTTAATGAGCACTAAGTAAAGTTAATGTGTGTCAAGTGCTGCCAGGGCCGTACCAAGGGCTGTACGAGTGATACAGCTGCACAGGGCCCAAGCACAGAAGGGGGCACTGATATTGTAGCAGCAGAATGCAGACAATCCAATGATACCAGGAGTCTGTTCAGAAGGTCCAAATCATTTATTTGTGCACAAGACTCAAGCAGAATCACATTCAAAATGGCTGAGCAATGGTTTCTAGCAAAACAACAACTTTTATACCGTTCTTCTCCATTCTAGACATAGGCAAACTTTTCATTGGTCCCAGTAACCCCTCTCACCCATCTATTGGTCCTGGTACCACTACGTAGTTGTCCAATGAGGACCTTGATCTGGGCTCAGCACCTGGTTGCCCCCCTTTCAGTCCTCATTACAATGGACAGTTCTTAGACTTTTGATACATCTTTCTCCAAGGTCACTGGCTTGCTAAAACATGTGGGAAAGCAGGGCACTGTAACCTTGCTTTCTGCAGAGTTAATTAATTCTATAGGAGTTTTTCACATTCTTATCAGTTACCAATTAAAGTTGTTTTCTCTATTTCTCTTAAGTTTCGATTCTCCTTAGCTGGGCTCTCTTATGCCTTAGCTAAGTTTCGTTTCTCTAATAGCAGCATTAAAGGGGGGGGGGATTTTCATTTCACTGGGCCTAACCACAAGCTTCATTTACAGGTCAAGCTGCTTAGACCTGCCTGCTTAGTTCAAGCAGCATGGATCATAGGCCTTCGCCTACCACATTCCCCCCTTTGATTATTCTCACCCGCAAGTGAGAAAGGGTGAGAATCAAATCACATAATACTAGGTAAAGATATCACTCTGTGGTATAGGGTAGTAGTTTCACATAGCTAGTAGCTTTGTAGCTGCCTTATGCTCTACAGTGTTATTAATAACTGAAGTTATCATTCGCAAGCAAAATGACAAGAAACAAGGGAGCAACAAGCAGATAGTCAGAGTCCATAGTTTGACAAGAGTGGGAAAAAGAACTAAAGGATTAGAAGGTTCAGGAGCATTTATGCCGGACCACCAAGATGTCTTCTTTGTTGTGCTGTTGTAAAACTTCTGATTTAGATAGTCCAGCTGTCCATCCTTCATAGTAAATTGTGGTCCGGTCTGTGTGGCACTTATACAGGCTGCACAGGGAGGTAAGGCAAAAGTCATTTCAAAACACCCCAAGACTGCTGCCAGAATAAAGCAATAATAAGAATTCATAATGGGCATAGTCTCTGGAAAATTGGTGGAACTGTCGGCAACAAATGTAGAGTTGATTGTAGATCCTCAAGCTTCTGCCGTACGTAGACCTACCAGCTTTGTGGCAGGAGTAGGGCTGTAGATCCCAAAGTATCACTGTCCTCTGGGATGTCTCAGGTTCCTAAAATATCATAGTACAGTCTCTCAGGCTATTATTGCCTCCTTAGAGCAGTTCACTTTTAGGAGATCAAAACAGTTTTTTTTTTCTCAGAGCATTTGAACACAGTCTCTTAGACTCAATTTCTTAACACAACACAGTCTATTTCTGTTGATTGCAGCTTTCTCCAGATGCGAGGCTTACCTTCAGATAAACAGACAGTCTTGAAATAGTGCAGTTTCCGAGGGACCAATAAGTCTTAGGTCCGTGGTTGTTGTCGTAGGGTGAGGCGCAATGGAGTCTCAGAATGCTGTACAGTAGTCCAGTGATCAGGTTCAGAAGCAGTTGCTGGCTTTACTCGACTATGATGGATCCAAAGTTCGAATTCTGCGACTTTTACTGCAGTTGGAGTTGACAGGATGACAACATAGGGTCCCTTCCAATGCAGGGCTAACGGTATCCTTCTCCACTCTTTGATCCACACCGAGACTCCAGGCTTGAAAGGATGCAGGGGTTCAGGCAAATTGATGGGTGATCGATTTTGTACCCAGATATAAAGACTCTGCAAAACAGAACTTAAAACCAGTAGTTCATGTCTAATAATTTCAGATCCTATCTGTCTCACATCTCCTTTTATTCCCTATAAATAGGCTACAGATTCTCAGAATCTCAAAAAGGGGGAACTCCTAAAGACTTAGCAAGGGCTAAGTATATCCTAAGAAGGGCTATAGGAAGAACCTGGGGGCACTTCAGGTAAACCTCTTGGCAAAGTTTGGACAACTGAGATTTCAAGGTTCTATTCATACATTCTACTTTTCCTAAAGTTTTGAAAGCTGTAGGTAGTATGCACCTGATAATGTCAATATCTTGGAGCCATACTTAATGGACTTGCTTCCTAAGGTTATCCACCCTCATTATTTGTACAGGGTCCCATGTGCATGCAAGATTGTAAGGGCATACTTGGAATCTGGGTACACATTTAGACAGAGCCCTTTTCCTATTGTTAGTGCTGTAGTGAGGGCTATCAGTTCAGCTTTCTGTGTTCAAGTTTCTGGGGCCAGGGCTGAGGACTCAACTACCAAATCAGGGGTCACCACTGCATATCTAGCACAACAATGTCCATTGATGATGAAACTGCCTTCAGCCACAAAGAAAGTCTGTTCAGGGTTCTCCAGAGGGACATCAGTCAAATCCAGGCGGCTTGAGAATACAGTGTCCATAATTTCTAAACCGTCATGATCAGGGGATCAAGACCAACTGATAACAACATAGCAGGATTCAAAGCTTGACTGACCTTCAGTTGTATCTGGGGGTTTTCACGCAACATACTCTGATACTTCAACATTCGTAGATTTGTTAGCTAGTAGTTTCCTTTGTGTTTCATATTGGTTAGAACAGAGTGTGGTACAGTAACTGGAAGATTCTGTCTCAAAGTGATCTTGTTAGTTTTGCTCACTAGGAAGGCTGTAGCAGTAACAGCTTCTCAAATAAGGTCCAAGAGATTGAGTCAACACTCCTAGAACATTTCCTTGTGACTCATGAACATAGAGACTGAAAGGTTTTCTGGACATCTGGTACAGAGTTGGCAATAACATCAGAGTGGTTTTTTTCAAAGATCAAAAGGCTGCATCCTGTTCAAGTCCCTATTCCAATGGAGACTTTTCCATTCCTTTGGTAGCTTGATACAGTGGTTTTGCTAGCAGCGCAAAATTGGGGATCCATATACAACATACTCTGTGGCACCCAAGAAGGCTCTCACTTGCCTCCTGGTGGTTGGAGCAGGAATACTGCATACAGCTTCTTTGCATTCTGGTCCCAGGCGTCGAATTCCGCTGGACAACTGGAATCCTAGGTATTTAACTTGTTTGACATAATTGCACCTTAGCTCTTGAGACTTTGTATCCAGCCTCATTAAAAAGTTGCAAGAGTTCACTGGTGGCTTGTAGACATTCACTTTCTGAGTTGGTGGTTATGAGCAAGTTGTCCACATATTGAAGTAGAATTCTTTCTCCTGGAATTACTGGATAACTTGTCAAATCTTTTGCTGAGTGAGGTGAGTTCTTGAATCCTTGAGGTAATCTTGTCCAGGTGAGTTGGCCCCGCCTTCCTGTAGTGGGGTCTTGGGCTAAGCGTATGCAGAAAAACATCTTTTAAATCCAGAATGGTGAAATGTGTGTAGCTTCAGCAGAGATCAGTCCTAAGAGTGTGTAAGGATTTGGCACAACTGGATGTATAGTTCCAGCTGCATCATTCAGTCTTCTTAGATCCTGCAGTGGGCGGTAATCACCTGTCCCAGGCTTCTTAACAGGAAGAAGGGGGGTGTTCCAAGGTGACTGGCACTCCTTTGAAAAAGTCCATACTTCAATAGTTTCATTAAATGGCAGTGGATTCCTGCAATGGCTGGTCAGGGAAGAGGATACTGCTTCACATGCACTGGTTCCGCTTCTGGCTTGAGGGTGACGATGACAGGGGCTATGTTCTTCGTTAGGCCAGGTGCATTATCTTCTGCCCATACTCCAGGTGGGGCTATAGGGTTGGTAGGTATACAGGAACTTGTTGACTTGACTGGAGGTGTGCTATAGGACCGCCACTCCTCTTCTCGGGGAACAGTCAGCACCATCAATCCAGCAGGCTTTGGGTTCACAGTCATTTGCATTTCTCTCTCTTCAGCAAAGGATATCTGTGCCTGAAGCTTTGCAAGCAGATCTCGGCTCCAAAAACTGGAATAGGGCACTCAGGCATATACAGGAACTGGTGCATTATTTTCTGTTCCCCTTGTTCACACATGCGGTTCTGCAGAAAAGGCTTTGTGGCCTTAGCCCCAGTAGCTCTGATAATGGTGATGCATCAAGAAAAACACAGGGGCTACTGGCTTTAGTATTCTGCTCCTGTACCCCCCATAAAGTCCATATATTGGTACCCTATTTTCAAACTGACCATAGGCTCCTGGGGACCCAGGGAAACTTAAGAGTCCGGTCTGGCCTAGTCTTCATTCATAAATCAAGTACTCCCTCCTCCCCCCTGGGGTGGAGTCAAGATACGGGCATTCACTTCTCCAATGTCCTCCTCTGCAATGGGCGCACTGACTCGCACCCAGTTTTTACTTCCTCTGCTCCTTCGATCAGGATAACCTCCTCCACATCATTCAACTAAAGTATCAGCAAGAAGATCTGTTCTCTTCTCCATCTTTACATTTTACTTTCTCTATCACATTCAACAATTCACATTCTTTCTGATCAACTTCCATTAACTATCATGCCCGCAAATCCATCCAGTTTCTGTAATTTCTGTTTTATCTCTCTGGGACTGACTGACAAAAACGCAAATTCTCCTGGGCTGCTGGATTGCATAGGGTATATAGTGAGGCTGACTGATGGGTCTAAATAATACTTGTTCATTTGTTCAATTAAATCCTAAAGCTTTCAGTTCAGTAAATCAGTGGCAGAGGGAAAGGCACCTAAACAAGTCTGGTTAGCTGACTGGCTGGCAAACTACTTGGGAATCTACAGGGAGAAGTCCCCCCCTGCCCTAGGCCCACACTGTTTCTCCTAGCAACGCTCTATCCGGGAGGGTTTTTTTGGGTTTTTTTTTAACTTCTCTGCTGTGGGCACATTAGTTCACGCCTACCGGGGGGTGACATCATCGGTGGACTGGGCCCCCTCCCCCCCCCCTTAAGCACTCTGAACGCATAGGGCAGGCAGAAAACATAAGCTTAGATTAAGCACAGACATACAATTTAGATACAGTTCTTTAAAATATAAAACTATTATTTTGCAACATGTTATAACATCTATTCTTATAGAGAGAACTATAGCTATCTGTTACGTATGACTGGAATGAAATTACTTAGCATGGAAACTAACTGCCAGCCATAGTCTGCATGTCTCTGCAAAATAAATTATTATTTTATTTTTATTAAATCTTACAGTTCAGAAAGCAGATATTCAAGAGACATGAAATAGATACTTTTCCATAGCGTTGGTGGATATCTAGAATGCATATACACCCTCTTTTCCTCTGGACACAGACACACAAAATTCAAATACAGAAAAACTGATGAATTTATCCTGAATTGTAAAGGTCGTCATTAGTCACTAGTACAGAATTTAACAATTCAAAGTAATTACCTTAAATCTTACAGTATGGGGAAGCATGCATTCAAATGACTTATAATACACAATTTCTTATTCACTCAGAATTTAAACCATTCATTCTCAGGTTGCAATCTGGTACACTTCCAACCCAGAATGTCGCACCGTCCCCCAAGGTTCTTAACCTCTATTTTTGAGGGTCAAAGGAAAAACACTTTATTTGCTCTCTCTTGTCCGTGTCAGTTAGTTTTTGAAACGACAGATATACTTCAAAAAACAAAAGAACTTCTGAATCACTGTAGTCATCACAGCTGTAAAGTAATAACTAGAAAACTAATTATAAATTCATCTCCTATCACACTTTGATTGAATGAATCCTTTATTTTAAACAAGCAAGAGACTTTTCAATCGGGAGTCATTTTTTTTTTTTTTTTAGCAAGCTATGTGAAAGCCACACCCCTTCGCTCACTGGAAACAAAATGAGACAACTTAGTTTCACAGACACACAGAGACATGCTAGCAAGAATAATTTAAATCAGTGTCAAGTCGTGATCTAATAATTACTTTGTAGATCAAAGGAAAAAAAACAAAAGCAGTTTGCTTAGTTTCTCTATCATTTCTGTTTGAACCATAAAACACAGGGCAAAGCTAAGCCCACAAATGTATTATACCTAGCAGCCTATCTGACTAGAGTAAGTAATCTCACCCTGCACACTAAAACTTTACGGACAGAGCAGAGAATATAACTAAAAACAGTTTACGGAGCTCCGATGAGGTTAATACGACCTTCAAAACTAAAATTCTGACTAAATATTCCTATCGAATGGTATATAATACCTGACCATAGTAGAAGGAACATCACTATTAAAACACAGTGAATAATTGCCCTAAAATAAGCTCCAATTAGCCCAGCAGCAGAACGTTGAAGTCATGCCTTCATAGGGTTAAAAGGCACCTCTGCACAGACACGCCCCTTGTCAACCTCACACTGTACTGTAGGAAAAGCTGACTGAATGAGACATGTTCTTGATTTTTCAGTGAGTCAAGCGGTAAATTGTCATAAATTACCCAACAGAATATAATCTTACATTATACTAGAAGGGAAACTCGTGGTTTCAACAAAAACAAAAAACAAAGACACACAGAACGACAAACATGCTAGCAACGTATCCCAAGAAAGACACAGCCCAATCCTGTCTCTTCTGACTAGGCTATATCGAATTCCAAAATCATAAGACCCCGCGCATACTCATGCAAGGTCCCCTTGCGCATACTCATGCAAGGTTTCAACAAAAAGACGATAGTTTCACCTTGCGCATACTCATGCAAGGTTAGTCGGACCGTCTTGAGAGGTGATCAAGCTCTCTTACCAAATACCAAATTCCAAGTTCCCAAGTTACAGCATTCAAGTTTCAAACTGCAGTACTGCTCTGACTCATCTGTCTAGACATGTCACAAAATTATACTCACCGGATCCGGTTCCCAAAGTTCCCAAGCAAGCGCATAAGTTGGACCTCGGACTCCCCTCACTCGGGTTCGAGGTGTTGGTTCCAACCGGGTCCGGCACCCTCCGAGGCCTGGCCCAGCTCCCTCCGATGCAACTGGACTGGTGGCACCTGGGAGCCGAGCCCACGTCGGGAGGGCACGATCCCGGCAGGACCAAACCTGTTGAGGCGGAAAGTCGTGGTATATTGGCTCATATACCCCCTACTAACCACACCTTCCCGGCTCCAACGCACCAAGAATATGTAGCAGCAGAATGCAGACAATCCAATGATACCAGGAGTCTGTTCAGAAGGTCCAAATCATTTATTTGTGCACAAGACTCAAGCAGAATCACATTCAAAATGGCTGAGCAATGGTTTCTAGAAAAACAACAACTTTTATACCGTTCTTCTCCATTCTAGACATAGGCAAACTTTTCATTGGTCCCAGTAACCCCTCTCACCCATCTATTGGTCCCGGTACCACTACGTAGTTGTCCAATGAGGTCCTTGATCTGGGCTCAGCACCTGGTTGCCCCCCTTTCAGTCCTCATTACAATGGACAGTTCTTAGACTTTTGATACATCTTTCTCCAAGGTCACTGGCTTGCTAAAACATGTGGGAAAGCAGGGCACTGTAACCTTGCTTTCTGCAGAGTTAATTAATTCTATAGGAGTTTTTCACATTCTTATCAGTTACCAATTAAAGTTGTTTTCTCTATTTCTCTTAAGTTTCGATTCTCCTTAGCTGGGTTCTCTTATGCCTTAGCTAAGTTTCGTTTCTCTAATAGCAGCATTGAAGGGGGGGGGGGGGATTTTCATTTCACTGGGCCTAACCACAAGCTTCATTTACAGGTCAAGCTGCTTAGACCTGCCTGCTTAGTTCAAGCAGCATGGATCATAGGCCTTCGCCTACCACAGTTTTATGCTGATTGGTATTTTATAAGAGGCCACATACGAGCATAAATAACTAAAATGCTGGCAAAGTAGATGTGTACATTGCAGTTTAAAGTACGCACCCCTTATAAAGCTACCCCCATAGGGGTCATCAGAAATCTAATCCAGACAAATTGAAAAGAGAAAAAAGAACCACTAGAAAATCCCATAATTTATTTTTTCTGGGTCATAATCTGCATTTTGGGTAAGCCAGTGTGTTAAGGAAAAGCTTTTTATTTAAAATCTGCTTTGTCTCTAATACAGATGGACAAACCACACAATGTCCACATTTTCAGTGACCATAAACTAAAAAACAACATCTCTGTCAGGACTTAGGAAGTCAAGTTTTGTGCAGCCTGATGTGTGATGTGGCCCCTGAAGAAAGCTACTGATGGTCTCTATTGAGCCATGTAAGACGACTGTTGCAAAGGACTTCCTACTTTGAAGTAACGATTGGATGCAACGGAAAAGATTACAAAAGATAAATTTTGCCATTGTCTTTTGTACTGAACATAGTAGATTGTGATATACCTCTGTGGACATCTTGTATGGCTAATAGAACCTTTACATATAGAAATAAAAACAAAAAAAAGACATTAGCCTGGGAGACAGCAGGTGATGAAGTTCTGGTGATCATTGCGAGCCATACAGAATACCTAAGTACTTGAATGTAACTACCACTGGAAAGGTGTAAATTTGGCTGTAGTAGATACCTTTTGATGTCTCCCTAAAGTTTTGTATTAAAAGGTATGTTTTACAATCCCTTTGGTTTTGAGTGCTGAATCATAGTAACATAATATATGACGGCAGATAAAGACCAGTATGGTGCATCTAGTCTGCCCAGCAAGGTGGCAAGAGTAGGTGCACCTGCCGCTCCATAAAGGTCACCTCTCCCCATGCCTTTGTTTAGGGGTGTACCCACCGCTCCTTACAGGTCACCCCTATTTGTTGAGATATAAGAGATAGTTAAGTTTATTTTGATGTTATGCTGTTGCTATAAAAAGGATCCACTGTTTTTTCTAGCAAAGTTGAAAGCTTGGAAGAATACTCGGATGGCCATAGGAAAAGTGTAATGTCATTACAGATGAAGATGGAGCATTTAGATAACTTGACTCGAGTGAACAATTTAAGAATTATAAACTTCCCCAAGGTGTCTTCCATCTCTCCCCGAGATATGTTTGTTAAATATTTAGTTGAGATACTTGGGGTTTCCCCTGACCTGGTTCCCCCCCTGGTAAAAATTTACTATCTGCCCACTGCTAAACGGGTTTCGGCTCCTAGTGTGTCAGGGGTAAACCAGAGCCAGAGTGATGTATTAAATCTTACAGATATTATTGAAAATTCTGGTTTAGAGTCACAGGTTCCTGCTACACTGTTAATTACCTTTGCTTTACTATCTGATAAAGAATGGTTATTGAAATTGTTTTTTCAGAAGCGGAAACTTTCGTTTCGAGGTCTTTCAGTGCGTATTTATCCAGACCTATCAAGAGAAACGCAAAAGAGACGTAGAGAGTTTCTGTTGCTTCGACCAGGGGTATTACAACTGGGGGGGCTGTTTTTTCTTAAACACCCATGTAAGTGTTTGGTGAAATTCCAGACTTTTTCTTATATTTTCTTTGAACCCTCCCAGTTGTCGGCTTTTATTGGTGCCAAGCGTCTGGAAATTCCCTCTGACTCATAGTTTAGTCTCCAGGTTTAGGCTGCATGCATATTTCTTCTTGTATTGTGTATAATTTCTATGGAATTTCCCCCCATTGTGGGCTAGAGTGAAATAGGCAATTTGTTGTATGTTATGATTTTTTCTTTCATTGATTCCCGGTTGTGGGGATTTATTTCTGTTGCCTTTCTATTACTTCAGGATTGGTGTTGTAACCTTCTTGTTATTTTTTGAAAATTGCATAAATAAAAAAAAATTTTAAAAAGGATCCACTGTGTCTGTCCCATGCCATTTTGGATTCTGTTACTGTATTTACCCTCACCACTTTATCGGGAGGGCATTCCAAGCATTTACCACCCTTTCAGTGAAAAAGTATTTCCTGTCGTTGCCTTTCAGTTTACCCCCTTGCAGCTTCATGTTATGCCCTCTAGTTGTACAGCTTCCCTGTCTTTGGAAAAGGTTTGTTCATTAATACCCTTAGTCCTATCATTATTACCTGTAGAATGTCTGAAATATTTCCCTTGAGCAAAGGCAAAACGGAAAAGGCACGGAAACAGAATATACATTCAAAACATGCCAGTTTCTTTGGGTAAAACTTTTTATAGATAAAGAACAGCTGGAATGTGGTAACACACATACTATAGGTACGTCCAATACAGACCTTTTTGGAGTTAACAGTAAAGTTCTTGGCATTTTCTCTAAGTATTATTGACTTTTCACTTTTCTCTGCTTTTTTTGAGGGTTGATGTGCGCTATGAGAACATAATATTAGAATTGCCTCACTGGGTCAGACCAAAGATCCATCAAGACCACTAACCAGTTTCTAACAGTGACCACTACTAAAATGTGTATATGTCTATTAGTAGTGAAGCTAACCGGATAACGACTATATTCAAAACTCAGCTGCGCGGCTAATCTTCTGCCAGCTTCGATATCTTTATCTTTATCTTTATTCGTCACTTGATAGACCGCCCAGGCAGGTGCATCAGGGCGGTGTACAATACAATCAATCAATAAGAGCAAGAAAAGAAGTGAAAAAGGAACGCCATTGTTTAGACAGGATAGAGAGGAGCAGGAGAGACAGAGACAAAGAGGGAGAGAAGCAAGTGAGGAAAAGACTAGTAGGGAGGCTGGTTTTAAGGGTCTGGGAGATCAAAAGCCTGCTGAAAGAGATGAGTCTTGAGTAGGGATTTGAATCTATGAAAAAATAGTTCGGTACGGAGGACAATTGGGAGTGAGTTCCAAAGGGCTGGGGCCAGGAAGTAAAAAGCAGATTGGCGTGTTGTTTCCAGGTGAGCCGAGGATGGGGCAGGGAGATAGAGACGATAACCATGCGCTGAGCGGAGAAGATGGGGGGAAGGTTGTTAACGAAGGGAATTGGCTATGTACTGAGGGACACCAGTGTGCAATGCTTTGTGAGTCAGTATGAGAATTTTGTAGTGAAAACGGAAGTTCAGTGGAAGCCAGTGCAAACGGAAGAGGAGGGGAGTAATATGGTCACGAGGGGAGGAATAGGTGAGCAAACGGGCAGCTATATTTTGAACTAGTTGAAGATGTCGAAGTTGGTATTTTGGGAGTCCTGCTAAAACAGTGTTACAATAATCTAACCTCAATATAACTAAAGAGATAACTAACGAAGTGAGAGAGGAGGAAGGGAGAAAAGGGCGAACAGCTCGAATTTGACAGAGAAAGAAGAAAGAGCGACGAACAAGTGCAGAGATGTGATGTTGAAATGAAAGGGAGACGTCAAGGTGACTCCGAGATAGCGGAGGAAGGAAACTAAAGGAATGGGAGTAGAGAGAAAAAGTGGAGAGCAAGTGGGTGGGGGTGTGTTAAAGGAGAGCTAGAGAGCAGCTGATTTAGAGGGGTTAACATGGAGAAAGTTGGTGTTTATCCACATGGCGACACGGGTGAGACAAAGGTTAAGAGCAGAGAGATCCAGTGGGAGAGCTGGTGTGGTGGACAAGAAGAATGTCGTCAGCGTAAAAATATCCAGAGATCCCTGACTGTTGGACGATGAGCGCCAAAGGGGCAAGAAAAATGTTAAAGAGAAGAGGAGCAAGGACAGAACCCTGAGGAACACCACAGAAAAGGGGTAAGGAGGAGGAGGTAGATGAGCTGGTCTTGACTGAGAACATGCGGAAGGAAAGAAAAGAACGGAACCAGGCAAGGACAGACCCACAGATCCCAAGATCAGCCAGCCGAGTTAGGAGTGTGCAATGATCTACAATATCAAAAGCAGAGGAAAGATCCAAAGTTACCACAACAGAAAGATCACCGCGATCGTGGGCCTGATATGCTCATATAACCCTTGTTCTCAAGTCACTTCACTAGCTCCCTACCCATTTTCATATCCAGTTCAAACTTCTTCTACTGACTTATAAGTGCATTCATTCTGCTGCTCCTCACAACCTTTCCTCTCCTATCTTTCCCTACACCCCTCCTCAGGAACTCCACTCTTCTGGCAGATCCCTTCTATCTGTGCCCTTCTCTTCTACTGCCACCTTCAGACTTCAGTCTTCCACCTTGCTGCTCCTTATGCTAGAACAAACTACTTGAGTCTGTGCATCATCTCTGGTTGTTTTCAAATTCAGGCTGAAAACGAACCTCTTTGAGGCTGCTTTTGGATCCTGATCCGCTTAGTCCCCAATCTGTTTCCTTATCATTCCCCTAGATGTATCCTTGTCATCAGCTGTTGTGCTCTCTTGACTAGATTATAAGCCAGGGGTGGGCAAACTTTTTGACTCGAGGGCCGCAATGGGTTCATATATTGGACCCGGGGGCCGGACCAAGAGTAGATGGACGGTGTGTATGTGTGAATTAATATAAATTAAATTTAAATTTGTAACATTAAATGTTTAGATTAATTTAAGGTAGAAAAGCATAAAAAGAGTTATTTTAGAAAACTTTTATGCAATGTATTTCTTTCATAAAATGAGAGAAGTTTATAGTCAGTCAGTGCACATTCCAACAGAGTGATTCGTGCCCGAGATGGGTACGCACTTACCTATACATACAAAAACGCCGAAGCCGGGAGCAGGTGAAAAGGAAGCGCTTCTACTCATCAGCAGGGACTGGTTGCTGCCAGAGCACACGGTGGTGAGTAGGGGCTCCTGGGGGACTCTCTGAATTCAGCGTGTGCAATTCCTGATCCCCAGTCGCTTGGCAGGCATTGGGAGAGGACGTTTCCGTCTTTGGGGTGACGTGGGACATAGACAGTTTTACCTTTCATTGAAGAGATAGCAATCAGAGAGCAGTGGGGCCAAGTGTTCCGACTTCGGCTGATTTCAGAGGCGTCCGAAGGCTGTGTCCGGAGGGGAAGCTCCGCCCCTGGGCCAGCGGACCTGTCTTCCCCTCCGATCTCCCACGGGCCAACAGGAGGGATCTGTGCCGCGATCGCAGCGCTCTTCTGCCCGCTGGCAGCCTGCTGCTTGCCAGGTCGCGATCGCTGGCCTTTCCCGGCTTCTGCCCGCAGGAGATCGGCTCCCCGCGGAACGAAGCCCCGATCGGAGCAGCAAAGTCTTAGTGTGGGGTCACGGCCCCTCTGCCCCCCCACCCGCCCCCCTCTCCGACGCCTATGGATGATTTTAAAAACAAGTAAAGCCTCCGGCCCTTATTCACGCTCTAAGCTTGAGCGTTTCTCTTTTGCTTCGGCATATCCGAGGCGGCTGTTACGCTCTGCCACCGCGCTACTTCTCCTGTAGTTTCTATTTCCGCACGCGTCCGCGGGCCGGATTAAAAGGTCCGCCGGGCCATAGTTTGCCCATTCCTGTTATAAGCTCTGATGAGCAGGGACCACCTTTTACATGTGTCTGTACAGCGCTGTGTATGCCTTGTAACGCTATACAAATGATCAGTAGTAGTAGTCACACATCTTTTTGAAGGGTAGTATTAATGAGGAACTCTGTTTGTTTTTCAGCTGCAGTGGCAGATGCTGATGTGGCAGCATCAACATACCACCACTGCCACCAGAATGCTTTCAGTCAATGCCACCACAGCCTGCAGCAGCAGGCAATGCAGATGCCAATACCACCACTCCAAACACCACCGCCATCAGTACTGAGATAGATGGAAGCAGCAGCAGCAGCAGTGGTTCCTCGACATGGGTGGTGGTCACATCAGAGAGAGGAAGAATCTGCCAATGTGGTCATCACCAATGTTAAGGAGCAGGGGCAGACTGGGCAGCTGCAAGCTTCTGAAACTGTATAGACAGTAGTGGGGACAGCCTTTGTGAGGGCACAGCATGTTCAGGAGTCAAAGCTGCAGGATGGGGAAGGGGATGTGAGGGACAAGGAGGAGATGGTGGAGGGGAAAGTGGATGGGAGGTACAGGAGGGGGGGGAAGGGTGATGTGTAGGAAGGACTGTGGGAAGGGGAGGGAGAGGGGAGGAGGCAGATGAACAGGCTGCAGAACCACTGAAACAAATGGGGACCCAACCTGTCCAGCTTGCCCTCATGCTGGCCCAGATGCATCACTTTAAGGTCCCCAGGCCTTGGTGGACTCTGAGCTCCTGCTACACTCATGTTCCTGTGACAGGAGATGCAGCAGGATTTTGTTGCATTCAAGATCACAGGAACTCATGGTTGCACACCTGAAGCCCAAGGGCAGAGATACATTAGGGTCATACAGCAGCTCATAGAATGCATCTCCACTCCAGCCATCCCAGTCAGGAGTGAGGAGGGCAGGGAGCAGGCAGCAGTCATTTGGCAATGTAATGTACAGACCTGCACAAGTGGCCCAAGTGGAATATGTAATACATGTGACTATATTTGGGCAATGTGTCCAGTGTCATGTCTGCTTCTCCACAAACCCACCACTGAGGTCATGAAGCTCTCTACCATCCCCTGACCAGATCATGTGCCACAGCACCATCCAGGGGCTTTTGAGTACCTATATGCCCAGCATGGGAGACCTGCTATAGCTGCCAGCCATCCCATGGCACCCTGGAGTCACCTGGCCAAGCACATGACCACTGCAAGAGCCTGGAACTCCATCTGTCACAGTCCTCCCTCATACAGAGCTACTCTATGTGGCTCCAATCCACCCTCCAGGGACACAGTCCATGTCCCCCTTTCCTTAAAGTTCCCTCTCTCTCTAGCACAAAGTCATTGCCGTCATCCATAGAATGGTCCAGGAGAGGAGGTGGCTGATGAAAATTGGCAGTTATGTAGACACAGGTTGGTGGGAGCCTACCTACACACATGCCAGCATACAGACAATGTTTGGAGATACACACCATGTTCCCACACCTGTCAACTGTAGCTGTCCACTCTACAGAGCAGGACAAGGTTCTAATACTAGGGGTTGTCTATACCCAACCATGGCTGACAGTAGCTGAGTTGGGGCCCCCCAACATCTACACAGGTGTCACCATCTCCATTTACTGCCATTGGCCACTCATTCATCCATCTTACAGGGACACACAACTCATGCACCCGCATTGGGCAATCACTATGCCCACAGCATGTTCAGAGGGAATAATGACTATACCATGTTGGAGGAATGGCAACATACCACCACTCACTGCAATACACACATGAAGAAGGGAGGCAGGAGATAGGAATTCAATGTAGGTGAGATCTTATTAAAGGTCTGGACATAAGAACGTAAGAAATGCCATACTGGGTCAGACCAAGGCCCATCAAGCTCTGTATCCTGTTTCCAACAGTGGCCAATCTAGGTCACAAGTACCTGGCAGGTTCCCAAAAAGGTACACAGGTTCCATGATGCTTATCCTGGGGTAAGCAGTGGATTTCCCTGGTCCTTCTTAATAATGGTTAATGGACTTTTCCTCCAGGAAATTGTCAAAACCATTTTTAAACTCAGCTACACTAACAGCTTTCACCACATCTGCTGGTAATAAATTCTAGAGTTTGATTATGTGTTAAGTGAAAACATATTTTCTCTTACTAGTCTTAAATGGGTTACATTCTAGCTTCATTGCATGTCCCCTAGTCTTCCTATTTTTTTGATGGAGTAAATAACTGATCTATGATTACCTGTTCCACTTCATTCATTAATTTGTAGACCTCTATCATATCTGCCCTCAGCTGTCTTTTTTTTAAGTTGAAGAGCTCCAACCTTAAGTCTTTCCTCATGGGGATATCCTTCCATCTCCTTTATCATTTTGGTGGCTCTTCTCTGTACCTTTTCTAATTCTGCTATATCCTTTTTAATTGCACACAATATTCTGCTATACCCTTTTCAATTGCTCACAATATTCAAGGTGCAGTCTTACCATGGAACGATTCAGAGGCATTATAATATCCTTGGTTTTATTCTCCATTCCTTTACTTATGATTCCTAGCATTCTATTTTCTTTCTTGGCCACCGCTGCACACTGGGCAGAGGTTCTCAATATATTGTCCACGATGATGCCTACAGGGCCGGTGCTAGGGTTTCTGGCACCCCTCTGCAACCTATAGATTGGTACCCCCTCCCTCATTATTATAATACTGGCTACACTCCTCCCTCCTTTTTCCCAAAACTCCTTTATGAACTCTTCACATGATGCCAGTATGTCTCCTTCAAGACCAATGTTGTAAGAAAATTGCAGTGAAGGGCCAAATGCATAGCCAAAATAAAAATAACTACTGAGCAATAAATATTTAGCATTATATGAACAGGCTGTGGTAGTCCAAGAGCATGCTAAATTTTAGATATAGATCAAAAGAAAAACACTCAAAAATATTTTAATCACTGAAAAAATATTCAGCAGACAGATTTTGTACAGAAAATAGGAATCAAAAACATGATAATCACACAGTCAATGAACATTTAGAAACTATAAGCAAAACTGGTATAATGCTGAAGCAAAGAATAGTTGCAATTTAGGAAGACAGTGACATTAATATATTGTTGACTTAAACCACATATGTTGTAGAGATGTAGCCTAGTGGTTAGAGCACTGTCTTGGGAACCAAGAGACCAAGGCTCGATTCCTACTACCCTCCTTGTGGCCTTAGACAAGTCACTTAACCCTCCATTGCCTCAGAAGAATCCAAGTTATCGTTGTCCCTGTTTAATGTTTATTACCAAGTTTAAGTTACAATGTAAACTGCTTTGACTAAAATAATAACAGTATAAGTTAAGTGCCATCGAGTCGGTGTCGACTCCTGGCAACCCTCTGGATAGTTGACCTAAACTTTGTTCGGTCTTCAGCCAAGCATCTCATTGTTGATAGAGTGGTGTCCGTAGCTGCTGTTATTGTATCGCTCCATCTCATTGCAGGCCTTCCACTTTTACGGTGACCTTTTAGATTGTCAAAAATTATGTCTTTCTCCAGTGATCTCTCTCTTCACATGATATGTCCAAAGTATGAAAGTCAAAGTCTTGTCATTTGAGCTTCTAAGGAAAGCTTCGGTTTGATCTCTTTTACTACTGACTAGTTTGTTCTTCAGGCAGTCCATGGTATATACAGTATTTGTTGCCAGCACCATAATTCAAAGGCATCAATTTTCTTCCTGTAAATTTTTTTACTGTCCAACTTTCACATCTATGTGACGTTATTGAAAATACCATGGCCTGGACAAGTCAAATGTTTGTATGCAGAGAGACATCTCTACTCTTGAGGACCTTCTCTAGGTCCTTCTACCAAGAGCAATACATCGTCAGATTTCTTGACTGCTAGTCCTTTCTTTATTGACTGTTGATCCAAGTAAGTTAAAGCTGTCAACTATTTCAATTTCTTTCTCAATTGATTTTGCCAGTTGTCAGGATCTTTGTCTTCTTAACGTTAAGGTGCAGACCCATTTTAAGACTATATTCCTTGATCTTGAGAAGCAAATGTTTCAAATCGTCTTCACTTTCAGCCAGTAATGTGGTATCATCAGCATAGCAAAGGTTGTTGATGAGTCTTCCACCAATCTTCAGACCTTGGTTGTCTTCATACAGTCCTGCTTCTTTAATGATTTGTTTGGCATATAAATTAAACAGGTAGGGGGAAAGTATGCAGCCTTGTCGTACACCTTTGATTTTAAACCATTCTGTTTCTCCTATTTCCGTTTGAACTGTTTCTTCTTAATCAATGTAAAGGTTGTGCAAGAGAATGATCAGGTGTTCTGGTATACCCATGCTTCTTAATATGGTCCAGAGTTTCTCATGGTTTACACAGACAAAAGCCTTGCTGTAGTCAATAAAACACATATGGATGTTCTTTTGGTATTCTTTTGTCTTTTCAAGGATCCATCTCACATCCATGATAATGTCTCTCGTTCCTCGCCCTTTCCTGAAACCTGCTTGCACTTCAGGCAGTTCTTGTTCCAGGTATGGTTGTAGTCTCTGCTGAATGATCTTGAGTAGAATCTTGCTGGCATGTGGGATCAGAGCGATTGTGCGATAATTTCCACAGTCAGTCGGGTCACCTTCCTTCAGTATTGGTATAAACACAGATCTTTTCCCGTCAGTTGGCCATGAATTTGTCTTCCAAATTCCCTGGCAGAGCCTTGTAAGTATGGTAACAGCTTCATCCGATTGCTGTAATACTTCACCAGTGTTTTGTTCTTTGATAAGGCTTTCAATGCTGCTTCAAGGTCTTCTTTCATCACCAATGGTTCCTTATAAGATACAGGTTGAAACGGCTGTTGGTCCACTTGATCTTTATGGTATAATGACTCTGTATATTCTTTCCACCTTTTCTTGATCTTCTCAGCATCATTCAACATGGATCCTTGAGAATCCTGTAGCATTCCAATTTGAGGCTGGAATTTTTTCTTTAACTCTCGAAGCTTTAGAAAAGCCAATCTTGTTCTTCCTCTAATAGCTTCAGATTCTATTTCCTTGCATGTGTTATTGTAGTACTTCTTGTCTTGCTGCAAGTTGGAAATCTCTGTTGAGTTCTGCATTTGCCTCTCTTTCTCTTCTGACTTTTGCTTCACTGCGTTTCTGGACAATTTTCAGAGTTTCTTCAGTCATCCATTTTGTTTGTTTTTGCTTTTTCACCTTATATAGAGAATTCTTGCTTTCTTCCAACACAACTTTCTTGATGTCATCCATAACTCTTCTGGAACTATGTCATTTGTATCCAAAGCAGCAAATTGATTTTTTGGGCAGTCTTTAAATTCTGGTGATATATTCTCAAGGTCATATTTTGCTACATTCATGAGTTTCTTTCTCTTTTTCAACTTTAGCTTGAGTTCGCATATTAGTAGTTGGTGATCTGTACTACAAGTCAGCTCCAGTTTTGTCTTTGATATTATCGAACTTTTCCATCGTTGTCTTCCACAGATGTAGTCAATTTAATTTCTGTACAATCCATTGGGTGAAGTCCACGTGTACAGTCAGCACTTGTGTTGCTGGAAGAAGGTGTTTGAGATGAATAGATCATTGGTCTTGCAGAATTCCATCAGTCTTTCTCCAGCTTTGTTTCTGTTGCCAAGTCCATATTTTCCAACCACTTTACCTTCTTCTTTGTTTCCAACTTTTGCGTTCTAGTCACCCATGACTATCTGGATATCCTGGTTGCATTTTCTGTCAATTTCAGCTTGTACTTGTTCATAGAACTCATCAACATCTTCCTCTTCTGCAGCTGTTGTTGGGATGTCCATCTCTACTATTCGGCCCCCTTCCGTTCTCGGCAGAAGCCTCCCTGTATGAACAAGGAGTTTGTACAGGGAGACCTAGTTGGGGGCGTTGTGGAGGTGGAGTGAGGGTGGGCAGTGGGCGGTCTGCGACCCCGGATGTACAGGGTAGATTCTGAGGTTGGCCCTGTACATCCAGGGTTGGCAAACTGGACGGGGGACTGGACGGAGGTGGAATAAGTCCCCCTGGACATTGGGGGATGGCAGGCCCAGGCAGTGTCGAAAAGGTGAGGGTGTGAAGAGGATTCCCCGAGCCTGACCCTGGCCATGGAAGGCCAGATGGGGGTCAAACTGCGGGGAAAGAAAAATGTGGTCGGCGGCCAGGGATCACGGCTCCTAAATGGAGCCATGGTGCCATGGAAACGGAATGCCATGGCACCGCGGGTCCATTCAGGAGCCTGACTGAGTTAGCTGAGCAGGGGTCTATATGTGCAGGCCGATCAGAATTGGGTCCCGGCCTGCATGTACAGATCCTAGACCCTATTCTGATCCCACTGGGCACGTATAGCCCCCGCAGGATCAGAATCGGGTCTGCCTCTGTGCGTCCTGTTCCGATCACATGCACAGAGGCCTTGATGTGCTCTATGGAATGTGCCTCCACATCAACCGGTTCACCTTGGTCTACCTGTATATTAACACCTTCAAAAAAATATAACAGATTAGTAAGACAAGATCTTACTAGGCTAAATCCATGTTGGTTTTCTCTCATTAAAAACCATGACTGTCTACGTGTTCAGTGATTTTATTCTTTATAATGGTTTCTGCCATTTTGCCTGGTATTGACTTCAGGCTTACTGGTCTGTAGTTTCCTGGATCACCCCTGGAACCCTTTTTAAAAATTGGCATTATATTGACCATTCTCCAATCTTCAGGTTCTGCAGATGATTTTAATGAAAGTTCACAGAATACTAATAGTAGGTCTTCAATTTCATAGTTTAGTTTTTTCAGCATCCTAGGATGTATACCATCCGGTCCAGGTGATTTGCTACTCTTTAGTTTATCAAATAGTTGCAATATATTTTCCCAGATTATCGATATTTCTTTCAAATCTTCTGATACATCATCTTTAAATACCATTTCAGGCATAGGTAACTTTCCTACGTCTTCTTTAGTAAAGACTGAAGCAAAGAATTCATTCATTCAGTCTCTCCGCTATGGCCTTTTCCTCCCTTAGTGTACCTTTTACCCCTGTATTAGCTATTGGTCCAACTGACTTTCTCACAGTCTGTTTGCTATGGATGTACTTGAAAATGTTTTTATTGTGCATTGTTGCTTCCACGGCAAGCTTTTATCTCCAGGAACAAGCAGGAATAAGTCCTCACATATGGGTACGTCGGTACCGACGGAGCCTGCGCGGGAATGCTCCCCAGCTTCCCAGAATGAAAGCTTTTGGGGCATCCCACAGCACATGCGCGCTGCCTTCCCGCCTTTCCTACCAACTCTCCTCAGTTCTTCATTTCCACGGAGCCAGCAGGTCGTGTTCCTGTCACCGCTGAAGAAGTTCTTTATTTTAATTTATTTCTTTGGTCGCGTGTCTGCTTTCCCCGATGCCGGACCGGTACCGCCGGTCTTTTCTTTTCTTCTAAAAAAAAAAAAATATATATATAATACTTTTCCTCACTTGGTGTATTTTTCTTCTTAGGCCTCCAGGCCCACAAGAAACTTTCCCTCATGGAAAAACCAGCCTCCGGCTTCAAAAAATGCACTAAGTGTAGCAGTACAATTTCTGTTACAGATACCCATGAATGGTGTCTTAAATGTTTGGGGCCTGAACACTCCATCCCGGATTGCCAGTCCTGTTCTCTAATGTCTAAATGAGGGTTACAGAACCGGGCAGCCAAGCTCCATGTGCTGTTTCCCACGGATGCACCAGCGGTAGCATCGACATCTTCCAGGTCTTCCTCTCCTGATGGATCTCAGGTAACCAAACATACTTTTAGCAGGTCCTCGAAGGGCAAATCTCCCTCTAAGCATCGAGATGCCTCCGGGCTTGCCCTTGAGGATCCTGCCCCAGTCAAACAACCCCGGCGGGAAGCTCCGGCTTCCAAAGCTCCTCCTATGGGGTTACAGGTTGACATCGATGGCATGGCCTCGACTGATCACCTGTTAGACTGCTCTGGGGTACCGGCACAATCTACCGGTACCGACATCCAGGCAGTCGTGGCGTCCATGGATCACACTGTGCAATCCATGCAGCAGGCTATACTGGCTTTCATCAAGGCTACGATGCCATCGGTACCACAACAAGCTCTGTTGTCGGTGCCAGTACCGGTACCAACTTCGATACCGGTACCGGCTGCATCGACATCGGCCAGGATACCGATTCCGGCTCCCTGTCCTGAGCTCTTTCTCGGTACCGACCCGGTACCGGGGACACCCGATGTCGGTACTGATCGATACGCCTATCGATCTTTAGAATCGAGCAGACGATACTTTGATTCTTCTGATGATTCTGAGTCATCGGATGAGTCCCCTGAAATATCTGTCACCCTTCCTGAGGAGCCTTCTTCTCCAAAAAGGAGAATGTCTCCTCCAGAGGATTTGTCCTTTCAAGATTTCATAATAGAAGTAGCTAAAGGACTCTCTATTTCAGTAACCTCTGAAAAAGAACCTAGAGCAAAAAAATTAGATATTTTGGGATACTCTAAGGTTCCCAGAGAGGCGGTCACCTTGCCAATTCATGAAATTCTTCAAGAACATTTGATTGAATTGTGGGAGACTCCTCTCACCCTTTCTCCTCATTCTCGTAGATTGGACACTATGTACCGTGTCCCTCCTTCTCCTGGATTTCAAAAAACTCAGCTTCCTCACCACTCCATTGTGGTGCAGTCAGCTATGAAGAGGATAAAGAGTACCAAAAGACACTCTTCTACTCCCCCAGGAAGAGAATGCAGGACCTTGGATGCTTTTGGTAGGAAAATCTTCCAAGCTAGCATGCTTATTGCCAGAATCAATTCATACAGCCTTTATATGGGTATGTTTCTGAAGGAGGTTGCAGAAAAACTGCACAACTTTCTCCCTTTTATTCCAGAGGATAAAAAGGATGAGTTCCTTCTTTGGCTTAAGCATACTCAAGACATTTCAAAGTTTTCCAACAGGGCAGCCTTTGATTCTTTTGAAGGTGCCAGCAGAGCCTCAGGCATTGCTATAGCTGCTCGTAGAATTGCTTGGCTCCAGGCTCCTGATCTAGAACCCTGGGTTCAAGATGGTTTAGGAAATCTGCCCTGTACAGGTGAAAATCTATTTGGCAAAGAGTGGCAAATTAAAGCCACTCAAATGGACGCAGAAAATGCTGCTCTGGATAGACTTTCTAAGTCTACCTCCACTCCGGCCAAGAAAAAATCTTTTAAAAAGTCTTTTTACAAGAAGGGCAGATTTCCTTCCACTTCTGGTCAACAATCTTCTACAGGTCGCTTTGCTACTAAGCGTCAGCAACCTAAACAGGCCAGGCCTAAACCTGCAGGGGCTGCTGCAACCCAGCAGTCCCAAGCCCCTCAGGGTTTTTGACTTGATACTAGAGAACTTAACCTTTCTGGCTCTACAACAGCCAGAACCTCTCACCATTCCAGGAAGGTTAGCTCATTTTGCTCCCAGATGGGAGCAAATCACATCAGAGCAGTGGACCCTCTCCATCATCAGAGAGGGCTACAAACTTCATTTCTCAGACCTTCCTCCCTACACCATGGTGAGACATTTCAATTCTCCCACATCTCTCCTCGACCTTCTGGATCAGGAGGTAACCACCCTTCTGGCCCAGAGGGCCATAGAAGAAGTTCCTCTTCTTCAACAGGGGTCAGGGTTTTACTCCCCCCTACTTTCTCATTCCAAAGAAAACAGGGGGATACAGACCCATTCTAGATCTCAGAGAATTAAACAAATTTCTATGCAAGGAGAAGTTCAAGATGCTTTCTCTAGGCACTCTCCTTCCATACCTACAGAGTCAGGATTGGCTTTGTTCTCTAGATCTCAAGGATGCATACACTCATGTCCTCATCCATCCATCTCACAGAAAATTCCTACGTTTTCTGTTCCAGGGAAAACATTACCAATACAGAGTGCTTCCTTTCGGTCTAGCTTCTGCTCCAAGAGTGTTCACCAAATGCATGGCAATAGTTGCTGCATTTCTACGCACTCTGGGAATATTTGTCTTCCCCTACCTGGACGACTGGCTCATCCGAGCTCCATCTCAGTCAGAAGCCCAAATTTCCCTGGACCGCACCAGGTGCATTCTGCACTATCTGGGACTTGTGGTAAACCTCCCAAAGTCTCAGCTCACCCCTACTCAGTCCCTAGAATTCATAGGGGACTGGTTGGACACCATTACTGCAAGAATCTATCTTCCCCAGGCTCGTTGCCAACGTCTAGTGCAGTTAGTCTCCCAGATTCAGTCAAAGAGCCACTTAACTGCCCGGGAGATGCTACAACTACTAGGCCACATGGCTTCCACAGTACATGTGGTGCCCTATGCTCGCCTACACATGAGAGCAGCTCAATGGACTTTGTCCACCCAGTGGACTCAAGCTTCAGGAGCTCTCTCAGACCAGATAGCAAACTCCAAACGTCTCTTTTGGTCTCTCCAATGGTGGATGTCCACTCAAAATCTGTTGCTGGGGTCCCCCTTCCAACCTTTGTTGCCCCAAGCAATCCTCACAACAGATGCCTCCCAAACAGGTTGGGGAGCTCATCTACAGGACCTCTCCACCCAAGGCACTTGGTCCCCACAAGAGACCTCTCTTCATATCAACCTCTTGGAACTTCGAGCAGTGTTCCTAGCTCTCAAGGTCTTTCATACCCTCCTCAGCTACCAGACAGTCCTCATTCAAACGGACAATCAGGTAGCCATGTTTTACATAAACAAACAAGGAGGAACTGGCTCTCTGACGCTTTGCAACGAAGCTCTAAGATTATGGGCCTTCGCCAGAGAGCATCAAATCCATCTCCTGGCAGTATACCTCCCAGGAATTCAAAACTCTTGGGCAGACAGACTCAGTCGAGTTCTGCTTCCACACGAATGGTCCCTGCACATGGGTCAGGTACTCAGAATCTTCCAGGAATGGGGAACCCCGGACATAGACCTATTTGCAAGTCCGTGGAATGCCAAACTTCCCTGGTTCTGTTCCAGAATTCCGTGTCAGGGAGTTCAGGCCAAGGATGCCTTCCTCCTTCATTGGGGTCAGGACTTCCTGTATGCCTTTCCACCCATTCCTTTGATTCCCAAGACTCTGTTCAAACTTCAGAGGGATCAAGGATCTATGATCCTCATAGCTCCACGCTGGCCACGCCAAGTGTGGTACCCTCTACTTCTGCATCTCTCCCAAGCCCCCTCCCTGGACTTGGGAGCTGCTCCAGACCTTCTGTCTCAGGAGGAGCGGACTTTGTGGCATCCAAACCCCAAGTCCCTTCACCTCAGAGCTTGGTTACTGAAGGCCTAGACCTTCAAGACTTCAATCTTTCGCAGCAAGTGAGAGATATCCTCCATGCTTCCAGGAAACCTTCCACTAGGCGTTCCTATGCTTTTAAATGGAAAAGATTTTCCATTTGGTATGCTCAACAGGGTCTTGACCCTCTGGCACTTCCTGTGAATTCTCTATTAGAATATCTCCTGCATCTTTCCAATGCAGGCCTTAAGACGAATTCAGTAAGGGTCCATTTAAGTGCTATTGCAGCATCCCTTAAGCCTATCAATGGACAACCTGTTTCCTCTCATCCTCTTATTGCAAGATTTATGAGAGGCTTAACTTTAACTAAACCTCCCATTCGACCTCCTCCGGTGGCATGGGACTTAAATTTGGTTCTTGGTCAGCTTATGAAGCCACCTTTTGAACCCTTAGCCACTACCTCCTTGAAATTTCTTTCCTGGAAGGTTATTTTCCTTATTGCAATCACTTCTCGCCGCATCAGTGAATTACAGGCCTTAGTGGCTAATCCACCTTATACAAGGTTCCATCATGATAAGGTAGTCCTTAGGACAAATCCTCACTTTATGCCTAAAGTGGTCTCACCTTTTCATCTTAATCAAGAGGTATATTTACCTGTCTTTTTTCGAGCTCCTCATGCATCCACTGCAGAGAGGAACCTTCATACTCTAGATTGTAAAAGAGCTCTTGCTTTTTACTTACACAGGACACAGCAACATAGAAAGTCTTCCCAACTTTTTGTTGCTTTTGATCCTTCTCATTTAGGACTTCCAGTCTCTAAAAGAACACTGTCCAATTGGATTGCTCAGTGTATTTCATTTGCTTACCAGAGTAAGAACCTTTCTCTGGAGGGCCATGTCACAGCTCACAATGGCTGTGTCCATTGACCAGATCTGTCGAGCAGCCACCTGGGCCTCGGTTCATACCTTCACAGCCCATTACTGTTTGGACAAGGACTCCCGCCGGGATGCCTTGTTTGGTCAGGCTGTCCTCAGACACCTGTTCCATTCTTGACCAACTCCTGCCCTCCTTCCCTGAATGGATGCCTGAGATCCATAGGAAGACGAGGAACCCTTCAGGGTCTCATACCCTTGGGGATCTCCCAGGCATCTTAGCTAGGGAGTCCCCATATGTGAGGACTTATTCCTGCTTGTTCCTGGAGATAGCACAGTTACTTATCTGTAACAGGTGATCTCTGGGAACAGCAGGAATTAGTCCTCACAACCCTCCCACCTCCCCTAGGAGTTGTATCTCTCTTTGCCTTTCCTTTCCTCTCTCTCTCTATTGTCTCAGCTTTAAACTTGAACTGAGGAGAGTTGGTAGGAAAGGCGGGAAGGCAGTGCACATGCGCTGTGGGATGCCCCAAAAGCTTTCATTCTGGGAAGCTGGGGAGCATTCCCGCGCAGGCTCCGTCGGTACCGACGTACCCATATGTGAGGACTAATTCCTGCTGTTCCCAGAGATCACCCGTTACAGGTAAGTAACTGTGCTTTTTTTTCAAATTCTCTCTTTGCCTGTCTTATCGATGCCTTGCATCTAACTTGCTGGTGCTTACTGTATGTTTGTCATTTTTGTCATTTGGCTCTGTATTCCATTTCCTGAAAGATGCTTTTATGGCTACAACAGCCTCTCTGACCTCATCTTTAAACCATGCTGGCAGATTTTAGTCTTCCTTCACCTTTCTTAAAGTGTGGAATACATCCGGTCTGGGCTTCCAAGATAGTATTTTTAAATAACTGCTTGATGTAAATCTTTAATCTTTGCAGCTGCTCCTTTTAGTTTTTTCTTAACTATTTTCCTATTTTATCATAGTCTCCCTTTTGAAAGCTAAAAGGTAGTACTGTGGATTTCCTTGATGTCCTACCTCCATTTATTAAATCAAATGTGATCATGTTATTATGATCAGTATTGCCAAGTGGCCCCAACTCCTTTATCTCTTGCACCAGATCCTGTGTTCCACTAAGGAATAGATCCAAAGCTTCCTCTTGTGTTGGTTCATGATACAGTTGCTCCAAGATGCAGTCATATATTTCATCTATCTCCCTAGTATGTCCTGCTGTGATATTGACCCAGGCGACTGAAATCACCCATTATTACTGGGTTTTAACTTTTGTTTGCTTCCCTGATTTCTTTTAGCATTTCATCATCCATCTATTCATTCTGACCAGATGGACAGTAGTACACCCCCACTGCCATTGCCTTCCCCTTTTTACATGGAATTTGATAATACAGTGGAAGCACACCATAGACACAAACTGGTCCACGTAACAATGGATGCCATAAGTGCACAGCAGTTATGGGAGTTGTCAAGCAACAATAGCAGGCCCCCTGCCACTACGTACAAGTTAAAATAGACCCTCATATTACCCCCTCTTCTCAAGTCACTTCATTGGCTCCCTATCCGTTTCCACATCCAGTTCAAACTTCTTCTGCTGACCTATAAGTGCATTTACTCTGCAGCTCCTCACTACCTTTCCTATCTCTCCCTACACCCCTCCTCGGGAACGCCGCTCTTTTGGCAAATTGTTTCTATCGTGCCCTTCTCTTCTATTGCTAACTCCAGACTTCGCTCCTTTCACCTTGCTGCACCTTACACCTGGAACAAACTACCTGAGTCTGTACATCAGGCACCTTCTCAAATCCAGGCTGAAAACTCACCTCTTTGCTGCCGCTTTCGGATCTTGACTCACCTGATCTCCTTGTGTTTCTTTACCATTCCCTAGATGTATCCCTGTCCACAACTACTGTGTTGTCTGTCTTGACTAGATTGTAAGCTCTGATGAGCAGGGATTGTCTCTTACATGTCTGTGCAGCGCTGCGTATGTCTTGTAGTGCTATACAAATGCTCAGTAGTAGTAGTGGCTTACACCATTGATGCCTGATAAAAATTCTTAACTTTTCCATCTGCTTTTTAAAAAAAATTTCTATACTATTTTTCTCATTCTATCATAGTCTTCCTTTTGAGCTTTCAGAGTGACCAGATGCTCTGAGCATCCCTTCTGTAAGAAAAGGACCCATTTTTGATTTTCTTGCACTGATTTGTAAGACCTGCAGAGCAAGTAAAATAAGTAGCTCATTTTTGCCAGGTTTTTTTTGGAGAATATTCAGCTGAACTTAACTAGCTAGGTGTTCAGATAAATATCGTCCTAAATCGTGTTGATCCAAAATTGACCAAAAAGATTTATTGTGGCTGGGATTCATAGTTCAATTAAGCCAGTTAATGCTGAAACCCAGGCACGTGGAGGGTAATTTTATAACTATCCACACATGTTTTGCATGTCGCAACATGGGCATGTAGGCCCTATTTTATAACATAAAGCATGTGCACGCTTTATGTTATGAAATAGGGGCATACAGTTGCTATTGAACCTAGGCAAGGTCACTTATGCCTGCTCTTGGGCAGGCATAACTTGCTTCGCCTCGATTGGGAGCTCGATGCACATCAATTGAGACTGTGCCTACGCTCTGCCCAAGTACCGCCTCCATGCATGGGCCACCAGAAGGTAAGCATGATGAAAGCTTACCCCTTGTCCCAAGAGTATCCACTTTGTCCTTCTCTTGCACCCTACTTGATTTTGAATAAGATTTACTGGGTATCCATATCCTCCTTTCCTCTAAAAAAAAAAAAAAAAAAAGAAAAAGAAAAAAAAGAATCCCTCCCACAACATCCTCCTCTGTCCTGGCAGATTAAAAAAAAATAAAGGAGAGCTCGACCAGTGGCCTGTGACCTCTTCTGCTTTCTTTTGGCTGATAATAAAAAGAAAGAATAATTCCCTGCTCTGGACAACCTTCCTCCTCTGGCTGATGGGGAGGAGGGGGGGGGGGAATTTCCCTCCT
The DNA here is from genome assembly GCA_033557465.1 of Ichthyophis bannanicus. NCBI lineage: Eukaryota > Metazoa > Chordata > Amphibia > Gymnophiona > Ichthyophiidae > Ichthyophis > Ichthyophis bannanicus. Next base: position 54,210,195 of record CM066040.1, read on the forward strand.
TGCCTTTGCATGTCCTTTGAAAATAAAGTACCCCGATCTCCTCCTCAACTTCTCTACATGTTAACAAAGAAGGGTGCATTGCCTATTATGTAATCTTTTGATTGTGCAATATTTTTCAGTGTGCAAATTTTTATCTTCCAGTATTTGCTGGAAATTAAAGCCTCTGATAAAAGTTGTGCTCTTTCAGAATTGTACAAGTAAACTGGCCTGCAGATTTATTTTGTAGCTTTTTGCTCAATATTTCCCAGACCTTTTTAGCTGGTCCTGGTCTCAGTTCTGCAATACTGAATTATAATGAGTGAAGCTGCTCTAAATATACAAACCCACAGGTCAACAAACAGTTCTGTAGGAGATCTCAAACTCCAAAATTATAGTAATTGAAAAATGAGCTACGATTGCAGAAGTTGTACTGGAAATCATTTATATTATAGTTTATCTTACTGAAGAATGGAAATACTGCATCTGCCTGGTAATAAATGGGAAGGTAACCAAGGAGGAAGTTCTGACTAATTGCTTATAGTCATGGTTGCCAGGGAAACCATTTCCTGTATTTCACGCTATGGTTTATGTCTGTACATCCTAGGGTGGGAACTTGACTGTAGTGTTTGGGGAAAATAGACATTACTTTAAAATAAAAAAGAACTTTATTTAAAAAACACAGTAAGGCTGCATGGAATTTGTGAAGAATATTTGGCTGTGCTTTTGTTGACTCTCAGAATGAAATGAAACTGGGACTTTATGCAAAAAATTCCAGTCACTCTGTGGAAATGCCCCCCCCCGCCCCCCCCCAATAGTTGGGAACTCAAGGACTGTCAGTGTTTTCAGTTCCATCAACAAACTGTGAGGCTTAACCAAATATGACTGTAGGCGGACTCTGACTTGTTTATGTAACTGGGAGGTTTGGTCAGGCAAAAACTAGTCAGGCACTTGGTCTTGTGTACAGGTGTGGCAGCTATGGCTGCCTGCTAGGTTTGTACTGTAGACCTATATCTGGTCAGTCTGGCAACAACTTTCCTCAGGTTTGCCATCCATGGGCACAACACATCATATTATGTTCATATTTAGCTTTGTGTTTGTGTGCCCCCTCTTGTGGAGAATGGATGACTCATGGAGATGGTTGCTGCATTACAAAGCTTTATAACTCTGGGCTGCAAGTTAAAATCCCAGCGCTGGTGGCCTTTGTGAAATGTGAGAGAGGTCTTAGTCCAGGGACCATAGCAGAAGCATGAATTCTGGGATTCCTACCAGATTCCTATGAATTCTGCTGGATGTTTAATTATTGACTTCTGTTTGTCATGCGGTTTAGAGTTTTGTTTAGTCACTAAAGCTTGTGCATTGCCTTTATACTGCTTTTACCAGCAGTGATGCTGATCCTTTACTTAAATGTGACTCAAATGTTTATGAAATTCATTTAAGTAAGCTCAACATTTTATCTAAGGACAGTACTGCATGTCAGCAGTGTGACGTGCCCATACAGCATTTTGATAGTGATCAGCTACCAGACATTTCTAGATTCATAACAGGTGGAAATGGTTAAATTGTAAGAACTATCAAAAGCTTTGGGGCATGTTTACTAAAGTGTGTTTTTGGTACAGAGTTTGACATGCACTACGGCTAGGAGAACTGTGCTAACAGAGAAGGGGCACATGCTAAAAATCGCATGCTAACTGGTCAACATGTGACTGGGGGGGCTGTTATGGGCGTAACATGGATGTTGATGGTGCATCGCGGTTAGAGTGGGCGCTTTGGGAGTATGCTACTTGCGCTTGTTGCCATTAGCATGAGTGCATCTTACGCCACTTCAGTGGCATGCCTGTTAGCGCGATACTAACGTGCAGTACCGCACTATTGGCAGGGATATGGATGCACATGCCCCAGCCTCAGCACTAATTTGGCAGCACAATCGCATGCCCCTTTATGTGCTAATTATTTCTCTGGAATGAACATAATTATTCTAACTGCCAACGAAACAATCTAAGCTAATTTTGACTAATTTTGCTGTTTTAAAAGGAAAAAAGTCTAGAAAATTAAAGTTATAATCGAAAGGAAACTAAGGTGTCAACTTGTGTTTCATCATAAGGACAACCTTGGAAAAAAAGAAAGGATTAACATTTTACAGAAATGTCACAAATACCTTTTTTGGATTTAGTTTGCACCTTTTCATTGAACGCTCAAGGTAAATTACATTCAGGTACAACACGGTTTTAAGTGGTTCTATTGACTGCCATGTTGAAATGTGCAGTGCTGGTCTCACCTTCCCATTCCCAGCTCAGCTTAACTTGTAGATGTAGCAAAAGAAAAGGCACTGGGGCAGTCAGCACTGCCTCTGTACAGACGAATGATTTGTTTCTTTCTGTGCTGTAATCTTTTGTCCTTGACATTAACAAATGATTTTTTTCCCAGTGATTTTCCACTTCTGGCAGCCTCTGGCTGTGACTTTACTCCCATTACGGCTCCTTAAGCCTGCACGTCTCTCACATTCACTGCAGAGTAAACAGGAACTCGACTAAAGGGTGAGTGTTGTGCTTTACATCAGTGTACCTGTAATGCTGCAAGCTGCCTGGAGCAACATGGGGCATTTGTAAAAAACCTCACTAGCAAAATGTTGTACAACATTGTTTATTATTAATATGATGCATTTCATTAAGGCAAGCACATAACCATTTTTCCTTTCAAGGAATATCATTTCTGTTCTCGTCTTCTGTAAATATTCCTAAAAGAAATCTGTCCTGACAGGCTACCTCTAATTTACTGTTACAAATACTAATTTATTTCTATAATACATCTGACGAACCACAGCCAAGATCAGGCGCATTCACAAAGCTGCAGTGGATGTAGATATAAACTTTAGCTTTTTAAGAGTAGCAGACTTGGAAGACATAAAGACAGAGAGGTACATAGACGAGACCTAGGGGGATATAGTCCTGAAGTCCCACCTCCAGTCTGGCAGCATCCCTGTTGCCATGGAGGAGAGAGAGGTCACGTGACAGGAGAGCATCACCCTGGTGTGGCAGGAAGTGATCCTGTAACTAGGACCTGTCCTCCAGGTGATGTAAAACCCTCTCGACCGAGGAGGTTTCTCCAGGGCCATGTGCCTATGAAGGAAGGGTTAGGACAGCCGTTATAGTTGGTGATTCAATCATTAGGCATGTAGATAGCTGGGTGGCTGGTGGACGTGAGGATCGCCTGGTATCATGCCTGCCTTGTGCGAAGATAGTGGACCTCACGCGCCACCTAGATAAGGTCTTAGATAGTGCTGGGGAGGAGTCTGCTGTCTTGGTACATGTCGGTACCAATGACATAGGAAAATGTGGTAGGGAGGTTCTGGAGGCTAAATTTAGGCTTCCTTAGCGTCCCTCTAGTCCAGTCCCGGAACCAGTCCAGTCCAGAGTTGTGAACCTCCACCAGCAGCTTTGGAGACTGAACATCTTCATATCTTTGATCATCCAGCTATATGCAGCCCCAAGGACCGCCCACACAACAGTATCTCAGTCTCCAAGCAGCTTGGAAGTCAGAGCCCAGAACTGGGCTCCTTAGGAACAAATAAGCAGAGCTTTAGTGTTTTCTAGATTTAGGTGCTGGGCTGCTGCTGTGGAGGAAATCTTTGACTGTGTCCCTTCTGTCTTTCTCTAATCTGTTTTTTTCTCTCTGTCTCTCTCTGTCAGTCTCCCCATAGGTTAAACAAGCAGGGGAGCTGCACAGGACACAGGTCTCCTTTCTACCTAACCCCCTTGGTGGGTGAGGAGAAGGTTGAAGACAATTACAGGCAGCAATTGAATACAGCAGTAGGCTCTGAGGGTCCCCTGACTGATTTAGGGGTTCCCCGATGCCCTGAGCGGTTATTCCTCTGTTATTGACTCTGATAACTGCTACTCAGAGATTGTGACAGGCATGCTGGACAGCACTCTCAGTGTTTTGACCCCCCCTCCACTCCTGTGTGTGGGTGAGTAGAGTTTGAAGCTTTTTCTTTCTAAAGGCAGTGGTGGAGGCCTTGGGGTGGCCTGGAATCAGCTCTGGGGAGTGTTTTAGACCTTTTGGGTATTTTTTCTGGTCCTTTTTTTGGCGGGATCAGGTCCGGCAGCCATTTTGGATTTTTTTTTTCAAAGTTGTTTTTCTTCGTGTTTTTTTTTTGGGGGGGGATAGGAGCTTCGTTTTTGCATTTCTTGGTCAGATATCAGCTAATTGACTCCGACTCTATCTAATCCTGCAATTTGGAGCATTTTTGAGCACTTTTAAAATCGCGATTTTTTTTCTGCTCTGTTTGCTTCAGCAAGGTGTTCCTGCTTTGCTGGCAAAGGGCTGTGTGCATAGCCATGCCTCCTAGTCCTCGGTGTCTGGTCTGTGGCATTCGTAGAAGTAGTAATTTGGCAGCCCGAGTCTGTGCCACTTGTTCTGCTGTGGGTGCTGGCATGGGGGATCCTCTGGAGGGCTCCAGTGCAGATCTCCCACTTGTATCTACAGAAGGGACATCAGAGCAGGCAGAGACGGTCCTTGGTCCGGGGATTTCTGCGGTGCCGGAGCGCCTTTTTCTCTCTCATGCAGGAGGCTCTGGCTCTCTTGCAGCCGGCGGGGGGAGGCTCGGTCCTGCCCCGCCGTGGGCTAAAGCGTCCACTTTCAGTGGAGGGAGACACTGGTCCACAAAAGAGGAGCCGGCCCCCGAGTGTTGCGGATTCTGTGCCTCCTGGGGACGAGTCACTGGATATAGCCTGCTGGTATCTCCCATCAGCCTCCAGTGTGTCCAGTCTCCTTGCAGCAGGAGGACATAGTGAGCCTAGCTTCTGGGCTCACTTGGGGGGAACAGATAGGAGCATTTAGTGTGACAAATTCTGATTTTACCTTTGATTATTACCTTTAATTTACTTTTAATTTTGCTTTTAATTCAGTTACCTTTGGTTAATTGACAATCGGGGATTGGTTCCCTTGAGTTAGGAGCAAATTTCTGTATTTACAGTAATTTTAAATTTGAGCCTAGTTCTTTAAATTAGTAGCAGTTCTTGTCTTCCCTCCTTGTCAGTGATTTTCACTTGCTGTAGGCATTTGCCGGTGCGGATCTCTCTCCCTGGACTGTACGGGAGAAAGCTCCGGGACCCGTACAGCCACACTGAAGCTGTGTGGGACGGAGCCTCTCCGTTGCTGCGGGATTTAATTTTAGTCTGTGGAACTGGCTGAGCGATCCTCGCCGCAGCTGCCAGGCGCATCAGCGCAGTTTGAGGATCGGAGGAATTCAAGGAGGTGTAGGAGCAGGCTGTGTGGCTTTCGGCCCTGCAGGTAAGGCCTTCGGGCTCTGTCGGTCTGCTGAGGCCTCATTTTTGCAGCGGCGGCTGTTCTTGGCGCCAAAATTCATTGGCGAAGGGGCGGCCATTTCCTCGCTAGGTATTTGGACCGCATGGCGAGCGTTGCAGTGAACTGCCTGCGTGAGGACAACAGGCAGAATAGCTAAATTTTTGGGCCTAGTGATTGTTTCTTTCTTTTGTTTGTAGTTTTTTATTTTTGAGGCCAGGGGGGTTCCTCAGCATTAAGGGGGACTGTTGTCAATCCTCTTTATAGAATAAATAAGAATGAACTTAAAAACAGGACAGCAGTTTTGGCATTGATCCCTGATACCACATCTTCTTTCCCTCCTAATCATGTCTCTGAGGAGCATCTGTTCAGGCCCAGGATATTAGGCAAATTGCCAGCTTTTAGGTTCAAGGGCAGAGCCCTAACTTGTAGTTTGCAGGAGGGAAAGCCTAGAAGTGTGCCTTTATGTATTCTATAGTGACAGTTGCCCAAAATTCACAGGGACAGGTTTAGGAAACCTTAGGATGTACAAGAATAGACTGGCAGTTAAACTGTCAGCCGGGAAGTGCCTGTGCTACGGTCTATGGCCACCGGAGGGCAGCTGGTACACTCAATAGTGCCTTTCTATGACTGTGCAGGCAGCCATTATCTGCAGGTCAGGATAGAAATCACCACAGAGCCTCGGTGCTGTGATGTAAGGTCTGAGAATCCAGTTTATATGACCAAGATTTAAAGCTCTTAATTTCTGTATCATTGGTCGGGCTCTGCTGCCCTAAAGGTCACCGAATGACAGCGCTGCTCATGAATCACATAAAGTATTCAGTGCCCCCATCCCTGGGGGGGTGAGTGGTACAATACAAAATCATATTACTCATCAGGTTCACACAGGCAACAACCTCTCAGACTTCCATTTTCAAGGTGGTCGGTGTATTCCACTGCTATTTCTCTGACTTCAGGAAGGCCTGGTGAGGTGCTTGTGGGTTTCATAGCAACACTTAGCAGGCCCTTCCCAGGAAATTCTCATCTATTACTAGAGCAGGGTTTCATTTCATTTCATTTCTCTGGTTGTGGTTAATGCACAGTGCTAGGGGCTGTGTTCGAAAGCTTGCGTCCCACGGACTTCGGTGGGATTTCAAAAAGATAGAGAAACTCGCTTTAGTGAGAGATAGCCTTGTTCATTTTTAGCTAACACTGTTGCTTTTACTTTTGATTTTTACCTTTTGCGCCTGAATCCCAGGGACACGACACTGTTTGCTTCCAGGGGTTCTACTTTCTATTTTGCTCTTCAGCTCCCTGGCAGCTGCAGTAGGCTGGCAGGGGGTGGGCAACGCCTCCTGCAATGCAGCATCCCCCTGGATAAGGGGGGGGGAAGGACAACTGGGTGCAGCGGGGGCTGGTAGCTTCTTGCAAAGCTATAGTAGCAGTTCAGGTAATTTTAGCTGATCTGCTTTGATTTCATTGGAGTTGGCAGAAACTTGGTTTTTGGAGTCCTCTACTTTAAAAAAAAAAAAAAAAAAAGATTCTCCTTCCGCTATCCATAGAGGGTCCTATAAAGCGTTAAAGTCAGTTTATATGGCAGGATAATATTTTGGCTTAGCTGCTGTGCTATAGCGCTATGTTCTGCTGTAAACATATTCAGGTCAAAAGGAATTATGGTGATAACTCTCTTGGACAGTTGTAACAGATGCTTGGGTGAACGCCATGGCCAGTCCACAGATGTGGAATGCTCTGCCATAAGCTTTATGTCATGGGAAGGATTTTATAGTTGTGTGGTTTCTTAATGGACAATGTTCCCGTTTAGTTTGGCTTTGCCCAAATTATAAGATTTTACGGTAGATTTGTAATGTCTTCATTTTGGATATATGTGGTTTAATTTTACATATGGAAGAGGCAGCTCAGCGGAGAGGGGGTTGCAAGATAGAACTCTGGCCTTTGAAGCTATCTATGCTCCCATTCCATTTATCAGCGGTTCTCCAGTATGGAGAGTCTCTGCTAGTGTTCAGCAGGCTTCGGGAACGCATGTCGGAAGGCCTCAATGCATTGGCACAAAGGTGGCCAAGGTACGGGCTGCTCTATGTCTTTCCTCCGTGGGCCCTGCTGGGCCGCCTGGTACAGCGGATCGAGCGGCATCCAGGTCCCGTGGTTCTGATTGCCCCGGACTGGCCTCGTCGGCCTTGGTATGCGGATCTGGTGCGGTTGAGTGTGGCTGATCCGTGGCTCCTTCCTCCTCAGCCGGATCTCCTTCGGTAGGGGCCGCTGCAGATGCCTCAGGTGGCTCGATTCTCGCTTACGGCATGGCTATTGAGAGGGCGCGAATGAGAGCCAAAGGTTATTCTCCGGAGGTCATTGCTACCTTGTTGCGGGCGCGGCGTCGGTCTACGTCGCTAGCGTATGTCCGGGTCTGGTGTATTTTTGAGAGCTGGTGTGCGGTTCGCGAGTTGCGGCCTTTGCGGACCTCCGTTCCTCAGCTCCTCTCCTTCTTGCAAGCAGGGGTGGACAAGGGCCTGGCGGCCAGTTCGTTGAGGGTACAACTTGCAGCTCTTGCGTGTTTTCGAGGCAAGGTTCAGGGCCAGTTATTGGGGTCCCATGCGGACGTGAAGCGCTCCTTGCGAGCGGTGTTGCTTATGCGTCCTCCGTACAGGGCTTTAGTGCCCTCGTGGGACTTGAATTTGGTGTTGAGGTCTCTGGTGGCTCCGCCGTTTGAACCCTTGGCGCAAGCTTCGTTGAAGGACTTGACGTTGAAAACGGTGTTTCTGGTAGCGATCTCGTCAGCTCGCAGGATCTCGGAGTTGCAGGCTCTTTCGTGTAGGGAACCCTATCTGTCTTTCTCTGCCGACATGGTGGTATTGCGACCGGTTCCCGCGTTTTTGCCTAAGGTAGTTTCGGCGTTTCACATGAATCAGGGGTGTCTCTCCCGGTGTTTGCCAAGGAACGGGGCCAGCACGCGGATAACTCCTTGCACGCGTTGGATGTCCGTCGAGCTCTTCGTCGGTATTTGAGGGAAACGGCGGCCTTCCGTAAGTCCGATCGCCTATTTGTCGCATTTGGCGGTCCACGCAAGGGGGAAGCAGCGTCTAAGTCTTCCATTTCCCGCTGGTTGAAAGAGGCGATTTCGTCGGCATACCTTTTACGCGGCAGGATGGTTCCTGCCGGACTTCGGGCTCACTCGACTAGGGCGCAGGCGCAGGCGGCGTCTTGGGCGGAAGTTAGCTTGGTACCGGCGGTGGATATTTGTCAGGCGGCGACGTGGTCGTCCTTGCACACCTTTGCTAAGCACTATCGTCTGGATGTGCAGGCGGCGTCGGATGCGCGGTTTGGGTCTCGGGTGCTTCAGGCTGGACTAGCGAGGCCCTCCCATTGAGATTTACTGCTCTGTTACATCCTCTATGGTTCCGGGACTGGACTAGAGGGACGCTAAGGAAGAGTAAATTAGACTTACCTGCTAATTGTTGTTCCTTGCGGAACTCTAGTCCAGTCCCGGATCCCTCCCTCTCTATCTGTTCTCGCTGCCAGCCAAGAAGGTACATTCATTATAGGAGTCTGCCAGGGTTTTTGTTCTCTATACTTTCGGTCAGAGCTCCTCTGCTTGCAGCACGCCTTAGTTCCCTTTCGGGGTCAAATCTTGGGGGTGAGCGGTGGCGTCTCTTGTTGCATACGTTTTGCACAAGGGTCGCCACGGCCGTTCTGGTCCGCCTTCCCGTAGGCGGGAGGTTGTTCTTATGCAATTGGAAAAAGAAAAAAAAAATTTTGCTAGTGGTGGGAACTTTAGGGTCAGGATCCTTTTTTCCACTGGGTTGTTATATCTACTTATTTGTTGCTCTGCTTAGTATGCTTTGTCAATAGGTACTGATGTGTGGGCGGTCCTTGGGGCTGCATATAGCTGGATGATCAAAGAGATGAAGATGTTCAGTCTCCAAAGCTGCTGGTGGAGGTTCACAACTCTATGGTTCCGGGACTGGACTAGAGTTCCGCAAGGAACAACAATTAGCAGGTAAGTCTAATTTACTCTTTTAGGCAAGAAATTGAAATCCAGAACTTCCAGGGTAGCGTTCTCCGAAATGTTTCCCGTTCCACGTGCAGGACCCAAAAGGCAGGCAGAGCTCCAGTCTCTCTACGCGTGGATGAGACAATGGTGCAAGAATGAGGGTTTTGGATTTGTTAGGAACTGGGGAACATTCTGGGGAAAGGAGGGGCTCTTCCGAAGGGATGGGCTTCACCTTAACCGGGATGGATCCAGGCTGCTGGCATTAACCTTTAAAAAGGAGATAGAGCAGCTTTTAAACTAGATAATAGGGGAAAGCCGACAGTCGCACAAGAGCACATGGTTCAGAAGAATGTATCCTTGAAGGATACTACCAAAAGCATAGAGGTTCCAAAAAAGAGTAAAGTAGCCCAAAAGCCCTTGAGTATGGAGCAGACAGAGCTTAAGGATCCCAAATTACCCATGCCTACAATAGCCAAATTAATATGAATAAAATACAGTCTCTAAATGCTTGTTTGCAAATGCTAGAAGTCTAAAAAATAAGATGGGAGAGTTAGAATATATAGCACTAAATGAGAGGTTAGATATGATTGGAATCTCAGAGACATGGTGGAAGGACAACCAGTGGGACACTGTGATACCTGGGTACAAACTATATTGTAATGATAGAGCTGATCAAATTGGTGGAGGGGTTGCGCTCTATGTTAGAGAGGGCATTGAGTCATAAAGGATTAAAGTTTTGCAGGAAACAAAATTTGCTGTAGAATCTCTATGGATTGAAATTCCATGTATAAAGGGGAAGGTGATGGCAGTGGGGGCGTACTATCGACCGCCTGGCCAGAATGAACAAATGGATGATGAAATGCTCAAAAAAATCAAGGAAGCTAACAAAAATTACAGCACAGTAATAATAATGGGTGATTTCAACTACCCCGGTATCGACTGGGTCATTGTCACAGCAGGACATGCTAGGGAGATAAAGTTCCTAGATGAAATAAATGACTGCTTCTTGAAGCAGCTGGTTCATGAACCGACCAGAGGGGAAGCCATATTGGACCTAGTCCTTAGTGGAACACCAGATCTGGTGAAAGATATAAGGGTGTTGGGGCCACTTGGCAATAGTGATCATAACATGATCACATTTGATTTAATTAGTGGAGGAGGGATAGTAAGGAAATCCACAGTGCTACCTTTTAACTTTTGAAAGGGAGACTATGATAAAATGTGGAAAATAGTTAAGAAAAAACTAAAAGGAGCAGTTGCAAAGGTTAAAGACTTATATCAAGCTTGGGTGTTGTTGAAAAATACTATCTTGGAAGCCCAGACCAGCTGTATTCCATGATTTGAGAAAAGTGGAAGGAAGTACAAAAAACTGCCAGCATGGTTTAAAGGTGAGGTCAGAGAGGCCAAAAAAGCATCTTTCAGGAAATGGATAAAAGCCAAACGACGAAACCTGGAAACAGCACAAGCACTGGGAAGTTAAATGCAAGGCATTGATAAGGCAGGCAAAGGGAGAATTTGAGAAGAAGCTTGCTGCGGAAGCAAAAACGCGTAATACTGAGGAAGATGTAGGGATATTACCCATGACTGAAGTGGTATTTAAAGATGCAGAAAAATTGAAGGAAATATCGATACATTGGGAAGATTTATTACAACTATTTGATAAACTGAAGAGTAGCCAGTCACCTGGACCGGATGTATACATCCAAGGGTGTTGAAAGAACTGAAATATGAGATTGCAGACCTGCTATTAGTAATCTGTGAACTATCATTAAAATCAACTGTAATACCTGAAGTTTGGAGGATGGCGAATGTAACACCAATTTTTAAAAAGGTTTCCAGGGGTGATCCGGGAAACTACAGACCAGTGAGCCTGACGTCAGTACCGGGAAAAATGGTAGAAACCATCATAAAGAACAAAATTACTGAACATGTAGATAGTCATGGCTTAATGGGAGACAGCCAACATGGCTTTAGAGAAGGAAGATCTTGTCTTACTAATCTGTAATGTTTTTTTGAAGGTGTGAATAAACAGGTAGACAAAGGTGAGTCAGTTGATATAGTGTATTTGGACTTTCAGAAAGCCTTTTTACAAGGTCCCTCATCAGAGACCTTTGGCAAAAGTAAAGTGTCATGGGATAGGAGGCAGTGTACTATTGTGGATTGGGAACTGGTTAAAAGATAGAAAGCAGAGGATAGGGCTAAATGGCCAATTTTCACAATGGAGAAAGGTGAATAGTGGTGTACCCCAGGGATCTGTGCTGGGTCCGCTGCTTTTTGAGATATTCATAAATGACCTGGAAAAGAGAATAACGAGTGAGGTTATCAAATTTGCAGATGACACAAAACTATTTAAAGTTGTTAAAACCCAAGAGGATTGTGGAAAATTGCAAGAGGATCTTGATAAATTGGAAGACTAGGCATCAAAATGGCAGATGAAATTTAATGTGGACAAGTGCAAAGTTATGCACCTAGGGAAGAACAACCCAAACTATGGTTACACGATGCAAGGTTCCACATTAGGAACCGCCACCCAGGAAAAAGATTTAGGCGTCATTGTGGATAACATGTTAAAACCCTCGGCCCAGTGTGCAGCGGCGGCCAAGAGAGCAAATAGAATGCTAGGTATCATAAGGAAAGGAATGGAAAATAAAACAAAGGATATTATAATACCTCTATATCGTTCCATGGTGAGACTGCACCTTGAATATTGTGTGCAATTCTGGTTGCCGTATCTTAAAAAGGATATAGCGTTATTAGAAAAGGTTCAGAGAAGAGCCACCAAAATGGTAAAGGGGATGGAAGGATACTCCTATGAAGAAAGGCTAAAAAGGTTAGGGCTCTTTAACCTGGAAAAGAGATGGCTGAGGGGAGATATGATAGAAGTTTATAAATTAATGAATGGAGTTGAACGGGTAAACGTAGATCGATTGTTTACATTATCAGAATATAGAAATACTAGGGGACATGCAATGAAGCTACAGGATAAACTATTTAAGACTAATAAAAGAAAATATTTTTTCACTCAATGTGTAATCAAACTCTGTTACTGGAGGATGTAGTAAAGGCTGTTAGTGTAGCTGGGTTTAAAAATGGTTTGGACGAATTCCTGGAGGAAAGGTCCATAGACCATTATTAAAAAGAGACCCAGGATATCAATGCTTGACCCAATACAAGCATTGTGGAACCTGTGTCTTTTGAGGAAACTGCTAGGTACGTATGACATAGATTGGCCACTGTTGGAAACAGGATACTGGGCTTGATGAACCTTGGTCTGACCCAGTATGACTTATCTTATGTTCTTATGTAAGATAATCCATTAAAAATGTTGAATTGCAAAGTCATTCACCCTCATGTGTATTTCACTTCTGATTTTTGAGTCCATAGGAACCTGGATCATGAAGTTTGTACTAGCCCAGCTCTAAAGAGACTGGTGGAGAAAATGTGACAGGGATAAGAAATGGCAAAGAGAAGTTTTCAACATAGAGAAGAAAATAGAACTTGTATAGTGGAGGTGGAATAAAAAACTAAGACATTGGAGGTAAATACAGAAGGAAAACAAAACAATGAAGAATTATCATGGACGTGGAGGATCAATAATGTCTCAGAATAAAGGTAGGATCATCATCAGGGGGCCGTAAGAGGACAGCCTTGCTGTGACTTCAACTCAGAGGGTTATAATGGCAACAAAGTGTAATCCTCTGCCTGTGTGTAGCCCTTGCAGCATCTTCACCTGCTGTTTGGCAGTCAGTAGTCACAACTATCCAAGAGCAATGCTATGTCTCAGTCTCTACTCTTGGGAAAAAAATTTGTGGGTTCTTTGAATGGGACCACTATACACTGGGAGGCCTATGACATGTAAAACTCCACTCACTCCTCTTCTTCTCTCAAAATAACTGAGTCCAGGTCACAATGTGTGTTCTGAACCAAAGAACTTTAGAATCACTGATAATAATAGCAAAAATACAAATGGTGGAGCGAACAAAAAGAACTACATTACACACATTAGCTCCTTTTCCTTTCTCTAAAACTATGTTACAAGCAGATTAATTCTCTCTACTCACTCTGCTATATTACAACAATTCACTGTTAATACTCCTTCCTAGGTGCTGGAATGTTACTCCAAGCTTCTCCATTCCTTCAGTTTTGTTACCACGTGTGGTTACCCTGAGTGAGAATCCTCCTCCTGCCCTAGTAATTCTTAATGTACCTTGAGCTTGTAGCTGTGCAGGTCCTTGATATTGCTCTTTTGTCACTCCTAGCCCTGGCGTCACTGGTTGCTGATGGATTCCTTGAAATAGATGGCTTTCCAAGATAGTTGCCTTGCTTCTTATTTATTTATTTAACAATTCTTATATACCGCACTATTTGTTATCAGTGCGGTTTACATTTAACAAAGAATACTCAGATCAGAGAAGACTGATTGAGTTTACATTATAACAGGGAATAGAACTTGGAGAACATGGGTAACTATTTACATATTGACATATTTCAGGATAGATGCAGAATACATGAAACTATATACATAAAGATATGGCATAATAGATGATACTTGATATTTATTTATTTACATTCTCTTATATACCGCGCTATTCTGCATCAGTGCGATTTACATTGAACAAACTGAAATTACATTGAACAGGGCATTATAACTTGGAGATAACTATTTTTACAGGGAACATGGGCTATGGAGGGTTAAGTGGCTTGCCCAAGACCACAAGGAGCACCTGTGGGACTAGAAACCCCAGTCCTTCCGGCCCAAGGTTGCTGTCCTCTAGTGGGATTTGAACCACCGACCTTCCGGCCTGAAGTACCTTGCCCCAACCACAAGGCTACTCCTCCACTCCAATTGCCTTGCTTCTTCTCTTCACCACTGGCTATACTATTCTCTCTTGAGCTAGTGGGGGTGATGGCAGAGTTTGCACAGTCAGAAAGGAATGTTCTAGGCTTGAGAGCCCAAAAAACCTTCCAATCCTGCTGCTCTCTCTCCCTGCAGCTTTAGCCTTGTGACTCCTTCCAGATGGAATGAGGACTTTGGGGAATAGCCACAGACTCATCTATCTTTCCATGGTGCAGTGGCTGACTGCCAAAAACACCTAACCCTAAGGGCAAAAACCTTTACTACCTTATGGTACAGTTGTTGCCAAATACAAGGTTATGACTTTGGGAGTGGTTTATCTCCAGGAACAAGCAGGAATGTAGTCTTTACATATGGTGACTCAGTACCGATGGAACCCGCGTGGGAACGCTCCCCAGCGTCCAATAGGAAAGCTTTTGGGAGCATCCCACTGCGCCTGTGTAGCTGCCTTCCCGCCTTTCCAACTCTCCCTCCTCAGTTCTTTGTTTTCCTAGATAAGGTCTTAGATAGTGCTGGGGAGGAGTCTGCTGTCTTGGTACATGTCGGTACCAATGACATAGGAAAATGTGGTAGGGAGGTTCTGGAGGCTAAATTTAGGCTTTTAGGTTGGAAGTTGAAATCCAGAACTTCCAGGGTAGCGTTCTCCGAAATGCTTCCCGTTCCACGTGCAGGACCCGAAAGGCAGGCAGAGCTCCGGAGTCTCAATGCGTGGATGAGACTTGGAATATCAGAGACATGGTGGAAGGAGGACAACCAGTGGGACACTGTGATACCTGGGTACAAACTATATCGTAATGATAGAGCTGATCAAATTGGTGAAGGGGTTGCGCTGTATGTTAGAGAGGGCATTGAGTCAGAAAGGATTAAAGTTTCGCAGGAAACAAAATTTGCTGTAGAATTTCTATGGATTGAAATTCCATGTAAAAAGGGGAAGGCGATGGCATTGGGGGTGTACTATCGACCGCCTGGCCAGAATGAACAAATGGATGATGAAATGCTCAAAGAAATCAAGGAAGCTAACAAAAGTTACAGCGCAGTAATAATAATGGGTGATTTCAATTACCCCGGTATC
The DNA here is from genome assembly GCA_033557465.1 of Ichthyophis bannanicus. Classification (NCBI taxonomy): domain Eukaryota; kingdom Metazoa; phylum Chordata; class Amphibia; order Gymnophiona; family Ichthyophiidae; genus Ichthyophis; species Ichthyophis bannanicus. The sequence goes on from CM066040.1 coordinate 54,225,387, forward strand.
GACTGGGTCAGTGTCACGGCAGGACATGCTAGGGAGATAAAGTTCCTAGATGACATAAATGACTGCTTCTTGGAGAAGCTGGTTCAAGAAGCGACCAGAGGGGAAGCTATATTAGACCTAGTCCTTAGTGGAACACCAGATCTAGTGCAAGAGATAAGGGTGTTGGGGCCACTTGGCAACAGTGATCATAGCATGATCGCTTTTGATTTAATTAGTGGAGGAGGGATAGTAAGGAAATCCACAGTACTATCTTTTAACTTTCGAAAGGGAGACTATGATAAAATGAGGAAAATAGTTAAGAAAAAACTAAAAGGAGCAGTTGCAAAGGTTAAAGACTTACATCAAGCTTGGGTGTTGTTGAAAAATACTATCTTGGCAGCCCAGACCAGCTGTATTCCATGCCTTAAGAAAAGTGGAAGGAAGTCCAAAAAACTGCCAGCATGGTTTAAAGGTGAGGTCAGAGAGGTGGCTGTTGCCAAAAAAGCATCTTTTAGGAAATGGAATAAAGAGCCAAACGACGAAACGTGGAAACAGCACAAGCACTGGCAGGTCAAATGCAAGGCATTGATAAAGCAGGCAAAGGGAGAATTTGAGAAGAAGCTTGCTGCGGAAGCAAAAACGCGAAATAAAGATTTTTTCAAGTATATTCGTAGTAAAAAACCTGCGAGAGAGTCAGTTTGTCCATTAGATGATAGAGGAGTTAAAGGGGCACTAAGAGGCGACAAGGCGATGATGGAGAGACTGAATGAATTCTTTGCTTCGGTCTTTACTGAGGAAGATGTAGGGATGTTAGCCATGACTGAAGTGGTATTTAAAGGTGTGGAAGAATTGAAGGAAATATCGATACATCAGGAAGATGTATTACAACTATTAGATAAACTGAAGAGTAGCAAATCACCTGGGCCGGATGGTATACATCCAAGGGTGTTGAAAGAACTGAAATATGAGATTGCAGACCTGCTATTACTAATCTGTGAAGTATCATTAAAATCATCTCTAATACCTGAAGATTGGAGGATCGCCAATGTAACACCAATTTTTAAAAAGGGTTCCATGGTGATCCGGGAAACTACAGACCAGTAAGCCTGACGTCAGTACCGGGAAAAATGGTAGAAACCATCATAAAGAATAAAATTACTCAGCATGTAGATAGTCATGGCCTAATGGGAGACAGCCAACATGGCTTTAGACAAGGAAGATCTTGTCTTACTAATCTGTTATGTTTTTTTGAAAGTGTGAATAAACAGGTGGACAAAGGTGAGTCGGTTGATATAGTGTATCTGGACTTTCAGAAAGCCTTTGACAAGGTCCCTCATCAGAGACATTTGGCAAAACTAAAGAGTCATGGGATAGGAGGCAGTGTACTACTGTGGATCAAGAACTGGTTAAAAGATAGAAAGCAGAGGGTTGGGCTAAATGACCAATTTTCCCAATGGAGAAAGGTGAATAATGGTGTACCCCAGGGATCTGTGCATAAATGACCTGGAAAGTGGAATAACGAGTGAGGTTATCAAGTTTGCAGATGACACAAAACTATTTAAAGTTGTTAAAACCCAAGAGGATTGTGGAAAATTGCAAGAGGATCTTGATAAATTGGAAGACTGGGCATCAAAATGGCAGATGAAATTTAATGTGGACAAGTGCAAAGTTATGCACCTAGGGAAGAACAACCCAAATTATGGTTACTGTGGCCTCCTTGCCCCGCCTAGGCAGTTACCTATAGAAGGAAAAGGGGGCCCTTTCAATGTCCCGTTTATGTGAGCTGCCAGAGCTAGGGCTTCTGGGAGTTGTAGTTGCTTGCACTGAGTTGTAGTTGTGAATAAATGATTAAGCCGAGGGTTTGAAAGCAACACAGGAAATTTATTTGCCTCCTTTGTTCAAGGAACCTCCATAGAAGCTTGGCACATCATATAAGGTAAGATACTTTTCCTCAAAAGAAAGATAACTTCTGTTCAAAACTTCTTTAAGAGTCTCTAATTACCTTTGCTTCCCTCAGCAAGGTAAATATCTCTTCACGCCACAAATTATCACGTTACAGTCTCTGGCTAGCTTTAGCTTCAAAACAGCGTTCTTTAAACTGCAGCACTTATACTTTAAGCCAAAACAATGGTCTTTAAACTGCAGCACTTATACTTTAAGTTTTCCTTTTTACTTGGATTATCACAGGTTTTGTTAATTGCTCCAGACACATTCAGAATGCAGTCCTGACGGTCTCATGCCTTTTAAAACCACAGCAGCAACTTCATATCAAATCTTCTTAGGCTTCTTTTAACCACAGACATTCAAGCATAATAAGTCTGGGATTTTCTTCAGGTTTACAATCTATAGGTTTTCACTTTACCCTCCAAGATAAAGCACAGCCCATCTCACATTCTGAGAAATCAGATTCAATATCAGCCTCATCTATTTGCATACACTCACAGTCAGACTCTGCAGTCTCCGGACTGGAAACAGCTTGGGACAGTGTGTGTTTAATTTCTTCCAGCAGCTTAACAACCTGTTCCCAATGAGACCTCCCTCTTGGCTCAGGGGTGTTATCAGGGCACAGGAAATCCTTATCCCGTAGCAAGCTATTTAGAACTTCTAAAGAATTCAGCTCCTTTCTTTTAACAGCTCTCTTCAACAGCCTTCCCCGAGGTAAAATTCTTTGACCCAGCTCCTCCTGGAAAGTCCCCGTACCTGGGTTATAGACAGTAGTCTCTTCAGGATTAAACCTCCTGCTTTCTAGACCAGCTGTAGCCTTTCTACCACACTGGCTCTGCTCAAGACTCTGTTGCTGGCTATGAGGAGAGTCTTCCCTTAAGCTGTCATTAGAGTACCTTTCTCTGGGCTCTCTGCTAGAATCCTTTCTTTCTGTTTCCTTCAGGATTTCTTCCACTTCTGTTTCTCTGCTGTTCTCTTGGTTGTGCTTGCTCCTGATTTCTCTTCCGTTCCCCCTTCCGTCTCTCTCGCTTCCTGTTCTCTGGGGCTTAAATGAGTGGGAATGCCCTGCACCTTTCCTCCCTCAGCTGTCTCTCATTACCTCCCTTAGTTGCTATGGTGTTGGGGCGTGGCCTTAGGACAGCAGCTTTAGATATGGTTTTTTTCTCTCCAGCTGAACTTTTAAAGTCACGGCTCCCTGCACTTTCTTTCTGCCTGGAGGTAAAGGTCTGTGTTTTTTCTATTTCCCCGGGCTCTGGAGCAGATTCGTCACCACATTACACAATGCAAGGTTCCACATTAGGAACCACCACCCAGGAAAAAGATTTAGGCGTCATTTTGAATAGCATGTTAAAACCCTCGGCCCAGTGTGCAGCGGCAGCCAAGAGAGCAGATAGAATGTTAGGTATCATAAGGAAAGGAATGGAAAATAAAACAAAAGATATTATAATGCCTCTATATCGTTCCATGGTGAGACCGCACCTTGAATATTGTGTGCAATTCTGGTCTCCGTATCTTAAAAAGGATATAGAGTTATTAGAAAAGGTTCAGAGAATAGCCACCAAAATGGTAAAGGGGATGGAAGGATACTCCTATGAAGAAAGACTAAAAAGGTTAGGGCTCTTTAACCTGGAAAAGAGACGGCTGAGGGGAGATATGATAGAAGTCTATAAATTAATGAACGGAGTGGAACAGGTAAACGTAGATCGATTGTTTACGTTATCAGAATATAGAAAGACTAGGGGACATGCAATGAAGCTACAGGGTAAACTATTTAAGACTAATAAAAGAAAATATTTCTTCACTCAACGTGTAATCAAACTCTGGAATTTGTTACCGGAGGATGTAGAAAAGGCTGTTAGTGTAGCTGGGTTTATAAAAGGTTTGGACAAGTTCCTGGAGGAAAGGTCCATAAACCATTATTAAGAAGGGACTCAGGATATCAGTGTTTGACCCAGTACAAGCATTGCGGAACCTGTGTCTTTTGGGGAAACTGCTAGGTACGTATGACCTAGATTAGCCACTGTTGGAAACAGGATACTGGGCTTGATGGACCTTGGTCTGACCCAGTATGGCATATCTTATGTTCTTATGTTTTTATGTTCTGACAGGAATCAATTCCTGTCACCGCAGAAAATTCCTGTTTTTCATATTTTTGTGGTTTGCGGTCCCATTGATGCTGGTACCGACCTCTGTCGGTACTTACTTACTTTCTTTCTTCTCAAAAAAAAAATTTGTGAAGATGAAGGTTTTACTTCTTTTGAAGCATCAATGCCATCTTAGGCCTAGGCCTTCCATTTGTCTCTGACAAAATGAAGAAACCATCCAGTGGTTTTAAGATGTGTTCTAAGTGTGGCGGTACTGTCTCGGCCACTGACACCCATGACTGGTGTCTAAAATGCCTAGGGCCTGATCATCAGCCAACAGAAAGTCCTCTCTGCAGAAAGATGATGAAGAGAGACCTACAGAATCAAGCGGCAAAGCTGGGCACCCTCTTTGCCTCCGATGCCGTCTCTTTGGCATTATCCAAATTATCAACCTAACTGAAAATCTCTACAATATGAAATCCCAAAAACAAAAATAGAGAAAGGTGAAAATTATTTAAAAAGCTGACGTGAGTAGTAAGGAACAAAAGTCGGAAGTATAGCCATGAAGTGAAAACTCACCTCTTGAAGCTAACCTTCCATTTTACTCAAATTTTCATTGAGCTCACTGCAGAGCTAACGATAAATAAGGTGAAACACCACAGCAAAGTGTTACCAATAAAACTATGTGCAAAAATCTTTTAATAACTTGCCATAGTAAAAAGGTTGTCGTAAAAATTAAGAATGTGAGAAGCCCAAGCTGGAAATATTCTTGCAAAAGAAAAGGAAACAGAATTAAAACTTATCTGAGTCCAGCAAGACCACTGTCGGTTTTCAGCACAAACTCCGTAGGTTTCTCCAAAGGATGATGTTGCCAGCCAGTACATGAAATCGCGAAAATAGCAGACACAGCACTGCATCGTGCTCATCTTTTGGATCAGCTAAATAACTCTGCCTATTATGCCAAATTATCTATGAATCCATTTAATGATTTACAACTGACCATTCGGGAGCTCATGTTGAGGGCTTTAGCGAATAATTGGATTACTAAAAAGGAGTTTGCATTTTTGGTTTTGAAACACCCCAAGGTGCCCTTTATTTACACTGTACCCAAAATACATAAGTCAGTTACGGCACCTCCGGGAAGACCTATTGTGTCTTGTCGTGGGTCTTCCTTGGAACCTTTGTCCAAATTTTGCGACAGATTTTTGCAACCTTGTGCCCAACGAGTGCCATCCTTTTTAAAGGATACTACCCATTTTCTCACTAAACTTCAAAATGTAGAAGGAGATATTACCTCTTGGTGGCTTGCTTCTTTGGATGTTACAGCCATGTATACAAACATCAATCAAGATCAGGCATTGGCAGTAATTGCGCAATTGGACCTTGCTTTACCTGCTCGGATTCCTCATTCATTTTTTATGGAAATGCTCACTCTGGTTCTTACAAATAATTATTTTCAGTTTGAGCAAATAATTTACCATCAAATCCAGGGCATCGCAATGGGAGCGACAGTAGCACCGTCAGTAGCTACTCTCTATCTGGCTGATTTTGAATCTTCTCATGTTTATTCTTCCTCATGGTTTGGGGATGTGATTTTATGGGTTAGATTTTTGGATGACATTTTCTTTTTATGGCGTGGCACGGAAGAGGCTTTACATCAATTTGCTGATTGGTTGAATTCTCTCACGTCCAATTTATCTTTCACCCTACAATATAATTTTTTTCAGATCGAGTTTTTGGATGTTACAGTGTTTAAAGGTCAGAATTCTTTTCAAACGTCTCTATATAGGAAGCCGGTACAGAGGAATACTCTGTTATCATATTCCAGCTTTCATCCTGACTCTCTGAAGAAGGGGCTTCCTTATGGACAATTTCTCAGACTTCGGCGTGTATGTTCCAGTTTGGAAGATTTTTTGCTTCATGCGAGAGAGCTGTCAGCACGCCTTGTTCAGCGGGGTTACCCCAAACAGGTTATTCGGCAAGCCTGGTTAAGGGCTCGATATACCCATCGTGAATGGCTCTTTTCTACAGATTCTGTAGAGACAGAGGCCACCTCTCAGGCATTTGTTGGGGTTTTGCCCTATATGTCGCATTCCCGACAGATTAAACAAATTTTATTTAAACACTGGCATATTTTACAGCTACATCCTTGCTTTCAAAAACCTCTCCAGATTGCACATTCTCGAGGTTCAAATTTACGTGATATTGTGGGTGCTACTTCTTCTCCTATTGATAGGCGAGTGGATAGACCACTAGTGACAGGCCATTATGCTTGCACTTTGTGCTCTCATTGTCCACGGACGATTGAGGGTACTCAATGGACTGTTCCTATTTCCTCATTTATTCATACTTCTCAGTGGCATACTAACTGCTCTACTACTTATGTAGTATATGTACTCATTTGTCCTTGTCAACTATTGTATATTGGCCGCACTACTCGCCCAGTGAAGATCCGTTTGAATGAACATGCTTCCAGGATCAAACACTCAGTGCTGTCTGCCCCGTTGGTCCAACACTGTTTAGACTGTCATCATGTTTTTGAGGATTTTTTATGGCGAGTGTTGGATCATGTACCTCAACATCCTCGGGGAGGAGATCGCGAACAAAAACTTCAGCTGTTGGAACAGCAATGGATCTTTCGTTGGTCTACAGTTCAGCCTTTGGGTTTAAATAAGGAACTGGATTGGGCTAGTATACTTTGAATGCTGGACTTTTGACAATACCATTCATTGGTGTGTTTCAGGCTTTATTTTTGATGAACTGCTTGATGATTGGTTGTTCAAGTTAACAAATCCCGTGGCTGGGTTTATGCTACTATCGAGCATGCGCTGGCGTTTTTGATCAGTGAAGATAGAGGTTCGTTGGTACAGTTGGCTGAGCGTTGAAGCAGGGCGTGTAAGAGTTGGCCGCCCGAAACGCAGTGCTGTGTCTGCTATTTTCGCGATTTCATGTACTGGCTGGCAACATCATCCTTTGGAGAAACCTACGGAGTTTGTGCTGAAAACCGACAGTGGTCTTGCTGGACTCAGATAAGTTTTAATTCTGTTTCCTTTTCTTTTGCAAGAATATTTTCAGTTTGGGCTTCTCACATTCTTAATTTTTACGACAACTTTTTTACTATGGCAAGTTATTAAAAGACTTTTGCACATAGTTTTATTGGTAACACTTTGCTGTGGTGTTTCACCTTATTTATCGTTAGCTCTGCAGTGAGCTCAATGAAAATTTGAGTAAAATGGAAGGTTAGCTTCAAGAGGTGAGTTTTCGCTTCATGGCTATACTTCCGACTTTTGTTCCTTACTACTCACGTCAGCTTTTTAAATAATTTTCACCTTTCTCTATTTTTGTTTTTGGGGTCTCTTTGGCATTGACACCATCGAGAGCTTCATCTTCCTTTCATGGATCTCAGGTATCGAAACCTAAGTCTTCATCGAAGGCTGGCCTCCTCCCCAAGTGTAGATCTCCTTCTAAGCATCAAGATGCCTCAGGCGTTGCCCTGGAGGGGGACACACTGGCCAAACAACCCCCAGTGGGAGGACCTTCCCTCCAAAGCCTTAGTGGGGTCCCAGGATGCTCCCGAAGCCTCCACCTCCGGAGAGCTCCTGGTGCCATGCTCAGGGATCGTGGCTCACAATTCCGGTACCGATACCCAAGCATTGGCAAGTTCCATGGTTCAACGTATCCTTACCATCGAGTGGAGTTTAGTGGCCCTATTGCTGCCTCGGTTCCAGTGAAACCTTTACAGTCAGTTCCACAGACATCGGTACCGGTATAGGCTGCATCAACTTTCTTGACGCTTTCTATGCTAACGTCCATGCTGGCCCTCTAATCCATTTCCGGTTCCGAGGTTCCGACTACACAAATTCTAGGTACCGACTTCGACCGGTACTAAGTTCATATGGAGCGGGAACACCCTGCTCGACGATACTTTGAGTCTTCGGATTCCGATTTCTTGGACGATGAATTGGCTGATACTCGAGACATGCAAACTCTTCCGAAAGACACGTCTCTGTCTCCACAATGCCGCATGTCTCCACCAGAGGACATGTTTTTTCAAGACTTTATTTGCGATGTTGCTAGGAGCCTGGCTATAACAGTAACATCAGAGAAAGAGCCTAGGGACGAAGAATTGGGAATTCTTCAATACCCAACGGCTCCAAAGGAAGCGGCTATGCTTCCTATCAATCGGATACTGCACGACCTCAAACTTTGTATGTCAGAGACACCTCTTACTATTTCTCCCCATACCCTCTGTCTCAATACCATGTACTGGGTACCGGAATGTCCCGGTTTTCAAAAGACACAATTGCCGCACCACTCCATGGTAGTAGAATCAGCAATGCATTGTGAAAACACATTCCTCTAACCTTCCAAGTAGGGAATCGAGAACCCTCGATGTTTTTGTTCGACGTTGCTTTCAGGCTTCCATGCTATCAGTCAGAATCAGTTCCTACGTACTCTATATGGGTATGTTCCTCAAAGAGGTGGCTAAGGATAACTCCTCTTCTCCATGACAAGAGGGCAGATTATCTCACCCTTGTAAAGCATGCTCAGAATGTCTCAAAATTTGTCAATAGAGCAAGTTTTGATTGCTTTGAGTGCATCAGCAGAACAACATCCATCTGCATCGGTGCACGCAGGATTGCTTGGCTTCAAGCATCGGATCTTGAATAATGGGTTCAAGATAAGCTGGGTAATATCCCTTGCACCGGTGAAAGCCTTTTCGGCAAGGATTGGCAAAACAAGGCCTCTCAGTTGGAGTCTGAGAACACTACCCTGAATAGGCTCTCTAGATCTACTGCCATCCCAGCTAAGAAGAAGGCAACAGCAAAGAAAGCTATCTTCAATAAAAAGAAGTATTATCTTTCTTATTCCCCTGCTGTTCAATATCAGCATCATGCTCCTCAGAAGGGACAGCAACCTCCAAAACATCAAAAGAAGGCTCAGACTCCCAAGTCTCAGCCACCTCAGCAGGCTCGGACTGTTCCAGGTTTTTGACTCCTTTCTAGAGAACATAGCTGTCCCGACTCTATCCATATTCCCGGGAGACTCTGCTATTATGCCCACAAATGGCATCTCATCACCTTGGAACAGTGGACATTAACAATAGTTTGGGAGGAATACAGACTTCATCTATGAAGCCAATCCCCCCTCCCCCCCCCGACTACACCAAGAGAGTTCCATTCTCAGCCCCTTCTCACTGCTCTATTACTACAAGAGGTCACCTCCCTTCTACTACAGGGCGCAATAAAGGAGGTTCCAACATTCTAACAGAGAATAGGCTTCTATTCTCCCTACTTTCTTATTCCAAAGAAAACAGGGGAATACAGGCCCATTCTGGATCTCAGGGACCTAAACAAGCTTCTCCTATGGGAGAAGTTCAGGATGGTCTTGCCTGGGACCCTTCTTTCCTATCTCCAGAGTCAGGACTGGCTCTGTTCTCTAGATCTAAAGGAAGCATACACTCATATTCTTATCCATCCAGAACACACAAAATTCCTGTGCTTCATGTTTCAGGGAAGACACTATCAATACAGAGCCCTTATCTTTCAGCCTCCTCTCTGCCTCAAGAGTTTTCACAAAATGCATGGTAGTAGTAGCCGCAGTTCTAGGGATATTTGTCTTCCCTTACTTAGATGACTGACTCATAAGAGCAAGCACCTCTCAAGAGGCTAGTCTGTCCCTCTCAAGCACCATTCAGGTGTTACAACACTTGGGATTTGTCATAAATCTTCTAATGTCCCAAATCATCCCCTCTCAAACTATAGAGTTCATAGGGGCCCTCTTAAATACTCAGCAGTCAAGGGCATTTCTGCCCCAACTCCTCTGCGCTCGTCTCAGTCAATTAGCATCTCAGTCATGTCTCAAGAAATATCTGACTGCTCGCGAAATGCTACAACTTCTGGTTCATATGGCATCAATGGTGCATGTAGTTCCATATGCCCGTTTACACATGTACACAGCCCCATGGAAACTGGCATCCTAGTGGTCTCAAGCATCAGGTCGCCTAGGGGACAAGATAAAAGTCTCTACCTTTCTGGTCTCATCTCTCCAGTGGTGGCGTTCTCCATAAACTCTCCTTGTAGGGTCACCTTTTCAGATGCCTGCACATCATTGTACCCTGACAACGGATGCATCCATACTGGGCTGGGGAGCCCATCTGGGATCCACTCAAGGACTCTGGTCTCAGCAAGAGTCACAACTCCACATAAATCTTCTGGAGCTCAGAGCTATTCTCAATGCTCTCAAAGTGTTCCAGGACCATCGTCGTTGCCGTAGAGTCCTAGTCCAAACTGACAATCAAGTAGCTATGTTCTAAGTGAACAAGCAAGGTGGAACAGGTTCTTGGACCCTCTGCAGCGAGGATCTACATCTTTGGTCCTTTGCCAAACATCATCGCATTCACCTCCAAGCAGTGTATCTCTCTGGCAAGCACAATGTCTTAGTGGACAGACTAAGTCGAATCCTTCTCCCTCATGAGTGGTCTCTACATATAGACACAGTCTCCTATATTTTTCAGATCTGGGGACTCCAGAGATAAAACTTTCGCAAGTCCTCAGAATGCCAAGCTCCCTTGCTTCTGTATGAGGACTCCTGCGCAGGACAGCCAACAAGTGGGTGCTTTTCACCTCCACTGGGGACACGACTTCTATATGCCTTCCCTCCCATTCCCCTAATTCCCAAGATTCTTTTCAAACTCCAGACGGATAGGGGTTCATGATACTCATAACCCACACTGGCCACGTCAAGTGTGGTATCCTCTTCTTCTACGTCTGTCTCAGGTTTAACCCATAGATCTGGGGTCTGCTCCAGATCTCCTTTCTCAATAGGAGAGGACGCTGCTCCATCCCAATCTGAAGTCTTTCCATCTCACAGCATGGCTGCTGAAGGCATAGTCTTCCAAGGTATTAACCTTCCCCAGGAGGTTAAGGACATCCTCTTAACTTCTAGAAAACCATCCACCAGACAGTCCTACACTTTCAAGTGGCGTAAGTTTTCTTTCTGGTGTTCTAATATTACACGTATTAGGTTCAGTTTTATTAGTATAAATATCCATAGCAACCCTTAGTAAGTAAAGAACTTAGATCTAAACACAAACTTAAAACTAAGATGCAGACAGCAGTCCAGCAGCGGGATGGGGGCTTTCCAGTCTTTTGCATTGAGTGTCACATGTATGATTTTCTCCCAGTTGGTGAGAGGTCTTACGTGTGCACTAGGTGCAAGGAGCTCTTTGCTCTCAGGGAACGAGTCCGTTCTCTAGAGGCTAAAGTAGCAGACTTGGAAAGCATAAGACAGACAGAGAGGTATATAGACGAGACCTACAGGGATATAGTCCTGAAGTCCCACCTCCAGTCTGGCAGCATCCCTGTTGCCATGGAGGAGAGAGGTCACGTGACAGGAGAGCATCACCCTGGTGTGGCAGGAAGTGATCCTGTAACTAGGACCTGTCCTCCAGGTGATGTAAAACCCTCTCGCACCGAGGAAGTTTCTCCAGGGCCATGTGCCCATGAGGGAAGGTTTAGGACAGCCGTTATAGTTGGTGATTCGATCATTAGGCATGTAGATAGCTGGGTGGCTGGTGGACGTGAGGATCGCCTGGTAACATGCCTGCCTGGTGCGAAGGTAGCGGAACTCACGCGCCGCCTAGATAAGGTCTTAGATAGTGCTGGGGAGGAGTCTGCTGTCTTGGTACATGTTGGTACCAATGACATAGGAAAATGTGGTAGGGAGGTTCTGGAGGCTAAATTTAGGCTTTTAGGTAGGAAGTTGAAATCCAGAACTTCCAGGGTAGCATTCTCCGAAATGCTTCCTGTTCCATGCGCAGGACCCAAAAGGCAGACAGAGCTCCGGAGTCTCAATGCGTGGATGAGACAATGGTGCAGAGATGAGGGGTTTGGATTTGTTAGGAACTGGGGAACATTCTGGGGAAAGGAGGGGCTCTTCCGAAAGGATGGGCTTCACCTTAACCGGGATGGAACCAGGCTGCTGGCATTAACCTTTAAAAAGGAGATAGAGCAGCTTTTAAACTAGATATTAGGGGAAAGCCGACAGTCGCCCAAGAGCAAATGGTTCGGAAGAATGTATCTTTGAAGGATACTACCAAAAGCAGAGAGGTTCCACAAAAGAGTAAAGTAGCCCAAATGCCCTCAAGTATGGAGCAGACAGAGCTTAAAGATCCCAAATTACTCATGTCTAACAGACAAATTAATATGGTTAAAATACATTCTCTAAAATGCTTGTATGCAAATGCTAGAAGTCTAAAAAATAAGATGGGAGAGTTAGAATATATAGCACTAAATGAAAGGTTAGATATGATTGGAATATCAGAGACATGGTGGAAGGACGACAACCAGTGGGACACTGTGATACCTGGGTACAAACTATATCGTAATGATAGAGCTGATCAAATTGGTGGAGGGGTTGCTCTCTATGTTAGAGAGGGCATTGAGTCAGAAAGGATTAAAGTTTTGCAGGAAACAAAATCTGCTGTAGAATCTATATGGATTGAAATTCCATGTAAAAGGGGGAAGGCAATGGCAGTGGGGGTGTACTATCGAGCGCCTGGCCAGAATGACCAAATGGATGATGAAATGCTCAAAGAAATCAAGGAAGCTAACAAAGGTTACAGCACAGTAATAATAATGGGTGATTTCAACTACCCCGGTATCGACTGGGTCAGTGTCACGTCAGGACATGCTAGGGAGATAAAGTTCCTAGATGAAATAAATGACTGCTTCTTGGAGCAGCTGGTTCATGAACCGACCAGAGGGGAAGCCATATTAGACCTAATCCTTAGTGGAACACCAGATCTAGTGCAAGAGATAAGGTTGTTGGGGCCACTTGGCAATAGTGATCATAGCATGATCGCCTTTGATTTAATTAGTGGAGGAAGGATAGTAAGGAACTCCACAGTACTACCTTTTAACTTTCGAAAGGGAGACTATGATAAAATGAGGAAAACAGTCAAGAAAAAACTAAAAGGAGCAGTTGCAAAGGTTAAAGACGTACATCAGGCTTGGCTGTTGAAAAATACTATCTTGGAAGCCCAGACCAGCTGTATTCCACGCTTTAAGAAAAGTGGAAAGAAGTCCAAAAAACTGCCAGCATGGTTTAAAGTTGAGGTCAGAGAGGCTGTTGTTGCCAAAAAAGCATCTTTCAGGAAATGGAAAAAAGAGCCAAACGACGAAACCTGGAAACAGCACAAGCACTGGCAAGTCAAATGCAAGGCATTGATAAGGCAGGCAAAGGGAGAATTTGAGAAGAAGCTTGCTGCAGAAGCAAAAACGCGAAGTAAAGACCTTTTCAAGTACATTCGTAGCAAAAAACCTGTGAGAGAGTCAGTTGGTCCATTAGATGATAAAGGGGTTAAAGGAGCACTAAGAGGAGACAAGGCGATAGCGGAGAGACTGAACGAATTCTTTGCTTCGGTCTTTACTGAGGAAGATGTAGGGATGTTACCCATGACTGAAGTGGTATTTAAAGGTGCAGAAGAATTGAAGGAAATATCGATACATTGAGAAGATGTATTACAACTATTAGATAAGCTGAAGAGTAGCAAATCACCTGGGCCGGATGGTATACATCCAAGGGTGTTGAAAGAACTGAAATATGAGATTGCAGACCTGCTATTAGTAATCTGTGAACTATCATTTAAATCATCTCTATTACCTGAAGATTGGAGGATCGCCAATGTAACACCAATTTTTAAAAAGGGTTCCAGGGGTGATCCGGGAAACTACAGACCGGTGAGCCTGACGTCAATACCGGGAAAAATGATAGAAACCATCATAAAGAATAAAATTACTCAGCATGTAGATAGTCATGAACTAATGAGAGACAGCCAACATGGCTTTAGACAAGGAAGGTCTTGTCTTACTAATCTGTTATGTTTTTTTGAAGGAGTGAATAATCAGGTGGACAAAGGTGAGTTGGTTGATATTGTGTATCTGGACTTTCAGAAAGCCTTTGACAAGGTCCCTCATGAGAGACTTTTGGCAAAACTAAAGAGTCATGGGATAGGAGGCAGTGTACTATTGTGGATCAGGAACTGGTTAAAAGATAGAAAGCAGAGGGTACGGCTAAATGGCCAATTTTCCCAATGGAAAAGGTGAATAGTGGTGTACCCCAGGGATCTGTGCTGGGTCCGCTGCTTTTTGACATATTCATAAATGACCTGGAAAGTGGAATAACGAGTGAGGTTATCAAATTTGCAGATGACACAAAACTATTTAAAGTTGTTAAAACCCAAGAGGATTTTGGAAAATTGCAAGAGGATCTTGATAAATTGGAAGACTGGGCATCAAAATGGCAGATGAAATTTAATGTGGACAAGTGCAAGGTTATGCACCTAGGGAAGAACAACCCAAACTATGGTTACACGATGCAAGGTTCCACATTAGGAACCACCACCCAGGAAAAAGATTTAGGCGTCATTGTGGATACCATGTTAAAACCCTCGGCCCAGTGTGCAGCGGCGGCCAAGAGAGCAAATAGAATGCTAGGTATGATAAGGAAAGGAATGGAAAATAAAACAAAAGATATTATAATGCCTCTATATCGTTCCATGGTGAGACTGCACCTTGAATATTGTGTGCAATTCTGGTCGCCGTATCTTAAAAAGGATATAGAGTTATTAGAAAAGGTTCAGAGAAGAGCCACCAAAATGGTAAAGGGGATGGAAGGATACTCCTATGAAGAAAGGCTAAAAAGGTTAGGGCTCTTTAACCTGGAAAAGAGACGGCTGAGGGGAGATATGATAGAAGTCTATAAATTAATGAGTGGAGTGGAACGGGTAAACGTAGATCGATTGTTTACCTTATCAGAATATAGAAAGACTAGGGGACATGCAATGAAGCTACAGGGTAAACTATTTAAGACTAATAAAAGAAAATATTTTTTCACTCAACGTGTAATCAAACTCTGGAATTTGTTACCGGAGGATGTAGTAAAGGCTGTTAGTGTAGCTGGGTTTAAAAAAGGTTTGGACAAGTTCCTGGAGGAAAGGTCCATAAGCCATTATTAAGAAGGGACCCAGGATATCAATGCTTGAACCAATACAAGCATTGTGGAACCTGTGTCCCTTGGCGAAACTGCTAGGTACATATGACCTAGATTGGCCACTGTTGGAAACAGAATACTGGGCTTGATGGACCTTGGTCTGACCCATTATGGCATATCTTATGTTCTTATGTTCTTAATCTTAATCCCTTCTCAGCTCCAGTGGAGGTGCTGCTTGAGTATCTCCTCCACCTTTCTTTTTCTGGACTCAAAACCAATTTGATAAGAGTACACCTAAGTGCAATTGCTGCCTCTCACGTGCCCTTAGATGGCCAACCCATCTTCTCTCAGCTGCTTGTACCACATTTCATGAGGGGTCTTCTCTTAACCAAGCCCCCCATTAAGCAGCCACCAGTGGCATGGGACGTCAATGTTGTTCTAGGACAGCTTCTCAAGCCGCCCTTTGAATCTCTAGCCACTACGTCACTTACGTTTCTCATATGGAAGGTCATCTTCCTCATTGCCCTCACTTAAACAAGGTGCATTAGTGAGCTCCAGGCCTTAGTAGCTGACCTATCTTATACACGGTTCCACTATGATAAGGTAGTCCTTAGGACTCATCCTCACTTCATGCTGAAGGTGGTCTCGCCTTTCCATGTGAACCAGTCGGTCTACCTCCCTGTGTTTTTTCCCTAGACCACATTCATCTAGGGCAGAAGCAACCCTCCACACTCTGGATTGTAAACATGCCTTAGCTTCTTATCTTCAGAGGACTCAAGAGCACCAGAAAGCTTCTTAGCTGTTCATCTCCTTTGACTCTAGTTACCTTGGATTGCCAGTCTCCAAACGTACTTTCTCCAAGTGGATAGCAAACTGCATCACCTTTGCTTATGAGAAGGCAGGACTCTCCCTCGAGGGCCATGTCACTTCCCATAATGTTTGCACCAAGGCTACCTCAATGGCAAATGTACGATCTGTAGCTATTGACAAGATTTGCAAAGCAGCAACTTGGTCTTTGGTCCATACTTTTGCTGCTGACTACTGTCTGGACAAGGACTACCGCCGGGATACCATGTTTGGCCAGGCTGTTCTCCAGCATCTCTTTCAGACTTAGAACAACTCCTACCCTAAGGACATAAGAACATAAGATATGCCATACTGGGTCAGACCAAGGTCCATCAAGCCTAGTATCCTGTTTCCAACAGTGGCCAATCTAGGTCATACGCACCTAGCAGTTTCCCCAAAAGACACAGGTTCCACAATGCTTGTACTGGGTCAAGCATTGATATACTGGGTCCCTTCTTAATAATGGTTTATGGACCTTTCCTCCAGGAACTTGTCCAAACCTTTTTTAAACCCAGCTACACTAACAGCCTTTACTACATCCTCCAGTAACAAATTCCAGAGTTTGATATCACGTTGAGTGAAAAAATATTTTCTCTTATTAGTCTTAAATAGTTTACCCTGTAGCTTCATTGCATTTCCCCTAGTCTTTCTATATTCTGATAACGTAAACAATTGATTTATGTTTACCCGTTCCACTCCGTTCATTAATTTATAGACTTCTATCATATCTCCCCTCAGCCGTCTCTTTTCCAGGTTAAAGAGCCCTAACCTTTTTAGTCTTTCTTCATAGGAGTATTCTTCCATCCCCTTTACCATTTTGGTGGCTCTTCTCTGAACCTTTTCTAATAACGCTATATCCTTTTTAAGATACGGTGACCAGAATTGCACACAATATTCAAGGTGCGGTCTCACCATGGAACGATATAGAGGCATTATAATATCTTTTGTTTTATTTTCAATTCCTTTCCTTATGATACCTAGCATTCTATTTGCTCTCTTGGCCGCCGCTGCACACTGGGCCGAGGGTTTTAACATGTTATCCACAATGACGTCTAAATCTTTTTCCTCTGTCCCGGATTTCGATACCAGACATCCATGGAGGATACATGATCTCTTTAGGCATACCTGGGACAATCTGCTGCCAATTCCGAGGTTATCTCTCTGGCATCTTCTAACTAGGGGGTCCCATATGTGAAGACTACATTCCTGCTTGTTCCTGGAGATAGCGAAGTTACTCACTTGTAACAAGTGATCTCCAGGAACAGCAGGAATTTAGTCTTACAACCCACTCTCCTCCCCTAAGGGTTGTAGGGTTTCTCTTTTTTGTCTTTCTCTCCTTTTATCTCAGCTACAAACTCAACTGAGGAGGGAGAGTTGGAAAGGTGGGAAGGCAGCTACACAGGTGCAGTGGGATACTCCCAAAAGCTTTCCTATTGAACGCTGGGGAGCATTCTCACACGGGCTCCGTTGGTACCGACATCACCATATGTGAAGACTAAATTCCTGCTATTCCCGGATATCACCTGTTACAGGTGAGTAACTACGTTAAATATGAGTTGGATTTTCCCTCCCAGAGGAGTCTCCTTCTAGCATGATGTAACAGGGCTAGAAGTAACCTCCCCTGTTCTGGAAAATTACCAATTTCTCTTCAGGTTGCATTGTAAGTTGGTAGGAGAACTTGAGGTTTCTGTTGCTCAAAGCAATCACATCCAATGAGTCTTTACACAAGGCACACAGTTCAAGCTGCTGACATAAGGAGGATGGAGGAAATTTCCATAAGATGCAAGAGAATGCAAACAGCAAAACATGCATAGAAACCAGCAGACCAAAGGAAATGCATAAGACAGGTAAGCAAGAGAAAGTAATGTTAATGTTTCAAGGCCTAGTCAAGACAGCCTACAAGGGGATGGATCTTATTAATTATAATATGTACTTTTTTAGGTCAAATATATTATTTTATTATGCAATGAAATGTACAAATTAGAAATAAGTTTGATATGTTGGAATTCTTCTAAGTGTGCTGTAATAGCTTCAGTCTGATGATCCTTGGGAGGTATCTTATACCTGCAAAAAATGCTGTAAACCACATTGAGCTGCCTCGAAGGAGTGCTTCTTTGATAGAGATGACAGGTATATAGCAGTTTTACTTAGTACTATCAGTAGTCAATCTTAGTAAGTCATGTTTACTAATATAGCCATACTGCAAGATATTTCTAATGTGTCTTATCTCTACAATCCAGTGGATTCAGAACAACATAGATTGTGGTATGTGCTAGAATAGATTAGATGTATGTATATAAAAAGATATTCTCACTCTTCCTTCATACTACACATACAATACTATTAACAGTAGACAGATTTCTTATTCTTAAAGACTGGTTGAACTTTGCGAATGTCTAACCTTTATGCCCTTCCCTATAGTCAGTTGGAGACATCAGGACCAGTGCTACACAGTAAGTGCAGTAAGTGCTGCAGGAGGGCGCCAATGTAAGAGGAGCACCATTGTTGGCTCCCTCCCCCTGGCAACATGTCAAGCATGGTGCCACAGTCTCTCCCATGATTGTGGTCCAAATAGCCAAATCCTGTCCGTAGGAGCAGCATGTTCCACTGCAGAAGGCAGAGCAACTTCCCTTCTGCCCGCGGGACATGCTTCTTGCGCAAGGAGGATCTAGCTCTCTGGGTTGCTATAACAGCCTTGCTCTGCCTTCTGCCCTTTGCCCTCAGGACATTCTTCTGCCATGGGCAGGGTATGGCTCTTTGGGCTGCAATTGTGGAGTGGAGGAGTAGCCTAGTGTTTAGGGCAGCAGCCTGGGACCAGAAAGAGCAGGGTTCAAATTCCTCTGGTACTCCTTGTGGCCTTGTGCAAGTCACTTTACCCTCCACTGCCTCAGGTACAAGCTTAGATTGTAAGTCCTCTGGGGACAGAAAAATGCCTACTGTACCTGAATGTAACTCACCTTGAACAAATACTGGAAAGCTGTGAGCTAAATACTAAAAAGGAAAAATAAAAAATAGACCACTGGGGGCTAGGGAAGTAAATGGAGATATTGGACTTGGGAAGTGGCATAGAGAGTATCAAGGAAGGTAGATTTTTGAGATGGCATGGTGATGCTGGACAAGACGTTATAGGGAGACTATGTGAAGATACTGGACATGGCGGGTGGAACAAAGGGAGACAGAGGGGATAGAGACTGGACACGGGGTAATGGAGGAGCAAATTAAGGACATGGGGGAATTAGGGAGGGTTTGGTATTGTATGGAGACACAGCAGATGCTGGTCACGAGGGATATGTAGATAGGAGGAAGTGATCGACATGGGGGGATAGGAATAGAGAGGGAGAGATGCTGGACACAGAGGGATAAGAAGGGAGAGGGGGGCACAGAAGGATAGGGAGTGCAGAGATAATGGATGGAGGGAGAGAGATGGAGGGGAAGATATTAGACATGGAGGGGAGAGAGAGAGTGAGCAAAAGATTGAGCAATAATGGACCAGGGAAGAAGAGGTGGGGAATGGAAGAACTGGGGTGAGGATTGAAAAGTTGTAGGTAGATGGAGTAAAATAAAGGGAGATTGAGGATTGGATAGTAAGAAGAAGTAGTGAAATCTGAGTGAACAGAGAGAAAAATAAAATGGAAGAAAGCTGAAAGGAAAAGATCAATATCAATGATGGAAGGAAAAGCATAGTTACTCACCTGTTACAGGTGTTCTCCACGAACAGCAGGAATCAGTCCTCACATATGGGTGATGTCAGCGCCAACGGAGCCCTCGTGGAAGCATCTCCCCAGCTTTCAAAGAAAGCCTTTGGGAGATGCCACCACGCATGCGTGGTGCCCTTCCCACCCAAGGGTGCCATCTTGCTCAGTCAGATGACATAACTAAAAGATGACAAAAAGAAAATGGTAAAGAAGCAACTCCAAGAGGAGAAGGGAGGGTTGTGAGGGTAGATTCCTGCTGTCCCTGGAGAACACCTGTTATAGGTGAATAACTACGCTTTCTCTGGGAACAAGCAGGAAGTCAGTCCTCATATATGGGACTCCCTAGCTACAGGCTACCTAAAGTTCACAAGGAAAAAACATGGTTTCCCTCAAGGGTAGCCACGAGCAGCAGCAATTGAGTCCACAGAAAACAGACTGCAGTAGGACCCATGTGTCCGATGGAATCAACGCTCCGGTAGCCTGAACACAGAAGTGCCAGACGGTAGGAGTTGCCTAGATCCTGAAGAGAATACGGAGCACAGCCTGGCCAAAGGCACTGTCCCGTTGGGACCCCCTCTCCGGGCAATAGTGAGCTGTGAAGGTATGGACTGAAGATCAAGTGGTGGCCCAGCAGATGTCCAGCATTGGGATGGAGTGCAGGTTTGCCACAGAGGCTGCCATGGCCCTGACAAAGTGTGCCGTGACCCCGCCATCCAGCCTGAGCCCAATATGCTGATAAGCAAGGGCGATACAGTCCGTTACCCAGATGGACAGTGTTCACTTGGTCATCGCTTCCCCCAGCCAACTAGGGTCGTATTAAACAAAAATCTGAGAAGTTTTGCAGTGGCACTGCATACGTTGAATGTAGAAGGACAGGATCCTCTTACAGTCCAAGGTGTGAAGGACGGTCTCCGCCCTGCTGTAGTGAGTCCTTGGGAAGAAGGTGGGTAGCACCACCTCCTGGTTGAGATGAAATGAAGATACCACCTTTGGAAGGAATTTGAGGTACGTACATAGCACAACCCTGTTCTTGTAGAATCTAGTATATGGCGCCTCTGCCACTAGGGCTTGGAGTTCACTGACCCTGCAAATGGAGATGAATGCCACCAGGAACATGACCTTCCATGAGTGGTACCTCAAGTGGAAAGTAGCCAGGGGTTCAAATGGTAGGCAGGTGAGCTGCACCTATACCATGTTGAAGTCCCATTCTGTCGCCGGAGGGCAGGCAGGAGGTTTGGACAGCAGGAATTCTATCAGGAAGTGGGTCACCAGAGGCTGGACCAAAAGGGACTTGCCCTCAACCCGGTGGTGTTTTGCAACTAGGCCACTGAGGTGTACCCTGATGGAGTTTGATTGAAGCCTGGATTATGAGAGATGAAGAAGGTACCGCAGCACCATCTGCACTGGGCAGGAGAACGGGTTTAAACGTTGCTCTGCACACCACACCAAGAATCTGTGCCATTTGAAGGCGTAATCCCTCCTGGTGGTGGTCTTTTGGGAGTCCAGCAGGATCTCTTCCACTTCCAAGAGGTTGAAAGGGGCTAAGGTTACCCTTTCAGCAGCCATGCCATCAGTGATAGGGTTCCCAAGCTGGGGTGCAGGAGAGAGCCCTCCTCCTGAGACAAGAGCCCTGGGGAACTCCCCAGGGGGATCAGAGCCTCCACTGACAATTGGAGAAGCAGCAGGAACCACAGTTGCCTGGGCCACCGTGGAGCCAGCAGGATCAGTGACGCTTTGTCGCGAAGAGCCTTGAAGAGGGTCTTGGCAATCAACAGCATGAGTGGAAAAGTGTACATGAGGCCTTCTGACCACTGAATGAGAAACACATTTGCCGTCACCCGGGATGGGTGGGGCTAATGGGAACAGAAGCGGGGCAACTGGTGGTTGTCCGGTCTGGTGAACCGGTCCACCCATGATGTCCCCCAGTCAGAAGAGCTGGGTGGCTAACTCTGGGGTCCAGCTGCCACTTGTGCCACCTGTTCAGTTTGTCCGCTAGGGTGTTTTCCTGGCCTGGCAGGTATACAGCCCATAGGAGTATTTCCTGCCAAATTGCATAGGAGCAGAATATCATCACTTCACGGCAGAAGGTGCGAGACTCCGTGCCCCCCTGCTTGTTCACATAGAACATTGCCACTTGATTGTCCATTTGGATCAGCCTCAGGTGGTGGCAAAAAGCTTGGAGGGCTAGATATATTCCCTGTAGCTCCAGGAGGTTGATCTGCTGGTTGCGCTCAGCTTGTGACCAGCTGCCCTGGGTGCGAAGTTCCTCGCAGTGGGCTCCCCATCCCAGCAGGGAGGCATCCGTTGTGAGAACCCTTTGCGGATTTGGAGTTTGGAAGGACATCCTTGCTTGAAGGTATTGTGGATTTTGCCACCGTCAGATTCCGCCAACTGGTGGGTCATTGAGACTGCCTTGGAGTCGGCCCATGGCCTGCGTCCACTGGTCTTGAAGGCACCACTGAGTGGCCCTCATGTGCAGATGGGCGTCTGGAGTGACATGGACCGGGGAGGCCATGTGCCCGAGTAGGCACAGCAGGAGCCGAGCCAACACCGAGAGATGGTGTTCTATGTCTGCGGCTAGTGTCCTGAGATGGTCAGCCCAATCCAGAGGGAAGAAGGCCTTTGCCTGAATGGTGTCCAGCTTTGCCCCTATGAACTTCAGATATTGTGTTGGGAGGAGATTGGAATTGGAATGGTGCATGCTGTAGCTTGCTGCACCTCTGTGGCCATGCCTCTTTTTATGAGCTAGTCATCCAGGTAGGGGAAGACGAATACCCCCTGGAGGCAGAGGTAGGCGGCCACTACTGCCAGACATTTGGTGAAGACTCTGGGGGCAGATGCCAGGCCGAAGGGTGGTAATCCGTACTGGTAATGGCCGCCCCACACCATGAAGCGAAGGTACTGCTTGTGGCTGGGGTAAATGAGGATGTGGGTATAGGCATCCTTCAGATCCAAGGACCATAGCCAATCTCCCTACTGGAGGTAAGGCAGTAATTTTCCAAGGGAGAGCATCTTGAACTTCTCCCTCACCAGGAACTTGTTCAGATTTCACAAGTCCAGGATGGGCCTTAGACCCCCTGTCCTTTTTGGCATGAGGAAATACCTGGAGTAGAACCCTTTCTGCCTGAGATGTTGGGGTACTGGTTCCACCGCCTTGTCCTCGAAGGCCTGTGAGTTCCTGCAGTAGATGGTCCTGGTGAAGGGGAGACCTGGAGGGCTCTCCTGGAAAGAAAGGGGGAGGGGGTGTCTGTGCCAGGTGGAGGAGGTAGCCCTCCTTGACCACCTGAAGTGCCCAGGAATCAGTGGTGATGGCCAGCCACCTGTGGGTGTAGTGGATCAGATGTCCTCCTGTGGGCTGCTGTCCTCCTTGGGGTAGAGAGGTTATGCCCAAGGAGTCAAAAGCCCCCCCCCCCCCAGGCTGGGCCAGAGCCGACGCTTGGGAGCCTTCTGCTTATGAGGGCCATGCCCGTCCCTTAGTCTGCTGACCCTGCTGGGGAGCTGGGGAGGCCTGAAAATGTGGGTAGCTTTTGTAAGCAGCCCCTTTCCTCAGGTAAAAGGGCTTTTTACCTGAGTCCTTCTGTCGGGGAGGGCCAGCGGTATTTTTGGAGAACTTGGTCCTCAACACGAACTTGGTCTCCAACTTGGTGGCCTTTTTCATCATGGGTTTGCTAAAGAGGTTCTCCTCTTGACATGGGATATTGACCAATTTGTCCTGAACCCATTACTCAAGTCGGAAGACTGTAGCCAAGCTTGGCATCCGGCACTGATGCCCACTGCAGCTACTCTAGTCACCAACTTAAAACCATGAATTTGGAGCACTCACGTACTGCTTTGGCAAGGTTCTTAAACCGCTGCAGGAGTCATGAATTTGGAGCACTCATGGACTGCATTGGCGAGGTTCTTGAACCGCTGCAGGAGTTCCTTGGAAAGACCAGCAGTGAACCCGGTGAGCTCCTTTGCCAGGTCTCTCAGATAAATGCCCATGTATAACTGGTAGGTCTGGATCCGGCTGTGAGCATCGAGCCCTGGTAGCACTTTCTGCTGAGGGCATCCAGGGTGTGGGCCTCCCTACCTGGGGGCACCGAGGAGTGTGTCTTCTGGCTCTTAAGCCAACGCATGGCCAACTCACTCACGTACTGCTTTGGCGAGGTTCTTGAACCACTGCAGGAGTCATGAATTTGGAGCACTTATGGACTGCATTGGCGAGGTTCTTGAACCACTGCAGGAGTTCCTTGGAGGGAGGAGTGGCTCAGTGGTTGGGGCAGGTTACCTCAGGCCGGAAGGACGGGGGTTCAATTCCCGCATGGGGACAAGCAGCTTCAGGCCGGAGGGACTGGGGTCTCTAGTCCCATGGCCACTTCTTGTGGCCTTGGGCAAGCCACTTAACCCTCCATTGCCTCAGGTACACTTAGATTGTGAACCTTTCAGGGACAAGGGAATAAAAAGTATCTGTTAGTATACATATAAACCGCACTGATTCTAAATAGCGAGGTATAAAAAAGAAATAAATAAAATAAACTCTACCACCATGGAGTTATGCAGCAGTTGTGCTTTCTGGAAGCCAGAGCTCCGGCAGACCTGATACATCGAGTCGAGCCGCTTGCTCATGACGGGCACCAATGCCAGTGTTTCCCACATATAGAGCATTAGCCATTCCAGGATAGAAGGAATGGGTACCATGAGCGATTCCCTCGGTGGGGCCTTGTACTGGAGGATTTCTAGTTCCTCTGTCTGAGGGTCCTTTTCCGATTCTGTTGGGAAAACTAGGGCCTTTGACATGTCCTGCACAAAGTCAAGGAACGCCATGTCCTCGGGTGGAGACCGATGCCGAGGCTCAGAACATGACGAGTCCGAGGGGATGTTGCAGTGGCGACTGGTGTCCAGGGACGCCTTGTCCTCTCCCATTCTGAGTAGTCGGTCAAAAATCCATTGCTGAGGGAGGGGCAGCCCACAGGCTCCAGGCCTGAGCCTGAACCCTGCCTGCGTCTCTCGGAGGCCCTGTGGCTGCTGCATGTGTGCTAGCCAGGGAAGATCTCGGTCCGGTCAAACAGGACTTGATCTAGACCTTGGCTGAGGATCGGCTCGGCCTCCGGGGAAGTCCTTGATGTTGAGGGCCCAGTGTCTGGGTGGAGGAACCGGTTGTGCCAAACAGCAATGCCCGCTGCTGGTTCAGGAAGGCAGAGAGGCTGCGTTCCAGGGCCGTCATTCTGGTTTCAAGTCCAGAAGGCTCTGCAGCTACTGGCGTGGGCACCAAGGAACATAGGCCTAATGCAGGTTCTCCCAAAGGGGCGTCCTCAATGAGGATGGCCTCGGGGCTCCGAGGCCAATCTCCAAGCAATTCCTTCCAGGTGACCTTGGTGGGCCGCTCCCGCTCCGAGCCCTCGGACGAACGTCGTGGACTGTGGGACCTGGCTCAGGGCTTACCTGACCTCCAAGAACTGTCCAGGAACTCTGCCTTCGAGAGTTTCTTCTTCTTCTTGTGTTCCCTCGGAGACCCCCTTTATGAAGATACGAGGTGTCGGCTGGGGTCCGCAAGGGTGCAAAGAGAATCCGTGGCTTCAGAAGGGGCCTTGGCTTTTGGAGGCATCGGGGACTCCAGGAAGAACTTAACGTGCTGGTGCTGGCAGCTCTTGAGGGCCTTGGTAGACATCTTACAGAGACCACAGGCCGTGGGATCATGATCCAGCCCTAGGCAGCATAGGCAGCAGCCATGTGTATCGGTAAGGGACATGATTTTTGCACACTGATTGCACTTCTTAAAGCCACTGGTAGCCATGGGGGAAAAAAGTACTCCAACAAGGTCAAAGACCCGTGGTGCTGCCAGTTGGAAAAAAGGCGCAAAGGCGCCAAGAGGAAAAAGATATCTACAGACCCAGGACTCAATGCCCGGGAAACAGGGCACGCAACTGGAGAAGACTGTGAAACTCAGACACAAAGAAATCAACTTTTTACGGGGGAAAGCAGACATACATCTGAAGGGCTCCGTGGAAAAAAGGAGACTGAGCAAGATGGCACCCTTGGGCGGGAAGGGCATCACACATGCATGGTGGCATCTCCCAAAGGCTTTCTTTGAAAGCTAGGGAGATGCTTCTGCAAAGGCTCCATCGGCACCGACGTCACCCATATGTGAGGACTGACTTCTTGCTTGTTCCCGGAGAATGAAGAAAACAAAAGGGAAGACAACAAATGGCAGATGGACAAGAGACCATAGAAAGAGAGCTAACAGAGGAAAGCAGAAACTTCAGATTGGGACCAACATGATCAGAGAATAAAATGGTCTGACAACAAAGGTAGAAATATAATTTTAATTTTCAATTTAGTGATCGGATGTTGTGCTATCTTTATATTTTGCACACTATGACAAAATTAATCTCTTTCTTTCCTAATCATCCCTCCAGGCTAGTTCAGTTACGCTTGAGTAGTCACCGTCCTCCAGCAGCTGAGAACTGAGCATGTCAGGATTTTGAGATCCCAGTAGAAGAACTCCCCCTTGAGCCTCAGCATCCAGTCTCTCAGTTATCAGCAGCTGGAGGAAGAGCTCAGTGACTTGTTGTGGAAGGCGATTAAAAATTCCTTACATTAGGAGAGAAATATAAACTTTAAATTGATTGGTCTTGGAGCCAGGAGCCTTTAAGGTACTGCGGAGAAAGCTGCTGGGGTAGCCTAAAGGGGGCAGACAGTGTGGGCAGAGCTTGCCTTCCTCCTTGATACTGCCCAGTGTTAAACTACCTGGGAGCCCCAGGTCCCTTTCCCCCTCCTTAGCTGGGTATCCCAAGAAAGCTCCTGTTGGCTACAGGGGCATGGGTTCTCTGTGCTTGGTTGGTGCTGTGCTGCTTAGTTGGGGGTGTTTAGGACCCAGGGTCCGCAGGTTGTTAGGCAGCATATTCAGTTTCTCGGCAGTGCAGACCCGGGTCGGTAGTGCAGGCTTTCTCCCTCTTCAGCGGCGTCGGATGTGCGGGGGGGGGGGGGGGAAGGGAGGAAGGGGGGAATGTGTATGCTGTTGCAACCGTCAGGGTTTTTTCGCTGCAGTGTGCAACGAGCTTTCCAGGCCCGGGTGAGTAAGTTCCTTTTTTCCCCTCTTCAGCAGCTTTGAGTGTGTGGGGGAGGAAGGGGGGAAACTGTGGATGGTCACAGCATTCAGAGTGTTCCATTTGTGCAGGCAGCCATGGCATTTCTTCTTAGGGGCTTTGCTGGTGGTGTTTTAGACGGAGCTTCATTTTTATTTGCCGTGCACTTCAATGGACTCGGAGACAGCTTTGTAGCGTCGGGGGCTGGCAGGAGAAGCTGCAGAGGATTTGGCGGGAACTCCAGACATTTCCTCTGTTGGCCATTTTCCCTGAGGTGAAAGTGAAGCGCAGGAAGAAGAAAACTAAGATGGAAGCCCAGAAAGCAGTGCCGCGGTCAGCAACGGAGGCAGTTACTCAGTCCTCCAAAGTGTTTTTCCCCATATTTCATTCTGTCTCTCCATAAGGTGTACTGCTTAAAGAGGAAGCAGGCCCAGGAGGGAGAATTGGCCAGCAAGCAGCTGTTTTTGGGGTCAGAGATAGCACTGCCTCAAGAGGACCCTTTACTAGAGATTCCCATGGTAAAGCACAGCAGGGGGGATCCTGAGGCCAGGCTGGCTGAGGACTCCCCTCAGTCTCAGGCCTCAGAGGACCTGGGGGAAGGTCCCTCAGACCTCTGGGGAGAACAGATGGTCCCGGAAGTGGAGGAAGGTGAGATCCTGCTGGGCGTGGCCCCTAAGGTTTTTCGGGTCTTCCAAAAGAGGAGCTAGCAGCTCTCATCTCCCAGTCTTTGATAATGCTCAATATTATGTCCACCCCGACCCTTGTGGAGGAGCCCCTAGAGCAATGGTTCTCATCCTTTTTTGTGCCGTGACCCCTTTTACCATTGGTCAACTTGTGGTGACCCCCAATGATAAAATCGAATGAGTCTCTCTTCCTTTACCATTAACGCATTGTCACTGTAATCATTTGTTGAATTATTAATATATTATAAGCTTTTGCAATATGTTTTTATTTATAAAATTTACTTATTTAAACCACAATAATTAATCACAACAACAAATAACAATATTTGACCTCAAAATTATTATGATTTTGTAGTCAACGGTTTTAGTATGCTTTATTCAAAAAGACTGACGAAGGACAAAAATGTTAGTGTTGTCAAACCTAAAAGGTAGGCATAGGTTATCAGTGCGAAGGTTGTGCTTGCTTCCTTCTCGCCAGATGTGAAATTCTCGGCTCAGTTTTTGCGAGAGCACAACGAAGATCATCTTCTGCAGCAAGTCTATTGCGGTATTTACTCTTGGTAAGCAACAAGCTTGAGAAGCCTGTTTCACACAGATATGTTGTTGGAAACGGAAGAAGTAGACGCAACACAATCTCAGACAGTCCAGGATACAATTGAAAATACTTGATCCAGAATTTAATTACTAACATTGAAGAAAAATCATTTTTCGCTGCATTACTGGTAATGAGTTCAATGAACTCTTCTTGTGCAATCTCAGGAACATCCTCAACTTTAACTGTGAATGGACTTCTGGCAAGTGCAAATGGTGTGCCAGGTAAATTTGGAAAATACGCTGAAATTTCTTCTTCCAGCATTTCTAAGTGCTGTTTGACAGAAATTATAATTCCATTTCTTGTGTCAAGTTCAATCTCGTTTTCTTCAAAGAAAGTGGACAAGTTGAGCAACATTTACGTTCTATTTTCAGCTAACTTTTTCTGCCAAAGCTGAAGTTTCATTTGAAATGCTTGGATCTTTTTGGACAAATCTAGGCATGTTGCATTTGGTCCTTGCAGTGATAAATTTAATTTGTTCAATATTGCAAATATGTCAACCAAGTAAGCAATTTTCAGCAGCTGCTTTTTGTCATTGAAAAGTGCTTCAAATTGTGGTTTTGCTTTTTGCTTAAACATTTTTAGTTCATTGCGAAGATCAAATACGCGCTTTAAAACCTTTCCTTTTGATAACCATCTCACCTCATTGTGTAGTAAAAGAACATTATTGGATGCATCCAGATCATTACAAAGTTTCATAAACAGTCAAGTGTTTAAAGCACTCGCTTTTATGAAATTAACGGCACTTACTACTTTTATCATAGCTTCTTGCAGCTCTTGTGGCAGCGTCTTCGTTGCTAAAACTTGTTTATGAATCATACAGTGAGTTCCGATGGCTTTCGGTGACTCATTGAACACCAAATGTTGAAATCCCGACTGACATCCTAGTATAGCTGGAGCTCCATCTGTGCAAACACCACAAACCTTGTCGATGGGGATATCGTGTTTTTGCAGAAATGAACAAAATATTTCAAACACATGACGAGCAGTTGTTGTCGTTTCAAGTGGCTTGCAAAAAAGGAAATCATCTTTAAACTCGCCATTATTAATATACTGCACGTAAACCAGTAACTGAGATTAGTTTGAAACATCTGTGGATTCATCAAGCTGGATGCTAAATAGTCCAAGTGGAGCGGATTTCATTTCCTGGATTACTTGGTCAAGGATATCAGCAGACATATCTTCTATTCGTCTACTGATGGTGTCGTTAGACAAGGAAATTGAACTGAATTTCCATACAAATTCATCTCCAAGCATGACTCGAACAATATCTTTTGTTGCTGGTAACAGCAATTCCTCGGCAATGGTGTGAGCTTTCTTGGCTTTGGCGATTCTGAAAGCCACCATATATGAAGCTTCAACAGCGGCTATGTTTTGCTGGTGGAGCTTTCCGCCAATATCAAGTCTGCTTTTCTTGATTCCATCAGCTTTGTTCTTAAAATACTGAATATCCTTGCCTATAAAGGTGGGATGCTTACTGTCAAAATGCCGTTTCAGTTTGTTTGGCTTCATGGATTCCGCTGATAGAACTTCGTTACAAATAACGCATTGTGGTTTCTCAATCCCTGATGAAAATATGGAGGTGAAACCATACCTTAAAAAGTCATCGCAATATTTTCTTTTCTTGGTATTCTTCTCTCTGTCATTCATTTTCAATGGAGTCGCTGGTGTTATATATTATTACACACAAGGCGAAGGCAGATGAGATCACAGGTGCTAACTTACACGTTTCGGCTATATAGAAAAAACATAAATATATCTTTAAAAAAATATATATAATATGAAATGCATAATGTGCTGTGCTGCTTTTGAACTCTTCTACTTCAATGTCTCCAGTTCTTGCTTTTGCTACCAGTTGTTTTTCTCAGCCTGCAATAGCCTCCTCACACTTACCCCATTCCTCTTACATTTCTACCCTTTCTCAGCAACCCTATTCACCCCTACCAAGAAACCCACTTATTCCACTGACTTTCTCCCAGACTCTGTGCAGAAAATCAGCCCACCCTTCCTGTGACCATTAGCATTTTATTATTCATGACCCCTGGATAGGACCCAAAGCACACCAAACCAACCAATTCTCCATTGACTGTTGTGCTTCCCCACTCCCAAAACCAAGCCACCAGAAACACAAGGATGCATGCACAGCCACTCTAGTAAACGTATGTAGTTGCACACCGGTCTGTCTTGCATACAGTCATATAAACAGACAGACAGAAATGACCTCCCCAGTAGAAGTTCCCACCGAAAAACCCAGCATGTTTTTAATAGGAGGCCATGCAGCCCCCTCCCCGATCACCTCCACAAGGCCCGATCCAGCCCACTGCACCCCAGCAACATAAAAAGCAGCGCCGGAGGGTGGACCTGTGCCTGAAAGCCTCACTAGAGGGCCCTTTGGTGTGGCACTTAGGCACAGGCCAAACAGCGGGGCGATCCAGGAGCACCACTGATTGAGGGCATCCAGCAAAGACCAACAGAACTATCCATACCAACAGACCTCCATAAAAACTAATTGTAAGCTCTGATGAGCAGGGACTGTCTCTTACATGTCTGTGCAGTGCTGCATAGGTCTTGTAGCGCTATACAAATGCTCAGAAGTAGTAGTAAGTCTCTGTTAATTAGGCCAACTTGTACCAATGACAATAAACAGCCAGAGTACTGTAATTGTGTGGGTATGCTGGACGGTCTTGTGTATTTCCTTTTGAAAAGAAGGTGATATGTGCGAAGGTTATAATATAGTTACCTTTGCACATATCACCTTATTTTCAAAAGGAAATACACAAGACCGTCTAGCATACCCACACAATTACAGTACTCTACCAAAGTATAATATTCAACACAATGAAAACGGAAACCAGAGCTTTACACAGGCTGCTGAAAAATAATATTACAAATGCAGAAGGAAAATATAGTATTTCTATCAATATGAGCCTGGCTGGGGGACCTTGCACTTTGAGCTATGTTTTATTCCACTGAGGCACACTTTCCCCTTACTTACAGTCTCCTTCTGCCTCCTGCACCTCTATCGCGTTCAAGAGCCTCTGCCATGGGCTGCATGTCCTGGACCCGCATGGCCCTTGCTCAGGTCACTTCGGCGGGCTACCTCTGTTGTCCGGCGTTTTGTGCTCCTGCCTCCTTTTCCACTCACTCCACTGCCAGCGTGCACCGGAGCTCCCGTCCTGTTCTGCCCGCCTCCACTTATCCTCCGCCGCTCCTGATATCTCTGCAGTCCGGGCCCGATTGACACCTCGCTCCACTATCGGGTGTCGGAGTGATCTTCAGTTATAAAAGCCAAGCGGATGCAGAGCCTTCCTGCCTCTGAGGAGCCAATGTAGATGTGTCCCGCCCCTAAAGGAAGTTAATGTAACTTCCTTTGGGGGCGGGACGCATGTGCACAGGCTCCTTCACAGAGACGGAAGGATCTGCACCGGCTTGGCTTTTTTCAACTGAAGATCTCTCAAAGAGTCGTTGCCGCCGCTGCCGCTGCTGCCGCGACCCCCGGTAAATCCCGAGGCGAACCCTGTGAGGGTCGCGACCCACAGGTTGAGAACCGCTGCCCTAGAGGATCCTTTGTTGCAGGGCTTCAAGGGGGCGCAAGTGTGCTTCCCAGTACACAGGGTAATCAAAAGAATGATTGAGTCAGAGTGGGAGTTTCCCGAGGCCAACCTGAAAGAAGCTCGGGCGTTGGGTAGGCTGTACCCCATTCCACAGGAGGAATGGGACCTCCTGTGGATACCCATGGTTGATGCTTTGGTTGGGTGATGACCAAAAAAACCACTACCCCATGGAAGGCAGGGCGGCTCTCAAGGACCTGCTGGATCGGAGGTTGGAGTCACTGCTCAGGCAGGTGTATGACTCCAGGGCCTTGACACTGCAGATGTCCATTTGCAGGGCCTATGTCTCCAGTGCCTCTATCAGGTGGATCCAAGGGCTAGCACCTGGGGGTCTTGGGGCATCAATTGCAATGGAAGGTTGCAAACTATAGTCAGCTGCAGCCTACATGGCGGATGCGTTTTATGATCTCGTGCGGGTGGCGTCCAAGACTATGGCCTTGGTTATTGCAACTCGACATTTCCTTTGACTATGGAATTGCACAGCGGATGCCTCCTCCAAGTCGCGACTCAGCAAGCTTTCCTTTAAGGGTAAACTGTTCTTTGGGGAGGCGCAAGAGAAGATCATGAAAGACTTGAGGGATTCTAAAGGAGGCCAATGCCAGAAGATAGACCTAAAGGATCTAAGGCTATGACCCCTCAGCGGGGGCAGGCTAAAGACTTTCTGAGCTTTCGAGGAGTACATTTCTCCCCCTATCAGAGAGGCTGTTTTGAGTCACAAGGTCAGTCCTTTTGGGGCTCCCGGAGGCTTTGACGGGGTTATTACTCCATTTCTCTGGGACACAGCAAGAAATCTCAATAAAACCAGAGAGGCCCAGATGGTAGTGCCAGAAGGGGATCAGTTACAACAGTTTTATTCCATCTGGGCTGCTGTTACGACCGACCGGTGGGTCTTGGAGATAATTAGGGAAGGTTATGCTCTCGAATTTGCCATACCCCTTCACGAAGCTTTTGTTTGCTCGCCTTGCAAGGCACCACAGAAAGCATAGGCAGTCTGAGACACCCTCTGCCGGTTGCTGCAGCTGGGGGCCATAGTTCAGGTGCCGCCAGACCAGTGTGGATCAGGTCGATACTCCATCTACTTTATGGTACCCAAGAAGGAGGGGAGTTTTCGGCCTATCCTGGATCTCAAGTTCATCAATCGGGGTGTTAAGAGTTCCGCACTTCCTGATGGAGATCCTGTGGTTTGTCATCCTAGCGGTAGGCAAGGGGATTACCTTATGGTATTGGATCTCACAGAAGCCTATTTACATATTCCCATGTGGCCAAACATCAGCAGCACCTTCAATTCGCGGCATTTTCAGTTTCATGCATTGCCCTGTAGGCTGGCCACCGTTCCGCACACCTTTATCAAGGCCATGGTGGTAGTGGTAGTGGCTTTGCAGCAGGAAGATATCCTGGTGCACCCCTATCTGGACGATTGGCTCATCAGAGCAAAGTACAGAGAGGATTCAGTCACAGTGATGGCATGAGTAGTGGAAGTTTTGAAAGGCCTTGGCAGGGTGGTCGATTAGACCAAGAGTCCGCTTCGGCCAGTGCAACGCTTAGTATACCTAGGCACTCAGTTTGATATGAGAGCAGGATTGGTCTTCCTTCCAGAGGAGGCATACTCAAGATACAGGCACAGGTCAGCAGGTTTTTGGGCAGGACAACACCAGAGGCGTGGTATTATCTACAAATGTTGGACTGTATGGCAGCAGCCCTGGACCTGGTGCCCTGGGCCAGGGCACACATGTGTCCATTGCAACAAGCACTGCTGTCCCACTGGGCACCACAATCACAATCCATGTGGCAGCAGTTGGAGTGCTCAGAGGACAAGTGCCACAGCCTGGTGGCCGCAGTCCACTCATCTCACAGCGGGGGTGCCGTTGGAGTACCTGAACTGGACTCTGGTGATGACAGACACCAGGCTCATGGGTGACGCAAGGTCAGTGGACTCCAGAGGAGAGATCATGGTCCATCAACTGCTTAGAGATGAGGGCAGTGTTTCTGGCCCTTCAATACTTTCTTCCGTTGATTGCGAACAAAGTGGTACGGGTCTTATCTGACAATGCCACCATGGTGGCTTATATAAACCGACAGGGGGGCATGGGCAGTGCCACCCTATTGGAGTAGAGTCTAGCCATCAAGGCCTGAGTGGAGCAGAACTTGATGGCCCTGTTGGCGTCATATATGGCAGGCAGGGAGAACATCCAGACGGATTTTCTCAGCCAGCACCAATTGGATCCGGTCAAATGGGAACTCATTCCCTTGGTTTTCCATGACCTCGTGATATGCTTGAGTCATGGACCTCATGGTAACGCAGGTGAACGCCAAGGTGAGCAGGTTCTTCAGCAGGCGAGAGACCACATGTCCAGAAGGCCTGGACGCTCTCGCTCAGCCTTGACTGGCAGAGGGATTGCTTTACGTCTTCCTGCTGTGGCCCTTAATAGGCGCCTGTTGTGGAGGATAGAGGCGCACAACAGACCTGTGATCCTCATTGCACCGGATTGGCCGAGGCGACGCTGGTATGCGGACCTCAGGTGGTTGCTGGGAGCGAAGCCCTGGCGGCTACCTGACAGGATCAACCTTTTGGTCTAGGGGCTGGTCTTGATGCCTCAGGTGGCTCGGTTGTTACTTAAGGCATGGCTCTTGAATGGGCACATTTGAGACACCGGGGCTTTGCCCCAGTGGTCATCACAACCATGGTTACAGGCCAGGAAGCGGTCTACCACCTTGGCGTACGTGAGAGTGTGGGGGATCTTCAAGGGCTGGTGTGCGGAATTTAGCCTTTGACCTTTCTGTTGTCAACTGCCAGAGATCTTGCTGTTTTTGCAGCACAGTTTGGAGAAAGAACTAGCGCTTAATTTCTTTAAAGTTCAGATCACAGCCCTATCCTGTTACAGGGGCTGGATTCAAGGGTGCTCTCTCTCAGCGCATCCGGATGTGGTGCAGTTCCTCAAAGTGGTGCAGCAGTGGAGGCTGCCTAGGAGAGGAGGTTGGTGTTCCGGCTTGGGACCTCAACCTGGTTTCAACAGTCTTGACAGCAGCTCCGTTTGAGCCTCTCGTAAGAGCGTCTCTCAATGATCTCACTTTGAAGACAGTGTTTTTGGTGGTGCTCTGTTCTACTTGAAGGGTGTCGGAGCTTCAGGCCCTGTCCTGTAGGGAGCCTTTTTTGCTCCATTCCAGAGAGAAGGTGGTCTTGTGAACAGTGTCCTCTTTTCTGCCGAAGGTGGTGTCGTGGTTTCACTTGAACCAGATGGTCTCCTTGCCAGGGTTCCCGGAGTTGGGAGACTCCACAGAAGATAGGCAGTTACACCTCCTTGATCTGCGCAGACTTTTGCAGCAATATCTTCAGAGGATAGAGTCGTTGCGTAAGTTGGACAGATTGTTTGGGGCCCTCAGGCAGGAGAGGTGGTTTCTAAAGCCACAATTGCCCATTGGGTGGGTGAAGTGGACTATTTCCATGGCTTATGACCAACAGGGATGCACTCCGCCAGTGGGGCTTTGGGCTCACTCGATCTGGTCTCTGGCTGCGTCCTGGGTGGAGGCAGGTCTTGTCCCTCCTGTGGAGAGCTGCAGAGCGGTGACCTGGTCGTCTTTGCATATGTTTACTAGGTATTATCGTCTGGATGTGCAGGCAGTGGAGGATGCCAGGTTTGGTGCCATGGTTCTGAAAGCTGGTCTTGTGGGTCCCTCCTGTGTTTAGACACTGCTTTTGTACATCCCAAGCGTACCTGGATTGGCCTGGAGAGACAATTAGGAAGGCAAAATTAAACCTTACTTGCTAATTGTCTTTCTTTGCATCCCTCCAGGCCAGTCCAGGTCCCTCCCATTATTTGGTACAGATTGGAGACCAAGGGTACAGGTGGTGTTTTTGATTAAGAGGTACAGCATTGCATATTAGCGGGTCCCTTCAAGGGGGGAATGGGTGTCCTAGCAGGGCATGGTCTCCACATGTGGCTACGGCTCACCTGTACTATCTCAGCAACTAAAAAAAAAAAGAAAAAGAAAATGAAATGACTAAATAAATAAACGAGTTAACAAAGTTGGACTACTGCCAGTCACAGCAGAATGGCAAATGATAGTGGTATGAAGTCTGGTGATACCAGTGCCTCAGAGGTCGAGGGGAAGGCTGCTTTGTCAGTAAGAGACTGGATGCTGTGGCTGAAGGGGAAGCTCTTCTACTGGGATCTCAGAATCCTGACATGCTCAGTTCTCAGCTGCTGGAGGATGGTGATTATGCAAGCATAACTGAACTGGACTGGCCTGGAGGGACTCAAGGAAAGACAATTAGCAGGTAAGGTCTAATTTTGACATTTCTCTGGTGTTTCACTGCATGCAGAGTCTGTCTTCTTGGGGTTTCAGTTTAATTTACCTATATATTTTTATTTTTAATTTTCAGTTGTGGTCACTTATTCTGTGAGGGTCTGTGTTCTGTGTGTGTGACCTAGGCCAGATGTTCTGATTACATGGAGTTTGTATGTATGGTTCTGTATTGTAGTAATCTGACTTGTTCAGCTTTTTATGTAGGTGTATGGATGTTCTAGGGCCCACTGCAATATTTACAGTGCTGCTTTTTTCTGGGTAGGCTCCTTGTTATATGAGTTTTGGAAGCTGATACTGGTATAGTAGGGTAAATTTTCTCTTTAGATCCTCAAT
This sequence comes from Ichthyophis bannanicus, assembly GCA_033557465.1. NCBI lineage: Eukaryota > Metazoa > Chordata > Amphibia > Gymnophiona > Ichthyophiidae > Ichthyophis > Ichthyophis bannanicus. The sequence goes on from CM066040.1 coordinate 54,261,521, forward strand.
GACTTTGTAGGGTTTTGTATTGGTTCATAATATGCTTGGTACTGGAGAATGTCTATGTTGTTGTTACTGGGATGACCCGAATCAATATTTTTTAAAATATAAACTATGGGTGAATGTCCTAGTTCTGCTCTGCACTCATTGTCTGTGGATGCAGAATATATGTTCAAAAAGAAAAAGCAAGAACCATAACACAGTTTATAACAAAATAAAATGAGTTATAATTTTATAATTTGGTTTTATAAACTCTGTAGTGGTTCTTGCTTTTTCTTTTTGTTTCTTGGTGTGCGAGCATCTTGCATTTCTTTTGTTTTTTGCAGAATATATATTGTCATGAGGCTGGAGCCATGGAAGGTGCAGGTTTAGGAAAAAACCCTGTCTTTCATAGAGCTGTGGATGTGCAGAAGATGCAATTACCTCACAGCACAGCTAGAGGGGGCAGGAGTAATCCTACAGAGGAGGAGTCAACATGCCCAGCCCCTGATTGTATGAGAGTTAACCAGCTGCACCTGAAGGCAAGCCCGGGAGTTTCAAAGGTAAAATGCCTTTATAAAGGAAAGACAGCCAGAAGGAAGGAGGTGCAGGAGGAATCCAGTCGAGAGGAATCCATTCAGAGAGAACTCAGCCGGCAGCAGTTCAGCCAGACGAAAGGAGGAGTGTGGAGAAGGAGAGAGTCCACACGGAGCAAGCCCAGAGGGACAGAATCCAGACGGAGACTATTCAGAGGGATAGAGTCCAGAGGGGCAGAGCACAGAGAGACCGAGTCCAGAGAGAGGCTGCCAGGAGAAGCAGTTTGGCTGGAAGGAGTGACACTCCCAGCCCAAGTAGCGTAGCTGGATCAAGCAGCACAACAAGAGCAGTAACAGCTGAAAGAGGAGCACAGAAAACCAAGGAGCCATGCTTTAAGAGAAGCCTACATTCACCTGAGTTCGCTGGACCAGGATTACAGGGTACAAGGAGGAGAGGTTCCTATAGCAAAGCTACCTTTACACAGAAGCACAGAGGTGGGGAATCCTTGCCAGGTTTTCCTGGACTTCAGGAAGGCAAAGCACTGCACAAGAAAACCTGTCTCCAGAGAGAAGTACGTGAGAGAGAAAGCTCCAGGTGTAGCAGCTGCAGGAAGCCAAGGTATAGTGGCTCTTTACTTTTAAAAGAAAGCCTTGCTCCTAGAAACTTTGATAAAGCAGACGCTCAGTATATGAGAAGAGGGAACAAAGCAGAGCTTTTCAAAACAATACCTAAGGGCTTAACAGAAGAGTCTTACTGGAAGCAAAGAAACAGAGACAGACCCTCTAAACTTGTAGCCGTAAGGGAAAGCACTTATTCAGAGGGAGAAGCCAGTGATGCAGAGTCCATGGAAATAGAGTTTGAGAATACTATTCCCATTCCTCAGGATGAATCCATGGATTGTACTTTTTGTGCTAATACTAGTCTTGAGTCCTTAGTAGAACTGTAAATAAAAAAGAAACCCTGCAATCAATTGTGAAGCTTATTAACAGTTTGTTTGCCTGCTTGTTTAATTTACTTTGGAATGAAAGAATCCTCAGTTAAACCCTGCATTCAATTGTGAAGCTTATAACAGTTGTTTGCCTGCTTATTTGGTGGAACCCTTTATAAAGAAGGACTATCTTTATTTTCTTATGTCTTAGTGAACCCTTGCGTTAAAGGGGAAATAAAGCCTTATTACCCTCCACTCTTGGCTTATATAATTTTTTCTCACAAGGAGCTAAAACTCCAAGGACCAAACTGCACTTGGCCTTAAAGAGCCATTGCTCCTTAAAAATAATAAAAATGCTCAGCATGCCCTTACAGCCACTGGCCACTAGGGGCACCTGACGACAATATTTACATTAACACCATGCTGGTCCAATGTGCAATTCCAGGAGTTATGTTGGGGTTGCTAAGCCCCTCTTGGTGTTTATATTGGAGTGAGAGGTATTGTTGTTGGAGGTCACAAAGTCCTTCTTGTTTTTATGAGGGTGGAACATGTTGTGTAAGGGCCACTGAGCATCTCTTGTTTTTGTGAAGCTGCTAAATGCTATGTTTGGGCAACCAAGTCAATTTTGTTTTTGTAGAAGTGGGAGGTGCTGCATTGGTGCTGCTAAGACCCTCTTGTTGTTTGGCACATTTAGCGGTATGTTTCCTAAGCTCCATGTGGATAACATGTGTGGGTTGTGTTACAAGCATGGGGCTGTAGACTGACAGCAGGTACATACCCCTGCAGTTACTGCGCTTCAATGTGGCAAATTGGCCACACGTGCAACTAACACCACACATTGAGGTGAATTAATAAGAGAGGGGGTGCCGATCTGCAGGTTGCAGGGGGTGCCAGGAACCCTAGCACAGGGTTCCTGGGATACATGATCACATGGATGTGTGGAATATGTGAGAGTAGATGAGAAGTATATACAAAAAGCGATTTGAATTTGCATGGAAAGTGTTTGGTATGTAAATAAATTGTGATTATGTAAGTGTGAAAGAGAGTACAGCCAATGTTTCTGCTAAGCAGCTCCAGGCTCTGCAGGAATCCTTTGCATGCAATGCTCCTATTGGGCGGGGGGAGGGGGTGCTTCAATATCATGCTTTCAATCATGAGGCAGGATGTAGCTGCTTCTCCTTTGTGACTAAAACATTAAAACATGACAGCAGAAAAAGACCACATGGCCTATCTAGTCTGCCCTTCCATATTGTGGTGCTCGAGCCCCTACCAGGTGGCCGCCTAGTAGGGACGGGTAGCCACCTCTTATCTTTTCCTAAGCTTGTAGTTGTGTGAGGAATAATGAGCCAAGTGGTTTATCAAAGCGCACAGGAATTTATTCAGCTTCCTTGCTGGTAAGTGGATACAAATTCTTCAAGCACATTTATTCTCCAGACAAAAGAAAAATAACGGATAACTTCTCCAGTAAACAAATGTCCAAAACAGAGTAACAGCGAATTCAACCATACAAGCTTCTGCCCAGTCTTTTACTGTTTAACGTTTCTGCACATGAAGGAATATGCCCTTCTTTTTAAAACTCTTCAAACAGGCTGTCAGCTTATTCAAGGCCGTTGCAAACACCATCAGTTTCAGCTGTTCAACCCCAACTGAGTTACTGCCGATAAGCTTCGAAGGAAAGACTCTTAGGCCCTTTTTAATTATATGACTCCTTCTCTCCTTTCTTTCAGCTTCAGAACTACCTTCACACCTATAGTAGCGTTCTTAAGGTTCAACTGTTTCTGGCTTACACTAATTCACCTTAGTGCATGCATCACATTCCATCTCTGAAACGCTGGAAGTTACATCACCCTCTTTGGCTTCAACCTCCATGCTCTCAGCTGAGCTGTAGCAGGGTTCTGCTTGGAAACGCTCAGGAACTTTCTGTTTTAAAGTTTTCAACAGGTCAAACAACCTCTCCCACTTTCTTGCCCTCCCTTCTCTGGGCAGGTCTCCTATGGGGTGTTCTTGTTTAACCTTCCTGGTGAAACATTTCTTTCTACGCTGTGTTATCTGGGGGTACAACAGTTTCATCAGAGTCAGAACAGGAAACCCACTTTGAAGGCCTTACTGCCTCCCCTCTCCTACCTTGGGGGTTTTGGTGCAGTATTCTCTTGGTTGGAACTTCGGCCAGTCAGGACTCCCTCTGCCTCAGAGTAGGGCAGAGACCTTTGCTAAAACTTTCCCGCTCTCTTGCCAGGGTAGGTGGTTCTCTCCCAAGAACCTTCCCTATGTCCTCTGTGGCTACTGTGCTGACTATTGTGGCTTCCTTTGTACCTTCTTTGGCTGCCTTTATAGCTGTTCCTTTCTCTGCTGCTCCCTTTGGCTGCAAAGCTCCTTTGTCCTTTGGCTACAGGGTTTGTTCTCTCTGGACCTTCTGGAACTTGGACTGGAACCTGAGCTGCAACTCCCACTTGGACCTGGACTGCAACTCCGACAGCAACTGCCACTGCGACTGCAACTGTGTCTCCAACCGTGTTTCGCCCTGTGTCTCCAACCGTGTCTCCCCCTGTATCTCCAACCGTGTCTATCTCTGGTGTTTGCTTGCTCCAATTTAAACATTGAGCAGGGCAACTCCCTTCCTGGCCCTGCCCATCTGTACCTCCCACTCCTATCTATGGTTGACCTGGAGTGTGGGCGTGGCTTACAACTAGGTCTGCCCTCTAGGTTTCTCTCCGGGCTTCTGCTGTGGACTATGTGATCCTGTGTACCCATCCCCCGCAAAGAGGAAAAATTCTTCTTCTCTTCACTTTTTCATGGCTGGGCTGCACTCTCCTTACCACAATATCAACTACAATAGTCCCCTTTTTTACCTTTAGAATCCTCTTTGTCCCATGCTTTTTTGAATTCAGATACTGTCCTTGTGTCCACCACCTCCACTGGGAGACCATTCCATGCATCTAACACTCTTTCCGTAAAGAAATATTTCCTCATATTACTCCTGCATCTATCCCCTTTCACTCTCATCCTATGTCCCCTCGTAGCAGAGCTTGCCTTCAGTTGAAAGAGACCCTCCTGTGCATTTATGCCATGGAGGTATTTAAAGGTCTCTATCATCCCTCCTTTCCTCTAAAGTATACTTTTTAAGATCTTTAAGTCTGCCGTCATATGCTTCATAACAAAGACCTCTAACCATTTTAGTAGCCACCTTCTGCACCGACTCCAGTCTGTTTATATCCTTTTGAAGATGCAGTCTCCAAAATTACACACAATACTCCAAATGAGGTTGCACCAGAGACTTATACAGAGGCATTATCACTTCCTTTTTTCTGCTGGCCATTCCTCTCCCTATACACCCAATCATCATCACCCCTCCCACCCATTGGCTAGAGCTGGAAACTGACTCACTTCATAGCTGGCTGAGAAGTTCTGATGGCAGAAAATTTCTATACATAAAGGCACAATAAAATAGCACGCCTTATCCATTGGAAACTCTGTAAACCCTACAATATCACTGTGCCTGAAAAACACTGGGATCATGACCCTAAAAGAATTACTAAGAATGAAAAGGTCATGATCACCTTGGATACTCCCTTTCCAACCGATAAAAAGCTGAATGCAAGGAATCCGGATATAATGGTAAGGGAGAAAAACACCAGAACAGCATTGATTATAGAGGTGTCCTTTCCAAAGGACTACTCTGTGAATCATGTTTAGAGGGAGAAATTCTTCAAGCACCAAGAAATGCAGTCGGAGACCAAGAAAATGTGGCAGAAATATACCAAGTTATTTCCCATCGTATTGGGTGCCACAGGCTTAATTTAGAGGAATTTCCAAGCACATCTTGATAAATTACCCATATATGTAACATCTTATGAACTCCAGAGGGAGGCTCTCTTTGCACAATGCAAGTATTACATCGAGCAATAGCAGTAAATTTAAGAAACTGAGCTCATACTCCACATACCCTGGCTTAGAAGTGAGGTTCATGGCTGTCATGATATGTGCAAAACTCACCCATTTGGAGAAATTGCCCTCACAAGAATGTTCATGGAAGCATGACGGCAGATAAAGACCATACGGCCTATCCAGTCTGCCCTTTCATAAGAACCACTAAGCTGTACAGTCCTTTTTCCTTTAGAGATCCTCTGTGTTTGTCCCATGCTTTCTTGAATTCAGTATACCTTGTAGCACTATATAAATGATGAATAGTAGTAATAGTAGTAGTAGGTAGTTCAGATACAACTACAAGATCATATCGATACCAACTTCCCTTTAGGTGAGCACCAGTACGGTTTCCGCCCATTTCACGGGGTAGAAACCTTACTCATATCCCTTTTTGATTCACTAATCCGAGGCATGGATAATACGAAGCGCGCCTTCTTGCTTATATTCCTTGATATTTCCTCAGCCTTTGACAGTGTTAATCACAACACCCTCTTATCCAGACTATCACAACTAGGTTTAAAAGATAATACTCTTAACTGGTTTAAGTCCTACATATCTAATCGTTTCCAATATGTTCAGATAGATCATTCCCCCTCACTACCATTTCCGCAAGAACGAGGTATCCCACAAGGATCCTCTCTCTCTGCCTTACTTTTTAACCTTTATATCCAACCTATTTGTACAATCTTTCAATGCCATAAACTATACTATTTTATCTATGCAGACGACATCATGTTGTTCTCCCCTTGTGACATAATTAACCCTAATTACGACAGAATCACGACATGCCTCTCTGAAGCTGAACAGTGGCTCCGCTCAATCCATATGGATATCAACTTCAAAAAGACTGAAGCACTCTTTGTAACCAGAAACACCAATTTCACCCCTCCATCTGTTATCAAACTGCTCGGATAATTTTTAAAGCCAAACTAAGCGACCACATCTCCCCTATCCTATATGCTCTCCACTGGCTACCAATCACTAGTAGGATTCAATATAAGACACTCGTCACCATCTTTAAACTCATTAATGACTTAGCCCCCTCACATCTAGCAACTTTACTTCAGACCCCCCCAGAAAACAGAATGAGAAGAAGAGCAAACCTCAACATACTATTAATTCCTGATGCTGTGAGAAAATTGAAGCAAATAACCACTAACACTGCGTTTTCATATTATGCACCCAGCCAATAGAACAAACTACCACCAAACCATAGAGAGATTAAAGACCTTACCTCTTTCAGGAAGGAACTTAAAACTTATCTGTTTAGTCAACACTACTGCAACCTACAACCCACAATCAAACATACCACACAAGAATACACAACTAAACTAACACAAGTCTACCCTACCTAACTCAAGACTCGCTCCCCGTTAGCATTTGCTTACAGACATCTGTGATACACTATACTTACTGAACCCTAATCAGTCCTATAATGGCTATTGTAAATAGGCCCTCTGCCACATTAGAACTCTATACTTCTAGTTTTTTCAGTCTATTATAACTTTTACATGCTATACTTTGTAAATAAGCAGTAATTTACACAACCATGTAAATATGTAAATAGTTAAAATATTGTTTCCCTGTAATATAGTTACTATGTGCCATTAATGTTTAATGTTCTATGTAATGCAATATTTCAATGTTTTTGTTATATTGTTTTTAAAAAGTTCTCTGTAAACCGCCCCTGATCTCTGGAAGGGGCGGTATAGAAAAGCACACAAATAAATAAATAAAATAAATAAATGATGAATAGTAGTAATAGTAGTATTAGATACAATTTTTGTCTCTACTACCTCCACTGGAAGACTATTACATGCACTTACCACTTTTTCTGTAAAGAAATATTTCTACAAATTAATCCCGAGTCTATTTCCTTTCACCTTCATCCTATACTTCCTCATTGCAGAGCTTTCTTTCAGATGAAAGAAGCTCTCCTCCTGTGTATTTATGCCATGGAGGAGATAACTGTGCAGCTTTGACCTGCTCAGTGGGAATATTGAATACAGCTGTGAATGAAAGGAAAATTGCTTAAATTAGGATGAGAAATGCTGTTCATGTTGCAGCTGAAACTGGGCAAAGTTGTTTTATCTATTATTTGGATTTAGCTCACACTTTTTCAATAATAGTTTAAGGTGAGCTACATTCATGTACAGCAAGTATTTCCCTTTCCCAGAATGCTTAATCTAAGTTTGGGCTTGAGAGAGTTAAGCGACTTACTGAAGGCCACATGGAGGCGCCTCATCCTCCTATCCTCCTTCCTTTTCTGCCCAAACCCTGGCTGACTATTAATCATGACAAAGTCCACAAGATCACCCTCCAATTCCCCATGAAATCATCTTCATCCCCTCTTCTCCCTCTTCATTCCCAACTCCTCCCCTCACTCTATGCTACCCTTTCTTCCATTTCCTCTGATGAGAAAACCACTCATCTTTTTTTTCTCCTTTAAACTCACTACCTGCTCCTCTGATCCTATCCACACTTGTCTCCTTATCTCCTCCACCGTCATCCCTTCCATCTCTCATATTCTCAACCTTTTGCTCTCCACTGTTACTGTCTCAGCATCTCCTCAAAAAACCTTTACTTGACCCTACCTGTCCTAACTATCATCCCATCTCCCACCTCCAGTCTGGAATCCTCTCAGTTGCCATGGAGGAGAGAGGTCACGTGAAAGGACAGTATCACCTTGGTGTGGTAGAAAGTGATCCTGTAGCTAGGACCTGTCTGCCAGGAGTTTTAAAACCTTCTCACACCAAGGAGGTTTCTCCAAGGCCATGTACCCATGAGGGAAGGGTTAGAATGGCCATTGTAGTTGGCGATTTGATCATTAGGCAAGTACTGTAGATAGCTGGGTGGGGGTGGCTGGTAGACTTTAGGATCACCTGATAACATGCCTACCTGGTGTGAAGGTAGCGGACCTCGCATGCCACCAGGCAAGGTTTTAGATAGTGCTGGGGAGGTATCTATTGTCTTGGTACATGTTGGCACCAATGATATAGGAAAGTGTGGGAGGGAGGTTCTGGAGGCCAAATTTAGGCTTTTAGGTAGGAAGTTAAAAACCAGAACTTTCAGGGTAGCATTCTCTGAAATGCTTTTCGTTCCCCTTGCAGGATCCGAAAGGCAGGCAGAGCTCCGAAGTGGGTGAGACGATGGTGCAAAAAAGGGGTTTGGATTTGTTAGGAACTAGGCAACATTCTGGGGAAGGGAGAGGCTTTTCCGAAAGGATGGGCCCACCTTAACCGGGACAGAACCAGACTTCTGGCATAAATCTTTTTAACTTGTTTGATATAAACAGCTTTGATTCCCATATAAAGCAATATAGAAAAACAGATAGATAAATAATAGGGGAACCCAACAAGCGCCCAGGAGCGCATGGTTTGGAAGGATGTATCCTTGAAGGATAATAGAAAAATAAGGAAGTTAAGGCATCCCGACAGAGGACTTCCAATAAAGATAAAAGTAAACCAGATGCCCTTAAGTACAGAGCTGAAAAATTCCAAATTGCCCCATCAACTGATGCTAGAAGTCTAAAAAAATAAGATGGGAGAGCTAGAGAGATAAAGTTTCTAGATGAAATAAATGACTGCTTCTTGGAGCAGCTGGTTCGTGAACTGACAAGAGGGGAAGCTATTTTGGACCTAGTCCTTAGTGGAACACAGGATCTGGTGCAAGAGATGAAAGTTTTGGGGCCACTTGGCAACAGTGATCATAGCATGATTGCATTTCGTTTAATAAATGGAAGAAGGACAATAAAGAAATCCACAGTAAGAAGATAAGTTATGCCATACTGGGTCAGATCAAGGTCTGTCAAGTCCAGTATCCCGTTTCCAACAGTGGCCAATCCATATCACAAGTACCTAACAGGCTCTTACAAAGACACACACAGGGTTATTCTGACATGCTATTCATGCCTCTTCCCACCAGCAGCTAACTTCCCTGCCAGTTGTACAGGGAAGTTAGTCAGGGCCAGGGAAGGAGTGGATCGGGGCAGAGTTAGGGGCGGGTGGTGGGCGGTCACTGCCCTGGACGTATAGGGCCAATTCTAATGTTGGCCCTGTACGTCTGGGGCTGACCTGTACAGGGAAGTTATTCCACCTCCGACGTGGAATAACTTCCCTAGATGTCAGGGATTGGCGGCCCAGGGCATGGATTAGGTGGGGGAGGCCAAGGACATTCCCCACAGCCCGACACTGGCCTTAGGAGGCCATTTCGGAGACCAGGCTGCGGGGAAACTGATGACGGTGCCGGCGGCAGAGGATCATGGCTCTTCAATGGAGTTGTGGTGCCATAGCAACTGGATGCCATACCGCCGTGGTTGCATTGGACTGGCCTGATAGAGTTAGTCGGGCAGGGTCTGAACGTGCAGGCCAGGCTGAATCGTAGTCCTGGCCTGCATGTACAGGCCTGATCGCGATTCTGATCCCACAGGGCTAGATGTGCCCCGCAGGATCAGAATCGTGATGCCTTCTTTACGTCCGGTTCAGACCAGGCGTACAGAAGGCATGTACATCCAGGACAGAATTGGGCCTACAGGTTCCACAATGCTTGTATTGGGGCAAGCAGTGGATATCCTAGGTCCTCTTTAATAAAGGTTTATGGACCTTTCCTCAGGAACTTGTCCAAACCTTTTTTAAACCCAGCAACACAAATAGCTTTTACTACATCCTCTGGTAACAAATTCCAGAGTTTGATTACGTGTTGAGTGAAAAAATATTTTCTCTTATTATTCTTAAATGGGTTACACTGTAGCTTCATTGCATGTCCCCTAGTCTTTCTATTTTTTGATGGCATAAACAATCGATCTACGTTTACCCATTCCACTCCATTTGTTAATTTATAGACCTTTTATCATATCTCCCCTCAGCCGTCTCTTCTCCAGGTTGAAAAGCCCTAACCGTTTTTTGTTTTTTTTTTAATGTGGCTTTATTAAAACAGCAACAACACACAGGGTAAGCCAATGGAGAAGTACAGAAATACCAAACATATGTGATACATCTGGATTACCATACAGCCTTAAGCTAGCCTCATATTTTTAAATAATTTTCCTCACAACTTATCACCCTTCCAAATCAATACAAATCGTAGTAATAAAAGAACCCCCACTCAAACTCCACAACCTACCCCCTCACCAGCCCATCTCCTCCCCCCCCCCCGAGGTGGTGACTCTTGCCTCATGCACTACCAATATTAATTCACCTTATGCACTCCATACATCTTCACAAATGGCTCCCATGTGTGGTCAAAGTGCTGCTGGCCCATCTGATGTATGCAAATCATCCTCTCCATACTATATATATCCCACATTTGCACCAACCACTGTGTCAAAGATGGGGGCTCCGCCTGCTTCCACACCGAGGCCAAATTTAACTTAGTTGCATCCATGCAGTGCTTCGCCAAGGCCAGCTGTGGTCTCTTCACCCCAGCACTGATTTGTGAAAAAAAAAAATGCCCGGATCCCATGGGACATTCAACCCTAACAGACATCGCACTCATAATTTATAACTTTCCAGTACCCTTGGATTTGTGCCAGTGACTCATGGCCACCACAGCAGCGCCAACATATCCCAGACAATGTGGGATAGGCCCTGGCCAATCTCTCTGGGGTCATATACCAGCCATATAGAAGCTTATAATTATTCTCCTGTGCAGTAACAGCAAGGGAGCACTTCCACAACCACTCCTCGATTTGTTCCCACTGCTGTTCAGTGTAGGTTAATTGGAGGGCTTGTGTCCAGTAGGCCCAATGTTTCCCTACCTTAAAGGGCCAGTTCTGCTGGCAAGCATACAGGGCTGAGACCAGACCCCTGGTAGGTGTCCTATCTTCACAAGCCAATTCCAATTCAGTAAGCGGCCACACCACTTGTTGCCGGACTTCCCCATGGTCCACCCAATGCACCACCCAATGGCAAAAGCATGATGACTGGGGAGCTCGAATGCATCCTGCAACTCCTCAAAAGATAAGAGTCAGCCATCTTCAAAAAGCTGTCCAAGACGCCTTAACCCTGCCGCCTGCCACACCCGAAATACCTCCAGATGTAGCCCTGTCTCAAAAGCCCTATTATCAGCAATGGGAGACAACAGCACCAGGGTGGTCCCCGCCTCCAAAAATAAGGATCCCAGCACCGCATAGTGTGTTCCACATATGGGTTGCCCCCTCCTCTACTTATTCGGAGTCCCGCCTTAAGCCACAAATGGCCTCCCAAATCCGTGGTCCCCACCTGCACTCTCTCAATGGCCACCCAGCACTTATCATTGTTGGGGTTCATCCGTTCCACTCCAGGATGGACTTGTGCAGCAGCATAATACCATTGCAAGTTAGGGACCCCATACCTGCCTGCTTACAATGCGTATAGAGTACAGGCTTGGCAATATGAGGACGGTGTGACTGCCAAATAAACTTCATGAGGAGACGCTGCCACTCATCCAGTTTCCCCCGGGGCACATCAACTGGCAGTACCTGAAATAAATAGAGGAAGCGCAGAAGGACCATCATTTTTAACATAGCTATCCTACCAAACCAGGAAAGAAGCAAGCCAGATCATACCTCCAAATCCCGGCGAACCTGACCCACTAAAGTATCATAGTTAGCCTTAAAAAGCTCCCCAGGGTCAGCTGTCAAGTTCACCCCTAAGTACAGTAAGGAGGACTCCACCCAACGAAAAGGGAAGCCCGCATGCAGCCGCGTACACAGCTCTGTGGGCAGATTAATATTTAAAATCTCAGACTTAGTGTAATTAATCCTAAATCCTGAGACTTGGGAGTTTGCCTCAAAAAGACGCATAGCATTAGGCAAAGACACCAGAGGTCGCGTCAAGGAAAGTAGAAGATCATCAGCAAATAGAGCTATCTTTATCTTTACTGAGACATTTGATATACCGCCTAGATGATTGCATCAGAGCAATGTACAATCTTGTAGTTGACACCCCCGATGCATATCCCTTGTACATTTTCTGAGTCCCAAAAGTGCTGAGCCAGAGGCTCCATTGCCAGTGCAAAAAGCAATGGGGAAAGTGGGTACCCCTGTCGCATTCCGCGCCCTAGGAGGAAATTCCCCGATAATGCCCATTAATCTGTATGCAGGCCCAGGGAGCCCTATATAGGCTTTTTATCCAGGTCACAAAATATGGTCCAAAGCCCATCCGCTTATTTATTTATTTATTTAACAATTATTTCTATACCGCTCTTTCCCAAGTATCAAGTGCGGTTTACAATGAACAGTAAATTATATGGTATGTGAAATAGCATACCTAGTCGTTTTACATAGAACAGGTGGAACTATTTACAAGTAACAATATAAAATTTGGACAGTAAACTGTTAGAACATATTTACATTGTAGATACTTACAAGTTATACCATAGATCAATTGTGATGCATAAATTATTCTAAATGTGGCAGATAATATAATTAAATTGGGAGAGTCGTCATCTGTATATTTGAGTGGTGTAGTTAATTATTGTGTGGTTAAGTTATTATTTGTTATTTGTTATGTGTTTTGAAGTGTTGTAGTATGGTTGTTAACCTGTGTTTCTTTGTGTAATCTGATTAGATAGCGTGTTGTAGTGTAAAGAGAATAAATGGGTTTTCAATTTCTTTCTAAATTCCTTATACGGGGAATTCAGCCCCTTGACATTAAATGAGATGACCCTCAGCACCATCCCTCCTTCTCTTCCTCCCCCCCCCCATGAAATAGAGTCAGACGCCATGACAAGTAATATAATCACAAACCATGCGCAAAGCACCACCTTGCTGGCTTCAGCGCACTTATACAGTATATCAGTCCCTTCAGTCCAGTCAATCTCCCCCCCTCCCCTTCCCCCTCCCCCTGCCTCCCACAAAATACCCACATCCCTCCCCTGGTCTCTCATCCCATCTCATCCCCCTTTGAGTATCACCATTCCCCCCAGTTTTTTGCACTAACCCACAGATTCATTAACCACCCCCCCTCCCCCAGTCGTTACCAGCACTAACAGTAAACTACTCAAACAAGTAACCAACTAACATGGCAGGTGTTAAGCTTTGAGGTATTCTCCACCATATTCACGCACATATGTGAGGCTATACTACACTGTATGTGGGAGCTCTCAGCATGCATACAGCTTCAGTGGTATCCCTGCAATGTTAGCACCCACATCAGATGTCTACACGGTTACCCACATGCTCACAGTACATTACTGCAAAGTGTTCCAAGCCTTCTCTCAATAGCAGTTCCCACCTACTTTGGTCCATTTAGGTAGGGCTGGCTGTGTGTTCTGCGGGCATGGCAGTGTGTCATTGTTCACCAGTCCCACCAATCACAATACTCACCAGGCTTCCGTGACATCTTTTGCACTGATCCTCTTGACAGCCAGCATAAAATTCATCTGGAAAGGGAAAGACCAAGAATATCTAACCTGCTCATTGAGCAACACCTCAATTACCGGCTTCATCTCACGTCGCTGCACCAGAGTAAAAGAAGAAAAATCTTGATAGAAAGTAATATCTGCTCCCTGATATGGCAGATGTTTAATTGCCCGCCCTTGCCATATGATAATGCAGCATCCTGGTATCATAGGAAATGCACGACAAGGTCTCTTGGTTTGTTGCCCGGGGGTTTGCCCAGTACCCGATGTACCCACTCAGTGTCCATGTTCTCCACATGTGCTGCCTCATCCTGGTCCGAAATTAAGGCATTGCAAATGGTATGTACTTGCGCTTCCACATTCTCAGGTCCTGGGTCCTTAGGCACTCCCCCCCCCCCGTATATGGACATTATTTTTACGGTTTCTGTTCTCTAAATCATCCAATTTATATGTCAATTCCTTCGCCTGCACCTTTTGCTGGTCCACTGTGCGCTGCAATTCCATCAACGTCTCTGCCTGCTCCTCCAATTTAGTCTCTGCTTCCTCCATGTGCCCACCGAGTTCACAAACGTTGGCATGTATGTCAGTGACTTTAGCTGAGATATCATCTCACATGTTCCGGAACTCTGCTGCCATCTCTTCAATGCAACGATGAAACTCGTGCTTCAGTAAGGCCTGCTCTAATCTGAGGTCCACCACCTACTCATTGCTGCTGCCCTCTTCTGCATCTGACCCCAGTGAGGCCGTGCTCACAGGGGAGGCCGCATGTGCATTCATATGGCCCTGCAGTCTTTAGGATGTCCGTGGCCTTTCCCGGCTTTCCAGCCCTTGATTTTTTGCCACCATCCTCTGCGGTGCTATCCGGGCACGTCCCCACTAATAATTTTCTCACTACAGAGTCTCTGCTCGTCGTCGGGGGAGCTTTTGTTTACGGCGAGTACAGGAGCTAAGCACCTAAGCCACCATCAGTCAGGCTGATGTAACTTCCCCTCCAAGAGCCCTAACCTTTTAAGCCTCTCCTCATAGGGGTATCCTTCCATCTCCTTTACTATTTTGGTGGCTCTTCTCTGTACCTCTTCTAATTCCGCTATATCCTTTTTAAGATACAGCGACCAGAATTGCACACAATATTCAAAATGTGGTCGCACTATGGAACGATATAGAGGCATTATAATATTTTTTGTTTTATTCCCCATTCCTCTCCTTATGATTCCTAGCATTCTATTTGCCTTCTTGGCTGCCACTGCACACTGGGCGGCGGTTTTCAATGTATCCACGATAATGCTTAAATCTTTTTCCTGGGAGATGGTTTTTAATATGGAACCTTGCATCGTGTAACCATATTTTGGGTTGTTCTTTCCTAGGTGTATAGCTTTACATTTGTTGACATTAAATTTCTTCAGCCATCTGAACATCCAGTCTTCCAATTTATCAAGGTCTTCTTGCAATTTTTCACAATCCTCTTGGATTTTAACAACTTTGAATAATTTTGTGTCATCTGCAAATTTGACTACCTTACTCATTATTCCCATTTCCAGGTCATTTACGAATATGTTAAAAAGCAGTGGGCCCATCACAGATCCCTGGGGTACTCCACTATTCACCTTTCTCTATTGGGAAAATTGGCCATTTAGCCCTAACCTCTGCTTTCTATCTTTTAACCGGATCCACAATAGTACACTGCTTCCCATCCCGTGACTTTTAAATTTTGCCAAGAGTTTCTCATGAGGGACCTTGTCAAAGGCTTTCTGAAAATCCATATATACTATATTGACCAGTTCACCTTTGTCTACCTGTTTATTCACACCCTCAAAAAAATATAACAGATTAGTAAGACAAGACCTTCCTTGGCTAAAGCCATGTTGGCTTTCTCCCATTAAACCATGATTATCTACATGTTCAGTAATTTTGTTCTTTATAATGGTTTCTACCATTTTGCCTGGTATTTTATTTATTTTTTTATTTAACAGCTTTTATATACCGCGCTCTAGAATATCAGTGCAGTTTACAATTAACAATTCTTGCACTAGGCCAGTGAGAACTGCCTAGTGCTTACATAGAACAGGATCAGTAACTTGGAGCTGTAACTGGGTGAACTATTTACATATTCAACCATCAAAGCAGTGGCTGAGTAACTATTTACAAGTTAGATGTTAGGCCCAAACTGAATGGTTAAGGCTGGGTCTGATTGATTTCAGGCTCACCGGTCTGTAGTTTCCTGGAACCCTTTTTAAAAATTGGTGTTACATTGTCCATTCGCCAATCTTTAGTATTAAGGGTTGATTTTAATGATAGTTCCTTTTCGTCCCTCTAGTCCAGTCCCAGAGCCATAGAGTTGAGAACCTCCTCCAGCAGCCTTGGAGACTGAATGACATCATCGCTTTCCCAACAGTGGTATAAGTAGGCAAGGACTGCCCCCTATCATCAGTACTTCAGTCTCCAAGCAGCTGAGGAGATTCTGAGCCTGGGACTGGGCTCAGTACAAATAAGCAGAGCTAGGGCTTTAGTTGCTCTTGGGTTTTATTTGGATATGGATTTTATTTTCCATATTTGTTCTTTTTCAGTCCTTAATGTAGTTTTCCTTTTCTTTTGGTTTCAGGTCCAGTTTGGCTCCATCCTGCTCTCTGGGCCCCCCCCCCTTCCTCCTGCCTTGCTCCCCCCCCCCCCTGTGGTACTAGTTTCCCCAGCATTGAAACGAGCAGTTAAAGGGGAGTTTTGGTTGTGTAAGCCTCCCTGCTCCCGAACCCGATATTAGGGGTGAGGAGCAGGTAGCAGGCGTGCTCACAGTGTCCCGGGACCGTGGAGATTGCCGGGTGAAGAATTGGGCAGTGAGCAGCGTCGGAGCCGAAGCCGCAGCAGGCTGAGCTCCGACGCCGGTGTGACACCCTGCACCGGGAGCAAGTACAGTGAGTGGTTGCGTCTTTCGGGGCGTTTGTTTTTTCTTTGCTTTTTTGTTTTCGTTTATTTCTTTGATTTTTTTTAGTTAGTTTGGAGATACGATTCAGGGGTGCCTGTCACAGCCACGTGTACGAGCGCGGGAAAGAGCCGGCGGCCATTTTAGGTGCCGCGGTTTTCTTTCTTCACTCTCTGGTGTGGGTGATTTCACAGCCTTAGAGGCCTTGTTTTGCCGCGGCCCTGTTCCTGCTTGGCTGGGCACCTCGGGACAGAGTCTTGACTGTAAAACCCCCCCCCCCAAAAAAAAACGGAGCTCTGAACGGGGGTTAACGGCCTAGCTTGAGAGCTAGCTCAGCAGCTGCGGGATTTTCTCTGGAAGCGGCTACTGGTGGCAGGCTGCTGCCCGGCCTCTGTAGGGGGTGAGGCAGCAGGCTTGGAGGGAGTGGGGAACTTTGCTTAGCTGGACTTGGCTATGCCTTCTAAGCCCAGGTGTTCAGTGTGCGGCTTAAGGCGCAGTTCGGTGCAGGATTCGGGGGTGTGTTCGGCTTGTGCGCTTGTGGCTGAAGGAATGGATAAGGGGCCGGAGCCGCCGGTGGCGGGGACTGTGGGCTCTTCGCCTCCGGTCCTGGCCCAGGAGGAGCTAGTGGCGGGGCCTTCCTCAGGAGTTTGTCCCTCAGGGTCCGTAGGACTGGATCAGGGGGCGGCTTCTCCGGGGATCCCGCCCAACGTCTTTGCGCTGCTGCAACAAGCCTTTGCTTTGCTCCAGCCTGCTGTGCCGGTTCAGTCACCGGGGTCCCAGGGGCAGAAGCGGTTAGGATCCTTGGACGGTCCAGCGGAAGGCGCTCCCGTGGCAAAGAAGAGTAAGGGTTCCAGCACTGAGGGGGTGGCCTCGCTCCTTGGCGAGGAACCCATGGACTTGGACGAGGAGATGGAGGTCATCTCGGATGAGGAGTTGGAAGAGGGGGAGTTGCCTGGCGCCGAACAGCAGAGTCGGGTGGTCCGGGTGTTTCGTCGTGAGGAGCTCCCGGCCCTGATCTCGGAGACTTTCAAGACCCTCAACATGCTGGTGTGCGAGCTGGGGGCAGATGAGGTTTTGGAGGATCCGCTGTTGCAGGCGGTGCGCTCGTCCCAAAAAGATTTTCCCCTCCATTGGGTCTTTCGGACTATGATCCAAGAGGAATGGGATGTGCCGGAGGCGGCTCTCAAGGGTTCTAGGGCCTTGGCTCGCCTTTATCCGCTGGCAGACCAGGATAGGGAGTTGTTTCGCTCCCCGAAGGTGGATGCGGCGGTATCGGCGGTTACGAAGAAGACTACGATTCCGGTCGAGGGGGCCGCAGCACTGAAGGATGTGCAAGACAGGCGGTTGGATTCCTTGCTGAAGCAGGTTTTCGATGTTAGTGCCCTTTCAATGCAGGCTTCCATAGCGGGGGCCTGGGTGGCCCGGGGATGTTTGCGGTGGTCTCAGCGGTTGCAGGGCGAATCGGTGGAGAGCCGCTTGGAGGATGTGTCCAGGCTGGAGTCCGGGTCAGCGTACTTAGCGGATATTCATTATGATCTCATCCGTGGGTTAGCTAAGAGTATGGCCTCAGTGGTTGGGCTCGGCGGTACCTCTGGTTGCGCAATTGGTCAGCTGATAGTTCCTCCAAGGCTCGTCTCAGTAAGCTGCCTTTTCGGGGTAAACTATTGTTTGGAGAGGATTTGGAGAAGTTGGTCAAGGATCTCGGGGAGTCCAAGGGCGGTCAGCTCCCGGAGGATAAGCCTAAGCAAGGCCGGGCTCTGGCGGGGTTTCGAGGGCCCGCTAGAGAGTTTCGTAGATTTCGCTCCTCTCGGTTTGGCCAGTCTCAGCGGGGGAGATTCCCGGCTAGAGGGCAAGGGTTTCGAGGCTTCCGGGGTGCGGGTAGAGGGTTCGCTTCTTACCAGTCCTCGGGCCCTAAGAAGGCGCAGTGAGATGAGGTGGGCTCAGGTGGGGGTGGTTCCCGTGGGAGGTCGGTTGCGGGATTTTTACCCTGCCTGGGTCCAGATTACATCGGACAAGTAGGTCCTCGAGGTCATTCGCGAAGGGTACGCCTTAGAACTCCACCGCCCCGTGTTAGATTCCTTTGTCAGATCCCCTTGTGCGGCTCCAGCCAAGTTGCGGGCGGTCTCGGACATGTTGCAGCGCCTGGTCCGGCTCGGGGCGGTGGTGCCGGTTCCAGTGGCTCAGTGCGGGTACGGTCGGTACTCTATTTATTTTGTGGTGCCAAAAAAGGAGGGCACTTTTCAGCCGATCTTAGATCTGAAGCGCGTGAATCGGTGCCTCCGGGTGGCCCATTTTCGTATGGAGACTCTGCGGTCTGTGATAGTGGCGGTCCGAGCGGGGGAATTTCTTACGTCCCTGGACCTTACGGAGGCCTATCTTCATATTCCCATTCGCCAGGAACATCAAAAATATCTCCGGTTTGCGGTTCCTATGGGGCACTATCAGTTTCAAGCGTTGCCTTTCGGGCTGGCCACGGCCCCTCGGACCTTCACCAAGATCATGGTGGTGGTGGCGGCGGCGGCGCTCCGCAAGGAGGGGGTGCTGGTCCACCCTTATTTGGATGACTGGCTGATTCGGGCAAAGTCGAGGGAGGAAAGTTTGGCGGCCACCGCTCAGGTTGTGGAGATGTTAGAGAGCCTGGGCTGGGTGGTCAACTTTGCAAAGAGCAGTGTGGTTCCCTCACAGGCCCTGGTTTTCCTGGGGGCGCACTTCGACACGTCTCAGGCGGCGGTGTTCTTGCCCACTCCCCGAGCCCAACGGCTGCGCGACCTCGTCAGGTGTTTTTTGTCAACCCCAGCGCCAACGGCGTGGCAGTATCTTCAGTTGTTGGGCACGATGGCAGCTACGATTGAAGTGGTGCCGTGGGCCCGAGCTCACATGCAGCCTTTGCAGAGGGCGCTGCTTCGCCGATGGTCACATCAGCGGGATGCGTTGTCCCAGCGCTTGGTGTGTCCTCAAGACGTGCGTCAAGAGCTTCGGTGGTGGTTGCGACAGGGCAGTTTGGAGACTGGCATGCCGCTCGAGCCCCCCTCCTGGAAATTGCTGACGACAGATGCAAGTCTCTTGGGGAGGGGGGCGCATTACGAGGGTAGTTTTGCCCAGGGGACCTGGTCTCCGGAGGAGTCGTTTTGGTCCATCAATCGGTTGGAGATGAGAGCGGTCTTCTTGGTGCTGCAGCAGTTTCACAACGCATTGGGTCTACAAGCGGTTTGCGTTCTCTCCGACAATGCAACAACGGTGGCTTACATCAATCGGCAGGGCGGCACGAGCAGTGCGGCTCTCGAGGCCGAGGCGAGTCAGCTATTAGGTTGGGCCGAGCGGCACCTAGGGGCTTTATCGGCTCAGCATGTGGCCGGCGTGGACAATGTAGAAGCGGATTTCCTGAGCCGTCGCAAGGTGGACCCGGGCGAGTGGCATCTGCACCCGCAGGTGTTTGCGCTGTTGATGAGACGTTGGGGGATTCCGCGGATGGATCTCATGGCAACCTTCGAGTCGGCGCAGGTGCCTCGGTTCTTCAGCAGGCGCCGGGAGAGGATGTCAGAAGGGCTCGATGCTGTGGCGCAGAGGTGGCCGGTCGGAGACCTTCTCTATGTGTTCCCTCCTTGGGCGCTTATAGGCCGGGTGGTGCAGCGCATCGAGAGACATCGCGGCCTGGTGTTGTTAGTGGCTCCCGATTGGCCCCGCCGGCCTTGGTATGCGGACGTGGTGAGATTGCTGGCCGACAGTCCGTGGAGATTACCGCAGCGGGAGGATCTCCTGCAGCAGGGTCCGTTACGCATGCCCCAGGTGAGTCGGTTCTCGCTTATGGCTTGGCTCTTGAAAGGGCACGGATGACGGCCAAGGGGTATTCGTCGTCAGTTATTTCTACCTTGCTGAAGGCGCGCTGGCGCTCCACCTCCTTGGCGTACATTCGGGTTTGGTGTATTTTTGAGGCCTGGTGTGCGGAGCGCGATCTTCAGCCCTTGCGGGCTTTGGTGGCTCAGATCCTTTCGTTCTTGCAGGATGGCGTCGACAAAGGTTTGGCGGCTAGTTCCTTGCGGGTGCAGTTGGCGGCCATCTCCTGTTACCGCGGAAAGCTTTGGGGACAGTCACTAGGTTCTCACGATGACATTAAGCGGTTTCTGCGGGCGGTGTTGCTTTTGCGTCCGCCAGTGCGCAGTGCGGTGCCGACCTGGGATCTGAATCTGGTGTTGGAGGCCTTGCTCAAAGCGCCGTTTGAGCCTTTGGACAAGGCCTCTCTGAAGGACCTCACGTTGAAGACGGTTTTTCTGGTGGCGATTTGTTCTGCAAGGCGTATTTCTGAGTTGCAGGCTTTGTCTTGTCAAGAGCCTTATCTTTCCTTCTTCCATCATAAAGTGGTGCTGCGTACAGTGCCGGCTTTTCTACCTAAGGTTGTTTCGCCCTTTCATGTTAACCAGGTGGTTTTGCTGCCCGTCTTTTCTAGCCGGCGGGACGATGTGTCGGGAAGACGGTTGCACCTTCTGGATGTGCGTCGGGTGCTGCGTAAGTACCTTCGGCGGACAGCGGAGTTTCGGAGGTCCGATCAGCTGTTTGTGGCTTTCGGGGGGGCCACGGAAAGGGGAAGCGGCGGTGAAAGCGTCCATTTCACATTGGGTGAAGACAGCTATTGCTTCCGCGTACATTTCAAAGGGGAAAGTGGTGCCGGAAAGTCTTCGGGCACACTCGACTCGGGCTCAAGCAGCGTCTTGGGCGGAATTCAGTTAGGTCCCCGTTGGGGACATTTGTCGAGCGGCGACCTGGTCGTTGTTGCACTCCTTTGCCAAGCATTATAGGCTCAATGTGCAGGCAGCGGGGGATGGGCGTTTTGGCTCGGCGGTTCTTCAGGCTGGGCTCGCTGGTCCCTCCCGTTGAGGTTTACTGCTCTGTTACATCCTCTATGGTTCCGGGACTGGACTAGAGGGACGAAAAGGAAGAGTAAATTAGACTTACCTGCTAATTGTTGTTCCTTAAGGAACTCTAGTCCAGTCCCGGAGCCCTCCCTGGGGTTTATCAGCTCGTTGGCCTGAAGTTGAGCGAACTCTTTTTGCAGTTGGTGGCCAGGAAGAACGAAGATAACATTAATATTTTAAGATAATAGGCTTACGGTCCCAGCCTGGGGGATTGCAGGCCTAGCGCGTTCACTGTCTGATGCGGAGGGAGGAAGGTAGTGATGGATAGGGTTCTCGGGGGGCGTAGGGTGGAGCCATACTGGGAACCCTTTCGGTATCCTGTTCCTCCTTCTGTTGGTTTTATTATTTATTTATTTATTTATTACAGTTTCTTATATACCGCGCTATTTAGTACCAGCGCGGTTTACATCATAACATAACGACCATAATGACAAGCTGTCAGGTTTTACATCGAACAGGAGTACAAACTTGGATAACAGGGTTAACTATATACATAAGCTATTTACACTGCAAGGATAGGTAAAAGTCAGATAATGCATGTAAGGGCCTTTCTACAGTGGGTCATTTCTTGAGAGGGATCTCTAGGTTCAATTGCTGGCTGGGAAGTATTAGAGGAAAAGGTGGGTTTTGAGAGCCTTCCTGAACTGATATAGATTGGCAATGGTCCTAATGTCAGGGGGTAGAGCATTCCAGCATTTGGGGACATAAAAACTGAACGCCCTGTTTGTGGTTGTCATGTTGGACTTTGTCGATGCCTTTGGTGGTGTTAGCAAGTTTACAGCTGTTGCTCTTCTGGATCTGTTGGGAGGGACAATGTGGATAAGATGCGTGAGTGAGGAGGATGAAATACCTTTGATTGCCTTGAATGCTAATATAAGGGTTTTGAAGGTGATCCTCCCATGGATCGTGTCACAAGGTGGACCTATCGGAGCCTGAGAAAATGGAAATCAGCAGCAGTGATCAGGGGAGAGATGACAATATAAACAAAAAACTGTCAGATGGTTGCTACAGACAACCTAGGCACACGTGGGTAAGGGCTGAGAAGACACACCCAGATAACAAGCAAAGGGAGTTTGCTTGGCCTGATAGGAATCAGCTGGGTAGAGGTGGAGCCCAGAAACACAGAGATATAATACGCTCCCAAATAGTTAGAGGGGGAGAGGAGGTGAACCAGCAAGTCTCACAGCAGGGGAGACAACGGTCAGCGCAGCAGAAGCTGGGAAAAGTATGGAAGTGGAATGAAAGAGAGTCTGAATTACTGGGACAGCATGCAAGCCCACACGAAGGTCTGAGTGAGTCTCAAACCCAGAGTGAAACATTTGGAAGGCAGAAGCCAGATATTGAATGCATGTGTGAAGAGCACGAGAGACGTGGGAGAGTTGCAGTACAAGGTAACAAAGCCAGAAGTGTTGACAGTGGCTGTTTTCTACCCGAGTGGGTAAAACCCTGCAGCAATAGAAAAAGCCACCCAGAAATAAGCTTTAGAAATAATCCCTTCCCTTGTGCTAGAAAACCCAGGAGAAAAGAAGCTCACTTACTTGGAAAAGCTAGAGATTCTAGTATCAACTTTAAACTCCCAGAGTTTGAGCAACCTCCGTATAGAGCAGTGCAATCTAGGGCAGCTGTGAGGCAAAAGCTAGACCCGAGCACGCTCAGAGTATACCGTAATCACTCTAACAGCAGAGCCAGGGAAGTTCCTGAATGTCCTTATGCTTACCAGCAGGGGCTGAGTTCTCATAAGCCTCATGCAAAAGTATATGGTAGTTCCCAGGGAGGCTTTGAGTCAGAAGGACAGCATAACTTCCTGCTTGACGAGGAAAACCTACATTATCCTTTTGAAACAGCTGACCTTAAAAACGTGAGTGTTAATGAACCAGAATCTATGGAATATGAGAATACAGAGTTAGCAACAGTTCCTGAGCCCATGGAATGCTCAGTCTCGGTAATTGACCCAGAGTTTTCCTTAAGGTGAAAAGGGTTGAAGATAACCTGAAAAAGAGTCACAAGGTGTGGGCTGGAAAACGTGTTTCACAGAAAACCATGTGAATGAGCTGTGCTGTGTCAGCAAAAAGGAAAGCCTGTGAAAAACATTGAGAATGTTGAATTCTTTTCTTTTTGCATTTAAGCTGAAGTAAGCTATTTTTGTTTAACCTTTTTGATTTCTGTTATATGCCCGAAGTGGGTTGTTTGCTTTGTTTTGCCAAGGAGAAAATACCTCACGGACGGGGAATAAAACCCTGAGTTTGGAACACAAGTGTCTTTTGTGGTTTATAGAGAAGGTACAACTACCACCCTCAGGGGAGTCCTCAGGCAGTACCAAGGCCTCACCGGTAGGGCACCTGGGGGTGCGACAATCGGTAGCCAGTGCAGCTGTTTGAGAATGGGGGTCACGTGGTCGCTTCTGGATGCTGCGGCATTCATGGCCAACTGTAAGGGGGTTAGTGTGGATTGTGGGATTGTTTGATGATCTTTTATCTACTTATTTGTTGCTCTCCTCAGTTTGCTTTGTCAATAGGTACTGATGATAGGGGGCAGTCCTTGCCTACTTATACCACTGTTGGGAAAGCGATGATGTCATTCAGTCTCCAAGGCTGCTGGAGGAGGTTCTCAACTCTATGGCTCCGGGACTGGACTAGAGTTCCTTAAGGAACAACAATTAGCAGGTAAGTCTAATTTACTCTTCATAGACTACTAATAGTAGGTCTGTAATCTCATATTTCAGTTCTTTCAACACCCTTGGATGTATACCATCTGGCCCAGGTGATTTGCTACTCTTTAGTTTATCAAATAGCTGTAATACATCTTCCTGGTTTATCGATTTTTCTTTCAATTCTTACAGTGCATCATCTTTAAATACTATTTCAGCCATGGGTAACTTTCCTACATCTTCTTCAGTAAAGACCAAAGCAAAGAATTCATTTGGTCTCTCCGCTATGGCCTTGTCCCCTCTTAGGGGCTTGTTTACAAAGCCGCGGTAGTGGTTCGCGATCGCGATCGCAGCCGCGGCCCCATTGAAATCAATGGGGCCGCGGCTCCGATTACGATCGCAAACCGCTACCGCGGCTTTGTAAACAAGCCCCTTAGTGTCCCTTTTACCTCTCTATCATCTAATGGTCCAACTGACTCTTTCACAGGTTGTTTACTACAAATGTACCTGAAAAAGTTATTATTATCTGTTTTTGCTTCCACAGCAAGCTTTTTTTTCAAATTTTCTCTTTGCCTGCTTTATCAGTATTTTCCATCTATCTTGCTCGTGCTTATGATGTTTCCAGTTTTTGTCATTTTGCTCCTTTTTCCATTTTATGAATGATGCTTTTTTTTGCAAGAACAGCCCTTTGACCTCACTTTTAAACCATATTGGCAGTTTTTTGGACTTCTAACCACTTTTTTTTTAAAGTGTGGAATACAGCTGGTCTGGGCTTCCAAGACAGTGTTTTTAAACAACACCCATGCTTGATGTAAAACTTTTTTCAACTAATAAAAATCACTCCAATCCAACAAATTTCCTTAATGGAAAATAAATTTGATATCAAAATCTAAGTGGTGTAAATACTGAGGTAACTATTAACACCGGTGTTTAAAACTTTTGTTAGTAGTTAGTATTATTAATAACCCAGGGGGTTTCAGCTCCATATAGCGCTTTAAAATGCTTTTCAAAAGATTTTTTAAGCATCAGCGCATAGATAATATCAGCAACCACCCTGGAATATGAGAACTTTTTTCAGAATAAACACCCGTTCTCCGTCACCAAATAAATTAAGGAACTACTGAGAGGATCTCAATTTTACTACCACATGTTCGTCATAAGGAACATTTTATGTTGAACTTCTTCAAATGCACTATTCGTGCTCAATTTGTGGTCTCATATTTCTCTGTTGTCCCAATGTAAACACCAATCTTCTTTTACCAAATGTCCAAAAGACTATTGCACAGAAAACTTCTTAAAACCTATGTTTCAACAAAAAGCTTTGCGTAGCTTAAAAATTCTGAAATCTTATCTTCTCAAAGAATAGCCAGCTGCTTGTTGTTCATTTTCATTGCCTCTATGCTTCAACCGGCGCCCTCATAGCGTTTCACTCCATGTTAGAGTTTCTTCAGGAGGGTCTGTAAATATGGACATAGCAATAGCTCTAACTACTCCACTAAAATCGGAAGAATATCACTCATACAAAATATCAGGAATAAAACCCTTGATTACTTACAGGAAAATGTTGCTGCCCACGTTTATCCAAGTTATATTCTGAGAGTATGGAAGAACGCCGCGCATGCGGACTTGCAAACTGAGGCCGTTTTTATCCTAAGTATTGGAGCTCCTCCCAAGAAATCAAGGCAGCCTATTAGAGCTCAACAGTCAATGTTCTAAAATTAAAGGCACACTTGCCAATCTATAGTAGAATTAAGTCCAAAGGGCTGTAGAGTGTTCACTAAAAAGATCCAACGTTGTTCAAAAAATATCAGGGTTTCATCTAAACTTTTTCCCTTCATCGGTGAACAGATATGGTCAATACAAAAGCAGCGCAATTGATCAAAGGTATGATGGTTCTCAATGCAATGTTGAACCATCGGAGCTGTTAATACTTGACAGCGTATTCGACTTTTATGCTCTAAGAGGCGAATCTTGAAAGATCTATTGGTTTTGCCAATGTAGAATTTGCTGCAAGGACACCTTATGACATAAATCATGGAGGTGGTGTTACAAGAGGTTGAGTGCCGCATAATGTAAGTTTTCTCTAAATAAGTGAATTCATTGATAGTCTCTGACACGTGACAAATCAAACATTCTCCACATGGTTTATGGCCCCGTTCTGATACAGGGGAAGTACTCCCTGTGAGAGGCCGCAAAACTGCAGGACTAAGATATTTTTTAAAGTTATTATTACGTTGCCAGACACACCATACGCTTTTGTCCGATAGACCAGGAATTGTTTGTAAAAGATTAGTGTGTCTGGCGATTATTTTCTGAATTTTATTGCTCAACGGGGAGAACTTCGTAATTAAATTAACATGATCTTGATCTTGATCTGACATCTGTCTCACTGAAGGTCTCATCAGCCAATCACGATCATTGTATAATGCTCGTCTATATGCGGTCTTGATGATAGGACTTGGATATCCCCTCGCAATCAAATCTACTGATAACTGGTGAGAATGGGTTTTAAAATCCCTGAGAGTAGAACAGTTTCGGTGAAAACGCAGAAACTGGGAGAATGGAAGACTGTTTTTCAACTGGAACGGATGTCCACTTGTGTAATGAAGAAAAGTATTGCGGGCAATAGGTTTTTTGTATACTACCGACTTCCAGCCAGATGATTCTTTTTTGATCAGCAAATCCAGAAAAACTATCTCTGTTTTAGCTATCGTATGGGTGAACTGTATCATTGCATCACAACTGTTCAACCATTGAACAAAATGTAAAACAGATTCCTCTGGTCCTTTCCATAATAAAAAGATGTCATCGATGAATCGGGTCCAGAATTTTACATTAGATAAATAGGGAGAATAGGTGAGCCAGCGTTCTTCGAAGTCCCCCATGAAAAGGTTAGCGATAGAAGGGGCGCAAGTAGCGCCCATAGCAATTCCCGAGACCTGATGATAAATGGTGGTCTCAAACAAAAAGAAATTATGAAACACTATGAGACGCAATAATTCCATCAGAAAAGATATTTGACGCGCTGATAGATCCCCTCTTTTCTGCAAATTAATTTCTATGGTGGAATATGCCGCTTTTTGGGGAATACTTGTGTACAGCGCGGTGATGTCAAGGGTGACCAAAAGTATATCAGGGTCTGATGCCAAACCAGCCTGTTGTTCTAACTTTGCCAAAAAATGAGAAGAGTCACGTATATAGGAAGGAATAGCCTCAAGCAATGGGCGCAAATAGGAATCAAGATACATCGACAAAGGTTCCAAAACCGTACCTCTTGTTGAGACAATAGGTCTACCAGGGGGTTTCTCTAATCGTTTGTGTATTTTGGGAACCAAATAAAATCGAGCCATTGTAGGAGCTTTGATGTTTAAGAATGCTAATTCTTTTTTTGAAATAAGCTTATTCTGAAACGCTAACTGTGTACTATCACTGATTCCTTTTTGAAGAGTGGCAGTCGGATCTATTTCAAGTTTTTCATATACTTGATCATCAGAAAGTTGGCGATGAGCTTCTTCTAAATAATCCTCCCTATTGAGAACTACTACTGCTCCACCCTTGTCCGCTCTGCGAATGACTATCTCTGTACATGCTTGAAGTTCTTTAAAGGCTATTTGTTCTTTGTGAGACAGCATACTTCAAGTTAACTGTTGACTTTCTTCAAGCTTAGTGATCTCTTTCATAACTACATCTTTAAAGACCTGTAATGCAGGGGGCATAGGGCCAGGGGGCATCCAAGTCGACTTCAAAGGAAGTGCTAATCTTTTATCCAAACCGACTGTTTCAGAAACTGATACAACTGGAGATTTCTGAGCAAAAAAGACTTTTAAATTTAATTTTCTCATCAGAGCCTCAAAGTCGATCCGAAATTGGAAAGGATCATGACGAATGAGGGGCACAAATGACAAACCTTTATCTAACAGTTTACATTGAATCGTGCTCAACTCATATCTAGAAAGATTCACTACTAGAGGTTGTTGTGTCTGGCATTCGGAAGGGACTGTAATTAGTGTCTGTTCCGTGTCAGTATCTTTTTCTTTTTCTTTTTGGTGCTGTCGTCGCTATGAGGGCGCCGGTTGAAGCATAGAGGCAATGAAAATGAACGACAAGCAGATGGCTATTCTTTGAGAAGATAAGATTTCAGAATTTTTAAGCTACGCAAAGCTTCTTGTTGAAACATAGGTTTTAAGAAGTTTTCTGTGCAATAGTCTTTTGGACATTTGGTAAAAGAAGATTGGTGTTTACATTGGGACAACAGAGAAATATGAGACCACAAATTGAGCACGAATAGTGCATTTGAAAAAGTTCAAATAAAATGTTCCTTATGACGAACATGTGGTAGTAAAATTGAGATCCTCTCAGTAGTTCCTTAATTTATTTGGTGACGGAGAACGGGTATTTATTTTGAAAAAAGTTCTCATATTCCAGGGTGGTTGCTGATGTTATCTATGCGCTGATGCTTAAAAAATCTTTTGAAAAGCATTTTAAAGCGCTATATGGAGCTGAAACCCCCTGGGTTATTAATAATACTAACTACTAACAAAAGTTTTAAACACCGGTGTTAATAGTTACCTCAGTATTTACACCACTTAGATTTTGATATCAAATTTATTTTCCACTAAGGAAATTTGTTGGATTGGAGTGATTTTTATTAGTTGAAAATTGTAATTCACCCCGCAAGGACTGAAGTTTTTTTGTATTGATGTAAAACTTTAACATTTGCAGCTGCACCTTTTAGTTTTTCTTTAACTGTTTTCCTCATTTTATCATAGTCTCCCTTTTGAAAGTTAATAGGTAGTACTGTGGATTTCCTTACTATCTTTCCTCCATTTATTAAATCAAACATGATCATGCTATGATCACTATTGCCGAGTGGCTCCAACACCCTTATTTCTTGCAGCATATCTTGTGTTCCACTAAGGACTAGGTCCAAAATGGCTTCCCCTCTTGTTGGTTCATGAACCAGCTACTCCAAGAAGTAGTTATTTATTTCATCTAGAAACTTTATCTTCCTAGCATTACCTGCCATGACACTGACCAAGTTAATACTGGGGTAATTGAAATCACCCATTATTATTACTATGCTGTAACTTTTGTTAGCTTCCCTGATTTCTTTCAGCATTTCATTATCCATCTGTTCATTCTGGCCAAGCGGTCGGTAGTACATCCCCACTGCCATCGCCTTCTCCTTTTTACATGGACTTTCTGTCCATAGAGATTCCACAGTTTATTTTCTTTACTGCAAAACTTTAATCATATGTGACTCAATGCCCTCTCTAACATAGAGGTCAACCCCTCCACCAATTTGATCTACCCTATCATTGCAATATAGTTTGTACCCAGGTATCACAGTGTCTCATTAGTTGTCCTCCTTCCACCAGTTTTCTGAGATGCCAATCATATCGTACCCTTTCATTTAGTGCTATATATTCTAGCTCTTCAGTCTAATTTTTTAGACTACTTGCATTTGCATATAAGCATTTTAGAAGCTGTATTTTATTCATATTAATCTGGTTATTGAAAATCGGGTGTAGTTTGGAATCTTTAAGCTTTGTCTGCTCTGTACTTAAAGACATTTGGGTTATGTTTGTCTTTATTGGAACCTCTCTGTCAATATGTCCTAACTTCAATCTTTTGCTAGTATCCTTCAAGGATACATAGTTTCGAAGCCTACACTTTTGGGCGACTGTTGGCTTTCCCCCATTATCTAGTTTTAAAGCTGCTTTCTCTCCTTTTTAAAGGTTAATGCCAGCGGCCTGGTTCCATCCCGGTTAAGTGGAGCCCATCCCTTTGGAAAAGCCCCTCCTTTCCCCAGAATGTTGTCCATCACTTCTCCTTGACATCTTGTCCTTGTTTGTTTTTAAGGGCTCAGTGCCATACTGGTTCTTTTCTTATCTCTCTCATTGCTCTTTCAGTGTTTGTTCTGGTGAATCCTCCTCTACTGCTATCCCACTCTCAATTGGTGTACCCCAGGGATCTGTTTTGGGCCATCTCCTCCATCTGAGTCTGTTGCGGGTTATTGGTACCACCAGGAGTCCGTTGTTTGTTTGGGATTTAACTTTAAGATAAGTGTTGGTGGTAGTTTTTTGATGTCTTTAAATGCATTTAAAATCACAAAAAAATCTTCACACCACTGAAGCCGATGAATGATATTTTTTAGGGGCGTTTTCATTCGTGCTGTAATTAGCGTTTCTATATACACAGTTGTTAGCCCTTTCTGAGGCTTCTTATCCCTTCATATATGTTTAGGGAATTAAGTTCCTTTGCGATTCCTAGGAGGTTGCCATATTTGTTTTTGGTTACACCTGTCTGCAGTAATATTGAGACCTCCTGTTTGTTGTTTTTTTTGTATTGTTATTGAGTCAAAGAGATATGTGGAGTTTTCTTTTTTAGTTTCTTTCTATAGAACAATAACAGCAGCTACGGGTACCAGTCTGTCAACAATGAGCCGCCTGACTGAAGACCGAACACAGTTTAGGATAGCTATCCAGAGGGTCGCCATGAGTCGATTCCGACTCGACGGCACTTAACAACAACAACATAGAACATCAGCAAAATTTGCCCCTTCCTTTCTGAACACACTACTAAAACACTTAGGGGCTTGTTTACAATGGGGCTGCAGCTCCGATATCGGTCGGAAGCTGCTACCGCGGCTTTGTAAACAAGCCCCTAAGCCACTCTTTAATCACTTCCCATCTAGACTATTGCAACCTCCTCCTTGCTGATCTCCCTCTGAATCATCTCTCTCCCCTTCAATCTGTTCAAAACTCAGGTACGCAGCTAATCTAATCTTCCATCAGCCCTGATATGCTCATATATCCCCTCTTCTCAAATCATTTCACTGGCTCCCTATCTGTTTCTGTATCCAATTCAAACTTCTCCTACTGACCTATAAATGCACTCATTCTTTTGCTCCTCACTATCTTTCCTCTCTTATTTCTCCCTCCACCCCTCCTTGTGAACTCTGCTCTTCTAGTGGATTGCTTCTGTCTGTGCCCTTTTCCTCCACTGCCAACTTCGGACTTAGATCCTTTCACCTTGCTGCTCTTTATACCTAGAATAAATTACCTCAGTCTGTATTTAGGCTTCATCCCTGGCCCTTTGCAAACCCATGCTAAAAGCTCATCTCTTTGAGGCTCCTTTTGGATCCTGATCTGTTTAATCTTCTATGTTTGTCCTTACCTTTCCCTAGTTGTATCCTTGTCCTTAGCTGTTGTATTGTCTGTCTTGAATAGACTGTAAGCTCTCACGAGCAGGGACTGTCTTTACATGTATCTGTACAGCGCTGCATATGCCTTGTAGTGCTATATAAACGATCATTAATAGTAGTAGTAGTAGAATGTCTCTCTCTATGTCCAGCAACTCCTCATGTCCCCCTATGCCCATAATATCCCCTCCATCTCCTCTGTGCCACTACCCATGTCCAGCATCTCCCATCCATTTCCCTTTGGCACCCTTATTCAAACAACTCTCTTCCATCTCCCTATGCCCCCCATCTCCTTATGTCTCTCCTCTGTCGCCAGCAGCTTACCCCCATCTCTCTGTCTACCATGTGTCCAGCATCTCTCTTCTATGTTCTTATGTCCCCCTGTGTCCAACTACTCCCCTCCATCTCCTTATACTCCCCATGTACAACATCCTCCTTCTATCTCCTTTCTATCCCTGGGTCCAATATAAGATATGCCATACTGGGTCAGACCAAGGTCCATCAAACCCAGTATCCTCTTTCCAACAGTGGCCAATCTAGGTCACAAGTACCTAGCAGTATTCTCCGAAGACACAGGTTCCACGTATTGGGACAAGCAATAGATTTCCCGGATCCCCTTTAATAATGGTTATGGACCTTTCCTCCAGGAACTTGTCCAAACCTTTTTTAAAGCCAGCTACAGTACACTAATAGCTTTTACTATATCCTCCGATAATGAAGTCCAGAGCACTGTTCCCTCTAAGCTGTGCGCGTGTGCGCGCGCACACACCTCGCCAAGCGAGCGCACATACTTTACAACAGAGTGCACAAAAATTACGGTTCTGATTCTGATAAAAAACAACACAGACGTCTTAAAATTTAAAAGTTGTGATTGTAATTACTAGAAATTTTCCGCTTCATTTAGTAATCGTCTATTTTCATTTAATTTGATTAAAATCAATGTGGTGTACATACTGTATTCTGACGTGTAGTCAAATTTTAAAGTATATAACTCCGAGTGTCGTTATGTGGCGCACAAAAATTTAACCTTTCTACAAAAGCTGCACAGCTGATATATTATGCGCATACAGTCTACAGAAAATTAGAGGGAACATTGGTCCAGAGTTGGATTTTTCTCTTATTAGTCTTATATGGGTTACACTGTAACTTCATTGCATATCCCCTAGTCTTTCTACATTTTGATGACGTAAACAATTTATCTATGTTTACCTGTTCCACTCCATTCATTAATTTATAGACCTCTTTCATATCTGTCCTCAGTTGTCTCTTTTTCACGTTAAAGAGCCCTAACCTTCTTAGCCTCTCCTGATAGAGGTATCCTTCCATCCCCTTTACCATTTTGGTGGCTCTTCTCTGTACTTTTCTAATTCTGCTATATCCTTTTAAAGATACAGCAACCAGAATTGCACGCATTATTCGAGATGCAGTCACACCATGGAACGATACAGAGGCATTATAATATCCTTTGTTTTATTCTCCATTCCTTTCCTTATGATTCCTAGCATTCTATTTGCTTTCATGATTGCCACTGCACACTGGGCGGAGGGTTTCAATGTGTTATCCATGATGAAGCCTAAATTTCAACTTGTTATCCATGATAATGCCTAAATCTCTTCTCCATCTCCCTATGCCCCCTGTGTCCATCTCCCCTCTGTCTCCCTGTGTCTCCCCCGCTATCCAGCATTTTCCCACATCCAGCATCATTCTTCTGGCTCTTTAAATCCCCCCTCCAGTATCTCCTGTCTCTTCTCTCCTCCTGCCATGTGGTCTTCCATTGTCTCACCAAAAGTATATGTTAGAAGGCGCATGACCATCAGGGCCTATAAAGTGTACTGGAGCCTCAAAGGCCCTGTGCTTACTGCTTCTAAAGCCCCTGCCATGACCATAGGCTTGGGGTGATGGGTGAGGATGGGCAAGGGGAGGACATAGAGGAGATACTGCCACTGTCTTTTCTGCTGCTAGTCTGGAATGGTAACGCGGTTACTGCCGGAGTGTTTTGAGGGCATTTACTACTGTCCCCAATAATTTGCTGCCTGAGGCAAATGATAGACATGCCTCTGCCACCTAACTATAAAAAAGAGTGGTGATATTCAGTTTACTATCCGTATAGCTACCTTTTTACTGTCCTAAATTTATCAGCATTGTTATATGAATGGCAGACAGAATATTGCTGCTGTCCATATAGTGGTGGCACTCACTGCCCTACCCTCTTTACACATGCTCTATGCTTCTATGGATAACGGCGATAAGTATATGCTTTATATAGTGGCGGCACTCACTGCTCTACACTCTTTACACATGTTCTATGCTTCTATGGATAGCAGTGATTAGTATATGCTTTATATTTATATAGTGGCGGCACTCACTGCCCTACCCTCTTTACACATGTTCTATGCTTCTATGGATAGCAGTGATTAGTATATGCTTTATATTTACATAGTGGTGGCACTCACTGCCCTACCCTCTTTACACATGCTCTATGCTTCTATGGATAGCGGCAATTAGTATTGTGATAAGGAGAGCTGTGTGGATCGAATGGAAGGGGAGAAAAGTGAGGAATACACCTTTAAAAGCAGAGGTAAACAAAGTTCCCATAGAAACCACAAGCTACCGAAGCATGCAGTAGCTAGAGCTAAGCCCTGCCCTAGCAGTGACGTAAGAGCTAGTTTGAGCCCTAACAAATCTCACATGTGCAGCAAGGAGAGTGTGGCTGGAGAGAAGCACCATTTTAAAGCTGCTTCAGAGTTTTGTAGAGAGGAGCCCGGCAGAGACACAGGTACAGTCTCTGAGCTTACCAGAGACATAGTGGAGAGAGAAGGAGAAGTGGAGACTGCTGATTCTTATTCTCAGAGAGCACTGGAACCAAAGCTGAAGCTTGTGCCAAAGCACCCCAGAGAGGAGAAACTGGAAAGGTTTGACTCCAGGTGGGGGAACAGCTCTGATAGCAAGGGAAGCAATATACGTTGGGAAGGTACGTTTGCTTTAGCTCCTAGCAGGGGCTGTGCTGAGGACGTTGTCAGAGAGCTGAGGTTAAGCACTGAACAGAGTGCTGGCAGAAACGCAGTGAAAGCAGCTCCAAGCAGAAGTAAAAGGAGTTCAAGTAAGTCCAATGAGACAGCACTAGAGGCTGTTGAAAAGCTGTTGCAAGAGAGAAAGGCTCATTCCCTAAGTAATGTGTGTGCTGACCAGAAAGAACAGTTTTTAGGAAAACTTCAGAAGCTTCTGCACAATATTAAGTTTAAACCCTGTGATAAAGACTCCCAGGAAGACAATCCAATTGAACCTTGTGAAGACATGCAAGTAGATGTTTATGAGACACCTCTTGATAATGACGTAATTGAAATGGATTGCTCGTTTTGTAAAACAAACAGCTTGAACATGTGCTAGGCTCATGCTGTGAGAAGAAGTATGCATAGCCTGTGTGTGTTAAGTTGAAAGGGAAA
The DNA here is from genome assembly GCA_033557465.1 of Ichthyophis bannanicus. Lineage (NCBI taxonomy): Eukaryota > Metazoa > Chordata > Amphibia > Gymnophiona > Ichthyophiidae > Ichthyophis > Ichthyophis bannanicus. The sequence continues at coordinate 54,296,338 of CM066040.1, forward strand.
GAACTGTTGCTGAAAACTTTAAGTTTACCTGATGTAATAACCAGCTGTAGCTGTGAAGGGCATTTATCTAGGAGGAGCCTGAGAACAGCTGCTGTGTAAAGAATACTTTTGGGTTTGATGTTTCAGCCTAATTTGTTCCTGATATCCTTTACTTTGGAGAAAGAATCCTTGTCTTGTGTTGCGCTATGAATTTGATGCGAGGGGAAAACCCAGAATAAATATCTTTGTTTGCCTTGAACACCCCGTGTGGTCAAACTACTTTGTCTGAAGAGTGATAGAAACTACAAGTCCCAGCATCCATTGCTGGAACCAAGTCTTGGGACATTACTTAAAGGCAAATAAGGCAGCCCTTTTGCCTACCAGCCCTTGGCCTAGGCAGGGGGTCACGACAGTATATGCTTTATAGTTATATAGTGGTGGCACTCACTACTCTACACTCCTTACACATGTTCTATGCTTCTATGGATAGCGGTGATTAATATATGCTTTATAGTTATATAGTGGTGGCACTCACTGCTCTACACTCTTTACACATGTTCTATGCTTCTATGGATAGCGGCGATTAATATATTCTTTATATTGTGGCGCTCGCGCCCCTACCAGGCGGTCGCCTAGTAGGGACGGGTGACCACCTCTTATATTTCCTAGGGTTGTAGTTGTGTGAGGAATAATGAACCGAGTGGTTTTTAAAAGCGCACAGGAATTTATTCAGCTTCCTTGCAGGTAAGTGGATACAATTTCTTCAAGCACATATATTCTCCAGACAAAAGAAAATAATGGATACTTCTCCAGTAACAAATGTCCAAACAAAACAACAGCAAATTCAACTATCAAGTGTTTCTGGCTCACACTAATTTACCTTAGTGCAGGCATCACATTCCATCTCTGAAATATTGGAATTTACATCAGCCTCTTTGGCTTCAATCTCCATACTCTCCGCTGAGCTGTAGCAGGGTTCTGCTTGGTAGCGCTCAGGGACTTTTTGCTTTAGAGTTTTTAACAGGTCAAACAACCTCTCCCACTTTCTTGCCTTTCCTTCTCTGGGCAGGTCTCCTATGGGGTGCTCTTGCTTAACCTTCCTGGTGAAACATTCCTTTCTGTACTGTGTTATCTGGGGTATAACAGTTTCATCAGAGTCAGAAGAGAAAATATACTTGGAAGGCCTTACTGCCTCCCTTCTCCTACCTTGGGCTTTCGGTGCAATATTCTCCTATCTGTGGCTGACCTGGAGTGTGGGCGTGGCTTACAGCTAGGTCTGCCCTCTAGGTTTCTCTCCAGGCTTCTGCTGTGGACTATGTGATCCTGTGTACCCATCCCCCGCAAAGAGGAAAAATTCTTCTTCTCTTCACTTTTTCCTGGCTGGGCTGCACTCTCCTTACCACATATTCCCCCCCCCTTAGACTATTACGGGCTGGCGCTATAACCCGCGAACAGCACGTAATACAAGATAAGGCCTGAGAACTATCACCTGCTTTTTGGGCTAGCTGGCCATCCCCTACACGCTCGTGCCATTGCCTCAATAGATTAACGTGGTATACTTGCTGTTTCCCTCGTCCAGTATCCACAGCATAAGATACCGGTCCGAGCTGCTTTGCTACTCTATAGGGACCTTTCCATGAATTCTCGAACTTGGAATTCGCTGCGGCTATCAGTACCATGACCTTATCTCCGACCTTTAAAAGACGAGGCCTTGCCCTCCGGTCGTGATAGGTTTTCTGTTTATGTTGACTCCAAGAGAGTCTTTCCCCAATCCTATAAGCAGGATCGACTTTGCCTTTTCCAAGTTGGGGTCCTAACTCGTCCTCTTCCTCTTTGACACCACAGGCCGTTAGCCCCTCTATTTCGGCTATACCTGTGGACCCAAATCCCTTGGAATCCCTGGTGGTGGAGGAGAGCTCATCCACCTCCTCTACGGGTGGAAAGCCTACCCTTTCACAAATTAATTGTGCCACCCTGTCTCCGATATTCACCTTGATGTTCTCCTGAGAGAAGTTAAACAAGAGGACTTTCAATTCCCCCCTGTAATCTGGATCTACGACCCCTTTGCCTATATCTATAAAATATTTGAGGGCAAGGCCAGATCTGGGCGCAATCCTTCCATAACACCCAGGTGGTATTCCTACCCTGAGTCCGGTGTTGACTAGGGCCTTCCCTTGCTTGGGTATAACTACCTCTACGGTGCTATATAGATCCAGACCAGCAGCCTGTTCAGTGGCCCGCTTGGGAATCCTAGCTTCAGGGGTGATCCTACAGAACCTGATAACAAACTTCTGCTTAGGTGTCTGTATTTCCCTCTGAGTGACTGCTGACCTTCCCGCGTCTACTCCTTTCCCAAATAGGGGAGCAGGCATTATTCCTCCTGTACCCATTCTGGGAGGGCCAACATTCCTGCCCTTACCCTCCTTTGAAGGATTTGTGGGGGTGCGTGTGTTTACCAGGCTCACTTTCCCTTTCAACTCTTCCTCCACCCCTTTCCTAAACTGGGACCAATCATGGCCCAGTATTATATCATGAGGGAGTCTAGGTATTACTGCCACGGCTACCGCCCCTCCACTACCTAAACCCTTTATTTTAACCTATTGAAGCTGGTAGGTGGAGGTAGCCCCATGAACACACCTAATTTTAACGTGCCCCCTTGTGGACTCTTGGGAGTACTGCCTCTGGGCTTCTATCTCTCTCCATAATTTATTAGAAATCATGGACTGACTAGCCCCTGAGTCCAGAAGTGCCTCTGCTGGTATCCCTTCCACCTCTACGGATAGGAGGAATCCCTCACCTATCTCTTTGGGACTTGTTATTACAAAAGCCTTCTTTGTTCTGCAGCTTTTCTTGAAGTGACCTGGCTCACCACAGGAAAAACATTTTCTCTGTAGGTTAAATCTTTCCTCCATGGGCTTATTTCTTCTATCTGCCTGATGTCTAATAAAGGCTGAATTCTCTTCCTGTATTCCTGTCCTCCTAAAAACGCCCTCTTTCTTTAGGCTCAATTTCTGGGCCTCCAGAAAGCACTCTGCCAATGCAATGGCCTCTTGGGTATTTTTACAGTTTTGCATTATTAGGAAGCTTTGCATTTCTGTAGGGACAGCTTCAGTAAACTGTTCCAGTATGATCATGTCAATAATGGAATCTACATTACTCTTTTCAGGTATCAGCCACTTACAGACTAAGCTCCTTATCCTATGATACAAAGCCTGGGGTGTTTCACCCTCTTTCAGTGTACATGCTCTTAGAGACCTTCTATAGACCGAGGGACTTAACCCCACTCGATCCTTTATGGCCTTCTTCACCTGCTCATAATCATTAATCAGTGCTACCGGCATTTCCCTATAGGCTGCTAATGCCTCACCGCTAAGGGTAGTAGCAAACCTCATAGCTAGTTGCTCTTTTGGCCACTGAGCCAACACAGCTATCCTTTCAAATGCCTCTATGTGGTCATCAAGGTTGTCCTCCTTAGTTAAGCGTCCACCTGAAAAAGGTGCAAAACCCAGTCCTTCCCAAACTGTACCAACAGGCTGTGTCCTTGGAACAGTCTGTGCTGCCTTGGTTGCCTCCTCCTGGGTCCGGATCCACTGTGCCATCATCTCCAGCAGGAGTTGCTGCTGAGCCCGAAGCATGGCAGCTGCTTGTTCCTGGCTCACTGCTGCCATCTCCCTCTGTTTGGCAAACTGGTCTGCCACCCACGACAACACATCCGCCGTCTCCATCTTGGACTGCGGTCTCTGCAACACAAACAAAAAAAAAACACACACAAAGTGCAGCACTTTTTTTTTTTTCTTCTTTTTTTTTTTTTTCCTTCCCACTTCTAGTGGGTACCTGGTGGCCCTCCCTTACACCAGAATCCAGGCCTACCCCTTCTAGCCTACGGGTTACCTGATTCTGATGCAGGTCTCAGCTTTGCCACCAGTCACAGTGCTCCCGATCCGATTCCACTCCGGATTTTCCTTCCGTCTTCCTTGGTCGGTCAGCATCCTTCCTGGATCTTTCCTGTCCAGAGGTATGGCTTGGAGATGCTCCGCTTGACCGCTGGAATGCTGGATCCTGCCAACTACGCCACCTGTGGCGCTCGCGCCCCTACCAGGCGGTCGCCTAGTAGGGACGGGTGACCACCTCTTATATTTCCTAGGGTTGTAGTTGTGTGAGGAATAATGAACCAAGTGGTTTTTAAAAGCGCACAGGAATTTATTCAGCTTCCTTGCAGGTAAGTGGATACAATTTCTTCAAGCACATATATTCTCCAGACAAAAGAAAATAATGGATACTTCTCCAGTAACAAATGTCCAAACAAAACAACAGCAAATTCAACTATCAAGTGTTTCTGGCTCACACTAATTTACCTTAGTGCAGGCATCACATTCCATCTCTGAAATATTGGAATTTACATCAGCCTCTTTGGCTTCAATCTCCATACTCTCCACTGAGCTGTAGCAGGGTTCTGCTTGGTAGCGCTCAGGGACTTTCTGCTTTAGAGTTTTTAACAGGTCAAACAACCTCTCCCACTTTCTTGCCTTCCCTTCTCTGGGCAGGTCTCCTATGGGGTGCTCTTGCTTAACCTTCCTGGTGAAACATTCCTTTCTGTACTGTGTTATCTGGGGTATAACAGTTTCATCAGAGTCAGAAGAGAAAATATACTTGGAAGGCCTTACTGCCTCCCTTCTCCTACCTTGGGCTTTCGGTGCAATATTCTCCTATCTGTGGCTGACCTGGAGTGTGGGCATGGCTTACAGCTAGGTCTGCCCTCTAGGTTTCTCTCCAGGCTTCTGCTGTGGACTATGTGATCCTGTGTACCCATCCCCCGCAAAGAGGAAAAATTCTTCTTCTCTTCACTTTTTCCTGGCTGGGCTGCACTCTCCTTACCACAATATATATATATATATATATATATATAGTGGTGGCACTCACTGCTCTACACTCTTTACACATGTTCTACACTTCTATGGATAGCGGCGATTAGTATATGCTTTATATTTACATAGTGGTGGCACTCACTGCCCTACCCTCTTTACACATGCTCTATGCTTCTATGGATAGCGACGATTAGTATATGCTTTATAGTTATATAGTGGTGGCACTCACTACTCTACACTCCTTACACATGCTCTATGTTTCTATGGATAGCGGTGGTTAGTATATGCTTTATATTTATGTTTATTATGTTTATTTAGATTTGATATACCGCTCAGGCCAGAGGCATTAGAGCGGTTTACAATGCAATATCATTCTAGGAAATAGGAAAAGAACGCCATTATATAATAGGACAGAATAGAGGATAGAGACAGTCAAACAGATAATAGCAGAGGAGAAACATAGAACAGCAGGTTACCACATCACAGACGCACGTCAGCCCAGTCCAAGTCATCAGTGCAACTCTCAGCAATAAGCGCCACGGACCAACGCCTAAGGGCCACGCCAAAGGGCCCTCTGGTGAGGCCCTCAGGCGCGGGCCCGCAAGGCGCGGGCGCGCCTCAGAAGCGGCGGTTTTTATGGTGGTGAAGGGCCGCTGATAGGCAGGTCCGGGAGGTGAAGGGGAGCTCCTGCTCACTCCCTCTGTGACTGGCTGCTGTTTCACGCTCCTCAGAAGCGGCGGTTTTTATGGTGGTGAAGGGCCGCTGATAGGCAGGTCCGGGAGGTGAAGGGGAGCTCCTGCTCACTCCCTCTGTGACTGGCTGCTGTTTCACGCGCCTCAGAAGCGGCGGTTTTTATGGTGGTGAAGGGCCGCTGATAGGCAGGTCCGGGAGGTGAAGGGGAGCTCCTGCTCACTTCCTCTGTGACTGGCTGCTGTTTGTTATATAGCGGTGGCACTCACTGCTCTACACTCTTTACACATGCTCTATGCTTCTATGGATAGCTGTGATTAGTATGTGCTTTATATTTATATAGTGGTGGCACTCACTGCCCTACACTCTTTACACATATTCTATGGTTCTATGGATAGCGGCGATTAGTATATGCTTTATATTTATATAGTGGTGGCACTCAATGCTCTACATTCTTTACAAATGCTCTATGCTTCTATGGATAGCGGCCATTCCTGATCGTAGCTCCAGTCTAGTCCCGAACCATAGAGTTGTGTACCTCCTCCCGCAGCTAGGAGACTGAGCATGTCACTCTTTTAGTGACCCTAGTATAAGTAGTCCCGGGTCCGCCTCCCTTAAACCAGTTTTTGCTCAGTCTTCGTGCAGCGGAAGGAGGTTGTGATCCCAGTGGTTCGGGACTCACTAGAGCAAAGAATAAGGATTTTAGTATTAGTTTAAAAAAAAAAAGGATAGATAGATAGATAAAGAGACAGGGGTTCTGCCTCTTTAAATTGGCGCTTTTATTGGGGCATTTCTAAGTTTGCTGGAACATTGCTTGAGAGCTTCTCCCCTTCTTCCCCCTCTCTCTGGGGTGCAGAACTTCCAGGGGAGTGTGCGGGGGATTGAGCAGGGGCCCTCCGTCTTCCTTTCCCCCGAGGCGGGAAAGAAGGCATTGAGGACGGTGCCGCGTGCGCGCGCCCCGGCCGCGGTCAGGAGGCAGTGAATCCAGCAGCAGGAGAAAAGCGCCGGGCTGCAGGAAGAAGACGGCACCAGTTAAGAGAGACTGCGTCGGGTTGCTGGAGTAGCGCCGGCAGTTCCAGCGGCAGTTTTTTGAGTGGGGCCGTGTGCAGGCGGCTCAGTTCATGCGGGCTCTGAGGAACAGGCCCGGACCGCGTGACAAAATGCGGGAGCCGCGAATCGAGCGGGAAGCTCTTCAGGGGACCCTAGTTGGTTTGGTTTTTGGGTCGGGGGAAGGCCCGAAGGAAAAAAGAAAAAAAAAAGAACAAGGAAAGAGGCAGATAAAGAACTTGGTGATTCAGTTGGTCTCTGGCTCCTTGTTGGTCCCGGGGCTGAACAGTGGGCTTCATGCCGGGTAAGCCTAGGTGCCTCTTGTGTGGGGCACGGAAGAGTTCAGTCTCTGAGGCTGGTTTGTGCAGAGGCTGCAGTTTTGAAACATCCATGACGGATAGGGAGCCAGAGGGATCGGAGGCCCCTGGAGAGGGGGTGCCAAAGGATCTTTCTTCATCCCCGGAACCAAGGCAGGACCCCAAGCCGGGGCCTTCCTCGGCGTTGGAGGGGCCCCTACCCCAGGTACCTTTGCAGGGAGGTCTGGGGGCGATTTTTTCGCCTCAATTTTTGTCTCTGTTGCAGCAGGCGGTTGGAGGGGCTAGTGCTGTGGCAACGGGGACCTCGACAGTTGAGCCTCGAGGGCCTAAGAGGCCAGGGGATAGATTGGAAGATGAAACCGGAAATGGGGGTAAGAGACCCAAACTGCGATTAGAGGGTGAAGAGCAGGATTTGGGAGAGTCAGCGCTCTGGGAGTATTCGGATGGAGAACAGGATTTAGAGGAAGGTGAGCTTACGGAGCTAGAGGAACAGGCTAGAATTGTACGAGTGTTCCGAAGAGAGGAGCTGTCGGCCTTGATTGCCGAGACGTTAAAGACCTTAAATGTCCCGGTCTTGGATTCGGCAGAGGAGATGGCGCTGGAAGATCCTCTTTTGCAGGCCGTCAGGAAGTCCCAGAGATCCTTTCCCATTCATAGGATATTTAAGGAGATGATTCAGGAGGAATGGGATACTCCAGAAGCCGGTGTCAGAGGGGCTAGGGTTATGGCTAGGCTTTATCCTCTGGTGAAACTGGATAAAGATATATTTAAGCCGCCGAAGGTGGACGCAGCGGTGTCTGTGGTGACTAAGAAGACTACTATTCCGGTAGAAGGGAGTGCAGCGCTTAAGGATGCACAGGATAGGAGATTAGATTCTTTGTTGAAACAGGTGTTTGAGGTGAATGCCTTGTCCTTGCAGGCCTCGATTTGTGGGGCCTGGATGGCACGGGCGTGTCTGCGGTGGTCCCAGAAGTGGAAGGGAACTCAGTCGGACGACGTTTCGGAGGAGGCAGCACGCATTGAGTCAGGGATGGCGTACCTGGAGGATAGTCAGTATGATTTGATTAGAGGGCTAGCTAAGAGTATGGTGTAATCTTCTGAATTGTAATCTTCTGACTTGTAATCTTCTGGTCTACTCTCCGCTTGGTCCTGGGTTCATTTCACAGAGACAGTAGGGTAAGCAGCACAAATAAGACAACCAACCAGGTGTGGCTTGGAAACAGGTCTTTATGTAGAAATAGGCTTATTACATAGGTACAGAACAGAGTTATATAGTGGTTGTTAAAAAGCTGCTTCAGTATACATCAATGAATCTGTGTGTGTGTGAGAGAAAATAGAGTATATGAAAGACTCTATGTGTGTGCATGTGTGTGTGAGAGAGATCAGAGAGAGAGGGGGAGGGGTGAAGAGAATTGATTATCAGAGCCTCCTGTCCTTCATGTCCGATGAATAGAGGAAGAGAGAGAGAAAGAGGAAGTATTTCTGTCCTTTATAGTGAATTTTCTCTAGCACCTCCATTTGAGGTCTGCTATTGTTTCTAGCACCTCCCTTTGAGGTCTGCTATTCTTGATTTGGTCTGCAGCCCCTCCTTGCTAATCTCAACAGGCCCAGAGACTGACATCACCAGGGGGTCAGAGTTAATCTCATCTTGTAAACTACCCTCATTAACTTTGGAGACTGATATCACCAGAGTAACAAAGCTGCATGAAATCCAAGGTCTGGGGAAAAAGCCATGACACCTATGGCATGCTGATGTATGCTGACATCTCCCACACCTTTTTTATTTATATTTATTATTTATGCCTGGAAATGGTGGAAGCAAACCTGTGGTACCTGTCCCAGCTGCCATTACATGATAGTAGGTAGCTTGACTAATACCTCCTGTATTAAATACCTTGCTATGTCTAGCAGGTCCCCTGTCCTGCACAGTATTGTCTCTAGTGTTCTAGAGATAAACAAATCCCCTTATGAGTCCAAACCTCGTGTCTTAGGTAGGGCAGCCACTACTGGGGGTGGGGGGACCCAATATGCTACTTCCGTGCCCGTCTTAGAGAGATTGAACAGTGCGTAAGGGCTGCAGGAATTTTTGAGGAGGTTAAAGCCAAAAGGTACCAGGATGCTGTGAGTGAGGATAGGAAGCAATACTAGACTGCAGCTGACTCTGGTATTCAGTGTAATGGGAAATGCCAAATTAGCAGGCCAAATGAGCCTGGATGTAGAGGTAGGTGCTGGAGAAATTCTGTGTAACTACCTTAAAATGTTGTTGTTCTGTAGGACATGCGCTGCAAGGACATGTACATGTGTTCCATTTTACAACACAGGAAAATTATGATAATGCATAGCAATATTTGTACAGCAGTTAAAATAATAATAGGGTGAATAAAAACATTAAAGACATGATCAGCAGTAGGTGAGTAACCAAATAACAATTCCCACACAGACACATGAGCATCTTGTAGCAAGTGTCCAACAATTTGTTGAATGTGTCCATTCTCATAAGCGATGGTGTGATTCACTTCAGTGGATGTTGTTTTAAGGTGATCAATATAGGCATGGAGTTCTGTAAAGTTGAGCAGTTTATGTAGTGTCTCTTCTCCCATGCCAAGTGGTAATGGATGCACAGCATATGAGAAAGTCTGGAATGTCCATAGAGTCATTGGTAACCAGCGGTGTGGAATAAGTTGTCCCGTTAATGGTGATGGAGACCAGTGGTGTATGACTGCACCAGGTATTGTTTGGTAAATAGTTTGAACTGTACAACAAAGTGTTCTTGGGAAGGCGAATGTCATGCATTCTGGGAGCAATCGAAAAAGAAACATTCTGGGGAAAAAACAGATGAAAACAAAAGTGTCCAGCTCCAAGGTAATACAAACTGTGTGAGGTAGTCAGGGAATATGAGAGCTTAACAGTCAGGGAGCAAGAGGAGGAATTGTTCCAGCAGGAGATGTCAGCCTCTTTAAACTGGTGAGGTTGACACTTGAACTGAAATGTAGTCTGCTCACACAAACTGGGGTCCATCGGCTTGAATGAAGTCCAGGTGTCGTCCAGTGGCTGCACCCATGTGAGATGGTCCACAGGATACATAAGCATATTATCAAACTGCACCCCAGTATTAACAATAGGATAAATGTGTGTTGTCCTGACTATGGGATCAAAGTACAGATAGAGCAGCCTTGTGGTGAACAAATGGGAACACTAACTGTCCACCAATCAAGGTGAGCTATAGCAAATTCAGGTATTTTGGTACTAGCCATATGGATGAGAGATGGTGGCCAGTGTCCTAACTTAGCAGTGATCAGAATTTCCTTTAGTATAGTAATAAGCTTGATTTGTACTTGATCACAGGCAAGAGCCCAGGAAATATTCTTTCCCAATCTATATTCTGCATGTGCTAAGGTAACAATTTTCTGTTCTATAATGGGAAATATAAGAGCAAAGGTATCTACAACTACATTGGACAGTTTAGAGGAAGCTTCATTAATAATATGTTGTGAGGTAAAACCATCAGCAGCATGCTGAGCAGTGGATCCCATTTTATTACGGAGCACCTCTATATCAATTATATTAAGGGCACCCAGTGCAGTCCCTGTGCCACCTAAAATTGTATCAATTAATTCACGCTTGTGTCGAAATTGCTTGGCTCGGGGTGTTACTGACTGCATATCAAACCAAGTATTGAGCATTTGTATGTGGTTGGCAACAAACTGAGAGCAATTTGGATATTTGTGAGTAACTAGAAACAATTTGGGAAATAGATGCCAAGTAAGAAAATGGTATTCTACATCATATAAAACATCGTATGGTGCATCATATTTAATCTGAAAGGGATGTCCTTCCTGAAATGGGTGAATATCAGAAAGGTAGAGTACAGGAGGAGCAGAAGTGGGATGGGAGGGGTGGGATGAGGGGTGGTAGGTAAACAGGATACATCCAAAAGGAAAGAAGTCTCAGTGATGTGCGGTTGCTCACTCACAACCCATGTATAAGTTATTTTCCAGTTACCTCTGTCCTGACAGGAAATATTGTACAAAATCAAAGCAGGAGGACCTAGAAAGTAATGTTCTGGAGGTACCCTCAATTCTTGTGTCCTTTCTAGAGAAGTGGAAACTGGTGGCTCCCACTGTACTTGAGTGATGTTTAATGCATAGAACACTGGCTTGTCCTGTACGGAACAGAAACTCAGGATGACCAGATCCTTTCCTTCCGGGAAAGGTGGGGGTATTTCTTGATAACGATATACCCCACCTGTGGAGTTAGCCCAGCCAATCGTGCATATTCGGATGATAGTTCCTGTAATGAGACTGGGGTAGACGAGAGCAGATACCAAAACAACAGGAAACCGAGACATAATAAAAGCTAACTTGTTTCACTCTACTAGGGAGTAAACTAGTGCTCCCCACTTATACTATGCAACAACAAAAATAATAATTTTTACTACTTATTTACATAACTATTAAACACATGTCCATTATATAGGACACATCAACTATACAGCAGAAGTAAATAGTTACCGTCCTCAAGCGACTTTTGTTCAGAAAGCAGCTGTCCGTGCTGTCTTCAGAAAGCAGCTGTCCATGCTGTCTTCAGGTAGTATCTGAAAGCAAAGACTGATAAAACACGTATTACCCATATGGTTTCAACTGGGTGATGTGTTTCCAATACTGCTGGTTGTCGGGCATTAGGATTTGGTATAGGCTTGGGCCTAAGGTATCAGTAACTAAGTATGGTCCTTCCCACTTTGCAGTGTTAGCTAGCACAGTGGTCTGAATTTCTTTTAGATGTTCTTGCAGGGATTTCATCCACTCATTGGTGAGAATTACTGTCTGATCCTCTGGAAGGAAAGGACTCAGCATATTTTCCCACCGTTGCATTGGCCTTCCCATTAAGGCTTCATAGGGTGCAAAACCTGTGGATTTACAGACATTAGCTCTGATACGCATAAGGACTAAAGGGAGCACCAAATCCCAATTTTTCCCAGTCAGATTAAGCATAGGGCTGAGGTGGGCCTTAATTGTTTGATTCATTCTTTCTACCTGCCCTGCTGCCTGTGGATGGTACGGAATGTGGAGTTGTTGTTCTATGCCTAGAAAATCAAACAATTCCTTGATGAGTTGAGAAACAAATGCAGGATCATTATCAGAATCAATAGTCTTGGGAATGCCCCAGCGTGTAAAAAATTGCATAGTTAGGATTTCTGCAGTTCGAGCAGTTTGATCTGGGACAGGGAATGCTTCTACCCAATGAGAAAAGGAATCAACAACACTGAGCAAAAATCTATTTTTCCTAGCTGTTAATGGAAGAGGGCCCACATGATCTATTTGCAATCTCTCAAATGGGCCACGAGGAGGTGCTCTCATTAACTGTCCCCGTCTCTTTTTAGGTTGCCTCCCAAATGAAGCACAGATTACACAGGAGGAAACATGATCCTGTATATCATGATTCATTTCTGGCCACCATACCAACCTATTGAGGATAGTCTGCATTTCTTCTGCTTTAGGGTGTCCCATGGGACCTGCACCATGAACCCAATGCATCCACTCTTTACCTCGAGCTCTAGGGATAGCTATAACCAAGCCTTCCTCTCCTTTTGCACATAGAATGTCTTTCTCTATAGCGAGTGTGAGAAAGGGTGTGTGCTGTTATAGGTTATCTGGGGCGTCCTGCACAAGCTTCCTCAAATTGGAAAGCTCAGGGTCCTTTATTTATTTATTTATTTTTATTTAACATCTTTTATATACCGCGCTATTGTCATCAGCTCGGTTTACATGGAACAAAACATATGCATACATAGAACTGAAAAATGCATTTTACAGGTAACAGGGTTTTTTAAACTTGGGAATAACAGGGTAAAGCTATATAAACTAGCTAACTATTTACAGAATATTCAAGTACGTTATTCAAATCTGGATATATCAATTGGATAATGTCATAGTGGGAAAGTGGCTGTAATATACTTTCATGTGCAAAAGATTAGATTGGGAAATAGCTTTGGAAGAGATGATGTTTGAGGCTTTTTCTGAATTGCGTTAGGCTATTGATAACTCTCAGTTCTAGTGGAAGGGCATTCCAGGCTATTGGGGCATGGATACTGAAGGCTCTTTTAGTTGTTTCCTTCGTATATCTGGCTGTTTGTTTAGGGATTATTAGTGTATTTATTGCGATTGACCTTCTAGATCTATTGGGAGCCTGTGGGTGTACAAGGTTGGTAATGGTTAATGGTGCTTGCTTGTTTATGGTTTTGAAAGTAGTGATTAATATCTTGTAGTGGATTCGTGCTTTGGTTGGTAGCCAGTGGAGTCTTTTTAGGATTGGGGTTATGTGGTCTGTCTTTGATACTCCTTCAAGTACTCTGGCAGCAGTGTTCATCGCCAGTTGGAGAGGATTTAATGTTGCTTGAGGGAGTCCGTAAAGAATTGCATTTGAAAAGTCAATGTGGGGCATTATCAGGGCTTGATAGATGGTTCTGAAATCTGAGGGTTCCAGTAGGGGTCGCAGGTGGCGCAATGTGCGTATCTTGTGATATATTAGTTTTGTTATGTTTTTTATGTGGGCTTTCATGTTGAGGCGCTGGTCGAGGGTTATACCTAGGTAGCGTAATGTAGGTTTTACTGTTAATTCCTTATCGTTTATCTTTAGGGAGGTAGGGGGTGTGAAGTTTTGGTTCCTTGTTATAAACATCACATTTGTCTGCAGTGCTACGAAGTAATCTGGTGGTATTATCTGATCATAATCTGTGGAACGTGTAGCAATAGCAGCCATGCGTGTCTGCTCATACCAGGGCCATATGAGGCCTACATGGCATGCTTCCTTGGCTAGTGAGTCTGCTAATGTGTTTCCTTTCACTAAAGGGCCTTTCTTTATGTGCCTTTACTTTAACTAAATGTACTCTCTGAAACTTCTCACTCAGTTCTTGTGCCATAGTCCACAGTGATGAATTTTTCACTGTGGACCCATCTGTAGATTTAAATGTATTTGCCAGCCACCAGGGTAACAGGGCAATGGCACTTTTAAAGACATAATCAGAATCTAAAATGATTTGTATCTCTGGGTGTGAATCCTGATATTGTTGCATACAAGCCACAAAAGCAGCCAGCTCACAGTACTGTGCTGACGCTGACCCACAGGAATACTGTCTCTGCAGTACCACTTGGTTATTTGGGTCCAATTGTACAATTGCAAAACCTGCTAGTCGCCTGCCTCCTTCACATTGGCTACTGCCATCAATATATACTGTAGGAAGAAAAGGTGAAATTTTGTCTAGTCCTAGTTCCCTAAAGATCATTTGATTAGGGGCACTGGGTGAGGACTGACAGTCATGAGGTTGCCCATCCAGCAAGATTCCAGCCACTTGCACGTTAAGTTCTTTCAACAATTCAAACTTTACATTCTGTGCTTGCAACATGATGGTCCACTGGACTATTCTCTCAGTCCTAATCTTACTACATGCTAACTTTCCCTCTACAATGAATTTGAGGGGGGTGTGATGGCTGCATATGTATGTGGTTTGAGCACCAATGATGTATGTAAATTTCTGCATAGCAGCATAGGAAGCCAGTACATGTTTTTCACAGTTTCCCATTTTGAGTTCAGGAGAAGTGAGAACTCTGGAACAGAAGGCAATAGGTCGATCTACTCCTCCTAGGCGTTGTGTTAGAGCTGCACCTATACTGTTCTCTCCAACTACAGGGTACAGGAAAAAATGTTGTGTGTGATCTGGGTGTGCAAGAACAGGAGCAGAAGTCAGAATGTGCTTTAATTTAGTTACAGCTTCTGTATGTTCTTCCTCCCAAACATAACTTTTACTTTTTAGCAGGGAGTAAAGTGGAGCTGCCACTTCAGCATAATTGTGCATGAAGTCACGACAGAAACCAGTGAGCCCTAGAAATGACTAGAGTGATTTCTGATCTGTAGGAAGTGGAAGTTTCTGTATCAGCTCTATCCTCTGAGAATCTACAGATTTACCATCCTGGCCAATAGTAACCCCTAAAAAGGAAACCTGTGATTTGCACAGTTGAGCCTTGGCAGGATTAACTTTAAGACCAGCTTGTAAGAGGGTTTTTAAAACTTCTCTTACATGATTCCAGTGTACAGCTTCATTCTCAGACTGAATCAGAATGTCATCTACATACTGAATTATATTATCTCTGCAAGACAATAGTGACAGGGCTTCCTGCATGTATTTATGAAATATTGAGGGGGAATCCTTATATCCCTGTGGAAGCACAGTCCATGCATATTGTTTATTCAGCCACTGAAAGGCTGTTTTGTACTGGCATTCAAGGGCCAGGGGCAGACTCCAAAACCCATTGGATATGTCTAAAACAGAGAAAAATTTACATTTGGGGTTCAGTTTAGAGATCATTTCAGGGTATGAGGCTACCACGGGCACTACAGATTTTGACACTTGATTCAGGGCACGGAAGTCCATAGTGAGCCTGAAGGAACCCCCCGGTTTAACTATCGGCCAGGCTGGTGAATTGCATGTGGAAGAAATAGGTCTAATCAGACCCCTCTCCTCTAGTATCTTCACAATTTTAGTCACTGGTTCTATAGCCTGATGAGGTACTGAGTATTGTTTCTGTGGTGGAGGATCCTTGCCTTCCAACAGTATTTCTGTGTGCATTTTCCCACAATCTAACTTGTCTTGAGCCCAGACTGGAATATCAGCCACCTCTGAAGGGATTACACACAGATCATACTGCTGAGCTGCCTTGGTGCACTGAGTTGCTAACTGCATGGGAATGACTTCATGCACTAAAGTTTTAGAAGCACTTGAAGTTCCTGAATACTGCCACAATTTAAGATTAGCCATATCCACCACCAAATTTAACTGGTTGAGAACGTCAATCCCAATTATTTTTTTTGGTGTGTTCACTATAGTGGAGGCAGTACTTTCTAACATTTCCTTGTTTTGTTCACTGTGCACAGGGATACCCCATTTAACTGGGATAGCCACACATTTGGAAGCTGTGTCATTAATTCCTTGAATTTCATAAATTTCCATATTTTTCTGATCTGCAGTGGGAGAAGCTCTGTTTGTAAAACTAATTCCAGCCCCTGTGTCAATCAAAGCTAGTTTATCCTGACCCCCTATTCTACTGATAACATTGGGGCGTCCACAAGAGTCCAGTATCAAGGATGTTACAAGCCTTAAACTGTATTCTGGGCCTGTGTCTGTTTCATCATCCAGAGGCTCTGGAATTGAATCCTCTGCTGAGAGAACGGAGGCAGGCTGGGCAATGAAGGCTTGAGACATTTTGATATCTGAACCCAAGAGGTCAGGACATCCCTATGCACTAGCCTTATGTTTGTCCTGAGCTGCTTGTAAGTCCTATTTTAATTTATCTAGTTCTATCTGCAGTATGTATTTGTCCTGTTCCCATTTAATTTTCTCCTTTTCTAATCTATCTCTCTGTGCTTTGAGCTCCTGAAAGGGAATGTAACCTGAGGAGTTTCTAAAAGTAACTCTGCTTTGTCCTCTCCAAGGTGTCTGTCCCCTGTATCCTTTGTCTGTGTTTTTTGTGTGTTGGGAGGATCCCTCAGCTTGCCACTTCCGTGCTTCTGATACTGTTATGACCTGCGAAGGCTGGGTCTTCCAAACAGACCCAATTCTGAGCATTAAAGTATCAAAAGGGGTTGCTTTAGGGTCTTCAGAAAATAACAGAAGGTGTTTTGTAATCTGAGGGGATAGCAATTCTAATAAAAATGCCTTATGCATGCTCTCCCCATAATCTTCTGCATTGGGCCAGGACTCCTGCTCATTAAGAACTGCTTTTAAAATCCAGGCTCTATATGCAAGCTCTTCCAGTGTATCATTTGGTAGAGGTGAAATAATTTTAAATACTTGCATTGGGGAACAGTGAAATAGTTTCTCAATGCCCCTTTTAACCAACTGGTATGGGTGAGTGAGAGAGCCAACTTTATAATAGTGTGGCCCCAGAGCCAGATGCATAAGTCTATCAAAGTCTGATTATTTTCTTCTGTATTTCCCTAGACCCCAGTGAATCAGAATATCAGTGGCCCATTTGCACCAATCATTTACATTAAAAGGCATAGGGCCAATTTTCTCAACTATTCTTTCCATGTCTCTGTCTTTTCAATTGTCCTGCAGCATCACTTTAACTGGTGCTCTGAGTTCAGTACTGGGTGCCATGTCTAAGTCATCTGAATTATCCTCCTGACAAAGATCCTGATTATTGCTCTGTTCTGGCTGAGATAAACTATCAGGATTTTCTTCCTCTGATTCAGCTTTATTTTTTCCATTCCTAAGTCCAGCTATGCACACTTTAGTATTCTTTTGTTTCTCAATAGCTTGTATGCATGGCTGATAGGGTGTGTCATAGGCATAAGGGGCTGAGGGAGAAATGGGCGTATATTTCTTTTGTCTTTCAGAGGCCAATTGATCCTTAACGTGCCTCAATTCAAGTTTAAGTGCTTCTAATTGCTCGCTAACAGTTATAAAAGAATTTATGGCTTGGATCACTTGAGTCCTTTGCATAGAGATACAAATTTGTGCCTCCTCAAGGTCTTTGGTTAGTTTCGTACAATGAGAAGTCAGTTCAGTATTGTCCTGTTTCATGCTAATGAGCCCCCTGCACATGCCTTGGATAAAAAGGCATTTTCTTTTATTTGTTTTCTTTTTGAAATCTTGATAATGGTTTAACATTTGTCTTTGAATATTATACCATGATGACTCAGGGAATTCACCTTCAAAGGGACCACCTTTCCTCTTACAGTATGCAACTACAATTTCTTTAAGTTCTTTAAAATCAAAGGCTTCCATATTTGAGACTGCAGAAGGCTGTAGTTGGACTATCTCAAATGTGCAACCTTGGAAGGAGGAATGCTCACTTTTATGAAGAAGTGAGACTTAGAATTATAGTTGGAATGGCATAAATTTTATGGGTGTTCAGTAAAGAGTACTGGCATAAAGACCACGCCTTAAAATTATACCTGAATAAAAAGTGCTTATCAGCTTTTAACAGGGTGGAAGTTTAGGATGAAATTATAGTAAGAAGGGTGTTAGATTAACAGAATTGTCAGTTATACCTGACAGGAGACTGAGAAATAAAAGGCAAAAGGGACATGAGGTAATAGCTTTATCAGGAAAGATGTATATTGTATTCAATGAGGGACTGTTTTACCTGTGTAACTCTGTCTTTTCTTAGCAGCTCAAATACTATAGAAAAATCTGCAGCAAGCCTATACATAAAAATAAGACAATTGCAAGCCACCCTATGTAATGTCCCTAGGTGTAGGTAATAATTAAAATTCAGGATTATTACAGAGCCTTTTGACAATAAAAATCTCACCTTGTCTAACCCACAAAACAAAGTTATCACTGGAACTTTTCACTAAATCCAGCCTGTAACCAAAATTGTCAATTCTACATGGTCACAAGGGCTTTTGATTTTCCTGTCGTACCCTGTCTGAAATCCACTTTAATGTATCAAACAAAATTATTACTTACCCAACTGGAGATCTGCTGTGAAGTCTGAGACGGCCCCCAAAATGTAATCTTCTGAATTGTAACCTTCTGACTTGTAATCTTCTGGTCTACTCTCCGCTTGGTCCTGGGTTCATTTCACAGAGACAGTAGGGTAAGCAGCACAAATGAGACAACCAACCAGGTATGGCTTGGGAACAGGTCTTTATGTAGAAATAGGCTTATTACATAGGTACCGAACAGAGTTATATAGTGGTTGTTAAAAAGCTGCTTCAGTGTACATCAATGAATCTGTGTGTGTGTGTGCATGTGTGTGTGAGAGAGAATAGAGTATATGAAAGACTCTATGTGTGTGCATTGTGATACAGTGGCCAGCACAGAACCCATGGATACAGGAGAAAAGGAAGAGCTTACCTTACAGTCACCTGAGCAGAAAGCATATTCAGGTTATAAGGAGCCAGAGAATAGTGGAACAAACTTTCCCTACACTGAGTGTGACGCAGCAGAAAGCCAGAAAGCTAATCACGTCCACCTGGGCAAGGAAGCACGTACAACGTGGAGGAGCCAGGAGGATAAAAGTGGCTGGGAAATCCCAGTAGGTGGAGGTGCCATAGGTAGAGGTGCAGCCAAGGGAGGTGCAGCAAAGGGAAGAGCAGCTGACACAGAGAGAGCTGGAAGTGCTCATGCACAAGTCTCCCAAGCTAGAGGGGGCATCGTCCCGTGGAGAGTGAGTAAGCAGCTGGAGGGCAGAGGTCACAAGCAGGAGAGCTTGCTGGGTCCAGGAAGCACCGGCTGGGTCCCGACAGCAAGTAGCAGTAGAAGGGAAACCTTTCCTGGAAGTTACTACAGCCCAGACCAGACAACTGCTGAGTGGAACTCTCGGGGAAAAGCAGGCTACAGCCCAAATAAAGGAGCCTGGTTTACAGAGGAAGGAGTGGAAGCCAGCCACCCCAGAAGCAGAGCTAAGTACACCAATTTCTCTAGAGGGCAAGAGGTGGGCTCGGCTAGGAAAGTAAAAGCTAATACTAAGTGTTAGCTACTAAGTGTCTTTACAAGTATTCTCCACTAAGTAACCAACTATTGTTACAAAGTAGATACAGTGTAACAACCCTTGCTTAGCTGTGACCTGAAAGTCACCAAACATATTCATAGCCATTACGTTATATTTCACTGAAGCACTTATACAGATGTTATTCATTGAATTAGCTTGCCATTTGTTATACCTTATACTGATGTTTACATGCTGAAATAGCTTACTGAAGTTACTATATAACCACTCAAACGCAGCAAGCTGTCCCATTCTACAGCAGACCTCCTTACTTTTCTAGCTTACTTATATTCTTGCCGTCAATACCTACCGCTAAACTGAGCCTTATACCTACTTGTATAGCCACACTACAAATTAGTACCTTCCACACACCCAGCAAAACCAACGCAACAACCGCCAAGCCACTATGGCCATCCCACTATTTACCATTACTACCTTATTCCTAGCATTAAACACTTTGCAATGCTCCATAGCCCTTTCTTCCGGGCAACACTATATCACCACCTTACCCTACCTGGGCAAGAAGAACCAATCTAACCCTTACCATTCTGCAACCAACTTCCCACAACACCTACGACGCTCTCACCTGCTGTATGTGGACCTCAATCATCCAGACAAACTTAAAAAAGCACTACCTAAAACTCAACTCTTCCTCAACTGTGCCCTTATAAACTCACGCTCTGTGCGTAATAAATGGCCAGTGATACCAGACTTGATAGAAGTGCATAACCTGGATCTACTCATGGTGACTGAATCCTGGCTCAAGGATACTGACAAAGCTATCATAAACCAATTAATACCTCCCAACTTCTCCATCCATACTTGCCATAGGACCAACCGAAAAGGAGGTGGAGTATTCATTCTTTCAAAAACAAACCTAGAATTTCGACTTCTCACATCCAAGAGCTCCTCCCATGCGGACTTTATCACCATTGCCATTAAAGACATCACCATAAACCTTATTTACAGATCCCCTTCTTCTCCTCCAGAAGTTATCTCTACATTCATAGACTTAGCCTGCAACCCAGCTGACCCACACAGCTCCAATTGGCTGCTTGGAGACTTTAACTTACCCTCCCTGCAACCCAACCAAGCAGATGCTTTCCTAGAAGCCATGCAAACACTCGGTTTTGATCAACTTGTAAACACCTCCACTCACAATAAAGGAAACCTACTGGACCTAATTTTCGCTCCCCACGCTGCATTCAGCCAAAATTCCATCCTTAACACTACTATCACCTCCATTCCCTGGTCGGATCATAAACTAATTATGTTTCAGATGCCCACTCTTCACCCTAAGCATCTACCTAACAATCCATGTACAGAATCCAAACCTACCTCTCAATTCAAACCATTGAACAAAGAGGAATTCATTAGGCACGCCTTACCTCTACTCAACCCAATACATTCTGACCTCGGAGAAGCAATCACCAAATGGAACACCACATTAAAGTCTATTGCACAACTACCAGCTTCAACCAAAAGCAACAAGACCAAACAAAACAAGAGACAGCCATCACCATGGTATACAGCAGATCTCCGTTCATCCCTCCTCTCCCTCAGGAAACTTGAAAGGAAATGGAGAAGATCTCACTCCGAAGCCAATAAAGTATTATACTTGAACCACCTCAAACTCCACCGTGAATCTATATATCTCAAAATGAGTGAATACCATGCTAATCTTCTCCTCCGCTCACTAAATAAACCCAGAGACCTTTTCAACATAGCAAAATCCCTAATTAAAGACCCATCATCTACCCAACTAGTTCCTATCCCCCCCCAGTCCTACGCTGATTATCTCCAATCCAAGACCCCCATAACTGACACAATCTCAGTCACAACACCATCACACTCTCACTCCCCATTTCCTGCAATCACAACATTTACAACACCCTCTGAGAAAAACATTCAAGATCTCATCACCTCCATCAACACTTCTACTGCTCCAAGTGACCCATGCCCAGCATACTGGGTCAGATCGCTACGTGCCGAACTGAGCCCACTCCTAGTCAACATCATTGGACTCTCCTTTGCAACAGGCACGTTCCCATCTCTCCTTAAACAAACCTCTATAAGACCTCTACTGAAGAACTCTAGGCTTGACCCACTAAAGCCTGACTCCTACCGCCCAATCTCGAGCATACCTCTATTAGCCAAAATAATAGAGAAGGTTGTTCAGAGACAGATACAACATCACATTGATACAGCCTCACCGCTTGATCCCAGTCAACACGGCTTCAGGGAATCACACGGTGTAGAAACTCTCCTTACCACCCTAACTAATACACTGAACAGAGGTCTTGATAAAGCAGAAAACGGCTTTGCTCTAATATTCCTAGACATCTCCGCTGCCTTCAACTCAGTTAATCATAATCAACTCCTTGCCCGACTCCTAGAAAAGGGAATCGAGGGTCTCGCCTGGGAATGGTGTAGGTCATACTTGTCTGAGCAATGGCAACATGTCAGAGTCGGTACCACCACATCCACACCTTTCCACCAACACCAAGGTGTTCCGCAAGGATCGTCCTTATCTGCACTTCTGTTTAATGTATACTTACAGCCGATCTGTGACATCATACGCACTTTCAACATCTCCTCATTAATTTACGCTGACGATGTTCTACTGTTTACTCCATTTAAAGTCAGTCAACCAGACCTCTCCAACCTTATCCAATGCTTCAATGCCATCACAGACTGGTTAGCTTCTCAAAACCTCCGTATAAACTTCAAGAAGACCGAAGTTCTCTTCATATCAAGAAACAAAGCATTCTCACCTCCATCCTCTCTAAAAGTAAGAGATGCTGATCTCCCCTGTAAACAATCTATTCGCTACCTAGGGATTACTCTGGATCAGCATTTTGAATTTAAGGAACACATTCGGAACGTCACAAAGGCTGTCTACAATAAAATAAGAACGCTAAGACAACTCAGACCCATGCTACCTCACAACAACTTCCGGACCATTTTCCAGGCCCTCACACTACCTCATTTTGATTATGCTAATGTCATCTTATACGGTCTCCCTAAAAACACCATTAATCCTCTACAACTGGCGATGAATGCGGCTGCTAGGGTGCTTTGTGGTCTATCAAGATCAGACCATATCACCCCGACTCTCATGGAACTACACTGGCTACCAATTCATTGCAGGATAACCTATAAAATCCTCATCATCACTTTCAAGATTATCAACAACCTTGCCCCCACGTCTCTTAACGACCTCATCTCCCTCACCCCAAAAAACAGAGAGAGAAGGATAACAACGGACAACACCCTGATTATCCCCAAGGAGTCCATCAAATGTACCCAATCAACCAAGAAAAGGACCTTCGCCTTCTATGCACCTAAATGCTGGAATGACCTCACACCTGAAATAAGAGCGATTAAAGACCTCTCTCAATTTCGTAAGGCAATCAAGCACCACATCTTCCTGATCCATTTTGCACAGGCTTCCAATCCTCATCGGATCATCAGCCCTCCTAAACCGACCATCTCTCACTCTTCTCCCCAATTCCCTCACAAGTAATTTCTGCCTCAAGTTCTTTTATGCCCTATCTTATCTTATTCCGACCATAGTCTGCCTGTGAATACTAAAGAACCCAATATGTTTATACATAGCTCAGTTTTTACACTGTTTTTTATATATAGTTTTACTGTGTGTACATAGTTATAGTTTTATTACCCCTTTTCCAAGTTTAAGTTACCTGTTATAATGTAAGCACACCAGTGTTTTCTGATTGTGCAGTTCTGTTACTTGTAAACCGCACTGAAAACAAATAGCGCGGTATATAAAAGATGTTAAATAAATAAATAAATAAATAAATACTTGGGAGGATAATCCTTGGTGGAGAGAGAGGGGAAGCCTCAGAGAAACAGGCTTCAGTACAGGTCTCCAGGACCCTCCTTATGCAGAACAGTTTCCTGCCCTAAGAATTGCTGCCTCTTGAGAGAGTTGTGTAAATAATAGCTGTGGTGAATGTTACCCATTTACAATTTCTGACGGTGAGCAAATGCAATGGGAAAAAACTGTCCAGGACATTGATTCCAGTGCTATGGATTGCACACTATGTATCTCGGATGAGATTACGTCCCTTTGTTAATTAAGGAAGCAAGAGCCTTGTTATACCGGTTTGGAAAAAGGTACATTTTATTTTGCTGTGAAGAAACAGTTTTGTTTAAGTTCTTTGTTGCTGTATGAGAAAAACAGAAATCCACAAGGGAAGGGGAATAAAACCTCATCATTATATTTTGCCTTTAACACACGGCTACTGACTATTCTTTATAAAGGCAACCTGCACCTCACGCCCCTAGGCGACCGCCTAATAGGGACGGTGGTAGCAGTATCTTGACAAATGGCATAGATTTTAGGATTTCTGGAGAAGAATACGGCGGAAGCACAGCAGAAGTACCAGTGCCGGAGAGCAGGACGAAGGTTTGCTGCAGGACCACGCCCAGAGGATTCCAGAGTCCAGAGAGGCAAGAGTACCTTCTCAAGGCCTGAATCTCCACCTGACTCAGGTAATAAGTTTCTGGGCACAGGCAGTGGGGGATTCTGGTGAGAAGGGATACTAGGAACCAGAGACAAAGCATAGCTACATTTTGTAAAAAAAAAGTGCCACACTTGGTGTTCGTGTCTGTCTGTTTGTGTTTCAGTGTTCGGATATGGAGAGTCCCCAGGAGATACTGCGCTGGATAAGTCTCCAGTTTGAAAAACAGAGGGAGTTAGCCCAGCAGAGCCAAGAGCAAGCGTTGGCAGCCATGCAGGCTCAACAGAAACCTCTGACCGACCTGGTACAGACTTTGCTGGCAGAGCGAGCGGCAGAGAAGACACCCAAGGGACATTATTGTGGAGTAGGCCCACAAACTTGTGGGGTAGCCAATTTTGAAAAGGCCGTTAAAGACCCTACATTTTGTGTACCAGGTGTCATGGAAAATATGCCTAGAAATGAGGTTAAGGACGCACACATTAAATGTTTTAAATGTGGGAAGCGGGGGCATAGGAAGGATGAATGTGTTTGGAGAACTGCATTGATGAGTGAGAATGGGAAATACAGGCAGGAAGGCTTTCACATAGAAGTGGAAGTCCAAGGTGTGGTAGCCAAGGCCCTACTTGACTCGGGGGCAGACCAAACAATGATTTCAAAGAAATTCTGGCGCCTCCTACAGGCCAGTAATGTGTCCACCCCGATTCAACCTGAGGGTAGGTCTAGGATACGCTGTGTGCACGGGTCATCCACCTATTACTCTCTCTATAGGGTTACGATAAGAGGTTTAGGAACCTGGAGAAAGGTCCTAGTGGCAGTGATACCCAGGTTGCCTTATGATCTAGTCTTAGGCCGAGACTGGCTGCCCTTCTGCAAGAGCCTAGGAGAGGGCATACAAGGGAAAAAGGGGATGGTCTCTACGAGGTCACAGGCCCAAGGCTCGGGGGAGCAGACAGAACCCCCGGAGGACACTGCCCACTCTGCAGAGGAGGAGACAGAATCTCTGGAAGGGGAGGATAGGCCCCTAGATGAAACTTTAGGAGAGCTGCCCCAACACTACATTCTACATTCCCGCATGCTCTACATTCCCGCATGCTCTCCCAGGAGGGATCAAGCTTCTCCAGAGTCGGGACGCCTACAGCTCCTTCAGCTGCCCAATCGGGGCTTTTGTGGCATATTTAAAAGGAGCGCGACAGCAGCCGAGTGTCCTCTACATTCCCGCGTGCTCTCCCAGGAGGGATCGAGCTTCTCCAGAGTCTGGATGCCTACAGCTCCTTCAGCTGCCCAATCGGGGCTTTTGCGGCATATTTAAAAGGAGCGCGACAGCAGCCGAGTGTCCTCTACATTCCCACGTGCTCTCCCAGGAGGGATCGAGCTTCTCCAGAGTTGGGACGCCTACAGCTCCTTCAGCTGCCCAATCGGGGCTTTTGCGGCATATTTAAAAGGAGCGTGACAGCAGCTGAGTGTCCTCTACATTCCCACGTGCTCTCCCAGGAGGGATCGAGCTTCTCCAGAGTCGGGATGCCTACAGCTCCTTCAGCTGCCCAATCGGAGCTTTTGCAGCATATTTAAAAGGAGCGCGAAAGCAGCCGAGTGTCCTCTGCATTCCCGTGTGCTCTCCCAGGAGGGATCGAGCTTCTCCAGAGTCGGGATGCCTACAGCTCCTTCAGCTGCCCAATCGGGGCTTTTGCGGCATATTTAAAAGGAGCGCGACAGCAGGCGCACGCGCGCCTTGCGGGCCCGTGCCTGAGGGCCTCGGCAGAGGGCCCTTTGGCATGGCCCTTTAAGCGGGGCACGAAAAGTGGGAAAATAACAGTTATCCTGATCCAGCCAAACTCTGTGCACCACCAGCTATCTGACACAGAATCCAAGTAAGCCTCCTCGCACATCAGCTGTTTGTGGCAGAAGCTGAGTAAGTAAGAATTGCCTACCGTTTCACAAGGCAATCATTGAGCTACAGAGGTCTGCCCTTCTTGAAACAAAGTAACCGAACTAACATTTGAGACTCCCTGCAACAAAGTAACTATTTGAACACTGTGAATCCACGTAGATCACTCTGTATGTTAACCATTCTCCTCAACCCAGTGTCAGATTTTCTCTTGATTTGTTTACTGTTCTAGGAAACTCATAGCCTATGTTTTTAAACTGTGCATTTATGTTTTAAACTGTTCAGCCGTTTTGCGACCCTATTACCCTGAGCCTATCTGCCTACTGCAACAAAAGCCACAAATTTGCAACAAGAAGACATAAATCATTGAACCCTGTGGTTCTCACTCACCCACTTGTCCCCAGCCCCACACATTCAGCTAAACCACCTCAGCCCTCTTCAAGATGTATCCAATCCTACCATTGATCACTTTCCTCTTCACATCAGGGCTCCTTAGCTTATCACATGCCTTTAACACTTGTTCCAATTATATCCCGATTCTCCACAGCAACGGAAGAAGATGGTCAGAAACCCATTACCACACCATAACAAAGACCGCTAACACATCCTACTTGCACCTACTCCACATCCCTCTACAGAACACCAAAAAGAACCAATCCGATAAACTCCAACCTAAACAGCCATTGAATTGTGCACTCATAAATGCAAGGTCAATACGGTCAAAATGGCCTGCAGTCATCGATCTTATATCAATCCATGACCTTGATATTTTAATGATCACCGAAACATGGCTATCCGATTGCGACATTGCGATCATCAATCAAATGGCACCTGATGGCTTCTCGCTCTATGCCTGTCACAGGGCTAACCAAAGGGGAGGGGGAGTACTCGTCATTGCAAAAGAAGAACTAAAATTTAGCCTAAATGATGTCTCCACTACATCCCATCTTGATACAATCTCCATATCAAATGATCTCTGCACAATCAATCTACTTTACCGAGCCCCAACGTCATCACCAGACGACCTTCCTACAATCATCAATCTTGCCTGTAACTCAAACAACCCACGCTCCCCGACCTGGTTACTCGGAGACTTCAATCTCCCTTCTCTACAGGACTCACATACAACAGCCTCCTCGAGGCACTGGATGAGCTGGGCTACAAGCAACTCATTAATTCTCCCACACATATGAAAGGGAGTACACTAGACCTCATATTCGCCCCTCAGTCAGTGGCTGACACTACTCAGCAACTGCTGAATTCCATAACTCCAGTACCTTGGTCGGATCATAACCTGCTCAGATTCCTCATACCCACCAGCCACTGCCTCAAGACCAATAACACAGCCAACACCCCTTCACCTAGAACCCCAACAACAAGATTTCGCCCCTTCGTTAAAGAGGAAGTCCTTGAGAAGGTCCTCCCCCTTCTCAATATTACAACCCTTGACCCAGATGAATTGGTAGCTAACTGGAACAACAGCCTCAGTGCAATAGCCCACCTCCCTTCCGCTAGCAAGGAGCCAAGGAAACGTGAGCATGCACCATGGTACTCGAAAGACATACGAGCATCCCTCCTACACCTACATAGGCTTGAAAGGCAGTGGCGTAGAACCCAGACTGCAGAAGCTCACTGTGCATGCAACTCATTCCTGTTACTACATAGAGCAAAAATAATGGAAAAAAGAAAACAGCACCACACATATATTCTAAGGCGATCATTAAATAAATCACATGACCTCTTCAGAATAGTGAAATCACTAACAGGCGATCCAGCATTAGCACATCCACCCATGCCTCAACCCCAGGACTACTCTGACTACCTACAATCAAAGATGATTCAGACTAGTACAAACTCGGCCTCCGCCAATTTTACCAGTATATACATGAAGCCACAGCCAACGCTATTGCTCAAATTCTGTGAAGTATCCAGCAAAGAAATTAAGGACATTATCGTCTCCATCAACCTTACTACGGCACCCAATGACCCATGTCCAGCTAGCTGGATAAAAGAATTACGCTGTGAACTAAGTAACATGCTATGCAAAATCCTGAACCAATCACTATTAACGGGCTCTTTCCCACAGAGCCTTAAACACACATCAATCAGGCCACTACTAAAGAATAGTAGACTTGACCCAGCCAAAGTTGATTCCTACAGACCAATTTCGAGTATCCCCCTGCTTGCCAAAATCATTGAAAAAGTCGTCCAGCGGCAGATCCAACAGCACATTGATGCCGAGGCACCTCTTGATCCTTCTCAACACGGCTTCAGGGAAGCACACGGTGTCGACACCATCCTAACAACCCTCCTCAACAATCTAATCACAGGAATCGACAACATAAACCAAGGATTCATCCTCATCTTCATGGATATTGCTGCCACCTTCGATTCAGTTAATCATGGGATATTACTACAACATCTCCAAGAAAAAGGAATTCAAGGTACTGCTCTACAATGGTGCGAATCTTATCTAACTAATAGATGGCAACAGGTCAAGACAGGTACCTCTACTTCTGAGCCATTCCTACAGAAGCAAGGGGTACCCCAGGGATCATCTTTATCTGCATTGTTATTTAACATCTATATGCAGCCCATCTGCACCCTGATTTGCTCTTTAAACGTACAATGCCTCGCCTATGCAGATGACATCCTGCTATACCTCCCATTCACGATCAAGCAGCCTGATTTCTCTCCTATTATCAGATGTTTTGAAGCAGTTTCAGATTGGCTTCTCACACAAAACCTGCGTATCAATCACAGCAAAACCAACGTTCTTTTCGTCACAAGAAACCAGATGTTAATCCCACCTCCCTCTCTCCAAGTTAATAAGGCCAAACTCAAAACAAAATCCACAATTTGCTATCTAGGCATCACCCTAGATCAGTGCCTCGACATGGCAACACATGTGAAAAATGTTACAAGAGCAGTATATCATAAGATACGAACCTTATGCCATCTTCTACTCGACTTCACTGATTACACAGGTACACTACCAAAAAACTGCCTCCAGTTTTGCAACTGATTCCTACAGATTTTGGGGTGCTGAATCCAGGAAAAATAGCCAAAATGTTCCATCACGTCACGTTTTCTTGCAAAATTAGATTTCTTACCCATATAAGGAATGTTCACATAATTTCTTTTTAGCCGACTGCAGTTTATTTTCTTGGCCCAAAATAGAGGTTGTAATGGTTAACTAACTAGAAACACTCCCTCATGATATTTTAGAGTGTTTTGTATTCATTTTATACATTAACAGGACAATTGGGAGGCGGGGGGCTAAATCCAGTACTCGCGCTGGCGCATGTTCTTTCCTGTTCGCCTCGCCTCGTTCGCTCGCTCGCTCAAACACGGTGGTTGCGTCATGAACGTTCCTGTCAAATTTCAGTTTCTTGCAAGTTCATTATTACCTTTTGTTTGCTCAGTCGTAATCCAGCTTTATTCCGAAGTGGTTCACTACAGTTGTAGTTTGCAGTGCTGTGTATTTGTGATGGCTCACAGAGCCAGAGGTTGCGTCAACTCTCCCGACAGTTTTTGTTTTATTTGTGGGGAATATACCGTGAAAAAGCGGCAGAGGAACATTTCTGCATTTATTAAAAAAGTATATTTCGGCTATTTCGGTTTGAAGTTAGGCGATCAAGACAAACCGTGGGCTCCTCACAAAGTGTGCAAGACATGTGAGGAAGATCTACACTTATGGATGAAAGGTAAAAACAAGCATTTCGTTTCGGAATACCTATGATGTGGCGTGAACAAAGAGACCACAGCAGTGACTGCTATTTTTGCTCTTGCATTGTGAAGGGATACAACTTAAAAAATAAGAACGTAATAAGTTACCCCAACCTTCCCTCAGCAATTAGGCCTATGCCTCATAGCAACGAAGTACCTGTGCCTGAACCACCAAAATCTTTGGATCATATTTGTGTGGACGGTTCTGATCATGATGAGACTCATCAGATGGCTTTTCCCGATGAGTCCAGTACTTCCGAGTTTGAAACTGAACCAGATCCGAAACCTGAACTTTTCTCTCAAGCTGAATTGAATGATTTAGTCCGGGATTTAGGACTCTCAAAAGATGCTGCCCAACTGCTAGGTTCTCGGCTTAAACAGAAAAATCTATTGTCACCAGGAACAACTTTTTATTGGTACCGCAACCGCGAGACACAATTTTTGAAGTATTTCAGCAAAGAGGAAGATTTGGTATTTTGCAACGATATATACGGAGTGATGGAAAAGTTTAAACTCAAGTATGATCCTGCTGAATGGCGGCTGTTCATTGATTTGTCAAAAGACAGCATAAAAGGTGTTCTTCTTCATAATGGCAACACATTCGCTTCAGTTCCTATTGCTCACTCTGTTATTCTCCAAGAAAAATACGAGAATTTGGCCCTGATTCTTCAGAAGATTCGTTATGATGAGCATAAGTGGATGATTTGTGGAGACTTTAAAATTCTATCCATGCTATTAGGGCAGCAATCCGGTTTCACCAAATATCCCTGCTTCCTTTGCTTGTGGGATAGCCGGGTCCGCGACCTACACTGGGGGAAAAAAGACTGGCCAATTCGGGAGTATTTGAGACCCGGTGAGAAAAATGTTCTTCATGAGAGCTTGGTACCTCGTGATAAAATTCTATTACCACCTCTCCACATTAAGTTGGGTCTCATTAAGCAATTCATCAAGTCCCTTCCAAAAGATGGTGAGTGCTTTCGGTACCTTTGCTCAAAGTTCCCCCGACTTTCTGAAGCAAAGCTAAAGGAAGGAGTGTTTGTTGGCCCTGATATAAGGAAACTCATTTCAGATGGAGCATTCGCTGAAACGATGTCTGAGAAGGAAAAAGAAGCCTGGGATTCCTTCAAGGATGTTGTTCTTAAATTCTTGGGGAACAGGCGGGATGAGAACTATAAGGATATTGTTGCCAGGATGCTCAATGCCTTCAAAGAACAAGGCTGTAACATGAGCCTGAAAGTCCATTTCTTGCACTCCCATGTGAACTACTTTCCCGAAAACTTGGGGGCGTACAGTGAAGAACAAGGTGAAAGGTTTCACCAGGACATCAAGGACGCAGAGAGAAGGTACCAAGGAAGATGGAACACCACTATGATGGCTGATTTCTGCTGGTTGCTGCTGCGGGAAACTCCAGATGAAAAATACGCCAAGCAGCGCACCAAGAGAAGCATTCGGGGGAAGAAGAAACGGGCCCACCAGGAGATTGATTGACCCAAGAATGACTTTAAAATCTAAACTGTGTTGACAAATATCGTGTTTTTACTAAACTTTGAAATAAAAATTTGCTAGTTATTACTCTGATCTCATTTATTAGAATTTTATTTTCACACCATCGGGTGTTTGTCTTCATGTATTGCAATGGTGCGGTTTGCGTTTTCTATTCTTACATACATACCTGTACAACATTTTTTGCACATTTCTTTGCTTTGCTTTGTGTCTAACCTCGCTCTTATATGCTCAATGTTTGTGCACATGTATGTGGCTGTTTTAAGTGCAGACAATTTTGCTACCATCACAGTGTGTTTTGTTGACATTACTCTATTCTTATGTGCTGCGTTGTTACAATTTTCTTTATTCTTATTTGAATAACTACTAAACAATTAGTATAAAGAATTCATCCAAAGAAACTTTTATCTCGATCGCACTCAATCTGAAAAGTTCACCTCAAACTGCTAACCCAATGTAGCAAAAAATCTGTACGTGATGGAGCAAATTGGTTACCATATTTGGATTCAGCGCACCAAAAAACGTAAAAATCAATCGAAACATTAGAGGCAGTTTAAAAAAAATTTTTTTTAGTGTACCTGTGTTATCGGACTATTTTCCAGGCCCTTGTCATCCCACACCTGGACTTCGCCAACATCATTCTCCATGGGCTCCCACAGGCAACTCTAAATCCGCTCCGGCTTGCAATGAACTCGGCTGCTAGATTGCTTGCAGGTGTACCAAGATCAGAACACATAACGCCTGTGCTGAAGGAACTCCACTGGCTGCCACTACAGGCCCGAATCCATTACAAGGCACTTATCCTGACCTTTAAAGCCTTGAGAAACCAGCCTCCCACTCCTATCTGTAGACTGATCAATAACATCCCTGACAACAGAGCAAGAAGACCTGCAATGCTGAACACTTTAGAAGTCCCTAAGATAAATGTAAAATGCACGAAGACAACCGCTAATAGGGCTTTTTCGATCTATGCACCCATAGCCTGGAATGCCCTTCCAACCGGAATCCGAGCCATCATGAATCTTACCTTATTCAGAAAAGCGCTAAAATATCATCTGTTCCAAATCCACTATCCTGAATCTAGCCCTGGAAAACATAGAAAGTGCCCCTTGACCCCCCGTTCTAACTGTTCCAACAATCTAACTCAACGGGAGAATGGTTAATCCACCCCCGGCACAGACTTTCAACACCATCAAACCTGTTTCAGCTATGAATACCCTGTAGCTCTGTAAAATGAACTGTATATAGTTTCTCCCAAGTTCTCCCCTAAGCTATTACCCTGTTCTCTGTAAGCGCATTGTGTCGTTGTTGCATTGTAGCATTGTTCTGTTCACTGTGAACCACACTGATTTTAATAGCGCAGTATATAAGAAATGTAAATAAATAAATAAACATGAGGATTTGGTCAGTACCCCTGCAAAAAGCGGTAGGAAAAGTAAAGGAGAAAAGCGCCGGGAGCACCTCCACAGGGCTCAGTTGAGGGCTGGAGCCGGGGACGGGCTAGGTTTTCCATGGTTCCCGGCTGATCTAGTCAAAAGATTACCATCGTTCCCAAAAGAACAAAAGGCGGATCCCGCGTTAAAGCGCGCCTTCGAGTACGCCCAGTCTGATAGAGATATTCTCCCCAGATTCCTGATGGAGGGAGATATCTTATATCGGGAGAGTAATGATCCCCAGACAGGAGCTGTTAGGAAACAACTAGTGGTACCAACGGCCTTTAAGGCCGTCGTTATCAGACTGGCCCATGATCACCCGGTGGGTGGGCATAAGGGTGTTTTGGGTACCCTAGATCAGATATTGGCCCGTTTTTACTGGCCAGGGGTATTTAAAGAGACCAAACGCTTTTGCGAGGCCTGCCCTTCGTGTCAGAGGGTCTCGGCCGCGAAACCAAAAGGTGTCCCTATGATACCTACACCTACTATATCCGAACCAGTGCGCCGGATGGCGATGGATATAGTAGGTCCCCTAGTGAAAACCCCTAGGGGATTTCAATACATACTAGTAATTATGGATCAGGCCACCCGTTTCCCCTGGGCAGTGCCACTGAGAAACATTTCGGCCAAGACCATAGCAGGGGAATTAATTACGTTTTTTTGCGAAGTAGGGTTTCCGAAGGAGATGTTAACAGACAGGGGCAGTAATTTCCTGTCGCGGTACCTGGCACAGGTATGGGACGCCTTCGGAATACAGCACATAAAAACAGCAGCTTACCATCCACAATCTAATGGGTTGGTGGAACGTTTTAACCAGACCCTCAAGCAAATGTTGAGACGGGGGCTGGATGGGAAAATGGCTGACTGGGACATCCTGATCCCATTCGTTTTAAACGCCAGTAGGGAGCGCACACAAGCCTCATTAGGAGCCTCTCCCTATGAGTTACTGTTTGGCAGGGCCCCAAGGGGAGTCCTAGACATTTTGAGGGAACAGTGGGCAGAGCCAGAAGGGGAAGAGGTAAGAGTACCGCAGTTTCTACAAGAATTAAGGTCACGCTTTCAGAGAGCTTCGCAGGCCGCAGAACGTCATTTACAGGACAGTCAGCAACATCAGAAGCGGTACTATGACCGGGGGAAGAAACCCCGTCAATTAGCTATAGGTGAGAGGGTAGTCGTAATGGTGGCAGACCCTGGGCCGAAATTTGAAGCCCAGTGAAGGGGACCCTACACCATAGTGGATCACAAGGGACCGGTCTCCTACGTGGTAGAGACCGACAGGGGACGTTGTCAGGTGTACCACATTAATGTCCTGAAACCCTGGCGGGAGAGGACAGCGGCTTTTGGCCGGGTAAAGGTAAAGCTCCAGACCCGTTCTGTTATTATGTGCTGTAAGGACATGAGTCCCCCAGCCCGTAATATCTTAAGGGGGGGGGGGGATATGTGATACAGTGGCCAGCACAGAACCCATGGATACAGGAGAAAAGGAAGAGCTTACCTTACAGTCACCTGAGCAGAAAGCATATTCAGGTTATAAGGAGCCAGAGAATAGTGGAACAAACTTTCCCTACACTGGGTGTGACGCAGCAGAAAGCCAGAAAACTAATCACGTCCACCTGGGCAAGGAAGCACGTACAACATGCAGGAGCCAGGAGGATAAAAGTGGCTGGGAAATCCCAGTAAGTGGAGGTGCCGCAGGTAGAGGTGCAGCCAAGGGAGGTGCAGCAAAGAGAAGAGCAGCTGACACAGAGAGAGCTGGAAGTGCTCGTGCACAAGTCTCCCAAGCCAGAGGAGGCATCGTCCCGTGGAGAGTGAGTAAGCAGCTGAAGGGCAGAGGTCACAAGCAGGAGAGCTTACTGGGTCCAGGAAGCACCGGCTGGGTCCCGACAGCAAGTAGCAGTAGAAGGGAAACCTTTCCTGGAAGTTACTACAGCCCAGACCAGACAACTGCTGAGTGGAACTCTCGGGGAAAAGCAGGCTACAGCCCAAATAAAGGAGCCTGGTTTACAGAGGAAGGAGTGGAAGCCAGCCACCCCAGAAGCAGAGCTAAGTACACCAATTTCTCTAGAGGGCAAGAGGTGGGCTCGGCTAGGAAAGTAAAAGCTAATACTTGGGAGGATAATCCTTGGTGGAGAGAGAGGGGAAGCCTCAGAGAAACAGGCTTCAGTACAGGTCTCCAGGACCCTCCTTATGCAGAACAGTTTCCTGCCCTAAGAATTGCTGCCTCTTGAGAGAGTTGTGTAAATAATAGCTGTGGTGAATGTTACCCATTTACAATTTCTGACGGTGAGCAAATGCAATGGGAAAACACTGTCCAGGACATTGATTCCAGTGCTATGGATTGCACGCTATGTATCTCAAATGAGATTACGTCTCTTTGTTATTTAAGGAAGCAAGAGCCTTGTTATACCAGTTTGGAAAAAGGTACATTTTATTTTGCTGTGAAGAAATGGTTTTGTTTAAGTTCTTTGTTGCTGTATGAGAAAAACAGAAATCCACAAGGGAAGGGGAATAAAACCTCATCATTATATTTTGCCTTTAACACACGGCTACAGACTATTCTTTATAAAGGCAACCTGCACCTCACGCCCCTAGGCGACCGCCTAATAGGGACGGTGGTAGAAGTACCTGGACAGTATGTGTGTGTGAGAGAGATCAGAGAGAGAGAGAGGGGGGAGGGGTGAAGAGAATTGATTATCAGAGCCTCCTGTCCTTCATGTCCGATGAATAGAGGAAGAGAGAGAGAAAGAGGAAGTATTTCTGTCCTTTATAGTGAATTTTCTCTAGCACCTCCCTTTGAGGTCTGCTATTGTTTCTAGCACCTCCCTTTGAGGTCTGCTATTCTTGATTTAGCAAGGAGGGGCTGCAGACCAATCTCAACAGGCCCGTAGACTGACATCACCAGGGGGTCAGAGTTAATCTCATCTTGTAAACTACCCTCATTAATTTGGAGACTGATATCACCAGAGTAACAAAGCTGCATGAAATCCAAGGTCTGGGGAAAAAGCCATGACACCTATGCCATGCTGATGTATGCTGACATATGGCTTCAGTAGTGGCGGCCAGGAGGTACCTGTGGCTGTGGAATTGGGCTGCGGATGGGGCCTCCAAGGCACAGCTAGCCAAGCTTCTGTTCAGAGGTAAACTCCTTTTTGGAGAGGAGTTGGAGAAGTTGGTCAAGGATTTGGGGGAGTCGAAAGGAGGTCGGTTGCCGGAAGACAAGCTGAAGCAGAGTCGGACAGGGGGTCCGTCCAGGAGTCAGCGGAGGGAGTTCAGGCATTTTTGGCCCTCCAGGTTTGCCCCGGTGCAAAGGGGAAGTTTTTCCGATAGGGCGCAATGGTTTCAGGGGTTCAGAGGTGCAGGCAGAGGTTTTGCTGCCTCCTCATCCCCGGGCACCAAAAAGCCACAATGAAGTGAGGGGGGCCCAGGTGGTGACGGTACCAGTAGGAGGGCGGTTACGAGGTTTCCTTCCTGCCTGGGCCCAAATTACTTCGGATCAGTGGGTGTTGGAGATCGTGCAGAGGGGCTATGCTCTCGAGTTCCAACATCCGGTAAGAGACGCGTTTGTGTGGTCCCCGTGCAGAACGAAGTCCAAGCGCTAGGCGGTTCGCCAGACTTTGGAAAGGCTGATAGAGCTGGATGTGGTGGTACCGGTACCGCCGGACGAACAAGGAAGCGGTCAGTACTCGATTTATTTTGTGGTACCAAAAAAGGAGGGTACCATGCGTCCTATTCTGGATCTAAGGAGGGTGAACAGGTGTCTCTGGGTGTCGCATTTCCGCATGGAGACCTTGCGGTCGGTTATCGGAGCAGTGCGACAGGGAGAATATCTAACGTCTTTGGACTTGTGAGAGGCTTATCTGCACATTCCGATCAGAAGGGAGCACCAATGGTTCCTTTGCTTTGCGGTCCCTATGGGGCATTTTCAATTCCAGGCGATGCCTTTTGGCCTCGCGATGGCGCCGAGAACATTCACCAAGATTATGGTGGTGGTAGCGGCGGCGTTACAAAGGGAGGGAGTGTTGGTGCACCCGTATCTGGACGACTGGTTAATTCGGGCGAAGTCGTGGGAGGAGAGTCAGCAGGCGACGGCTCGAGTGGTGGACTTCTTGCAGAACCTGGGTTGGGTAGTCAATGTGGCAAAGAGCAAGTTGACGCCTGCCCAGGAGTTGGAGTATTTGGGGGCCCGTTTTGACACGTGCAGGGAAGAGTTTTCCTACCGCAGCAGCGGGTTCAGAAATTGAGAAGTTTGATTCGGGAGTTCCAAGGGCTCCGAGCGCCGTCGGCTTGGCGGTACTTGCAGCTGCTAGGGACGATGGCGGCCACGATAGAGGTAGTGCCGTGGGCCAGAGCTCATATGCGACCTCTGCAGAGGGCGTTGCTCCGGAGGTGGTCTCATCAGTCAGATCCATTGTCCAAGACGTTGGTGTGTCCCAGGGAGGCTCACAGGTCGCTGCGGTGGTGGTCGCAGCCGGGGGGTCTGGAGAAGGGCATGTCTTTGGAGACGCCAGAGTGGAAGCCCTTGACGACAGATGCGAGTCTGTTTGGTTGGGGGGCGCACTTCGAGGGACAATTTGCTCAAGGGCAGTGGTCCGATCTAGAGAAGGGATGGTCCATCAACAGGTTGGAGTTGAGAGCAGTGTTTTTGGTGCTTCGGGCATTGCAAGGGCTGATGCAGGGAAAGGCGGTCAGTGTTCTCAGACAATGCCACGGCAGTGGCTTACATAAACCGGCAGGGAGGAACCGGCAGTGTGCGGTTGGAAGCGGAAGCGGAAGGATTGCTGGAATGTGCCGAGTAACATCTGGAGGCGTTGTCGGCGGCGCATGTGGCAGGAGTGGACAATGTGACAGCAGACTTCCTGAGCCACGTGCGAGTGGATCCGGGAGAATGGAGCTTGAATCAGGACATTTTTGATATGCTGGTGTGGCGTTGGGGTCAGCCAGTGATGGATCTCATGGCAACATTTGAGTCCTCGAAGGTCAGCAGGTTTTTCAGCAGAAGAAGAGAACAGGTGTCGGAGGGACTAGATGCTGTGATTCAGAGCTGGCCGGAGAGCGGTCTGCTGTACGTGTTTCTACCGTGGGTGCTCATCGGCAGAGTTCTTCAGCGCATAGAGCGGCACAGGGGGCTGGTTCTGCTGGTAGCACCGGACTGGCCGAGAAGATCGTGGTATGCCGACCTGCGGCATCTACTGGCGGAACCGCCGTGGAAGCTCCCGGACAGGCTGGATCTCCTGGTACAGGGACCGCTAAACATGCCTCAGGTACATCGATTTTCACTTACGGCCTGGCTATTGAAAGGGCGCGGCTGATGGCTAGAGGTTACTCATCAGCGGTGATTGCTACCTTGTTGAGGTCAAGGTGTAGGTCCATGTCTTTGGCGTATGTCAGAGTGTGGAGGTTGTTTGAAGCTTGGTGTGAGGAACGACAGTGGCGAGCGTTGAGGGCCACTGTAGCAAACGTTTTGTCCTTTTTGCAGGATGGGTTGGAAAAGGGCTTAGCAGCGTCTTCCCTCCGGGTACAGTTGGCGGCGCTTTCCTGTTACCGGGGAAACATGCAAGGGAAGCCGCTGGGTGTTCATCGAGATGTGAAGAGATTTTTGAAGGCAGCTTCCTTGTTGAGGCCCCCATGCAGAAGAGCAGTGCCAGGTTGGGATCTCAATGTAGTTTTGGAAGCGCTGGTGAGAGAGCCTTTTGAGCCGTTGGCGAGGGCGACCTTGAAGGATCTCACGCTAAAGGTAGTGTTTTTGGTGGCTATTACTTCGGCGAGGAGGATATTGGAGTTGCAGGCTCTGTCGTGTAGAGAGCCGTTCTTGACCTTTTCTAAAGAGAAAGTGGTGCTTCGGACGGTTCCATCCTTTCTACCTAAGGTAGTCTCCACCTTCCATGTGAATTAGGTAGTGGCTTTGCCTGTCTTTTCCAGGTTAGCGGTCAGTGGAACGGAGGTTAACTTGCATAAATTGGACGTAGGCAGGGTCCTCAAGGTATATTTGCAGCGGACGGAGTCATTGCGCAAGTCCGATAGATTGTCCTGTTTGGGCGCTCGCGTCAAGGAGAGCCTGCGTCAAAGGCTTCGATTGCTAGATGGATTAAGGAGGCCATTGCGTCGGCTTATCTGATGAAGGGCAGGCCAGTACCGCAGGGACTGCGAGCACATTCCACGAGATCCCAGGCAGCTTCCTGGGCGGAGTGTGGTTTGGTTCCTGTGGCAGAGATTTGCAGGCCGGCTACCTGGTCATCGTTGCATTCCTTTGTCAAGCATTATCGGATTGATGTGCAGGCAGAGAGGGATGCGCGGTTTGGATCGGCAGTGCTTCAGGCTGGTCTGGCAGGTCCCTCCCGTTGAGTACATTCACTGCTCTGCTACATCACTATGGTTCGGGACTAGACTGGAGCTACGATCAAGAAGGTTAAATTAGACTTACCTGCTAATTGTAGTTCCTGGCGTAGATCCAGTCTAGTCCCGCTTCCCGCCCATTGGACAGCAGCCAGGGGATAACCTGAGCACATGGTAAGAGGTGCATACAGTTGTGGTACGGGCTTGGCATAGCAGTTTACAGGGTCCGTACAGTGGGGTCGCCCGCTTCTCTGGCGGGTGTCCAGCTTCTCTATAGGGGGGGCTTGGGAGAAAGGGCGGCTCCTTCTGTTCCAGCAAGGCTCTACTATAATATATTTGGAATACTATATCATTAGAGAGTTAAGGTTCCTTTGTTGGTTAAAGATGTTAATGTTTTTTGCTCTGGTGAGTCGGCTTTGAAAATAGAATACTGGTTTAAGGGGGCGGACCCGGGACTACTTATATTAGGGTCACTAAAAGAGTGACATGCTCAGTATCCTAGCTGCGGGAGGAGGTACACAACTCTATGGTTCGGGACTAGACTGGATCTACTCCAGGAACTACAATTAGCAGGTAAGTCTAATTTAACCTTAGTATATGCTTTACATTTATATAGTGGCGGCACTCGCTGCTCTCCACTCTTTACACATGCTCTATGCTTCTATGGATAGTGGTGATCAATGTTCCCTCTAATTTTCTGTAGGATGTGTGCGCATAAAATATCAGCTGTGCAGCTTTTGAAGGAAGGTTAAATTTTTGTGCGCCACATAACGACACTCGGAGTAATATACTTTAAAATTTGACTACACGTCAGAATACAGTATGTACACCACATTGATTGCACTAGAAAATATTGTAGAACTTGTGAAAACCGTGAATACACAACAACTTTTAAATTTTAAGACATCTATGTTGTTTTCTATCAGAATCAGAACCGTAATTTTTGTGCGCTCTGTTGTAAAGTATGTGCGCTCGCTCGGCGAGGTGTGTGCACGCGCACACGCGCACAGCTTAGAGGGAACAGTGGTGGTGATTAGTATATGCTTTATAATTATATAGCGGCGGCACTCACTGCCCTACACTCCTTACACGTGCTCTATGCTTCTATGGATAGCGGTGATTATATTACACATGTTCTATGTTTCTATGGATAGCGGCAATTAATATATGCTTTATATTTATATAGTGGTGGCACTCACTACTCTACACTCTTTACACATGCTCTATGCTTCTATGGATAGCGGCGATTAGTATATGCTTTATATTTATATAGCGGCGGCACTCACTGCTCTACACTCTTTACAAATGTTCTATGCTTCTATGGATAGCGGTGATTAGTATTGTCGCCTCCACCTGGCTGGGCGTATAGCCGGGCACCAGGATGGAGTCGCCTTGCTGCCCTAGAATAAGTCCTCCCAATATGGCTGCCAGGAGGGCTGCTGGGATATGTAGTTTCACTTATCCATATTAGGCAAAAGTAGTTGTGCAGACAAGTGGTCAGGCGAAACAGAGAAATATTTATTTGTTGTGTTCTGGGGTTTCCATCATATTCACAAGTAACAGGCTGAATAAACAATAATGGGATTCTTCTCCAAAGCAAAGGTATAACTTTTACAAAAGTATGCACAGGATTACTGGTATCAGCAATAGATAGCTTCTTAGGAACTTGCTTTCAAAGCTCAGATTATAAAGCTTCTCATGGGCACATTAACTTCTTATGGGAGTGTTTACTTCACAGCTCCTTTATAACAGAAACAGCTTTAAAAATGTCCACTGAGCTTTCTCTTCAGTTTCAGGCCTTACAGAGCAACAGCTTGATTAACAACGTTCAGCTGTTCTCTGTGCTGCGTCCTTCAATCAGGTAAGTTCCTTACTATGGCATTCACTCATTCAAACAGGTTTTAAGCTTAACACACTTCTAATTCATTAGCTTTACAATAAGAACACTGCATCTCATCGGAGCTATCTTCATAGCAGCTTCCTATATCCATTTCCTCAATGGCATCCTCACAACATTCTTCAGAGGGTACCTGGCTGTAGAGCTGACTAGTTTGTTTCTGGAGCATTTCATTCAATCTCTCTAATAGAACCTTTTTCTGCTCTATTTCTTCAGAGAGCTGGGAGTGCTGACCTGCAGACAAGCTATTGTTTCTACTGCTAGAGCTTAACTGGTTATTATAATTATTCCTTCTATCAGGAACTAATTCTCTTAACTTTCTTTCAGGCAGGAATTCTGGAAGACAGTTCAGGGCCATTTAGTAGCTCTCCTCTTTCCTTGCCAGAGCCATGCTGCTTTCTCTCTGCAGACACTTCTCTCCGTTGTAGCAAACTTCCTTTCTGCTGAGACTGCCTTGGACCGGTTCCAAGCAGATCCCTTTATTTATTTATTTATTTTTTATTTATTTATTTACATCTCTTATATACCGCACTATTTGCGATCAGCGCGGTTTACATAGAACAAACAATATCCGACAATAAACAAGAGTCAGGTCATTACAATGAACAGGAGCAGTAACTTGGATAACAGGGGAAACTATCTACATATGTACCAATGATACCCATATGTGAAGACTACATTCCTGCTTGTTCCTGGAGATAAGTAGTTCCAGAGTCTGTGCTTCACCAATCAGCCAGCTGCAGTAGCAGAAACTGAGGGCTCCCTCTGCCTCCAATGCATCCTTAGAATCTCAGGCAGCCAACCCCCACAGCAGGTAAGGGATCAAGCATCAAAGGGGAGATGGTCATTGCTGAAAGGCACACTACATTAAAGCAGTTACTTACCTGTAAAGCAGTTACTTACCTGTAACAGGTGATCTCTGGGAACAGCAGGAATAAGTCTTCACATATGGGCACGTCGGCACCGACAGAGTCCGCGCGGGAACGCTTCCCAGCGTCCAATCAGAAAGCTTCTGGAAGCATCCCAACAGACCTTGTCTTTGAGCTTGAGCCCAGCACTTCTCGTGCCTCCTTGGGCCCCTTCTCCTCTAGCTCCAGTTCCTCTGGATTCTCTTCCAGGTCCTCTGGGTTCACTGCCACTCCTTCTTCTCTTCTCTCCTCGTCTTCCTCCTTCACTTTCCGGACCTCCTCTCTCTGACTTTCCAAACACAGGAGTTTTAAACTGCTCCCTCTCAGGGACCACGCCTTTTTCCCAGCACACGTGGGAGCTGCTAGGCTTCACTCCAGCCCTGACGTGCTGAAGTGGGCGGGGCTTAATGGTGACTGTGCTATGAGTCAAAGGTTCTCGGTTGCTGGGGAAACCCTGAATGCTCTCACTCTTAAAGGCACAGAGTTCATTCTCCTGGTATTCCATAGCCTCTGAACTGCCTTCATCATCACAGTATGTGCTTTATATTTATGTAGTGGTGGCAATCTCCAGGAACAAGCAGGAATAAGTCCTCACATATGGGTACGTCGGTACCGACGGAGCCCGTGCGGGAAAGCTCCCCAGCTTCTTAGAATAGAAGCTTTTGGGACCTCCCACTGCACATGCGCACTGCCTTCCCGCCTTCCTGAACAGCTCTCCTCAGTTTCTCTTTTTCCGCGGAGCCAGCAGGTCGTGTTCCTGTCACCGCTGAAGATATTGTTATTTTATGGTGTTTCTTTAGACCGCGTACCTGCCTTCCCCATACCGATACCGGTATCGCCGGTCTTTTCTTTCTTTCTTTAAAAAATTATAATTCTTTTTTCTTATTTTTTAGCTTTTTGGTCACTTCAGAGAGGCCTCTCGGCCTACTCAATTTCTCCTCATGGAGAAGACAGCCCCTTGATTTAAGAAGTGTTCCAAATGTAATGCTGTTATTTCAGTCACAGACACCCATGACTGGTGTCTGAAATGTTTGGGGCCTGACCATTCCATACCGGACTGCCCATCTTGCTCCCACATGTCTAAACGTGGGCTGCAGAACCGGGCCAACAAATTCCATGTGCTGTTTGCTTCAGAGAATACAGCATCACAGTCATCCAGGTCTTCTTCTCCGGATGGATCTCAGGTAACCAAACCTTCTGTGGGTAAGTCCTCAAAGAGCAAATCTCCTTCAAAGCATCGAGAGGCTCTTAGCTTAGAACTTGAGGACCCTGCCCCAGCCAAACAACCCCGGCGGGAAGTCCAACTTCCAAAAACGCCAATTCAGGGGTCTCAGGTTGATATCGATGCTACGGCCTCGACAGATCACCTGTTAGCCTGCTCTGGGGTACCGGGTCACTCCGGTACCGACATCCAGGCAGCTATGGCGTCCATGGGCGATACTGTACAGTCCATGCAGCAAGCCGTCATGGCTTTCATTAAAGCTGCAACGCCATCGGTTCCGCTTTCAGCGGTTCCGGGCCCGATACCGGTATCGTCCGCCATGCCGGTATCGAGGCCGTCCACCTCTAAACGCAAGTCGGTACCGTATGGGCTTTCGCTCCATACCGGTTCCATACCCGATACGCCCGATATCGATACCGATCGGTACGCGTATCGTGCGTTAGAGGAAAGCACCGATTCCTCTGAGGATTTTCACTCCTCTGATGATTCTGCTGAGTTTTCACTCAACTTACCTGAG
This sequence comes from Ichthyophis bannanicus, assembly GCA_033557465.1. Classification (NCBI taxonomy): domain Eukaryota; kingdom Metazoa; phylum Chordata; class Amphibia; order Gymnophiona; family Ichthyophiidae; genus Ichthyophis; species Ichthyophis bannanicus. Next base: position 54,339,644 of record CM066040.1, read on the forward strand.
GAGCCCTCTTCTCCTAAAAGGAGAATGTCCCCTCCAGAGGATTTGTCCTTCCAGGACTTTGTTTTAGATATGGCTACAGCCCTTTCTATTACCACATCCTCTGAAAAGGAACCCAGATCCAAAAAACTGGATATTTTGGGATACTCAAAGGCCCCTAAGGAGGCAGTTACCCTGCCTATCCATGAAATCCTTCAAGAACAACTGATGGATTTCTGGGAAAATCCTTTGACTTTGTCTCCTTATTCCCGTAGGTTGGACACCATGTATAGGGTCCCTCCTTCTCCTGGTTTCCAAAAGACTCAATTGCCCCACCACTCTATTGTGGTGAAGTCTGCAATGAAGAGAAGATTAGGAGTACCAAAAGGCACTCTTCCACCCCTCCAGGACGGGAATGTAAGACTTTGGACTCTTTTGGTAGGAAAATTTTCCAGGCTAGTATGCTTATAGCCAGGATTAATTCCTACAGTCTCTATATGGGCATGTTCCTGGAGGAACTTGCCAAAAAGGTGCGGCATTTTGCCCCCTTTATCCCTGAGGATAAAAAGCAGGGATTCCTTTCCCTAGTGAAACAACTCTTAGAGGTTTCTAAGTTCTCTAATAGGGCAGCATATGATTCCTTTGAGGGAGCCAGTAGGGCTTCGGGCATTGCTATTGCAGCCCGACGTCTTGCTTGGCTCCAGGCCTCTGATCTGGAACCTTGGGTTCTAGATGGCTTACGGAATCTGCCCTGTACAGGTGAGAACTTATTTGGGGAAGAGTGGCAAATCAAAGCCACCCAGATGGATGCTGAAAATGCCACCTTGGAAAGACTTTCAAAGTCCACTTCAATTCCTACTAAGAAAAAGTCTTTTAAAAGGCCTTACTATAAGAAGGCCAGAGTTGCTTCAAATACTGGCCAGCAGTCTTCTCAACCTCGCTATACTGCTAAGCGTCAGCAATCCAAACAAGCACGAGCTAAGCCTGCAGCAGCTACTGTAGCTCAGCAGGCTCCAACCCCTCAGGGGTTTTGACTTGCTCCTAGGGAACTTGCCACTTCTGGTTCTAACACAACCAGAACCTCTCACCATACCCGGAAGGTTGGTTCACTTTGCTCCCAGATGGGAACAAATCACAACAGAACAATGGACCCTCTCTATCATTCGAGAGGGTTACAAACTTCATTTCTCCAGCCTTCCTCCCCATCATATGGTGAGACCATTCAATTCTCCCCCATCTCTCCTAACCCTGTTGGGTCAAGAGGTTTCCTCTCTTCTTGCCCAAGGGGCCATAGAAGAGGTTCCTCTTCCTCAACAAGGGTCCGGTTTCTACTCCCCTTATTTTCTCATTCCAAAGAAGACAGGGGGATTCAGACCAATCCTAGATCTGAGAGAATTGAACAAATTTCTCTTCAAGGAGAAATTCAAAATGCTGTCTCTCGGCATTCTCCTTCCTTACCTCCAGGGTCAGGACTGGCTTTGTTCTCTAGACCTACAGGATGCGTATACACATATACTCATCCATCCATCCCACAGAAAGTATCTTCGCTTTCTGTTTCAGGGAAAACATTTCCAATACAGAGTACTCCCCTTCGGTCTAGCCTCTGCTCCAAGAGTATTCACAAAATGCATGGCAGTCGTAGCCGCATTTCTAAGAGGCATGGGAATCTTTGTCTTCCCATATCTGGACGACTGGCTCATCCGAGCTCCAACTCAGTCACAGGCCCAGATTTCCCTGGACCACACAAGGAGCCTTTTGCAGTATCTGGGACTGGTAGTAAACCTTCCCAAGTCCCAACTCATCCCTACTCAATCTCTAGAATTCATAGGGGCCCAGTTGGACACCATCACTGCAAGGGCCTACCTTCCACATGTTCGAGGCCAGCGCCTCCTGAGTTTGGCCTCCCAAGCTCAGTCCAGCACTCACTTGACAGCCAGGGAAATGCTACGCCTACTGGGTCATATGGCCTCCACAGTGCATGTGGTGCCCTATGCTCGTCTTCATATGAGAGCAGCTCAATGGACCCTGGCCACTCAGTGGACTCAGGCTTCAGGAGCGCTCTCAGACCAAATACAAACCTCCGATCGTCTGTTTTGGTCCCTCCACTGGTGGACTTCCACCAAGAATCTGTTGTTGGGGGGCTCCATTTCAACCATTGCTACCCCAAGCAACCCTCACAACAGATGCCTCCCAAACAGGGTGGGGAGCTCATCTGCAAACTCTCTCCACTCAGGGCACTTGGTCTCTACAGGAGACCACCCTTCATATCAATCTTCTGGAACTGCGAGCAATTTACCTTGCCCTCAAGGTCTTCCACTCCCTCCTAGCCAACCTCACTGTCCTAGTTCAGACGGACAATCAGGTGGCCATGTTTTACATAAACAAACAAGGAGGGACGGGCTCTCTGTCGCTTTGCAACGAAGCTCTAAGACTATGGGCCTTCGCCAGAGAGCATCAGATTCACCTGCTAGCAGTGTATCTCCCAGGAGTTCAAAACTCTCGGGCAGACAGGCTCAGTCGAGTTCTGCTGCCACACGAATGGTCCCTACATTTGGACCAAATAAACCGAATCTTTCAGGAATGGGGGACCCCGGACATAGACCTCTTTGCAAGTCCGTGGAATGCCAAACTTCCCCGGTTCTGTTCCAGAACTCCGTGTCAGGGAGCTCAGGCTACGGACGCCTTTCTCCTGAATTGGAATCAGGCATTCCTATATGCCTTTCCACCCATTCCTTTGATTCCCAAGACTCTGTTCAAACTCCAGAGGGATCATGGAACTATGATCCTCATAGCTCCACGCTGGCCACGCCAAGTGTGGTTCCCTCTACTTCTACAGCTCTCCCAGGGATCCTACTTGGATCTGGGAGCTGCGCCAGACCTCCTGTCTCAGGAGGAGGGGACTTTGTGGCACCCAAACCCCAAATCCCTTCACCTCAGTGCTTGGTTACTGAAGGCTTAAGCCTTCAAGACTTTCATCTTTCCCAACCAGTGAAAGATATCCTTTCTGCCTCTAGGAAACCCTCTACCAGGCGTTCCTATGCTTTCAAATGGAAACGTTTTTCCATTTGGTGTGCTCAGCAGGGTCTTGACCCTCTGGCACTTCCTTTGAATTCTCTTCTTGATTATCTCCTGCATCTATCCAATGCAGGCCTCAAGACGAATTCGGTAAGAGTCCATTTAAGTGCTATTGCAGCATCCTTGAAACATATAAATGGACAACCTATCTCCTCTCATCCTCTTGTTGCAAGATTCATGAGAGGCCTGACTCTCACTAAACCTCCCATCAGACCACCCCCGGTCGCATGGGATTTGAATCTAGTGCTCGGTCAACTTATGAAGCCACCTTTTGAGCCAATGTTTTCCACCTCCTTGAAATTTCTTTCCTGGAAGGTCATCTTCCTCATTGCAGTCACTTCGGCTCGCCGCATCAGTGAGCTGCAGGCTTTAGTGGCTAATCCACCTTACACAAGATTTCATCATGATAAGGTGGTCCTTAGGACGAATCCCCACTTTATGCCTAAAGTGGTCTCGCCTTTTCATCTTAATCAAGAGGTATATCTACCTGTCTTTTTTCCAGCTCCTCATGCATCCAATGCAGAGAGGAACCTTCATACTCTGGATTGTAAAAGAGCTCTCGCTTTTTACCTTAATAGGACTCAGCCACATCGAAAGTCTTCTCAACTTTTTGTGGCCCTTGATCCTTCCCATTTGGGACTTCCAGTCTCCAAGCGTACACTTTCCAATTGGATTGCTCAGTGTATTTCTTTTGCTTACCAGAGCAAAAACATTTCTCTGGAAGGCCATGTCACTGCTCACAATGTGAGGGCCATGGCAACTTCTATGGCTCATCTGCACTCTGTTTCCATAGATCAGATCTGTCGAGCCGCTACCTGGGCTTCGGTTCATACCTTCACAGCCCATTACTGTTTGGACAAGGACTCCCGCCGGGATGCCTTGTTTGGCCAGGCTGTCCTCAAGCACCTGTTCCATTCCTAAACAACTCCTGCCCACCTTCCCAGAATGGATGCCTGAGATCCATACGAAGATGGCGAACCTTTACAGGGGATCCCATGCATCTAAGCTAGGGAGTCCCCATATGTGAGGACTTATTCCTGCTTGTTCCTGGAGATAGCACAGTTACTTACCTGTAACAGGTGATCTCTGGGAACAGCAGGAATTAGTCCTCACAACCCACCCACCTCCCCTAGGAGTTGTATCTTTTATCTATCTATCTTCCTGTCCTCTCTCTGTTGACTCAGCTATAAACTCGAAACTGAGGAGAGCTGTTCAGGAAGGCGGGAAGGCAGTGCGCATGTGCAGTGGGAGGTCCCAAAAGCTTCTATTCTAAGAAGCTGGGGAGCTTTCCCGCACGGGCTCCGTCGGTACCGACGTACCCATATGTGAGGACTAATTCCTGCTGTTCCCAGAGATCACCTGTTACAGGTAAGTAACTGTGCTCTCACTGCTCTACACTCTTTGCACATGCTCTATGCTTCTATGGATAGCGGCGATTAGTATATGCTTTATATTTATATAGTGGTGGCACTCGCTACTCTACACTCTTTACACGTGTTCTATGCTTCTATGGATAGCAGCGATTAGTATGTGCTTTATATTTATATAGTGGTGGTACTCACTGCTCTACACTCTTTACACATGTTCTGTGCTTCTATGGATAGCGGCGATTAGTATATGCTTTATATTTATATAGTGGTGGCACTCACTGCTCTACACTCTTTACACATGTTCTGTGCTTCTATGGATAGCGGTGATTAGTATATGCTTTATATTTATATAGCGGCGGCACTCACTGCTCTACACTCTTTACACATGTTCTATGCTTCTATGGATAGGGGCAATTACTATATGCTTTATATTTATATAGTGGCAGCACTTGCTGCCTTATACTCTTTACACATGTTCTATGCTTCTGTGGATAGCGGTGATTAGTATATGCTTTATATTTATGTAGCGGAGGCTGTCACTACTCTACACTTTTTACACATGTTCTACCCTTCTATGGATAGCGGTGATTAATATATGCTTTATATTTATATAGTGGTGGCACTCACTGCCCTACACTCTTTACACATGTTCTATGCTTCTATGGATAGCGGCGATTAATATATGCTTTATATTTATATAGTGGTGGCACTCACTGCTCTACACTTTTTACACATGCTCTATGCTTCTAAGGATAGCGGTGATTAGTATATGCTTTATATTTATATAGCGGGGCACTGAATGTTCTACAATCTTTATACATGTTCTACGCTTCTAAGGATAGCAGCGATTAGTATATGCTTTATATTTATATAGCGGTGGCACTCACTGCTCTACACTCCTTACACATGTTCTACGCTTCTATGGATAGTGGTGATTAATATATGCTTTATATTTATATAGCGGTGGCACTCACTGCTCTATACTCTTTACATATGTTCTACGCTTCTTTGGATAGCTGCGATTAATATATGCTTGATAGTTATATAGTGGTGGCACTCACTGCTCTACACTCCTTACACATGCTCTATGCTTCTATGGATAGCGGTGATTATATTACACATGTTCTATGCTTCTATGGATAGCGGCGATTAGTATGTGCTTTATATTTATATAGTGGTGGTACTCACTGCTCTACACTCTTTACACATGTTCTGTGGTTCTATGGATAGCGGCGATTAGTATATGCTTTATATTTATGTAGCGGAGGCTGTCACTACTCTACACTCTTTACACATGTTATACCCTTCTATGGATAGCGGTGATTAATATATGCTTTATATTTATATAGTGGTGGCACTCGCTGCTCTACTCTCCTTACACATGCTCTATGCTTCTAAGGATAGCGGTGATTAGTATATGCTTTATATTTATATAGCGGCGGCACTCACTGCCCTACACTCTTTACACATGTTCTATGCTTCTATGGATAGGGGCAATTACTATATGCTTTATATTTATATAGTGGTGGCACTCACTGCTCTACACTCTTTACACATGTTCTTTGCTTCTATGGATAGCGGCGATTAGTATATGCTTTATATTTATATTGCGATGGCACTCGCTGCTCTACACTCTTTACACATGTTCTATGCTTCTATGGATAGCGGCGATTAGTATATGCTTTATATTTATATAGTGGTGGCACTCACTGCTCTACACTCTTTACACATGTTCTATGCTTCTATGGATAGCGGCGATTGGTATATGCTTTTTCCTATTCGTCTCTCCGGGCCAGTCCAGGGTACCTTCGGGTTGTCAATCCCCTTCAGCAGCTGAGGACTGAAAACTAAACGTTTTTGCTGACAGGCTATAGCCACTCCCCCTTGTGACAGCTCTCCAGTCTTCAGTCCTCAGCAGCTGAACAGGGCGTGGAAAGCTGACAGGCTCCTAGACAGTGCAGCAGAACTCTTAATTTCAGGTTTTATTGAGAAGGTTTGGCTCTAGCAGGGCTGTAACCTCTCTCTTCTTATATTACATATCTCTTCCCTTGTTTTTCTTCAATTAAGCTAATTGAAAAAAAAATAAAAATGGAAGCAGATCCCTGATTGCCGATCCGGCAGCGTTCACGAAGGCAGAGCCTGTCTTTGATAGTGAACCGGGTTCATTTTCGCAGGGGGATTGTTCCTGGGAGCCCCAGGTTTCACCCGCCTATCTTCGGCAGACGCGATTCTTCCTTTCCACTAGCAGCGGGACTCGGGAGATCAGAGCTGTCAGGGCTGCGAGCAGGTGTGTTGTTTTTTTTCTACAGTCGGGGGTTTCCGCGGCGTGTGTTTAGCAGTGAAGTTTCTTTCCTTGGTTAAACTGCCGGCAGGTCAGGTCGTCGGCTGCAGGTTCGCCGCATTTTTTGTCTTAGCGGGCAATGGAAGGCAAAGGGGATTCTCAGTCACCTCACAGCCGGTTAGATCAGGCGGGAACGGCAGCCATTTTGCAGGAGCGCGCCGTTTCTCCCGCTAAACAGCACAAGTAGGGGAAAAGGAAATTGAAGAGTGTAAAGGAAGATTCCTCTGCTTTAAAGGAACAGCGCAAGGTGCCTGAAGCTCAGGAGTCTCTTGCTGCTTTATTTTCCCCAGATTTTATTTTAGCTCTTCATAGAGCTTATACTTTAAAAGTTTCCCAAGTGAAAAAGGATTCCTTAGCTCCCTCCCTTGGTGAAGGGCTTCAGTTGGGGGATACTAAGCTGGATCCTGGAGAAGGTTCCTCTCTCACAGGGGCAGGCGATCCTACTGACGTGCAGAGCTTAGAGCCGCAGCTGCCAGGGTCTCACAAAAGGGAGGAGGCAGACTCTTTTTCTGAGACAGGGTTTGATCCTTGGCCGAGTGAGCTGGAGGATGGCGAACTGGTGCCTGGCGAAGATCCCAATCTCTTTCGGGTTTTCCGTAAAGAGGAGTTGGGGGCTCTAATTACACAATCATTGGCTGCCTTAAATATCCTCCTTCCTGCGGTGGAACAGGAGCCTCTGGAGTATCCTTTATTACAAGGTTTTAAGATGGAGCAACGTTGCTTTCCGGTTCACCGAGTGATTAAGCAGATGATAGAGTCTGAGTGGGAGTGTCCGGAGGCTACTCTGAGGGGCGGTCGCGCTCTAGGTCGCCTTTATCCTGTTCCGCAAGAGGAGAAAGAGTTGATGAAGATGCCTAAGGTGGATGCTCTCGTGTCGGCAGTGACAAAGAAGACTACGATTCCGGTAGAGGGCGGAGCAGCTCTTAAAGATCTACAGGATCGCAAGCTGGAGTCACTGCTAAAGCAGTCCTTTGATTCTTGTGCGCTAGCTCTACAGGCTTCTATTTGTGGAGCATATGTTTCTAGAGCTTCGATCCGTTGGCTCCAAGGAGAGTCTCCTTCAGATGCTTCTGCGGAGGCTTCCTCAGAGGGAGCGAAGTTGGAATCGGCGGCAGCCTATATGGCGGATGCCTTTTATGACTTAGTTCATATCTCGGCAAAGTCCATGGCATCCTTGATTGGGGCTTGACGGTTCCTTTGGCTAAGGAATTGGTCGGCTGACGCATCTTCAAAAGCAAGGCTCAGTAAACTCCCTTATAAGGGCAAGCTGCTTTTTGGGGAGGCCTTGGAGAAGATTGTAAAAGATTTGGGGGATGCCAAAGGGGGTCGTTTGCCAGAGGATCGGCCTAATATCCCTAGACAACCTTCTACACTGCGAGGGCAAGGAAAGGATTTTCGTAGATTTCGAGGAGCACATTTTTCACCCTATCCCAGAGGTCGTTTTGTTCCTAGAGGTCAGTCCTTTCGTGGGACAAGAGGTTTTGGTAGAGGCTATTTCAATGCCCAGCAAACTGCCACAAAAAAGCCACAATGAAGGTCAGCTGGTCCAGGAGGAGATACCAGTAGGAGGTTGCTTACAGGGGTTTCTCTCTGCCTGGACCGCAATAACTACAGACCGATGGGTGCTGGAAATCATCCGAGATGGGTATGCACTGGAGTTCGCTCAGCCGCTTCAAGAGGCCTTCTTGGTGTCTCCTTGTGGTCACGGAGCCAAGAGGCAAGCGATAGAGGACACTCTGTTACGCTTACTACAGCTGCAGGCAGTTGTTCCGGTGCCTCCAGACCAGTTAGGGTTCGGTCGATACTCGATTTATTTTGTAGTCCCCAAAAAGGAGGGTTCCTTTCGGCCTATTCTAGACCTCAAGTACGTAAACCGGGCTTTGAGAGTCCCTCATTTTCGGATGGAAACTCTGAGATCAGTGATTCGTTCAGTACGGCCAGGAGAGCTTCTCTCCTCAATAGATCTCACGGAAGCTTATCTTCACATCCCGATCAGACCGGATCATCAGCGTTTTTTAAGATTTGCAGTTCCCGCAGGCCATTTTCAGTTTCGAGCGTTGCCGTTCGGCTTGGCAATGGCTCCGCGAACCTTTACGAAGGTAATGGTGGTAGTCGCGGCAGCCTTGCGGATGGAAGGTATTCAGGTTCATCCTTATCTGGACGATTGGTTAATCAGAGCAAGTTCTCTGCAGGAATCCGTCAGGGCTACCTCTCGAGTGGTGCAAGTCTTGGAACAGCTCGGTTGGGTAATCAACCGTACGAAGAGTCAGCTTCAGCCGCACTCCCGGCTGGTGTATCTGGGAGCAGAGTTCGACACAGAGCGCGGATTGGTCTTCTTGCCAGAGGGCAGAGTACTAAAGTCAAAACCTTCTTGCGACTCCGAGCTCCCTCGGCGTGGAGGTATTTACAGCTCTTGTTGTCCATGGCTGCGGTCTTGGATCTGGTGCCCTGGGCCAGGGCGCACATGCAACCGTTGCAACAGGCGTTGCTATCCAGATGGTCTCCCCAACTCCATCCCTTATCAAGCAGGCTTTTCTTTCCGGACCTGGTGCACGGCAGTCTAAGCTGGTGGCTCGTTCAGGACCATCTGCGGGCAGGAGTTCCGTTGGAACTTCAAGATTGGATGTTGGTGACGACAGACGCCAGTTTATCGGGCTGGGGAGCTCATTGTCAAGCTCAGGTAGCTCAGGGGTCCTGGTCTCCGGAAGAGACTGCTCTTTCGATCAATCTTTTGGAGCTCAGAGTGGTTCGTTTAGCGCTTCTCTCCTTCGCTCCGTTCCTCAAGGGCAGAGCGGTTCGAGTCTTTTCAGACAATGCAGTGACAGTATCGTACATCAATCACCAGGGGGGCACGGGCAGTGCTCTGTTGCTAGCGGAGAGTCAGTTGTTAATGTTCTGGGTGGAAACCCATCTAGCGGCCTTGTCCGCGGCGCATGTGGCAGGAAAAGACAATGTCCAGGCCGATTATCTCAGTCGCAATGTTCTCGATCCCGGGGAGTGGGAATTGAATGCGGTGATTTTTCACAACATTACGAGACGCTGGGGGCGGCCAGCAATGGATCTGATGGCCTCACTCAGCAATGCGAAAGCATCGAGATTTTTCAGCAGACGCAGAGAACACATGTCCGAAGGGCTGGAAGCTTTGGTTCAGCCTTGGCCATTGGACAGGCTTCTGTACGTCTTTCCTCCGTGGCCCATGATCGGCCGCATCGTTCAGCATATAGCAGGTCACAGGGGATCGGTGATTCTCATTGCGCCGGATTGGCCCAGAAGGCCTTGGTATGCGGATCTGAGGCGTCTTCTGGTGGATTCTCCTTGGAGGTTACCGGTTCGATGCAACTTACTGAGTCAGGGTCCCATTCTAATGCCGCAGGTGGATCGCTTCTTGCTTACGGCTTGGCTCTTGAAAGGGAACGGTTGGGACGCAAAGGATACTCGTCCTCAGTAGTGGCTACAATGTTGCAGTTGAAAAGAAGATCTACGTCTTTAGCCTATGTGCGCGTACGGCAGGTGTTTGAGTCTTGGTGTTCACAACGTAGCGTTCGTCCTTTTTTGGTGGCCTTGCCCGAGATTTTATCGTTCCTTCAAGAAGGCTTGCAGAAAGGTTTGGCTCTTAATACTTTGAAAGTCCAGGTAGCTGCCTTGGCTTGCTATAGGAGAGCGGTGCATGGCAAGAGGTTGTCGTCACATTCGGATGTCGTGCGTTTTCTTCGTGCGGTAAAGATAATTAGGCCACCGGTGCGGCAAGTGGTACCGGCCTGGGATTTGAATCTCGTGTTAGAAGCTCTAACTCAACCTCCCTTTGAGTCAGGGTCATTGGGAGGCTTGAGAGAATTGTCGTGGAAAACCGCGTTTCTTGTTGCCTTGTGTTCGGTGCGCAGGATTTCCGATCTGCAAGCTCTTTCTTGCAGGGAGCCGTACCTTCAATTTTTGCCGGAAAGGGTGCTCCTGCGGACGGTGCCTTCGTTTCTACCCAAGGTGGTGTCGTCGTTCCACATTAATCAAAGAATTGCTCTTCCCACTTTTGCTGATCTTCATGGGTCGCGAATGGATAAGTCTTTGCGGAAGATGGATTTACGGCGTGTCTTGAAGAAGTACCTTAGAGCCACACAGCCTTTCAGAAGGTCGGATAGGCTGTTTGTTCTGTATGGTGGTCTGCGGAAGGGACAGGCGGGTACTAAGGTGTCGATTGCCCGATGGGTGACACGGACGGTGATAGCGGCTTATGAAGCGGGAGGTAGGTCACCTCCGGTTGGTCTCAAGGCTCATTCTACGCGAGGACAAGCGACTTCTTGGGCGGAGATACCCTTGGTTTCTCTGGTAGATATTTGCAGAGCCGCGACGTGGTCTTCTCTCCATACGTTCACAAAGCATTATAGGTTAGATGTTCAAGCCAGGGAGGATGCGAAAGTGGGGGCCTCTGCCGTTGTAGCGGGGCTCGCGGGTCCCTCCCGACTTTAGGCACTGCTTTGGTACTGCCCGAAGGTACCCAGGACTGGCCCGGAGAGACGAATAGGAAGGAGAAATTAGACCTTACCTGCTAATTGTCTTTCCTTGAGTTCTCTCCGGGCCAGTCCAGGGCCCACCCAATCTTAGCGCAGCATTCATGAGGAGCTTATGGTTTGTGGTTCCGCATCCTCAGGTTCCAAGAGACTAACTTTTTCTCTGGTGGATGTGGTGTTTGGGGCTCCCTTCGGGGTAGTTGGAGCTCAAAGCGGAAATAAAAAAGAAAAAAAAAAAAGAACAAAACAAAACTGAATACAATGGAAGAGAAATGTTCTCATCCACACAGGCGCAGTTGGGTAGGCTGGGAACAGACAAGCTGTGTGGGGATCTTGTTTCGCAGTTCGGTTTTTGTTACTGTTTCTTGTTTTTGCGTTTCTATGGTTCCGAAGACGTTTGAAATTTGCACGGTTACGCTGCTTTGCTAGAAAAGACTGGAGAGCTGTCACAAGGGGGAGTGGCTATAGCCTGTCAGCAAAAACTTTTAGTTTTCAGTCCTCAGCTGCTGAAGGGGATTGACAACCCGAAGGTACCCTGGACTGGCCCGGAGAGAACTGAAGGAAAGACAATTAGCAGGTAAGGTCTAATTTCTCCATATTTATATAGTGGCGGCACTCACTGCTCTACGCTCTTTACACATGTTCTATGCTTCTATGGATGGCGGCGATTAGTATATGCTTTATATTTATATAGTGGCAGCACTCACTACTCTACACTCTTTACACATCCTCTATGTTTCTATATATAGCGGCGATTAGTATATGCTTTATATTTACTAATCTTACTAATCTGATCTGTTTTTTGTCTTACTAATCTGATCTGTTTTTTTGAAGGTGTGCATAAACAGGTAGACAAAGGTGAGTCGGTGGATATAGTGTATCTGGACTTTCAGAAAGCTTTTGACAAGGTCCCCCATCAGAGACTTTTGGCGAAGCTAAAAAGTCATGGGATAGGAGGCAGTGTACTATTGTGGATCGGGAACTGGTTAAAAGATAGAAAGCAGAGGGTAGGGCTAAATGGCCAATATTCCCAATGGAAAAAGGTGAATAGCGGAGTACCCCAGGGATCTGTACTGGGTCCGCTACTTTTTGACATATTCATAAATGACCTGGAAAAGGGAATAACTAGTGAGGTTATCAAATTTGCAGATGACACAAAACTGTTTAAAGTTGTTAAAACCCAAGAGGATTGTGGAAAACTGCAGGAGGATCTGGATAAATTGGAAGACTGGGCATCCAAATGGCAGATGAAATTTAATGTGGACAAGTGCAAAGTTATGCACCTAGGAAAGAACAACCCACACTATAGTTACACGATGCAAGGCTCCACATTAGAAACCACCACCCAGGAAAAAGATTTAGGAGTCATCGTGGATAACATGTTAAAACCCTCCGCCCAGTGTGCAGCGGCAGCCAAGAAAGCAAATAGAATGCTAGGTATCATAAGGAAAGGGATGGAGAATAAAACAAAGGATATTATAATGCCTCTGTATCGCTCCATGGTACGACCGCACCTTGAATATTGTGTGCAATTCTGGTCACCGTATCTTAAAAAGGACATAGAGTTATTAGAAAAAGTACAGAGAAGAGCCACCAAATTGGTGAAGGGGATGGAAGGCTACTCCTATGAAGAGAGGCTAAAAAGGTTAGGGCTCTTTAACCTAGAAAAGAGACGGCTGAGGGGAGATATGATAGAGGTGTATAAATTAATGAATGGAGTGGAACGGATAAACGTGGATCAATTGTTTACGCTATCAGAATATAGAAGGACTAGGGGACATGTAATGAAGCTACAGGGTAAACTATTTAAGACAAATAGGAGAAAATATTTCTTCACTCAACGTGTAATCAAACTCTGGAATCTGTTACCGGAGGATGTAGTAAGGGCTGTTAGTATAGCTGGGTTTAAAAAAGGTTTGGACAAGTTCCTGGAGGAAAGGTCCATAAACCACTATTAAAAAGGGACCCAGGATATCAATGCTTGGCCTAGTACAAGCACTGCAGAACCTGTGTCTTTTGGGGAAACTGCTAGGTACGTATGACCTAGATTGGCCACTGTTGGAAACAGGATACTGGACTTGATGGACCTCGGTCTGACCCAGTATGGCATTTCTTATGTTCTTATGTTCTTATTTATATAGTGGCGGCACTCACTGCCCTACACTCTTTACAGATGTTCTACGCTTCTATGGATACCGGTGATTAATATATGCTTTATATTTATATAGTGGTGGCACTCAATGCCCTACACTCTTTACACATGTTCTATGCTTCTATGGATAGCGGTGATTAATATATGCTTTATATTTATATAGTGGTGGCACTCACAGCCCTACACTCTTTACACATGTTCTATGCCTCTATGGATAGCGGTGATTAATATATGCTTTATATTTATATAGAGGTGGCACTCACTGCCCTACGCTCTTTACACATATTCTATGCTTCTATGGATAGCGGCGATTACTGTATGCTTTATATTTATATAGTGGTGGCACTCACTGCCCTACACTCTTTACACATGTTCATTGGTTCTATGGATAGCGGCGATTAGTATATGCTTTATATTTATCTAGTGGAGGCACTCACTGCCCTACACCTTTTACACATGTTCTACGCTTCTATGGATAGCGGCGATTAATATATGCTTTATAGTTATATAGGGGCGGCAGTCACTGCTCTACACTCTTTAAACATGCTCTATGCTAATATGGATAGCTGCGATTAGAATATGCTTTATATTTATATAGTGGTGGCACTCACTGCTCTACTCTCCTTACACATGCTCTATGCTATGGATAGCGGCAATAAGCATATGCTTAAAATTTATATAGCGGAGGCACTCACTGCCCTACACTCTTTACACATGCTCTATACGTCTATGGATAGCGGCGATTAGTATATGCTTTATATTTATATAGTGGTGGCACTCGCTGCTCTACACACTTTACACATGTTCTATGCTTCTATGGATAGCGGCGATTAATATATGCCTTATATTTATATAGTGGTGGCACTCACTGCCCTACGCTCTTTACACATGTTCTTTGCTTCTATGGATAGCGGCGATTAGTGTATGCTTTATATTTATATAGTGGTGGCACTCGCTGCTCTACACACTTTACACATGTTCTATGCTTCTATGGATAGCGGCGATTAGTGTATGCTTTATATTTATATAGTGGTGGCACTCGCTACTCTACACTCTTTACACATGTTCTATGCTTCTATGGATAGCGGCGATTAATATATGCCTTATATTTATATAGTGGTGGCACTCACTGCCCTACGCTCTTTACACATATTCTATGCTTCTATGGATAGCGGTTATTACTGTATGCTTTATATTTATATAGCGGAGGCACTCACTGCTCTACTCTCCTTACACATGCTCTATGCTTCTATGGATAGCGGTGATTAATATATGCTTTATATTTATATAGTGGTGGCACTCACAGCCCTACACTCTTTACACATGTTCTATGCTTCTATGGATAGCGGTGATTAATATATGCTTTATATTTATATAGAGGTGGCACTCACTGCCCTACGCTCTTTACACATATTCTATGCTTCTATGGATAGCAGCGATTACTATATGCTTTATATTTATATAGTGGTGGCACTCACTGCCCTACACTCTTTACACATGTTCATTGGTTCTATGGATAGCGGCGATTAGTATATGCTTTATATTTATATAGTGGTGGCACTCACTGCTCTACTCTCCTTACACATGCTCTATGCTATGGATAGCGGCAATTAGTATATGCTTAAAATTTATATAGCGGCTGCACTCACTGCGCTACACTCTTTACACATGCTCTAAAATTCTATGGACAGTGGCGATTAGTATATGCTTTATATTTATATAGTGGCGGCGCTCACTTCTCCACACTCTTTACACATGTTCTATGCTTCTATGGATAGCGGTGATTAGTATATGCTTTATATTTCTTTAGTGGCGGCACTCCCTGCCCTACACATTTTACACATGTTCTATGCTTCTATGGATAGCGGCGGTTAGTATATGCTTTATAGTTATATAGTGGCAGCACTCACTGCTCTACACTCTTTACACATGTTCTATGCTTCTATGGATAGCGGCGGTTAGTTTTGTCACCCTTAGCCACCCCACAGCCTAGGCATATAGGGTTAAGCTGCCTGGGATCCCTTATTCAGACAGCATGGCAGGGCTTTGAGCATGCACTACCTCATGGGAGTTGTAGTACCACTTTTACTATCCAAATAAAGAGCAGTTGTGAACGAATGGTTTCAGGCAAAAATGACAGGATTTTATTTCCCCTCTGGGCAGATTCAAAACAAAGGAAATTCAGGACAAATAGCCATACATCTCTGGCAGGAAAAACAATAGAAGAACTAACAAAAATATCTTCTTACTTCAGCATGTGCCTTTGCTTCACAGCACTCAAAGTTAAACAAACACTTCTCAGACCAAAAACGTTTGTGCTTTCTCTCTGCTGATTCATACAGTTCTCTGAACAGCCTGGCTTTAGCACAATGAAATTATATCATCGGTACTAGACAGTGTACAGTCCATTTGTTCTTCTACTATATTTTCTACAACCGGTTCTGTTTGTTTATTTATTTATTTACATTCTCATATATACCGTGCTATTCTGCATCAGTGCAGTTTACATTGAACAAACTGAAATTACATTGAACAGGGCATTATAACTTGGTGATAACTATTTTACAGGGAACATGGGCTATGGAGGGTTAAGTGGCTTGCCCAAGACCACAAGGAGCACCTGTGGGACTAGAAACCCCAGTCCTTCCGGCCCAAGGTTGCTGTCCTCTAGTGGGATTTGAACCCCCGACCTTCCGGCCTGAAGTACCTTGCCCCAACCACTAGGCCACTCCTCCACTCCATTCTCCATTCTGTCTCCATTGCTTCATACTGGCTATCAGCTGGGTAAGTTTGAAACTTGTTACATGGCGTTTCTAAGCACACACCCAGTTTCTCTTCTCGAGGCTTCTCCTTACAGCACTCTAACAGATATGGTTGAGAATTACCATATATACTGGATTTAGCAGGAAGAGAGTCCCACCCTTCTGGGTTAGCATAAGACAAATTCTTAAAAGCAGTTTTATCTCTGAGCCAATTACTTAGCCTACCTTTTGGCTTTTGTACAGGAGAACTTCTCAGTACTGCAGGGTCAGCTAAGGTTCCAAACCTTGGAGTTTGTGAGTGCTCCCAAATTAGCCTTCCTGGTATTCTTTCCCTTTGGCTGCCTTTCAGACACGGCACCAAACCTGGGCTGTTTCTACCTGGCTTCTGGGCACTGGTTCTCCAATTGTTTCTCTTGCTGGTTTCCCTCTCAGACTTATACCTCAGAGAGTCCTCTCCCAACTTCAGCTCCTCTGAGTTCTCACTCCAATACAGCTCCTTTTCTGCTTCAAATTCTCGTTTCTGTTCTGAATCTGGCTCTGACTCCGACTCCAACTCTGGCTCTCTCGCTCTCTCTCCCGCTCTGGCTCTGACTTTCTCTCTAATGAGCATTTCTTATATCCCTGCTTTCTAGGGTTTAATTTAGCCCTTCCCCCGACCAGGTGCTTTGCCTCAACTCCTGACTGTGGGGATAAACTGCAGCAGGGGCGTGTTTTCCTCTCTCGTGACTCATTCTGCTTGTGGTTTCCCTGGAAACCATGAGCCATGTACTTTAGCTGCCTGTCAGCTATTGAAGCCAATTCTTCTGTTTCACTTATCTCTACGGGATCAGAGGGACCTTCTACATCACAGATCCCTCCCCTTAAGATATTACGGGCTGCCGGATATTTAGACGGCTAGCACGTAATCTCTAACAATGGGCTCCTGTGTTTTTCCATACTAGCCAACCTTACTGTCGCTGACCTCTCTTGCCAGGGTTTTAAAACATTTACGTGATATATTTGGCGGTGCCCCTTATTTTCTACAGCGTAGGAAACGGGACCTACCCTTTCTACCACTGTACACGGCCCCTTCCATCGAGACTCAAACTTGGGTCCTGCATCAGCCACCAAAATTATTACTTTATCCCCTACGGCCAATTGGCGGGGTTTCGTCCCTCGATCATAATATCGTTTTTGATGTTGCTGACTAGCTCGCAAATTCCCTATGGATGTTTGGGAGGTCCTTTTCAGGCGTTTTTTCAGATCTTTAAGAAACTGGGGTACCCCGATTTCCTCTCTGTCCGGTTCCACCCACTGCTCACGTAATATATCTAGAATCCCTCTGGGAGCTTGGCCAAACAACAATTCGTAGGGCAATGCCCCTAAGGACGCTTGTATGCGTTCCCGGCATGCATATAAAACGAATGGCAACAAAGTGTCCCATTCGGTCATTTTACCATTAGGCCACGCCTTAGCATTTGTTTAATGGTTTGGTTCATCCTTTCTACCAGCCCGTTGGACTGGGGATGATAGGCAGCCATGCGTACATGATGTATTCCAAAAGCATCCCATACCATAGCTAGATATTTGGACATAAAATTGCTTCCCTGGTCTGTGAGTATTTCTTGTGGGAAACCGACTTCGCAGAACAATTTAACTAACTCTAAAGTGATTGTTCTAGCTGAGGTACTTCGTAGTGGTATTGCCCAGGGAAAACGAGTAGCCTGGTCTACAATTACTAAAATATATTGAAAGCCTCTTGGGGTCTTCACCAGGGGTCCTATAATGTCCATCGCCATCCGGTGGATCGGCGTGGATATTGCGGGCGTGGGTATCATGGGTACGGCCCTTGGCTTAGAGGAAGTAACCCGTTGAAAAGTGGGACATGATTCGCAGTAGCGGGTAGTTTCTTTAAAGACCCCTGGCCAGTAGAAACGGGCCAGGATTTGGTCCAATGTCCCTTGGATTCCCTTGTGGCCCCCTATAGGGTGGTCGTGGGCCAACCGCATAACTACTGCCTTGAACGTAGTTGGCACCACTAGCTGTTTTCTTACGGCCCCTGTATGTGGGTTGTTACTTTCTCGATAAAGCACATCTTTATCCAAGAGAAATCTGGGAAGGGTATTTCTATCTTCTTGCGCATATTCAAAGGCACGCTTCAAAGTGGGGTCGGCTTGCTGTTCCTTTGGAAAGGACGGAAATTTTTTAACAAGCTCTGTGGGAACCCAGGGTAACCCATCTCCGGCCTCTAATCCATCCCTCCCTTGGGTTCTACGCTGCCTTTCTTGCTGCCTCTCAGCTTTCCCCTTCCTAACCCTCTTTGATGGGGTGTTGACGAGATCATTATGTATTGGCAGTGTACCTGATACCTCCTCTTCCCTTCCCCCTTCCCGCTCAGGGGAGTCCTCCCTATTCTGGGATGATCCTTCTATCTCTTCTGCTGGGACAACCTTAACGCCCGAGGTTCCTGCCTGGGACCGGGTAGACACTAGGCCCGTTTTCTCCCCAAGGCCCTTCTCTATCCCTTGGCAGAATGGGGGCCAATCTCTCCCCAAGATAATATCATATAAAAGTTTTGGGACTATGGCCACCCGCACCTCTCTTTTGGCTCCCAGCCCTTTTACCGATAGCTTATACAAGGGGTAATACGAAGCTGCCCCATGTACGCATCGTATTTTAACCCGCCCCTCTGCTTGACTCGGTGCTGATCGCAGGCGGGCTTCGATGTCCTGCCAGAGCTTCTGCGATACCATGCTCTGATCAGCACCCGAGTCAAGCAGTGCCTGGGCTTCAATGCCTTCCACTTGCACCTGTAACAAAAATCCTTCATGGGTTTGTTTCTCACTCCCAGACACCAGCGCTGTGCGCAACACACAATCTCTGCGAAAATGTCCCATTTTTCAAAAATTAAAACATTTCCCCTTAGAGAAAGGTACAGCAGTATTTTCATTGGGCAATCTACTTCTTGTGGACTTTTCTGATCTCCCAAAGTTAGTAGTTTTAACCAGCTTCAGAACGCCTTCTTTTGAGGTCCCGGCTAACTCGGCCTCAAAATATCGCTCTGTGAGGTTAGCTGCTTCCTCCGTGGTTTTACAACTCTGGAGCATCAGATAAGCCTTGTCAGACGGCTGCCTGGGTGAGAATCTTCAGTCTTGTCAAGTGCATATATCTATATGATTTGCAAGGTATTGTGGGCAATGTAGTTCATTCACACCAGACACAGCTGCTGACAATAATTTAGTTGTGCTCTTGGGTAAAGCCAATAAGATATTTATTTATGGGGTTATTTCTCCCAACACAGATATGCTTGGTAGCACATAAATTAGGTTACTTGCTTTCAGTGTTAACTTGGAAAAACAAAGTCAAAATCAGGAAAACAACAAATGAAAAGCCACACAGCAAGAAACAAACTGTTCTTTTCAGGTTAACTTCTGATTACTTCCCACATAGATACAGAAGTGATTCTCTCCTAGCTCACAAGCAATTAGGTAAGGCTTAATTGCTAGCAGTTACCAGCTGAAACCCCTTAGCTGGCTTGCCTTCCACTGTGTGGGTCAAATCCTGCTTCAGGAGCTTTTCTGAGTAGATTAAAGAACAAATTTGTATTTCTTTGTGATGGTTGCTGTACTTTATAACAGAAAGTTACCAACGGAGTTTAGATAGAGAGCAGTCCATATAAACAGGATCCTCATCTGCTATTATTCCCCCTTGTTCAAAAAGCATGGGTTCAATATCATGGATTGGCACAGATGAATCTCTCAATGGAGCATTTTCAGGAGAATACTTGTTTCCCTGCTGTCTTTCAAGGTTATAGCTAGGGCATAGATCAGTGTTCATACCTGAGCTTCCATTGCTGCTAGAGTTCCTCTCTATATAGCCTGGCCAGTATGTAGTCCAGTTCTTATGTCCAGCCTTCCAATCCAGATCCCTGGACACTGGATCTCTCTTCACATACTTTCTGGCACAGGTCTTAGGGTCCCTTCCACGTGCAGCCGTCTCCCTCACAGGTAGCCTCTGGTGATTCCTAGCTCTGCAGCACCATTCCTCTGGCTTTCCCCAGTCCAATGGTGTATGCTGGCCCTTGGAATACCTCCCAGTATACGTACTGCTTTGGACTCTTCTAGACCTCTCAAAGGCTTTTCTCTTCCTTCTCTTTCCCTCTCTGTCCGTCCGGTTTGGCTTCTGCTTCTGATGATCCTTCAGATGAAACTGAGGATAATTCTCTGGATATCCAAGGTGATCATGAAGATGGTCATCTGTAGAATAAACTCTACTCTTATTCTGCCTTGATGAGTGCTCCTCCCTAACACAGCACAGCTGTGCTGAATCAGGCCCTGCCCTTTGAGATGAGTGCTTAGGGATTACCTCATAGCCCTTTTGATTGAACACACGTTTTCTCACTTCAGCTCCTCTAATGGCTGTTGGAAACCTGGTGCATTCTGGGACTGGTAGTCTTTTATGGCAAAATTCTGTTTTCTTATTTCTACCAGAACTGACAGGTTGCTTGTTCAGAGTCACTTCACCTTTTCTATAGCTCCTTCCTGAGCTATGATAAGCTTCCTTATCACATACCCCCCTGCTTAAGTTATTACGGACTGGTGTAACTGGTGAAACTTCTTCTCTACAGTCCGTAATCCGGGAAAGGGCATCCGCGTTCTTGTGTAACTTCCCAGCACGATGTTCAACTTGAAAATCAAATGCCTGTAAGGCCATGTACCAGCGTGTCAACCTGGCATTGTGGTTCTTCATTTGCTGCAACCACTTAAGTGGGGCATGGTCCGTGACCAACTGGAACTTTCTCCCTGTAAGGTAAAACCTTAACGCCTCCACTGACCACTTGATAGCTAAACATTCTTTTTCTATTGTGGAATACTTTTGTTCAGCCGGTGACAACTTCCTGCTCAGGTACATCACAGGATGCTCCTCCCCATCATGACACTGGGATAGAACCGCTCCTAGCCCTACATCCGATGCATCGGTTTGAACCAGAAAGGGTTTCTTGAAGTCCACCCCTTTCAGTACCGGTCCTGTACACAATTTTCCTTTTAAGACTGAAAACGCTTTTTCAGCTTCAGGAGTCCACTTTAGCTGGTTTGGACAATTCTTCCGCAGCATATCCGTGAAAATTGCACTTTTCTCTGCGAATTGCTGTATAAACCTGCGGTAGTATCCAATAAGTCCTAAGAAACTTCTTAGTTGTTTCTTTGTTGTTGGAGGAGGAAAATTCCTGATGCTATCTACTTTACTCATTAGAGGTTTAATTTTTCCTCTTCCCACTAGGTGGCCCAGGTATTTTACCTCCCTATTTGCAAAGGCACACTTCTTCGGGTTTAAAGTGATTCCCGCTTGCTTCATGGAGCACAAGACTGCCCTGATCCTCTTTAGATGCTCCGCCCAGGTGTTACTATGGATTATGACATCATCCATATATGCAAAAGCATAATTTTGGTGGGGTCGAAGTACCTGATCCACTAACCTTTGGCAGGTAGCCGCTGCTCCATGCAGTCCGAAAGGCATCCTCTTGAACTGGAAAAGGCCAACGGGGGTGCTGAACGCAGTCTTCGGCTTCGACTCCCTGGTGAGAGGGATTTGCCAATATCCTTTTGTCATATCAAGGGTGGTTAAGTATTGAGCCTGTCCCAGCTGGTCCAACAGCTCTTCAATTCTTGGCATTGGATATGCATCAAAAACTGATATGACGTTTACCTGCCGGAAGTCAATACAAAATCTTAAAGATCCATCAGGCTTCGGCACCAGGACTATGGGGCTATTCCAGGGACTCTTTGACTCCTCTATTACTCCCATGTCCAACATCTCCTGGACTTGTGCCACTACTTCCTGTCTCTTGGCTTCAGGCAAGCGATATGGCCTTTGACGAACTAATTTCCCAGGTGGAGTTATTATTTCATGGGCAACCAAATGTGTCTCCCCAGGTATGGGTGCCAACACATCTGGGAATTCTTTAAGCAATTTCCTAATTTCTTCCTGTTGTACCACTGTCAGGTCCTCACCTATTTGGGGCTCTGATTTTTCTTTACAATCAGATACCTGGGGTCCCAAATCTTCCTCTTCATTCACCTCCCTCTCTCGGGCACAGGTGGCAGCTAGGCTTTTAACCCCTTTGACATCAGTAGAACCAAAGCCTTTGGTTCCACGTTCAGAATTCTCCAGGGATGTGACCTCCTCCACAGGTGGAAAACCCAGCCTCTCACAGATCAATTGGGCAATTCTGTCTCCTGTCTTCACGTGATAATCATTCTGTCCAAAATTAAACAACAGAACTTTAATATTGCCCCTGTAATCGGGATCAATTACTCCCGCACCCACATCGATGAAATATTTAAGGGCTAATCCGGACCTTGGGGCTACTCTCCCATAGCATCCAATAGGCATTTCCACTTGGAGACCAGTGTCCACCAGGGCTCTCCCTTGGCTAGGTACAGTCACATTTTCTATGCTGCACAGGTCAAACCCAGCAGCTTGAGGGGTTGCCCGCTTAGGAGCTTGGGCCTTCTCTGTGACCCTATGGTACTTTAGGACGAATGTCTGCTTTGGGGTAGCTTGGTCTTCTGGACGCTTAACCATCTTTTTAGCTGGGGTCTGAGGACTTCCAAATAAAGGCCTGGGAGCTATTACCATTAAACCTTCTCCCTCCTTCTTTCCTAGTCCTTCCACTAGACCCTGCTTAAATCTTGGCCAGTCTCTTCCTAGAACCAAATCAAAGGGTAGCCTAGGCACCACTGCTAACAGGACTTCCTCTTGTTCCCCCAGGCACTTATCCTTTAGCCTATAGGTGGGATATGATGTTGCAGCACCATGAATGCATCTGATGTGAACTTGGCTTTCAGGGGTTCTAGGCACAAATCCTTCTTGGGCCTCTATCCTCTTCCAAAGCCTTTTTGACATCATACTCTGGTCTGCCCCAGAGTCTAACAAAGCATTTGTGGTAATTCCTTGCACATCAACCATCAAAAGAAATCCTTCTTTGGGCTGTTTTAAATCCACACCCATTAAGCTAGTGTGTGTCTGGCATCCCTTTTTTAAATGTCCCCATTTTCCACACTTGAAACATTTCTTTCTATTCCACTGTGTCATCTGGTTTGATACAGTACATTCATTTTCAGAAACATTTTTAATTATTCTCTTTTCTGATACAGCACATCTTGCCTCAGCACCAATCTTCAGAGGGCCACCCATTCTATGGCAAGCCAGCGTGGCTTCCAAGAATCTCTCTGCTAGCATGGTTGCCTCTCCAAGATTTTGGCAATTTTGCTGTATAAGAAAAGTGTGCAAATCTTTAGGCACCACAGACATAAATTGTTCAAGCATTATAATATCTAATAACATTTCTACCGTCTTTTGCTCAGGCTCCAACCATTTTACAGCTAAACCTCTGATTCTCTGACTCAGAGCCCTGGGTGTTTCACCCACTCTCAATGTAGTAGCTCTAAACATTCGCCTATACTCTGAAATAGACAACCCTAGGCGATCCCTAATAGCAGCCTTTACATCCTTATAATTCAAAGCCTGGGCTGCTGGCATTGCTCTGTAAGCTGCAAGCGCCTCTCCAGTTAATGAGGCTGCCAGCCTTACTGCCCACTGGGTCTCTGGCCATGCTAATGCTTGTGCCACTCTTTCAAAAGACTCTAGAAAATCATCAACATTATCATCTGGAGTTAGCTTCCCAAAACTAAATGCCCCAATCCCTTGATTGAGTCCCACACTGTCCACATGTGGTGTACCAGTATTTACTGCTGGTCTTGCATCTGTTCCACTTTGGTTCTTCAGCTCAACTAGGGCTTGCACCAGATCAAGCACTGGCCTCTGCTGGTCCATTAAGGCTCTCATAGCAGTGTCCTGAGCCTGCTGTGCTAGCTCCTGCTGCCTGCTGAACTGGGCTGCCATCCACTGAGCTAGTTCCTTTGAATCCATCTTGAACCCTGTAAGAAAATACAAAGAAAAAAAACACAGTGCACCACCTTCCAAACAGGTGTTTTTTTCTACACTCTTTTTTTTTTTTTTCAATTACCCCGGTGCCTTACTCCCATCCACCACTAGACATGCCCAGGTACTTATTACCTTGTGCTAGTGATGAATCCAGCTCTGCACAGGGTCTTTTCCTCCTGGGACAGCTTCCTGGAACAACCCCTTTTCCTCCAAAATGTAGTTGAGGGAAAATCGTTTTTTTCCAGCTTTAAACTTGAACTTTAGTTGTAATCCTCAGCAAGTAAATCCCCTTTTGTGCAAAAGCACTCCGAAAAACTACGCCATTTGTCAGACGGCTGCCTGGGTGAGAATCTTCACAGTCTTGTCAAGTGCATATATCTATATGATTTGCAAGGTATTGTGGGCAATGTAGTTCATTCACACCAGACACAGCTGCTGACAATAATTTAGTTGTGCTCTTGGGTAAAGCCAATAAGATATTTATTTATGGGGTTATTTCTCCCAACACAGATATGCTTGGTAGCACATAAATTAGGTTTCTTGCTTTCAGTGTTAACTTGGAAAAACAAAGTCAAAATCAGGAAAACAACAAATGAAAAGCCACACAGCAAGAAACAAACTGTTCTTTTCAGGTTAACTTCTGATTACTTCCGACATAGATACAGAAGTGATTCTCTCCTAGCTCACAAGCAATTAGGTAAGGCTTAATTGCTAGCAGTTACCAGCTGAAACCCCTTAGCTGGCTTGCCTTCCACTGTGTGGGTCAAATCCTGCTTCAGGAGCTTTTCTGAGTAGATTAAAGAACAAATTTGTATTTCTTTGTGATGGTTGCTGTACATTATAACAGAAAGTTACCAACGGAGTTTAGATAGAGAGCAGTCCATATAAACAGGATCCTCATCTGCTATTATTCCCCCTTGTTCAACAAGCATGGGTTCAATATCATGGATTGGCACAGATGAATCTCTCAATGGAGCATTTTCAGGAGAATACTTGTTTCCCTGCTGTCTTTCAAGGTTATAGCTAGGGCATAGATCAGTGTTCATACCTGAGCTTCCATTGCTGCTAGAGTTCCTCTCTATATAGCCTGGCCAGTATGTAGTCCAGTTCTTATGTCCAGCCTTCCAATCCAGATCCCTGGACACTGGATCTCTCTTCACATACTTTCTGGCACAGGTCTTAGGGTCCCTTCCACGTGCAGCCGTCTCCCTCACAGGTAGCCTCTGGTGATTCCTAGCTCTGCAGCACCATTCCTCTGGCTTTCCCCAGTCCAATGGTGTATGCTGGCCCTTGGAATACCTCCCAGTATACGTACTGCTTTGGACTCTTCTAGACCTCTCAAAGGCTTTTCTCTTCCTTCTTCCAAAGGGTCTCTTTCCCTCTCTGTCCGTCCGGTTTGGCTTCTGCTTCTGATGATCCTTCAGATGAAACTGAGGATAATTCTCTGGATATCCAAGGTGATCATGAAGATGGTCATCTGTAGAATAAACTCTACTCTTATTCTGCCTTGATGAGTGCTCCTCCCTAACACAGCGCAGCTGTGCTGAATCAGGCCCTGCCCTTTGAGATGAGTGCTTAGGGATTACCTCATAGACCTTTTGATTGAACACACGTTTTCTCACTTCAGCTCCTCTAATGGCTGTTGGAAACCTGGTGCATTCTGGGACTGGTAGTCTTTTATGGCAAAATTCTGTTTTCTTATTTCTACCAGAACTGACAGGTTGCTTGTTCAGAGTCACTTCACCTTTTCTATAGCTCCTTCCTGAGCTATGATAAGCTTCCTTATCACAGCCTTCACTTCAGATGGTACAGCTTCCATAAACTGCTCTAGGACAATTGTATCAAGCACAGACTCGAGAGTCCTCTGCTCTGGAGTAAGCCATTTCCAAGCTAAACCTTTAATTCTATGAAACAGCGCTTTTGGGGTTTCATTAGGCTTCAACCTAGCCTCTCTAAACATGCGTTTATAGAATAAAGGGGTTAATCCTAATCTATCTTTGACAGCCTTTTTAACCTCATAATAATCTGATGCCAGCGTAGCAGGCATGGACTTATAAGCAGCCAGGGCCTCTCCTGAGAGTGACATGGCAAATCTTACTGCCCATTGTTCCCCAGGCCACTTAACAGCCTCAGCAATCTGTTCAAATGCTTCTATAAAGTCATCTAGATTATCATTAGGAGAAAACTGTCTTAGCGCTAAAGCGCTACCACTTTGTAGTCCTACCCCCTGGGTAAGCAAGGGAATAGCTTGTTCCTGGTCTTGTTGCTTCTTCAGTAACACCTCCAACAGTTCCATGAGAGGTTTCTGCTGGGCATGAATCGCAGCGGCACTCTGCTGCTGCATGTGACGTGTCATCTCCAGCTGTTTCTCCCATTGGACCGATATCCACCGTAACAGCTCCTGTGGATCCATCTTGGAACCTGCTGTTCCTGCAGAAACAGGGAAACAAAAAAGAGAGCACACCAAGTGCGGCACCCTAAAAAAAAACACACTTTTTTTTTTTCAACGGCTGTCTACAGCTGTAGAGCAATAACTCCCTTTCTCATCGGATATCCCCCTACACCCGTGCCCAGCTACCGTTACCTCGGCACTGTGTAGAGTCAGGCAATGAGAAAGTAGTTCCAATCCTTCTGACCGATTTGTCAGCCGATCCTGGATCGCCTTCTGCTCACTGGATAGCAGTTTTCTTTTCTTTATTGAAGTGAGGTTTTTTTTTCCTTTAAAATGTCCTTGTAATCCAAGTAAAAATCCGTAAAACTATGCCAAACCTGTCACCAGTAGCCACCCCACAGCCTAGGCATATAGGGTTAAGCTGCCTGGGATCCCTTATTCAGACAGCATGGCAGGGCTTTGAGTATGCACTACCTCATGGGAGTTGTAGTACCACTTTTACTATCCAAATAAGGAGCAGTTGTGAACGAATGGTTTCAGGCAAAAATGACAGGTTTTATTTCCCCTCCGGGCGGATTCAAAACAAAGGAAATTCAGGACAAATAGCCATACATCTCTGGCAGGAAAAACAATACAAGAACTAACAAAAATATCTTCTTACTTCAGCATGTGCCTTTGCTTCACAGCACTCAAAGTTAAACAAACACTTCTCAGACCAAAAATGTTTGTGCTTTCTCTCTGCTGATTCATACAGCTCTCTGAACAGCCTGGCTTTAGCACAATGAAATTATATCATCGGTAATAGACAGTGTACAATCCATTTGTTCTTCTACTATATTTTCTACAACCGGTTCTGTCTCCATTGCTTCATACTGGCGTTTCTAAGCACACACCCAGTTTCTCTTCTCGAGGCTTCTCCTTACAGCCCTCTAACAGATACGGTTGAGAATTACCATATATACTGGATTTAGCAGGAAGAGAGTCCCACCCTTCTGGGTTAGCATAAGACAAATTCTTAAAAGCAGTTTTATCTCTGAGCCAATTACTCAGCCTACCTTTTGGCTTTCGTACAGGAGAACTTCTCAGTACTGCAGGGTCAGCTAAGGTTCCAAACCTTGGAGTTTGTGAGTGCTCCCAAATTAGCCTTCCTGGTATTCTTTCACTTTGGCTGCCTTTCAGACACGGCACCAAACCTGGGCTGTTTCTACCTGGCTTCTGGGCACTGGTTCTCCAATTGTTTCTCTTGCTGGTTTCCCTCTCAGACTTATACCTCAGAGAGTCCTCTCCCAACTTCAGCTCCTCTGAGTTCTCACTCCAATACAGCTCCTTTTCTGCTTCAAATTCTCGTTTCTGTTCTGAATCCGGCTCTGGCCCTTGCTCCGGCTCTGGCTCTGATTCTGGCTCTGACTCCGACTCCAACTCCGGCTCTCTCTCTCGCTCTCTCTCGCTCTCTGGCTCTGACTTTCTCTCTAATGAGCATTTCTTATATCCCTGCTTTCTAGGGTTTAATTTAGCCCTTCCCCCGACCAGGTGTTTTGCCTCAACTCCTGACTGTGGGGATAAACTGCAGCAAGGGCGTGTTTTCCTCTCTCGTGACTCATTCTGCTTGTGGTTTTCCTGGAAACCATGAGCCATGTGCTTTAGCTGCCTGTCAGCTACTGAAGCCAATTCTTTTGTTTCACTTATCTCTACAGGATCAGAGGGACCTTCTACATCACAGTATATGCTTTTTATTTATATAGTGGCGGCACTCACTGCTCCACACTCTTTACACATGTTCTATTCTTCTATGGATAGCAGCGATTAGTATATGCTTTATATTTAGACAGTGGTGGCACTCACTGCTCTAAACTCTTTACACATGCTCTATGCTTCTATGGATAGCGGCGATTAATATATGCCTTATATTTATATAGTGGTGGTACTCGCTGTCCTATGCTCTTTACACATATTCTATGCTTCTATTGATAGCGGCGATTAGTATATGCTTTATATTTATATAGTGGTGGCACTCGCTGCTCTACACTCTTTACACATGTTCTATGCTTCTATGGATAGCGGCGATTAATATATGCTTTATATTTATATAGTGGTGGTACTCATTGCTCTACTCTCCTTACACAGGCTCTATGCTATAGATAGCGGCAATTAGTATATGCTTAAAATTTATATAGCGGAGGCACTCACTGCCCTACACTCTTTACACATGCTCTTTGCTTCTATGCATAGCGGCGATTAGTATATGCTTTATATTTATCTAGTGGTGGCACTCACTTCTCTACACTCTTTACACATGTTTTATGCTTCTATGGATAGTGGCAGTTAGTATATGCTTTATATTTATATAGTGGTGGCACTCACTGCCCTACACTCTTTACACATGTTCTATGCTTCTATGGATAGCGGCGGTTAGTATATGCTTTATATTTATATAGTGGTGGCACTCACTGCCCTACACTCTTTACACATGCTCTTTGCTTCTATGGATAGCGGCGATTAGTATATGCTTTATATTTATATAGCGGCGGCACTTGCTGCTCTACACTTTTTACACATTTTCTACGCTTCTATGGATAGCAGCGATTAGTATATGCTTTATATTTATATAGCGGAGGCACTCACTGCTCTACACTCCTTACACGTGTTCTATGCTTCTATGGATAGCGGCGATTAGTATATGCTTTATATTTATATAGTGGTGGCACTCACTGCTCTACATGTTTACACATCTTCTATGCTTCTATGGATAGCGGTGATTAATATATGCTTTATATTTATATAGTGGTGGCACTCACTGCCCTACACTCTTTACACATGTTCTATGCTTCTATGGATAGCGGCGATTAATATATGCTTTATATTTATATAGTGGTGGCACTCAATGCCCTACACTCTTTACACATGTTCTATGCTTCTATGGATAGCGGCGATTAATATATGCTTTATATTTATATAGTGGTGGCACTCACTGCCCTACACTCTTTACACATGTTCTATGCTTCTATGGATAGCGGCGATTAATATATGCTTTATATTTATATAGTGGTGGCACTCACTGCTCTACACTTTTTACACATGCTCTATGCTTCTAAGGATAGCGGTGATTAGTATATGCTTTATATTTATATAGCGGGGCACTGAATGCTCTACACTCTTTACACATGTTCTAAGCTTCTAAGGATAGCAGCGATTAGTATATGCTTTATATTTATATAGCGATGGCACTCACTGTTCTACACTCTTTACACATGTTCTACGCTTCTTTGGATAGCGGCGATTAATATATGCTTTATAGTTGTATAGTGGTGGCACTCACTGCTCTACACTCTTTACACATGTTCTATGCTTCTATGGATAGTGGAGATTAATATATGCTTCCTTATCGTTCCTCCAGTTTAGTCCTCAACCTCTGGGTAGTGAACCTCCTCCTGCAGCTTGGAGACTGGGCATGTCAAAAACTCATGACATCACTGGATATAGCCTGCTGGTCTCTCCCATCAGCCCCCAGTGTGTCCAGTCTCCATGCAGCAGGAGGACGTAGTGA
Organism: Ichthyophis bannanicus; assembly: GCA_033557465.1. Classification (NCBI taxonomy): domain Eukaryota; kingdom Metazoa; phylum Chordata; class Amphibia; order Gymnophiona; family Ichthyophiidae; genus Ichthyophis; species Ichthyophis bannanicus. Next base: position 54,369,684 of record CM066040.1, read on the forward strand.
GCCTAGCTTCTGGGCTCACTTGGGGGAACAGATAAGGAGCATTTAGTGTGACAAATTCTATTGTGATTATACTTTTCATTTTTACCTTTAATTTTACTTTTAATTCAGTTACCTTTGGTTAATTGGCAATCAGGGATTAGTTCCCTTTAGTTGTTAGGAGCAGATTTCCTTATATTTACAGTAATTTTAGGTTCTTCAAAAGCAGAGACCTAACTTGTAGGTGTAAGGCGGGACAGGCTGGAAGTGTGCTTTTGTGTATTCTGTAGTGAAAGTTGCCCAAACGGCTGTGGTTTCACAGGGACAGGTTCAGGAAACCTTAGGATATAAAAAAATATATAATAATAATGACAGAGCATGCAGGAAGCAGTCCCTTTCCTTCTGGAAGGAGAGTATTAGGTAGATAGGTTATATGTTCTGCGTGCCCTTGAATATAATAATGATAAGATTAAAAAAAAAAAGTTACTGATTTTTTACTCCTTTGAGTCTGCTTTATCAATAGTTCACTGGGGGCTGATGGGAGAGACCAGCAGGCTATATCCAGTGATGTCATGAGTTTTTGACATGCCCAGTCTCCAAGCTGCAGGAGGAGGTTCACTACCCAGAGGTTGAGGACTAAACTGGAGTCACTCAAGGAACCACAATAACCAGGTAAGTGTAATTCCTATTTTATATTTATATAGTGGTGGCACTCATTGCTCTACACTGTTTACACATTCTCTACGCTTCTATGTATAGCAGCCATTAGTATATGCTTTACATTTATATAGTGGCGGCACTCGCTACTCTACACTCTTTACACATGCTCTATGCGTCTATGGATAGCGGCGATTAGTATATGCTTTATATTTATATAGTGGCGGCACTCACTGCCCTACGCTGTTTACACATATTCTATGCTTCTATGGATAGCGGCGATTAGTATATGCTTTATTTTTATATAGTGGTGGCACTCGCTGCTCTACACTCTTTACACATGCTCTATGCTTCTATGGATAGCTGCGATTAATATATGCTTTATATTTATATAGTGGTGGCACTCACTGCCCTACGCTCTTTACACATGTTCTATGCTTCTATGGATAGCGGTGATTAATATATGCTTTATATTTATATAGTGGTGGCACTCACTGCCCTACGCTCTTTACACATGTTCTATGCTTCTATGGATAGCGGCGATTAGTATATGCTTTATATTTATATAGCGGAGGCACTCACTGTTCTACACTCTTTACACATGCTCTGTGCTAATATGGATAGCTGCGATTAGAATATGCTTTATATTTATATAGTGGTGGCACTCACTGCTCTACACTCTATACACATGTTCTATGCTTCTATGCTTCTATGGATAGCGGCCATTAGTATATGCTTTACATTTATATAGTGGCGGCACTCACTGCTCTACACTCTTTACACATGGTCTATGCTTCTATGGATAGCGGCGATTAGTATATGCTTTATATTTATATAGTGGCGGCACTCACTGCCCTATACTCTTTTCACATGTTCTATGCTTCTATGGATAGCGGCGATTAGTATATGCGTTATATTTATATAATGGCGGCACTCACTGCTCTACACTCTTTACACATGTTCTATGCTTCTATGGATAGCGGCGATTAGTATATGCTTTATATTTATATAGTGGTGGCACTCACTGCTCTACACTCTTTACACATGCTCTATGCTATGGATAGCGGCAATTAGTATATGCTTAAAATTTATATAGCGGAGGCACTCACTGCCCTACACTCTTTACACATGCTCTATACATCTATAGATAGCGGCGATTAGTATATGCTTTATATTTATATAGTGGTGGCACTCACTTCTCTACACTCTTTACACATGTTCTATGCTTCTATGGATAGCGGTGATTAGTATACGCTTTATATTTCTATAGTGGTGGCACACCCTGCCCTACACATTTTACACATGTTCTACGCTTCTATGGATAGAGGCGATTAGTATATGCTTTATAGTTATATAGTGGCGGCAGTCACTGCTCTACACACTTTACACATGTTCTATGCTTCTATGGATAGCGGCGGTTAGTATGTGCTTTATATTTATCTAGTGTCGGTACTCACTGCCCTACACTTTTTACAGATGTTCTACGCTTCTATGGATAGCTGCGATTAGAATATGCTTTTTATTTATATAGTGGCGGCACTCCCTGCCCTACACTTTTTACACATGTTCTACGCTTCTATGGATAGAGGCGATTAATATATGCTTTATAGTTATATAGTGGTGGCACTCACTGCCCTACACTCTTTACACATACTGTTTGCTTCTATGGATAGCGACAATTAATTTATGCTTTATATTTATATAGTGGTGGCACTCACTGCTCTACACTCCTTACACATGCTCTATGCTTCTATGGATAGTGGTGATTAGTATATGCTTTATATTTAGCTGTTGTGCCCAGAATTTAAAGAAACTAAAGCCGACAGTGCTGTTTAAATATTCACTTGAAAATAATTATCATAAAATTTGTCATAGAAGTCACATTTATTTTAATTATTACTGTGACTATTCGTAAACAATTCAAGATCTACATACTAATCTACCCCAAACAGTGGACAGAGAATGTATTTAGTTAGCTCTCGCATACGAGTTAACTAAATGCAACCAGGAAACGCGTAAAAAGAACATTCTCATTCTATGCCCCAGACTCCTGGAACTTGCTCCCTACGGACCTAAAAATAATATCAGAGCTCTCAGAATTCCAAAAGAAACTAAAGTCTCACTTATTCAAGGACTAATGATATCCCATTATATAATACGAGATACCTTTCACTCAGCTGTATATAAGTTAACATGTAAATTGTTGTTATTCCTTCTTATGTTATATTAAGCACAGTTATATGTAATTTAATGTTCCTATTACCTGTAAACCGCTTTGATTTCATGACTAAGCGGTCTAGAAATATAGTTAAATAAATAACTTTTTTTTTCTAAATAAATAAATAACCTGCATTAGAAGAAATCATGCTTTAGTTACCATTTCTATAAGTTTAACATCCTGTTGCACTAATATTTATAGCGCTACTAGATATATACTATTCAATTATGGTAAGTATTCAGTTATGATAAGTCCCTATGGGCTTGAAATGAATAGTCCAAAGTCACAGGGAGTATCATTGGGAGAAGTTGGATTCAGGGCCGGATTTACCTATACGCCATGTACGCCATGGCGTAGGGCCCACAGCCGGCAGGGGCCCACAAAAAAAGAAGAAGTAAATTTTTTTTAAATACAATTTAAAAAAAAACCCTGGTGGCTGCCGCCGCGGGGCCCCCTCTGCTGCCGCGGCAGCACCGATTGACCCGCGGGGGCCCCGTCTACAAGCTGAAGCCGTCGGGTCGTCGGGTCGGGTCGTTCCGCCCTCCCTCCCTCCGTGCAGGCTGCAGGCTGTGAGAGACGCGACGAGAGAGCGTCTCCTCGCGACTCTGTAAAGCCCGCAGGGGCTGATGGGAAATTTCCCATCAGCCCCTGCGGGCTTAACAGAGACGCGAGGAGACACTCTCCTTTCGCGTCTCTCACAGCCTGCAGCCTGCACGGACGGAGGGAGGGAGGAACGACCCGACCTGACCCGACCCGACGGCTTCAACTTGTAGACGGGGCCCCCGCGGGTCAATCGGTGCTGCCGCGGCAGCAGAGGGGGCCCCGCGGCGGCAGCCACCAGGGTTTTTTTAAATTAAATTGTACTTTATGCCGACGGGGGGGGGGGTAGGACTGGTTATGGGCGATGGGGGGGGGTAGGACTGGTAATGGGCTATTGGGGGGGCTGGGGCTGGAAATGGGCTGGGGGGGTAGGGCTGGTAATGGGCTATGGGGGGGGGTAGGACTGGTAATGGGCTATTGGGGGGGCTGGGGCTGGAAATGGGCTGGGGGGGTAGGGCTGGTAATGGGCTATGGGGGGTAGGACTGGTAATGGGCTATTGGGGGGGCTGGGTCTGGAAATGGGCTGGGGGGTTATAAGGCTAGAGTTGGGCTGATGGGGTTAGGACTGGTAATGGACTGTGGGCTGTTGGGGGGGCTTAGAACTGGCAATGGGCTTTGGGGGGGTTAAGACTGGTAATGGGCTGTGGGCTGATGGGGGCTGTCTGGTAATGGGCTATGGGGGGGCTAGGACTGGAAATGGGCTGGGGGGTTAAAACTGGAGGTGGGCTGATGGGGGGTTAGGACTGGTAATGGGTTATAGGGGGGGCTTAAACTGAAAATGGGGTGATGGGTTAAGGACTGTAAGTGGGTTGATGGGGGGCTAGGACTGGTATTGGGTTGGGGGGTTGCTAGGACTGGAAATGGGCTGATGGATGGCTAGGACTGGAAATGGGCTGATGCAGGGACTAGAAGGGAATGGATGCTGGGTGAGGCTGGAACTAGAAGGGAGCTGATGTTGGGGGAGGATTAGAATGGGATGGGGCTGGAAGAGTAAAATGGAGAAGGGAAAAATATTTTGTGTGGGAGGGATAAAAAATCTACAATTGGCCGGGTATTGGGAGAGTAAGTGGGGATTGAGGATGGAGGGGTAAAATTTGAGTGGATGAAATAGGAATGAGGAAAGAGCAAAAGGAGAAAGATTAGTATGTTAAAGCAGATGTAGAGAGAGAATGGAAAAAATCTAGAAGAGAGAAGAAAGGACAAATGGACAGCAGACGATGGAGAGTTAGCAGAAGACACGAAGAAACCAGAAGAAAATGGCTGGAGCAATTGCAGCTGAAAAAAATGCACAAAAGGTAGAAAAATATCTCTTTATTTTGAATTTATTAATTGGAATATGTCAGCTCTGGTAAATGTGCATCATTAACGTCTGCGCTTTGTTTAGTACAAGAGCAAATTAATGTATAGTTTTATTTCTACAGTGTTGTACATTCCAAGTTTGGCTTTTGGGATTCCCAGTTTAATTATTGTCTTCCTGTTTCTAAATTGTGATTACTTGTTTGGTGATGGTCTATGTTCTGCATGTGTAACTGAGCTGAGGTGTTCTGTTTATATAATTCCTATTTGACATTGCCACTTGTTCTCTTTCCCCAGTAGGTCATGTATTGTTGTTCTCTGAAATGTACTGGTTTAATATTTGCAGTGTTGCCTTTTGATTGGTAGAGTATGGTGCTTTGTGAGTCCTGGTAGTGCTGTTAGGATACGGCGGGTTTACTATGGGTTCTAAATGGGCAGTGTTTGTAGTAGTTCCTAATGTGTCTGGCAGTTGGCACTGGATTATAGTAATGTAGAAATCTTTTAGTCTTTCTTTATCCATACACTCATTAAGAGGCACGTTTACTAAAAGTTAGTATATGGTAACATTATGCAAATATTTATGCAAATGAGGCCCCTTATGCAAATGAGGCCCCGCACCCCCCTTGGGCCGCCCCTGCTGGGGGCCCACAATTTTTGTTGGCGTAGGGCCTCACTCAAGGTAAATCCGGCCCTGGTTGGATTTGTCTGTTCCTTTAGCCCATTGCTGTAACTACTAGACCATGTAAAATTCATGATATGTAAAACGCAATACATTTGAAATGGGCATGTTAAACAGAATTCAGCCTTTTTAAAACAACTACTTTATTTGTTGTCATGTGCAGCCAGTGTTATTTACCTCAGAAAAATGTAGCTGGTTCATGCGGGCTCCATGATTCTTGGCATAGGAAAGGGAGCCCTGACAATGCAGGGGTTTTCTGCTCTCCCCTTCCAAATACTAATATAAAAACCTCCCACACCACAACTCCTCGCTCCTGAACAAAAAAAAAATGGAGCCTCATGTCCTCATCCATACCCCAACAGCAGAAACAAATGAATGCGTTTGGCCTTCCTCATTCTCAAAACCCCTTCCCTTGAAAGGTCAAAACCCCCCTCTAAGGTCCTATTACACTCTATCACCCCAGATCAAAAAATCCCTCTGGGCCTCCAGAAGGCTGGTGATAATACTAATGCATATGCTATAGCACATGTGTGTTAGTTAACCACTGCATTAAAGCACATGTAACATGTACATTAACACTAACGCATATTACTTTGTAGGCTCCTAGAACTTTTTCAGTTTTAGAAATAAAGCAGAAAATAGTGAAAGTGAGTATGTTTCCTCTCCAAGATGAACAAGATGGCAGAAGAATTATACTGCTGCTTTTATTGTTATAGGTTCTGTAGAAACCTATAGTTTGCATGCCTTCTTCAGCAGCAGACAGTCCAGTTTACAGAGGCATGTTTACTAAAGTGCACTAATGGTTAACGTTGGGTTTAACACATGCTACGCACGCTGTGCTAATCTGCAGAAAGGGTATGGGTAGAGGCTGGGTGGGTCGGGGTGGAGTGCGTTCACTGCAAAATGCATAGACGTCAGTAGCAAACGCTAATCAATCGCACATTTTTTTAGTGGGGAGGGAGGAGTGGTGCTGGACCTGCGCTGACTGCATGGGGATATACCGGGCATGCCCCCCATTCATTAGCACAAGTCCATTGCCACCTCTATGCTGTTTAAGGGCTTAAGAGGCAGGAAACTACTGTATTTTAGTAAACATGCCCTAGGTAGTTTTAATGCTCTTAGACCCGATTTATGGTAAATATTTTCCTATAAGCACAAAGTAGGAGAAATCCTTTTTGGAATTCAGACCCATAATTTTCATCTGCTACGTTTTAGTGAATAGAAGCAGATTGTGGATTAAATGAAGAAATATGGTCTACAAGTTTATTGCTCTTTTTTCCGAGTAACTGTTGCAGACCTAGAATGTTTGTTATAATATTCTGGATGTAAGCATTTTATTTCATTTGAATTTGATTATGTGCAGCTGCCTGGACATTAGAAGACATTTTAATTAACAATTATCTGGATTAGCTGAGAGGGCTTTTAATATGATGTCAGGAGTACTGTGGGAGAGGTGGTTCAGAATTCCATTTTATTTATGAAAGATATTAAAATACACCTATATGATTCTGATAGCGATACAAGCTAGAAAGAAGTTAGCCATGCACCGAGAACTGCACCTTGATCTACTATTGAAAAAGGCATGAGCTAGAATCTGCTCCGCCCCCCCCCCCAAAAAAAGACACATGGTGCAAACATATTAAAGATAGGTCAAATGATTAGACGAGTTATCATTGGGGGGCAGGGGGAATGTGTGTGGAAGTTCTGTGAAAAGTCTGAAAGGAAGATGGCGAAATTTTCAATCAATTCTTCATGCAGGGTTTGTGCTGCAGTGATTAGGATAAAATGTTCTAAGCAAATCATTGTCCTGGTTATGTTACTGGGGTGGGTGGACCCCAACATCCTGCACCTCGATGCACATCTGTCCTCACTGTTAGTCTGTCAATTAGATTGTAAGCTCCTCTGAACAAGAACTATATGTCTGTACAGTGCTGCATACACCTTGCAGAGCTATACAAATATTTAGTAATAGTTAAAAGCATGAATAAAATGCTAAGAACATAACAGCAATATGCAACCAACCTGTAATCCTCACACCCATAAAATTCCAATTCACTTTCACAGTAATCTGGTTGCCATGTTAGGTTACTTGAAGACATGGAAATAAAAAGTTAGCTAACAGGTTCTGCATAATATTTTTGTTGGACTAACCTAATACATTTGTGAACATCTTTATTTGGTCTCTGCAAAGCTAAGAAATTTGTAAAAGGTTCAGTGTGTTACGCTCAGACAGTTCTTGGACAATTTCTATTATGCATTCTTATTCTTTAAGTACAGTTTTGCATTTTTAATATTTTGATATTGAAAACTAACTTAAAACAGATAATATTTTCAACAGATTCCTCAGACTTTGGAAAGCAGTGACAATTCCTTGGGTACACTGCATAAGAACTGTTCCCACGGAGTAAGTATTTTGTGTTATGTAATTATTTCTGTAATATTTAGGTACATGGTCACAGTGGTATGCAAAATAACAGATCAACTATTTCTAGAGCGATAAGCATGAGATTTTTGGCTGTTTTCCTCAACATGCTGTGCGAGCCTAGAAATGATGCCTTTTTCTTACCCCTTTATGACAAACTGGAGTGGAAAAGTAGCCTAATGGTTAGAGCTCTGGCTTTGGCTCCAAGAGACCAGTGTTCAATTCCCACTAGCACGCCTTGGGCAAGTCACTTAACCCTCCATTGCCTCAGAAAAATCCAATTTATTGATGTCCCTGTTTAATGTACATTACCAAGTTTAAGTTACAATGTAAACCACTTTGACTGAAATGATAAAAAAATACCTGTTAAATAAAACTTCTAACTTTTTTGCTACAGAAAGTCTCTTGGTCTTCAAACAATGGATTTGCCTGAGTTTCTTTACGATACCATGCTGTATATTGCACTTTAGTACTTTACCACAAATCATATTGAAGCAGGACTGTAGATGTAGAAAATAACATTGCATTCTAAAGCAGGGCTTCCTGAACTTGTCCTGGAGAACCCACAATCAGGTTTTTAAGATTTGCACAATGAATATGCATGAGATCAATTTGCATACATTCAAAACTCAGTATATGCAAGCTGATCACAAGAATATTCATTGAGCATATCCTGAAGACCCAACTGACTGTGGGGGTACTTGGGACAGATTTGGGAAACCCTGTTCTAAACTTTAGGAAATGTTAGCAATTCTGACCCTAGCACCAAGTGAGCCAAGCAGCCACTTAGGGTGGCACAATTTTGGGGGCAAATACTAGCATGTGTCCCCCACCCCCACTCCATGTCACAACAGCAAGCTGGTCTATTCCTAGGATGCTCAATTTGATTGATTGAGTTAGAAATTGGTTGAGTGGAAGGCGACAAAGGGTGGTGTGGTACAGGCATCTGTCTTTGGTCTGATTCTTTTTAACATTTTTTTAGTGATATTGCTGAAGGGCTGTCAGGTAAAGTTTGCCTCTTTGCAGATGATACCAAAATCTGCAATAGAGTAGACAACATGGGGAGGGATCTCGCTAAGCTTGAAAAATTGTCAAGAATTTGACAGCTGAGATTTAATGCTAAAAAATGCAGGGTCATGTATTTGGGCTGCAGAAATCCCAGTGAGCGGTACAGTACAGGGGGTGAAGTACTTCTGTCAACAAAAGTAGAGCAGAACCTGGGGGTGATTGTTTCTGATGATCTTAAGGTGGCTAAACAGGTAGAAAGGTCAACAGCAAAAGTCAAAAGAATGCTTAAGTGCATAGGGACAGGAATGGCCAGCAGGAAGGAGGTGGTAGTGCCTCTATATAAGTCTTTTGTAAGACATCATTTGGAGTATTGTGTGCAGTTCTGGAGATCACACCTTCAAAAAGATATAAACAGGATGGAGTCTGTGCAGAGGGTGGCTACCAAAATGGTCAGTGGACATTTTAAGCCATATGGGGACAGACTTAAAGATTTCAATATGTATACTTTGTAGGAAAGGTGGGAGAGACAAAATATGATGTTGTTAAGTGCCGTTGAGTCGGTGTCGACTTATGGTGACCCTCTGGATAGTTGTCCTAAACTGTGTTGGTCTTCAGTAAAGTGGCTCAATGTTGTTAGATTAGCACCCATAACTGCTGTTATTGTATTAATCCATCTCATTGTTGGTCTTTCTCTTTTGCGCTGACCTTCTATCTTGCCAAGCATGATGTCTTTCTCTAATGATCTCTCTCTTCTCATGATGTGTCCAAAGTATGAAAATCGAAGTCTTGTCATCTGAGCTTCTAACGAAAGCTTAAGCTTGATCTCCTCTAGTATTGACTGGTTTGTTCTTTGGGCAGTCTGTGGTATATACAGTATTTGTCACCAGCAGCATAATTCAAAGGTATCAATTTTCTTTCTGATAGAAACGTTTAAACACCTCCATACATGCACAGGAGGAGAACCTCTTTCGATTGAAAGAAAGCTCTGCAATGAGGAAGCATAGGATAAAGGTAAAAAGGGATAGACTCAGGAGTAATATGCAGAATTATTTCTTTATGGAAAGAGTGGTAGATGCGTGGAACAGTCTCCCAGTGGAGGTAGCAGAGACCAGGACAGCAACTAAATTCAAGAACACATGAGACCAATATAGAAGATCTCTAAAGGAAAAACAGGGACTATAGTAGTTGGTATGGAAGGGCAGACTGGATAGGTCATATGGCCTTTGTCTGCCATCATGTTTCTATGTTTGTAAAAGCAGGCTGGAGCAGAAGAGTGCTCAATGCCTGCAACTCAAAGTTCGCAAATGCAATCCTCCATACCCCATTGCCTGCCACTGGAGCTCATCTCCTATGCCGGTATGAAATGACTTCACATGCAGGCATCATGCTAGGAGAAGGAAGAAGCTGGTGCCTGGTGACTGCATATAACTGATTGGGTGCGCTCAGTGTAGCTCTTGGCGGCAGTGATTGCACACAAACAATGGTGGCCATGGACACAGCAAGTGAGAGAACCCATAGCGACTTAGTGTATTGGTGCAGGTAGTCATCTGCTAGCAGGTGCAGGATTAAATTTCCACTCCTGCAGAATTTAAACAGGCAGGCAGGCAGCTACTGTAGGAGACAGAGGAGAGGCACCCCACCCAAGACCCACCCACAAGTTTGCTGACTGAGTGGAGGATTACTGAATGGAGAAAGATTTACTATAGGTTGAGTCTGCATGGATATGTACTAAAGGGTTCAGGGCTTAAAATTTGGGTTGCTGGTTGGAGCTAAGGTTTGGGAGGGGGTAGGAAAGAGAAATTGGGCTGCTGGCTGTGCCTAAGAGTTTGATGGGGTAGAGCTCAAAGAGAGAGGAGCTGAGGTGGTAACAGAGGTCTAAGAGAGCTGCTTGGACTATGAGATTGGATAGGGCAAGAGTAAGGGGCTGCAAGATGATGGAGCTGTGGAGGGAAGAGAGATGGGGCTGCAAAGCTAGCACTGCCACTAGGCACCTAGGCCAGCAGAATTTGGGGAGTAGCAGACTGGCTCTGGTGTGCCAGGTTAGCAGCTTTCTAATGCTTCTGTCAGTGTAGTTTAGGTCCTTACAGCACAGAACCATGTTCAAGTGCTGCAGCGTCCCACCCCTACAACTGGAAATTTGCCTCAGAGGGGAATAGGATGTAGTAGCACTTGAGCATGGGTCTGTGCTCAAGGCTGTACTGTATTGAGTTTCTTCAGTCTCCACCTGGGTGGCAGCAGGAGAAAGAGGAAGGAGAAGCTGATCACCTGGGAAGGGTAAAGAGTGGAAGGAAGATGAGATGTTGAACATGGAGGGAGTGTAGGGAAGGGACAGGAGAGGCTAGATGAGGAGGTAGGGAAAGGGAAATGCTGGACAGGAGAGGAGTAGGAAGGGAAGATGAAATTAAATGCTGGATACCTGCTGGGGCTAGGAAGGCAGGGGAAAATGTTGGACTACTGGGAGGGGAGTGGGAGGAAGCATGGCTAAAGGTCTGCCTAAGGCATCAGTTAACCTCAGGCTGGCACTGAATGTAAGGGAGATAAAAAAAATACAGTTGAAAAATAAAGAAATTATACAGTATGTTTTGCCCATGTTAAATGTTATGCTTGAAAATGGAAATTTGAAACAGGATGCACAATTTTCAGAGCAATTTCTCTAGCTAAAAAGCATCTCAAACACATAATTCAGGTCTCTGAATTATCCCGTATATGGATAAAAATAAGCCTATAGACCAGTGGTTCTCATACAATGGAGACAGTGCATGCAGATCTGTCTCATGCATATTCATTGTGAATATCCTGAAAATCTGACTGGCCTGTGAGTCCTAGAGGACTGGGTTGAGAACCACTGCCATAGACCAACAACATGCTTTTACTGGCAGTTGGGAGGGAGGCAGGATAGGACAGGGACTGCAACAACACGGATGCTTTTGTGATTTTTCTTTTGAACTGAAACATGTACCTGCAAGTGTATGGAGGTACTTTTCTCTTAGGCAATTTTTCAACATAAAAGTATGTGTGTTCTTTCACTTTGAAAATTAGTGCCAAGTCCATGCGTAAAAAGGACCCAGAGACTTTGTAGCTATGCATATAATATGAACATTGCTCCTGTAATGTATATGTAATTGAAATTATTGTTCATTAAACATTTATTTATCTCAAATACATCAATTTGTTTTTCCCTAGAATTTAGTTGCAAATAAATTCCGAATATAGCATGACATCTAGAAAATAATATGGGGCCTGATATTCAAAGGATTTATACTCCTAACTTTGAGAGTTATGCTCCTAAATTGGCCTCTGAAAATTTACTAGGGCCGAGTGCCTAAATATTTTCTTACAATTTCTCTAAACTCCTAAATTTAGGAGCTTAAAAGTTGATGGCAACAGGGGCAGATTTAGGGTGGGGAAAAAGTTAGTAGCATAGCACTGATTTTCAACACTAGGCACCTAAATTAGACTCAAATCTAGGCAAATGAATGGTAGGTTTAAATTTAAGAGTATAAATCTTTTAAGTTCCTAAATTAGGATACATTTTCAGCAGAAACTTCAGGCACCTAAATGTGGCTGAAAATACAGCAGGACACAAATTTAGGAACCCTAAATTTGGTGGATATATTTAGGCGCTCAGTCTTTTTTTTTTTTTTTTTTTTTTTAAATTCCAGGTCCATCGATTCTTACTTTCTACTTCTAAGCATCAACCATTCTCTTTTACAAAAATAAGCTTTGTTTCAAAACAATGAGGCCTTTCTTTAAACAGCTAACTATTGGACATGTACAATGATAAATTACTGGTTGAATGAAAAATTAACATTCATGGAGATTGCTGGTGGGTTAATAGGTACCTTGTTAACCCTGACAGGTGTCATAAACTGGTTATTCTAGCTTATTCTGTCTGGGTCAGGAACTCAGCAAGACCTTCCCTTTCAAAAATAAGAACATAAGAACATAAGATATCCCATACTGGGTCAGACCAAGGTCCATCAAGCTCAGTATCCTGTTTCCAACAGTGGCCAATCTAGGTCATACGTACCTAGCAGGATCTAGGTCATACGTACCTAGACAGGATCTCCAGGAACAAGCAGGAATGCAGTCTTCACATACGTATGAGTGATGTCGGTACCAACGAAGCCCGCTTGGGAACGCTCCACAGTGTCAATAGGAAAGCCTTTGGGAGCAGTCCACTGCACCTGCGCATCTGCTTTCCTGCCTTCCCAGCTCTTCTCATTTTCGTGGAGCCAGCAGGTTGTTTATTTCCTATTACCGCCAAAAAACATTAATTTTTTTGTTTATTACTGTGCTCTGCCTTTCCGTTGATGCGGGTTCTGTCACTCTGACACCAGCCACGATATCTTTTTTGTTTTATTTTTAAAACTTTTCTTTTTCTTTTCTGCGGTATTCACCACCAACTAGGCCTTCGGCCTATATTTTTCTCTTTATCTTTGGAAAAACCCATCAGTGGATTTAAAAAAATATACCAAATGTTCTGGTACAATATCAGTCATGGATAAATATGACTGGTGTTTGAAATGTTTGGGCCCAGACCATTTACCAAAGTCTTGTCCTTTGTGCCAACAAATGACAAAAAGAGGCCTACAGAATAGAGCCAAACAGTATGGTTCACTATTCGCCCCAGACTTGATTTCAGTGGCTTCCACATAATCGAGAATATCGGCCTCAGATGAGTCTCAGGTCTTGTCAAAGTCCAAACTTAAAAGTAAGTCCAAGACATCGGCATCAAAGACCAATACCAGAGTCAAGAGGAAAGTCCCACTATCAGCATCGGGACTAGGGTTGCCAACTTTTTCACCAAGAAAAATCCGACACCTGTGGCTCGCCATGCTCCACCCCTGCCCCGCCCCCAGTCCCACCCCTACCCCGCCCCCAGTCCCACCCTTGCTGCACCCCAGCCCCACCCACAAAAATTACAGAGAATTCACTCACACCCCCCCTTAGGGCTGGTTCACTCACACCCCCCTCTTAGTGCTGGTTCACACCCCCCCTCGTAGTGCTGGTTCACTCACCCCCCCTCAGTGCTGGTTCACTCACCCCCCCTTCTCTTAGTGCTGTTCACTCACTCGCCCCCACTCCCTGCTGGTTCACTCATCCACCCCCCTGCTGGTTCAATCACCATCCCCCCTATCAGTGCTGGTTCACTCACTCACCCCCCCCTACTGGTGCACTCACCCCCACCTTGCTTGTTCACTCACCCCCCCTCTTAGTGCTGGTTCACTCACTCCCCCCCCCTCCCTGCTGGTTCACTCACTCACTCACTCACTCACCCCCCCTGCAGGTTCACCCCCCCCCCCCCGGTCCGTGCTGCTGAATATCCCCTTTAAATACCGTGGCACTGTCTGGACCGTTTCAGGGAAGTCCATGGGCGGGGCGAAGGTAGTTCCAGCACATAGATGGTTAGAATTGATTTTCAGGTCGCCAACCAGCTAAGCGCTGGTATAAAGCCAGGCCATCTCAATAATGCTTCTACGTTTATGCGTAGGGTTGCCAACTTTTTCACCAAGAAAAACCCGACACCTGTGGCTCGCCATGCTCCACCTATTCTCCGCCCCTAGTCCCACCCCTGCCCCGCCCCTAGCCCCACCCACAAAAATTACCGAGGATACGTATGCTAACTTCCTTGGTCAGATAATAATTAAACTGGGAACCCCAAAATCCAAACATGAAATGTACAACACTGGAGAAATAAAACTATAAAGTAATTTCCTTTTGCACTAAACAAAAACGCAAAGATGTTAGCAATACACACTTCCCAGACCAGACATATTCCAGTTAATAAATTCAAAATAAAAAGTATTTTTCTACCTTCTGTTTGGGCATTTTATTTTTCAGTTGCAATTGCTCCAGTCACTTTCTTCTGGTTTCTTCGTGTCTTCTGCGAGCTATCCATTTGTCCTTTCTTCTCTTTTAGATGTTTTCCATTCTCTCTCTATTTCTGCTTTAACATACTGATCGTTTCCCTTTTGCTCTTTCCCCTAATTCTTTCCTTATTCCTTTATCATCCATTTAAATTTCACCCTTCCATTCTCAAGCCCCTCTTACTCTCCCAATACGCAGCCCATCATAGACTTTTCTTCCACACAAAATATTTTTCCCCTCTCCATTCTCATTCCCCATCCATTCTAGTCCTCCCCCAAAATCAGTTCCCTTATAGTTCTAGACCCACCCAGCATCCACTCCCTTCTAGTCCCATTCTCCCATGCCCCACATCAGCCCATTTCCAGTCCTATTCCAGCTCTTCATCAGCCCATTTCCAGTGCTAGCCCTCACATCACAGGCCATTTCCAGTCCTAGCCCCCCCCCCATCACAGCCCATTTCCAGTCCGTCCCCATCACAGCCTATTTCCAGTCCTAGGCCCCCCCCACCATCACATCCCATTTGCAGTCCGAGTCCCCCCGCACCATCACAGCCCATTTGCAGTCCTAGCCCCCCCCCCCACCATCACAGCCCATTTGCAGTCCTAGCCCCCCTAATCACAGCCTATTTCCAGTCCAAGTTCCCCCTCCCTCCACCATAGCCCATTTCCAGTCCAAGTCCCCCCCCCCCCCAGCCCTTTTCCAGTCCAGGTCCCCCTCCCCATCACAACCCATTTCCAGTCTACGTCCCCCCCCACCCCATAGCCCTTTTCCAGTCCAGGTCCCCCCCATCACAGCCCATTTGTAGTCCTAGCCCCCCCCCATCACAGCCCATGCAGTCCTTGGCCTCCCTCCCCCCCGATCAGCACCGCAGCTGTCTGAGGGGCTTTAGAGGGAGCCGGGGAAGCCTGCGCGAGGCCCCGGCTCCCTCTTACAACCGCCAGCGTGAAGAGCCTTTTCCTTCACGCTGGCGGTTGTTTCTGTGAAGCCGCGAATGCTGGGAAAGGTTAAAGGGTATTGCCTTTAACCTTTCCCAGCAATCGCGGCTTTACAGAAACAGCCGCCAGCGTGAAGGAAAAGGATCTTCACGCTGGCGGTTGTACAGAGGGAGCCGGGGCCTCGCGCGAGCTTACCCGGCTCCCTCTGAAGCCTTCCGGTGTGTGGGCCGGCCCTGGGTAGTTTTTGTTTTTGGACTTCGGGTTGGAAGAAAAGCCGTTCTTTTGCTCTGGCCGCTTCTGATCTTGCGGCCAGAGCAAAAAACCGTCTTTTCAAGGGCCGGTTTTACATCTGCGCCGGCAGCCGGCCTGGCCATGGAAAAACCGGCCAGGCCGGCTGAAAACCAGCCAGTTGGCAACCCTATTTATGCGGTTTGGTTATCCAGATAGCAGCTGAATATTGCTGCTGTCTGGATAGCTGTGCTGGTCAGCGCTGAAACTGGATATTCAGTGCCAGAGGATATCCAGATTTTGGCACTAAATATCTGGTTTCACTTTTAGCTGTGACAATCAGGCACTTATAAATGCTGACATTACTGGATGAATATCAGGCCTGTGAAGTCCAAAGACAAACATGTTCCAATCACTAAACTGAAAATAAAAAAATTTTCTACCTTTTGTTGTCTGGTCATTTTATTCTCTAATCGTGTTGATCCCAGTCTCTGGTTTCTGCTTTCTTCATCTCTTAACTCACCCTCTAGGTCTCTGTTCCATTAGCCACTTCTCTCCCCTCTTGTCTTCTTCACTTCCTTCCATCTCTGACATTGATATTATCTCCAGGAACAAGCAGGAATGTAGTCTTCACATATGGGTATCGTCAGTACCGACGGAGCCTGCGCAGGAACGCTCCCCAGCGTCCAATTAGAAAGCCTTTGGGAGCATCCCACAGCGCCTGCGTGCTGCTTTCCCGCCTTTCCCAACTGCCTCTCTCATGTTCTTCATTGTCTGCGGAGCCAGCGGGTCGTTGTTCCTGTCACCGCAGAAAGGTTTTCCTTATTCTCCTCTTTTTTGTGGTCGCGTCTGCCTTCCTCGACGCTATACTGGTACCCACTTCGGGTTTCAAAAAGTGCACCAAGTGTGGCAGTACCATCTCCGTCACTGACACCCATGAGTGGTGTCTCAAATGTTTAGGTCCTGACCACTCCATCTCCGACTGTATGGCTTGTGCCATGATGTCCAAGAGGGGTCGACAAAACCGAGCTGCTAAGCTCAGCATCCTTTTTCCCTCCGATGCATCTTCTGTGGCATCGACGTCTTCCAGGGCTTCGTCTTCCTCCCATGGATCTCAGGGAACTAAACATAAATCCAGCCGGTCCTCAAAGGGTAGATCTCCTTCTAAGCATCGAGATGCCTCTGGCGTTGCACTTGAGGGTTTTGTACTGGCAAAATTGGGAGGCTTCGGCTTCCAAAGCATTATCGGGGCTCCAGGATGTTCTCGAGGCCTCAACCTCGGCAGAACTACTGGTGCCATGCTCTGGGGTACCGGCTGTTTTCTCCGGTACCGACACCTAGGCATCGGCAGCGTCGATAGACCAGAGGTTCCTGGCTATTGAACGCAGTCTGGCGGCTCTCCTTGCGGCATTGACGCCCTTGGAACTGCTTCAGACAGTTCAACCGTTACTGGCACCGACTCCGGTATCGGCACTGGAACCGACAGCATCGGCATCGACATCGGTGTCTGCTTTGCCGGCACCCAGTCATGCAATGCCTTCCGGTACCGATACACCGGTACCGATTCCCCCCGGTACCGACTTCGGTCGGTACGGGTATCAGGCTCTTCAAGAGCATCTGAACAGAAGGTACTTCGAATCCTCAGAGGAGTCTGAGGATTCTGATAATTCTGTCGGTACCGGAATGCTTCTCCCGGAGGAGCCTTCCTCTCCTAAACGTAGGATGTCTCCTCCAGAAGATATCTCCTTTCAGGATTTTATCAGGGAGGTGGCTCGAGGTCTTTCCATTACTGTGGCTCCCGAAACAGAGCCCAGGGCAAAGGAGTTGGAGATTCTACAATATCCCAAGGCTCCTAAAGAGGCAGCTACCTTGCCTATCCATGAGATCTTATATGATCTCATGTTAAGAATGTGGGAAACACCTCTTACCACCTCTCCTCACTCTCGTAGACTGGATACCATGTATCGAGTCTCTCCTTGTCCTGGTTTCCAGAAGACTCAGCTTCCTCACCACTCTATTCTAGTGGAATCAGCTATGAGAAGGATCAGGAGTGCAAAGAGGCATGCCTCTAATCCTCCAGGACGTGAGTGTAGAACTTTGGATGCCTTTGGACGTCGTACTTTCCAGGCTTCCATGCTTTCTGCCAGGATCAGTTCCTATATCTTATATATGGGAATGTTCCTTAAGGAAGTCACAGGAGGTTTAGAGGTTTTGAGCCCTCTTCTTCCTGAGGATAAAAGGCAGGATTTTCTCACACAGGTTAAACATGCCCAAGATGTTTCTAAGTTTGTCAACCGTGCAGCTTTTGATTGTTTTGAGTGCATAAGTAGAACCTCTACCATTGCCATAGGTGCACGTAGAATTGCCTGGCTCCAGGCATCTGATTTGGAGCTCTGGGTGCAGGACAAACTGGGCAATATCCCTTGTACAGGTGAGAATCTATTCGGAAAAGATTGGCAAGAAAAAGCCAATGAGTTGGATGCTGACATCTCCACTTTGGATAGGTTATCCAAAGCCACAGCTGATCCTGCAAGGAAGAAATCTTTCAAGAAACCATTCTTCTCAAAAAAGAAGAGGTTTTATCCCTCTTATTCCCAGCAGGGACGTTCTGCAGGTCAGCCTGCCCGAAAGAGTCAGCAACCACCTAAGCAAAGGAAAGCAAAGACTATTAAGCCTCAACCGTCTCAGCAGTCTCAGCCTCCACAAGGCCTTTGACTTCCAACTAGAGAACTTAGCCTTCCTGGCTCTCAATGGTCCAGAGCCCTCCACCATTTCAGGAAGGTTGTGTCACTTTGCCCCCAGATGGGGGCAGATAACAGCAGAACATTGGACTCTATCCATTATAAAAGAGGGGTACAAGCTTCACTTTCTTTGCATGCCCCCTCCCACAATGGTAAAACAGTTCAATTCTCAGACCTCTCTCATCAACCTGTTAGATCAAGAGGTCACTATGCTTCTTGCCCAAGGGGCAATAGAAGAGGTACCCATTCCTCAACAGGGTACAGGGTTTTGCTCCCCCTATTTCCTTCCTTATCCCAAAGAAAACAGGGGGACACAGACCTATTTTAGACCTCAGAGAATTGAACAAATTCCTGTTCAAAGAGAAATTCAAGATGATTTCTCTGGGAACTCTGCTGCCATACCTTCAGAGTCAGGATTGGCTTTGTTCTCTAGATCTCAAGGATACGTACACTCATGTTCTCATCCATCCAAGTCACAGAAAGTTCCTTCGGTTTCTTTTTCAAGGAAAGCACTACCAATACAGGGTGCTTCCTTTTGGCCTGGCCTCAGCACCGAGAGTGTTTACGAAATGCATGGCTGTGGTAGCAGCATTTCTCGCACTCTATGAATATTCGTCTTCCCCTACTTAGACGACTGGCTCATTCGAGCCCCATCAGAGTCAGAGGCCAGGATTTCTCTAGCTTGCACAATGCGTATCCTTCAGTATTTGGGTCTGGTCATAAACATCCCAAAATCCAGTCTAACTCCCACTCAGTCTCTAGAGTTCATAGGAGCTTTACTGGATACCAGAAAAGCAAGGGCCTACCTTCCCCAGACCCGTTGCCTTCACATGGTGCAGTTAGCTTCTCAGGCAGTGTCAAAGCCTCATCTCACTGCTCGAGAAATGTTACAACTACTAGGCCACATGGCATCTACTGTGCATGTGGTTCCTTATGCTCGCTTCCATAAGAGAGCAGCCCAGTGGACCTTATCCACTCAATGGACCCAGGCATCAGGGTGCCTGTCAGACAAAATAGCAAACACAAATCGCCTTATTTTGTCCCTCCAATGGTGGCAGTCCACTCAAAACCTGTTGGTGGGGTCCCCATTTCAACAGCCTTTACCCCAAGCAACTCTCACAACAGATGCTTCACCAATGCTTCACCAATGGGTTGGGGAGCTCATCTACAAGATCTCTCCACCCAAGGCACTTGGACTCCACAGGAGACTCATCTACATATCAATCTCTTAGAGCTCAGAGCAATCTTCCTTGCTCTTCGAGTGTTCCACACCCTGCTTAGCTACAAGACAGTCCTCATTCATACGGACAATCAAGTAGCCATGTTCTACGTGAACAAGCAGTGGGGAACAGGCTCTCTGTTGCTTTGCAACGAAGCTTTGCGACTATGGACCCTCACCAGAGAGCATAAGATTCATCTCCTGGCAGTGTATCTTCCAGGCATACAAAACTCTTGGGCAGACAGACTCAGTCGAGTTCTGCTTCCACACAAATGGTCTCTACATGCAGAACAGGTGGCCAAGATTTTTCAAATTTGGGGAACCCCGGACATAGACCTCTTTGCAAGTCCGTTGAATGCCAAACTTCCCCAGTTCTGTTCCAGAATTCTGGCTCAGGGCTCTCAGGCCAGGGATGCTTTCCTCCTTCACTGGGGTCAAGACTTCCTTTATGCCTTTCCACCCATTCCCCTAATTCCCAAAACCCTGTTCAAGCTTCAGAGAGACAGAGGCCGCATGATTCTAACTCCACATTGGCCACAGCAAGTGTGGTACCCTCTGCTTCTACATCTCTCTCAAGCTCCCTTTCTGGAGTTAGGGTCTGCTCCAGATCTCCTGTCTCAGGAGGATGGAATGTTATGGCATCCCAATCCCCAGTCTCTGCATCTCAGGGCTTGGTTGCTGAAGGCCTAGATCTCCATGATCTTAACCTCCCTCAGCAAGTAAAGGATATCTTTTATGCTTCCAGGAAGCCTTCCACAAGACGCTCTTATGCTTTGAAGTGGAAAAGGTTTACCATATGGTGTTCGCAGAAGGGTCTTAACCCCCTTGCGATACCTCTGGAATCATTACTGGAGTATCTCCTTCATTTATCCAATGCAGGACTTAAGACTAACTCAGTAAGAGTTCATTTGAGTGCTATTGCAGCTTCTTTCAAGCCTCTAAATGGAAAACCTATTTCCTCCCATCCTCTTATAGCAAGATTTATGAGAGGCCCTCTTCTAACTAAGCCTCCCATTAGGCCACCACTGGTGGCATGGGACTTAAACCTGGTTCTTGGTCAGCTCATGAAGCCACCTTTCGAACCCTTAGCTACTACCTCATTGAAATTCCTTTCTTGGAAGGTTATCTTTCTCATTGCAATCACATCAGCACATCGCATCAGTGAGTTGCAAGCACTAGTGGCTGATCCACCTTATACAAGGTTCCATCATGACATGGTAGTCCTTAGGACTCATCCACACTTTATGCCAAAGGTGGTCTCGCCTTTTCATCTAAACCAAGCGGTCTACCTGCCTGTGTTTTTTACAAGGCCTCATGCATCAAATGCAGAAAGGAATCTTCCTACTTTGGACTGTAAAAGAGCTTTAGCCTTTTACTTACAAAGAACACAGCAACATAGAAAGTCCTCTCAAATCTTTGTTGCTTTTGATCCTTCTCATTTGGGACTTCCAGTCTCCAAGAGAACACTGTCCAACTGGATTGCTCAGTGCATTTCCTTTGCCTATCAGAGTAAGAATCTTCCTCTGGAGGGCCATGTCACAGCTCACAATGTGAGAGCCATGGCAGCTTCAATGGCTCATCTATACTCTGTGTCTATCGACGACATCTGTCGAGCAGCCACTTGGGCCTCGGTTCATACCTTCACAGCCTATTACTGCTTGGACAAGGACTCCCGCCGGGATGCCTTGTTTGGTCAGGCTGTTCTCCAACACCTGTTCCATACCTAATCAACTCCTACCCACCATCCCTGGTTGGATGCCAGAGATCCATGGGGGGAAGTGGAGCCCTTTCACAGGGACACACAACTTCTGGGGTCTCTCCCTGGTATCTAAAGCTAGGGAGTCCCCATATGTGAAGACTACATTCCTGCTTGTTCCTGGAGATAGCATAGTTACTCACCTGTAACAGGTGATCTCCAGGAACAGCAGGAATTTAGTCTTCACAACCCACCCACCTCCCCTAGGAGTTGTATCTCTCTATCTATCGCTTTCTCTTTCCCTCTCTCTCTCTCTCTTTGTCACAGCTTTAAACTCAACTGGAGAGAGGCAGTTGGGAAAGGCGGGAAGGCAGCATGCAGGTGCTGTGGGATGCTCCCAAAGGCTTTCTAATTGGATGTTGGGGAGCGTTCCCATGCAGGCTCCGTCGGTATCGACGATACCCATATGTGAAGACTAAATTCCTGCTGTTCCCGGAGATCACCTGTGTAGTGGCGCAGAAGAGAAAAAGCCTAAGAAAGAAGGGAGAAATCAAGCATTTTTCCCAGAGAAGAGAAACAAAACCAGAAGTTCAGGGGTTAAAACTCCTGGTTTAGAAAAAAACTCCTCACAGAATACTTGTTGTCAAGGGACACGCCCTAGCTCCCTAGTTACCAGCCCTGCTCACGAGGGACAGCTAGGGGAGGAGCTAGCAAGTAGGAAGGGGAAATACAGATATAAATGCCAGGAATCTGGAGAGAGGGGGAACGGACAAAGAGCAGCAAGAGCAGCAGAGGAAGGACAAGCAGGACGTGCAGAGAACTCGAGGAGTCCGGGAAGTGCAGGACGTGCTCAGAGTGCAGGTGTGAGGTACGCTGCAAGAGAAAGCAGCCTTAGAGGAAGGTGCTTTGGGAGCCTGACTTCCAGTGAAGGAGAATCTTCTTCTGAGAGAGAGAGAAGAAGGAGGAGTTCCAGTTCTGAGTCCAATGCTGAGGTGAATGGGTCTGAGAGTCCTAGAAGGGAAAGAGGCTCTAGGAGCTCAGCAGAATTACCCAAGAGAGGCTTGCAGAGAGTGAAGGAAGCTTCACCCAAAGCTCCGTGGAGAAAGACAAAACCAGCCAGAGGTTTTAAAGCTTATCCAGGGGAATTTCCAAGCCATGTGAGTAACCTGAAACATGCTCCAAAAGTTTATATGGAAACAGAGCAGTTAGCTGTAGAGCCGGCTAAATCCTTATTTCCTCAGACTAAAGTGAGCAGTGTTAAATCCTCTAACAAACTTGTGAAAGTTAAGGAATTACCTAAAAGTAAAAACATCTCTCAGAGGAGAGGAGAATCTGCTTTAAATAAGGTTTTACAAATCTTAAAAGGTTTAAAGCAAGACAATTCTGAATTCATGAATAATGCTTCTCTAGCAAACTCAGATGTTGAGAGCATGGAATTTGAATCTTCTATGATACAGGAACCTGACCCTGTTGAAGAAATGGAATGTTCTTTAGTTTTTAGAAAGTAGCTAAAAGCTAGAGTGTGTTACAAGGCTAGCAGCCGTTTTCAAAGACGCAGAGCTGAGAAGAATATACTAATTAGGAGAGCTGTGATTCTGTAAGCGTAACCCTTTCTTTGAAAGACTGCTTGTACAAAGCATAGAGCCTGGCAGATAGCAGGTGAAGAAACCATTGTATGTGAGAAGAGAGAAAACAGTGTGCAGTTGAAGTTTTACTTTGTGGGATTACTTGAAGCTGTACATGTTTTAAAAGTTACATTCTGGAGAAGAAGGTTTTTGCACCAAAGTTCTTTTTCTATGATTTTGGTATGAAGAAATACTTTGTTTAAGTTTGCTGATAAGCTGAATACAAAGCCTTTTACCTTGTTGTTTTTCTCTGGAAGTTTCCATACCTTATGTTGACATTTGGAACTGTTTAAGAAGTGCCTCTGGCCTAAAGAAATAATAAAAATCCTGCGTGCCTATTTTCCCTCTTGGCTGAAGTTATTTCAACTGCACAACTACAACTATAGGCATGTTTTAAAATAAATAAAGACTATCATCATTCCCAGCACCTAGGCAACCGCCTAGGGTAAAGGGCGTGGTGACACCTGTTACAGGTGAGTAACTATGCTTTCCTTTCAGTTTTCTTTTATTTTTCTCTATCAACTCAGATTTCGTTTCTCCTTCTTACCATCCAGTTCTCAATCTCCTCCATTTTTTTAAAGCATCTTCCTACCATTTCTCAACCTTTAACACAACCTTCTCACTCCACATCTCTGTATCCTTCCCCAGTCTTTAACTAACTCTCTCCTATCTCTTTCTCTCTTCGGCCCTCTGTGTCCAGCATATCTCTCCTTCTCTCCTGCCCTGTCTTGTTCCTCCCCCTCTCTCACCATTCTAGTGCCTCTCCCCTTTTTCTTATCCTACCTCCTCCATGTCCAGAATTCCCCTTCTCTTCCTTATCCCATGTCAAGCATCTCCTCATTCCCCTAACCTGTGTTCAGCTTCTCCTCTATCTCCCCATGTCAAGCATCTGTCCTCCACCCCTACCCTGTGTCCAGTCTCTGCCCATTATCTCCTATGCCCCCATCCCATGTCCATCATCTGCCTTTCATCCCCCATGACCCCCATGACCTCATGTCTAGCCCCTGTTCTCCACTCCATGTCCACCCCATCTGCCCCCAGTCTCCATGCCCCAACCTATATCTAGTATCTGCCATATGTCCCCAACCCCATGTCCAACATGTGCCCTCCAACCCTCATGACCCCATCCTATGTTTAGCATGTGCCCTCTGACCTTCTGCTCCCCAACTCTATATCCACTATCTGCCCTCCATGTCCTTATGCCACACCACATGTCAAGTCTCTGTTCTCCATCCCATGTCCAATATCCGCACTCCATCCGTCTACCCCCACTTGTATTTACCATTTGCCCTCTATCCCCTTATGCTCTAAACCCCACTACTATATGCCCAGCATTTACCCTTCATTCCCTACTGATATCCTGCATCTGTCTTCCACACTTCCATTCCCCCACTTTGTGTCCAGCATCTACTCTGTCCCCCCCTTCGTATCCAGCATCTCTCTTCCAGCCATTACTCCCCCTTTGTATCCAGCATCTGCCTTCCATCCATTAATTCCCCCCTCTGGTATCCAGCATCTCCCTTCCAGTCATCAACACCTCCCTTGCTATCCAGTATCTCTCTTCCAGCCACTACCCCTCCCCCCCCCCCCCATTTCCAGCATCTCCCTTTCAGCTATTAAACCCCCCCAAGCCACTGCTTTTTACAGAGCAGCGGCTGCAATAAACTTACTTTGAAAAGTAAAGACAACCTGTGAGGAGCCCTCCGGTCATCGCAGCACCTGGGGAAGTGATGTCATAGGGGGCGGGCTCCTCACAAGTTGTCTTTCCTTTTCAAATTAACTTTACTGCAGCCAAGTTAATTTGAAAAGGAAAGGCAACCTGTGAGGAGCCCGCCCCCTATGACATCACTTCCTCGGGCGCTGCGATGACCGGAGGGCTCCTCACAGGTTGTCTTTACTTTTCAAAGTAAGTTTATTGCAGCCACTACTCTGTGAAAAGCAGAAGCAGTGGCTGCACTGCCACGGGGGAATTGTGTTCGCGCCGTGGAGTCTGGAGAAAAGCCATTTTTTTGCTCTGGCCGCTCCCGATCTTGCAGCCAGAGCAAAAAAACGGCTTTTCAACGGCCGGTTTTACATCTGTGCCGGCAGCCAGCCTGGCCATGGAAAAACCGGCCAGGCCAGCTGAAAACCGGCTGGTTGGCAACCCTAATCGGGACTCACCAAAGGGTGCTTCCGATGCAGACTGGTCAGTCAAACAGCCATGGCGAGAGGACCAGTCCTCCAAAGCACAAGAGGTGCTCCAGGACACTCCTGAGGAATCAACCTCTGGAGAGCTACCGGTACCATATTCTGGGATGGTGGCACAAAGCACCATAGATGAAGCCATCCAGACATCGGCCATCTCCCTGGACCAGCGTATGCTGGCTCTTTAGAGGAGTTTGGTCACCATCCTGGCAGCCTTGGTACCAATGATATCGACAGCTCCAGCAGTGCAGGCTTTGATACCCTGCCAGCCAATGGTAATGACTCCAATGCCAGCCCTGGAGCTGGTATCGATCAATCTCTTGCTACCGATGTCTCAATTGGAACCAGCTGAAAACACCAGTAACCCAACAGGCTAAAACTGTCAGGAGTCCGAATTCTGATACCTCAGAGCATTGGTATCGTCATCAACCCTCGACATCAATGATGTAACAGGGTCAAAAGCATGACCACCAATACTTTGATTTCTTGCTGGACTCTGACTCTTCTTCATCTGATTCTGATGGGGACTCTCACGATTCCCAAGACCTTACAGACATTCCTTTAGATCCGTACCCTCCTCAAGAGCGGCGCTGGTCCCCACCAGAGGACATGTTTCTCCAAGAGTTCATCTGAGACATGGTAGCAGGGCTGCAAATCACCGTGGCCTTAGAGAATGAACTGAGGGTGGAGGAACTCAAGATCCTCCAGTACCTTCCTACACCTAAAGAAGCAGCCACCTTACTGGTGCATCACATCTTACAGGATCTCATGCTCCGCATGTGGGAGGTTCCTCTCACGGTTCTGCCCATCAGTAAAAGACTCGATACCATGTACCAAGTTCCAGACAGTCCAGGCTTTCAAAAGCCTCAACACCCCCACCTCTCAATGGTGGTAGAATCGACCATGCGCCAAATAAAGAGTTTAAAGAATCACTCTTCAATGCCTCCAGGTAGAGACTCAAGGACACTCGATGCCTTTGGGCGTTGATGTTTTCAGGCATGCATGCTGACCTCGAGGATTACCTCCTACATGCTAAACATGGGCATGTTCCTCAAGGATGTCACCAGAGATCTGGAGATGTTTGCCGCCATGCTTCCTGATGATAAGAGGAGTGCCTTCCAAGCCCTTATCAAACAAGGTCAAAATACCTCTAAATTCCTTACCAGGGCATCTTTTGATACTTTTGAATCAACCAGCAGAACTTCAGCAGTCTGCATGGGGCTTGACGGCTGGCCTGATTACAGGCCTCAGTTCTTAAACAGTGGGTCCAGGACAAGTTGATTAATATCCCATGTACTGAAGAGAACCTTTTTGGGAAAGGTTGGAGAGAGAAGGCAGGTGAGATTGAGACAGATGATCTCACCCTTAAATGCCTCTCCAGGAAAATGGCTGATCCCTCCAAAAGGAAAGTTCTTCCAAAGAAGCCTTTCTACTCTAAAAAGAAGAGATATTATCCTTCCTACACACTTACAGCTGCTTACCAACCTCAGCAGTGCCAGCATTACCCTTGCCAACCAAAGAAGCCCAGGGCTCCTAAGTCCCAACCAATGGCACAGGCACAACCTACACCTAGTTTTTGACTGCTTCCTAGAGAGCATTGCCACTCTGCCTCTGCAGGGTCCCCAGCCCCTGACCATCGCAGGCAGACTCTGTTCCTATGCCCACAGGTGGCACCTCATCACTTTAGAACAGTGGACTCTCAACATCATCCAAAGGGGGTATCTACTTCACTTCCAAGACTTACCCCCCCCCCCCAGCTTCACAGGAAACTATTCCACAAATCCCCTTCACTCTTGAAGGAAGAGTTGACCACCCTGCTATCTCAGGGTGCCATAGAAAGAGTTTCTTCCCCTCAAGAAGGGATGGGCTTCTACTCCCCATATTTTCTCATTTTCTCATTCCAAAGAAAACAGGAGGATACAGGCCCATCCCGGATCTCAGGGACCTAAAAAAATTCCTGGTCTGAGAAAAATTCAAAAAGATTTCTTTAGGAACTCTTCTCCCATACCTCCAGAGGTATGATTGGTTATGTTCTCTAGATCTAAAGGAGGCCTACAGGCACTTACTTATCCATCCTCAGCACAGACATCTGCATTTCAGGTTTCAGCAAAGCCACTACCAGTAACCGGGTACTGCCCTTTGATTTAGCCTCTTCACTGCAGGTGTTTGCAAAATGCATGGCGGTGGTTGCAGCCTATCTCCGCACTTTGGGAATCTTCATCTTCTCTTACTCAGATGACTAGTTAATCAGGGGAGACTCCTCTCATAGTAACATAGTATATGATGACAGATAAAGACCATCATGGTCCAACTAGTCTGTCCAGCAAGGTGGCAAGAATAGATGCACCTGCTGCTCCATGCAGGTCACCCCTACCCATGCCTTTGTTTAGAAGTGTACCCACCGCTCCGCGCAGGTCACCCCTATTTGTTGAGATAGCAGAGACAGTTAAGGTTATTTTGATTTTATCCTGTTGCCTTTGAGTTTACCCCCTTGCAGGTTCATATTATGGCCTTTAGTTTTGCAGCTTCCCCTAAAGATCTGTATCATATCTTCCCTGTCCCTCCTCTTCTCTACACATATCTAGGTTTCCCTGCATCACACCATCACCGTGCTCCAACATCTAGGATTTGTCCTAAGTTCCCAACATCGCACCTCGTTCCAACCCAAAGGGTTGAGTTCATCAGAGCACTTTTGGACACATCACAGGCCTGAGCTTTCCTTCTGCAGGATCGCTCTGCCCACCTCATTGAGCTTGTCAAAAACATACACCAACAAAGGCTGGTAACAGCTCGAGAGATGCTTTGTCTCTTGGGGCACCTGGCTTATATGGTCCATGTAGTCCCCTATGGTTGTCTACACATGAAACAAGCCCAATGGACTCGGTCTTCTCAATGGGCCCAGGCCAAGGAGCATCTCCGAGACAAAATATTCATCACCCCTCAACTGGTCAGGTTTCACTAAGAACATAAGAAATGCCATACTGGGTCAGACCAAGCTCCATCAAGCCCAGTATCCTGTTTCCAACAGTGGCCAATCTAGGTCACAAGAATATAGCAGTTTCTCTAAAAGACAGGTTCCACAATGCTTGGATTGGGGCAAGCAGTGGATATCCCGGATCCCCTTTAATAATGGGTTATGGACCTTTCTTCCAGGAACTTGTCCAAACCTTTTTTAAACCCAGCTACACTAACAGCTTTTACTAAATCCTCCATTAACAAATTTCAGAGTTTGATTACACGTTGAGTGAAAAAATATTTTTTCTTATTAGTCTTAAATAGGTTGCACTGTAGCTTCATTATATGTCCCCTAGTCTTTCTATATTTTGATGGCGTAAACAATCGATCTACGTTTACCCGTTCCACTCCATTCATTAATTTATAGACCTCTGTCATATCTCCCCTCTGCCATCTCTTTTCAAGGTTGAAGAGCTCTAAGCTTTTTAGCCTCTCTTCATAGGGGTATCCTTCCATCCCCTTTACCATTTTGGTGGCTCTTCTCTGTACCTTTTCTAATAACGCTATATCCTTTTTAAGATACGGCGACCAGAATTGCACACAATATTCAAGGTGCGGTTGCACCATGGTATGATACAGAGGCATTATAATATCCTTTGTTCTATTCTCCATTCTTTTCCTTAAGATACCTAGCATTCTATTTGCTCTCTTGGCTGCCGCGGCACACTGGGCAGAGGGTTTCAACATGTTATCCACGATGACGCCTAAATCTTTTTCCTGGGTGGTGGTTTCTAATGTGTAACCATAGTTTAGTTTGTTCTTTCCTAGGTGCATAACTTTGCATTTGTCCACATTACATTTCATCTACCATTTGGATGCCCAGTCTTCCAATTTATCAAGGTCCTCTTGCAATTTTTCGCAATCTTCGTGGGTTTTAACAACTTTGAACAATTTTGTGTCATCTGCAAATTTGATTACCTCACTGGTGATGTTTGCCACAGAACCTGCTTGGCAAGTCACCTTTTCAGATGCCTCCACTTCACCCTAACGACAGAAACCTCCAAATTGGGTTGGTGAGCACATCTGAACAATCTGATCACACATGGTCTGTGGATGCCACAGGAATCTGCATTGCAGATAAACCTCTTGGAGCTGTGTGTTCTAACAAATGTCCTTCAGGTTTTTCAACCCCAACATTTGGGCCAACAGGTAATTAGTCAGAACAGACAACCAGGTGTCTATGTTCTATTTGAACAAGCAGGAGGGAACGGGTTCTTATCCCCTATTTCACGAGGCGCTTCGTCTCTGTTTTTTTGCCACTGCACACTGTATTCACCTCAGAGAAGTGTATCTCCTGGGCAAAATCAATGTCCTTGCGGACATACTCAGCCATATCCTTCATCCACACGAGTGGATCCTACATTCTTGAAATGGCAACTTGGATCTTCAGAATGTGGAAACACCACTCAGGTCTCTTCACCACTCAAAAGAACACACAGCTTCCACTGTTCTGCTCAAAGCTTCCATCCCTGCACCGACAGGCCCCAGACGCCTTCCTTCTCCATTTGGGATGGGACCTTGCTTTATGCATTTCCACCCATCCCCTTGATACCGAAGACACTCTTCAAGTTACAAGCCGACAAGGGTTCCATGATCCTCATAGTCCCTTTATGGCCCTGTCAACTGTGTTTCCCTCTGCTCCTTTGTCTGGCACAGTTGCAACCCTTCAGCCTCGGAAATGCACCCTACCTCCTCTCCCACGATCAAGGGATGCTTCTCCAGCCCAATCTTCATGCCCTTTGCCTCACAGCCTGACTCCTGAAGAGATAGTTCTTGCTCACCTCGACCTGCCACAGGAGGTCAAGGATATCCTGCTTGCATCATACAAGCAGTCCAACAGGCAATCATATGCCTTTAAATGGCGAAGGTTTGCCCTCTGGTGCTCCCCAAAGGGTGCGGACCCCTTTGCCTCCCTGATGGAATCTCTTCTTCAATATCTCCTCCTCTTGTCCTTGGCAGGTCTTAAGACCAACTCAGTCAGAGTTCATCTTAGTGCCATTGCAGCCTATCTCCTCAGACCCCTTAGTTGCACTCTTCATGCGGGGTCTCCTGCTGTCCAAGTCACCCATTAAGCCACCTCCGGTGGCCTGGAACCTCAGCTTGGCAGCATGGATTCACCATAGGCAGGTCTTGTCAGACAAAGCTGATTGGTTTCTTTGACTGGATGACCAGGGAGTTGTACTGAGCGAGAACCCTAGATGTGGTATATTTAGATTTCAGTAAAGCCTTTGACACCGTTCCTCACAGGCAACTTACAAACAAACTGAGCACCCTAGGGTTAGAAATTGGTTGAGTGGGAGGCGACAAAGAGTACAGGTAAATGGAGCTCACTCTGAAAAGAAGGAAGTTACCAGTGGTGTGCCCCAGGGATCTGTCCTTGGTACGATTCTTTTTAACATTTTTGTTAGTGATATAGGACTGTCGAGTAAGGTTTGCCTCTTTGCGGATGATACCAAAACCTGCAATAGAGTAGACACCCAGGAAGGTGTAGATAACATGAGGAGGGATCTAGCTAAGCTTGAAGAATAGTCTAGAATTTGGCAGCTGGGATTTAATGTTAAAAAATGCAATGTCATACATTTGGGCTGCAGCAATCCAAGGGCATGATATAATTTAGGGGGTGAAGTACTTATGTCCACTAAAGAAGAGCGGAACCTCGGTGTGATTGTGTCTTATGATCTTAAAGTAGCTAAACAGGTAGTAAAGGCGACAGCAAAAGATAGAAGGATGCTTGGGTGCATAGGGAGAGGAATGGCTAGCAGAAAAAAGGAGGTGATAGTGCCTCTGTATAAGTCTTTGGTGCGACCTCATTTGGAGTATAGTCTGCAATTCTGGAGACTGCACCTTCTAAAGGATATAAACAGGATGGAGTGAGTACAGAGGGTGGCTTCTAAAATGGTTAGTGGTCTTCATTATAAAGCATATGAAGACAGACTTAAGGATCTTAATATGTACATCTTAGAGGAAAGGAGGGATAAAAGTGATATGATTGAGATGTTTAAATACCTCCATGGCATAAATACACAGGCGGAGAGCCTCTTTCAATTGAAAGCAAGTTATGCTACGAAGGGACATCGGATGAGGGTGAAAGGGGATAGATTCAGGAGTGATATGCAGAAATATTTCTTTATGGAAAGAGTGGTGGATCCGTGGAATAGTCTCCCAGTGGAGGTGGTAGAGATGAGGACAGTATCTGAATTCAAAAAAGCATGGGAGAAACACAGAGGATCTCTAAAGGAAAAAAGGGGACTGTTGTAGTTGTTGATATGGAAGGACAGACTAAATAGGCCATGTGGTCTTTTTCTGTCGTCATTTTTCTATGTTTCTAGCTCAGTTTCTAAAGCTTCTTTTTGAGCCTTTAGTGACCACTTCTCTGAAGTTCCTCTCTTTGAAGGTAATCTTTCTCATAGCCATCGCCTCAGCTTGCTGCATCAGTGAACTGCAGGCTCTTGTGGTGGATCCACCTTATACCCGGTTCCATCATGACAAGGTGGTCCTCCGTACCCATCCACACTTCCTTCCGAAAGTGGTCTTCCATTTGAACCAGTCAGTAATCCTACCGATCTTCTTCCCGAGATGCAAATGTCTCAAGTAGAAGTAGCGCTACACACCTTAGACTGCAAGCGAGTGCTAGCTTAGTACTTAAATAGAACTAAAATTCACAGGAAATCCTCTCAATTATTAATTTCCTTTGATCCAAGTCACCTTGGTCTTCCAGTGACAAAATGCACTCTATCCAGATGGATAGCAGACTGTATCTCTTTTGCTTATACACGTGCGGGACTCTCCTTGGAGGGTCACGTTACTGCTCATAATGTGTGGACTATGGCAACCTCAGTTGCCAACCTCTGTTCAGTATCCATTGATGAGATCTCTAAGGCCTGATCTTCCATTCATACATTTGCTACACATTGTCTGGACAAGGACTCCCATCAGGATACTGTCTTTGGCAAAGCTGTACTCCAGCACTTTTTTGGGACTTAATTTCAACTCCTACCCTCCATCCTGGACTTCTGCAAGAGACCAGATTTCCATTAGAGGTGGTATAACAGACTGGAATTGAGTCCATTGGCCACATTGTGTCCACACTCTTCATCTCTATCCTTAGCCTCAGGGATCACACTTCTCTCCCCCATGCCAGTCTGGTATCTGGGAGCTAGTGAGTCCCATATGTGAAGACTGCATTCCTGCCTGTTCCTGGAGATAGCGTTAATACTCACCTGTAACAGGTGATCTCTGGGAACAGCAGAAATCAGTCTTCACAACCCGTCCTCCTCCCCTAGGCATTGTAGGGTATTTTTGTTTTTTCCTCTATCACTCGGCTACAAGCTCAACTGAGGAGAGGAGCTGAGAAGGCAGGAAGGCAGATGTGCAGGTACAATGGACTGCTCCCAAAGGCTTTCATATTGGATGCTGGGAAGTGTTCCCGTGTGGGCTCTGTCGGTACCGATGTCATCCAGATGTAAAGACTGATTCGTGCTGTTCCTGGAGATCACCTGTTACAGGTGAGTAACAACACAATATTGGTTATTTATAAATTAAAGTGGCTGCTTCACCACAGCACCTTGTTAACAACTTTCTATATCTACCATACAGTCCCTTCTAAAATGTAATACAAAATCAATTACAAACAGGCAATAAAGCTTTCCTGATGACAGCTGTCTGATTCCCTATGATACATTTCTGTAACTCAGGATCTTTAATATGCCCATTGACCTCCCTTCTCAGCTCCTCAATTGCAGCTCTGGCTTGTCTGTCTCTGTATATCAGACCTTAGCCTAATCTAAAGAGGTTATTTTCCCTTGGGTCCTGGTCAGTAATATTCCCAGCCCGCATACAACTCTTTGGCACAACGATAAGCCAGGGTATATTTCTCATGGCACTGCAGTTACCTATCCCAGCTTGTCTGTCTGTTCCTTGAATAGACTTCCTGCCCAGATATTTAAAGAATTAGGTGAATGCTTCCTTATGGATTCTAATGAGGACACTTCACACAGCGAACACTATACCCTTCTATCAACTTTTCAAAACCCTAATAGTTTCTTAATTCCTAAATCCAAAATCTGTAATGGCATTCTAGATCCCACCTCATTTAAGGGTCTGACAACCAATCACAGCATTCTACCTTTGTATTTCCCTCCCAAACCATCCTGTAGCTTTTCAGCTTTAGCCTCATACTGAAGCAGTAAAACGAGCAAGGGAAAAAAATACCCAGGAGTCTGGGTAGGAAGCAAGCCTTGTTTTTAATGTGCACAGGCCCAGAGAAATAACTTTCAAAGTCTGAGCCCAGTCCAGAGAGCTCATCCAATCTATATAGACATATTATCAGTCTATCACAGCATTTCTTCATGATTGGTCACAATTTTACTGCACCGTTATCTCCAGCGAACAGAGTGAAAGCACAGAGTAACAAAGAAGATCTGAAGGAGCATGCGTGTCTCATCACCAAGGGGTATATCCTTTTCACACAGTAACCAAGGGGTATGTTTACTAAGCAGTCTTAACGTGCGCCCGACGATAGTGTGCAGGCTGCCATAAAAGGAGTGGGCGTTCCTGTCTTAGCGTAGCAAAAAGGGATCATCGTGCGATAACATGTGCTTGCCACATTATCGTACGAGAAGCTGCTAAGCACGTTAACGCGTGGTAATCATAATTAGGTGCGCTGATGTGCAAACAGAGGAGCAGAGGTACAGCACAATGGTTAATACACTGACTGGTGATACAGGGGTCATGAGTTCAATCCCCCACTGCACCCAATGCATAAGGCTGGCTGAGGCATCACCCCTTACATTTAAGTAGTGCTCTTTGAGGCCTTTTATTTCTATTTTTAATATTGCTGCCATCAAACACACCCTCACAGTGCCGTAACCTAAGGTGCCACATAAGGCACCCTATAGGGTACTCCAGAGGGCACCTCATAAAGGGCACTGTCTGGCAAACACCCTAAAATGTCCCCTACAGTATGCCTTATAAGGCACCTTATAGGGCACCCTATAAGGCACCCTATAGGGCACTGTATAAGGTGCCAATAAGGCACCTTATGGGGCACCTCAAGGTCACAGCACTGTGAGGGCGTTGTAGCTGGCAGCACCAATGTACAGTAAAAATAGACAATGACTCAGACAGCCCTGTCAAATAACCTCACTGTGGGATCAAACCCATGACCACTGGCTCCATAGGCAGTGCAGTAACCAGTGGGCTACAGCTGCTAACAAACCCCTGGCTGGCTACAGAAGGACTTCACGTCACCACATAACCATTCTGCTGTGGTTACCAGAATAGGGTCAACCCACCCGTACCCATGATGCACAGCACATGCAAATCAGCAGTCTACAGATGATCACAAGATGGGGTATGCACCCCATAGCGCCAAGCCTGTTAGGGGGAACTGACCGAGTGCACCCCCACAGCACCTCAGCCTGGTAGGGGGTTCAGACGGTGTGTGTTAGTGGCACAGAGTAGCTACAGACCGTCACATTGTTTGGATATTCCGCTCACCCTGATGATGAGGTGGGGCAGCCAGCACCAGGTCCGCAGCACCTTCCATAGCTGAATGAGGCCATGTTGCAGGTACCCATCAGTGCATGTGCTTGTGTTTGAGTGAGTGAGATAGGCAGTTCCTGCAGACCCACCTAGGATACATTAGTGTCCATCTGTAGGTGTCACTCAGGTCTAGCCCTTATGGGCTATGATGCACTCAGAATAGTGCATATTCTGTTTTGGTGCAATGGTAACATGATGTAAGTGAAGGGGGGTGTTTGGACCCATAGGCAGATTATGTACCACCAGCCAACCCACTCGCTGTGGCTCACAGTGGAAGACAGGAGTCCTCCACCAACAGATCCACATTCTACATCCCTGCAACAGTGGCAGTAGAGGGGGGCCCATCAACCCCAGTCATGCTGGGGAACAGACACCCTACAGGGCAGCCAATGCAGAGCTGTACACATCCCTAGGGCAATGGCAGGGAGACAGTAGGCCTTGAAATGCTCAGCTGTCCCCACCACCATCTGACATTCACCAGCAGCAAGCACAGTAAGTCACCAGCCACTGCACCCTGCAAGGTGTTCCAGCCATACACATATAACTGCAGACAGTCTGCTAGCTAGGCCACAGTGCATGATCCTGGAAGAGATATGAGCACACCTACCAAGCAGATAGGTCAGTGATTAGGCCCCAGAGAGGAGAACCCATATATTTCACTGAAGAGAAATACACTATAGCACTATGGGGGAGCATAGCCATGCCGTGGTCACTTCTCAGTCAGGGTGTGAGTGACCTCCCAGCAGGACATGCTGTGGCCACCCTGTTGGTGCAGGTTGTGGCCGGGCACTACAATGTCCAAGCCATTGCCCTATGCCCTGTGCTGATGCATCCAGATCAGGCCACCCTGTCCAGGCTATACTCACAGTACCTTGCTCCTCATTATGCACATTGGCAGGTCAATACTGAGAACAGTGCTAGCAGTGTTGGCTGAGGAAGGTGTTAGCAGCCACCACACACTGGATAGACAGACACACACTCCCCATACCTATGCCAGCATTGTACAACTATAGAGGTGTTTGGCAGTCCTGGCCAACGCACCAGTCCTGGGCACAGTGCAGGCATGGCTATGGTACGCAATACTGTTGGGGTCACTCCCCAGCGTGGTAAACACTGTCAGACACCAGACCTGAAGCACACTCCACAGACATCAGAAAGGTTGCTATGCTGCAGCTCAATCAGCAAATTGTGCTTAAGTTAGGAATTGCTATCTGCCAGTAATCATAGCAAACTTTTGATAGATGTGTACCGTATTCCCAGGTTTAGGGTGGCATTGCTAAGGTCTGCAAGTGCTAGTATTGGGGGATGCACACAGGGCCCAACATCCTGCCGCTCCAGGAGGTGTTGGATAATGGAGCCTGTGGGTGTGGGTGTCTGCCCCTGTTGGCCGCTGCTTTAGGGCAGAGGTTCCCAACTCCAGTCCTGGTGGGCCAAACACTGTTTGGGTTTTCATGCTGTCCCTCATGAATATGCATGAGATACATCTGCATACCATGGGGGCGGCGCATAGACATGCAGCACAGGCATCTTTATTAGAGGCAGCATGGAACCTGAATGGTGTTTGGCCCTCCAGGACTGCATTTGGGAGACTCTGCTCTAGGTAATGCACATGTTTATGGTGTCTGTGCTCTGTAGGGTAAACTGTAGGTGTTTTGGGCATGTTTACGTCATCTGCAATAAAGGTTCTGTCTGTATTAGGGACTGGGTTGGCAGGAACCACAGCTGGGACTTGAACCTGTGACCTTCTGCTTCTAAACACACTGGCTGTGTGCACTGCACCACTGTGCTGCCACAGAGACAGTGCATTCCCTGGTGATGCCATGACTGTTCATCAGACAGGGCCTGTCTGCATGGCACCCACCTACACAGGGCTACACACCTATTTCTTTTAGCTGATTGTGCAGACAGGAACTCCTGGTGACGCAGGACAGTTTCTCTAGCCATATCCAGGACAATATATAAACACTGATCCTTACAACTTAATTTATCAGATCTCTCTCTTCCCAATGAGACTAGCTGCAGATCCTGAGCAAAACCACTGAAATGTAAAATGACAGCTCTGGGATGTTGAAGCCCCGAGGCTGAGTGCTGAGGTGCTTGGAAGGCTTGCTCTATATCCAGAGGTGGTTTAAATTGATGATCCAGCAGTTTGGTTAGAAACTGTGTGATAAAAGCCAGCAAATGTTTACCCTCTGATCCTTCTGCTAGACCCAGGATTCTTATATTTTGATGCTTACTAAAGTTTACAATATTCTCATGCTACAGCTGTAGTCATTTAATCTGTGATGAATTCTTTGCAGCTTTAACTAACATCTGGTTCAACCCCTGCATTTGTTCCTCCAGGTTGTCTAAACGCTGCTGAGAAGTAATCATTTGAGTAGTTAAAGCATCAAGATCATTTCTAATACCCATGGTGACATCAATCTGCTGTTCAATAAGTGATTTTAAAGAGAGAACTTCCTTCAGCACCATGTCAGTAGCATCTGTGCACATGACCGAAGGGGTGTGACCAAAAGGGCACGTTCTGCCCCTTTGGAGCACCTTTGGAGCATGAAAGAGCACTAAAAGAAGCTCTGAATTGTTATAGGTAAGCGGAAGGTGAAGAACAAGGCATTGGGAGGTGCTGGAGGAGCAGACCTGGTCAAGGAGCCTATGGACCTCCAGGTGCAGCCTGTTGCTTTGCCTCTTTCTACAACTGTGAGTAATACTTTGGATATTGAAACCTCCTTGAGCTCCAGTTGCTCTACATCTCTACCCCAGCCTTGTTCTATAATAGGTTTGTCTGCTCTGGATGCTAGTAATGGTTCTCAGAGAGCCACTTCTTCTCTGCCTGCAAGCGAGCACTCTCCGTGATCCCCCTCCCTCTCTACCCTAAGGCAGTTTCTCTTGCGTCACCATCTTCATGTTTGCTTGTGCCGTTGGACCTCTCCACTGAGGTTTCCGTGGGGGATGTTTGGGGTAAGCTGTTGAGAGTGGAATCAATATTGACTGGGACTTGGGTCAATTGTGCAAGTTTTTCGAGGAGTCTGTGGACAAATTTAAATAGCAGGACTCTCTAATTTCCTCTTTAGAGTCTCGTGAAATTAAACTTGAGGGCTCTCAGCCCTCATTGCAGTCTCTAATGGTGGCAGTAGTTAAGGATAGTTTGGTTATTCATACCAAACTAGAGGCAATGAAGAATCAATTATGGGTAAGGAATATGTGATTCTTGAATTTTCCTGTGATGCGGCTTCTGTCCCCCTCGAGTGCTGAAAAAATGTTTGAAAGAAAATGTTTTGCTTAGTAATGTTGATGTGCGAGTTATTTCTAAGTTATTTTATGTTTCCAAAGGGACTCCAGTAGAAGTGGCCGAAGGAGAGGGGTTGGATTCCATTGCCTCTCCAGACAGCCTTGATTTGATCGCTTTTCTTGAGACCCCTCAGGACATTGTCTCTGAGAGGGCAACTCTGCTGGTCACTTTTGGATCGGAGGCTGAAAAGATTGCTGTCTTGAAATTATACTTTTCTAAAAAGTCTCTTCCCTTTTGTGGCCAGCTGATAAACATTTTTTTTAAGCTTTATTTATAAACCACCAACATAACATCAATAAGCATCATACAAACATCTCCAAGGGAGGGGTGTACTCTGATCCCCTCCTGGAGAACTTTCCATATACAAAGGACCAGGTGGGACTTTTACCATGTATATCCCCCCCCCACCCCCCACCCTCCCCTGCATAGGAAGACTTTCTTGCAGTTGCGGTCAAAAGTCTTGGCTATCGGAGCCACTTTCTATCTCTGTTTCCCCTGTAAGTGTGTGGTTACCTATGCTGGAAATGTTTGTTTTCACATATATTTCCCATTTGGAAAATTTTCTTCGGGACAAATTAATGGGTTAGTATGGTACTTGGGGATTTGTCTATACTCTTGACTTGTCCTGTTTTGACTGGGGTAATTTTAGGTATTAATAAATTTGTTCTCTTCTGCTTCTCTCCCATGATGGGGGCTAGAGCATCTCTTGCTATTGTTTTTTTTTTTTTTTTGCATATTTTCCTAATTTTTAATGTTAGCAGGTTACGCTTTTCTTATATACGTGGAGGCACATTCCAATGTGTGTGCCCAGGCCCCTGTGCATCTGATCGGAATCGGGATACCGAGAGGTAGACTCAATTCTGATCTCGCGGGGGCTAGACGTGCCCGCGGGATAAGAATCTGGTTTAGGGCCTAAACATGCAGACTGGGCCCTGATTCCGATCAGCCTGCATGTACAGCAAATCCCCGGCTACTTCAGTCAGGCTCCTGAATGGAGCCGCAGTGTCTTGGTGTCCCGTTGCCATGGTGCCGTGATGGCCAGCCACCGCCGATTTACTTCATTCCCTGCAGCCAGACTTTTGATCCGGCCTCCCATGGCCAGGGTCCGGCTGTGGGGAACTTCCTGCACCCCCCTACCTGTTTTACTGGGCCCGGCAGCAGGATCCCTCGACGTCCAGGGGGACTTATTCCACCTCTGCGATGGAATAAGTCCCCCAAGTTCACAGCCCCAGACGACAGGGCCAACCTCAGAATCAGCCCTGTACGTCCGGGGTCACGAAGCGTCCATGCTCCGCCCTTGCTCCACCCTTGCTCCACCTCCGGAACACCCCCTTCTGCCCCTGTCTGCCTCCCTGTACAAACGCATTGTTCGTACCGGGAGGCTTTTGCCTGGGCCGGCAGGGGGGCGAATAGCAGGGATGACGTTCCAACGGGACATCCATCCCCGCTATTCGTGGGACAAAATGACCCCCATTGTGTATGTATTTTGATTAAAATCTTAAGTTAAAAAAAAAAAGAACTGCCTGATTATAAAGAATGTTTTTGTATTAGGATGAGCTATGGAATTCAGATACTGTCTGCACTGAATCAACTGTATGGGTATTAAAGTTTGTTATTGCAGAAAAGGATAGATACCAGAGAAATTATTATTTGTTCAATAATGGGCTTTGCATGCTACTAGACTTACACCAGTTGTGTATGAGTCGCTGGTATGAGTCTTCAGAAGTATGTTAACATGAGTTTCCAATTACAGTTCAGACTTGTAGTTCAATTAAA
The DNA here is from genome assembly GCA_033557465.1 of Ichthyophis bannanicus. Lineage (NCBI taxonomy): Eukaryota > Metazoa > Chordata > Amphibia > Gymnophiona > Ichthyophiidae > Ichthyophis > Ichthyophis bannanicus. The sequence continues at coordinate 54,409,662 of CM066040.1, forward strand.
TTAATGTAAACATCTTTTAAGATAAAAATTATAGGGAGTTAAAATGTTTGTCTTCAGTTTCTGGGTTTGTAGATGGCCTTTCTCATGAGCAGAAGCAGCAGGGCACAAGGTTAGGGCTGCTTGAGACATGACCTTGCGGAGTACGTGGACTTAAATTTCGCTATGGGCCTGAGTCTGGGACGCGGGTTGTAGGGCTGCACATCCTGGAAGGACTTGCAGTTCTGCAAGCCATTCGGGCCCGATTCCCCCTCCGGCTCTTCCCATACATCCTGAGCAGCAGGATGGGGAGAGCTGGTGGGGGGCAAGAGAGGGTGGGATCTGTGCGGAGCAGCGGTGCAACAGGGACAGGTCAGCCCAGTAAGACATACAGGGACAATTCAGCTCATGGCCCTGTACATCCTGCCATGTCAAAGGGAACGTGCTGCTTATTCCACCTCCAAGGCCAGCCTTGGGTCAGGTGGCAGGGAAGACGGGGGCCAAAGCCACGGGAGTCAGGGGCGCCTTGGGGAGGGCATCCCCGCAGGTGGCAGGGGCACACTGGGTTGTCCATGGGCCTGATTCTGTGCACTGTGGAAATATTTTGTTCCCGCGGTCCAAAATCAGATCCTAACTGGCCCGTCTTCGTCAGGGACGTCCAGAGCCAGGCAAACATCCATAGGGTGTGGATAAGTGGGCACACTCATATCCCCTATATGTTCCATGTCGACAACAAACACTGCCAGGGAAAGAGGGTTCTTGTTTTCATGTTGCCACACTAATGGACGTCCCCAGATGGATGCAGCATAGCATGTACCTGCCCTAGGGCCGGCCCGTCCATTGTGCAAGAATGTTGTTCACACAGGACCCGCACTTCAACATCCCGTACATGCTGTTTGGCTCCCAGCAGGCCCTGGCGCACCCCCCTACAGCAGCTCTCAGCAAACCCTGGTGCACCTCCCTAAAGCGGCTTCCGGCAAGCCCCGGCTCACCTCTCTACAGCTGCTGAAGTAAAGAGAACCGTTTTTCTTCACTTTGGCAGCTGTGTTCTAATGTAGGCCACTGGTGCGCGCTGAGTGCTGGGATACAGGAAATGTTCTTTGACCTCCAGCGTGCCAGCAGCCTACATTAGAACACAGCTATCGAAGTGAAGGAACACGGTTCTCTTCGGTAGCTATAGAGAGGTGAGCCAGGGTCTGCCAGGAGCCCTGTACAGCCATTCGGAGAGCTGCTGTGCTCTTTGGGAAGGGTGGGGGCACTAGGACTGGAAGTAGCTGATGGGGGGGGGGGCTAGGGCTGGAAATGGGCTGAGTGGGAGGGCTTGGACTGGAAATAGGCTGATAGGGGGTTAGGTTTGGAAATGGGCCGATGGGGAGGCTAGGACTGGAAATGGGCTGATGGGGAGCTAAAATAGGACTGAAATGGGCTGATGGACTAAGATAGGACTGGAAATAGCTGATAGGGGAGCTAGGACTGGAAATGAGCTGATGGGGGCTTGGATTGGAAATGGGCTGATGGGGGGCTAGGACTGGACAGAGCGGCTGGGGGCGCTAGGACTGGAAACAGGTTGATGGGGGCTAGGATTGGAAATGGGCTGATGTGGGTGGCTTGGACTGGAAATAGGCTGATGGGGGCTCGGATAGGTCTGGAAATAGCTGATGGGGAGCTAGGACTGGGAATGGGCTGATGGGGGGCTAGGATTGCTAATGGGCTGATGGGGGGGCTTGGACTGGAAATAGGTTGAAGGGGGAGCTAGGATTGGAAATGGGCTGATGGGGGGCTAGGATTGGAAGGGCTGATGGGGGGGGCTTGGACTGATGGGGGGCTAGGATAGGACTTGAAATGGCTGATGGGGGAGCTAGGACCGGAAATGGGCTGATGGAGGGGCTAGGATAGGACTGGAAATGGGCTGATAGGAGGCTACAATAGGACTGGAAAGGGCTGATGGGGGACTAGGATTGGAAATGGACTGTTGGGGAGGCTAGGACTAGAAATGAGCTGATGGGGGTCTAGGATAGGACTAGAAATAGCTGATGGAGAGCTAGGATTAGAAACGGGCTGATGTGGGAGGAATGGGAGAATGGGACTAGAAGGGACCAGATGCTGGGTGGGGCTGGAACTAGAAGTGAGCTGATGTTGGAGGAGGACTAGAATGGGATGGGGCTGGGGGAGTTAGGATGGAGAGTGGTAAAGATATTTTGTGTGGGAGGGAAGAAAAATCTACGATTGGCTGGGTATTGGAAGAGTAAGTGGGGATTGAGGATGGAAGGGTGAAATTTGAGTGGATGAAAAAGAAATAAAGAAAGAAATGGAGGAAAGAGCAAAAGGGGAAAGATCGTTTGTTAATGCAGATGTAGAGAGAGAATGGGAAAAAACTAGAAGAGAGAAGAAAGGACAAATGGACAGCAGATGATGGAGAGTTAGCAGAAGACACAAAGAAACCAGAAGAAAGTGGCTGGAGCAATTGAATTTATTAACTGGAATATGTCAGCTCCTAACGTCTTTGCGTTTTGTTTAGTACAAGACAAAATTAATATATAGTTTTATTTCTCCAGTGTTGTTGTACATTCCAAGTTTGGCTTTTGGGTTTCACAATTTAATTATTGTTTTCGTATTTCTAAATTGTGATCTCTTGTTCTTTGTTTGGTGACGGTCTGTGTTCTGCATGTGTAAGCAAGCTGAGGTATTCAGTTTATGTAGTTTCTCTTTGACAGTGCCACTTGTTCTTTTTCCCCAGTAGGAGATGTATTGGTATTCTCTGAGAAGTATTGATTTAATATTTGCAGCGTTGCCTTTTGATAGGTAGGGTATGGTGCTTTGTGAGTCCTGGTAGTGATGTTATGAAAGGGGGTTTGCTATGGGTTCTAAATGCAACACTATACACCCACTGAAATCAACCCCCAAATCACAAAATTAGATCTTGATTTCACTCCGTTTATCACTGGAACTAAACCCTAACGCACAAAAAACTAATTTTGAAACAGTGCCCCTGAAACCATTCAGTTAACCCCAATTTATTTTGTCGGATCACTCACCGTGAAAAGGAACTTTCCTTTTCTCGAAGTGAGCCCTCCATTTTAATCAGTTAATAACAGCCGCTCACCGGCTTTAAAACCTGACAAAGCAACACTCGTTACTGTCAGCAACAATGTCCCAATAAACCAGAGGTCTCATGGACGAAAAAGGACTCTTATATACTGTTATGATGTTTAAAATACTCAGTCCTACTCTCAGCAATGATCAAACCAGCAGAGAGTTTAAAGCACTTAGCTTCACTGGAATTGACCTTGGACTGGCCTCGGTCGCCAGACCCCATCCTCATTGAGGACTCCCTTTCGGAGGAACCGGCATCAGACCTGAGTTCCTTGGTGCCCACGCCAATGGCTGTGGAGCCTTCTGGCTTGGAGTCCAGAATGGCGACCCTGGAGCGCAGTTTGTCTGCCTTCATGGACCAGCAGTGGGCGCTGTTGTCCAGTACTACTGGTTCATCTGTCCCGACCACCAGTCCCTCGACATCGAAGATGTCCCTGGAGGCTGAGCCGATCCTTGGCTGAGGTCTCAATCCGGTTCCCACTTGATGGGGCTGCGATTGTCCCCAGCCAGTGCACTCGGCACCGGCCGCAGAGCCTTGGAGTGCCATGTGCCATGGTCAGCCCTGGTGCCCATGGACTGTCCTTCCTTTGAGTCCTCTATGGACTATTCTGAGTGGCAGACGGAGGATGAGGAGTCGCTCAGTACCAGTTGCCACTGCGATGTCCCCTCAGATTCCCCTGCTTTGGAGCCCTGCTGCCGGTCTCCGCTGAAGGACATGGGGTTCCTCGACTTTGCCAAGGACGGAATCAAAGGAGGCCCCTCTGAGGGAATTGCTCATGGTGCCCATCCCTCCCATCCTGGAATGGCTGATGCTCTGCATGTGGGAAACACCAGCGTCGGTGCTGGTGGTAAGCAAGCGGCTCGACTCAATGTATCAAGTCCGCCAGAGTCTGGGCTTCCAGAAGTTACAGCTGCTGCACAACTTCATGGTGGTGGAGTCGGCCATAGGCCGACTGAAGAGTCAGAAGACGCACCCCTCGGTGCCCCCCCGGTAGGGAGGCATGCACTTTGGACGCCCCCAGCAGAAAGTGTTAACAGGGCTTGATGCTCATCGGCCTCATCCAGGCCTACCAGCTGTACATGGGCATGTACATGAGAGACCTGGTGAAGGAACTCGCCAGGTTCTCAACTGGCCTGTCCGAGGAACCCCTGCAGCGGTTCAGGAACCTGGCCAAGGCTGTCCATGAGTGTTCCAAGTTTGGGTCTCGGGCAGCCTATGATGGAGTTGAGTCGGCGGCTCGAGTAGCAATGGCGGGCATCAGTGCCTGATGCCAGACTTGGCTACAGTCATCCTACCTCGAGCAATGGGTTCAGGACAAATTGGTCAATGTCCCATGCCAAGAAGAGAACCTCTTTGGCAAGCCCATGACCGACAAAGCTGCTGAGCTGGAGACTGAGTTCATGACCATACCAGGCTCTCCAAAAAGACCACTGCCCCTCCCTGATGGAAGGGGTCGGGTAAAAAGCCCTTCTATCCGAGGAAAGGGGCTGCTTACAGAAACTAACCACCCTTTCAGGCCTCCCCGGCTCCCCAGAAGGGACAGCAGGCCAAGGGTCATGGGCAAGGCCCTCATAAGCAGAAGGCTCTCAACCAACACCATCCCCGGCCCAGCCATAGGGGAGCTTTTGACTCCTTGGGCATAGCCCCTCCATCCCAAGGAGGTCCACAGCCCACAGGGGAACGTTTGATCCACTATGCCCTAAGGTGGTTAACCATCACCACCAATTCCAGGGCACGTTGAGTGGTCAAGGAGGATTACCTCCTCCATCTGACTCAGATACCTCCCCCTTATTTTCCAGGAGAGCCCCTCAGGTCTCCCCTCCACCGGGACCTTCTATGAAGTAACTTGCAGGTCTTCTTGAAGACAAAGCAGTGGAACCAGTGCCCCACCATCTCAAGGACAAGGGATTCTACTCCAGGTACTTCCTCATACCAAAAAGAACAGGAGGCCTAAGGCCCATCCTTGATCTGCACAACCTCAACAAATTCCTGGTGAGGGAGAAGTTCAAGATGCTCTCCCTTGGAACATTGCTGCCTTACCTCCAGCAGGGAGATTGGCTATGCTCCTTGGATCTGAAGGATGCCTATACCCACATCCTCATTCACACCAACTACAGGCAGTACCTGTGGTTCATGGTGGGGGGCAGGCACTACCAGTACAGGGTGCTGCCTTTTGGTTTGGCCTCTGCCCCAAGGGTCTTCACAAAATGCCTGGCAGTCATGGCCACTTTCCTCTGCCTCCAGTGAGTTTTTGTCTTCCCCTGCCTGGACGACTGGCTCATAAAGGGAGACACAGCCTTAGAGGTACAGCAGGCATCTGCGCGTACCATCCAGGTCCTGCAGCACTTGGGGTTTGTGATAAACTACCCCAAGTCTCACCTCCTTCCAACACAATGTTTGGAGTTCATCGGGGCCCGACTGGACACCCTCAAGGCAGGGGCCTGGCACTGGACGTATAGCACCATCCCTCGGTGCCCGCTTGGCTCCTTTTGTGCCTCCTCGGGCACATGGCCTCCACAATCCACTTCACCCCAGATGCCTGCCTCCACATGAGGGCTGCACAGTGGTGCCTTCGGGACCAGTGGACGCAGGCCATGGGGTGCCTCTGGGACAAAGTCTCAGTGACCTGCCTGTGGACAGATTCTCTGACCTGGTGGCAGACTCTCCAATATCTCAAGGCAAGGATGCCTTTTCAAGCCCCGAGCCCCTTACCATGGATGCCTCCCTGCTCAGCTGGGGAGCCCACTGCGAGGAATTCTGCACCAAGAGCAGCTGGTCGCAGGACAAAAGCATCCAGCAGATCAACCTCCTGGAACAATGGGCAATATACTTAGCCCTCTGAGCTTTTTGAACCGCCTACGTCAACAGCTGGTGTTGGTCCAGATGGACAACCAGGTGGTGATGTTTTATGTGAACAAACAGGGGGGGGCACGGGGTCTCATGCCCTCTGCTGAGGTGGTTCTCTGCTCCTATGCAGTCACACAGGGTATACTCCTGCTGGCAGGTTATCTGCCAAGACAGACCAACTTACTGGCTGACAGATTGAGCAGGGTCCTCCAACTACATGAGTGGCAGCTGGACCCCAATGTGGACGATCGGCTCTTCCTGCTCTGGGGGGAACCTGTGATGGACATGTTCACCAGCCCAGACAACTACCAGTTGACCCGCTTTTGCTCCCAGCAGGCCCATCTCTCCAGGGTGGCGGTGGATGCGTTCCTGGTCTTGTGGTCAGAGGGCCTCATATACGCCTTCCCTCCCAAGTCGCTGATTGCTAAAACCTTGTTCAGGACACTCTGTGACAAGGCCTCACTCATCCTGATAGCCTCTCGATGGCCCAGGTAACCCGTGGCTCCCGCTACTTCTCCGATTATCCATGGAGACCCCCATCCCATTGGGGAACTCTCCAGGACTCCTGTCTCAGGAGGGAGGCTCTCTTTTGCACCCCAACTTGGGGTCCCTGTCACTGACGGCATGGATGTTAAAAGGATGACCCTAGCCCCATTCAACCTCTTGGGTAAGGTAGAGGAGATCCTGCTAGCCTCTCGTAAGGCTTCCACTATGAAAGCTTACGTTCTCAAATGGCTCAGGTTTTCAATTTGATGTGCAGAGCATGGGATGGACCTGTTCTCTTGCCCGATGGGATAGGTGTTACAGTACCTTCTCCACCTTTCGCACTCCAGGCTTAAGTCTAACTCCGTCAGGGTGCACCTCAGTGCCCAGGCGGCGCACCACCACCCAGTGATGGCAAACCCCTCTCGGTCCAGCTGCTGGTGACCCGCTTTCTAAGGGATCTGCTCCTATCAAAGTCCCCGGTTTGCCCTCCGGTGACTGAGTGGGACCTCAATGTGGTACTGGGGTAGCTCACTCGCCCGCCCTTTGAGTGTCTGGCTACCTGCCACCTCCTTTACCTTGCGTGGAAGGTGGAATTCCTGGTCGCACTCACCTCTGCTCGCAGAGTCAGTGAGCTTCAGGCCTTAGTGGCAGAGGCGTCCTATACCAGGTTCTATAAGAACAGGGTGGTGCTCCGCACACACCCTAAATTACTTCCGAAGGTGGTGTCGTCCTTCCATCTCAACCAGGAAGTGGTACTTCCCACCTTCTTTCCAAGACCTCACACCAGTAGGGGTGAGACAGTACTTTACACTCAGGACTGTAACAGGGCCTTGTCCTTCTACATCCAATGTACTCCGGGCCATCGCAAAGCTAATCAGCTTTTCGTCTCGTACGACCCCAGTCGTCTGGGGGAGGCGGTGACCAAACATACACTGTCTATCTGGGTAGTAGACTGTATCGCCCTCTCCTATGAGAAGGCGGGGCTCCGGATGGAAGGAGCTGAAACAGCATTCTGTCCTGATGGGGGACATATGCCGGGCTGCCACCTGGTCTTCAATCCATACCTTCGCAACTCATTACTGTCTGGAAAGGGAGTCCTGACGGGAAAGTGCCTTCGGCCAGGCTGTGCTCCGTAATCTTTTTGGGGTTTAGGCAGCTCCTACCTTCCGACCATTCTGTGTTCAGGCTATCGGAGTGCTGGTTCTCACCAGACACAGGGGTCCTACTGTAGTCTGTAATTGCTGCTACTCGTGGCTCCTCTTGAGGGAGACCATGTTTTTTCACTATGGGCTTTCGGTGGGGAGTCTCATATGTGAGGACTGACTTCCTGCTAGTTCCCAGAGTAAGTGTATTTACTCACCTGTAACAGATGTTCTCCGGGGACAGCAGAAATCAGTCCTCACAACCCTCCCTTTGGAGTTGCTTCTTTAACATTTTTTATTTTGCCTATAAACGGGCATTGTATAACAATCGCGAGCTTTTGTTATCTCCTGCACCACGGAACACAGCGCAAGACACTCATGTTAACCTTATTACTAAATACTCTCCATATAGCAACAAGATCATGAGAATTCTGAAAAAGCACAGTAATGTTTTACAAAGCACGCCGGGATTAGAAAACCATTATATCTGTTGTGTATGGCAGAGGCACAGAAATTTGAAAGAAATTTTGAGCCCCACAGTTCTTCGTTCTACAATTCCCTATACCACGACAGAAATAAAAGGCCACTATAAATGTGGTGAATGCGCGATATGTGCCATCACTTTGGAGTTGAGCGTTTTCGAACATCGGGGTCGAAAGTATATTTTAAAACATCATACGTCTTGCAAGTCAACACATGTAGTGTACTGTATTGTATGCCCATGCCATTTATTATATATTGGGAAGACGAATCGACCTCTTCATGTTCGTATGAAGGAGCACCGTAGTAGAATAAAATGCAAAACCATACAAGCCCCGATCGTCCAACACTGTTTAGAACAGCGTCATGATTTTGAGATGTTACGTTGCTTTTGCATTGATCATGTCTTACACGGCTCGGGAGCGAAATCTAGAGATCGTACTTTGATTTATCAAGAGCAATGGTGGATTTTCCGCTTAGATACTGTGAGTCCCAAGGGCTTGAATGCACAGGTGGAATGGGGAGCGTGCTAGCCAACCGTGACAGGACATTCCTAGTCACATGGTTCTGTTAAATTTCTTTAAATCCTTTCAGGAGGTTTAGCCCGCATGCGCGGCGTCTTCTGGGTGAATGGTAGACGACATTGCAGAACCGGGTGAGTGGATTCATTATTCGCTTTAAGAAGTAATGGACATTGAATGAAATTACAACTACATTGTTTATTATAGTAAAATATTTTTTATCCCTGCAGATTGGGTACCAAATGAGGAATGCTATAAACTAACTTTAAAATCCCCTGAAGAAACGTATCATCGTGAAACGCCACGGCGCTGACATTCGGCGTTGGGAAAATTTTCAACATTTTGAAGATAAGCATTGCCTTTCAATTTCGGGAAAACTTTCAACATTTTGAAGATAAGCATTGCTTTTCAATCTTTAATGATTCGAATATTTAAGTTCAGCATAGGTGAAGCTGGCAATGATAACCTGATCACTAGCTCATAGTTCAAACCGCAACACAATGGGTCGTTGATGCATTTTAAGGCACTGAATCCACACTTTTATGGTGGCTCAGTATAAAGCCTAGTTTCAGTCTGAGACTCAGTTGCTATTTGTAGAGCTCCTCAATAGGGATACGGGTTTGATTTAAACAGTTATAATTTCTAAGGTGAAGAATGGAGCTGATCTACTAATATAACTGTGAAGTTTAAGAAGCTCTGAAAAGTGACAAGAGATAGATATGTCATCTGACTGAACAAGATGGCATCCTTGGGCGGGAAGGGGACCACGCATGTGTGGTAGCATCTCCCAAAGGCTTTCTTTGAAAGTTGGGGGGATGCTTCCGTGAGGGTTCTGTCGGTGCTGATGTCACCAATATGTAAGTACTGATTCCTGCTGTCCCCGGAGAACACCTGTTAAAGGTGAGTAACTACGCTTTTAGCGGCATTAGCCGCTGGTGCTGAATATCAGGCCCATAGTCTTAAAATGGGTATGCACCTTAATATGAAGACATAGATCCTGACAATTGGCAAAATCAATAATTTCATCCTTGATGGAAAAGAAATAGAAAAATAGAAAGAGCAGACAACTTTAACCTGCTTGGATCAATAATAAAACAATGAGTAGTCAAGAAATCTGATGACAGATTGCTCTTGGCAGAACAGCTATGACGGACTTGGATTAAGGTTACCTGATTTATTGGAGGCAAATCTAGGATGCTCATTTTTTTTAATGAATTAATTTATTTATTTATAATTTTTATATACCGCGCTCTTTAAAATCAGCGCGGTTCACAGACAACAATTTGTGCAGAACAGGTACACCATTAAGCACTTACATTGAACTGGGGATCGAATTTGGGTTTCAACTAGGGTAACTATATGCAGAACAAATCATCAGAGAAGCAGGATTGTATGAAGGCAACAGAGGTGTGAAGATTGGTGGAAGACTCATCAACAACCTTCGCTATGCTGATGATACCACATTACTGGCTGAAAGTGAAGATGATCTGAAACATTTGCTTCTCACAATCAAAGAACATAGTCTCAATCTCAAAATGGGCCTGCACCTTAATGTAAAGAAGACAAAGATCATGACAACTGGCATAATCAACAGGTTCATCGTTGAAGGAGAAGAAATTGAAATCGTGAACAACTTTAACCTACTTGGATCAACTATCAATAAAGAAGCAACAAGCAGTCAAGAAATCAGACGACGCATTACTCTTGGCAGAATGGCTATGAAAGACCTAGATAAAATTCTCAAGAGCAGAGATGTCTGTCTCCATACAAAGATTTGACTTGTTCAAGCCATGGTATTTTCAATAATATCATATGGATGTGAAAGCTGGACAGTGAAAAAGATAGACAGGAAGAAAATTGTTGCCTTTGAATTATGGTGCTGGCGGCGAATACTGTGTATACTATGGACTGCCCGAAGAACAAACCAGTCGGTACTAGAGGAGATCAAACCTAAGCTTTCTTTAGAAGCTCAGATGACAAGACTTCGACTTTCATACTTTGGACACATCATGCGAAGAGAGAGATCATTAGAGAAAGACATCATGCTTGGCAAGATAGAAGGTCAGCGCAAAAGAGGAAGGCCAGCAATGAGATGGATCGATACAATAACAGCAGCTACGGGTACCAGTCTGTCAACAGTGAGCCGCCTGACTCAAGACCGAACACAATTTGGGATAGCTATCCAGAGGGTCGCCATGAGTCGACTCTGACTCGACGGCACTTAACAGCAACAACAACTATATACAACTATCTACAGTTATCTACAGTATGTATATGAGTTGTCTGTCATTCACAAGTTCTTGGTAGCGTGTGAGATGGATGAGGTTGAGAGATTGCTGGGTTGAGAGTAGTGCAAGAGAAAGAGGTGATGCTTTAGTGCCTTTCTGAATTGGATAAGGTCTGTTATGGTCCTAATGGAGGTTGGGAGTGCATTCCAACATATGGGGGCATAGAATTTGAAGGCCCGTTTTTTTGTTGCCTGGGTGCGTTTTCTTATCTCTATTGGGATTTTTAAAGTATTGGCGGTAAATGACCTTCTCACTCTGTTGGCTGGGGTGGGTTGGAGGAGGTCTGTTAAGGATGTGGAAGATATATTATTGATAGCCTTGTAGGTCATAAGGACTATTTTATAGGTGAGCCGGCAGTAGATGGGTAGCCAATGTAAGTCCTTAAGGATTGGGGTGATGTGGTCCCCTCTAGCAGCACCATGCAGGACGCGTGCAGCTGTGTTTATTGCCAGCTGAAGAGGGTTTAGAGTGTTTTTAGGTAGGCCATACAGGATTACATTGGCGTAGTCGAAATGGGGGGTTACAAGGGCCTGAAAAACTGATCTGAAGTCGTCTGGTTGCAGCAGGGGACGGAGATGTCGTAGGGTTTTTATTTTGTGGTAGATTTGTTTGATGATTTAACATCAGCAGTGGGGGGGAGGGGAGAAGGAGCTTAATTCCAGGATTGTGCAATACGGGGGGAGGGGGGAAGAAGAGTCATTCTCTTCTCTTCATCTATCTCATGACAGCAATAATATCACTTCAAAATAAAATAGTTATCAAAGAAATAGAACAAGTGATGCATTTCCCCATTGTACTATACAAAATATAAAAATTACAGATGTAAATTCTTAAAACTAACATATTCCAATCATTATACTGAAAATAAAATTGTTTGTTCTGTCCGGCCATTTTTACCTCATCATCTCGCTTACAGTCTCTGGTTTTTGCTTTTGTTTGTCTGTCTTTTCTTAATGCTGTTCCCAGGGTGACTTGTCCATTTATTATTTTTTTTCTCACCTTCTCTCTTCACTTCCTCTCCTATATCTGTCTCTGACACTGATCTTTCAGCTTTCTTCCATCTATTTTTCTGCTTCTCTGTCCATTCTGATTTCGCCCCTCCTCCTCTGTTCTCAGTCTCTCCTTTTTTACGGCATCTACCTACAGTTTTCATCTCCCTCACCCCAGTCTTCCCATCTCCCATATCTCTCCCTCCTTCCTCACCCTCTCACTAACTCCTTCTTTTCTTCATATCCCTTCTCCCTGCTCCATATCCAGCATTTCCCTGTCTCTTCCCTTCTCCATGCTCCCTATCTAGTATTTCATCATCTCTTCCCTTCCCCACCCTCTGAGCCCAGAATTTCTCCTTACCCCCTTCTCCAGATGTCTAGCATCTTCTCTTCCTTACCACACCCAGGTGCCTATCATTTCCCTCTCCCATCACTATCCACCCTAGGGCCGTTCCCAGAGTTGGTTCAGGTTGATGGCATCCTAGGTAAACCTTAAGTCTTATGCCCCCCCAGATGTCAGAAGCTATTTAACTTTGAATGACCTGCTTTTTGTAGTCCCCATGAAGCTACTGCCCTAGGCAGCCACCTAGTTTGCCTAATGTTTGGGCCGGCCCTGATCCACCACCCAGGTATCCAGTATCTCCTTACCCAGGTATCCATCATCTCTCCTCTTTCTCTCTCCCCCTCCTCCTGTTCGCAGCATGTCACCTATCTCCAGCTCAGCATCTGCCCTCCATCCCATCTTATGTTCACTTTATCTGTTTTCCACCTTCCCTTCCCTACCCTGCCACTGCCTCCCCCCCCCCCCCCCGGCTTACCTCTGCTGCTGCCTCTCTCAATGAACTGTAGTGTAAGCCAGGCCTTGACAAATCTTCTTGAAAACTAGGAGCCAGTCTAAAAATCTAGAAACCAGCTGCTGAAACCTAGGTCACAGTACATGCTCCCCCCCTCCCCATTGCCATCGCCCAATGTCTCTCTCCCTCTCCCTCTCTCTTATTGCCTCACCCCCCCCCCCCCCCCAGCCATCACACAATGTCTCTCTCACTGGTAGACTCCCAGCCTCCCAGACTCCCAGTGTGTGTGTGTCTGTCTTTCTCTCTCTCTTGTAGCCTCCCCCCAGCCATCACCCAGTCTCTCTCTCTCATAGCCTCTCCAAGTCACTACCCAGTCTCTGTCTGTCTGTCAGTCTGTCTCTCTTTCTTTATCATAGCCTCACCCCCAGTCAACCCCCAGTATCTCTCTCTCTCATAACCTCCCTAGCCATCACCCAGTGTCTCTCTCTCAAAGCCCCTCCTGCAATCACTTGGTGTCTCACTTTCTCCTTGCCCCCATCCTGCAGCTACCACCTGATGCCTCTCCCTCTCTCTCTTTTTTCCACCTCCCTGCAGCTACCACCTGATGCCTCTCTCTCTCTCTCATTGGCCCCTGCAGCTACCACATGATGTCTCTCTCTCTCATTGGCCCCTGCAGCTACCACCTGATGTCTCTCTCTCTCTCTTCTTGTCCTCCTGCAGCTACCACCCGATGTCTCTCTCTCATTGGCCCCTGCAGCTATCACCCGACCTCTCTCTCTCTCCCCCTCCCCCCGAGCCAATATTGATGAATTCTCAGCTGATCAGCATTGGACTTTAAGGCTCATGCATGTGCTGCTCGTCTGATGTGCACCTTGCACATGGGCTTCAAAATCACATGCTATTTCAACTTCCTATCTGCTGAGAACTGATTGGTGATGGCTTGGGGGGGGGGGCAAGGGCAAGGAGAGAGAGGGAGAAAGATTGGGGTGGGGCAAGGAGAGAGAGAAAAAGAGATTAGGTAATGACTGCGGGGGAGGGGGGCCAGGAGAGAGAGAGAAAGATCAGGTGATGGCTGCAGGGGGAAGAAGGTGCTCACTGTGCTGACCATACCGATGATAGGAGAGTTACACTGCCACTGTAGTCTTGCATGGCATTTCTGTCCCCACCACTGGAATTGGGGACAGAAGGCTGCCAAAGCAGTAGGAGTCAGCAACAGAGCCCTGAAATCAGGGACAATCCCTGTAAATCGGGGACATCTGGTAATCTTAACCTGGATAAGAATTTCAAGTGCAGAGATGTATCTCTGCATACAAAGATTTGACTTGTTGAAGCCATGGTATTTTCAATAATGTCATATGGATGCAACAGTTGACAGTGAAGAAGAAAGACAGGAAGAAAATCAATGCCTTTGAATTATGGTACTGGCTAAGAATACTGTGCATATCATGGATTGCTTGAAGAACAAATCAATTGGTAGTAATGGAGATCAAACCTAAACTTTCCTTAGAAGCTCAAATAACAAGAATTTGACTTTGATACTTTGGACACATCTTGAGAAGAGAAAGATCATTAGAGAAAGATGTCATGCTTGATAAGATTGAAAGTCAATACAAGAGGAGGATCTGCAATGTGATAGATTGATACAATAACAGCTGCTATGGATGTCACTCTATCAAAAATTAGCTGCCTGACTGAAGACTGTTTAAGACAGCTATCCACAGGGTGGCCATGAGTTGACATTGACTCGATGACACTTAACAACAACAACAACACCAGGAATAACTTGCCTTGAATTTCTGAGAAAAGATGTGAGCTGAATTCAATTCCTAATCAATACTAGTGTGGCCATTATCCAAACATACAGCTTTGTAGGTGCCTTGTACAGCTTTCCACAGAGACCCATTTGGGTGGTTGACTGCTTTTCTGCTAGGACTTTTAACATTTCCTATCCCCATTTTCCAAACAGAAGAGAGGCAGGTCCAGTTGCAGAATGAGAGTAAGAAACCAACAGAGCAGTGGAGAATTAGTAGGATAACACAGGTCAATTTTATTACAAAAGCATATCATCAAAAATATACATAAAACAGTCCAATGTGGAGAGCAATCTAAAAGTCGAGTTCAACTTGAGTGTTTAACTTTTATTGGCATACCTGCCTGCATCAGGGGCTTGTAATTATTAAAAAGTGGACAACTGGTTGATCATATTAATGGGAGCCTGGGAGTACAAAGCACAAACCTTTAGATTACTCTTCACGCGAGACTATTTTAGTATAATTTTGATATTATGCTTTTATGATAAAATTGTCCTGTGTTATCTTACTAGTTCTCCACTGCTCTATTATTCATGTTGCCATTTGTTCAGGCAGCCTGTGATAAGGAAGCTTATCATAGCTCAGGAAGGAGCTATAGAAAAGGTGAAGTGACTCTGAACAAGCAACCTGTCAGTTCTGGTAGAAATAAGAAAACAGAATTTTCCCATAAAAGACTACCAGTCCCAGAATGCACCAGGTTTCCAACAGCCATTAGAGGAGCTGAAGTGGGGAAACGTGTGTTCAATCAGGAGGGCTATGAGGTAATCCCTAAGCACTCATCTCAAAGGGCAGGGCCTGATTCAGCACAGCTGCGCTGTGTTAGGGGGGAACACTCATCTAAGCAGAATAAAGGTAGTGTTTATTCTACAGATGACCATCTTCATGATCACCTTGGATATCCAGAGAAGGATCACCAGTTTCATCTGAAGAATCATCAGAGGCAGAAGCCAAACCGGACGGACAGAGAGGGAAAGAGACCCTCTGGAAGAAAGAGGAGAAAAGCCTTTGAGAGGTCTAGAAGAGTTCAGAGCAGTACGTATACTGGGAGGTATTCCAAGGGCCAGCATACACCATTGGACTGGGGAAAGCCAGAGGAATGGTGCTGCAGAGCTAGGAATCTCCAGACGCTACCTGTGAGGGAGACGGCTGCACGTGGAAGGGACCCTAAGACCCGTGCCAGAAGGTATGTGAAGAGAGATCCAGTGTCCAGGGATCTGGATTGGAAGGCTGGACATAAGAACTGGACTACATACTGGCCAGGCTATATAGAGAGGAACTCTAACAGCAATGGAAGCTCAGGTATGAACACTGATCTATGCCCTAGCTATAACCTTGAAAGACAGCAGGGAAACAAGTATTCTCCTGAAAGTGCTCCATTGAGAGATTCATCTGTGCCAATCCATGATATTGAACCTATGTTTGTTGAAGAAGGGGGAATTATTGCAGATGAAGAATGTGTTTATATGGACTGCTCTCTATCTAAACTCCGTTGGTAACTTTCTGTTATAAAGTACAGCAACCATCACAAAGAAATACAAATTTGTTCTTTAATCTACTCAGAAAAGCTCCTGAAGCAGGATTTGACCCACACAGTAGAAAGCAAGCCAGCTAAGGGGTTTCAGCTGGATAACTGCTAGCAATTAAGCCTTACCTAATTGCTTGTGAGCTAGGAGAGAATCACTTCTGAATCTATGTGGGAAGTAATCAGAAGTTAACCTGAAAAGAAAAGTTTTTTTCTTGCTTTGTGGCTTTTCATTTGTTGTTTTCCTGATTTTGACTTTGTTTTTCCAAGTTGACACTGAAAGCAAGTAACCTGATTTATGTGCTACCAAGCATATCTGTGTTGGGAGAAATAACCCCAAAAATAAAAATCTTATTGGCTTTACCCAAGAGCACAACTAAATTATTGTCAGCAGCTGTGTCTGGTGTGAATGAACTACATTGCCCACAATACCTTGCAAATCATATAGATATATGCACTTGCCAAGACTGTGAAGATTTTCACCCAGGCAGCCGTCTGACAAGCCCCATCTTTCATTGTAAATCATTTGATAAGGGCCTTGAAACATTTCAACATGTGCTGCTAGCTATTGTTTCTGTTATTTCTTGCAGTTGAAATGTATATAGCCATTGTTAGCCTCTTGCCCTCACTTTCTGTTGATTTTGTGGCCTGCACATCCCACTTTTTTCAGAGGAGACTAACATTGCTACAGTAACTGTATATCAGGAAAGGAATAATGAAGGTCATACATGTGATGATGCTGATAATGGAATCTGTGTCTCAAAGCTAGCCAAATCTCAAATTTCCAATTACAAGCTCATTATCATCCAATTCTCTGCTATTTTGCCTCTCAGTAGGCTTTTGCTCAAGGCCTGAATAGTATCTTAAGGCACAAGTTATATTTGCCTGTCCATCTGTACGCATGTGATTCTTTGCAAGTATGTGGACATGCAAACATACAAATAGGAAATCAGAGCAGAAGGGCAGGAGACAGGAGCCTTGATGATAGTGAGAAACCCAGGAAGAAGTGTAGGGCCGGTAGTGGCAGTGGCTGAAGTTATAGGGATGGAAGGGAGCCCAGGCTCCACCACAAGAAGAGGAAGATCAGTGGCAGTGAAGCCTGATGAATTTGCTCTGCAGAAATATTCTTACCAAAACAGGATCAGTCCAAGGCTTGATGGCAGCAGAAGCAACAGAAGCAGTAGGATGTAAAATCACCTGGGATTCTCGGTACATCTTCCTCTCTGTAAGAATCAACTTTTCAAAATAAATTGCGGGTGCTGAAGTGAACACAAATGACCTCTCGGTGGATACAGTGTAAAATCTTCCAAGACTACAAAATCCATTATCAACTTTACACAGACGACATCATGTTCTTCACCCCATTTACCATTACAAAGCCCGACTTCTCAAATATCAGCAATTGCTTCAAGAAGATCTGACACTGGCTCCAGCAATATAATCTTTTCATCAATCTAGCCAAAACAGAAGCCCTCCACCTATTCACTGATCCATCCTACATTCCCCCTACTTCACTTGTCCTTGACGATTATACTATTTCCGTAAAAAATGGTTAAATACCTTGGCATAATAATCGATCAGAACCTCACCTTCCAAGAACACATACGAAGAACAACTCTACTACCACTACTAAGCATTTATAAAGCGCTACCAGGCGCACGCAGCGCTGTACATTGAAAACACAAAAAGACAGTCCCTGCTCAAAAGAGCTTACAATCTAAAAAGACAAAGCAAGAAAAGGAGTAGAAAAAGATAAGAACAAGGGCAAAGAGACAAGAGCAGGAGAGACAGGACAAAGGAAAGAAGTAAGAACAAGTGTAAGAGGAAGAAAGAAAGGTGAAAGATCAGAACCCTGAGAAACCTCCGCCCTTCCGTACCATTTGCAAAGCCCTTACTACCCCTACTCTTGATTACTGCAACCTCATATACCACAGCCTCCCAAAGCAAAGTACCCACCCGCTCCAACTGGTCCAGAATACAATAGCACGTCTAATCTCCAAGACTTCCAGAAGAGCCCACATTACTCCCATACTCCAACACCTCCACTGGTTCCCTATCCTGTCCAGAATAAAATGTAAAACTCTTGCACTAATCCATAAAGTTATACATTTTGAATCTGCTCCTTGCCTTCGCTCCCTCCTTTCCAAGCCCAGTAGCTCCAGATCCCGCAGGACTAACTCCTCAAACCTGCTTCACATCCCAGTTCAAAAACTAAAAAGCAAGCAAGCTACCTGCAATCATGTTTTCTCCCTCTATGCCCCTACAGAATGGAATGCCCTCCCACCTGACTTTCGAAGTTGCCCTGATCACCACCCCCAAAGCACTATCCTACCCAGTGACTCATAAAACTATCTAACCTCTTACCCACCAATCAGTTTACCCCATTTCCCCTATATGTCCTTGCCCCCCTCATTCCCATTCACTGTACATGGTTGCCTCATTAGACATTGTACCCTAACTGTTAGTTTTATTAGTTGACCTTGATAAGTTCTCTTTAGTCTATTGTTCTATGTACAACAGCTGTAACCACACTGTTATTGTTGAGTTCCATGTAAACCGTCCTGAATTGTAGAAGGACGGTATGCAAAAACTTTAAATAAATAAATACAATAAATAACACAAAAAGCTACAAAAAATAGTGGTCTGAAGAATTACCTAACTAACACCATCCTACTCTCACTCCTATTAATACCAATAATCCAAAATAAAACAATTCAAATACTGGAACCTACTCCAAAAAACTCTCAACAAGGCAGTTGAATATTCCACTCAAACAACAATATCTAACGCAGGAGAAAAAGCCTCAGGATAAAAGATCATCCCTCTATATGGCTACTGATTAACCAAGCTCCACATCACAGGCTTAAAAAACTCCCACTATTTATTAATATTATTAATAGATAGTAAATTAACCAATTTCAAATAGAAAAAAAATCATGCTTTAAAAGACAGGAAATACTTCAAGGCGCCTCAGCAGCAAACCATTACTATAGCCACTGGCTAAACATGGTCAAAGATCATTATAGACTATAGGAGCTCCATGTGACCATAAATAAAATTGTAGTACCTTTGGGAGAAATACCAAAAATCAAATGGAAGCTCAAAAACAATTCCAATGCCTGCCTAATACAATTTACTTACCTGACGGTAGCTGCAGCGCAGTGATACAGTGAAGAACTTTGCTCAAATATTAGGAGTGCTCAATCACCCACTGCACCCACAGAGCTGGCACATATATTCCTCTCCCAGATCTCTCTTCCCATATAAAAGCTAGGAGGAGCTGGGACATGGGAAAAGAACATTTACCGACTGCCTCATGTACATTTACAAACCAATGCTTCTTCCACTGGACTTTGGACTGGCTCCTGACTTTGGCAAGAATATCTCCACAGGGCAGGGAAGAAAGGGATAGGGGTTTGTTGAGGGTCACTGATATTCCTTTACTTTGTGTGGCAAGGCCAGTGCTTCCCATGATTCACTGCTGGCCCTCTTTCCAGGAAGCAAATGACTTTTTAATGGTCTAGACTAGAGGCTAGTGCTGACAGAAAACTACTAGTTATATAGGCTGTTTTTTCTAGCCCTGCCTGCCACCAGCCATCTTTGAAGAAAGCTAGAAGTGGGAAGGATGCATGTTTTGTAAACTGCTTGAAATGATCCTGGGGAGCAGGAGGTGGGGCGTCAAGGAGAAGATATAAAAATGCCAATAAATCGATAAATAAGGGAGAAAGAGGGTGCCCCATACACTCCGTTTTTTTGGTCTTTAAAAATTTTATGGGTTCAAACTGATTCTCAGTCTTTGATACCCAAATTTCAGCAGTTGTGAAATTATCATTGTTTTGCACAGTAGCTTTCCTAGGCCCCTCGGCCCTTGGAGCAAGCACTCCCCACTCCGTGGTGCACCACGGGGATGGTGTGGTGCGATGTATCCCTCCGATGGGCCCGCACTTCCGAGGCGGCACAGAAAACTTATCTTAAAAATGGGTGGCTTGCTGTGCTGCCTCTAATCCAGGTCTGGCGGCTCTTCTCTCCTGGGCTGAAGGTAAGTTGGCTATGCTGCCTCGGAAGTGTGGGACCAGTGGGGGTGCATCTTCCTCCTGGCTGGCACCCACTGCCCTGCCCTTGTATGCCACTAGTTCTGCACCACTTTCGGACTATTCAGTCTTTACTAGAGCCTCAGGATTTGCATACTTTAACCCATGTAACAGTTCTGACTCAACTTGATTATTGTAATTCCATTTGTAATAGTTGTAGTCTTCTATTAAATGCCTTCGAATAATTCAAAATGCTATTGCAAAATTATTACAGTGTGCAAAGACATCGATCATGCAGTACCTTTCCTGATGACTGAACATTGGTTCCCTATTTCTTAATGGAGCCAATGCAGAAAGCCAGCATTAGAGCTATGTACTAAAAGCTGTGTACACTGTTTTCTAGCATGAGAGTACCACAAAGTTTGTTCATTGATATTCCGAAAGCAAAATGTATGCAAATGAGATATATGCAAAGCATCTGCACTAAATGTGCAGCTGGTACTAGATGCAGCACAGAAAGCTTATGCGCTAGCGGCAACATAAACCTATAGTAAAAACCAAAACAACAATTTATTATTGTGGTAAATGGTGCCCTTTCTAATGTCATACAATTGATTATATATAAAATAGCAATTTTCAGCCCAGAATAATAGTTTATCTGCATGGTGGTGGGGAAGTTGGGCGCTTAATTTTAGTGCTCAAAACAGTGGTTTGTGAAGTGTATCTATATGTTTTGTAGGCACAGTAAAGAATGGGTGACCACAAAGCTCCCAGCAAGTAAATCACACCAGAAAACATTTCTGTTCTTCTACACTGATCTGTTGTCTTCTTTCCGAGCCATAGTTTCACGTGCCAAAGTTTCCTTCTCCTACACTCACTGAAATTTTACTTCACCTCCGATCAGGTGTTCAAATAGTGGTGCAACTGACCTCTGCGCTCAGTCTTTTGGTCTTCTACGCACTTCTTTGCTAATGACCTTGTTACTATGTCATTTGAATACATTTTAATAGGCAGCACCCTTCTATCTGCGCATCCATTTGTAACGCTCATGGCAATCCCCTTTCTGCATTGTGGCATTGTGATAAGTATGCGCAGATGTCGCGCTGACTATATGCAAATGGTGCACTAACATTTCTGCTTTGGTCCCAAACACTTTGTACTTCTTACATGTGAACCTGAAAATCTTTCTAAACTCCTTATACTTTGTATACTCAGTCATACATTGCTCTCTCAGAATAATGGCTGTCTTTTTTATCTTTTCACCCTTAATTACTCATTTTCAGATTACTTGTGATGCTGCTTTTTCCCACCAGGCTCCTATGTTTTGGAACTTGCTTTCAGTCTAATTGTGGAATGAAGAATTATTAGCTACATTAACACTATTAACACTTTTTTTTAAATGGCTTATGATTAGGGCTTCTGATTTTTGGTTTTAACTGGTAAACACCCCCATGCAAAAAAATTAAAATAGGTGTTTATTGGCTAAAAAATTGGAAAAACATTGCTTCCCGGGACTGTCTCACCCCTCTCCTGGTTTGCCTTTTATCCTTTACTCAGTTTTGTGTCTTTTCTGTATTATTGACTTCTAAGTGACACAAATGTACATGTTTGATTCCACTGGAATAGGTACCCAGCAATAATAGCTGTGGCACAAAAACACAGAATTTTGCACCTTCAGACATACCTAATTAGCTTGAAAATAAACACTTAAATTTACAATTTATAAACATCAAGGAATAGAAGCCCTGTTTATAATGCATCTTTGTGAGGGCGATGGAGAAAACATAAAGCCCAATATTCAAAAGGGTTTATACATAAACTCTGCTGAGCCCAATATTCAATGGCATTGAATATGCAGTTTCATTTTTGCCTGTGGTGCTTAGGCATTTGAGCATCACTAATCATTGCGAGCTGAATATCGAATGCATGCACACATTTACATTTTTTTCAGAACAGATATAAATTTGTGCATGGACATTTGCATGCAGTTAGGGCTGGATGTGGGCTGGGCGTAAGTTGATTACTTCATTTGGGGGGAAGCAAAGGATGGGGTGACATTTGCATATTCATTTACATATTTGCATATTCATTATGGTTATCTTAAAAAAATACTGAATGGATAGGAAGTTAGTATATTAAACAGGTGAGGGATGAGCTGGTGCTCCCAAGATACTCAAAGAGGGAATAGTGATTCTCATTTAGAATCTTTGCCAAAAAAAATCACATTTTCTTTCTCTTTCCATCCTGTAATTATTAGTCAAGGAATTTGTTGCCCCCTCCTACCCAACTATTTATGTATGCAATATACAATATTTATCTGTTTGTTTATTCATCATTTTAGATTGGGAAGAGTGGTATTGTTCCGCCCTTCTGGACGGACTCTATGCTCAGCCTTTTGTACCCTTTTGGTAATATATTTTACTTTGTTTTATCTTCACATTTTTGTTCGTATATGAGTTTTTTACTTCATTCATTTTAATAGTATGTTTATGTGTCTGTTTTTAGACCCCTGACGAAGGCCTAGGGCAGAAACTTGTTAACTTGGGTCTTCAATAAAGTTTTTTGACATTTACATAGTGTCTGGCCTTGGTCTTTGCCCTCCGCTGTTGCTCTGTAATGAGCTTACATGCCACAGGATAAGAAGAAAAAAGAGTACCACAGCGCAGTTTCTAACATCAAAATAAAATTATAACTTGGTGTTGGGAAACTGTGCTATGGTTCTCTCTTTTTCTTTGTGAACATCTACTTTGCATCCAACGAAACCCCTTCTCCAACAGTAGGTGCACAGCAGAACTAGGACATTTCGTTATCAAATCCAACATACAAGAAAAAAAATTTGGATTCCTATGTCATCTCATTAACAGCCTCTCCAGTACCAGGCAGATTGGGAACTAACACAGAACACTATAAAAGTCACTAAAGACCTACAATGCAAATCCACCATATTGTAATTTTATTTATTTATTTAAAAGCTTTTTTATACCGCGCTCTTTAATATCAGTGCGGTTTACAATTAACAATTCTTGCACGAGACCAGTGAGAACTGCCTAGTGCTTACATTGAACAGGATCAGTAACTTGGAGCTGTAACTGGGTGAACTATTTACACATTCAACCATCAAAGCTGTGGCTGAGTAACTATTTACAAGTTAGATGTTAGGCCCAAACTGAATGGTTAAGACTGGGTCTTCTCGGTTAATGCATTGATCAAGATAATGATACCAGCTTCTACGTTAATGCAATAAGGAGTCTACCCAGAAAAGAGCAGAACCATAAATACTGACATGGACCTTAGACCATCCTTCTGCCTATTTGGAAAACTGAACAAGCCAGATTTTATTTATTTATTTACATTCTCTTATATACCGCGCTATTCTGCATCAGTGCGGTTTACATTGAACAAACTGAAATTACATTGAACAGGGCATTATAACTTGGAGATAACTATTTTACAGGGAACATGGGCTATGGAGGGTTAAGTGGCTTGCCCAAGACCACAAGGAGCACCTGTGGGACTAGAAACCCCAGTCCTTCCGGCCCAAGGTTGCTATCCTCTAGTGGGATTTGAACCCCCGACCTTCCGGTCTGAAGTACCTTGCCCCAACCACTAGGCTACTCCTCCACTCCACTAAAGATCCTACATAGAAACTCTGTAAACACTACAACATCACTGTTACATCATGTTACATCTTTTGAACTCCAGCAGGATGCTCTCTTTGGCATGATGCAAGTATTACACCAAGTATGAGCAGTACATTTGAGAGACTAAGATCATACTCCACATACCCTGACTTAGAAGTGAGGTACACGACTGCCATAGTATGCACAAAACTAACCCATTTGGAGAAACTACCCCGAGTAAACTCTGTAAACACTATAACACCACTGTCCCTGAAAAGCACTGGGATCAAGACTGTAAGAGAATAACAGAGAATGAAGAGCTTATGATCATCTGGGACATTCCCATACCAACAGATAAGAAACTGGATGCCAGGAAACATGACATAGGGCAAAGGAGAATACCAGAACGGCATTGATAGTAGAAGTGTCGGTACTGAGTGATTATTCTGTGAATCGCATGGAGAGGCAGAAGATCCTGAAGTACCAAGAAATGCAGTCAGAGACCAAGAAAATTTGGCAGAAAGATACGGAAATATTTCCCATTGTACTGGGAGCCACAGGCTTGACAAAGAAGGATTTTCAAGCATATCTTGACAAACTACCCATATATGTTACATCTTATGAACTTCAGCAGGAGGCTCTCTTTGACATTATGCAAGTATTATGCTGAGCATTAGCAGTAAATTTGAAAGACTAAGACACACAGGAACACAGAGGATCTCTAATGGGATAAAGGGGACTGTTGTGGTTGATATTGAAGGGCAGACTAGATAGGCCATGTGGTCTTTTTCTGCCCTCATGTTTCTATGTTTCTAAGATCATATTCCACATACCCTGGTTTAGAAGTGAGGTTCATGACTGACATAGTATGCGCAAAACTAACTCATTTGGAGAAATTACCCCGATTAAAACTCCATGCTAACAGAATACTTGAAGGCACATTTCATAATGGGATGTCCAAATGCAATCTGGGATATCAAAGCCAGAATGTCTGAAAAAAAAGCAGGCACATGCAAGTTCAGGCACAATTTTGGAAACGTGGACAGGCCTGATATGCATGTATATCAAATGGCTATATAGACATCCCTAAGATAGCATTTCAGAACCAAGATGTCTAATAGCATATTGGTTAGAATAGTGGCTTAGGAGCAGGGTGGCCAGGATTCAAATCTCTGTGTGGGCCTTTGTGATTTAAGGCTAGTCACTTATTTCTCCATCTTTTCTATGCTCTCTGGATGTTTGAAAGTGAAAACAACCACTTTCCTGATGCCTATTCGTGCCTGGAGCAGGTATAAACATGGACGTGCCTGCTGATACTTCCGCTGTTTCTGAGATTGAATAGGGATGTGTAAGTCCATTGCTCCTCCTTGGACATTCCTCTGCTACACTCCCATGTCTACTTGGACATCCATTGCCCCTCCCTGGACATTCCTCTGCTACACCCCTATGCCTGCTTGGACATCCCTGCACCGGAGACGTCTGTGAACATCATTTGTGGAATAGCTACGGAGATGTGTCCGTGATTTCAGCGTGCATGTCTGCAGATGTCCAAATCACAACAAAGCCTTTTAAAATGATTCTCACGGTCTTAGTCACAGAGGCAAAACAGAGTTAGATCCTCACCAAGTACAGAATAAATTATAATAAACTCAAAGTTGAAATATGTGGGTAAAATTAAATTGAAACCCCCAACAATCCAGGCTCTGTATACAGTGTAACACAAGACATAGAGGAGGTAGGCGACACTACCTCACCTTGGCTGAGCAGTAGCATGAGATACACAGGCCTCTTTGATCCCCTATGCAGGCAGTGTAGCCTCTCCTCATAGTCTTCCCGCTCTGTTGATCTCAGTGCCACTTTCTCAGAGGCATCATGTCATTATTAGGTACAATGCTGGCTCTCTCCGCAGCCCATCTCTGAACAAGAATCAACAGGATTGGAGGAGGGGGCAGACCATGGGGAGAGGCAGTGTTGTTTGCATGTGGGATCAGAGAGAACTGTGTCTCATGTTACTGCTCAGGAAACATAAAAGCAGCAGCTAGCAGAGTGGTACACATGGTGACAGGACTTTATTTGTGCAGCTGTGCAACCTATAGCTGGTGCCAAAACTGCAAATATATTGTGCCTCTATTGCAGGCCTTGACAAATTTTGTGTGAATTTAGGAGCCAGGCCAAAATCTTAGGAACCAGTGTTTGTGACCTCCTCATACCCATCCCCCCCTCCATTGTCTCTCACACTGGTTTCATGTTCTCAAGTCTCACGAGATAACACCAGAGTTCCTAAACCATGCAGCATCTTTAGACAGAAATACAGATAACAACTGTTATCAGCTATTAAGTATCTGCATGTGTGTGTGGTGCAATGGTAGCGCGTCCACGGGCAGACAAGCATTGTAGTCATCATTGGGGCAACTCGTTGTGGTGCAATGCCCTCTCTCACCCCCCAAACTACGCCCATAGTTCTGAGAGCCTATTTTATAAAGGTGCATGCTGCCTTTATAAACTATCCCAATTCCAAAGAGATATGTAACCTAAATTTTTGTCAGAACATGAACGTTCCTTTTTTCTATTTTATAAAATGGGGACACAACCCCTACAATCAATGTTCTCAAGATACCCAAATCCTAGGGCAGTATCGAGTTAGTGTAGGAAATAAATCCAGCCAAACTATTAGGCGCTTAGTCTTGATAGATCGATCTCGTCCAAACACAGCCGACATTCAGCAATGGTTATATCTGCTGCTGATCCGACTAAGATTATGGAAGTATACTTAGCTTTCCAAAAAACTCCCCACATGATGTCCTGAGAGTACATTTCAATTCTTCTGCTATACCACTGAAGGAGCAAAAACTAAAGGGGAGAAAAATCAAGCAGCACAACCTCCAAAGTCAGCTTGAAACCGGATCACATAGACCTCCTTCAATTTGCAACTTTGTAGAATATAATAAATGTTAACCCAACGTTGTCTTTCGGGCTCCCGATACTCTCAGCCCTTCTTCAAAACTCTGGAGTTTTGAAGAAGGGCTGAGAATATCGGGAGCCCGAAAGACAACGTTGGGTTAACATTTATTATATTCTACAAAGTTGCAAATTGAAGAAGGTCTATGCTGCTTGATTTTTCTCCCCTTTAGTTTTTTGGATTTATTTCCTACACTAAATCGATGCTGCCCTAGGATTAGGGTATCTTGAGGGCATTGATTGTAGGGGTTACGTCCCCATTTTATAAAATAGAAAAAAGGAATGTTCATGCTACGAGAAGATTGTGTATCTTCAAGGCATTAGTTCCGACAAAAATTTAGGTTACATATCTCTTTGGAATTGGGATTATTACACATGTGGGATATGTTGTTTGGGTTTAGTAGGCCTTTATAAACTAGACTTACAAGAGGAGCATTTTTGGTAATATGCATCCTATTAGAAAAATAAGCCCATAAGCATAGACTTTCCAACTTGTATTTGCTCACCTGCCTTTCTGAATAGCTAGTTGCTTCAGCCTCCTTTCCATTCTCAAACTGAATGAATCAACTGCTATTTTGTTTATGTCGATTCATAACATACTATCACCTGGATTTTTTCAGGATTAATAGTTACAAGGTTGAAGTGTGCTTCTGCTGAATTTTGCAGATATCCACTTAAATTTTGGTTGCACAGCAGTTCCCTGTAACTTCTAAATTCTTTTCTCAGCAAAAATAATCTACAGAAACAGGCAAAACTAGACACTGTCATTTCCTGTTTTTCTACAGTACGCGTTTCAGTGCTTTCCGGAAGGAAGGGATACTGATTAGACCTTGTAGCATATGCCTATTACAGATCTGCAGACACAGTCTGAATTGAGGCGTTTATCTAGAAGAGCTGCAGCAAACTATAGAAAAGATCTAGCATGTGGGCAGCATTAGCATTGTGTAGTCGGGGACATCTGTGGAATTCCCACATCCTCATGATAATTAGTCACATTGGTATGGAATGTCCTTCCTAGAGCAGCTGTTCTCTTGGTAAGAAAACGTAGTCGCCCTTGACTTACACCAGTTAAATGGACTCTCAGTTGTCCGTGCCTGAATGAACCCTGATAGGTGCTGTAACTTCCTATTCATGTTCCACTGTTAAGAGACTTACGGTATGCTATGGAAAGAAGCTAAATTAACACAAATTTGAAATGCATGAGCAGTAGTGCCAATTGTCAAGGTTTCAACCTTAGCTGTTGACCATTCGTACATCTATTCACAGAGCTGCCAAGTGACCAACTCCAAAAGGGAGATTTAATATCAGCCCTGGATTTCTGATCCCTCACAATTCTGATGTCTTATGGAATTTGCATTACTGATTTTCAAGGGTAAAATCATGGATTAGAAATATGATTCTGCTTTGGGATATAAGTTAATTCAGTTACCTTAAAGAATATAAAATCTCAGAAATAGATTTGTTGTTTATTCACCTTATGCTTGTGTTGAAGAAAGAGACTGAGCAAGCTGGCTCTGGGATTTTAAGGGCTTGCATTACAAAATTCAAACACCAGTAAAGAAAGGAAAGCTGAAGGGGAATGTGATGGGGGAGTGACAGTAGAAAAGCACATTTTTCTAAATAGCTATGAAGCTGACATGAAGTAATGCTAAAAACACCAATATATAGGAAGAATCATTCTTTTCCACAGATCCTGCAACAATGACCCTCTTTGTGGATACATTTATGAAACAGACTGATTCTGCTGAGCAAACGTTTAGCTAATCTCCAATGGCCAGAACATTAACTCAGCATATTTGTACTTCTGTAGCAGAAGGCCTGATTTGTGAATCCACTCTGTGTAGAGTCCCACCTTGTGGCTAGATTCAGACATTATGTTCATACCGATTCACAAACAGAAATCATTTTTTAAAAGAGGACATTTAAGCCACTGATTTGGTCATGGTCCATGCAGTTTCATGTTTCCACTGGGATAGAGTAGTGGGGCATTGATCTCACATATTGTACAGGTTCTCAAGCATAGCCAAAAAAATGAAGGAACTGCCTTCTGCTTATGGATCAACATTTGTGTTTGATCTTAGCCTTCAAAAGTGATGATGTACTGATGCCATGGTCACTTTTTCTTATGTTTCAGTTCATGATGTGAAAACTGAAGAAAAGGAAAATCTAGTGTAGTAATTAGGACAATGTGACATTGCAGTGGATCAAGAATGCCATAGTGGAAATTGGTGATAAAAGGAGTTTTTTTCAGATCAGTCAAGTGAGGAGCAATTGCCTGGGCTTACATTAGTAAGCTGCTCAACAATGAAAACTGCTCATTGAATTCTGAGATCTTTTTCCTCCTGCTGCTCTGTGCAGGTCACCGCCTCTATGTTTGTTTAGGGGTGTACCCGCTGCTCCATGCAGGTCCTCCATCTCTATTTGTTGCAGTATAAAAAATAGTTAAGTTTATTTTTATTTTATCCTCTTGCTATAAAGGGACCCACTGTGTCTGTGTCATGCCATTTTGAATTCCGTCACTGTATTTGCCCCCACTACCTCCATTGGGATGGCATTCCAAGCATCCACCACCTCTTCAGTGAAAAAATGTTTCCTGGTGTTGTTGTTAAGTTTACCTCCTTGCAGTTTCATATTATGCCCTCTAACTTTACAGCTTCCCCTACTTTGAAAAAGCTTTGTTTGTTCACTAATACTCTAAGTATTTAAACATCTGTATCTTCTCCAGGAACAAGCAGGAAGTCAGTCCTCACATATGGGTGATGTCGGTGCCGACGGAGCCCTCGTGCGGAGCAATTCCCCAGCTTTCAAAGAAAGCCTTTGGGATTGCATCGTGCATGTGCGGTCCCCTTCCCGCCCAAAGGTGCCATCTTGCTCAGTCTTCTTTTTTCCGCAGAGCCCAATGGACGTGGTCCCGTTTCCACCGTGGAAAAAGTAGAAAAGTTGAATAATTTCTTTCAGCTTCCTGATTTGATGCCGGTTCCCCTTCCCACCTTCGGCTTGGTACACCGGTATCGAGTCAGATCATATTTTTCGTTTTTGTCCTTCGTGACTAGCGTTCACGCTCTTTTTATTTTTCACTGGCAGCCCGGTCGTTTGACCTCGCAGGGGCCCTTTTTCCCCAGATGGCTGCCAGCGGGTTTAAAAAGTGTGATCGGTGTAAGAAGTTAATGTCTCTCACCGATATATATGACTGCTGCCTCCGATGCCTCGGCCCTGACCATGACCCAGTGGTCTGTGGGCCGTGTGGTAAGATGTCTTCGAAATCTTTGAAGAGCAGGTAGCACCAGAATGACAGGATTTTTCCTGAGTCCGCATCTGCCCGAGCCCGGACCTCGTTTGAGGCCTCGACATCTCGGGACTTGGAGCCCGAGCACCGTCGTGTGTCTTCTGAGCAGGGGGTCTCACTCCAGGGAACACCGGAGGAAGAAAAAACTCATGAGGGCGGCATCACTGGATGCCTCTGATCAGCCTGGGTGCTCGGGTTCCAGGCTGCGGAGCCCGGACCGCTGCCCAGGGTCCTCGGAGTCGGAGAGGCTGGCTAAACAACCTCGCAAGGAGCCGGAGACGTCGGACAAGGTAATTTCTGTTGTCCTCATAGACTCTCCTCTGGGAGAGCCGGCGTCGGGCCCAACGGCATCGGGACCCGAGCCGGGAGATGTGGAGTCTTCTGAGCTCGGTCTCAGGATGGCGGCCCTGGAGAGCAGCATGGCTGCCTTCATGGACCAGCAGTGGGCGCTGATGGCCAGCCTCGCTGGTCCATCTGCCCCGACCACCGGGACTTCGACGTTGAAGTTGACACCGGAGCCCGAGCCGATCCTCAAGTCGATCAGGTCTTAAGTCGATCCTCGGCCAAGGTCCCCCTCAACCTCCTGTTCGGGACCGAGGTCGTCGATGCCGGTGCCCTCGGCGTTGGGGCGGTCGGGCTTGAAGCCCTTGAGGCCGGAGGACTCGGCGTTGGGAGACAGAGGAGGAAGACTCCCCAGACACCCACCAAACCCGGTGTATCCTATCGGACTCTCCGGGTTCGGAGCCTCGGAGAAGGTCCCCTCTGGAGGACATTCGGTTCTCTGACTTCTTAAGGGACATGGCCAAGACTTTGGCATTCCCTGTGGATGCCGAGGAGGAGCCTCGAGCCGAAGAGCTCGAGGCCCTCCAGTATGACTCTCCCCCAAAGGAGGCCCTTACTGTACCGGTGCCTCCGATGTTGGAATGGCTGATGCTCCGCATGTGGGAGTCCCCGGCCTCGATGCCGGTGCTCAGCAAGTGGGTTGATTCTATTTATCAAGTCCACAAGAGTCCTGGGTTCCAGAAAGCACAGCTGCCGCACAACTCCATGGTTGTGGAAACAGTCATGCAAAGGCTGAAAAGCCAAAAGACGCACTCCTTGGTGTCTCCCGGCCGGGAGGCCCGGAACCTGGACACCCTCAGCAGAAAGTGCTACCAGGGCTCGATGCTATCATGCCGTGTCCAAACCTACCAGTTGTACATGGGCATGTACTTGCGAGACCTGGCAAAGGAGATTGCCGGGTTCTCAGCTGGTCTCTCCAAGGAACCCTTGCAGTGCTTCAAGACCTTGTCCATGGGGATCTGAGAGTGCTCAAAGTTCATGTCTCGAGCAGCTTACGACGGCTTCGAGGCTTCGGCCCGAGTAGCCATGGCCAGCATCGGTGCATGCCGTCAGGTCTGGCTCATTTCGTCAGAACTGGAGCCATGGGTTCAGGACAAGTTGGTCGATGTCCTGTGCCGAGGTGACAACCTGTTCGGCACACCCATGATGGAAAAGCCCTTTTTCCCGAGGAAGGGTAGTTTCTGTAAGACATACAGAAGTAAGTGGGGTAGTTTCTGTACCAGGCTTCCCCAGCTCCCCAACAGGGGCAGCAGGCCAGGGGACAGGGGCATGGCCCACGTAAGCCGAAGACCCCCAAGCCGAAGACCCAGCCAGGAGGAGTTTTTTGACTCCCAGTTCATAGCTCCTCTCCCATCAATGGTTTGGTCCTGCACAGAAGGAAGGCTGACCCTGTATGCTCACAGGTGGCCAGCCATTACCACCGATGCCTGGGTTTTGAAAATAGTCCAACAGGTCTACTTACTTCAGTTCAACCAGGTGCCCACCTCCTTTTTCCCAGGAGAGCCTCTCAGGCCCCCTCTTCACAGGAACCTCCTCCTGCAGGAGTTGGCAGGTCTGCTAAAGGATGTCATGATGCGGGCACTAATAAAGTTGGTTTTAAGAAAAGAAATCCTGTTTCTTTAGAAGAACTAGATGTGCAGTTACCTCCAGGCACAGCTAGAGGGAGCAGGAACAGACATACTGGTCTTAATGAACCTAAGCTCACTGATCACCTGCAGCTGAAAGGGAACCAGGAAGTCAGCAGTAACGGTTCACTTTATAAGCCAGAGCAGAATGCTTCTGGACAGCAGAGGAGGCAGTGGCATAAGCAGTGGAAACAGCAGCAGGAGCTGAGGAAGGAGGAGAAAGAGGAAGAAGGAACTGGAGCTGGATTAGAAGGAGAAACAGCAGAGGAGCCTGGAGGCTATCAAGGACATAAGCCTGATTGCTGTGGAAGAAGCCAAGCTGGAAGCTGGAGGAGAAACAGACCTCACAAGGTGGGAAGCCAGAAAGCCCAAACTGGACCTGTTGTGCAAGGGGAGTTTGGTGGAAGTTGCTCCAAGGTGAGAGGCTCTGCCACGCCTAGTTCCTATACTCTGCCTGTTTGTAACCTAGAGAGAAGAAAGCTAAGAACCAGAGAGGGAGGTTCTGACAGAAGCTTATCTCTAGAGGATCATTGCCCAGTTTCACCTATTCAGAGGGAAAAGCAGTTTTATAAGCAACGGAAGTTTTTACTCAGTGAGCCAAGGTATGAGGCATTGAAGATTAACTGTAATGATTGTACTGCTAAAAGCTATGCTAAAAGAAGGATTCCTCCTAAGGGAAACAAGAGTGCAGACTGGTTCACTAAACTACCGCCAGCCTTAAGAGTCCCTGGTTATGTGAAGCCAAACTCCCAAACTGGAGATTACCATGCTGAAATAGACAGGGACAGTGGAAGCCCTTTGAATCAGTATAGGGGAGGGGATTTGATGGAAGTGGATTCTCCCAGCACTTTTCCCTCACCTTTGCCTGAGGAAATGGAATGTGATTGGTGCACTGCCTATCCTCCAAAGTGTGTATGCTCCCCAGAAGAATAAATGAAGTATAATTTGATGTTTATTATACTGAATATTACTTTGAAGAAAACCTGCTTTAAACTGTGAAGTAACAGTTAACTAGCCAGTGAATATTGGTACCTTTTGAAACAAAGAACTGTTTCTGTTATCTAAAATATCTCTTAGTTGAACCTTGCTTTAAACGGGGAATAAAAGCCTTTATTACCCTACACTTGGACTCTTTGTTCTTTAACAGCGCTACCTAGTGGCGTATAATCTTTGTGTCACCGGCAACCGAGTGACAAGGATCAGGCGGTGGAACTGGTGCCCCACCACCTGCAGGGGCAAGGCTTCTACTCCAGGTATTTCCTCATACCAAAAAGAAAAGGAGGCCTTCGCCCCATCCTAGACTTGCACAATCTGAACAAGTTCCTGGTGAGGGAAAAGTTCAAGATGCTTTCCCTTTGGATCCTACTTCCTTACCTCCACCAGGGAGACTGGCTATGCTCCTTAGACTTAAAGGATGCTTATACTCACATCCTCATACACCCAGACCACAGACAATATCTAAGGTTTGTGGTCTGAGGAAACCACTTCCAGTACAAGGTGCTTCCCTTTGGCCTAGCTTCCGCTCCCAGAGTATTCACCAAATGCCTAGCAGTGGTGGCGGCCTTCCTCAGAAGCCAAGGAGTCTTCGTCTTTCCATACCTAGACGACTGGCTCATCAGGGGCCAATCGACACAGGAGGCACAGCAGGCCACTGCTCGCACAGTCACCCTGCTCCAGCACCTAGGGTTTGTTGTAAATCACGCAAAGTCCACTTTACTTCCCACTCAGAACTTGCAGTTCATAGGGGCAAGACTGGACACCCTTCAGGCAAGGACTTACCTACCGCTGGACAGGGCAAGGTGGTTGCTAGACTTGGTACAACAGGTCCAGCACAGACCTCATGTCTCCACAAGGGTCTTCTTACACCTCCTGGGCCACATGGCCTCCACGGTTCATGTGACTCCATATGCTCGCTTCCACATGCGCACAGCTCAATGGTACCTCAGAGACCAGTGGATACAAGCCACAGGCCGCCTCAGTGACAGGGTAGTGATTTCCAAGCTACTGGTGACAGCCTTGCAATGGTTGCTTCACCCTCCCAATTTGCTTCAGGGAATACCATTCAAACCTCCCTCTCACACCAGAGTGCTGACGACAGATGCCTCCTTGCTGGGCTGGGGAGCCCATTGCCAGGGTTCATGCACTCAGGGTCTGTGGTCCTCGCAAGAGGCCGCACTTCAAATCAATCTTCTAGAGCTTCGAGCCATCCGCCTAGCTCTTCAAGCGTTCTGTCATCTTCTTTCACATCAGTCGGTGCTGATACAGACAGACAATCAAGTAGTGAAGTTCTACATCAACAAACAGGGAGGCACAGGATCTCGAATCCTCTGCCAGGAAACCCTGGATCTCTGCTCTTTTGCAGCGGCGCATCATTTGGCCGACAAGTTGAGCAGGATTCTTCAGCCTCACGAATGGCAACTGAACCGGGTTGTAGCCCAGCAGATCTTCAACCACTGAGGTCTCCCATCCATGGATCTCTTTGCCAGTCCGCAAAACCATCAGTTGCCCCAGTTCTGATCGAAGCAGCCGCAGCTGCATCCGCTGAGTGTGGCGGCAGATGCTTTCCTAATCTTGTGGGCACAGGGCCTTCTCTATGAGTTTCCACCCACACCCCTGGTGGCACACACTCTGTTCAAGATTCTTCGGGACAAGGCCTCTGTCATCCTGGTAGCCCCCAGGTGGCCAAGACAACCTTGGTTCCCTCTTCTCCTTCAACTGGCGGTCGACACTCCACTCCCACTGGGGGTGCAGCCCAACCTCTTGACCCAGGAACAGGGTTCCTTACTACACCCCAACCTCAGATCCCTCAACTTAATGGCATGGCTGCTGAGAGGGTAATACTTGCTCATCTACTCCTACCAAAGGAGGTTGAGGAGGTGTTGCTGGCCTCCAGGAGTCAGTCCAGTAGAAAATCCTACGCGTTCAAGTGGCGTAGATTTGAAGTGTGGTGTACCCAAAATAAGGAGAACCCGTTCACTTTCCAAGTACCTCAGGTGTTACAGCAAACAGTACAAATGTGTGAGCAGTGTTAAGCTCACAACTCTTTATTAGTCCACATATAACACAGGGGGGCCAGACCCAACACCGGCCGGGTTTCGTGATATACTTCGTCAGGGGTGAGGCACACCAAGAATACTATAAAAACATAAAAAATTGTTAAAAACAATAACTGCCAAACATACATCGGCGCCGACGTCACCCATATGTGAGGACTGATTCCTGCTGTCCCTGGAGAACACCTGTTACAGGTGAGTAACTACGCTATATCTCCTCTGTGCCTCCTCTCCTCTATGGTATACATATTTAGGTCTTGAAGTCTCTTCTCATATGTTTTCTGGCACAGGCTTTGAATCATTTTTGTTGCCTTCCTCTGAACCTTTTTCAAGTCTTTTTATATCCTTTGTGAGATATGGTCTCAAAAACTGAACAGAATACTCTAAGTGAGGTCTCGCCAACAACTTGCACAGGGGCATTAATACCTCCTCATTTCTGTTGGTTATTCCTCTCTGTATGTAACCCAGCATCCTTCTGGCTTTGGCCACCTTGAGATCCTCAGAAACAATCACTCCGAGGTCCTTCTCTTGGTTCGTGCACACCAGCTTCTCGCCCCCTATCACATACAATTTCCTTGGATTTCTGCATCCCAAGTGCCTGACTCTGCACTTCTTCACATTAAATCTTAACTGCCAAGCATTATACTATTCTTCCAGCTTTTGTAGATCTGTCCTCATGTTATCCACTCCCTCCGAGGAGTCCATTCTGTTGCAAATTTTCATGTCATCTGCAAAAAGGCAGACCTTTCTCTTCACCCTTCAGCAATATCACTCACAAATATATGAAACAATACGGGTCTCAGGACCGATCCCTGGGGCATGCTACTGGTTCTTGTGTTTTAGTCACCAACTATTTATCATATTGTATGTCTTGTCGCAAATAGTAGTGATGTGTCATCTAGTGGTATCATTGGGAAGGGGATTGCTCAGAATAGTAAAGCATTTTGGAGGGATGGGATGGGAATGGGGAGAGAATGGTCTCTGCCTTCATGGGTGAGTCAGGGCTTTATGGAAAGTGTTTTCGTTTTCAAGAGGCAGTTTGGAAGGAGTGATTTGATATATGGTGGGGATATGAGGGAGGATAGGGTGCTTTGGTATGCATGTAACTATGAGCTATTCAGAATTGGCTACTGAGTGGCACATGAAGGAAATTTACATAACTTTGTTGAGATAAGCATCCCATTCACACACTATTTTTTTAAACAGATATAATTTATTTTTATTTCGTGAATTTAATGAATATCTTTTTGTCAGAATTGTTCTCAAAGACTTAAATTTGGGTGACTCGAGCCCTACATGTTTGAGCCTCAGCCTGCACTATACTCAGAAAGGAAAATAAAATTCTGAATATAAGTATTATTTATGAATTTGTTGTAATCTGCTTTGCCTGGCCATATGGGTTGAAAAGGTAGAATAAGGGCACCTTGATCCCTAGCGGTAGTATTGTGAGACTACTGCTAGAGGTCAGCTGGTGCAATTTTGAACCTGAAGTCCAACAAAGCAGGAGAGACTGGAGATTGCTGAGGGGTCTGGGGATGTCTTTTAGGGAGGTAGGATGGGTTATGAGGAGTACAGGAATGTTTTCAAAGGGGATAACATAATAACATAGTATATGACGGCAGATAATGACCAGCATGGTCCATCTAGTATGCCCAGCAAGGCCGCAAAAGAAGGTGCACCTGCCACTCTGTGAGGATCGCTCCTCCCCATGCCTTTGTTAGGGGTGTACCCACTGCTCCATGTAGGTCACCTCTATTTGTTGAGTGGAGGAGTGGCCTAGTGGTTGGGGCAAGGTACTTCAGGCCAAAAGGTCAGGGGTTCAAATCCCACTAGAGGACAGCAACCTTGGGCTGGAAGGACTGGGGTTTCTAGTCCCACAGGTGCTCCTTGTGGTCTTGGGCAAGCCACTTAACCCTCCATAGCCCATGTTCCCTGTAAAATAGTTATCTCCAAGTTATAATACCCTTTTCAATGTAATTTCAGTTTGTTCAATGTAAACTGCACTGTTGCAGAATAGCGCGGTATATAAGAGAATATAAATAAATATAAGAGAGCTATGTTTATTTTGATTTTATCCTGTTATAAAGGGATCCACTATGTCTGTCCCATGCTGTTTTGAATTCTGTCCCTGTATTTGCCCCCACTACTTCCATCAGGAGGGCATTCCAAGCATCCACCACCCTTTCAGTGAAAAAGTATTTCCTGACATGGCCTTTCAATTTGCCCCCTTGCAGCTTCATGTAATGCCCTCTAGTTTTAAAGCTTCCCCGTCTTTGGAAGAGGTTTGTTTGTTCATTAATGTTCTTTAAGTATTTAAAGGTCTGAATCATATCTCCCCTGTCCCTCTCTCATCATATTTAGGTCTTCAAGTCTCTTCTCATAAGTCTTCTGACGCAGGCTCCAAATCATTTTGGTCGCCTTCCTCTGAACAGTTTCCAGTCTTTTTATATCCTTTGTGAAATATGGTCTCCAAAACGTAACACAATAGTCCAAGTGAGGCCTCACCAGTGACTTGAACAGTAGTATTAGTACCTCTTCCTTTCTGCTGAGAATTCGTCTTTGTATACAACCCAGCATCCTTCTGGCTTTTGCCACCACCTTGTTGCTCTGTTTTGCCACCATGAGATCCTCAGAAACAATCACTCTAAGGTCCTTCTCCTGGTCTGTGCACACCAACCTCTTGCCCCCTATCGCATACAATTCCCTTGAATTTCTGGAAGAGTCTGTGGAGTGGGTGCCTTTGCAAGACGGGGAGGAGGGTTCACATGCCATTTTGTTAACACCGGCCCTTTCAAGATGCTCCAGGGAGGAAAATAAGACCAACTCAAGGTTGGGATCATTTTTCAACAAATAATGCAGGGTGTGGAGGAGTAGCCTAGTGGTTAGTTCTCCAGGACCAAGCAGGAAGTCAGTCCTCACATATGGGTGTCATCGGCGCCGATGAAACCCCAGCGGAGCATTTCCCCAGCTTTCCATGAAAGCCTTTGGGAATGCTGGCACGCATGCGTGGTTCCCTTCCCGCCTAAAGGTGACATTTTACCTCAGTCTCTTTTTTTCCGAGAAGCCCACCGAACGTGTGTCCTGTTCTCCCGGATAAA
The DNA here is from genome assembly GCA_033557465.1 of Ichthyophis bannanicus. Lineage (NCBI taxonomy): Eukaryota > Metazoa > Chordata > Amphibia > Gymnophiona > Ichthyophiidae > Ichthyophis > Ichthyophis bannanicus. The sequence continues at coordinate 54,447,625 of CM066040.1, forward strand.
AGTGATTTTTTCTTTGCCGATTTTTTGCTATTTTTCTCCGGTTCGACGCCGGTTCCCCTCCCGCCGGGTTCGGTACACCGGTATCGAGCCCGTTTATTTCTTTTTAGGTTTTTGCCCTTCGTGGCTGGCGTTTGCGCCCTTTTTTCATTTTTTCCCTGGAAGTCCGGTCTTTTGACCTTGCAGGGGCTCTTTTTTCCCCGATGGCTTCCAGTGGTTTCAAAAAGTGTGATCGGTGTAAGAAGCTTATGTCTCTCACTGACACACACGACTGCTGCCTTCGGTGCCTCAGCCCTGACCATGACCCCAAGTCGTGTGGGCCATGTGGGAAGATGTCTTCCAAGGCACTCAAAAGTCGACAGCATCAGAAGGAACGTTTTTTCTCGGACTCTGCCTACGGCCGGGCCCGGACCTCGTCTGAGGCCTCGACATCTCAGGATTCCGATCCCGAGCGCCGTCGAAGCTCCTCGGACAGGGGGTCCCCCGACCGGGAACGCAAGAGGAAGAAGCGGCTCTCGAGGGCGGCGTCGGAGGAGGTCCCTGGTCCCTCGAGGGCCAGGTCTAAGACCCCCAACCGCCGTCCCGGGCCCGTGGACCAAGAGAAGCCCGCCAAAGTTCCTCGCATGGAGCCGGAGTCTGCTGGACACCTAAGCCCAGTTGTCCTCGTGGACTCTCCTCCCAGAGAGCCGACGTCGGGCCCGGCGCCGCCGGGGCCCGAGACGGTGGCTGCTGCGTCTCCCGAGCTGAGTCTCAAGATGACAGCCTTGGAGTGCAGATTGTCTGCCTTCATGGAGCAGCAGCGGGCACTGATGGCCAGCCTGTCTGGTGCATCTGCCCTGACCACCGGGACGTCGACTTCGAAGTCAACCCCGGAGACCGAGCCGATACTCGAGACCCTCGTGGCTCGAAGTCCTCGGTCGAGGTCTCCCTCGACCTCCCGTTCGGGACCGAGGGTGTCGACGCCGGTGTCCCCGGCGTCGGGGCGGGTGCCTTGGGGCCCCGCGGGGTCGGACCCTGACTCCTCCTCGGATGAGTCCACCTGGGAGACGGAGGACGAGGAGTCTCCCGATTCCTTTAAGACTCGGTGCGTCCCGTCGGACTCACCGCAGTCTGAGCCCTGGAGTAGATCCCCTCCGGAAGACACTAGGTTCTCGGAGTTCGTTCGGGATATGGCCGCTGCCTTGGCTATCCCTGCCGATCCCGAGGAAGAGCCTCAAGCCAAGGAGCTCGATGCTCTACAGTATGACTCTCCTCCGAAGGAGGCCTTTACTGTCCCGGTTCCTCCGATGCTGGAACGGATCCTCTTCCGGATGTGGGAGGCACCGGCCTCGGCGCCAGTTCTGAGCAAGCGAGTCAATTCCATCTATCGGCTCTGCAAGAGTCCTGATTTCCAGAAAGCACAGCTACCACACCATTCTATGGTTGTGGAATCGGCCATGCATCGTCTGAAGAGCCAGAAGATGCACTCTGCGGTGCCCCCCGGCAGGGAGGCCCGCAACCTTGATGGCGTCGGTAGGAAGTGCTTCCAGGGGTCTATGCTTGCTTGCCGTGTCCAGTCTTACCAGCTGTACATGGGCATGTACTTGCGAGACCTGGCCAAGGAGTTGGCCGGATTCTCTGCTGGTCTCTCCGGGGAACCCTTGCAGAGATTTAAGACCTTGTCCTCGGGGATTCGGGAATGCTCCAAGTTCATTTCCCGTGCCGCCTACGATGGCTTCGAGGCTTCGGCCCGAGTTGCGGCTGCCGGCATCGCGGCTCGACGCCAGGCGTGGCTGCAGTCATCGGACCTCGAGCCATGGCTTCAGGACAAGTTGGTCGATGTCCCCTGCTGAGGTGAGAAACATTTTGGCAAACCCGTGACCGAGAAGGCCGCTCAGCTCGAGACTGAGCACCTTACCCGGACAAGGCTGTCGAGGAAAACCTCTGCTCCTTCACATAAGAAGAAGGGCTCGGGTAAAAAGTCCTTTTACCCGAGGAAGGGCACTGCCTACAAACAGTACCCTCAGTATCAGGCTGCCCAAGCTGCCCCCCAGGGTCAGCAAGCCAAGGGCCAGGGTAATGGGCCCCGTAGGCAGAGAACCCCTAAGCCTCAGGCCCCTGCTACCACTCAGCAGGGTGGGGGGTTTTGACTCCTTGAGTGTAGCCACTCCGCCCCTGCTTTCCCAGCCCTGCACAGGCTGTCGCCTTGTACTCTTTGCCCACCAGTGACCTCTCATTACCACCGACAGTTGGGTGCTGGACATAGTCCAAAAGGGCTATGCCCTGCATTTTCATCAACTGCCTCCTCCTTACTTCCCAGGGGAGCCCTTGAGGCCTCCCCTGCACACAGACCTTCTCCTTCGAGAGCTCCAAGGTCTGTTGGTGGACAGGGCGGTGGAGCCTGTGCCTCCCCACTTGTAAGGTCACGGATTCTACTCCAGGTATTTCCTAGTACCCAAACGGACCGGTGGCTTTCGACCCATTCTGGACCTCAGGAACCTCAACAAGTTCCTAGAGAAAGAAAAGTTCAAGATGCTTACTCTTGGAACACTTCTGCCCTACCTCCAGCAGGGAGATTGGCTATGCTCCTTAGATCTAAAGGATGCGTACACTCACATCCTCATTCATCCAGACCACAGAAAGTACCTCAGGTTCATTGTGGGAGGAAACCATTATCAGTACAGAGCACTACCTTTTGGCCTGACCTCCGCTCCCAGGGTCTTTACCAAGTGCCTGGCAGTGGTTGCGGCCTACCTGAGAAATCAAGACATCTTTGTCTTTCCCTATCTGGATGACTGGCTCATCATGGATCAGACGTCCCTGGAGGCCAGACAAGCCACCCTCAGAATCATTGCTCTGCTTCAAAACGTGGGCTTTGTCATAAACTTCGCAAAGTCCACTTTGCTCCCCTCCCAGAACTTGGAGTTCATAGGGGCAAGGTTGGATTTTCAACTGGCGAAGGCATTCTTGCCAGAAGACAGGGCTCAAAGACTGATGGACGTGGCCAAACAGTTCCTAAACAGGTCTCTGGTCTCCGCCAGACTCTGCCTCAGACTTCTGGGCCACATGGCTTCGACAGTGCATGTGACTCCCAATGCCAGGCTCCATATGAGGCCTGCACAGTGGTGCCTTCGGACTCAGTGGTCTCAAGCCACAGGCCACCTAAGAGACAGGATAAAGGTGTCCAGACCCCTTTTGACCTCCCTCAGCTGGTGGCTACATCCACCCAATCTGCTGAAGGGGATGCCCTTCCAAATGCCAGAATACTCGGTGGTCCTCACCACCGACACCTCTCTGAAGGGCTGGGGTGCTCATTGTCTAGACAAGTGCACTCAGGGCCTCTGGTCTCCCTGGGAGGCAGCCCAACAAATCAATCTCCTGGAACTTCGAGCTATCCACTTAGCTCTCAAGGCTTTTTCTCCGGCCCTGGCTCACCGCTCAGTCTTGATTCAAACAGACAACCAGGTAGCCATGTTTTATGTGAACAAACAGGGCGGGACTGGGTCCAAGCTCCTTTGTCGAGAGACTCAGGACCTTTGTTCCTTTGCCCTGAAGCACAACATGCTTCTCAAGGCGGTGTACCTTCCAGAACAGGAGAACTGCCTGGTCGACCGGTTGAGCAGAATTCTGCAGCCCCACGAGTGGCAGCTGCATCCCTTGGTCGTTCAGAAGATCTTCCTGAAGTGGGGTCTCCCTTGGATAGATCTCTTTGCCAGTCCACTGAACAAGCAACTGCCCAAGTTCTGCTCCAGGCAACCGCATCCTTTGAGGATAGCGCCAGATGATTTTCTGATGTCCTGGTCTCAGGGCCTCTTGTATGCGTTTCCTCCCATGCCCTTGGTGGCCCGAACTCTTTTCAAGACTCTTCAGGACAAGGCCTCGGTCCTGCTGGTAGCTCCCAGGTGGCCGAGGCAGCCTTGGTTTCCCCTTCTGCTTCAGCTGGCAGTGGATTCTCCACTACCTCTGGGGTTGCAGCCCGACCTTCTCTCACAGGAGCAGGGTTCCCTTCTGCACCCCAATCTCAAATCTCTCGATTTGATGGCCTGGAGGCTGCAAGGGTAGTTTTGGCTCCCTGGGGCCTACCTCAGGAAGTTGAGGAGGTTGTCCTGGCCTCGAGGAAACAGTCCACTAGGAAAACCTATGCCCTCAAATGGAAGAGGTTTTCTGTGTGGTGTCAGCTACGTACAGAGGATCCTTTCTCCTGTACTGTGCCAGTAGTGCTTCAGTACTTGCTGCACTTGTCAAATCAGGGACTTAAGGCCAATTCTGTTCGGGTCCACCTCACAGCTCTAGCAGCTCACCACTCACTGGTGGAGGGATATTCTCTGTCAGGTCACCCCTTGATGTCCCGCTTTCTCAGGGGCTTGCTTCTGCTCAAGCCCCCCATCCGTCCTCCTGCTCCTGAGTGGGATCTGAATGTGGTCTTGCAGCAACTGACTCGGCCACCCTTTGAGCCGATGGCTACTTGCCCTCTATGCTTCCTTTCCTGGAAGACTCTCTTCCTGATAGCCCTCACCTCGGCTAGGCGAGTGAGTGAGCTTCAGGCCCTGGTCTGTGATAGGCCTTACACCAGGATCTATAGGAACAGGGTAGTCTTTAGGACTCATCCAAAGTTCCTCCCCAAGGTTGTCTCCTCTTTCCACCTCAACCAGGAGGTGGTTCTTCCAACATTCTTCCCTAGGCCTCCTTCTAGCCAGGCTGAAGCAGTCCTGCATACCCTGGACTGTAGGAGGGCCTTGTCCTTCTACCTTGACCGTACGCAGGGACATAGAAGGGCTACTCAGCTCTTCGTCTCCTTTGACCCCAATACATTGGGGCTGGCTGTGTCCAAGCGTACCTTGTCCATCTGGGTGGCTGACTGTATCACCTGGGCTTACAAGGCGGCTGACCTTCCTTTGCAGGGTAGGGTCACGGCCCATCGTGTCAGGGCAATGGCTGCCTCAGTGGCTCATCTCCGCTCTGTGCTCTTGGTGGACATATGCAAGGCTGCAACTTGGTCTTCAAGCCAGACTTTTGCGGCCCATTACTGTCTGGAGAGGGAGTCCCGTAGGGACAGTGCTTTTGGCCAAGCAGTACTCCGGAATCTCTTTGAGGTTTAGGCAACTCCTGCCCTCCTGCCCTCTGTTGGGCTACCGGTGGAGGTTGTGTCCTTGAAATGCCTGTTCCTTGATGCTGTGACTAGAGGGAGTTCTCTTGTTCAGCCTGGGTTCCTGGTAGCCCAGAGCTAGGGAGTCACCCATATGTGAGGACTGACTTCCTGCTTGGTCCTGGAGAAAGAGTAGTTACTCACCTGTAACAGGTGTTCTCCAGGAGCAGCAGGAATCAGTCCTCACGACCCTCCCTCCTCCCCTTGGAGTTGCAGTTGTAGCATTCCCAAAGGCTTTCATGGAAAGCTGAGGAAATGCTCCGCTGGGGCTTCATCGGCGCCGATGACACCCATATGTGAGGACTGATTCCTGCTGCTCCTGGAGAACACCTGTTACAGGTGAGTAACTACTCTAACACCTGCCTAGTACCCAAAAAGTCAAGAGTTCAATTCCCACTACTGCTTCTTGTGACCCTAGTTAAGTCACTTAACCCTCCATTTCCTTGGAAGAAAAGGCCTGGCAATCTACTTCTAGTTACACATTGCCAAGAAAACCCTGAGGCTGCTGGGTGGCCAGGAGTCATAACAGACTTGACTGCACTTAAAAAACCCCATAGCCTGCAAAGTTCAGCACAAGCTGTTACTTAGTTTTCATAATTATGAAATGCTATGCATCTCTTTATAACGTAGCTTGCATTGTAGTGAAGTAACATGTTAAGGGCAAATAACACAGGATTTTGCTCTTTACATGTGTTAAGTGGCAGAACTCCTGTGTTGTCCCCTCCACTTTGTTTAGTAACTAACTGCCTAAGCCAGGGGTTCCCAACCTGGGGTGCCTGCACCCCCAGGGGGTGTGAGATGGACTTTCAGGGGTTGCGACAAAGATTGACTTGTGTCCCTTAGTGATGAGTAACGAGTCATCACTCAGCCAACTGCCAGTGTGCCTTGAGCAGTGGTAGTAGGTGGTTGTATTGCGTAGAATAGATGGTAGTCTCGTTGTTTATTTGATCAAATGGAGAGAAGAATTAACATATAAATAAAGTAAGTAACTGATTGTCAGAGTATTGCTTTTAAAATCATTATAACGCAACATCTGACATAATCATTGTATATTATTTCACTCATAAATTCATGATCTCAAGTGTTATATTTCACCACTCGGGAGCCTCTCAGCTCGCCCGTCGCCTCTGCTCACACGCACCATGATATTACTTTTGTAGGAAGTGCGAACATTAATCAAACATTTCCTAGGTGTGGGATATAGAAAAGGTTGGAAATCACTGGCCTAAGCAACTAACTCAGGCTTTTTACAATACTGAAGATTTTGGAGTAGAGATTCCTCTCTATACCAGAAGATGGCACAAATTCACTTGCAAGGAGCTTGACTTGTGCCTGGGCCTAATAAATCGGTTTGTTTGTTGTAATTCCTTATATGCCAGAGTGACAGTTTCAAATATCAAACATCCTTATCTTATACAAAACATGGCTATGAAACTTCTCTACAATGCCAAAATATCTGATCCAGTAACCCCACCTCTAAGGGAACAACATTAGCTTCTTATCACAGCAAGAAAAAAATTAAAAATCCTCATGTTCACTTTTCATATCCATTCTGTAGGTTTTTAGGTATGTTTTGCTTAAGTGTAGCACCTGTTGTTGAGGGTCAAGTCAGCTGGATTTTTGTGTGTCCGCACACATGTTTGTTTGCATGTGTGAACACACATTCATATGTCCCCCTCCCCCCCCGTCCACACCAGCACGATGAAGAGTCAAGATTGCTGCCTGCCAAGACTGGTGGGAAGCCCACATGTCCCACTGGCCAAAAGAGTGGGGCTGTGGCCAGAGGAGAAGGAGGAAAGTGCCCAAAGAAGAGGCAGAGCCTAAGGGAATAATGACTGACGGGGGTAGAGCCTAATGGAAGGGGCAGAGTCAGAAGGAAAGAAATGGGTGGGGCATAAGGGAAGGGACTGTGCTAGAACAGGATAAGAGAAGAGGTGTAGCATAAGGGAAGGGGCGGGATTGAGAAGAAAAAGAAAAGAAAGGGAAAGTGCATTAAGGGAGAAGGAAAGGGATGGATGAAGTGAAAGGCTTAAGAGAGTACAAGTTTGGGAAGCAGGGGAGGGAGAGTGCATGGATGGGTGGAGGCAAAAGAGGGAGAGTGAAAGACAGAGCAGTGAATGATAAGAAGGGGCAATAGTGCAAGAGGATGGGAGTGACAAGGAGTAGGTGCATGAGGAAAGGAGAAGGTGCAGACACCCACCCACCACTCCAACACACACAGACACACACTTGCCACCTGCACCTGCATACACATACCCAGCACCCCAACACAAATGTACATACAGACACATATGCACACACTAATACACACATGCACACACAGTCTCCGATACATGAGCATGCAGAGCTGCCAAAACACACATTCACACTCATCAACCCAACTCATATGCATTCACGCATACTAGGCGAGCTTCTATGCGTTCGTCAGCATTTGTTTTCCTAGCTTCTACATTGTGGAATTCTATTCCACTATACATATACCAAGACACTGCTTTGAAGTCTTTTTCAAAGAATCTTAAAGGTTATTATTTTGAATAGGCCTTTGGTTGTTCTGAGGTGTCAGGAGGGTCTATGGCTAGGCTGCGCTGCACAGTGTTGTATTTCTCTTTCTCTATTTAAGTGTTATTTTTTCTTTTTGTTGTGGTTTATTTTATTTGTTAAGTCTAGTAGTTGTTCACTTTTTGTATTTTTATGTATTTTGATGGGAAATTGCTTTTGTTTGTATTTTAAACCATTTTGTTTTTTTACTAAAGGCGGTATATCAAGTATAAAGTAAACTAAACTAAACTTCAAGTTATCAAAGTGGTATATGGATAAAACACTGTTGGATATAAAAGAGAACACTAATAATCTTGAAAGGAAAGCAAGTAATAAGATAAATTGGAAATTGGGACTCCTGGATTACAGATAAAAAGATGGGTCTTTAAGCCTGCCTGAAATTTCTTGTAAAATGACTCAGTTCATAAAGCATGGGGTAAGCTATTCCACTTATAAAAAAAGACTAAATCCCTAGTAGGTGCAAGCCTTGAGTGATGAACCGATAGTATTACTAGATGATTTTTATGGGTGGTGCACAAGAAGCAGGTTGAAGTATGAAGAATCACAAGAGAAGAAAGATATGGTGGAATCCATCTCCTTGAGGGCAATTTTTCCATATGCCATGACAGTAATATATCTCACTCCTAAACTCAACACGTGTATGCACATACTCCTGAAACACACACACACACGCATTACCCAACATGTCCCATGACACACATAAACACACACACACAGCTGGCACAAGGAGCTAAAGCGCCTCAGGCAAACCTCATTTCTTGTGTCTCCACCCTCCCTGCGGCACCAATTGCCACTGCCACCCCTCTGCAGAGCCTGCAGCAACGGCAATAGCCACAAACAGCCCCATGGCGCTTACCTTACAACTTTGGGGCTGAAGAGCTGTTTGCTTCTGTCCCCTCGGACTGTCCAGTGCTGACTTCCTTCTGCCCTCTTGGACAAATAGGAAGTTGGCATTGAGTGGTACAAGGGGGCAGAAACAAACTGCCCCGCAGCGCTGAGGTTGTAAGGTAAGCACTGCAGGGCTGTTTTCAACCATTGCTGCCGGTCTTGAGAGGGGCAACAGTGACGGCAATAGGTGCCCCTGGAGGGCCAGCGCTCTAGGTAACTACTTAATTCGCAAAATAGTAGCATTGGCCCTGCACACATATGCATGCATCCCCGACAGTCTCCATCACACACACACCACCATGACATACATACAAACACACATGTACCTCACTCGATCTGTCCACTGCTTTTGATTTGATTCACCGTCAACTTTTACTCATTCAGCTATCACTCATTGGAATCTCAGATATTGTTTTATAATGGCTCACATCTTATCTCAGTAAACACAAATTTCAGATTCAATTTAACTCTTCTGTATCTGAAAAGTATCCAGTCACATCAGGTGTTCCTCAAGGCTCATTCTTTTCCCCAACACTTTTCAACATCTTTCTCAGTCCTTTAGCCACCTTCACACACAATTTTGGCATTCCTGGATTCTATTGTGCAGATGGCATACAGTTAGTAGCCTACACCAGTTATCAAACCCCAGATCTATCGCAATTAAACGCCTGTCTTTAAGCTATCAGTAACTGGCTCTCCACACACCAGCTCAAACTAACTCATACAGAAACCAAAACTATGTAGAGAACAGGCTTGGCATCCTCATCTTCACTAACTCTAATTATGACAACTATACAGTCTACAGTTGAAACTCTCATAATTCTTGGTTGCCTCCTTGACCCAGAATTAACATTCAATTTCCATATCTCCACCATAATAAAGAGCTCTTTTTTCACTTTATGAAATCTTTACACACTGGTATTGATACTGATAATGTCCCAGATTGACAATTATAACAGCATTCTCAATGGCATAACAAATACAAATCTGACTGAGCTTCAATATGTTCAAAATGCAGTTGCTAAATTTCTTCATAAATCTAAATTCAACCACGTTACTCTTCTTCTGATGAAAAACCATTGGCTCCCAATCACCTACTGGTTAAACTTCAAAGTGCTATCATTAGCATACAAAGCTTTTCACTCAGGCATCCTCTCTTTTGACGGCTCATTTAATCCCTTGTTCAATTGGTCAAACTCTCCACTCACTAAATACTCATCTTCTAGTTTCTGTTAAACAGATAGCCTGATTAGAATCTACCCGTACCTCAGCATTTTATTGTCTGGCTCCAGAATTATGGAATTCCTTCTTCCTATACCTTAAGGAAGAGCCTTCATTTCAGAAATTTTTAAAAAGGCCTAAAAGTCTACTATTTTGAGATTTCCTATGGCCAACCTGATGGATTAATTTATTGTGGGAACATGGACAGCTTTCTACCTTGTCCCTTCCTATATTTATTGTATTTTTACTTTTTCTTGTCCCTTTCTTTTAGTGATTTCTTTCTTCTATTTTAATATTGGTTTTGTTTTTATATTGTAAACTCCGCTGATATAATGTGATAAGATGGTGTATCAAATCAGAAATAAACTATACTGAACGGCTTCCTCCTCTCACTCCTTGTGCTTCCCACTACTCTAGTCTCCCATCCTTTCCTCTTCCTTAGCCTGCTGTCTCCTTACCTCTTTCTTCTTCCCCCCACTTACCTATGACCACCCTCCACTCTCTAATCTGTTTTTTACCCCATTTCTTCTCTATCATCATTCCAAGACCAAATCCCTAAACCACACTCCTCCATTTGAGCCCCACTACCCCCACCCCTTCTCCTTTTGCTCTTGCTCACTAAACATCCCTCGTTCTGCCTCCCACTTAACTAGGCCAAAAAAGACATTGAAATTAATAAGCAGTCCCTTTTCCTATTACCTCTATCTATCCTCTCTTCGTCCTTGAATGGCCCATTGGCCCAGTCCGTCTGGAACAACACAAGAATAAAGGGGAAGAGGGAGAAACCCTACTAATAAACGTCCATGACAAAATGAAAAAGGAGAAGGGGCTAATGGAATTGCCCTAGAGTAAATTAATTGCCACAGAGTAGATTTATTCAGCCTGACAAGGTTGTGTTTCGGCACAGTAAGCCTACATCAGGGGCACTTTGTCATGTAATATCATAAAACAGAGAAGATATAATTAAATATATTGATGAAATCATAATAACAAAAAATACTTTATATAAAATAATCAGTACATTACAAGATACATAATATAAAGTAATAATAATGAGAAACATATCATAAGAAGTCACATGAGCACAAAGGAAAAGAGACACGAAAAGAGTAAATTTAAAATTATATCCATATATGACATATATAATGCATAATCAAATAAACTTACAATGCAAAAAAAGGAACGTGAGGAAATGTGACTGTGCATCTACGCATCTATCTATGAAGAGAGTAGTGTAGCATTGCTTTTAATCTCGCTATAAAGGAAATACTGCTTTCAATTAGGTTTTGTTTTTTTAGCGATACTCCATTCACTACTCTTGTATTACTTATGTCAATTTTATTAATAATGGGGGGCTGCTACAGTGACTAGACACCGGTACTAAAAGTTAAACCTGGATATTCAATGCCAGGGTTATAGCCAGCTTGCAATTTAATATCTGGGTTGCTGGATTGCTGCGAGGCTAGGTGGTCAGTGGTGATATTGAGCCGCTGCCCAGTTAGCTAATGTAGCGAAAGTTAGACCAGGGTTACCTGTGCCTGACTTTCGCTACGTAGCACTAACCGGATAGCAGTTCAATATTGCTGCTGCCTGGTTAGGGACCGGTGCCACCTCCATTCCACCCTGGAATGCCTTGATGCTATCTGCTTAGCATCAGGGTGTGTAGTGGCAACATCTGGGGATATTCAGCAGCACTAACTGTGTGTCCTCAGCTCACAACCTTGAGGTTATCATTGACTCCACTCTCTCTTTATACTACTATTACTGAACATTTGTATAGCGCTACCAGACGTAAACAGCGCTGCACAGACACATGTGAAAGATGGTCCCTGCTCATCAGAGTTTACAATTTAGTCGAGATGGACAACACAGTAGCTGTAGACACAGGATATATCTAGGGGGAATGGTAAGGAAACAAAAAGGGATATCAGGTGAGTCAAGATCCAAAAGTGACAGCGAAGAGGTGAGTTTTCAGCCTGAATTTGAAAAGGGTCAGAGAAGGTGCCCAACGTACAGACTCAGGTAGTTTGTTCCAAACATAAGGAGCAGCAAGGTGAAAGGAGCGAAGTCTGGAGTTAGCAGTAGAAGAGAAGGGCACAGATCCAACAGATAGCTAAAATCTGTCGCTTCTTTCTCTATAACATTGGCAAAATTCATCCCTTCTTTTCTGTACAAATTGCTAAGACACTTATCCACTCCTTAGTCACCTCCTATTTAGACTACTGTAACCTCCTCCTTGCTGGTCTCCCTCTGAATCATCTCTCTTCCCTTCAATCTGTTCAAAACTCAGCAGCCTGGCTAATCTTCCACCCGCTTCGTTATGCTCATATAACCTCTCTCCTCAAGTCACTTCACTGGCGCCCTATCCATTTCCACATCCAGTTCAAACTTTTCCTACTGACCTATAAGTGCACTCATTCTGCTGCTCCTCACTACCTTTCTACTCCTATCTCTCCCCACATCCCTCCTTGGGACCTCCAATATTCTGGCAGATCCTTTCTATCTGTGCCCTTCTCTACTGCTGCCAAATCCAGTCTTCGATCTTTTCACCTTGCTGTTGCTTATGCCTAGAACAAACTACCTGAGTCTGTGCATCAAGCTGCCTTTCTGTCCCTTTTTAAATCCAGGCTAAAAACTGACCTCTTTGAGGCAGCTTTTAGATCCTGATCCACTTCAACCCTTACTGAATGTGTTTCCTTATCATTCCCCTTGACATTTCCTTGTCCTTAACTGTTTGTGTTGACCATCCTAACTACAGTAGATTGTAAGTTCTGATGAGCAGGGACTGTCTTTTACATGTGTCTGTTCAGCGCTGCGTACGCCTTGTAGTGCTATACAAATGATTGGTAGTAGTAGTAGTAGTAGGACTGCTGAATATCTTGCAGAGTGGTATTTACATGGTTTGCAGATCTTCAAACCATGTTAAACCTTTCAAAATGCCTCCCCCCTCCACTGTTTTCCATGGTTTTGCAGTTCATTTGACAAACATGGCTTTTTATGTTTATGTTTATGTGATTCATTACTAATATGGCTCATTATATACATAGTTAACCTTTTAGGATGGTTTTTATTAATATGGCTTTTTAGAAGCATACATCTCATGTCAGTGTGGTTGCATATATTTTCCATAGGTTTTATACATATTTTCCTTGGATTGCAATAATGTAAGTAATGTTATAGGGCACCATAGCACAACTGCACAACACAGCATGTTGTAACGGGTTGCACAGTCACATTTCCACATGTTCCTTTTTCTGCATTGTAACCACATTATTTCTGGCAAAGGTTTTAATAGACTTCATGCAAAGATACACAGCTCATAACTTTCAGTTTGATCCCAAGTTTAATGATTTATAATTTTAATCACGGCCGGCCCCAGAGTTGCTTCAAGGTAGTAGCACCCTTGACAGACCTTAAGTCTTACCTCCCCCTTGACTGTCAAAATCTATTGTTTAGCTTTGATTGCCCTACTCTTTGCTGCCCTTCAGAAGTTGTCACTCTAGGCGACCGCCTAGCATTTGGGCCAGCCCTGATTTTAATTCAGGTCAACTCCCAGCCACTCTGGTGAGTGGGGGGTTATGGAAGTAAGGTGATCCGATATCTCCATGTCATAACAGATAGGTTGAGCCATCCTAGGTTTTGTCTGTAGCTAGAAGTATTCTGAATAAACTCTGTATTTGAATAGTGGACTCTGCTGAGAAGGGTTTGCCCTAGTCTCTCTCCCAGAGTATGCAGTCTGAATGTATGGAGTGCTATCATATCTATTAGAGATGAAAATCCCCTGGTATCATCAAAATGTTTTGTTAGCTTACTGAAAAGCTGGTTTACTTGTTTCACATGATATTAATCATGTGCTTTCTTCCTCATCATTTTATCATTATCTTGGTCCAGTGTCCTGGATTTTGTTTACATTTTCTCATGATTACCCAGCTGTTTGAATACTGCTTAAACAGCTCTGAACTGTACACTTCCTGTCTGCTATGGAAGGGGTAGGGGTGGAAGTTGGGTGCTTCATCTGTAGGACTGCCACAAAATGCAAAATATGTTCCTGGCAGTACAAGTAAAGCATTCTTGAGAGGACCAAAATGAAACCAAGATGCAAAGTGCTGCACGGAGTCTGTGAGGGATACTTGAATCAAGTCAGATTAAACAACAAAAACTGAATATAAGAAATAGCTGAAAAAAATAAGGACATGAGAGTCACTGCATGCAGTTTGTGTGGGCAGACATCCTTTTCTGGCAAATATCACCAAGACATGTGACCTATATGCAGCTCTACAAAGGCTTCTATACCAGCTCTGTGGAGACATCTGTCTCTAGCCAGCCAAAAAGGAGCACACCAACCCGCAAAGCAGTAGGACCAAGAAGGAGCAGGTATCACACTACACCATGGAAGTCTCGTATGGAACTTTCTTGAAGTGTCTTAATGGTCCATCGGAATGGACCTCTGACACTACAATAAAGTTCCATACGAGACTTCCACGGTGCAATGTGATACCTGCTCCTTCTTGGACCTCTGTCTCTAGAGTAGGGGTTCTCAACAAGGAATGTATAGGCCGAAAATTTTCATTTTGTTTCTTTTTTCAATTAGTGCGCACTATTGAGCCATAGGACACACTGTTCGCACATGCAAGAAAAAGGTGCAGGGGCTTTAGATCTTGTGTTAGAAGGGGATAGATTAATCTATTTTCATCAACTAAATGCTAAATTTAGCAACCTTGTCTTTTTCAATGGTGACAGTTGAATAGTTATATTAAAAATATTACCATCAAACTGTCTAAACTCAGTGAGGAACCAAAGTGTATAGAGAAATACATACACCAACCTTCAACTTTTATCAGTGCTTTAATTCTGCATTGATGCTGAAAAGGTTGGGATTAATTTATTTATTTAGCTATTCTTATATACCACTTAGTCTAATAGTCAAAGCGGTTTACAGAGAACAAGTGAGCCAACATGGCATTACATAAACAAAAAGTTAAAACAAGGGGAGATAAAACATGGGTGAGGGCAAATGTCACAAAAGTAAAAAGCTTATGCAAGCATTAATTAGTTGAATATGATTGCGTAGTTTCATTAACCGAAAAATGGTTGAAGAAGAGGAAAGTTTTTAACTTCTGAAATTCCTGAAGGTCATCAGTGCCACGAAGCATGGGAGGAATTGAATTCCATAAAGTTGAGGCGAAAAGTGAGAGTGCCCTTTTAGAGGTGGAATGGGTGGTCTTGGTAGTTAAGGCTGGTATGTGCAACAGGTTAGTGTGTTAAATCTTCTGCTTCTGTTACAAGGTGCTTTTTTTATTAGAGTTTCAAGGTGTGCAGCAGAGAGTTTGCATAGTACTTTAAAGATTGTTAGAAGGGATTTAAATTTAACGCTCAGTGACCGGAAGC
The DNA here is from genome assembly GCA_033557465.1 of Ichthyophis bannanicus. Taxonomy (NCBI): domain Eukaryota; kingdom Metazoa; phylum Chordata; class Amphibia; order Gymnophiona; family Ichthyophiidae; genus Ichthyophis; species Ichthyophis bannanicus. The sequence goes on from CM066040.1 coordinate 54,462,803, forward strand.
CAGTGTAACTGCTGCAGAATGGGGGTTATATGATCACTCTTTAATTTATTGGTGATATGAGCAGCTGTATTTAAAGCTTGCTGCAGTGGGTAGGTTGTAGATTTTGGGAGACCCTGGAGAATGATATTGCAATAGTCAATATTTATTTATTTATATTTATTTATTTTATTTTATTTAGCGTACATTTGTATACCGCTACTTCCAGCGATCAGTAGCGGATTGGATTACATATTGGAAACTGTCAAATCAGGACAGAAAAATTTGTAGTATATACAAGGTGATTTGAAAGGTAAGCACAATACACAGTAATTGTTTACATATTCACATTTTTACATATATACATTTTTGGTTCTTTGGGTGGCACTGTTTGGGCCACGTGGACTAAATCAAGTTGTACTGAATCTGAAATAGGTGGGTCTTGAGTTTTTTTCTAAAGTCTGTCAGGTCTTTGCTAGCACGTAGCTCCGGCGGCAGTTGGTTCCAGAGTGTCGGTGCTGTGTAAGAGTATGCTCTGTTACTAGTACCGGATTTGACAGATCTTATATCTACCGGTACGCAGAGGGTGTTTGAGTTGGTGGTTCTTCTGCTTCTGTTGGGTGGTTGTGTGCAGATTAGGTTGGAGAGGAAGGATGGTGCAATGTTATGCATGAGTTTGAAAGTGGTTATTAGTGTTTTATATTTTATACGAGCTGTAATGGGGAGCCAGTGTAGCTCCATCAAAACAGGTGTGATGTGTTCAGCAAATCTTTTCTTCATAATGATTCTAGCTGCCACATTCTGCGCCATTTGTAGTATGTTTAGGGTTTTCTTTGGTAGGCCCTGTAAAATGGCGTTGCAGTAGTCGAGATGTGGCATGATGTGTGCTTGTGCCAAAGACCTGAAATCATGAGGCTCAATAATGCTCCGTAGAGGTTGCAGGACTCTTAGTTTGTGGAAGATGACCCTGTTTGTTATGTGGAGGTGTTTTTCCATCTTTAGTTCGCTGTCGAACGTTACCCCCAGATATTTTATTTCTTTCTTTGTTTGGTAGGTATTGTTGCATAGGGTGATCGTTGCAGGGGGGTTGAAATTTGGTTTTCTGGAGATGTACATCACCTCTGTTTTTTTATGGTTGATCGCCATGTTGTTTTGTTGCAACCAGGTTTGCATTTCAATTAGGCATTCTTCTAGTTGGATGTAATTTGGGTTGTCTGCGTCAAGTTGTGTGTACAGCATGATATCGTCTGCATAGATGTGGTAGTTGATTTTGTGCTTTTGGAAGGTTTCGCAAATTGGTTGCATATATACGTTGAAAAGGAGTGAGGAGAGAGCAGAGCCTTGAGGTATGCCTTTGTGGGAAGGCCTCTGCTTTTTCGTCGTTGAACTGTACCTGTTGCATTCTGTTTGTTATATATGATGAGAACCATTTTAGGGGGGTTCCTGATATTCCAATCGATTTGATTCTGTTCATGAGGGTTACGTGGTGTACTGTATCAAAAGCTGCTGAGATGTCTATAAATATGAGTAAAAACATTTTCTTTTTGTCTTCTAGGCCTTTGAGGAGGTTGTCAAGTAGTGCGAGCAGTAGGGTTTCAACCCCATGATGTTGCCTGAAACCTTATTGCTGATCATCCAGGGTTTCATTGTCGTCAAGGTGGTCTTGCAGTTGTTGTAGGACTGCCTTTTCAATGATCTTTGCTAGGAAAGATATGCTGGATATTGGGCGGTAGGAAGCTGGGTTGTCCTTGTTGAGTGTTTTGTTTTTCAGTATAGGTCTTATGATGGATTTCTTGAGTTGTGTAGGCATGATTCCTTGTTGCAGTGATAGGTTTACTATATGCGAGATGTGTAGGGCAATTTATTGCTTCGCTGCCTTGATCCATGCGGTTGGGCAGGGGTCCAGTGGGGAGGTGGTGGTATTGATGCTTGTGATTATGTTTAAAATTTGATGGTCTTCAATTTTGCGAAAATTGCTCCATCCCTGGTCCTGGTTTGCGCTGGTCGCCATGTTGAGTTGAGGCGCTGGGTGGGCTGTGTCCAGGGATTGAGTGGGTTTATTGGCCGTAAGCTTGTTTGCGTAGTGATTTGCCAGGGTTTGGGCCTTGATTTTGTTGTTGTGGTGGTCCTCCTGGGGTGCTTTGGTTAGTGATTTGACCAGTTCGAATAATTCTCTGGGTTTATTGATGGCCTTATTTAGTAGGATAGTGTGATGCATTCTTTTTGCCAAGTTGACCTCATTTTTGTACTTTGAGAGGAGAGTCATTTATTCCGTTTTGCGTTCGATGGTTTTGGTTTGCCTCCATTTTCTCTCTAGTTTACGGAGTTCTCTCTTCAATCTGGTCAGCGTTTCATTATAACATGGTTCTGTTCTGGATTTTGTTGGGTTCGATGGGGCTTTCCATGTTGGGTTTGATGCAGCTTGTATTCCTGAATTCCACCTGTTTATTAGATCATTGAGGTCCGTGCGTTCCAAATCTATGTGGGATGCAATGGAGCTTATGAGATCTTCTTTGTTGAATTTATTGAATCTTCTTTGAAGGGGTATTGATCTCCCAGGTTTCAGGTTTTTGGGTAGTGAGGGCAGTTGCATTTTGAGATCAATTTGGTGGTGGTCTGACCATGGTACTTGGGTTATCCTTATGATGGGTTTTTCTTCGTTTT